>CM067062.1:1455708-2813703 GCA_033980235.1 Diadema setosum | reverse complement strand
TTTGGATTTCGACCAATTATCTTTACTATTGATGTCTTATTACCATGTATATTGTTTGTTTTTGCACATTGTTTACAAGGTAAAAGAACTTGTGTTATCATTTCTAATGTAATATTCATATACGAGAAGTATGAAAATAAATGAATTGAAAAGAAAAAATGTGACTGTGTAGTTACGTCAGCTAGAAAGGAGGGTGGAAAAAAGTTGTTGATGTAGAGAATGTCAGTCCACCAGTAGTTGCGGCATGTGTGCTGCATTCCCTCTGTGCGGTACCAAATCGGGCCTTGATTCATGTCAGGAATAATGAACGCCCATATAAGGATAACCATAGCCAGGACTGGAGTTAACCTGTAAATCAAATAAGAACCGGCAAACAGCATATAAGAAATATGAATGTGACAATCGCCTTGAGATTATCTCATTACTACACAATTATTTTTTGTCTAACTGTGAAACAATTATCTGTACTTAAGTCACTCTAATACTCCGATATTATTCTAGCACCAATCAGATCAGATGTTATGGTATTTAGCAATATAATCAATATTTCACAGGGTAAGTTGGTCGTAAACGACGTGGAATTGAACCAGGTGGAATATATAAAATTTCTTGGTCTTTATATTGATTATAAGTTGACATGGAAAGTTCACGTTGATTCTTTGCGTAAATTATTATCAAAAAATGTTGGTCTGCATAAGTTAAAACAGTATTTTCCTAAACATGTTCTGCATTCATTGTATTCTACTCTTTTTTTTTTTTTTTTTGCCTTATATCAATTGTATATAGGTTATGGAATCCTGGCATGGGGAAAATGCTGTACAACTAGACTTAATTCTTTATTATTGATGCAGAAAAGAGCTATACGGATAATCAACTTCGCCACATTTCTGGAACACACTAATGTCTTGTTCTTTTCCAGTAGAACCCTTAAGATCCAGGATTTATATCATTTCAATATCGGGTCATTTATGTATCAATTAAACTTAGGTGGTCTCCCTGATGTGTTTTCTTCGATGTTTGTCAAAAATACTGAAGTTCATTCTTACCCTACAAGACAAAAATATTCTTTTCATCTTTCTCCTGTACGGACCGAATCTGCTTTAAAAACAATAACCACTACAGGACCTAAATTTTGGAATGAGTTGGATAGAGAAATAATCCAATCTCAGTCTCTTTATTCATTTAAGCATAAACTTAAACTAGTTTTTCTGAATTCATATCTATAGCTATTCTTCAATCCTCCTAGACATTCTCTGTTCATACTTCACATTACTGACAATATCGATCATGTAACAATACGTCATGTGCCTCGCTTGTGATTTCTGTATTATCTCCTGAACTTCCTTTGTACACATTTGGTATCTCTGCCATTGTACACTGCATCTGACTTGTACCTCGCTCGGGTGATCACGCAACTCTCAAGAAGTCTTGTGCCGCGCACATTGTTTTCTTTGTTTTTTTATTCTTGTTTACTTTTCGGCGTTTACATTTCTCCAATTCAAAAATTGTCATTCCTTTAATTACATATACCAAGTAAGAAATAATCTCACATCCGCATCTGGGAATCTACACCCTACAAGCAATGCTTCTATGTAGATTCCTCATATTTCACATGTTTTATAGTCTTATAAGCTGTACTTGACAATTCATCCATGCTTTTGTATTGTGATGTTTATGTTTTATGTATTTGTTGAAATGTGGAATATGGGACAATAAAAAACAAAAAAAAAAAGATCAATACGCATCTGTATCAAATAAATAACCACATTATATTCTATCAAAGACACTATAATGATAATTTTTCTGTAATAATGCAACTTACACTAAATTAGATAGATTACTGTCAAGGGTAAATCTTATATGCATTATAGTCATTGTCATAAGTAACACCAGGGAGGTGGGTATACCTCCCAAGCTGGCAGCACCATCATCGCGACAACGATAACAACTACTTGTGTATATACATAATTATTGATATAAACCCTTCAAAAAAATTGGAAATCTGACTTCAGTTGTAAATTTCTCCAGTTTGTAAGCACTATAAAATACATGCTTGATATCAATGGAAAGATTATTTAATTTTCTTTGAAATGATATCCTACTTATTATGACTTTGCTATCACGTAATGGGCTGTACTCAAAAGCGTCTGATAAGGTCAGCATTGAAAAGCTGCAAAATGAACAAGAACGGTCCTTATGAATGAGATCGTGAAGAGTAAATAGACAACATGTTCTTTTGTGTTATGTCTTTTGTTCTTAACTGATCAGCCATGAAGGCAAATTTCAATAAACATCTTAACTTCAAATTCTAGTTTTCAGTGGTGCCATGCCAGGCAATTTTGATAGCTCATCAAGTTTTATGGTTGCACAACATGCCAAGTGAAAGCAATGTTCAAAAAAGCCCACGCCACAGGGCAAATTGAAGCTGGGATGCCTCAAAAAGATGGCAATGCAAGACCACATAGAGCGAGACTTGAGCGCAACTTTCTCGAGAGAGAGGGCATCACTAGAATGGACTGGCCTGCATGCAGCCCCGATCTCAACCCCATAGAAAATCTTTGGGATCAACTTGGCCGAGCTACATGGGGAAGAGGGTCACAAAATATGCAACGACATTGGCAGGACTCCGTCAGATACTTGTTGACGAGTGGAACGCCATTCCTCACCAGCTAATCACGAAGCTAATCAATAGAATAAGGACATGGTGCCAGGCGGTGGTGCAAGCACTTGGGTCGTCCACCAGATACTGAGCCCCGATCATGCTTATTGACAACTTCATTATAAAGAAAAAGTAAACATAAAGTAAAGACAAAAAACGACAAAATGAAGACAAATTAACTAAAGATAAAACTCCAATAAAATCAAGACCATGCCATTTCACTTCTTTATGTCTTTGTTGTGGTTAAAGTGGCGAGGTTCTGTAAGATAAAAAGGTTGGAGTCGTGATCGCTTGTGTTTGTTTGTGTGTGTGTGTGTGTGTGTGTGTGCGTGTGTGTTTGTTTATCTGTTTGCTTGAACGCATACATGCTTCACTCCATAAAAATGCTGTGTCAATGTTACAGTAAATGAACACCAAAGAAACAATGTGGAACTCACTCATAACCAGATAACGAGGAAACTCCTTTAGGGACGTCAAAAATTGGGCCATTTTGGAGTTTTTAAATTCTGAGTTTACGTCATATTTGTAAGCACTTCACTTCCATGTATATGATAATTATAACAAGTATGGTATCATTTAAAGAGAATTAAACAATCTCTGTGTGGTACTAAGCACAAATAAATTATTTCTGAGGAAAAATGAGAAATGATTGATCAAATTCAGATTTCCAAACTTTTTTTGATTGATTTATGTGTGTGCGTGTGTATGTGTGTGTGTGTGTGCATACAATTACACAACATATTCATATATATATATATATATATATATATATATATAATCTAGATATACATAGATTATATTCTAATGCGTAATACTCGCTGGATTTTACGTCAGGAGAGTCCTCGCCACATGCGTATGGGCAGTTAGAGCTAACAAGTAAGCCAGGAGACAAAAAAAAAAAAAGATTCAAATGTGTCTGACAAAAGAAATAATGCCTTCACCCCTTTACTTCCTTAAAGTAGCATTTTTTACTCATAAGATGCGATGACCCTTATATGCAGTTATTCTTTCGAATTGAATTGCCTGCGACGTGATTTGATCAAAGCAGACTTATATAGACACAAATTGTGTCAGACTGTGTAAGACTGTATTACCGACAATTTGTAGTTTGTTAAAATTTTGTTTGTTTTGCGACAGTTAGAAGATTAAAAATGGGGTCGGATATGTGACAAGATGCACACTTCCGGCGGAGAGTTTGAATTTTGCGGCATTTCTGGACCTGATTTAAAAAATTGCCGGAACCAAGAGATCAAATCACTGGGTCAGCTGCCATGTTGAATTCCAATATGCCGCCATGACGATCATCAAAGCATTAAAATCTTGAGTTCTGCATGACATCTTCATATTGCATTGAAATTTGCTACATGAAAGTGTGGTAACATGCTGACTTCAATAATGGATTAATATGAAATGTCTTACAAGCTGCATGGTAGCCTCTTAAATAATTTCTGTATGGATGGAATGGCAGAGAGTTGAAAATCTCTATCTTGAGTTTGTAAATTAGGCTACCTGACTGGGACATACAGCATGAGAAGTCTCTAAATACTAAGTATATCCCTGTCCATGAAGGTGCTGAAATTGTGGACACTCTTTACCTCGGCAATCTTTTTTATTTGTCATTTATAAGGGGGTATTTTTGTTAGCTTCCCTTTAAAAACATTGGCGGGGGGGGGGGGGGGCGGGTGAGAGGTGCTGTTTGCTGTTTGCTCTGACCTTACCACTAACTAGTATTAAGCGGGGGGGTGGGGGGGGGGGGGGGGTATTGCCCTCTTGGGGTAATTGCGGTGATATCACCTATTACTGAATAAACCTGAGATTAATGCTTCATGGGTAAGTTCTCGTTTAATCTTTCTATAATCACTGAAGGTCTGCCGTGACTGGCAACCCCCCCCCCCCCCCCAAAAAAAAAAAAAAAAAAACACAAAAAAAAGTGGATACGAACTCAAACGAATTTTGCATCGAGTACGTTTTATGTAATGTTTATGGTGTGGGTGCATTGCAAATTTTGCCTTCAATCCTAGTACCTGAAGTGTCTGTGGAGGTAGAACCTTATCCAGCTTATCTTCCCATCACTGGCCTTCATCTTTTTGAGAGTCAGGTATGTCACGAGAAATCCGCTGTGAAGTTCAAGAGAAGGAGAAAAGAAAATCGGAGATGACTCTGCGTTAATATTCAAACATGCACCGAACATAACACCAAAACTGTGAGACAGTTTTCTTTTGTTCATTCTAATTAACTCGCCTTAGCCAAAGGCTAAAGAGTATTAGTGAGCTATTGCAATCACCCTTAGTCCGGCATCTGTCGTATGTCGCCCGTAAACTTTTTACACCTTCATTTTCTTCTTGAAAACCCCTTGACGGATTTTCATCAAACTTGGCAGGTAACAACCCTGGCGGGATAGAATTTCATTCAAATGGGCATCCCCACCCCCTTTCTGCCCCATAGGGGGCACAAACAACCAAAATTTAAGAATATTTGAAACTCTCTTTCTCTAGAACCAGAAGTGAAAGAGCTAAGATAATATGAGTTAGTTCATACTGTTATTTAAGTTTGTTCATGGCAGGGGTGTCCTTCTTGAAGCCGGGGGTGGGGTCCAACTTAGGGCCTAAACGGCCTAAATTGAAGATATTCATCTTCTTCTGCAATGGAAAGCCCTTTGATGGATTTTTACTTAGCAGGTGACATCCACAGGGGGATAGGATCTGAATTTATTCAAATGGGCTCCACTGACCCCCCCCCCCCCCCCATAGAAAGACAACATAAATTTGCTCTAGAACCAGAAATCAGTACTATGAGTTAGTACACTGATGACTACAGTTTTGAAGTTTATGGCGGATCCACTACCCAACCACTTGGCGACCGGGGGGGGGGGGGGGTCGGGTTGGTCGAAATAGGGCCTGCATTGTACATTTTCGTCTTCTTCTTCTTCTTGAGAATGCATGGTCAAAATTATGTTCACCAAACCTGACAGTTATTATCGTTCACTGGCGTAGCCAAGGGGGGGGGGGGGATGGGGGCGGTCGCTCCCCCCCCCCCCCCCCTAGGATTTGGACCGGGGATTTGGGAGGTAGAACAAAAAAATAAAGCCAAAAAAATGCGTGTATATTGTATACATGTACATGAAGTGGGTCTCCCTTTCAACCTTTCATCAAGTAAGATCATAATTTGTTCAATATTTTACTCAAAGTGTGCACCAGGGCCCTGTTGCATAAAACCCTTACCGCTGGACTTACCGCTCCTTTCTAGCGGTAAGTCTTCAAATTAGCGGTAGATTTTATAATCCTTGATGCTGATTGGCTGTGACGCCTAATTTTGACGGTAGTTACCATTGAAATTCAATGGTAAGTTTTATGCAACGGGCCACAGAGATTGTTGAATTTCAATTAAAAAAAAAAAAAATCTCTCATGCTTGGGAGGGGGATACCCCCTCCCAAACCCTCCCCCTCTGTGCCCCTTTCCCTAGCCTTGGTACACTCTTTAGATTTACAAAAAAAAAATCTGAATAATTCTGAGTGCACAGACTTATCACTTATTCCGAAAACTCGAGTTCCCTGATGTACAAGGGGAATATCCCCCTTTAACCAACCCTTTCCTCCCTCACTTTCCCAAGATCATTTGTTGATTTTTTTTTATTATTTCCGAAATATTCCATAAAATATAAATATATAACTTTCAAAAGGCAAAAGCTCCATCGTACAGGGAGAGTGGTAATAACACTCGCCCACGCCTTCTCCCTGCTCGCCCTCCCCCCTCCCCCCATGCATACAAGTAGTCTGTGGCTCCCACACTTTCCACATTAACAGTTTTCCAAATATGCAACAAAATGTGTGCACCAAAACGTTTTACTGTAATCAGAAAATTATACAGAATTTCCTTCCACAGACTTGCTACACTTTTCTTCTGATTAACAAATTTCCAGATATTCCAACAAAAGTGTGCTCCAGATTGTTGAATTTCATTTCTAAAACTGAAAAAAAAAAGAACTCCCTTGAGTATGTGAGAGTTATCTTGCCACCCTGCCATTGCTTGGTACACATAGAGTTAGTACACTTTGGGGAAAGACAATTTCCGAATTTCCCACAAAAGTGTGCTCCATATCGCTTTATTTCAATTCTGAAAACGCAAAAGCTCCGTCGAGTGGCAGGGGGAATCCCCCTCCCACTCCCTCCCCCTAAACTTTATACCTCACTAGACTTTGTACATGCACACAGATGATGCACATTCGGAATAAGAGCTAAATTCCGTGATTTTAACACTTCCCTTACAAAGTGTTGCACCAAAGCTTTGCACCAGATCGCTGAATTTCAGGTCTGAAAATGCAAAATCACCCTCGTGTGGGAGAAGAAATGCCCCTTATCTACACCCTCGTGTGTATGCTTTTTCTGTTCAGACAGCGTTCATGGTATTCGTTGTAAGAATTAATTCAAGAAGATAATCAAAATGATATAATTTTACATAGACAAATATTGTTCAATGATGAGCTACATCAAAATATATTAATATATTGCCACCTTAAACAAGTGGGACTGTTTCAACTCGATAAAATAAACAAAAAATGCATCAAATTGCACAATTTGCAACATCAAAATGCAAAAAGTTCTCACCGTAGGAGATGGTACACCCCCTCCCTATCCCACCCCTACCCATTGCTCGCTTCGCTCGTGCGGGCTTCGTCGCGTTCATGTTCATGATATTTAAATGATACTATTTTATAGACAAATTGTTCAATATTAATCTACCGGTACATCAAAATATAACAAGTGGGACTGTTTCAAGTCGATAAAACACGCAAAAACATGCATAAAATTGTACCATTTGCAACATCAAAATGCAAAAATTCAATCTCACACCCTCCCCCCCCCCCCCCCCCCCCCCCCCTCGTTCCGCTAGCTCGGGCTCAGGCGCGTTCATGATACAAGAATTAATACAATAAGTTCATTAAAATGAAACAATTTTATAGGCGAATTATTCAATAGTAATCTACATCAAAATATATACTGCTCCTTCGGTCGCGTTCATGATATTCTGTGTAAGAATTAATTTAAGAAGTTTATTTCACTGATACCATCATCTATAGTAAAATTGTTTAATAAAATATATTGCTACCTTAAACAAGTGGGACTGTTTCAAGTCCATAAAACGCGCAAAAACATGCATCAAATGACACCATTTACAACATCAAAATGCAAAAAAAAAAAAAGTTCTCACCGTGGGGGGGGGGGGGGGAACATTTCCCCCTCCCACAACCTCCCCCCCCCCCCCCCTTCGCTCGCTTCGCTCCTTCGCAGACTAACCGCCCTCCTTAATTAGATCAAATCCTGGCTACGCCGTTGTTATCGTTTTGGAAATAAACTTAGAATAAAGATTTGAAGAAACCGATAAGTCCATTTTTGAAGATTTTGAAGTACGGTCTCTGTCATAAAGTACAAAATAATAACTTTTGAATGATATATTGATCACTACATATAAAGGTATATTTTTGAAGTCATACAATGGTCAAAAGAAACAAAAAATTTCTTATCATTCTCTTTATTTTTCTTGACCTTTAATTGCAAATATCTCCATTTGCCAAATATGGACTTATCGGTTTTTGCGCACAAACTCTTCATTTGTACAAATCAATGGGCACCATTCCCCCACCTTGTGGCACCAGTAAACACAAATCGGTTGGAGGGGGAGGACAAAAACCCCCAATTTAAGGTGCTTCTACAAATATTCGTATCTGAAACCGTAAGAAATATGCTAGGGTAGTGCTTGATGTGTGATTAAGATAGTGACCGTAGTTTCGAGTTTGTCTGTGGCAGATCAGGGGGATGAGCCGGACGGGGGGGGGGGGGGCATATGATGTGGACCCACTGGAGCCCCCTAGGTGTATAGTGCCCATTCGAACAATTGAGATCTACCCCAAGTAATTGATCACCGTGATCCATCATTATGATCCATCATGTTGGTTTCACGAAGAAGATGAAAATGTACAATATAGGCCCCAATTTGGCCCTTCCCACCCCCTCCCCTGGATCCGTCAAGAATAAACTTGAAACTACAGTCATCAATGTACCTGTACTAACTCAGAGTATTAACTTTCCTTTATTTGATTTCTGGTTCTGGAGAAGAAGAGTTTTAAAGATTCTTTAATTTCCGGGGGGAAGGGGGAATATGGTGCCCATTTCAACAAATCGAAATCTTACCCCCTTATGGATGCTACCTGCAAAATTTGAAGAAAAAAAAATCGTGAGGTTTTTAAAAAGAAGGTGAAAATGTACGAAAGTGTACGCACGACGGACGCCGGAGGGAGATCGCATCAGCTCACTCGAGCCTTAAGATGAGCTAAACATCATACTTGCATAGTTCATCTACCTTGTTTCAGCGGAAGTACAAAAAAACATGACCAGCGCGCTGTGGTGTGAAGGACTGGTGGGTGCACGTCAGGAGTTTGACGCTCACGAATCAAACAGCCCACGAGTCATACAGTCCACGACTTGTCAAGTGTGTTTGGAAGGTATAAAGCTGATGTTACCTTAGTAGGAAGAAGGCTTCGACATACAATTGTGCATTCAGTATCGCCTTGGATGTGAAATCTTTGTACAGATTGTGCAGTCCACTGGAAAAATTCTCTGTTGATGACAAACAAGAGAATGTAATGAGATCGTTAATGGCGTGGTCAATTTCAAACGTCAAAGTGTCTCAACCCTCATTCTATTACTTTCTAAGTACATGTATGTTGTTCTCAGAAACGCAGAATCAAACTCAGACCTTGTTTGGATTTGGCGCACTGCTCTTTTGCAAATGACCTTCAAATGATCTCAGAAATACTTCTTTGATTCAAATAACTATCAATACTATACAAATGATGCACGGGACAAAGTGGATCGGTGAGAATTTGATGCGTGAGTTTAACTCTGGATCTGCATGTTTAAATCCACAAGCGCAGCGAGTGGCTTTTAGACGGTTCCAAAGTTACGAGAGCATTCAATTCTCACCGATGCACGCAATAGGCCTGTGCATCATTCGTGTTTGTAAATGGGCCCAAGGCGATATTTCTCGCTCCTCTCCACTGGGGAAAAGCTCTTTGAATGGGCCCGTAAATTCATGAATAACAACCTTTTCCCCGCTTCACCTACAACACTGAACAAGCTTTGAGCCATGCGCTCGGATTATGAGTGTGGACCAGCAATCATAACAATATTGACCAATTAAATTGCAGAGATTCTATAGACCATTTCTTAACAGTCTTATCCCCAAATGGGAAAGATAGAAGCATTTAAGCATCTTCTGCCGCCGCATATTCATTTCACATAGTCCCTTGTGAGTCGTCTGATTACCATTATACGAAAATATTGACACCTTATATTCATTTAGCACACAAATTCCCATGGACAATTGAATATCAAGACTCTTTATTTGGTCGACCTTTCTATATTATGGCTTTTGTCCTTTTCAAGTCTCTTGTGGTGATATTCATTAGTTCAATGCCAGCTTGTCCACTCTTTTTTCTTTGCTATAATATAATTTTATTTATAAAAAAACAAACTAGAATCGGAATTTGTCAACACTGACAAATTAGGTGATCCCATATATATTTGGAAATAAATGCTTTGAGTCCTGATATCAATACAGATGACCTGTTCTGTTGCTTCTGTTATAAGGGGGGGGGGGGGGGTTGGTAATGTGATTTTGAGATTCTCATCCAGAAAAGTAACCTGTCAAACCTATCCTGCCTGGAGATTTCATGTGGAAAGGGAATATAATAATAATAATAATAGCTGGTTTTTATATAGCGCATTTCACACACACAAAGAGACAAAATGAAAATTTGATATCTTTGGACATGATTTTTACATACAAGATGGTGTCTGAGGAAAACCCATTATCTTATGAAATGATCCTCCTAACAAGGTCTATATCTGTGAAAAATAAGGGGGCCAATATGTCATGTATTTACCACAGTACAGGACGAAATTGGTTTGGTCCTTGACTCTACTTTAGAAAGCCGAGTTGGCGTCTGATTAGAAAGTTGTTATTTTATGAAACGATCCATGTGATACGGGCTAAATGTGTGCAAAACACGAGAGTGCTAGGGCAAGTAATGACCACGATAGAGGACAATTAAGTAGTCATGACTTTTGACCCTATCTCGCACAGCAAATAAGATGGCGTCTGAGTCAAAAGTCGTTGTTTTATGAGATGATCCACTCAACATCGTCCATATAAATTATGTACAAAATCTGGCCCCGATTGAGCATTTAATAAGCAAGACCTTTGAACCTCATTTTCACAGCCAAAATGGCGTCTGACCAAAGCGTTGTTAATTTAAAATGATCCAAATCATTGAGGACTATGTATTGCAAAATATGGCGGTGATACCATAATATACACTAAAGAGGTTACAGAATGAAGTATATTTGACCTTTTACCCCACTAAGCACGGCCAAGACGGCATCTGAGCAAAAAGTTGTTATATTGTGAAATGATTCGTGCGACATGGTCCTTACGTATGCAAAATGTGGGAAAGTTAGGACGTGTATTAACCAAGATACAGGATTAAACACAAGTGGTGTAAGAGGAAGTAGTTGTTATTTTACGGAATGATGTTCTAGACGTGAACTAAACATGTGCAAAACATGGGGTTGATAGGACTTGCTGTCCTTGATCTATTGCACAGAAAGTGGAAGAGAGAAAAATAAAGAAAAGGTTAAGGTATTGTAAAGAAATTTGAAGGCGAAGAATAAAAGGATCAGAAAAAGATAAAGTAAAGGAAGGGAGAATAAGACTAACTGAAGAAAAAGACAAAATAAAAGAGTTAAAAAAGGCCCAAAAAAAAAAAAATGGCAAGAGCGGGCCTCGAACCCGGGACCTTAGATTAAAAAATCCGATGTGCTTTCCACTGACCTATTTCATACCCCCATAGGCTCTGTGTATTATTAAAGCAAAATGACGCTACATCGAAGCCAAGTGCAAATTTCAACCAGGTTTTTCGACGTGATCCCGACGTCCTATGAAAAAATGGAGGGCACACTTACGATAGCCCAAAGTCTCAGCTACATCTTAACAAGGCTAGGAGAAATTCACCGAAGGTTAAGCAAGCTAGTACTCGATAAAGACAGTCATATCAATTTCCATTTCCAGAAAAAACTGCACTCCAAAAGAGATAATACGTAAACGGGTCAAATTTGACAAGGTTACTTTCAATCTATTTTTACGAGATGATGTCGTCATCAAATCAAAATGTTGATACTACAATACTGAAAGAGCATTTAATAAGCTAGAACATACTGAAATCTGGGTGAAAATTGGCCAAGGAAAAGTGAGATACGCTTGAGTGAACGTGAAATTTGATGACGTTATTTTGAAAATTTGCCTTTTTTTATTTCACTGAGAAATCTTTTAATCATTTATTAAGCATCGCCAGAGCATGAAATGACATGTACAACTCTTCAGCTTTCAGAATATGTAAAGAAAATTGGGGGTCACCGGCCATCCTGACGAGTAAAATCGGATTCAAAATTGGCAGATTTTTTGGCATAGTTACGCTGTGTATCGCCATTGACGCGCACGTGGAATTTCAACTTCGATATGGGCCCGTATAACGTCATATTAAAGGTCCAGTGTACCTTTGGCAGCAGTGATTTTAAAAATGTTCAAGATATCACATTTGATGCATATGTGTAGGTCTGTTCCATCACAAAACATCCTACCATATAAAATTTTTGCAATAAAGCCTAAAATATAAGGAGAAATCAGTATTTTTCTCAATAAACCATAACTGTAGACGGTTTAGTCTGGAAACATTCTTATTATAACTATTGTTCACATTTTGTGTATTTAACAATGCTTAACATCACTTATACAGATTCAAATTTTTACCGTGGTTGTTTCTGTCCCTAACTCAAATTTTAGAACTATTTTAAAGCACTAATGCTGGGTTTTTGTTCCATCTGCAAATGGTTAATTATGCCTTTAAGTCGGATTGACTTGAAACTTGGTAGAATTATTACTTGACATTTTAGACATCTGACCCATGTGAAAAAAAAAAACGTTGAATTTCTATTGCATACGAGCTGTGCATGCGTTCATGCGCGCGCACGTACGCATCCGTCCATTTTTCTCAATTTTTCAAAAAATGTTCCAAATGATCTGAAATGTGTGCAAAAAAAAAATTGAGCTCGATTGGAGCATGTCAACAATTCAACGCGCGCGTATGCGTACGTTTTAAGTGTAGAGATGAATTTTGAGAATATGGGTAGAAAGAGCTTGCCTTGAACAGAGACGTGAATTTCATTGAGAAATTCCATTCCATCAATGAGATATAAATGAAAATGTGATTTCCTATAATGACGTCATAGTGACGTCACGGTCGACTGATCACAATGATTTTATTAGATCTGTCGTCTTTGGGACACGATACATATCAGGTATAATTTTGAAATTGATAGGCAGAGGACTTTCTGAGTTAAATTCTGCACAACTTTTGAGGAGCAATAAAGAATAAGAAAGAATTAGTACAGATACAGTAGTTGATCCAAGAGACCTAAAAACAGAAATTTAAACGAGATATGAAACTCGTCACACTGAAGACGAGTTAGATGATACGCTGGGGACTTGAAGTCATATTGAGAAACATTTGTGAAGTCCAGGTTTTTTTTTTTTTTATATATATATACAGTCCTTTTCTTATACTGTCCTACATAATTCAGATCAAATTGTTTCTGTCATGCAACCAAGTGGAAATTTCATGCATGTGTCGGTGTGTGCAGGTAAGTCGATTAAAATGAATATTTACCAATAGGTCTTCAAAATGTAAAAAAAAAGGAAACAGAACTCAAACATGGCGATAAAGTCTTTTAAGAGTCACCTTCATTTTAACATTTGTATTTTCAAATATGAACTTTGACCATTATTTACATAACCAAGAGGGCATATGGAATGGTTGTCTCTTTTAATACACACAGAACACGCGCGCGCGCACCCTGTATCATAATCTATGGACAGGGGCGGATCCAGGAATTCTGTAAAGGGGGAGGGGGCGTGACTAATATTTCTGGTGCCACTTCCGGGTTTCATTTCATTTTTTTCTTTTCATTTCTTTTGTTTTTAACGAAAAATAAAGGGGGGCGTGCGCCGGTGCGCCCCGGCCCCTCTGGATCTGCCACTGATGGAGACGCACAAGCAAAACCCGACATACTGCCACTAATGCAGAAATATCATAAAGTAACAAGTAATATCCATGGACTTGTGGCTAGCAGTTTTCCTGTCTTTGGACATTTTTCTATAGAATACTAAAATAAGAACATAAATGGACTTCTAATAACGTCGGACTGGCTGATCAAAACCAGCTTTGTGAGTTTACTTCAGAGTAACTGCCCCATAGGATTGTACACACTTCCTAAGTATTTGCCGTGTGATGCAGTGATACCTCCCTATTTGAAAAAGGCTGTATCTCCGCAACAGAATGACACATGAAGCTATGGCTTCTACCATATTACGCGCCAAAAAATTCTCTATCATGTATGTAATACTCATTGTGATTGAATTGTAGGTCTTGTCGGAATTGGCAAAAAAACTGAGAAGGTCCCGTCCTCAATCCACTCACAATCAGCGACATAGAGAAGCTCATTATCATATGAAACATGACGTCACTGTTTATTTGTGGCTGCATTTGGACGGGTTATGATTTCATATACTGCGAGTTATAACGTAAATTGGATATGCATTTCTTATTTCTAAGTTTCCTGAGGTCAGCGGTGAACCCTTGTATTAACTGACCACCTACTGTACCAGTTATGACTTTTATGTCGCTGAGAAGATATAGAAAACGGGAATTTTCTTCTTCAATGACGTTCGATAATCATATCTTTCTCGGCAAGCACATATACGGAGAGTGCACCATTGTGTAATGGGAGTAAACGTGCCCAGGTAAGTGCGAGTGGAGCATGAAGCTCAATGCAGTGCAGTGCTTCTGGAACTTCCAGTGGTCAACATTGATTGCAACATGATTATGAATCTCCACTATATAATCATATATTACATAAATCGACAACTCCATTATTGTATAGGTTTGTGGAATTTATTGTGGTTCTTGAGCAGAGAAGCAATACTTTGCAAAACCTTAAAGGGTGTGTACAGTTCTGGTCGAGGTGAAGATTTAGCTTTTAACGTTTTGTGAGATATTCAGAAACCACTCTATGAGATGTCAAAGAGCATGCAGTTTTAAGGGGTATCAAAAGTTTATTTCATGAAAATCGGTTTTGAAATGGCTGAGATATCCAAAAACAAGGTGAAACAAAGAGATACTAATAAAGTTGGGGCATGTCGCCTTTTATTATTAGCACTTTTTTGGATATCTCAGCCATTTGAAAACCAATTTTCATCAAATAAACGTTGAATCCTTCTTAAAATTACATGCTCTTTCATATTTCATAAGAGGCTTTTCATTATCTCACTTAGGAATGTTCAAAACATGAATCCCTACCTCAACCAGTACTGTACAGTCCCTTTAAACAAATTACACTGAACAAGGATGATGACATAGGAGGTTCACATATTTCAGAAATGTACCAGTGTAATTCCATTACAATACTGCTTGCTTGCGAGTTCACCTGTGTATAATCTATGCATGCCTTCTTCTTTTGTTCTGCTTCCTTGAGCCCCAACTCACGCATTCTTATGGTGACTCTGCAATGTCATCATCCTTGTTCATTGCAATTTGTTCTAAATATTGAAAATATTCTTATTCTTCATCCCAATTATCACAAATTCTGAAACTCTGTCCACGGTAGAACTAATGTATAGTTGTTCAAACGTAAAAATCTGAAAATCATCAGGAGGTCTCCTTTAATTTAAGTTGCTGCACATGTTTGAGAAAGAGACTGTCAGCAATTATTGATGCCTGAGTGGGTGTGTGTGTGTGTGTGTGTGTGTGGTCAGTTAAAAAGCAGATAATGTAAACAATTTCATGAAAAGCATGTAAGCCATGCTGTCAATGTAGGTTTAACCCATAATGCTATGTTTATGACTGCCCCTATGTTGTTTCTGCAGCATTTTACCCATATTCGACAATGGACCAGTCCGTATCACTGCTGTGTACACAACGTGTGGGCAGACCGTGTCTATAGGCTCATGAATAATTCAAAGCGTGCACCTTCGCGTTCTGTGTGTGCGGGCAGCGTGCACTCTCAGCAGTAGAATCATTTTAGTAGACTTTTGACCAACAACCGTTTCATATGTATGTCTCATCACATCGTCATTATAAGTTTGAGACACCCTATAAGCCTGCAAAATTTTGCAGCAGTCGAAGCAATGTCGTCTCCAACACAAAACAAAGGGATATTGTGTGTGTGTGTGTGTGTGTGTGTGTGTGAGTGTGTGTGTGTGCGTATGGGTGTGTTTACATGAGAACGTGATTTCTACATGGACGAAGGTGTAATTACTCCATTGAAGAAAACAAAGTAAAAGACAGAATTATTTTCTTTCGTGTTCTTGTGGGGTTCGAACCCGCATATATGCAACCTCACGTCTATGGCGCCAGATACGTCGCCTTTAACCTCTCAGCTATACGTCTCGACGAGGAATTATGAGGAACGTATAAAGATTATATGTGAAAGATAAATCAGAAATCGTTTCGTCCACATTCAATTCTCGTTTTCAGTTTTAACCTGGAAACTTATCAACCTGATAAAAAAAAAATAAGCCAGTTCGTAGTTCCATTTTGCGCATATGAGCAGAAAAAGGTCATTTGTACCAAGAGGCACGTTGGTTTTTACATTCACTGAGACAAGCATCTGTCATATAATGATTCATACAATCCTTGTAAATGTTGCTTGCTATTACACTCACCTGACAGCAAGCCTGGTATTTGGCAATATGAATAATTCGGTTTTTTTTTTATGCATTAATGCAAAACAATTAAATGGATGCTTCCCCAACGGTTGATTGACGGACCATTCTGGTCACTCGGACCCCGTTTACAGTGAGAGGCTCGGCCGCGGCTCGGCCCAGCCCCGCTTCAGTGTAAACGCGCAAAAGGCCAAATGCGAGGCCCAAATTGGCCTCGCATTTGGCCTCGCTCTGGAGGTGGTCTCGGCCTTTTCTCAGTGTAAACGCAAACTGGGCCAAATGCGCGGCCAATTTTAGTCTGGCTTCCAAACCATCTGCCTGTATCTTTCGCTGTTTAGGATATTAACCCCCTCAACGTCGAAAACTAGTATAGTTTAAGGTGGTTTTGTCCTGCAAAGGATTTTTTTCTGTACTATTTCGCCGTTCAGGATATTAACCCCCTCAACGTCGAAAACTAGTATAGTTTAAGGTGGTTTTGTCCTGGAAAGGGTTTTTTTCCTTCGGCAAAGCCTATGCCCGAACGGCGCCTTCGTCGCCACGGAATTCATTTGGCAAAGGGTCTGAAAACCAGACAATACCAAATTGCATTTGTTTACAAGCAGAGCGCCACTACGACAAAATATTGAAAGGTTTGAATAAAAAGCGCGGCCGAGGCCAGCAGTGTAAACGGACAAAATTGCGAGGCTCGGCCGCGCAATTGAGGCCGGGCTGTAAATGGGGTCCTCCAGAGCGAGGCCAAATGCGAGGCCAATTTTGGCCTCGCATTTGGCCTTTTGTGCGTTTACACTAAAATGAAGGTAGACTCGGCCGCGGCCGAGCCGCGGCCGAGCCTCGCACTTTAAACGGGGTCCTGGTCTATGCAAGTTCATTCATTCTTTGAACACGAATTCCATGAATTGTTACGTTGGGCAAGCTTACCGGTACGCATATAATGTCTCTTTGACCCCGTTTACAGTGCGGGGCTGGGCCGAGCCGCGGCTGAGCTCCGCAATTTTGTCCGTTTACACTGCAGGGCTCGGCCGCGCTTTTGAGTCAAACCTTTCAATATTTTGTCGTAGTGGCGCTCTGCTTGTAAACAAACGCAATTTGGTATTGTCTGGTTTTCAGACCCTTTGCCGACTGAAATCCGTGGCGACAAAGTCGCCGTTCGGGCAAAGGCCTTTAACGAAGGAAAAAATCCTTTGCAGGACAAAACCACCTTAAACTATACTAGTTTTCGACGTTGAGGGGGTTAATATCCCGAACAGCGAAAGATACAGGGCAGAGGGTTTGGAAGCCAGACTAAAATTGGCCGCGCATTTGGCCCAGTTTGCGTTTACACTGAGAAAAGGCCGGGCTCGGCCGCGGCTCGACGGCCGCGGCCGAGACCACCTCCAGAGCGAGGCCAAATGCGAGGCCAATTTTGGCCTCGCATTTGGCCTTTTGCGCGTTTACACTGAAGCGGGGCCGAGCCGCGGTCGAGCCTCGCACTGTTAACGGGGTCTTTGAAAACGATTGAAGTACCTAACCAACTGAGAAAAAAGAAAGGTCATTTGTACCAACGTGCCCATGAGCTAATTACGAACTGGCTTATAAAATGCGTGATTACTGCAGCTTATTGTCTCAGCTACAACATACTTAAGTTTCATAGGAAATGGAGTAAAATCAGCTGAGGTAAAGGTGCCTGAACGTTATCAAGTCAATGCATGGTTTTATAAAAATCACCTCCCATAGACATAACAAGTAAACTTTCCTGATTTTGAGTCTTTTCCTGTAATCACAATTTCCAGTATGATGACATTATCAAATTGCAAAACAATGAAATGGGCTTGAAAGAGAAATGTTCAAAGTTCAACATATCCGAATTTGGGATAATATTGAGCTAAAACAACAGAGATACCAGCAAATGTCGAATGTCAGAAACAGTACCTAAAAACAAATCAATTCCACTTTTTTTGACTTCAGATGACGATATGATGACGTCATAGAGTATAGAAAATAATGATACTTGAAATGTTATTTACAATTCATATGCTTTTGTAATATGCAATAAAAACATAGGGTTACCGCACATTTTAAAGAGCTATGGCGAAATAAAGACATGTTTTTCAATATATCTACACACACGTTGTAGACACGCGCTTGGATTTTTAAATTTGACGCCAGTGCATTCTTTTGTTATTCGTCAAAATCAATCGGAAATCAATGGATATTGTTACTTTTAAATGTATCAGGAATTCAAATCAGTCAAAAAAGTGCATTTTCATGTTGCATACGCGCTGTGCACGCGAGAACGTGCGGACGAACGCGCACGCGTGGAATTTTTTTAAACGCTTAAATTGTCCGAAACCTCGAGAAAACGGTCGGGAAGTCGTTTTGAGCATTTTAAATTTTTGATGTCATGGTGACCTGGGTAATTAGCTTAGTACAGGATGATCAGACGTGACTTGAACTTTATGTCTACCGAAAATGGTAAAGAAATGACATTTAGTTATGAAGTTACGATCGATCATTGAAAATCACAAAGTGGCGCCTAGATGACGTCACAGATAAGTTATCGTTATGAAAATGTTGCTGTGCTGAGATATTGTCATGAGTTATGATGACTGAAAATTTCAAGTGAATTGGTCAAGTTATTATTAAGATATTTTGTTCACAAAATTCGTCAGAAAGAATAGGAATTTCGAGCAAACTGGTGAAACGCCGTTAGCGTACCACCTAAAGCCCGCCGCACACTATGCGACGCACGACCTTACGACTGACAGACTTTGGATGCGACATAAATCACAGTATCCTCAGAATAAACACCGCTTGTTTATTTCAGATCCAAAGTATGTCAGTTGTAAGGTCGTGAGTCGTATAGTGCGCGGCGGAAATAACAATGAATAAACAGGTCAAGAAATCCTACATTAGAAAATAGAAAATAGAAATAGAAAGCTCTTACCGAGGAGGTATGCTTCCGTAATCGCACCTTGAGTATGGCAGAGAATGATCATACACATGCTAATGACTCTGATCCCGTTGAGACACGGTATTTCGCCCTCTATCGGCGTCGTGCTCAGAATCTTTGGAAGGTTGTAGGAGATGGCGAAGCAGCGGAGGAAGCGCAATATCATTCCTGGACAAAATTGGGTGTAGATATGGTATAGGCTGTGAATCTTTCTGAACAATATGATTTCATTTGGTTTTTTTTTTTTATAGCTGAATCAAGACCATAAATTAAGACTACCCACAACAAGAAACCTGATCGCCAAAGTCTCATAAGACAATAGTAAAACAGTCTAAATTTAATATTGTGTGCACTGTGAGGGGGCTTAGTACACAGAATAATTTCATAACATAACTGAGAGGCCTTTTTGCAATTGCATTGCTATACTTGTGCTTCATGGAGTCACTGATAAGAAAAAAAAAAAGAGTTTGGGTTTGCTGCTTTTAAAAGAATTATGCAAGTACCAAACATTTCCAAAAGACGGTAAAAATTTGAAAGGAAATAAACCAGCATCCTTCGACACGTTGTCAATTTGCACTAAGTTTTGGGAAGGTGCATGGTTCCGAAGCGTTGTAGGTTTGACAGCTAGATCCATACCATCCCTGAACAGTTTATCTGTCGCATTACAAGATTCATAGCACTAAAGACATGAACCTGATGTCGCACACTATAGGCCCTTTAACCGTGAATGTTCTATTTTAATACTTGAATCTCGCTTTTGAAGTGAAACTTATGAAGCATTATCATACATCTGACGTTTTAACAAAAACATACATGAGCTCCACATACGTGTAGCTTTCTCTTTCCATCTCCATCTGCTTTCCCTGCCAGAGACATCCATCAGTGGAGTTGTTTCAGCTGCAGACTCTGGCAGTAGCTGACTTGTAGACACTATATCCAACTGATATATGAAAAAACAACGAAAACATTCAAATGCCTCGAAAATCTAAGGAATACCATTAGGAAAGTATCATTAGCACATAAACAACGGACAAACAAAGTTAGCAAAAAAAAAAAATTATTTATGATTATGTACTCCCTATCTATGTAGATAAGTCCATCATTGTATCAAGACATGATAATTCCAAGAGGCATAGTGTCAGTGGGTGAGGGGATATAATGCAAGAGCAGGTCAATGTGATAAATCATTTGAAATGACTGCAATTGAGGTACAAATATGCAATATAAATCAATCGTCCGTTTCGTGTGGTACAGATAACCAAACGCTTATATGCTTATATGGTTGGATTGTTTGAAATAAATGTGCCCCGTTATATGTACGATTTACACCAAGAATTACAAGATTATATCAAATTTAGGCGATTTGAACTGTGACATGCTTGCAGGTCATAAATCCTGGTATCTCTAAGCATTTGAATGTCTTGATTGAAGCCAAAAGGTTTCGGATTAACAAATCGTAACTTCACCCATTACTGTTGATACGTCTATAATTTGGTCAATGTCATATCCACTGGTTAGTAATTCGAACGAAGTTGGAAGAGTAGATATTATCCCGTCTAATGAAGTGACCATTGCATGATTATTCCTGTAATACCCCAAGATGTGTAAAGGACCCTCTCACAGCTATAAAATATTCAAAAGAGTAAATATTGGTAAATACGCAGAACACAATAAATTGCACTGGAACTGTGTCTATAATGACACTCATTTTAATACCGTTTATACAACACACTCTTCTCTTCTGGTTGGATGAATGCGGGTTACATGACATTAAGACGAATCAGCTACTTGAGTATTCCATGCTCACTTTAAATGGCAGTGCAATAGAACGGTAAATCAAGCAAGCCAACCGTGCAACAGATCCTATCACACACTGAACATGTGTTTCGTAAAGCATTAAGGCCTAGAGCCAGATCTAGATCTATGCCTAACTGTTAGTCCTCCTCTTTGATAGGCTTAACGTTTGATATATTTTGCTGTAGACCACATACTGCGGTGTGAAATACACCAAATATTAATTCCAGTAACTTAAATGGTAATATTCATTTAAATCAACATTATGAAAGTTGTTTGATGTTTTAAAGATTTATTGAACGCCCATGATTAAAATGCATCCAAAGAAACATCGTGTTGTTCTTTGCTGGCGTGTTTCACTGCTTTATAACGGGCCGTCTCAATCAGACTAAGAAAAGAAAAGAAAAAAAAAATACGACACTGCAAGTCTACAAATATTTTAAGGAAATTTATGTTTCTTGCTTTCCTTCTTGCTTAATTTAATCATTTATTTAAACTCGGTCAAGGTGAAAGTGAGTTCTGTGTCTCAAGATAAGTGTTCGACAAGGTGCTTGTAGGCAAATTTAAGCAAGTTCTTCCATTCTGTCTTCTGTCTTCTCCTAACCAACGCACCTGTGTGATTTTTTTTTTTTATAAGTAACCTTCATGCCTTTTCGTCCTGAATAAACGTATAGCTTCAGTAAGGAAACTTCTTGCATAGCATATTCGTTCTGGAGAATGTCCCTTACGATTTACGAAGATTCAGCAGATCGCTTTGTAGCCTAGGCATCTGGTGAGTTGTGGCAAGTTGTGTTCTCATAAATACACCTGGTATGTGCTGGGGACCTTCGCCAACTATCATGGCTGTTTGCATGTTTAATCTTCCATACATTTTGCCTTATGTGGCAGTTTACCGTTGTCTCGTCCTTCCCGTCTTCCGCATTGGTGCACTGATCAGATTTGCCATCACCTTCCTTTGTTTCATTTCCGACCTTTGACCCTTGACCTCCCTCAGCCAAAGTATTGATCATATCTGTGCTACCATAGTTGTCCAGTGTGACACGTGGCTTTTCATCAAGGGTCAGTCCGTTTGAGGTGGGTTTAGATTGGAGATGCGCCTCAGAAGCTTCCTTGTGCTTGAGATATTTGTCTGCAATGCTTCCAATTATTGACAGCACGAAGAGCAATCCAATTAGGACCCTGCAAACAAAATATGATAACAAGGAACAACGATTAGCATCAATAAATCCCTATTCATACAAATCCATAAATAAAACGACGCCATAAAAACATGGCATTCGATATGGAGGCAAGCTACCGACTATTAGCCGTTTACTTTTATCGATGAACGAGTGTTATGAATACGCCATACTACATCGTGCTCCCAATAGGTATAAAATGCGTCTTGACAGTGTGAGACGATAAAGTGTCACAATAAAAAATTGGCAAAAAAAAGAGAGAAATAACATGTTTGTCGCAAATGTGTTGAGTGTTTACTTTCTTTGAACTAGTTTATTTTAATAGATGGATAAACATTTTAAGAAAGCAGGTATTCGAGAATTTCAGCATTTAAGCTTTACCTTTGCCTTTAGACAACATGGACAGAATCTTTTCTTACAGAATCGTCGTGCAGTGATGCATGAATATGTCTAGTTTTTAAGCCCATGCATTGAGTAATATCTAAGATACAGAGAGAGAAGGTGTAAATTCAGCATCAGATAGTAGACTATTAACATTCTACTCTGACCCTTGATCTTTGACCCAATGACCCAAAACTTCCCAAAATAAATCACTGTTACCAGTGCATGATTCATAGTTACCAAGTTTTATGATGATACCTTGAGCTATTTCCAAGATATGGAGAAGAAGCGATATAAGAGCATTTCTACTTGACATGTGACCTTTGACGTTTTACACCATGGTCCAAAACTTTCCCGAGAGAATCTTTCTTTGGTAATACAATTGTAGTACATGTATGCACATATTTTCATTAGAATAACTTCGGGCATTCCATAGCTATGTGGGAAGTAATGAAATTTTGAGAAGTTAAACTGACCTTTGACCCTTGAATGAACCGCGAAGCTTTCCCTAGAGAATGCTTATCCGTTATACAAGTATACTCCAATTTTCATCTGCTCATGTGCACGCTCGGGCATTGCATAGATTATACGGAATTTCTAAGAATTTGACCTTGACCTTTGACCTTGGGTATGAGCAACCAAAATTTGATAGCCACAGTTTTGTCCACTCACACATGCACATATCAAAAATTGAATTTGGATACCTCAAACGATTCTCAAGTTACGCTGGGTATGTCCCCGGGCGCTGTCCACTAAATTGACGGACAGACGGAAGGACCCAAGGACGGACTGAAGAACAGATGGACTGACAACCAGTTCAGTTCAGCTCAGTTTATTTTATTTTAGCAAGGAACCTGCTTCAGCCAATGGCTGTTCTTCAGCTGATAAAATCACATATACATCATCATACATTGTACAATAACAAACAAAACAGAAAAATACAATACATTGATTAGAATAAAAAAATACACATAAATACCAGAAAGTACAAAAAAAAAAACCGCGAAACGTTTACTAGTACCCTCTCCCATCCCCAGTCGATTCATAAATTCCGAAAACACAATGTCACTGGCATAAAAGAATAATGAACCTTGAGACATATACGCCGGAAACACTGAACACCGCCAATGGTTACTACCAAAGAGTATAATAGAAGCTACGCTAAGAGGGTATACTCTTGCGATTTCGCACGCAAACGGGTGTAGTGTGCCATGGAGCCCCGCACGCCCCTCATGGAGCCCAACGGCGGCCATCTTAGTAACAAAGATTCAAGATTCAAAATTCAACTTTATTTTCACTTCCATCAAATAAACAAAGAAAATACATTGCATATGTACAGGATATTTGTAATACTTGCAGAACGTAATTTGACAAAGTACATATGAAAATGAGAAGTAGATGCAATTACATCTTTATAAAGCGTATAACACAAGTCAGCTAAGGATGAGGATGGAAGTGGAGGGTTCCACTAAGAAGCAGAGCTTATACGATATGGGACCCTCAGAAAACACACAAGGCAGCAATATAAAACAAAATAAAAAGAACCGATGTCAACTGACATCAAGATGATTGGGAAGGGAAAAAGAAAGAAAAGGAAAAGAGAGAGAGAAAAAAAAGAAAAAAAAAGGGGGAAAAGGGGGAAAAACTACAGCACGTGCCATCGTGGACGCAAGCAATCTAGATTCCATACTGTAAAATAAGTGATGAAATACCAGCTGGATTGAATATAATGCAAAACATTTTTTTATACGTAATTATGTTGGTATAAAGAATGGAGGAGAAAGAGAGAATAGACACATCGTTATATTCAGAACACAGATAGGAACATAATTAGAAGGAGGACTTACGTAAAAAAGAATGATGACTTGACTGAGATGATAAAGGGAAACTAACTCGGTTGGATGTTGTAAGATTTCAATAAAAATGATTTTAATCTATTCTTGAAGGAGCTCAGAGATTGAGCTGTTGTAATATTGTTGTGAAGTGAATTCCAATACTTTGGCCCATCGTACATGAATGTGTTTTGAGCCAACAAATTTCTCAGAAATGGCAAATGGAAGTCATTTGATCGCCGTGTTGGATAATTGTGAACGGATTGATTTCTTTGAAACATTGTTTCAAATATGTTTGGAAGATTATTTTTGTTATAATTTGTATTGTCCTAGATTAAACAAATACAAATCATTAATTTTCAATATTTTATGCTCATAAAATAGTGGGTCAGTATGGGACAAAAATGGAGTATGACATAATGAGACGGAGTGATTTCTTTTGCAATAAAAGTAATTTACCTAAAAATGTTTTATATGTATTTCCCCACGCGAGAATACCGTAATTTAAATATGGCAATATCATAAAGGATGAATATAGTACGAGCAGGGACGACAAAGGAAAACAAAACTTACGCTTATCAATTATACTAATATTACGCGAAATAAGTTTACATAATTATACTGTCAATATGAAATTTCCATGAAAGCTTATTGTCAACTGTTATTCCAAGAAATTTTACATGGGAAACATTTTCGAGTGGAGTACCATCTAAAACAATATCAACAGGTAATGCCTCATTAGAATTGCTAAAGAGCATATATTTTGTTTTTGAAGATTAAGAGATAGCTTATTTGATTTTATCCACTAGGCAACATTTTCTAATTCTGAATTTATTGTAAAACCGCAATCTTCTTAACACGTGAGCCTATGGAGAAAACCCTACCTTCCTTTCATTTTCTTCATTTTAAGAAAAAAACACAGCGGTAGAATTGTGTTTCAGGCCTCAAAATATCAGCAGAAGTATATTTTCTGTCGATACGTTAAAAAAATGAAGAAAAGTCATTACTTTTTAATCTGTAGTCGTTCAAAGATTGTATTTGAGCTGACAGACGCCGTCTACCTCTTTCTCTCTCACGGTCTACTTTAGCTCAAACTTTGTGGGACTGCATATTAAAAAAATAAATGACATTTCTTCAATTGCATTTCATGGTTAGACAGGAATGATACTTCTGTATGACAAAACGAAGTCCTAATTACATCTTTTCCCCTGTATGCCCCCTAAAAAGGGGGAAAATGAAAGGCAGACAAACATCACTACTATAAATTCTGGGTTATAATCACGTAAAATACGCCCTCTATCGGTCATTCAGGTAATGGCGTCAGTTTTTCGCCCATGAGCGTACTACGCGAAATCGCGAGAGTAAGCCCTCTTAGCATAGCTTCTATACTCTTTGGTTTCTACAAAATATCCTTTCAAGCTTCCTTTGGGCTTCACAAAATTTTAGCATCCATTTATAGGCAAATATACAAATTACAAGGCAAGCACAAAGTAGAGAAAACCGCGCACGTTTTGACAATATCTGACAAAACTTATTAATGGCGAACGAGATGTCACCGTTTTATGAAGCCCTTTGAGCAAAAAGGCATTTATTGTGCAAAGGATGTGGAACCGCAAAAAGGAGAAAGTTGAGAAGGAAGTTTTTTTGCTTCTTACCAGGTGCTGATGAATCCTGCACTGAAAGCTACGTTCTTCTCGGTGCAGTGGGCAGTGGAGCCATTCAAGTTATCAATAGTGATCCATCTCAAATCAATGAAGTCTATCGCACGATGTGGAACATTTGGATAGTAAATTCGAAATAATACGCGATTATCATTCTTACTATTGCAATTCAATTATTAACGATCGCACATGAGCACAAAATTGTAGCTGTGAGCATTTACAGAACATTAATCGTGTTTCCTGTAAAAGAATAATAATTACAATGTCGAAATCTGTCATGATAACTGGAAATAGTAATGAGACAATAGAATATGTCATAGTATTTCAAAGCACTGGGCGTTGTTTATTACCAAATACATACATTTTGGGGACATCGTAATCTAGACTGGAAATTTACATAGGAAATTATTCCTTTAAAAGGAGGGAAAATGATAAACATTGATTTTTTTTTCAGTGGCCATATAATAATACTAATATAGGTTTTCCCGGCCAATTTCGCACTTTCGTCAGTCCATTTGATAAAAGGTTCATTCAATTTAGCGAAAATCCTCGTCACTGCACATTCTGTCATGCAAAATAGCAACTTGTTCGTTCAATTTAGCATTTCGGTCAATGAAATTCGCACATGTGCCTTTCGAATTCGTAAAACGGGCATTCAAATTGGCACGTGCTCTTCAGTCATTCAAATTCGCCAGCACTGGCGGAAAATGGTATTTCAGTCATTCAATTTCGCGTATGGGCAGTCAAATTCCAAATATGTTCATTCAAATTGGCGAAATGTTATTTCTATTTTGAAAAGGCGATAACCGTGATTTATGCGTATTCAAATGTGAATTTTTGTTTCATCCACACACTGTTAAGTATATAGTAAAGGTATCTTTGACCCTAAATAACTCAAATTTGTTGTTCTGTAACGCCCCTCTTCTTTTCTCTGGGAAAATGATAAACATTGATTTTTTTTTCAGTGGCCATATAATAATACTAATATAGGTTTTCCCGGCCAATTTCGCACTTTTGTCAGTACATTTGATAAAAGGTTCATTCAATTTAGCGAAAATCCTCGTCACTGCACATTCTGTCATTCAAAATTGCAACTTGTTCGTTCAATTTAGCATTTCGGTCAATGAAATTCGCACATGTGCCTTTCGAATTCGTAAAACGGGCATTCAAATTGGCACGTGCTCTTCAGTCATTCAAATTCGCCAGCACTGGCGGAAAATGGTATTTCAGTCATTCAATTTCGCGTATGGGCAGTCAAATTCCAAATATGTTCATTCAAATTGGCGTAATGTTATTTCTATTTTGAAAAGGCGAGAACCGTGATTTATGCGTATTCAAATGTGAATTTTTGTTTCATCCACACACTGTTAAGTATATTGTAAAGGTATCTTTGACCCTAAATAACTCAAATTTGTCGTTCTGTAACGCCCCTCTTCTTCCATACATGTTATCAGAACTATACATGCCATGATTGCACCAGTACCATAAATTCACTTCACTTTCTTATGTCCAGTCATGGCAGCACGAGTTAGATACAGGCGTATCTCCCAAGAAAACAGGGAAAGAATCATAGAAGCATTTGAGGGTAATAACCTTGACAAATTGATGGCTAGAGCTGATCCAAGAACTTGTATTTATTCCTAATGATAATTAACGCAATCTAGCACCCACCAAATGAAAATAATGAAACATGCAGATGAAAGAAATAATCATGTAAATTGAAACCTCCTTCTCCCAATTATTGACAAACCAAACTTAAGATCAATGTATCTGTGAATGAAATAATGCTATCGAACATTATAAACACATACACTTATTTTGAAAGTACTGTTGCAAAGGTGATATCAGAATAAAAGCATAAACGTGTCTGCTAAATTGACTGCAGTAAATGCGAAATTGGATGCCCAAGAATGAATTCGAATGAACGAGCGCAGCGTTTGCGTGATCACGTGACTATATCGTGCTAAATTGAATGAACGATTTGCGAAATGGTGCTTGTCTTACGAATTTGAACCGAAAAAGTGCTGATACGAATGATGTAAAAGGTAATTTGAATGCTCCAAAATGAATTTGAATGAAAAGATTATAAAATTGAAATAGGCCTACCGAACATGCCGTCTAGGCTAAATTGTGCTAAATTGAATGCAGCAATTAGGAATTGGACTGAAAAAAAGTGCGAAATTGGCCGGGAAAACCTATAATAATAATAATAATAATAATAATAATAATAATAATAATAATAATAATAATAATTGTTTTGGATATATTGTCCGAGAATGGAAATTCTTTTTGCCCAATTGATCGTGGGCCCGGCAGCAACTGAGCAGCGCCAGATCGACGTTGCTCTAACCTTTTCAACTGTTGAACGGCAAACAAGGTAGCAGCAACTCCCATCTTTTAACGTCTTTTGGTATGACGCGGCCGGGGTTTGAACCCACGACCTCCCGATTGTGAGGGCAGCCGCTCTACTCACTGAGCCAACACATCGGTAACATATCTTGTCATTTTTTCAAGAATTCTCTATATAGCATGCTATTGGATTACCTTTCGCTGTAAGGAAACTGCCCACAGGTTTTCATCTCTGAACTATAATACTTTAACTTCTTGATTATCTTGAGATGCTATCTTCGACACCTTCTGGTCATAAATGCATTTCACTCCTTTAAAAAACACACTTTGTTTGCTTATACTAAGATTCACTAGTTCAAACCATTTTCAAAGTCTGGTCAAACGCAGTTTTTTTTTTTTATTAAAAAATTAGAACGATTTGTCAGTAGTGTCAGGAAGGTAATGTCAATTCACATCGTTCACCTCACATGTCACATGCATTGTAATAGTCTCGACTAAAAGGACAAATAAGGAATGTTTCTTACCCAGCAATATCTCCAGTCCGTTTTGGACATCCACCTCGCTGCAGCTAACAGGAACACATACACCCCAGCTCACAGTCAGTGCCTGCATGGGCAGTGCATTTTAAAATATAAAGAGAAATGGCAAATGGGAAGCGGTTGAGAAAGTGTTTTTTTTTTTTTATTGGTTACTTCATTATGTTTGAAATCATCGTTGTCAAGGCTTGGTCACAACCCATATTTTTAAAATGATGACTTCTGTGTAAAGGTCTTGTAGAATCGAAATTTCCATCGACTAGAATTTATCACTCGGTTTCAAACACTGCGGTATAACAATTTGGTTTCGTCTTTGACGGGTAGAAAAATTAAATTCTATCTTACTTTTCACTGCTCAGTTAAGTACAATCTAACGTAGGGAAGTGTTATAATCTCTTGAATATCACATTGTTTTACAATATGCGGTTAATTTCAAGAAAATTTCTATTCCAAGCTATAAATACGTTCTAATCTACGCACTGCGCTACGGTAGGTAACTCTTACAACAACAACAACAACAAATGCAAAACGTGAGAACATCCTACCTTTGATGAATTGACTTCTGTGGTAATGTTGACACCAAGATCTGTCAGACAGTATTTGAAATCTATTATACCCATGCACTCATCAAAATGGCCAATCCATGCTGTATTTCCAACAAGCATACCAGGAGTAGGCTTTCCAAAGGCATCTAGAGCTGAACAATATTGGTAGGAAAAGGAAACAGCAAAATGTGGGTGTGAGAAAAGGGGCCGAGTGGGTTGTCCCTTTAATTTTCGCCAACCTGCTAACATCGTCTTTCTCTCATTTTAACACTTTTCTCCTCTTCATCATTAATGTCTATTGTTTGTTAAGATTAAAAAACTGCAGCTTCTTTGTCTTAGAGTCAACATAGTTAGATTATTGTAACACACGTAGCAGGTTACATCATACACTTTAGATAAAATGTATAAATAGAAATTTATGTGCCGGGATAGCAAGTCTTGGCCAATTAGATTACATAAATGCGATTAATTTCTTTGATCTGTAGAAATCGAGAAAAAATTCCAGAGATTTCTTGTCATACGCTTCCATCTAATACTTCGCTAGATACTTTAAAACATAATGGATTGCAAAAAAATAAAATATTTTACATCTTTTTCCATTTTTTTTTTTACTTTTCCTCAAACTATCTTTCTACAGATCTTCTTTCCCAGAGGGACCCGACATTCTACAAGCAGATTTTTTACAGTAGGCATATTTTTTCATATTGCATATTATTTACTTATTTTGATCACTTCAGTATTCCATTAAAAGATATAATTATTGTAAGTTTTCCCTGTTTTTGTATCTTTTGTTCATTTCACATTGCCTTGATTACTTTGCGCTCTGCTATGTAAGTGAGTGGTATAATATTCGTTTTTGTCAAAAAACTAAGAGTAAAAAACTGGAAATTTGATACAAAATAAGTTGGAACGTACGATACACAACTCGAAGGAGTGCCAACCATGTACTTATTAACACACAATCAAGATATCAGCACAAGGAGAAATCCTGGAGCATGGGACATCTTGCGTATGTGTATAGCAAAACAACAATTCATTAATTAACACTTGATCGGTATTATATAGATTTGAATAACTTAATTTGAAATAAAATAAGTTGGAACGTACGATACACAGCTCCAAAGGAGAGCAAGATCAAAGATCAATCAAAATGTCAGCACAAAGAGAAATCCTGGAGCATGGGGTATCTTGTGTATGTATACCAAAGCAATGGACACAGACAAGACTGGTAACCATGAATACACTGTAAAAGTATCGGTGCTTGATGAAGCACCATGGATATTAAATCTAATATCGATCAAGTGTCAATATTATAGAGGACCACATGTACCGACAGGTGTAGGAAGTATGTTTTGAAGAAGTATGTTATGAAGTTGGTGAAAGTTAGTGTTCACCTGGCACTTCGGCGCGTGTTAATTTGACACTGTAGCTGGTGATATATTTGACACTGCGCTGGTGTTAACTCAACAATGTCACCGCATAGTGTTAATTTGATAATGCAAGTATTAATGTCAATGGTATCACATCCGTCCACTGTCAATACGAGACCACACCAACTGGTTTACCGCGGTGTGATTGTGTTTACACTTTTTTTTTCCCAAAAATCAAATACTTTATCGGAAAGTTCGTGATCGTCTTGTTTAAGTTCAAAATCAACAAGAAGAATATTAACTAAGTGATACAGTTTTAGATTTTGAAGTGGCACCGGAGGTGTTGATCTAACACCACAAATGAGCACCGGAAATTTCACACCAGCTCGGTGTTTCACCTTAACACCGGACTTTTTGGACTGTAATGTAGACCATTTTATTGAGCAGTTCCAATCTATAGATTGGTCTGACAGCTGTGATACTGACAATGTTAGCGAATATTATCATGTATAAACAAATTCAAAAATTGCGTCACCCATATGAGACATGTTTTAGTTCGTTCGAGTTGCCTTAAAGAATATATCAAAGCTATGGATAGTCCCAGAAACTTTGAAATCGATAAAACGAGAACAAAGATTGTACAAAATCTATATTAGGAACCCACCTGACAATACACGGAAGGCGTATGTCACTTATGAAAATAGTTTGGCAAAAACTATAAGGTTATAAAAAAAAATGTGAGTTCTCAATAATTTTATCACTGTAAAAAGTGACATGAACAACACGTGGAGAATAATAAATGATCTGCTTGGAAAAAGAGGAACAATCTTCCCACAACTATATGACGTCATCAAAATAAACTGAACACCAAAAAGACATTTCCAGAAGCTTTTGATGAATATTTCTTCCATACCGGAAAATGTATCCGTCCGCATATCCCAAATGACAAGCAAGAATTTCAATGGATGGGATTTTGTTCTTTCCAATTTCTGAGGCCCACATCAGTTCCCGAAATAATCTATTTTCTTTGCTCTATGAAATCCTCAGCATCGTCATAACCTGACAGACTCAGCAGTAAAGTTACCAAGAAGTGTATTCATTTCGTTGCTGTTCCCTTAGTTTTATATATTACCAGTACATGATTCAAGGTATTATTCCAGATAGTTTATAAATAGCCAAAGTAGTTCCCATTTTCAACAAAGAAAGCAAAAACAGCGTAGAAAGCTACGGGACTATTGTCATTTAACCCATTTTGACAAGCTCTTGGATAAAAAGTATGCAACGTCACACATACCACATCAGTTCGGTTTTATGAAAAACTACTCGACTGAACTCGGTGTACTCAATTCTGCGTTATCTCACGAGATAGAAGCTGACAACTATTGTGTTTGTGTCTTTATGGGTAGCATACTGCTACGTAAACTGGAGTATTATTGTGTACGTGGTATGGCTCTTGATTGGTTCACCAACAGTGGCGTACTGTGGGTCAAGACATTATGGGCGGGCACCTCGTGGAAAAGTATCAGGAGAATGGCAGAACGATTAAATGCGAGCGAGCGAAGCGAGCGAGCTTGAAAATTTTGATGTTTTACAGTCCCAAAACTGCCGTTTGTAGCTATATCTTTTCGCTTTGGAAATTAAGGGGGGGGGGGGGGAGGCACGCACGGGGCAGAACTGTTGGCAATTACTGGCCACAACATCAGGAGAATGGCATAACGACTAAATGCAAGCGAGCGAGCTTGATTATTCTGACATTTTACAGTCCCCAAACTGTCGTTTGCAGCTATATTTTTCGCTTAGGAAATTATGGGGGAGGGGGCGCACCGGGCGAAACTGCTGGCAATTACTGGCAGCAACATCAGGAGAATGGCATAATGTTTAAATGCGAGCGAGCGAAGCGAGCGAGCTTTACAATTTTGACATTTTACAGTCCTCAAACTGTCGTTTCTAGGTATATCTTTTCGCTTTGGAAATTAAGGGGGGCGCAACGAGCACAACTGCTGGCAATTACTGGCAGCAACATCAGGAGAATGGCATAACGATTAAATGCGAGCGAGCTTTAAAATTTTGACATTTTACAGTCCCCGAACTGTCGTTTGTAGCTATATTTTTTCAATTCGAAATTAAGGGGGGAGGCGCACCGGGCGCAACTGCTTGTAAATACTGGCAGCAACATCAGGAGAATGGCATAACGATCAAATGCGAGCGAGCGAAGCGAGCGAGCTTGAAAATTTTGACATTCTACAGTACAAAAACTGCCGTTTGTAGCTATATTTTTTTCGCTTTGGAAATTAGGGGGGGGGGGGGGCAGTGCGCCCCCTGGATCCGCCACTGTGGTAGTCAAGGATGTCGCTTTATGTTCATGATTGGTGGAGGTATGACCAGCGAGGGGGTGTCGAAGTGGCCAAGCGGGGGAAAGAAGTCCAAAATATGCACTTTAGAGCATCCCCTAATTGTTTGTGTATGTGTGTGTGTGTTTTATATACATGGAAAAGTTAGGAATAACCCAGTTTGAGTCTTATTATTGGCAATGCAAGGCATTTTAATATAGACTAGTATGTAAAGCAACACTGCAAAATCAGTGGTCTAGTTGTGATATAACGAAGCGTAAGGTACAAAGGTTCTACATCTACATCTACATTCTACATCATATTGCGCAACATTGCAGTGACTCTTTTTGCCGTTTGGATGTTCTGAGTACACTGCGCACATCCTGCTTCTATTCAAAATGCCAACCAGGAATCACGCTGAATCACAATCTTTTGTCGGCTCCGGGCTTTTTAAACAATGTTTCACACTAAAGGAAGTCTTAGAAAAATATCTTACTTCTTGATCACCCTTTCATGTCGATTTCAAAAGCAGTTTACCCACCCTTGAATTATTTTTTTTCTTTTTTTAAACCAGCGGATGGGGGGTGGGGGGCATGTGCCCCCCCCCCCCCCCATGCCCCCCCCCCCCCCCCGTAGTTACGCCACTGTTCACCAGCAATACTTGACGAAAACAGTACGTTTCGGTGGGCAAAGTGTTAAGTCGAGTGTTGGTAACCTTTGCTGTGGTGTCCCACAGGGCTCAGTCCTGGCACCCCTTCTGATTCTTGTTTACATTAATGACATTGTATCTATTTCTAAAATCGTTAACTTTTAAAATTTGTCGACGACACAAAAATTTTCCTGTTCAACAAAAATTTGATTGATCTCGTAACAATAGTTAACACTAAGTTGGTTAAATTTACGTGAGTTGTTTATTTGTAACAAACTTTATATTCCTAAATCTTGATAAGACTAAATGTGTTGTGTTCAGAGCAAGAAACAGAGAGTACCCATTGCAATAATCATCCAGATATTCATATTGGAGTCCACACCGTGTCAATGGTGCATGGATAATGCAAACTGTCTTTGTTTAACAGTAAATGAAAACCTCTGCTGGAGGCCTCACATCAATGCTATTTCACTCAATATATCAAATAGCTTTGGTGTTCTTAGAAGATTAAAGCACATTCTATCCCAAAACCTGCTTACAGAATTGTATAATTAGTTTATTGTCACATAAAAATTATTCTTATATCATTTGTAGTCATACATATATGTTACCGTGCATCACAAAACGAACAAAAAGTCGCACCCATTGATTTTACGTGAGGACTAAAAAAAAAAGGTAAAACAGGTCAACGAAGTCGATCTTGAGTTTTTCATATTTTCTGAAAAAGCTATTCTTCTACATTATTGCTAAGTTTGGGATCATAAAATGAATGGGAAAATGTGGTTTTAGCAGTTTCTCTACAACCCATTTTTTTTTTTTTTTTGCCGAGTAGTAAGATAAGGTACGCCTTAGAGACCCCTTTTCATTTCTAAAAATCTTTAGCACACTCTTCACTTTCCATCCCATTATCTTTTGAAAGGGTAAAGCTACTGCTTTGAAAATCGGCATTAATCATGGGCAGAATGTTTTGATAAAACTGAATTTCTGCTTTAAATCTGATAATCCTTTCATTGTTGTTGCTCTAGTGGTTTAAGTCCTGTTTGTGTCTCATTCGTCGCACAGCTAGCGCGGTGTGGTAAAGATTAAGCGCTTGAATAGACCCTCTCCTTTATTTTATTTATTTTTTTTATTTTCTCATTCGTCGCACAGCTAGCGCGGTGTGGTAAAGATTAAGCGCTTGAATAGACCCTCACCTTTATTTTATTTTATTTTTTATTTTATTTTTTTTTTCGTATAAAAACAACAACAAAACGATAATCGTACAGTCAACAGAATGATATTTAAAATACGGCTGGATTGCCCTACTCAGCTGTGCCTACACGACACAGCTGTTCTACCGAAGGGTCCAGGAACAGAGTAAATTATAAATGCAAGAGAAAACATCGAATGCGAAAACAAAAAAAAATAAACATTACTATAACTTTTAAACAATATCTAAAAGGAAGTGGGCAAGAATTAAGTAACACCCCACCCACCCATCCTATTTTATAAACTTGATATCTATCTTGATATGAACATTATATGAGGAATGCAAATAACAGGTGCAGTTTATTTTATGCCACATTTAAATCAAAAGTATTTCAAAATAACATCATTAATCATTTTTATCAAAACTCGTTACACTTGAACAGCACTTGGGCTCTGAAGGTAATTCATTATAACTGGAAGCTCCTCTGTACGAAAACATTCTTCGACAATATTCGGTCTTGGGTTTTGGCAGTGAAAGGGTACCATTTGAGCGGAGAGAGTAATTTCGGGACATGAAGTTAAATGATTCTTTAAGATATGGGGCACTGTAGTCATGGAGACATTTGAAAACCATGGAATTTAAATGCTTTTTGCGCCATATACGTTTAAAGAATCCCAGTTTAGAATTTGATGAATGTCATGATTTGATAAATGCTACCCGCCCTATTTTGTAACTTTTGTAATTGCGAAGCGTATTTCAGCGAGGCCGAGTCATGGATTAAATCGGCATAGTCAAACAGAGGGAGTATAAGCGAATTATATAATAGTTTTAAGCATGTTTCATTAAAAATATGACAAAGTCGACCAAAATATTTTACAAGTTTACCAGCTTTACCATAATAATAATGCGTTGATGTGAACATCCCACTTTAATTGCTGGTCAATTGTAACTCCAAGGTACTTAACTGTTTCTTTGTGTTTGATCGCCTGCCCACATAACTTTATGCGAAGGGCATTGCGGCGTGATAATAAAGAGCGAGAACCAATAAAAAAACTCTCAGTCTTTTGGAGATTTAGACTAAGTTTGTTAACACACATCCAATCGTACACTCTTTTAAGATCGTTGTTTAGAACATTTTCAATATGGAAAGGGTCATTATGTGAAAAAATATAACACTGTATCGTCTGCATACAAGTGAATGCGACAATTCTTTACTTGACTGACAATGTCATTAATATAAATCACAAGCAGAACTGGCCCCAGGATAGAGCCCAGTGGGACACCATGGTGTATATCTAAAAAATTTGACATAGAAGAATTTGAAAGTGTTCCGACTTTTCGATTTGTTAAATAGCTTCTAAACCAAGCAAGACAAGCGTCAGAAAACCCCATTCGCTTTAGCGTTTGCAACATAATGAAGGGATCCACCGTGTCGCTTTCTTCAAATCAACGAAGATTGCCCCTGTGTAAAGACCTCTGTCGATGGCGAGCAACCAGTCATCCGTAACTTTTAGCAAAGCAGTGGTGGTAGAATGTTTATCTCGAAAGCCTGACTGTGCAGTGCTGTAGATAGCAAATCGTTTGTTTTTAAACAAGGCAAGTGCCAAATTGTGTCTCTCCCACTCGTGTGCAAGAAATTAACATTTTTCTAACTCCCAGAAGTTCATTGACCCGCCTATGACCTTTGACCTTGTGGTGACCTTCAACTCCCCAACGGACATTTACCATCCAAGTTTGGTCACAAACGGACAAAGGGATCAAAAGTTATGAGCCATAATCGAAACGCGCCATAAAAACTTAACAATGGGCCCTAAAAATTTGTTGACCCCTTTCTGTGACCTTTGACCTTGTGATGACCTTTAATTCCCCAAGGGACATCTACCGTCCAAGTTTGGTCACAAACGGACTTAGGGATCAAAAGTTATAAGCCACAATCGAAATGCGCCATAAAAACTTAACATTGGGCCCTAAAAGTTTGTTGACCTCTTTCTGTGACCTTTGACCTTGTGATGACCTTCACCTCCCCAAGGGACATCTACCAGCCAAGTTTGGTCACAAACGGACAAAGGGATCAAAAGTTATGAGCCATAATCGAAACGCGCCATAAAAACTTAACATTGGGCCCTAAAAGTTCGTTGACTCCTGTCTGTGACCTTTGACCTTGTGGTAACCTTCAACTTCCCAAGGGACATCTACCATCTAAGTTTGGTTACAAACAGACAGATACATCAAAAGTTATGAGCCATAAACGAAACGCGCCCTAAAAACTTAACATTGGGCCCTAAAGTTCATTGACCTCTCCCTGTGACCTTTGACCTTGAGTTGCCCTTCATGTTTGATAAAATGTGTAACTTTGTATAACCACTCTTCCCTCCAAGTTTGATTGATATTAAAATCCTCAGTAGAGAGTTATTCAAGTTTTTGTAGCGTTACTGACAGACGACGGACAGACAGACGCCGCAGGCGAACCATTAGTCTCCCCACACCTCCGGTGGGCTCGACAATAACTTGTAAGCTGCTTTTGTACTATTTTTTCAAGAACTTTTGAAACACAGGGTAAAATCGCAATGGGGCGATAATTTGTAGGACAAGACTTATCACCGGACTTGAATAAAGGAATGAGTTTGGTCATTTTCCACTGAGAGGGAAAAACACCTTCCGCTAAGGATTTGTTGGAGAGATGTGTAAGTGAAGGAATTATGACAGGGGTGGACATTTTCAATATGTGCATAGAGATACCATCTAGGCCCACAGATTTCTTATTCTTCAAACCCATTAATGTTTTAAGCACTTCATCCTCGGTTACAGGTACAAAGTCGAAAGTAGATTCAGTACTTTTACTTTGATTGGCATCACGTGATACTTGGGGTATTTTTGACGCTAACTCTGACCCAACATTTGCGATATAATCATCAAATTGATTTGCATGAGATATAGTATTTAAATTGGAATGGCCAGTTTGTGATGACGTTTTGTTTGGCATAACATCTTTTAGAATATTCCAAATTTGGTTGGAGTTTTCAGCGGCAGATAATTTGTTACTGTAAAAGCTTCGCCTTGCCTTCCTGATTTTGGTTGTTACAATGTTTCTCATTATTCTGTATTTTTTATTCCATAAAGTATCATAACAAGTTTGTTTTTCATTTTTATTGTTAAATCATTTTCATTCACAAAATTCCATTTGGCTTTATGAGCTTTTGCTTTTGATTTATCACGTTCCTTTATTAATCTTAAAATATCGGAAGTCATCCAAGGGGACGGTTTACTTTTTACACGTTTTTGGCGGCAGGGCATATGTCGATTTACAACCTCTGATAAAAGATTTTGCCAAACTTCAACTGCATCATCTAGGCATGTGCAATCATACACCAATTGCCAATCTTGTGAGGTTAAATCCTCCAAATATGTGTCTCTAGACAGATTATTTAGTTTCCTGTAAGTGACTATACGAGGAGTTTTATGCTCGTGGTTAGATTGGCCAGATCACATGACACAAACAATGGTCACTAATCCCTGTACAGAGAACACCATGCGACTTGATCATCTCCTTTGAGTTACATATCATATGATCAATCAGGCTCTTAGAATTTTGACAAACTCTTGTAAACTTGGTCGTATTTAATTGGATTAAGGAATATATCTCGTTGATCTGATTAAGACGCTTCGTGTCAATCTAAAGAAAGTGTTTCATTAAATCACAGTTGAGGTCACCCACAATAATAATGTTATGATTACAGCCATCTAAGAAGGAAATCAGTTCTTCATAATGATCAAGAATATCAGATTTACTATTTGGAGGCCTATACCATGATAAAAATATGAACGGTTTCACACATTTACTTGGATATATCAAAATTGGTAGGGCTTCCAAGTAGTTTAATGAATCGTGATCTAGCAATTCAATTGTAAGTTGTTTCTGATATATCAGTTCCTCCTCCGTTCCTGTTCCTGTCTTTCCGCACTATTTGAAAACCATCTATATCAATTTCATTGGTCAAAATAGAATTATCTAGCCAGGTTTCATTTTACAGAAAGTATATGAATATCATTCTGCCTAAGTAGTTGTCTGATTTCGCAAATATTTCGGAATAAACTTCGTACATTCAAATTTAATAATTTAAGGCCTTTTTGTTTAAATTCATCAAATTCCAAACTTTCTAAAAAAAAAAATGAAATTCCAGTAGTAGTGGACAAATTCGTATGTAATGGTGAGTTATTTATGATTATTTGTTCCTCTTCTTGTCTTTCAATCACATTTACAGGAAGGAAGGAGAAAATACATTTTGAGCACATCCAATCAATAAATTTGTGGTTAGGATTATCATATTCCCTTATGCTGATACCAGCAAATGAGGCATGAACCCAATGACTACAAAGCGTACATTGTAGACCTCTTTGTTTACTTTTGACAGGCTTGGTACAACCTATACAAGGATATTCCCGTTACAAAAGAAACAAAAAAAGAAAGAAAAGAAAAAGAAAACTATGAACAGTAAAATCTACGGGAAACTAGTGAAAATTCACTCACACAAAAACATGAGAAAGCACCATTATTGCATTCAAAAGAGTACTAGAAACATGTTGAAAATCAATAATGCCACAGGGAAAAATCATGAAAGTGAGCATATTTGGAAACAATTCGTTAGAGGAAGTAGCTCGAATGTCATATAAAATCTAAGTCACTCTCTCTCTAGTGATTAAACGTTTCATTGTTCTTCCCCCACTGTCTGGGACTAGAGCAAGGATTCCTTCACAGCCTCTTTTCTCAGTTCACTTTCACAGTATAGTGTGCTTTCTTTCCAATATTTAGCTTGGTTAGGAGAGTCCATTTGAATTGAGTTATACAATTGTACATTATTTCAAAGCTTAGAGTCTCTATACTCTTTGAGAATCTGCCCTTTAGTAAAAATCCGTGTCCTGACACTTTTTGTTGCTTTTGTGATGCAGGGTCACATATAATGAAATTCGGGAAATGCTTCAGAAAACTTCAGAAAAAAAAAGAAAATCAGTGTAATAAGGAATTCTATTATTCATAATACAATGTATTACATACTGAAGTAATCTGCTTTCCCAACTTCGTGTACTAAACATTACTGATTCACTGTCATATATAATTCTTTGATTTTTACGAATAAGCTTAACGCTGGATTGGGTTCCCAACAACAAATTCGTAATTTTTCTTGCTAAGTTAAAGTTTACTTTTTGGAATTTTGTGTGTCTTGTTGTCATACTCTTGAAATGATTGTGAATAAACTGAAGTGAATTGTTTTAATGTCATGAATGGCTCATCCTGATGATGATGTGGGAGAGGGAAGGAGCCATATAATTTAGATGAGCGAAGGGAAAATGCTTCCTTTCTCATGTATAATAATTACAGATTACTATTGTGTTTTACTCTGCCAATAAGAAAGTGTATCGTGCGTGTTTTTGTCTTTATACATATCTGTGCTTCTTCGCGTGTTCGCGTGTGTGTGTGTGTATGTGTGTGTGCACCCGCGTGTTTATATTGCGTATATACCCTTCCATTTTTGCAATAAGAACACCGTATTGTGTCTTACTTAACGAGTTTTATTTCATTCTTGAAATTACAATCTTTATTTCGTTTTCGGATAGACGAACTCTCGGATCAACGAACCTTCGAAATAAACAACATTATATCCTCAGTAAAAAAAAAAAGAATGTAGCACTTTTTTTAGTTCAAAACTTTCATAGAAGATTTTGATAAAAATCGATGCATTATAACCATCTTGTGAAAGGTATTTTAATTGGTTTTCAACCTAGGTCAATATAAAGGGAAACTTTACGCATCAGTGAACACATTTGTTTTTTTGTCCTCCAAGGCAAAAAAAGTAAAAATTGCAAAAATTGACATATTGTCTTTCATTTACAAGTGCCCTTGTAGGTAACAGTGATAACAAAAGACCAGTTTAGCACAATGAGAGACGAGAATAAAAAAAAGCAAAAATAACTTTCGTTCTCTTGATCTCCTTATAACCTCAAACAAAATCAAAGGGAAAACTTAGGGGAGTAAAATAAGAATTTCTCTCAACTTAAACTTTAAATGATATAGAGAGTAGGGGCACAATGATGATTAAATGATTCATTCAATTTTGCGATTTAAGGATTCATGAGGCAAATTGAAGAACCAAATACAATTTACAATTTTCCTTATTTGAGAAATCAATCTACAATCTACCATTTTTCTCATTGCTGCTTATTTTCTCATTTCATTTCAATTTGGATTTGACAGAATATTATTTATTTTCCTCCATTATTTTTAGCCCTTGTTGATCTTTTGAGCTTCAAAGATATTTTAGATATCATAGGTATATTTTTGCAACCGCATCCATGTCTTTTGTTGTGTTAAATTTGTCTTTTGTTCTTGTTGAAGAGCATTTTATACCAATGAATGACAATTTGTGCCTCGGAAGAGAAAAACGAAGGTCTTCACTCATCCATAGTTTCCCTTTTTATTCACTTACCAAGTTGATAGCCAATCAAATAACCCTTCATATGGTATAAAATACGTTACAATTTCGCCCAAAATTCTATGAGAAATGTTAATATGAAAAAAGTGTTAACGTTCATTTTTTTGTCCCCGCCGAACGAGTTCGAGCAGGGGACTATGAAACGGGCTCCGTACGTGTGTGTGTCCGTGTGTGTGTCCGTGTGTCCGTCCGTGTGTCCGTGTGTGCGTCCGTGTGTGATCAAACTGTTCAATTTGCTACTTCTCTGTCATTTATGAGCCGATTTTGATTCTGTTTGCTTTATATGAGAGCACTACATGGGAGCTTTGAAACTTCTACACAGAATTTCAGTTGTGACCTTTGACATTGACCTTTGACCTATATTGTACATTTTGCTACAAAATGCTACTCCTTCGCCATTTCTAACCCGATTTCGATTCCGTTTGCTTTATGTGATGGCACTAGTTGAGGGCTTCAAAACTTCTACACAGAATTTTGACCTTTGACTTCTTTGACCTTTGACCTTGATTTTTTTTTTACCTGTATTGTACATTTTGCTACAAAATGCTACTCCTTCGCCATTTCTAACCCGATTTCGATTCCGTTTGCTTTATGTGATGGCACTAGGTGAGGGCTTCAAAACTTGTACACAGAATTTTGACCTTTGACTTCTTTGACCTTTGACCTTGATTTTTGACCTGTATTGTACATTTTGCTACAAAATGCTACTCCTTCGCCATTTCTAACCCGATTTCGATTCCGTTTGCTTTATGTGATGGCATAAGGTGAGGGCTTCAAAACTTCTACACAGAATTTTGACCTTTGACTTCTTTGACCTTTGACCTTGATTTTTGACCTATATTGTACATTGCATGGCTACAAAATGCTACTCCTTTGCCATTTCTAACCCCATTTCGATTCCGTTTGCTTTATGTGATGGCACTAGGTGAGGGCTTCAAAACTTGTACACAGAATTTTGACCTTTGACTTCTTTGACCTTTGACCTTGATTTTTGACCTGTATTGTACAGTTTGCTACAAAATGCTACTTTCGGCGGGGACATATATAACGCACCGCGTAATTTCTACTTTTCCTTGTTTTTTCTTTTGTTGTTGTTGTTGTTGTTGAGTGTATATGAATTCACGTTGTTTGGGTTAATGAGTCTTCGGAATTAAAGAACAGTATAACCGACAAAACACATACCACATCAGGATTAATAATGCTTTATACATGACATGATGAGCACACCAGATTAGATGCTCTAACAATGAAGCAAAGGGGAATCTGAACACGAGTGAAAAACTCTTACTGAATTCACCTGAGCACAATTCACCCAGAGAACAACTTACCAGGTATCAAACCGTCTTCCCGGGCGAGGAGGTCCAGTAGGTCCTGCGAACAGTTTCGGGATACTTCAAATGAATCGAACCTCTTGGAGTAAAGCTGTAGTGAAAGGCTCCTTGGATTGATTGGGTCTCTAATGTACGTCCCTGTGATGATGGGGTTCCTCTCAGCGTTGCCATGACAATGAGTTATCATCACCATCATGCTGACAAGTGTACATAACCTGGCGGAACCTGATGCCATCTTTAGCTTGATGACGTTCACCTAAACTTGTGTAAAACATTAGAGAGGAAAACATTGTTTGAACGTTGGCTGGTAGAAAGCAGTTTGAAATAAACACAATGTTGATCTTTATTCATCTCAAGTTTCTCGTTGTCATATTTTTGCTTCTTCCTCTCCCACTTTCGTCCCGGAGTTTACAAATGAGCTCAAATGCTGGGCAACTTCCAGGGGCGGTTAGGTGTCTTCACAAAATTAAAGAGAGCGCACGCTCGGTGCTCCACCCCCCCCCCCCCCCATCCGCCACTGTCAAGCCTCTGTCATGTGCCTCCATATTTACATTAGCACGCAGCCACAACGTTGGCGCTGCAGCCTGCATGCGACCTGCATGCTTATCGTACAGGTTTTGGATGTAGGCCTGCATACTGCACAAAACAACATGCACAACACAGCGTAACATGGAAGCAGACATCTTTAAATCACGTAACACACAAAATACGACTTGTTGATTGGTTTAAGTGAACTTATCGGCTTTTGGAAGAACAGACGAAGACGGTGTTTACCGGGATTGCAGCAAAGAAAAAAAAAATGGTTTTAGAATGAAATAATCAGAGTAATACTGGTTTTACGGTGCAATCTGATTTTATCATCAGATTGGTCTTACAATTACTCAAATCTCAGAGTATATCAATCTTATCTCATGAAAATTCCACTATTATCTTTTTTAAACCAACAAAATCGTCATATACTAGGTTTTCCCGGTCAATTTCATACTTTAGTCATTCAAATTCATTAATGTGCATTCAAATTCACACAGTGCACGCACCCGAAAATATTCGGGCATTCAAATTCAGAATTCGAGAGATCGATTTAATTAATGGGCGTTCTATTTCGTTCTCGTCAAATCAAATTCACTATTACTGTAGTGGCAAATTGGGTTCATCTTTTGGCTGTAGGGTTGAACACCCCTATTTAGTTAATGGGTCAGTTGGGGCGGGATTTATGTACATTGGGGGGCCACAGTTCTGCCGGCTGATTGGGCAGCGAAGGTGCTGGTTGGATGAATGCTGATACGAACGGAGGTGTATTCCCGAGTCTATTCTCTAATCATCAGCCATCAGCCGGTTTAGCAACGCAAGACCCTCAAGGTTACCGTAGGTGAGCGGAGCAGTAGCTATAGTAGTAGTAGAGTAAGTTCTGTTAAAGTAAGGCGTAGGTAAGATACCGTATTTTAGTAGTTTATAAGTGGGTAAGTTGCCACCGCTTAGCCACCAACACTAGCGAGGCATCGTTAGTGTACATTGTGTTTACTGACCCGCGCCGGGGGTATTGACCGCGCGGGTAACTAAAAAACACAACAATACGTAGCCCGACCTGACGCTGTGCTACTAACAGCGACTGGGCTGTGTTCAGTTAGGCCTACTGCAGCTCTGAAGTCGAGATCAAGTCAGCACTAAGCTCGGTTCATTTTCAGTTCAGAATTAAAAAAAAAAAAAAACTCTTACCCATCTAAATTTTGAAGTCTACCTGGCATTGGTCCTGCGTCACCAACATTGTCCCCTGGCCTGCCGTGTGGCAAGGGCTCGTACTGCCAATCTCCACTAAGTCCGTCCGCTTCAACCGGACCGCCCTGGACCTTCCCCACGAGCTCGCCCGTAGCGTCTCCCTCCTGCGCCCCGCCGTGCGGCTCGTCAGCAACATCTATCTCTCCAACTTCACCAGGGTCATCATCACTAGTTTCATCATCGTTATCATCACTAGTGTGTACTGTATCACTCAGTTCATCATCGCTCCCACATTCAAATTCCACCAAGAAATCATCCTGATCATCACTGCATGGCCTTAACGTACGATGTCGTGCATTATCGAAAAACAAACTTTTAAACTTTGTATGCAAATACTATCTACAACAACTTGTATGATACAATGCATGCATTATGCGCGCGGGGGCCTGCGGCGCTCGAGACCTTGCGCGATTCCTTTCATCCCATGACGTCATCGGCAAAGCCTCGAAATTTACGCTGTGACCTAGCTTTCAGGGGGGTGACAGGTGTAAATTTTCAAAATCCTCTAACTCCACTTCAAAAAGGCCATTTTAAACGATGTAAACGACAAATTGTTCTATGTGTCCCACTCTTTCACTTCATATATAATTCTATTTCTTTAGTATTCCCCTTTAATACGCAGTGCGCTAGTTACAGTGTGCGATCTTTGCAACCACCAGCATGCATGCAGAGAACAGCAACGCACTTGATCGCTCGCTCGCGCAGAGCCAAATTCACTGTGCGCGCGTACGTGGGTGGCCGGTCCTAGGCCTTCTGTCATTTGTTACGTGAAAATGTTCTCCCATGGGACAACATTACCAAGAATGTTCGCCCATGGGCGAACATAACGAATGTACCTCCATCACGTGACTCTGTTTAGCCAATCACTAACCGGTATTTGACTAACCCATTTGATATTGTGTGTTGTGGCTTGACACTCACAGTCACGTATGGATGGAGGGTGAATGCATTATGTATGTGGCTGTAAAGTCCGCAAGAAAAAAAAAAGCGGTGTTGTGAAGATGCGGAAACAAAATAAGCCTCAAAGTTAATAGCGAAACATGTACAATATGTATATCTTTTATTTTTATTATTTCAGTCTGAGTGGAGGAAAATATCATGTGTGCTCTGGAGAAACCACAGCCGATAGAAGCAAAGAGAACACCGGTCTTCTGCAGCACGTACAGCGCCCATACCATTAAAAAAGAAGTAAAGATGACTTTGCTTTCTCCGGCTCAGCCTCTGTTTCGTTCTTCAGAATTACAATGACACCACCCCTCCCTTCCCTTACTACTAGTACCATCATGGATTGTCTGGTTCTCCACAACCATGTTCTCAATCCACATTGAATGCCTGCCTCGATCTCGGCCTCATCTACGTCCCAAAATGACCAGAAAAGCATTCGTAAGAGTCATGTGGTGACTCAGTCAACGAGGTATTGTAATTCAGATGGTTCATCATTCAATTTTCTTCGGATATAAGTAACAAAAGAGGTCTCTTTTTATTGAGCAAGAAAAAGAAAGATATTAATTGCCATGTGAATCTTGTAAAACCAACATTACTTGTAAATGTGCTAAGTTTTGGTGATGATTTGTTGTGCTGTTTTTATTTGTGTAATTCAAATGAATTCCCGAAGCTAGTATATTATATTATACGGTATATGCTAAAGCATTTCACCTCATTGGCAACGGAATGCACAAGACCAGACTTCGGGACAAGTACTTCGAGGGAAATCGAAGACAATTGCTTGAATACTTGCAAGCAAAATCTTCAAAAATTTCAATTAGAAGATGATAGTTAAGGGAAAGTACATCCTGGAAAGTGCCGTGGTTGTTATTATATAAGAAACATGCATACCAGAGAAATAATGATCATACTAAATTAAAAACAACAACAACAACAACAACAACGTAGTACAGTGTATGAGAAATTAAACCTCAATCTCCAACAGTTTTAAATGACTTCTCACTAAATTATTTGAGTTGAGTGTGGTTGGTTCATATGCAATGACATAAAAGTTTGTGCAAAACATAAATACATTTACTTCGACTTTGATTGTTCCGCCTTTCACTGGCTTTTTGAAAACTTATAAAGTTGCGACTGATTGCAGTTTATGGATAAAGGGTAATTACCCCTGTAGACTATAACAGCCATTGCAGCGCACCTGAAATTACATCTGTGATTAAGCAATTTACAAAACTTTTCCTTCTCCTGTAGTAGAATTTTGTACATATTTTAATTGTTACTTGCATACCTTTATCCAAACAAGTGAAACTTCGTAGAAAGATTTAGATTATGAAACATACATATAATGCTAATATCGATTATTTTATATGCTAATAGTAAATGACACTGCGTGCTTTTATCATCAGTAATATTGCTTAAATTTTTCTTTTTTCTTTCTGTACAGAAGATTCAGACATACTTAGCGATGGCTTGGCTCACCTGGGAATGCTACAACCGCACCAGCAATCCTGGTAAGAGGTAGTCCTGGCCCCGTTTGGGATACTCTTCACCCAAAAGGAAGTGTGATTTGTACGGCTTCGCGGCACATCCAAATTCTTTGCAGTAGATATACCAAATGAAACTCGAATTTTGGTAACTATTATTTATATCTCAACATTCCTTCCTGGATCAGCTACACAGCTCAGTGAGTCATACCAACCCTTTTGTTATTAGCATGCCTAGTGAAAGTGAATTGTTTCCATCGCATGGTCTTTTTTACCCATTTTTTTTTTTTTTTTTTTTTTTTTGAGGGGGGAGGGGGTTATGAAGTAAATTTCTGGTTTCGGGTCCAAAAGTTGATAACATTTGTAGCCTTGAGTAGGTATAATGTCGATAAAAAGAATACATCTAGCGTAACTTTTTATTCATAATCAGTGATGTGATACAAATTGTAATCTTAAATAAATTAACAAACATGCCTGCAAACATAGCTGGTTTTACGGTTATAAGTACCATATCTGGTATCAAATTGTGCACAGATCCCAGTCTTACTGATTAGATCACACCTCAGGTAGAAGTCATCATCTGTTATGCTTTTAGTCAAATCAAGCCCTATAACCTACTTAATTGTGCCAAGGAAACATCATTTACTCTTTATGTGCCACGTTGTTCGCACGTCCGACTCAGTCGACGGGGTGCCAACTTCGCATACATGTATTCTGCCCCAAATGCGCAATCTGCCCAAACCGATCGATAAATCGCCAAATGCCGCGTTCCTCTCACATATAGCTTGCATTTTATGTCGTGATCGACTAACAAGCGGTGTTCTCTCCAAGATTTAGGTGCAAATTCTAAGTTTTTATCACTGTTTGATGTGCAATTTAGTCATGCCTTTACAGTGATTTAGCTATACGAGTCATATGAAATAAAAACGATGATAGATTTGTCATACACGTTACATCACAACAAAGCTTGGTATTTTCTCGTCCACTTTACTCACTATATTTGTCCAGCTGAACAAAAATCTATAGAAGTGACATAGATTTTAAGAACAGACGGTGTTCTCAAAGCATGACATCTTTGGTGTCTCCGAATAATGTGGCACACCCCGCCATGGCACATAAAGAGTTAAAAAGTTTTCACTCACACAGATATGGCTATTAATGACGTAAATGTGCCAAAGATTGGTCTGTTAAAATATTATTGCCCTGAAAGGAAGATTATATTTTCTTAATAGAAAATGAAAAAGCTATGAGTGTCACGATGTGACTGAGAGTGCGAGTGTGGAATGTGTGAGATTCCTTTATTCAGGCAAGCCATCAGGTGGGAAATGGGGACAGCAGGCGTACACAGCATAGAAATTCAGAATCGGGCAAGCCAGGTGGAGAGAAGTGGTTAGGGAGAAAGGACTGTGTGGAAGAAAGAGGGAGGCTCAGTGGAGTCAGGGTGGAATGGCTAATGTAGAAAGGGAGAGTTGGTAGGAAAGAATAGGTATTTAGTTAGGGGGGATAGTTGGGATAGATAGGTTTAAAGCAAAAAGGGAGAATTAGTTGGAAAGAAAAGGGACATGTAATAAAAAGGGGAAAGCTAGTTGGAACCAGTTTAAGCACAGTAGAGGGTGGAGTTACATTAGAGGCAACAAGGAAGGTAAATTTGGAGGGCACAATCAGTTGGATCTAAACATCTGTCAGAGCAGGACAGGCTCTTCTAACTCACTGGTGATAGGAGTAGAGAGGTAGCTGATCGGCCTACAACGCAGCGCTGCATTTCAGGCAGGAGAGTCATGGCACAGCAGCCCCACGCATAAGGGCAGCGCACGCGCAAGACATGCTGTAGGCACTGACAACAGCTGAAGTGTCCTCCTCACCATTACTTCAGGGTCTGAACACCAAATCAGACATCGACACCGACGAGCTGGGCTCGACGGAATCATCGTTATGTCGACGGCATAGCTAATACGCTCGACGGAATCATCGTGATCTTGACGGCATCACCGTTATCTCAACGGCATCTCGGTTATCGTGAGGGCAATTCCCGCTACCCGGACAGAATTCCAGTACCTTGGTAGTCTTTCGGTGCACGCGGTGGCATCTCGGTCGACACGACAATTCCCGCCAGCCGGACGACATCCTCGACATCGCGATTATCCTGGCAATCTCGGCAATATCTCACAGACTAGTTCACACCCCCCCCCCTCCATTCCCGTCGGACAGTATACATTGAAACCACACGTGCGCACAGTAAAGTAGTGAACCACAGGTATTTGGTTCAACCCGGGTCTAGGATGTGTTTATAACATTACATGACTCTAGGATGTGTTTATATGAGTCTAGAATTTATTAGTATAATTATTCTATTGATCCGCTCCTGAACGTTATCTCATTGAATTGTTTCTGAACGTTTCAATAATTTTTTGTTTAAATACGAACGAAATTGTACTAGGGTTTTTTGTGGGAAAATATTGTAAATATATATTTTTGGTGATTGGATTTTTTTTGGAAAAATGAATAGCATAAGAGCTGCATTTTTTTTTTGTTTAGTAAACTCATGGAGTGTTCAAGTGTATTATTTACAGTGTATCTCGTAGCAGAACCAGACTTATCGTCAGTCGTAGATAAATACAGATCTTACAGCTGACATAAATGGCGACCACGTAGGGACATTTTTTCTTTCATTGATAGGTTAGGTTAGATTGAGAAACTGTTGATTATAAGGATTTGGTATGTGTTCCATCGTTTTGTTATGTTAACCAAATTTTGCATGTTCTCACCAAGAAATAGTTACAGGGTGCACGGAGACTTCAACTGCTGCAGTGCCATTTCCAGTTCTGATACAAGCACCGTTGCCAGTACTACTGTGCCTGCCTGATACCGCTGTGCTGCGTTGGGTGAGTTTTTTGCTCGGGTTAACGTAATGGATAGGGACAAGTTTGTAGAACAGGGTAAAGAGTTTGGATTTAGTGAGATGGAACTAAAGGAATATGTAGACACGTGTGTGCGAGAAGCGCGAGATGAGAGAGCGGCAGGTATCAGAGCTGCAGAGGCGGCTTTGAAGCAATCAGAAACTGATTTGATAGCCAAACAGATTCAACTCGAGGTGCTTAGGAAAGAGATAGGAACGTCTAGCAGTGCGACTCGGGTCACACACCGGCCAAGTGTTCCTCCTCTTCCGGTGTTCCGAGATGGAAAGAACGACATAGACGCGTATCTGTGTAGGTTTGAAAGACACGCTACCAGTGTAGGATGGGAGCAGTCAGATTGGGGGATAGCTATATCAGCCCTGTTGACAGGTAAAGCTCTGAATATTGTGTCTCGACTTACAGCATCAGAGTCTATGCAGTATGAGGTTATCAAGAGGGCATTACTCAAGGGATACGACCTCACTGAAGAAGGGTACAGGTTGAAATTTAGGAATGCTAAGATACATCATGGGGAAACGTACAGTCAATTTGCCGATAGAATTGAGAAACATTTGGATCGGTGGCTTGAACTTAGCCCATATAGTGATGATGCTGTTGGATTAAAGAATCTCTTTCTGCAAGAACATATTCTAGAGACATGCAGTAAAGATTTACTGATGTTTCTGCGAGAGCGGGGACCGCAGAAGCTTCCAGAGTTGTTGTGTCTGGCGGAACAGTACCGGGAGGCGCATGCATTCAGACCCGAGACTCCGACGCATGAAAGAGAAACGTCCAAATGGAGCCCAGTCGTCGGATAGTAGCAGTCCAAAAGGAGAGGCACCTGTGAACGGCAAAGCACCCAGAGAGGGAAGTGCTGCACCAGGGAAGGTGTGTTTCAACGGTGGGAAAGCCGAACATTCTCCAGGGACTGCAGAGCAAGACGAGTGCGGCCAGAGAAGGCTGCGTCCCTCGAAGACTCATCGAGGGGAGAACCACCTAAGGAGGCAGGTGGGGAGTCATCGTCAACTAGAAAGGGGAGTTCGTCAACTCACCAGGACCAAGGTGCGATGTGTATTGTGGTACATAGGTCGCCGGTTGTTGAGCGAAATCTCACTAAAGACGGAAGCGAAGTAAAATTGGCCTGCGGAGGTACCCTACCTGTGCTCTCTGCGGCCGCGTGTGGTACCAGTGACGGGAGGATGCCAGTCTGCAAGGGCGTGGTCAATGGCAAGCGAGTGGACGTGCTGCGAGACACGGGATGTTCGACTGTGATAGTGAGACAGGGCCTTGTGAAAGATGAACAACTCACCTCAGAGGAGAGGACGTGTGTTCTTATTGACGGGACTTTCAAGAGCTTTCAAGTAGCCCGCGTATATAGAGCTTGATACACCCTACTTCAGAGGACAGGTGGAGGCACTATGCATGACCAGGCCTGTGTATGACGTCATTCTCGGAAACATACCGGGTGTAAAGAGCAGTCAAGTGCTTCCAAACACAACACTTTCATCTTATAGAGATATTAATTCCGACTACAACGATATAAAACTTTCTATATTTCATGCTAAATGTGTTTTGCTCTCTGTTAGAGATTATTAACATGAGTTGGGAAACGTCTGTAATCTCGCCCCAATGGAAGCACAACATTATCAAGCCCATATTGAAGCCTGGCAAGGACAAACACTCCATCAGCTCCTACCGCCCAATTTCTCTCACACCTATTGTATGTAAACTCATGGAACGTATGATTGTCCGTAGACTCTCGTACATTATTGATAAATATGATCTAATTTCTCCCCGACAGTATGCTTTCCTCCGACATCGTAGAATTCTCAATAATCTCCTGTGCTTAGAATCCGAATTAAGGAAATCCCTATTTAGTAAAGGGTATACGGTCGCCATCTTTCTTGACATTTGTCAGGCATTCGACTCCATTAATCATCAGGCACTGCTTTCCAGACTTTACTCCGTGGGCCTTCGAGGTCGATTTCTAAGCTGGGTACAAAGATTTTTGGACTCGCGAACTTTTCAGGTACAAATAAACTCCACACTTTCAGACATGCATACATTCCAAGCTGGCCTCCCGCAAGGCAGCGTCATTAGTCCTGTATTATTCAATCTGTTTATTGATGAAATTACTCATTATTGTGCCTCAAACGTATCCGTGTATGCTGACGACATCGCTATATGGCATTCTTCTTCCAATCTCCATCATATCAATACAAAACTGCAGTCCGTTGTTAATATCATCTTTGATTGGGTAACACAGTATGGACTCTCTCTGTCTACTAATAAGTCTAAAGTGGTTATTTTTCACTCTCAACCAGTCTCTCCCACAGGTTTCAGTATTCGTCTCCAGAACGCTCAGCTTGAAGTCGTCCCTTCTCATAAATACTTAGGGGTTACCCTTGATTACTACTTGTCATGGTCCCCTAATGTTCAAGACATCTTAATGAAATGCAATAAACGGCTAAACCTCCTTCGTTCGCTAACCGGCTCAAACTGGGGCGCCGGTACACAAACCCTTCTCTTACTCTACCGGTCTCTAGTCCGCCCTCATCTCGACTACGCCTGCGAAATGTGTGGTTCTTTATCCCCGCTCCTTTCTAGCAAACTAGACACCGTACAGGGCCATGCCCTTCGAATATGCACCAGCGCGTTACCATCCACTGCCCTGCATGCACTTCAAGTGGAATGTAACGAACCCCCACTCCATATACGCCGCGAAAGGGCCGCCCTTAATTACTGCGCCTATATATACACACTCTCTCCACTTCACCCCGCCCGAAAAGCCATTGTCAACTGCTGGCAATTCTCTTCGAATAAATGGCCACAAAACAAACTTCCTTTCGCTCTCCGAATCAAACCGCTTACGGACACTTTTCTAAAGCTGCAACCTATCCACGTTCATCCCAGTCCCCCTTGGTCCATTGAACATCCCTATATTGACCTCTCCCTTCACAGCTCATGTCCCAAGACCGTCCTCCCTTCAGCGCAACATCAATCCGCTCTTCAAACCATAAACACCACATATTCAAATCACCTGACAATTTACACTGACGGTTCCCATGATCCCTCCACTAACTGTTCTGGTATTGGGATTTACGTACCTCACTATCGTCATGAAATAAGTGAAAGGGTTTCACCCGTCTCAGTTTGCCGTACAGAACTGGTAGCGATTCTTCTTGCCCTATCATGGCTGGAATCCTCTCCCCCTCTCAGAGCTGTTATTTTCTCAGATTCCCTCAGTGCCTTGACACTTTTGAATAACCATACCTCAAAGTCCTTCGTAAATGCTCAAATCTTATAATGAACAGGTGTGACATCACTTTAGCATGGGTACCAGCTCACTGTGGTCTAGTGGGCAACGAAAAAGCCGATTATCTTGCCAAACAAAGTTTACGTAAGAATATTACAATCAGTGTTCCTCAAAATGTTGATGATATACGACATGTAATCAAACTCAGATGTTTTGACGCTTGGAACGCGTTATGGCGCTCTTCAAATAAAGGACGCCATCTTTTCAACATCCAACCCTGTCCTCAAACACCTTCACCTTTGAAAGTCTGAATAAACGTGATGAAATAATAACTCACCGACTCCGCATGGGCAGAGCCAGATTAGCAACTTTTTATCATATTATCCGTAAACATCCCATCGGTTTTTGCTAAATGTCCAATGTATTGGAAACCGTTGAACATTATTTATTACACTGCAAATAACACACACGTCAACGTACGAATCTCATACGTGCTATCCATAAGCAATCACCCAGCATCTCTGATTTACTCGCAAACCAAAAAGCTCTGGACGCAGTTATTACCTATGTCAAGGAAACAAACAAATATCACAATATTTAAGATTGCATAACTCTGCTGTAGCGCGGACTTTGCGAAGTCTTGCAAATTCGATGCACTATAATTTTGCAATCGTAGATTTCAAGATATTTTGTGAATCGTCTGTATTATGTGTTATTATGCATTATTATAAATTAATGACCTATTAATAATGTTTTTCTTACATTGTTTGCTGTGGCATGCATTTGGGGAAGTTTGTATGTATGCATTATCAATTGCTGTGGTAGATTTCAAGATATATGTATTATCATCTTGAAACGCAGATTTTCAAAATATTTGCGAGTTGCCTACAAATTTTGGCCTATGCTTATCAATGATATGTTTTTCATTAATGTTTGATTATGATTAATCTCACTTTTGTTTTATTTATTCTCGTTTTCCCCTTCCCAGTACACAAGGAAAGGACTTTCACTCTCTCCTATCCTCAGCGTAGTAGACCTTCACAACATCCGCAGCGGACTTCGCTCTCCGGTTCCCAGCGAGATCAAGCCAGCCTGGTCACCCGTCACATCGAGGCATCCACCTTCCACCTCGCCGAGGTGCCGGAATCTGCAGCAAGCAGGTTTTGGGAGTCACTCGCTGCTGCAGATCTCGGCATCTCCCTCAATTTGTCTTTACTATGTAAAACATATACATGTATATATATTATTGTCTTGCGTTCCTTGCTTGCATTTCCCTCGCAAGAACAGGGGATTAAAATATAGTTATTTATAAATACTCTTATCATTATTTTTTTTTTTGTATAGTGAGAACAACTCTAATTTCTGTAAATTCCCTCTTGAATGAGTCGCCTGCACTTATTTAATACAATTTGTACTTATAAACTTGTGGTTTAAATTTATTTGAAGATTTTATGACTCCCACTGTCTGGCTCTAAATTTCTACTTTTTTTTTTTTTTTTTTTTTTTTTGGCTTGAAGCCCGCAGGTGTACTCGTACGTCATACAGAAACCACGATTATATTTGTACATCATTTCTCCGTTGTTTTGTTGCAAACGACTTTCCTGTATCAACGCCTCTGGATTTTTCACGAATCATTGTTGTGATGCTCAGAGCTCTATGATATTAACATTGTATATATATCTAGTTGTTGTTTTTTTCTGTCTCTCGAAATAATGATATTCATATAAACACTGTATATAACATTTTTTCTTTGAAACAATGATACAGTTATAGTAATGTTCCCTATTCTGTAATTTACATCAGTGTCTGTGCGTTTTATTTAAATACTGTATATCATTTTGGGTTGACCTCTGATATTAGTAAGTGTGTGCGTGGTTGGAGATGCATGTGTGTAAGTGTATGTGCACATGGGTGAGTTAATGTGCGGTACACGCGCACGTTTATTGTATAGTAATTTGAGTTTGCTTAATTAAAGAATTTGAGGTATTTTATATGAGCTCCCTCGTGGAGACCTAATTAGCTCCTTTGTGGAGACAATATGAGCTACCCCGTGCAGACTTAATGAGTTCCTTTGTGGAGACAATATGAACTCCCTCGTGGAGACGATATGAGCTCCCTCGTGGAGACTTGGTACATACATATACATTTAATAATCTTGTTTATATATATATATTTTTTTAAGTTTTATAATGTCTGTTTTATGTTATAATAATAATAATAATAATACAGGGTATTTATAATGCGCCAGTTCCACATAGTTAACGTGCTCAAGGCGCAGTAGAAGAAGTAAGTTATGAAATACAAAAATCCTTACACAAACATGCACATGAAAATGAATGACACAATAATGATAATGAAAAAATATACATCATAATATACAATTCTACTGGAAAATGGTCATGAACAAATGAGTTTTGAGGGCAACTTTAAAGGAGTCAACATTCGAAATGTGACGGATAGCTTGAGGCAACTGATTCCACAGGTAAGGTCCAGCATGTGCAAACGACCGATCCCCCCATGATTTCTTCGTTTTTGGAACAACAAGCAATCTACTATCAGATGACCTTAAACATCTGGAAGGATTATAAAATGTCAGTAAAATGTCAGTAAATTAACATTGTTAAGTGCTGTCTGGGGCAAATTATTTGTATAGGACCCCATTTTTCTCTCTCTTTTTTCCTTCTATAAAACAACAACAACAAAGTGGAGCACACAGTGAAACACACAGTGAAACACACAGTGAAACACATTTTCACCACAGGGTGAAAACACACTGTGTTCACACACTCATTCCACTGCGTTAAATTGGAACACTTTTCAATACAGTGAACTACACAGTGAAAAACTGTGTGACTACACTATGAACCACACTGTGGATGATCAGTTGAGATCACACTGTGGTTTCAGTGTGGTTCATAGTGTTGTCACACTGTGTTCCACTGAGTGGTTCACTGTATTAAAAAGTGTTCCAAGTTAACGCAATGGATTGACTGTATGAACACAGTGTGAACATAGTGTGTTTCACACTGTGGTGACTATGTGGGACACTATGTGTTTTTTTTTTTTTTTCCGGCAGGGATAGTCCCATTGAGCATGTTTGGAGCGTTCAGTTTCATTTTTAAGAGATCAAGTTCCTACTTCGTGCAATCAATTTAAAGAGGAAAATGGAGTAGACTTTCTAAGAAACGAAAAAGGTCCAACACAACCAATGAAGGCTTGCATATAGTGTAATTATGATTGTTTTCAGGTGCTACATTGTGCTCTAGCGCTGTTCATTGTATTCTTTGTTTTTCATCTAAAAAATCAAAATATAACGTCCAATCAGCAGAGCAGCCAAACAACACCTTGTCAATTTAATCATATTTCTTGATGATACTGCATGCTGACAACAGCCCAACAACAACCACATAATGACAATTCATCAATTTAAAGACAAACTGACACACAGTGCTCTCACATAGTCCCTCAAAAGTAAACCAATATGACAGCATTACACAACAAAGAAGACGTATAGAATGTTAATGTATTAGTTTCAATGTAGTCGAATTTTTTTTTCCTCGAAGGTGTCAACCATCCCTCCTTATTATGCTCGTCTGTAGGACTATACAGTGCCTAATGTTTGTCCGCTTGTTTCATTTTACAGCAAAGAATATGGTTGGATAACCAATATTCAGCTGCAATATTAGCTGGGCCCTGTTTTATCAAAAGATAAATTTAACGTTAAGTCAAAATAATCTATGATTAACCTCTCAAATCAACTCTAAGTCCACTTAATCTATGATTAACTTCCAAATCCACTTGAAGTCCGTCTTATCAAGACACCAAGAGTTGACATCAACTCCAACTTCCTAAAAAATCAACACATAAGTTTTCTCAACCGCTCCAAATCTATGATTAACTTAACAGGTAATAAATATCAACTTTAAGTAGAAACAGTCTAGGTAGACTCAATTGTAAGGCAATTTACAGAAGAAAGATGACTGTCACACTTTCCTAGTCTAGCTGGGGTCTTGTCACAAATGTTTGTCTGTTAACTGCTCACTTTCTCTAACATTTAGTTGCGTTTCTTTCATGTAATTATGGTCTTTTCCTTGCATGAAATTCACGATCGGCACGCACTGCTTACGCGACTGCTCCACGCAAACACCCTCGACAGCAGTCGCAATCCCAGCCTGCGCGCCCGGCGCCTCGGCACGCCGTCCGCCCGCCAGTCAAGCTATCGCCAGCAAACAAGTAACCGAGTACAGTACTGGAACTGGAACCGCGTCTGTGTGTAATGCATATCTTGCCAAAGAACCCATATGCGAGGAAACCAGTGATTTCTGACGTGCGTAGGCCTACGTAGAGCTAGTTCGGCAATAGATACTAATTAAGAGTTTAGTAGGCATATGCAGAAAATAAAGAGTTTAATTCTATATAGCACCGAGTACGACAGTTACTTGAGATCCAGCTTAACGATAGGCCCAACTGGTTATAGATAACGTTCAGCGAGTCGTTTGTGCTTACCGTAACACGTAGTGGCGTACTGCTCATTAGAGCGTCTAATTAAAGTCATTCTAGAATTTCGACATGTTGATGATGTAGATTTGCGATCTATTCTTTACAAAGCCGATCTGCGCCGTAGAGGTAAAAACAAGCTACTGTAATCACCACACTCTCACAAGTTTTCATAATGTAAACACAAAGGACTTCAGCCTATTGAATTAAGACTTGAAGTAATCCTACGTACAATGTGTGCGGAAACTTTACACGGTACACGCGTGAACGCAGATTTTCGTTGAGCTCGGGATGTGCCAGATCTATCGACCTACTTTTTTCAAGAAAACGCAAAACGGCGTATTTTGCGGTTTTGTTGCAAACTTAATACTTCTAATTCAGCTGCTGTATAGCGCTAATAATACTGCGTCGCACTAGCAGACTACGAATCCGTGGCCATGGCAAACAATCATGTTTTTGTTGTTTGTTTTGCTTAATGTATTGTTTCGTTTTCAAGCACACAGTACCGGAAACCAGCCTCGTCCCGTGTTTTTAGTTTTGACTAAATCACTAATTAAGTCATGGTGATGAGCTATAACTATAATCGACTATTAAGTCTCTTCGTAAAACGGAAACTTGCAGTTGATTTAAAGTTATAGCAGACTTCAAGTTGGATAAAGTTAGCGTTGATTTCACAATCAACGCTAACTTTATCTTGATAAAACAGGGCCCTGGTCTTCCATATGTGGCCGTGCATCACAAAACAAACAAAAAGTCGCACCCCTTGATTTTAAAGGGATAGTACAGTTTTGGTTGAGATGAGAAATAGGCTTTCGAATTTTTGCAAGATACCAAGAAAACACTTATGATATAGCACAAAGCATACCATTTTAAGAGGAATTCAAAGTTTATTTGATGAAAATCGGGTTTGACATAACTGAAACATCCAAAAACAAAGTTAAACAAAGCGATCGTTACAAAGTGTGGGTCCCACACTTTATTAGAATCGTTCTTTTTTGGATATCTCAGCCATTTTAAAACCAATTTTTGTCAAATAAACATTGAATTCCTCATAAAATTGCATGCTCTTTCATATTTCATATGAGATTTCTCATTATCTCACCTAAAAATGTTAGAAACCTGAAATTAGGTCTCAACCAGAACTGTACGATCCCTTTAAGTGACGACTCAACAAAAAAAAAAAAATAAATGGTTCAAATCTTGGGTTTTTCATATTTTCTGAAAGAATTCTTCTTTTACAATATTCTTCAGTTTGATCTCATAACATGAATGGGAAAGTGTGTTTTTAGCAGTTTTTCTACAACCCTTTTTGGGGGAAGAGTAGAATGATAAGGTTTGTCTTAGAGACGTCTTAGAGACCGCTTTTCATGTCTTGAAATCCTTTGCACACTCTTCACTTTTAAGTCAAATAACTTTTGAAACGATGACGCTACTGCTTTTAAAGATAGCATTAATCATGGGCAGAATGTGCTTATACTATTTATAGAACATGGTCAATTACAGCTAAGCCCCTGTTCCACTTTGCCGTTCTCGCTACGATTTGAGAATTTTCTCAGATCGGGAAGGATCGGGTAAAACCTGAGCCGATCTGGACACAGTAAGATGTTAGAACGCTCTAAGTACGCTGTAGTTACGACTACCACGTGCTTTCTACGCTCTTACTACGATGATCGGGAATGAGGCATTACGATCTCTGCCCCCTGCAGCTACGCTTTAGAACGATGTAGCTACGCTGTCAGTGCGATGCTGCCGATGTTATCCGATCGATGCACGCTGTATCTACGCTCTGAACGATCAATACGATCTTATCACGCTGTCACCCCGTTCAGAGAGCTGAAAAGTGCCCGATGTGCCCCGATGTACCCCGATTCGACTGTCGATCTGCAGTCAGTCAACTTATTAGCACGCAGAACCGAAGAATACTGTGGACCTCGAAGAGGCTCCTTAACTCACGGTTCTTTTGCAGCAAAGACGTGTTGATTTTTCCAAGGCTTTTTCTTGATGTCCTTGTTTTTATAGTCCGTCTTCCTCCAGTTGTAGATGATTTCATATTCTCCAAAATTCTGCTATATTCTCTTCCTCCTCTTTAAGCATCGCGTGCAGTCTCTCTTTCTTCGCCTTTTGGGTAGCTGCTTTGCTGCTTTCTTCTCTTCTTTTTCTTCATCTCTTCTCCTTCGAAAATTTGAGCTCCTTCTTCATGTTCTGCGCTGACAGGTGCAGCGACAATGTCCTCCTCCTCCGCAACACTTCTGCCTCTCGATCTCCTTGATCTTCTTCTGGCAGACAGTTTTGAGTAAGTTTTCTTCCCGTTCTTGTGCCGATGTTACTACGCTCAGAAAGACCTTGTTACGCTCATCCCGCAGCGTTTACGCTGTCACTACGCTCTCCCCGCTTGCCGTACGATTAAAAATAGGTCAATTTTGATCGGGGAGATCGGGAAGAAATTTTGAACAGGTTCAACATTTTTTCCCGATCTGAAAAAATTGCCCGCTCCAACCCCAACCTACACACGCTGCCGCTACGATGCTTCCGATCCCCGTACGCTTTTGCCACTCCAGATCATGATAGTGGAACGGGAGCTTTAATCTGATAATCCCTTCATTGTTGTTGCTCCTGTGTTTTACATTCTTTGTTTGTCCCTCTCATGGCACATCTTAGCACGGCTTGGTAAAGATTAAGAGCTTGAATAGACCGCGTACTTCAGAGCCTCTTTTCTCAGTTCACACTTTTCCACAGTGTACATGTGCTTTCTTTCCAACGTTTAGATAGGCTAGGAGAGTCCATTTGAATTGAGTTATTCATCATTTTAAAGCTAAGACTAAGAGTCTGCTCTTTCAGAATCTGTCCTTAACTGAAAATCCATGTCTGGCGTCATTTTGTTGGTTTTGTGGTGCAGGGTCACATATGGGGTCCAGTTGGATGTAAGCCTTAAACACCCTGCTCTTTGCGATGAATAAATGAAGTGGGATCCTTTATGTGCATGAGTTGTGACTTTCTTACACATGGGACCTCCATTTTATGTATATATATATATATATATATATATATATATATATATATCGAAGAATCAAGAAATAAACCAGTAATGCATTATTTCGCCAATATATAAGAAAGAATGAGTTTATTGAGCAATTCAAATTTTCGGTGGCCGTCACCTTCTTCAGGAGTCTCGACGGGGAATGTCAATGACAAAACATTTTCCACCGAAAATTTGAGTTGCTCAATAAACTCATTCTTTCTTATATATTGGCGAAATAATGCATTACTGGTTTATTTCTTGATTCTTCGTTATATTGGAGCCAATACGTGAATTCGCAACATATATGTATATATATATAATGTGAAGCGGGCTTGGCCTCGTACGTAGTGGGTACTGCATCATTGGTATATGTGAGACGGAAGGAAAACTTGCAGTATAGACGTTGCAGTGGTGTTCAGTCTCGCTTGCCTTTATTCCCCGAGCTTTCGGCTATTTCACTAACCTTTTTCAAGGGCTTGATGAGACATAACATAAAAGCAAAATAGCAACCAATTTGCATGCATTTGAACAGAAATAGAAATAGAAATAGTAATAACAAGAAGCCAATCAAACGGAATATAGGCAGTGACACCAATTCGCATACATTTCAACAGAATAAGGCAGACAACAGAACAAAAACAAAAACAAACAGAAAACAAAGCAAAAGAAACATAGGCAGCAATATTACATTCGCTCCAACGGAAAGGTAGTATTATCACATACACTTGCGGTGAAAAAATACAGTTGTAGCAGTAGTTTAGTATAGGTAATACCAACGGTAATACATAAACCAACATAATTTAAGCACAATAGTTACCTTTAGGGCGTGGGGATTTGCTTGTGTGTGGTGTGTGTGGTGTCCGGAGGGTGAGTGTGAGGGGTTCGTACATGTAATGCGGGGGCAGTGAAGTGTGAGGGGTGGTGTGGCGTGGGGGTATTTGGGACGATGACACAGTAATAATTACATGCCTTTGAAGGTCATTCGCGCCGTGAAACTCTTTTATAAGATATAGGTACAAGGTCTTTATAGTAAATAAGGTGCACCTACATTCTTGACACTGTGAGTAGGTACTCAATAAACTTCAAAACTTCTCGTACGTTCTGGATAGAGATTAAAACAGGACCTATGAAAAATTAAGGATCGGCATTAATTTCATGTGGACGTAAAGTTCGAAGTTTAGATATCCAGTACGATTCTCGTTTGAGTATGATATGGCTTTCCTTCTTTTTGATGAGTTCAATGCCTGTGATTTGTACATCCCGAACTGAGTGATTTGGTAGGTTAAAATGTAAGGTGTAGGGAAGGATTTTGCGGCTGGAGGTGTTGTGGTTGATAATCTCAGAACGTGTGTTGTTCAGGCGGGTGTACAGAGACGTTTGAGTTTTACCGACATACTGTAGGCCACATTGACAGCATGTGATGAGGTATATTACCCAAGATGATTTGCAGTCAATATAGTCTGTGATGAAGTAGGTTTTCTTTGTTGATGAGCTTGTGAATGTGTGTGTGTCTTGGATGTGCTGGTGCAGGATGCATTTTTTTTTTTTACTTAGGCCTACATTGGTAGAAACCAGGCGTTGAAGAGCTGATGTCTGTAGGTGTTCTGTGGAACTATGGTGGGGTTGGGTGGGGTGGGCTTGGAAAATTGTGTGAGTTAGTGTTTGTTGTGGATTCAGAGATCTGTAGGGCGTCTTCGTGAATTGCGTCTACAAGCATGGATATTGTTTGTGTATGTTCTTCATGATCTGTGGCTGGAATGTGTTGTTTGGGTGATTTGGCATTCACTAGCATGTCCCGTAGCGTTCTACTACGTCGGAAGGATGTGATAGGTGGCCTTGGGAAGATATTTCGTAGGGTGTCGCATTCGATGATGATGGAGAAATGTTTGTGGATGATGCGCGAGACGTTGGCTGTGGCGGGTGTGTATGTGATAGGGAAGTGTATGTCGTTTGTTGTGGTTCGTTCCTTGTATGAGAGGAGATATATATAGTGATTTGTGATGCTCGCGAGATTTGTTTGTTTACCATTTTGGTATTGTAATTTCTGTCTTTGAGGTGCATTTTTAGTTGTTCTAAGTGGTGAGAGGTCTTGTCGGGGTCTGAACAGATGCGGCGGATGCGTGTTGCTTGACTATATGGGATGCTGTTGAAGACATGTTTGGGATGACAGGATGAGGGAAGTAGGTAGGCGTGCGTGTTGGTGGGTTTGGTGTGGAGTTGTGTTTGTAAGGTGCCTCCTTCAAGATAGAGGGTGACATCCAAGAAATTGATGTTTGTGTCGGATGAGTCAAACGTGTATTTGATGGTTGCATGTTTTTGATTCATGTCATTTTGAAATTTTGACAGGCTGCGTGGGGAACCAATCCAGATGAATTGAATATCGTCTATATAACGCCGCCATGATTTTTTCAGCATAGGCATTGGGGGTGCTCTCGTCGCGAGAGGGTGTTTTGTATTGATTTTAGACCTTCAGCATGGGGTATGTTAGTATAGAGTGATGACACATCGGCTGTAACTAAAATAGTGCGTGGTGAAAATGGGGCAGACTCAGCATTGAGCTTTTCAATATGTTGTAGAAAATGAGTAGTGTCTCTAAGAAATGACGGGATTTTTTCAACCAGGGGTCGCAAGTGGAAGTCTAGGTATTTGGAGATCTGTACTTTGGGACAGGCACAACCGGAGACAATCGGTCTTCCCGGGTTGTTTTCTTTGTGTAGTTTAGGCAGAAGATACAGATTGGGACTAGAGCAGTTTTGGGGTATCAGAGCTTTTTTTATGCTCTTTTCTTCGTCCAAACATTGCACTGCATCTTTTACTTTGAGGAGATTGTTTTGTGTTCGATCGTGGTCGAGCTTTTCGTAGGTCCCCGTGTCCGACAGCTGTCGGAGACCTTCGTCGACATAGTTTTGGGATGACATAACTACTACTGCCGAGCCTTTGTCGGCTGGCTTGATGACAATTTGATCATTGTTTCTCAGAGCTCTTAAAGCCTTCCGTTCACCTTTGGTCAGATTGTCCGAACACCTACGTGATTCATGTTTTCGGGCGGAGTCTAAGATTTTTCTCTCTCTACGTTTTCAAAAAACAGACCCAGGCGTGGATTTTCGGTGCGTGGGGTCCAGAGACTTTTCTTTTTGATTAGCGATCACTCCAAAATCTTCGAGTGATCCTTGACGTCACTCCAACATGAGTGAAAATGAGCATTTTCACTCAAAATTCACTCCTTTTTGTATTCACTCTTTTTAGAGTGAAAATTTTCACTCGATTTTTTTAAGAGAGTATATATATATATATATATATATATATATATATATATATTGTGACGAACTCGCCTTCTCGTCGTGAATTAAGTGAGTGTATTTGACTGTCTGTACAAATGCCCTCCGCGAGCCGTGTCAGGATGGCCGAGTAGGCGGGGTTCGTTTTGTTGCAGTTTACAACGATTCCTTTGAATTATTAAAAGTAATAGTCTGTACGCTACCATGTATTATGTTGTGTCAGAAGCAGCTCACCAACACAAGCGGCACACATACCAAGTTCAGCATCACTTAAGTATATGTCACTCCCAAGCGTCACTTGTAGAGGATGTTAAATTGGTACACTTATTTTGTTACCAACTTTTACTACCAACTCTTGCTACCAAGTTCTGCTACCAAGTTTTGTTACCAACTTTTGCTACCAACTTTTGCTACCATGTTTTGCTACCACGTTTTGTTACCAACTCAATCACGCTAACGTGGAACACCTTTCACAACCATATGGTGGCACAGGTGTCGTTGACGGCACGGGCTAAAGTGCTGTATCGCACCGTTACCAACTTCCTCAGGCGACGACTGGAACTTGGATTGGGCACGGACTATGCGACAAGTCACATTACCATTATACCCGAAATCCAATGACGACGACTGGAACTTGGATTGGGCACGGACTATGCGACAAGTCACATTACCAATATACCCGAAGTCCAACGGCTTGCTAGTTGGTCTTCTCATGATGCGTTTGATATACTCCAGCTCAGGAACATGTACCACCATTCTGCACACAACTGCTTGGTGATAGAACTCTCAAGAAGACACAGTGGAGTCATCAGTTCAGGAACACATGTACAGTTTAATACACATAGAAGTGAACATGAACAACCCATTGAAAATGTGTCACACACGGGCTGCTTGTTGCGAACTATGTCACACAACGGCCAATTTATATGCCTCCCCTCCTATTGCGGAATGAGAAGGCAATCCCGCACGACCGTGAGCGCAGTAGAAAATTTCCGCAGTAGTCTTTCAAATTATTTACAATATTGGCGTGGTTATCAAATTCGTACAACGATTATATATTTTAGCAGTATCTCTTGTACATGGTTACTATAATTCGGCATGTATCATCGGTCTAAACCGGAGTTGGTATTAAAATAATCCAAACTTGCCCATGACAAACAAGTAACCACATTATTATGTAATAATAAATGTTAAAACTCATAATAATGCACTACCACCTTGAAACATTTATCCAACGTTTCGATAGTGTGCCCCTTTCTATGCTTTAGACACTATCGATCATAACAAATAATAATCGAACAGTTAAATCGAATCGGTTCCACCAAATTTCATTACAATATTATATAGAGCCTATATAGTACAGGCCAAAAGTTTGGGGCCACCCTCAGATTTTAAAGAAAATCATACAAAACACTGCATTCTGCATTCATTGAAATGTATTGATACTGAATGGGCTGTGGCAGTTCCATTACATCACACAAGCATGTTTCCAACCGGTTTTGAGTGCACTTCTGTGAACCCCAGTCGGTTTTCGTAATATATTCAAATTTTATGCATTTCTTTGAAGCAAAGGTTCCCACTGGGCACTTTGTTATAGATTACCAATATTACCGGTAATATCACACCAAAATTTGACCAAGAACAAATATAACCAATGTTACCATGTTGTTACCCAAATACTCGGTAAAATGCTGGTTTCAACACGGTGATGACAGTATTTTGGGGGACTTGAAAATGTCGCTGGGATTGCTAGTCAAAATTACCCATTTTACCCCTCATCACCCTGCTGTAACTCGGTAAAATGAGGGTTTCCACAGGGTGATTACAGTGATTGGGGGACCTGAAAATGTTGCTTCGATTGCTATAGGTTACTGCAATTACTCAAGTTCCCATTGTTATAAAAAATATTAAAGCCATTCAACATTACCCATATTACCTCTCATCACCCCGTTTTTACTCGGTTTTAAATGTTGGTTTCAACAGGGTGATAAAAGTAATTTGTGGAGCTTAAAAGGTTTGCTATAGGATTGCTATACATCAAGATTACTGTTATTACTCAAGTTCCCAATGTTATAACCAATTAAAGCCATTTAATATTACTAGTACCCATATTCCCCCATTACTCTGTTGTAACTCGGTAAGTAGTCGGTTTCAACAGGGTGGTAACAGTAATATTTTGGACTTGAACATTGCGTTACGAGATGCACCTTTTTTCAATTGTTTTCCTCATCAGAAGCAGATCCTGTCGGCCTCGAGGATCATATCCTCAAAATAAAAAAGTAAGGAATTTATAACACTGTCATTATTTCACAGGTGATATCATTTGGGTACCATGGTAACATTGGTAGTATTTGATCTTGGTCGTATTTTGGTGTGATATTACCGGTAATATCCGGTAATATCGGTAATCGGTAACAAATTGGCCAGTGGTAACCTTTGCTTTAACGATATGCATACAATTTGAATATATTACGAAAACCGACTGGGGTTCACAGAAGTGCACTCAAAACCGGTTGGAAACATGGTTGTGTGATGAAATGGAACTGCCATAGCCCATTCAGTATCAATACATTTGAATGAATGTAGAATGCAGTGTATAATTTTCTTTTAAATCTGAGGGTGGCCCCAAACTTTTGGCCTGTAAATATATATATATATATATATATATATATATATATATATATATACAAATATATATATATATATATACAAAGCTCTCGGTCTTTGCGGGGGTCTTAATTCAGGAATTTGAAAATTAAAGGGATGGTACAGTTTCGGCTGAGACCGGGCTCCAGGTTTCCCAATGGTTTTGCATAATTATGATGGTTTTCTTCTTCTTTTTTACTTTTAGATAATGAGAAACCTCATATACGATACGAAAGAGCATACTAGGAGAAATTCAAACTTGATTTGAAAAAAATTGGTTTCGGAATGGCTCAGACATCCAAAATGTTAGAATCACTTTGTTTAATTTCGTTTTTCGAAATCGATTTTCATCAAATAAAGTTTTAATTCCCCGAACAATCGTATGCTCTTGAATAGTTCGTAATGTTTGATTTTTTAAGTATCTCGCAAAACGTTCAAAGCGGAATCCTAACTCCAACCAGTAGGAGCTACTATTGCACCCCTTTAACATAACGTAAAGCAAGCAATTCGCAACAAAACTTGAATAAAATAACAGTAAAGCAAAAACAGCAATATGACATCAAGTAACACGCAACGTGGTACCAACATGGCAAAAATACAAATCTAAATCATAGAGGTTAACTTAGTTATATAATTCAAATTACATAAAACAGCAAAGCTAAAATATATCAAGCAGAGTTTAAGCGGACAAACTGAATATCTTTCTTTATAGGCTCTGGAATGGTGAAGAGTCGACTTGTATACTTTTTGGTGTCCAGGAAGTGAGTGAAAGGAGTTCGCGAATACAGAGCCTTGGTGCTATGATCAGAGCCAGCTTCTTTCTTACATCACAGCTTATGTGTCTAGCAAGTAGAAAGAGACTGTCCTAGTGGCCTGTCAGGGACCCTGTCTTGAAAAGGGAAAACATCCAAACAAGACTCCGGCGCGCTTGGTTGCGGCTGCGTGCTAACGTTAATATATTGTGTCCTTGCATATATCTAAAAAAAAAAAAAAGCAACAAAAAGTCGCCAGACGTGGGTTTTTAGTCAAGAACAGACTCTAAGCTTTAAAAAGATGTATAACTCAATTCAAACAGACTCTCCTAACCTTTCTAAATAGTGGAAAGAAAATCCACACTGAGAAAAAGGCTCTATAATCAAGCGCTAAATATTTACCAAGCCTCGCTAGCTGTGGATGAATGGGACAAAAACAGTATGTTAACCACAGAAGCAATAACAATGAAGGGATTATCAGATTTTACTGAAATTAAGCATGCTTTATTACCACATTTTGTCCATGATAAATGACAACTTTTAAAGCGGTAGTATTATCTTTTTTTAAAGTTATAGTGTTGAAAGTGGATATTGTGTACAGGGTTTTCAAGAGCATACAATATTGTAAGAGGAATTCAAAGTTCATTTGATGAAAATCGATTTTGAAAAACGAAATCAAACAAAGTGATTGTAATGTTTTGCATGTCTCAGCCATTTCAAAACAATTTTTATCAAATTAAGTTTGAATTCTTCCTAGAATTATACGCTATTTCATATTTCACATGAGGTTTCTCATTATCTAAAACAAAATCATCATCAAAAACCATTGAGAAACCTGAAGCCCATAATCTTGACTAAAACTGTACCATCCTTTAAATTTCCAAACCCTTAAATGGATTCTCACGAAAAGCATGGGCTTGGTATTTGATTTTATTTCAATTCAATTCAATTTCACTTATTTTCCATCTAACAAAAAATAAAACAAAATACAAAGCACGCATGGAGCGTACGTACACGTACATGCACCGTGACGTCCTAAGTGCTAGCGCATGCATGTGGCGAAATGTCCTGCGAAAGAAGGCCAGTCTGGCACGCTATGCAGCAAATCAAAATAGGGTCAAACACTATAAGAAGCTAACCAAATTCAGAATGATTCGGGGGTTTCACAGTAACCCCCGACCCTTTTTAAGGATTGTTCAGGAAAGATATGAAAATTACCCCTAATTAAGAATATTTCGGGAAAAATTATTGAAACACCCCTTACTGTATTAGGAAAATAAAATCGGGAACTCTCCCTGATTTGAGTCAATGATTTGTGTGTGTGTGTGTGTGGAAAGGTCGGGAATGAGCATGCAGTACAGATGACCACTTGGCGGGGGGGGGGGGGGGCAGTACATTGAATGTGAAAAGGTGCCTTTTAATAGGGTAATCCCTCAAGATCATGTCAAAGGCCCTCAAACTGTTGGTAGCGCCTACAGCATAATGTACAGAGAAGCAAGTGGGGCGGGTTGTCGCTGGTCGCTGGATCCCGTCTCACCCGACAACGCTCTGCTCGCTTCTCATGCAATATCACCACAGAGGGAGGGTTTGTGACGAAGGCTAGAAATCGTCCTAAACAAACAAACAAACAAACAAACATAACATCTTTTGCACATTTATTCAAATAAACATTGCGCATTCCACACTTTCCTTGATGATACACAATACCTGAAATGCTAAGAAATTAGCACGGTAGAGGACAATAGAACTGTGATCCGATCAAACATGTCATGATCACGTTTCATCCAAAACCTGTCGAAATGTAACTGTTGTTCTCATTATTTCTCTAGACACTTCTAAGTTCTTTCATACATAGTCTTCATAATATTCTTTTCTTGATACTTTCCTTTTCCGAACCAACATCTTCAAAAAAGTTTTAGAAGTATAACGCTGGCTAAGCAAAACATAACTATAAATTCAAACTTTAGTTTAACAGATATAGTTCTATCATTCACTTCATTGTAAAGACTGCAATCTGTGGGTTGAGTGCTTGAAACAAGCAGTGTTGATGGCTTAACTCGGCAGGTTTCCTAAGATCGGACTGGGCGCCATTATGCCGCCACGTGTATTGCAAGCTTTGTCACCACGGCTGCTATCGTCTGGAAAAACGACTTTCGACCATACTTATGTAGCAGGGCAGTCGGACCAGTAATATAAGTGAAGTACTTAATTACACATGTGTATACTGGATTATATTACATGCTCGGGCGCACACACGCATACAGGCACATACATTCTCGTAAGGGACTTCAACCGGGGTGTTATTTTAGATAGCTCAAGGTTAGCTGGAATATTCCATTATAAGATTCTGAAAAACATACTTTTGCTTCTGTTGTTTTCGACTTTTATTTTTTTTATGAAATTTTCACATTCCGTCGACTTGTCTGTGAAGGGTTCCCTTAACAGCTTCTATGAGATATAAGTCAAGTGCCCTTTTATTATACTATGCAATAAAGATATGTTGACTCATAATTTTGATTCATTATTTTCTACACATGAAGTCACAAGGTGTTGTAGTCTTCTCATCCAGCGATGGCACCACCGAAAGTATAAAAATGCCTGACTTTTCAACGGATCTTCGATTTTCCTCAAAATTTGCTGATGTGTCCTACTAATGCTACTGCATTCACTCAATCCATAGTTGGGTTTCATTCCCCTTCATGACAAGACAGAGTACACAGGCAAACAAATTAATACGTGCAAGGATGTCATTATAGTCATACGCTCCTGTATGAGTAATCAGCTCATGTTCATATTTCATCTCTTCACACATTTTTTTTTTAACTTGGATAGGTACTTCACTCGTTTTCAAAGCGAAATAATGCAAATCTATATAATATGCTTGTCCTGCAATATCTTTTGTTAATAATGTTACCAGCATGTGCAAGTTACGCTCAGTCTATAAGCCAGTTCGGAGTTAGCTCATGGGCACATTGGTCCGAATGACCTTTCTTTTATCTCAGTCGGTTAAGGGGCTCTTCACTCGTTTTCAGAGCGACATAAATGCATAAGCTTTACGCAACGATTTATGGTATTCATCAATCCTGCTTAAACAAAGAATGAACTCGCATAGACCAGATAATGGCCAGAATGATCCGTCAATTAACACTTGGGAAAGCATCCATTTCATTATCTTACATTGAATGTAAGAACAACCTCTTTCTATCGATATTGCCAAATACCACTTCTGCTGTCAGGTGGATGTGCTGGCAAGCAGCATTTATAAGGATTACATGAATAATCATTATACATAATAATACATCACAGACGCTTATCCCAGTGACTTTAAAAACCAACGTGCCTGTTGGTCCGAATGACCTTTTTTCTGCTCATGCGCAGAGTGGAACTCCGAACTGGCTTACAGGGAAAGGTGCATCCCAAGGTCTTTTGCTATAAACATTACTTTAGCAATGACTGACAGTAGATGTCACTGACAGAATCTTAGTTTGTTTGTTTTGTTTTTTGTGGGCGTATCCAGTAATCTGAAGAAAAATACTTCAGAACTTATTGTAATTTTAAAATTATTATGGTACGTACTCTACGTATTAAGATATACATGCATTTTGCCACATAATTGATGCTGAGGATATCATGACTTTGCAAAGTTTCTCTTGGACTATACAGAGACGAAAAATACAAAGACAATTAAAAGTTTTGGCAAGTGTTCATGCCGTACAGTATAACATCAAAAGCCATAAACAGAATACTATAGTACATGAATTGTAATTTACTGTATCACTTTTTTTTTCAAACATTCTATTAAAACTGAATTATACGTATTCGTGTGCACATTGTATTCGTAAATACACATACACCCACAGATACCCGCACACACACAACACAAACGTGCACACAATGTACACGCATATAAGCAATTCATTATGCTTATAATGCGCATGAAATAGAAGCGCATTTATTCGACCACAGGGGCCTTCATCTGAACCATCCACACAATACTATACTAGCAAATACGTTTTGTTTTGTTTTTTGTTTTGTTTTGTTGGGTTTTTTTTTTTTGCATTTCTATTCACGAACTGCATGAGTAATGGGTGTGTGTGCTACACACTGAAATTGATGTTGGACCACCAAATAAAAAATAGAATGCCACCTTGAAGTGTGTAAGCACCGTATGGGCTTTGTTTTTACGCTGTAAAGCCTTTTCCCCCTTCTTTGTCAGATGAATAAACTCGGAAATGACACCACAAGTCGAAAGGCATTTTTTTCTTTTGCTTGGTAGCTGATGAAAGTTCGGGTATGATGGAATTACATTTTTTTTGGTAAAGAATGTGATTCATGAAATAATTTCACCTCTTACTTTTATCTTAAATCAATCTTTATCTAGTAGTAAAGTTCCTTGTAAAATTAGAGTAGCCAGAGTTGCTCCCATTTTGAAAAAAAAAGCGCGAAAGATTTTGTGAATAATCATCGTCCCGTTTCTCTTTTCACTTCCTTTTCAAAGACACTCGAAAGACTTGTGCATAAACGTACCCTCAATTTTCTTCTTCAGTCAAAAATATTTACTGATTCTCAATTTGGATTTCGCATAGACATAAAATATATATAGTACAACTCACGCATTACTCATGAGTCTAATGATGAGATAGCTCTTGCTATTAAATGATGTATCTCATACTGTCGGTGTTTTACCTGACTTATCAAAAGCGTTTGATGCAATAGATCATGATATTTTACTTTATAAGTTAAATCATTACGGAATTCGGGGAATTCAAGGCGCTAGAATGGTTTACTGATTATTTGACAAATAGAAAACAATTTGTAAGTATCCACGGTCACGACTCCCAACCTAAGCTGATTTCTTGCGGTGTTCCTCAGGGTTCCTTGTTAGGTCCACTTTTCTTTATCTTGTATATTAACGATATTCAGAACTCATCTAAGATCCTTTCCTTCGTTTGTTTACCAGACGATACAAATTTGTTTTTTTTTTTCTCATCAAAATCCTGATGTGCTTATAAACATAATAAATGAAGAACTTGTTTCTGTTCAATCTTGGATTTTTGCAAACAAACTATCCTTAAACATTGAAAATAAAACACATTATGTTGTTTAGTAATTCCCCACCTGTGTTATCTATCTCTGTCAAGATCAACAACATTGATCTGTCACAGGCCAATAGTATATACGAAATTTTGGGGTCTTCATGTTGATAGTGATTTATCTTGGAGAACCCATGTTAGTTATGTAAGTATAGAATTATTGCTAGAAATACAGGGGTTTTAATCAAACTCAGCTATTATTTTCCACGTAATATATACGGACGGGCAGTGTTTACATTCAACCTTTATATCTATATACCTATCTTAATCATGGGATTTTGGCGTGGGGAAATGCTTCTAAAAACCTCATCGATTCTTTATTTATTGTGCAAAAACGTGCTATTAGAATTGTAAACCATGCTGGATACTTATCTCACACGAATGCACCTTTTGTGAGTAATAAAATTTTGAAAATTCCTGAGTTATTATTTTTTTTTACAACGTTGTCCTGCTTGTGTTTCAATTCTCAACTGGCCAATGGCCAATCACCATATATATTTTCCCAAATGTTTACTGGAAATTATACAGTTCATGATTATCCAACCCGCCAACGTTATGCGTATCACCTTCCACGTACCCGAACAATTTTCGCGAAAAAAAAGGGTATGTTCACTGGGCTAAGCATTGGAATGAAGTCCCTACGGAACATGTAAGTTGCACCACTTTAAACCTCATTCAAACGAAAATTGAAGCAATATCTTTTAAGCAGCTACGGCATGCATAGTGTATAGTACTTGTTGCTCTGTATTTTCCCCCCTTGTCTTGTTATCTTTTATTAGTATTCCGACGGGATTCTAAATGTACCTTGTTTTTTATCAGTCTGCCTGTTGCGCTCTCTAAGCACTTATTGTCATACACTCGATTATCAGAATTTTTGCGCGTGGCAGCTGTATGTTACCATGGTCACACGGCCTGCATGGTTTAGGACCCCTGCTGAAATTTGACTCCTGAGCTCTTTCCCTGTGTGTATTGTTTACATTCACGATAAACTTCTTATATCATCCCACCTTCTATTTATGCATTTATGCCAAATTGTTACGCCATCATCTATACCTTCACACCCACTGACTTGAATCCTTACAATCTCAGTCGTTGTTCTCCCAATATCCTTAACTGAAGTATATAGGTTATACATTATTTTACTTGCAATATGTGGCCTTTCTTTATTTTGTTTAGTAACACTTTATTTTAATCTGATCTTTGTTCGTTTTAATCGGTTCCCCTATAGTATTATAGTCTAAAATGTGTATTTCATACTTCCCCTAATCTGATTTTATCACGGGACCTGCGGCTCTGCAAGCTCGCTTTTACAAAGGCTCCATCTTTATTATTTTTCGCATTATGACCTTAGTTTAACTCGCATGTATAGGCCTACAGACCTTGTGTTTATGCCAAGACAAACTTTTGAACATTTCGGTGAAGTTCCATCTAAATCATGTTCTGAATAATTTTCGTATTAATAATACTTTACTGTAAAAATGTGAGAAATATGAAAATAAATTGAAATGAAATAAAATGAAATGAAACCCGGAAGTGCCCCCCCCCCCCCCACACACACACACACACACATTTTTGAAAACGTGGCGCCGGCAATGACTTGTGTCGAAACTTGACATAAATTATTCATAATACATGCCGCTTTTTTCTCAATTCAGGTTCCAACATATTGACATAGAAACATTACTTATTTTTAGGTTATATAATTATAATCCCTTTTTTCAATTATGAGAGATTAAACTGTTCATTCATTTTTAGTCTGAATCGAAAATCCATCTCAAGAGTACCTTTCACAACCTTATAAGGTTTGCCTATAAAAGGTGATTGTCCCAACATGAAGCGTCGTATAGCCCAGCCCCATGGCCCAACCAACTACGAGCACTATACCTGACATAATATACATCCTCAACCCACACATTATCCCACATACATACGCTAAAAAATGGAATGATTAAAAAAAAAAATGTTTCGTTGTTCCTGTCTTCTTATACAATGTTATGCACGTCAAATAATAAATATGTTTTCATCTGCAGTCTTTCTCTCTGTGTGAATTTCTTTCCGCGGCAGTGATGTTATTTTTGCATTGCTACCAAAGATCATAGTGGTCAGTCCGTTCTATAATTAACATCACATCAACATCACTAATTTTGTATTAACGTGTTTTAAGGACCGTATAGGTTTGATGTGCAGCCTCATAGTTTTCCATTATTTTATTACCAAATAGTGAAATAAGTATAGGCCCTAAATATATAGTTATAACGTTGTTGTTGTTTTTTGTGTGTGAAATGTGTGTGTGTTTATATGTGTGAGTTTATGGGTGTGTTAAAATAAAATTAGGTAAGTTGACGCTGACACTGTATAGTATACTAAATGAGAATAACTTTTGGTTCACTGCGATCTGTAAAGACTCTAACTTTCCATCGGGTCGTTCATTGTACTGCGGTACGTCGTGCAGCACGGGGTGTATTTCCAGAGTGAAATACTTAGTAAAGCAGCGATTTCAGTTTAATTTATAATGCAATTACTAAGTAGGTCTTGGACAATTTTGCGTTAATCATGAAACAAAAATTTGGTCATTACTTCCTTATAGTCTCTTGCCCATATGGGATTACAAACTTAATCGTAAGCGAACGCAGACTAGTGTAAAGCATAATAGATGTAAGGAAAATGCATTACATGCCCAAGACGGCTACAGAGACAGGGCGCCATCACCGAACTCTTCCAACGTGGAATAGAATGTCGTCAGAGTTCAGTGAAGAAGCTAGCGAACGCGTGCCATTGTCCGCCATTTTGAGAAAAGGCGCCTTACGTTGCAAGCCCAGCCCTCTGACCTGAGGATGAACTCTATAGTGTTCAATGCACACTACACATATTGATAGGTATTACGTGTAAGATAATAATCCCCCCACAGACATGACAGATACACTGGAACACTCGCAAACCGTATGAGACGAATCCAATGAGAAAATGATGGCTGTAACAGTTTGCGGAGGATATCGATAATTTTCAGAACGCCCGACCAAGATTAGTAATGTGTATTATTTGTTTTATAGTACGGTGACATGACTGAAATTCCACAGCGGTTATTTTCGCTGGAGATTCCCAGGCCAGCATAATATGCAGGAGCACTCAAGCTCATAGAACCACGCACACATAGAGCTCCGTTGTATTTAGGTTTTTGCCAAGGCCCTTTCGCTGTAACAGGTAAGCGAGGCGAGCCCAGCCGAGCGCGACAGCAATCCAACTCGGCTGGGCTCTCTCCACCATTCAGCGAGAGGGCCTTGACAAAAGGTTACGTTGTAGTGGATACCAACACCCGGTGAAAAGTACGTAACGTTGGGCGTTTAGGCCAAAAAGAAAGAATGGTCACCTGATAGCTCTCATCCAATCATATGATTGGAATTCATCACTATTTTACAGCGTGTACAATGGGGAGCGCCTTCCTGCAGGAAGGCCCCCGCGGAGTACCTTGCGCTTCCCAGGCCTGCTTACACAGCAATTGGTACCATAGAATTTAGTGCATGGATAGCACACGTTACTTGGGAAGCCATTTTGTAAGCTCGCGCGCGCCGTTGAAGAACATTGTGTGATCACTTCTGATTAGTGTGATGTCTAAACTTTAATTGGGGTACAAAGTTTGTGGCCGTTGTTCATCTGACCCTGTTCTTTCAAAGCTATTGTAGGCTACATGACAGCGTACTTTTACATCACTTTGTTTGGTTGGAAGTCAGTATACCAGCTCCAGACAGGTTCCCCGGATCTGGGTAGTGTGAGGTCTAGCAACAAACGTGGAGATCTATGATCCTACATGTACTGTCAAATTTGCCAAGCGCGTCTTCGACGAGACTATCAAAGGTAACTTCAACATGATGTTTGATTAAACCTGATTTAACCCATTTTGTCTTGTGTGTGTGGAAAATAATCAGTCATCCTGTAAGATTTATATGCCACATTATGAAGGGCATCTATTCAATATCTATGATAACTCTATGATATTCTTGTCAGTCAACATCCCTGTCTAACCCGTCCCTTAACCCTTTCTGTGCTATAGGGACGGACAGTAAGTGTTATTTATGTTGGGCAGTTATTATGTTCATCCGTGCAGATTGGCTCAGAGCGCAAGACGGGTTAGCCAGGGATTCCCATTGATATTGTCCCCCGTGTGTCTGTCTATATAGGAGCAGTGGAATTGAGGTATTGGGTTGACCGAAGTCACCGCGATCTTCGCTATAGGCCAAATAATCGGTGCGCATTATTTTATAGAATGGGCGCGCCGGAATACTTTTTTTTTTTTTTTTTTGAGGGGGGGGGGGGGGCAAAATCTCAACGGGGGGTGACGATGTGAGATCCTCGGCGCGGGAGCGAAGCGAGCGAGCGGAGGGGGGGGGGGGGGGTGGAAAGGGGGATTCCCCCCCCCCCCCCCCCCCCCCCCCCCCATTGTAGGGAGCTTTTGTAAAACAGGGTACAAAAGTCGCGTTTATAGACCATTTAAAAGCAAATTTCTAAGGAATTAAACACAGTGAAAATAATCAGTGCGAAGGACTATGATTGTTACCTACGGGAGTACATAATAATGTGATGGTGTGAGATCCTCGACGAGGGAGCGAAGCGACAGAGTGGGGGGAGGGTGTGGGAGGGGGACACCCCCTCCCACGGTAGGGACTTTTTGTAAAAACAGAGTATAAAAGTCGCGTTTATAGAACATTTAAAAGCAAATTTCTAGGGAATTAACATATTGAAAAAAAAAACCAGTTGGAAGGACTATGATCTTAACATACGGGGGTATATTATGTGATGGTGCGATCCTCGTCGAGGGAGCAAAGCGACCGAGCGGGGGAGGGTGTGGGAGGGGGATACCCCCTCCCACGGTAGGGACTTTTTTTAAAAACAGAGTATAAAAGTCGCTTTTATAGAGCATTTTAAATTAAATTTCTGAGGAATTAAACATAGTAAAAGAAATCACTGCGAAGGACTATGATAATAACTTATATGAAAACTGTTCATTTTACTAAAAGTACGGGCAGAACGAGCGAGCCACTTTCACTTTGCAATTTATGTGAAATGTACTCATTAAGAGATTAAACGTGATCGCATCGTTCGAACAATAAAAAATATTCTTATACTGCTAGAAAGCAAAGAAGAAAATGAAAAATGTAAGGTTTACTAAAGGTATGTTTCAGCGGGCACACTCGAGGACACGAGGTTACCATCTATACATTAAATTTACTCCTAAGTTAATAGATACAATAATGTATGTTGTTAGTGTATGCGAAAATTTTTGCATTTTCAATTATGAAATTACAACATTTAGACAAGAAATATGCCTTTATTGTTCATTTTGGTCTTTAAATCAGTGATTAATTACTTGTTACAGGGGGCACTTGGGGGGGGGGGGGGCAAAAACTCGTTTTGCCCCCCCCCCCAACATTTTGTGGGGGGGGGGGGGCAAGTGCCACCCCTGCCCCCCCCCCCCCCCCCCCGCTTCCAGCGCCCTTGGTGTGATCTCTTCTCTGTTTGGTGTAATGTAGGCACTTCTGGCACAAATTTAGTTTTGGCTCTGTGATTTGTTCATCTGAACGCTTTCTTTCGATTGTACAGGCCCTATACCATACATGTTTACCTGTGATTTCAATCATGTTGATTTGGGTCGGAAGTCAGCAGGGGCGGGTCCAGAAATTCTGTAAAGGGGGGGGGGGGCGCAACTAATATTTTTGGTGTCACTTCCGGGTTTCATTTCATTTTTTTATTTCTTTTGTTTTTATAGATAAATAAAGGGGGCGTGCGCCTCTTGCGCCCCCCTCCCCCCTCCCCCTCTGGATCCGCCACTGGTCAGCACTCTTAAGCAATAACTCGATTGATTGGTTTCCTGGATCGGGGTGGGGGTATATACTGCATGTGTGCTTTTAGCCGCACAAGATTATAATCCCACAAGCTCATAACAGTTTCCATACGCCTGCAGACTGTCGACCCCCCTCCCCCGTAATTCTGGCGGTTTGCAATGAAACACAATAATAGGTCGCAAGCCTTGCGTGCGACTTGCGAAGAACAATTTTGCTTCCCGGAGGTCTCCGCAGATGTCCCGAACGTGACAGTTCCTAGCACGTATCTCACCCGTAGTTACCCTTAGTTGCTCACGCAAAGTCCTATTCACCCGCAGCCAAGTTTATAGGCTTTGTCACGTCCGGCCAAGCTATAGGCGGGCTTGTTGCGTGTGGGGATTTTCCGGCACGCAGGACAATTTTTGCAGGTGGACAGGGTTTTGGACAAGTGTCGCATATTATACGTCTTACCTGATGGACCCGTTCTACTTACTTTCTACTTCCGTGCTGCCTGCGTGTCAGGCGCATGGGTTGCGAGTGAGGGCTGACAATTCGGTGAAGGAATCTTTCTGAAGGAAGCAGAAGTCCCACAGAATGTTATCATCTTGGCCGCGTACGGGGACTGCGAACTTGGCCTACCTGCGTTACACTAGCTGCGATGTGCCTGCGTGGGAGTTGTCTGCGAGGTGCTATCACTAAGGGTCTCCTACTGGCGTTCTGGGTGGACCTCTGCAATCCCCGCGACTCACCCGGAACGAGTTTTGATCAAGAATAGGTTTTGGTAAATCGGACTTGCGGGCGCACCTCCGGGCAACTACAGGCGAGATACGCGCTAGTTATACTGTCAGACGCGGACCAGCTGCTGGGAGGTCCGGGTAGCAAACAGTCATGTCACCCCCCCCCCCCCCCCCCCCCTCAAGTTAACCCCCAAGGCTTCCCAAGACACGGTGTGGCAAGGCCTTGAGCATGCTCAAAACTCGTTCCAGATGAGTAGCGGGGTTTGAGAGGTTCAGAGTTCCATAACCGGTTCGCAGAACACCAGAGGGAGGCGTGATAGCGGCAGCACCTCGCAGTCCCCATATTCGTAACTCGTCTAGCTGTGAAATGGATCGGTTTCAAAGCTCTCACGCAGGTCACACGGAATACACGCAAGTAGGAGGTGAATAACATGCGTCTAGCAGTAAGCTTAGACGCAAGTGCGCAACTCGCCAACATCATTGTCCGCCCGCAGAAAATTCTCCCGCGTGCTGGAAAAATCCCTATACTCGCAACAAGCCCGCGGAGCTAACCCGGAAAGGTGTGACAGGCATTTAGCAGCGAAGGGTCAGCGACGGGCAGCTGCAGAAGAAACAGACATAACCGTGACAGAATGGCGAGCACATTATGTCATCCTATGGGGGGGGGGGGGGGGAAGGGGGAGGCAAAGGGGCATTCGTCCCGCCCCCATGGAAATGTTTGGGGCAAACAAATCATTATGTTTCCTCCCCCAAAACAATTCCCTAGATGAGGACAAATCTCGAACTTTTTTGATGGAAAATTGTCCAAATACCACCCGAAGTAGGGGCCTATATACGCCAGATCGTTGAATTGCAATCGTAAAAATGCAAAAGCTCCCTTAGTTGGTCCCTTTCGACATTCTTCGTATGAACACTTGAGTTTGGCGTATTTCCTAATATTCAAAGAGTGTGCAGCCCACTGGGAACTGGTGGTTTCCCGGTCATTCAAAATACCAACTATACAATATTGCCCGGCAAAACTACCTTATGGGTAATCGTTATTAATATTTTATCAAAGGGTGTGCGGCAGATCTTTCACTTACAAAAGTTCCCTTACAATTATGCAAAGGTGTCGATGGGGTGGGGAGGGGGTGGTTCTCCCATTAAAGTATTAGGGGCAAACATGTCATTTTGCTCCCCCTCTTTGTGAGATGTGGAAATTTTCTTGTTTTTCTTTATGGAAAACTGTCTACATATTTCAGCCAAAGATGGCTGAATCTCAATTCTGAAAATACAACATCTCCCTCGCGAGAGAGGGAGAGGGGATAGGCTTACCCCTGCCATACTCTCTCCGTTTGGTCCTTTCTACTTTATGCACTTAGATTGACAGAAGATGTCCAAATGTTTCACCTCAACTGTGCACCGGGGGGGGGGGGGGAGGGAGGGGGGAGGGGGAGGGGGGGTCATCAAGCTAGTCAGCGCTGACAAGTTGTCAGTCGCTGACAATCACCATGGTAACAGTCAGTGACCAGAGCATCTCAGCCAATCAAAACCAAGGATTTTGCTGAAATTGTCAGCGCTGACTATGAAACACCCCCAGGTTTGCCACTTCGGTTAAAAAAGGCGAAAGTTTCGTCGGTGGGTGGGAGAGATACTTTTGATATTAATGGAGGGATTCCCTTCATAGTACACTGCCTTGTGGGATTGAAAATTTACCTTATTCCCTCATAAATTTGTTTACGAGATATTTTCATCTTAATTCTAAAAATACAAAAGCTTCCTTGTATGCAGGGGTGTTGATCCTTCCTTACAAGAGAGCCGCCTTGTGTTTGTTAATGTGCGTCCTTATGGTTGTGTGCATGTGACATGTGTTTACTACTCTGTTTCCTTCTTTTTTCTTTTTCTTTTTTTGTTGTTACTATACCGCTTAGGGATTTTTTTTTTTGGCAATATTTTATTATGATTTTTTTTTTTTGATTGGCAGATGGGGGGGGGGGGGGACGACTGCATTCTACAAACTCTGCTCTTTAGCAGTCCACTCCATTTCCAGCAATTTTGTTTCTGCCTTTACCACAGTGACGTAACAGTTCGATTTGTATCTCTGTTGATAATTTACCTGTATCTCTTTTACAATGTTATTCTGTTCATCGCATTGTGGTACTGATTTCCTGACATCTGTATACACAAGTGTTTCATTGTATTTCTAATTATTTGTTTGTTGGAAATGAAATAAAACAACTTGATCCTGGAGGGCTAAGGGGGCAAACATGGCAGTATTACCCCAATAATTCCCGAAATAAGGCAAATTTTCCTGCTTTCTTGATAGAAAATTGTCAAATATTCCACCAATATCATGCATCAATTCTGAAAATGCAAAATCTCCCTCGTGTGGGAGTGACCACAATCACCCCCAATTCTCCTTATTCTACGTTACATTTTGCAATTCTCTCTCTTTTCCTCGAAGCAAAATTCGAATATCTCACCAAAAGTGTGCACCATATCTCTGAATATTGGATACCTGATACCCAGCATTGCCCAGTGCAAAATCTCCCATGTGTGGGAGGGGGATAGGCTCTCCCTCATCCCAAAGACTTAAGTAGTGGGGGCGCTGGATTATTATAGTGGGTAAGGCTCCCGACTCCCGATCAGAGGACCCGAGTTCGAATCCCGCCCAGTGCTTACGTCCTTGGACAAGATGTTTTTACTCACTGTGTCCCTCTCGACCTAAGGTGTATAAATGGGTATCTGGCAATGCTATAGGGTAATTATAATAGCAGGGCCCTCTGGTAGAACAGTGGCAACACTGAAGAGGCTGCCCTGGGTAAATAAGACCTTATCATTATTATATATCATTACATAAAAGAAAGCTTTACAGATTTCAAATTTGTTTCACTTAAGTGTGCATAAGATCTCTCACTTCAATTCTAATAAATTTAAAAGTTTTCTCATCCTCTTTACATTTCCCCGCCCATCCATTAATTTAGACTCTGCACACTTTGGGGATTGACAATATTTCCGATTATCCCACAAGAGTGCGCGTCAGATCGTTCTATCTGTCTATTATGTCAAACCTACAGATGCAAAAGCTCCGTCATGCATGTGCAAGGGGACTACCCCTCCCACACCCTCCCCCTGACAACTTCTATGTTATATCATTGTATGGTCTACACAGTGGTGTCGCACTCCTAGCGAAACAAGAGCCGAAATACTGCGATTTAGTCGTTCAATCAATTATTTGTGAATATTTTTCTCCCTTTTTGAGGGGAAAAACAATCTAGAATTTCAGCAAAAGTGTGCAACAGGTCGCTGAATTTCAGGTCTGAAAATGCAAAATCTTCCTCGTGAGAGAGGGTAGGGGATAACCCCTCCTTCACTCTCCCCCAGCTCTCCGCTCCCTCGTCAGATAGACCAACTCCAAGTCCCCGGTACATAACAACCGTGAAAATTATCTTAAATACCCCCGCCCCCTCCCATTCCCTTCCCCTCTCGCTCGCTCCGCTCTCTCGCACATATTTTCTATTTTTTGCCTCACTCACATCATTAAAACGGAACGATGCCCCTGGGATGATTTCTTAAATTGGCTTAAATCATGGGAATATCTTTTACATTATTACACACAGAGAAATTGATATCTATATTACCATTTTATTGATTTCATTTGCGCATTATGCAGGGCGACACTATAAAATATACGTTTTGAAAGTGGGGTGTCAAAATCGTCTGTCAAGCAGAAAGAAAAACAAAAGAAAAAAGAAACAACAAAAAAGTCTTCATATTTTTGAGGTGTGATTTTCCGCCGAAAGTTGGCAGACACACACACACAAAAGTCTTTATATTTTTGCTGCCACTTTTCTCCCACCTTTCATGCAAAAAAACCAAAAAAAAAACCAAAAAAAAAAACAAAAAACCCAAAAACAATAAATGGGGGGCAAACACTCGATCCCTGCATCTTGTGAAAAAAAAAGTGGGGGGGGGGGGGCAGCCCCCCCCCCCCCAGTCCTCGGTATACGGATTTACGCCGGCGCCACAGACGTACCCTTCCCCTGACCCAGACCCCACTCCTTATCCTAATCCTGAACATTATACAAATGATGCACAGGATAGAGTGCATTAGTGTAGGCGTAGTGCACTCGAGGGTATTTACAATTGTGAAACATGCACGAGGCGAAGCCGAGTGCATGTTGCACTACATTGTAAATACCCGAGAGTGAGCTACGCCTACACTAACGCCACGAAATAATCCTGTGCATCATTTGTTTTATAAAATGGGTCGAAAATTCGAAAACTAACATCATTTTTCAGCGTTTTTCACGTACCTTTGTGGGTCAAGACGTCCGAAGATGTTCGTCCCAAACTTTTACGCACGTCGCACTCGCGGAAGTCCCGCACATACAGTCTATAAGTATAATGGGGGGTTGGGTTTCCGGACACCCGCATGAAAACTTACTTATTTTACATAGAATATGCACCCTTTACCTTAAAGACTTGATATAGACTCCTCATATAGGCCTACTAGACAACATACTCTGAAAACGGCGTGAGAATTAACCTGCTAAATCGTTGGATTTGCTCTTCAAAGTGACTCCATGTACGCGTCCGGTCCCATAACGCTTGGTCTACTGTACTGTACAAAGTGTATGTATACTAGTATAGTACAGTATACGTACGTACGCCACATATGTTATGCACAAGGGAAGACAGGCCGGCCGGCCGGCAGCCCGAACTAGAAGTTGTTTACAGGATTGACAGCGCGTACGCGTATGCATGCAATTCATCAAAGGAGCCGCCGCGCGCGCGCACAGACGATCGGCAATCTACCATAGGATTACAGGCAGTGCAATAGTACTGAAGTAAAGGAAGGAGGTGTGTCTCATTTCAGAGCTTCCTATTGGCTACATTCTTGAACCCATTTTATAAAATATTATAACCCTTAACCCAAACTCTATAACCCTGAACATAACCCTATCCCCAATCTTTACCCTATATCACTAACCATGCAGAATTTACCCGGAGGATATATTGTCCTCAGTCATCTGTCGGGGGTGGGGGGTGTACCCTGATACGGCGTGAAAGTTCCGATGAGCATTTGTTTATTTTGTTACAATTAGTGTAAGTGAAAATGTTACTGACGGGATTGCATTTCATTAGGTCTGAACGATAAGTTTATATTATGTGCGTAACATCCAAAAATAACTGAAAAAAATACATGGCTACGAGCGCTTAAAGCATAAACAAGAGATGAAAACACATCATTATGATTAGGAGATATATAGGACTATTACTGCTGTCGAGCTAGTTTGATTGGTTAAAATACTTCCGAAACGAATTTGAATGCTTAAAGCGGCATTGCGCGATACAGCGTCATTCCATCATTTCTCATGAAATTGGTTGTCTGTTTCTCAAAGTTGGAGAAGGCCTACTTTATGCGAAATTGAATGACAACATTTCAATATTTGAGTGACATTTTCATGAATGCTGATTCGACTGATAGGAAATGAATTTGAAAGACAAAACAGCCGAGTATAGATGTAACTCTCGAAACTGAATGATCGAAATATCATGTATCAATATGACTTGATGGCGAACGATACGAAATATACCACAAAAATCTTTAATACAGTTATTCATCCATTCATTCATTCCTTAATTCAATCATTATCTTTTTGTTTTCATTTCCAACAAAACGTTTGAATATTTTACAGAAATCGACTACATAAATCATAAGCCTACAATGCTAAACATAAACGGCTATGTGGTGGATGAGCGTTCGTTTTATCACAATCAGTGGAAAATTACCTTGATTGATAAAACTTTCGTCTGCTGGCTCTGCAGGCTTCATCAGATCTGGCTGACCAAGCGTTGGACTTCCCACGAGCCGAAGCGTCGGCGCGGCTCGTACGTCGCGACGTAGCTGGCGCACGCCGATCTGAGAGAATGGGATCGTAATATAGGTTTTCCCGGCCAATTTCGCACTTTTTTCAGTCCATTTGATAAAAGGTTCATTCAATTTAGCGAAAATCCTCGTCACTGCACATTCTGTCATTCAAAATTGCAACTTGTTCATTCAATTTAGCGTTTCGATCAATGAAATTCGCACATGTGTCTTTCGAATTCGTAAAACGGGCATTCAAATTGGCACGTGCTCTTCAGTCATTCAAGTTCGCCATCACTGGTGGAAAATGGTATTTCAGTCATTCAATTTCGCGTGTGGGCAGTGAAATTCCAAACATGTTCATTCAAATTGGCGTAATGTTATTTCTATTTTGAAAAGGTGAGAACCGTGATTTATACGTATTCAATTGTGAATTTTTGTTTCACACACTGTTAAGTATATAGTAAAGGTATCTTTGACCATAATTATAACTCAAGTTTGTTGTTCTGTAACGCCCCTCTTCTTTCATACATGTTATCAGAACTATACATGCACCAGTACCATAGATTCACTTCACTTTCTTGTGTCCAGTCATGGTAGCACGAGTTAGATACAGGCGTATCTCTCAAGAAGACAGGTAAGGATTAAGTATTTGAGGGTAATAACCTTGACAAAATATCTTGATGGCTAGAGCTGATCCAAGAACTTTATTCCTAATGATGATTAACGCAATATAGCACCCACCAAATGAAAATAATGAAACCTGTAGATGAAAGAAATAATGCACGATGTAAATTGAAACCTCCTTCTCCCAACATGTCAAAACAAACTTAAGATTAATGTATCTGTGAATGAAAATGCTATCGAACATTTTAGACACATACACATACATTGTATTTTGAAATTACTGTTGCAAAGATAACATCAGAATAAAGAATGAATACGACAATAATTATGAAATGTTATGATGCTTGCAAACAATACCTATGATGAATAAAAATGAAAAAATAGGAATGAAAGCATAAACGTGTCTGCTAAACTGACTGCAGTAAATGCGAAATTGGATGCCCAAGAATGAATTCGAATGAACGAGCGCAGCGTATACATGATCACGTGACTATATCTTGCTAAACTGAATGAACGATTTTCGAAATGGTGCTTGTCGTACGAATTTGAACTGAAAAAGTGCTGATTTGAATGATGTTAAAGGTAATTTGAATGCTCCAAAATGAATTTGAATGAACAGATTATACAATTGAAATACCGAATATGCCATCTAGGCTAAATTGTGCTAAATTGAATGCAGCAATTAGGAATTGGACTGAAAAAAGTGCGAAATTGGCCGGGAAAAACTATACTATTGAGGAACGTGAGTATTGCCCCACGTCTCGGTTGAAGGTTTTCCCTTGTTGTTTGCGAATGTGAATGGCTTTCCTTATCCAGCGTGACGTTTTCCCCAGAGTCTCTGGCTAGGATAGAACACTTCTTCCAGTTGATGTGGTGGTTTTCACTGGCCACATGATTGCTGATGGCCGACTTGTGTATGTGGGAGGTGGATTCCATTCTTTTCCCTCTTGTGAAGTAGAATGCACTAACTGTGTCCACCTCTTGTTTGTGTTCACTTTTCCTGGTACCGAATTTCCTGGCTGTTTATCCAATGTAGCTTCTTTCGCAGTTCCCACATGGAATCCGGTAAACTACCCCCGCTTGGTCATCCATGGATCTTTTGTCTTTTGGGTGTACTAAGATGTTTCTGAGTTTCTTGTGTGGCCTGAATGCTGTGGAGATGTGGTATTTCTGGTAAATTCTTTGCAAGGCTTCCGAGGTACCCTTTAAATATGGGATGGTTACCAACTTCCTCCTCTGGTTGGTTGGTTTGGTCTGTGAGTTCTTCTTGGTTTGGCTTCCCCCCCCCCCCCCCCTTTTTCCTTTTGGTTTTCTGGAAAGACCAGCCAGGGTCACAGAACTCTTGTGTAAGAGTTCTGTGGCCAGGGTATCCACATTTCCATTTTCTCTCAGATCGGCGTGCGCCAGCTACGTCGGCTCGTGGGAAGTCCTTCTCACAACGCTCGATCTGATGAAGCCTGCAGAGCCAGCAGGCGAAAGTTTTATCAATCAAGGTAATTTTCCACTGATTGTGATAAAACGAACGCTCATCCAGTTGATTTTCCAATCAAATGAATCTTTTCAGCGAATAAACGGCTATGCTGTAAGCAAACGTATACCTAAATGCATAGGGCCTACATATACTTCTACAAGTACGTCATGTGAATGAATGTACTATATAAAACCGGTATTTCACAGCAAGAGTGCAAGAGATCGTGCACATTATTTAAAAATAAAAATAAAAAAGCAAGTTCGGCTTTCCACTTCGCACATAATATGAGCAGAAAAAGGAGTTTGTTTGTTTGTTTGTTTGTTTGTTTGTTTGTTTGTTTTGTTTTGTTTTGTTTTGTTTTGTTTTGTTTTTTTTTTGGGGGGGGGGGGGGGGGTTGTACCAGGGCGTATCCAAGAAAGAGACCGGGTGCCATGACAAAATAAATAAAAGGGGACGCACGCACCCTTCCACCACTTTTTTCGATTTATCTCTTTTGTTGAAACAAAAAATAAAGTGGCGCACGCCATAATAATAATGTGCTTCCCCTCGATCCGCCACTGCATTTGGCATATTTTGTTTCTAAATTCGATGAGATATTCGAAAGCCTCCGTGATGTACTAGTAATGCTTATTCATGAAATCCCGACAAACGATTCCTCCATCGGACAGCAAACCAGATAGGCCTATCATTTGAAAATTGTAATGGGAAAAGTGTGTGACTGTTGATGTATTCAATGCAAATGCGGATGGTGCTCCATGCGATCACAGATGACGTGTCCGCACTCTAGTAGTACGTATTATACAGCTCTATGGTAATACTAGCTCAGTGGACATCGCGCATCTGGCGGCCATCTTGTAAGCGCGGCCGCGTGAGGAACAATCTATGTGTGATCAATTCTCTGATTGGTGTTACTTCACTTGTACTACATAATAGGATTATGTGTAGCCTACAGAGTTTTTTGTTCTTATTCATCTCTTCTTTCTATGATACAATTTCATAATATCCCCATTGATTCATGGATTCTTAATCAGAAGAAGAAGGATTCCAGTAGAGTTCCCTCCCCCCTCCCCTTTGGTTGTGTGGATTCTTAATCAGAAGAAGAAGAAGAAGAAGATTCCAGTAGAGTCCCCCCCCCCCCCCCCCCTTTGGTTTGTGCGATCGCAGTCCAAAAAAATTGATGATGCACGTATAAATATCTATGATTTCTTTAGAGCGCCATACTGGTACATGTACCGAGACTTCTGTACAGTTTGAACAAAATCAAAATACGCAACGCAGTCGCAACGCAGTCGCAACGCACTCACGCACGCGCCGCACGCACGTATAAAGATTTTAGCCTGTGTGACAAGCTAGTTCTACTAGTGTAGCTGGCTATATCCCTGGCACAGTACACAGCGTAGTACGTAGCGAACTTGCTGTAATACACTGTTACTGTACGTATTGTAGTACGTCTCGGACAGCTCTCGCTCGTAGACCCAGCCATAGCCAGGACTTTCGACGGTCGTTTTGCTGATCTAGTCAATACCGACATTCTTGTTCTCTCTACCATAAGAAACAGAACATACTGCACTGATAGATTAGAGGCTGTATCTGTGATAGACCTGAGACTTAAAGGAGAAGTGGAATTCTCAGAGAAAGCCGGGAAAGTCCCTTCAACGGAATCCTTCAGAGAATTTCTGTACCGGACTTGTCTACTGAGGGTAACACTAACAGTAACACAGTGTCAACAAGTCTTCTTTCTGTGATCTGTGACTGTGTATCATGCCTCTTGCAACGTGTGCAAGCTGTGGTGGCAAGTGAGTGGCGCTTTCCTAGATCGAATTCGGCCTAAGAATCTTCTAATTAATCTTTACAGAATGTACAACCATGTCTTGGTTTTGTTTCACGGTTTCTAACTGCGGCAGTGAGTTTCGAAGAAGGCGCATGACTTTTTTAATCGTGTTAATACATTTTAATAGAATCTACTATTGTCAATTCCAATGACTAGAGGCTAGAGCTAAAGTAGGTGCCTAACGTTAGAGTATAACTTTGACATCTAACACTAAACAGGTTAGTGCTAACAGTTTATTAGTGTATACTAGGTCTAAAAGCATGAAAAGGTTAGACTGTAGGCTGTAGCCTACACTAGATTGTATGTTAGAATTCTACATACAAATATCAACGGACAATGACATGTTAAATTTAAGAATGTGACGCCTGACGGTACATTTCTGTGTTACTGTTGTTACTCGTTAGTGTTAGGCCACACTCCACTCCAGACAGACAGTCCTAATACTGTATACACCGTTATTTTCGCGTACAGATATTTTCGCGAATGACGAGGTCATAGACATTTTCGCGAGATGTTGTTTTCGCGAATCAACGCCGACGCTTACGTTAATGCTCTATTAACAAAGCGCATGGAAACAATTTCGCGTGTTGTTCGCGATCCAACTGCAATTCGCGAAATTCGTGAAAATTAAACCCTCATGAAAATAACGGCGTATACAGTAAATTTACAGACCCTGGGTCACTACAGTGCACTACAGTCACAGAGTAGGACCTACAGACCACAGGCAGGACAGGGCTGTGTACTGAAGCGTAGACCACCCAGCCAGACTATCTACGACTACGTTATAAATTTACGTACTACCTACTACTAGCTAGGGCAATGCAATCCTGGGTATAAACAGGGAGGTGGGAAGAGACTTTTCCCACCTCCCGACCCTGGTATAGATCTAAACCATGACACTACCACCCTACCATCTCAGGGTGCGTTCTAGCGCTCTCCTAAAGCGAACTGTACCGTACCGTACCCGCACCAGAGGAGCGCTCAAACGCTCCTAAAGTGTACCGTACCGTACTGTACCGAGCCAAAAGTGGACCACTTCCCGATGTGCTCCAAAAGCGTACCAAAGCGTACCAAAAGTTTGTTGTAAAGCATGCGCGTATCATGCGCATACGTCACAATGCAAAAACCTCATTCTCTTTGTTCTGGACAGCTGTAAGTAGTTCAAGCGCCAGGGGTGAATGACATTCTTGCTACAAACAAGCGTGACCTTTCTAAAAATAACTCGTGAGTACGCTTTCTCCACAGAGCACTGGAACGCTCCAAAATTGGCATGCAGGGCTCGACTTTAACTTTTTTTCTAGGAAGCCAGCCGGGCTCCTCAGGGACCTTTTTAGGGAGCCAAATTGAGTTTGAGGGAGCCACGTTTCCCTCGGTCACAATCAGCAGTAGAGGTCTATTAGTGGTATCAACCTGGTGGAGAAGACTTCATTTAGATATAACATGCATTTCTCCACAGACACAAGCCTGAGATACCTTGTTCTTAGTCTATAACACACACAGTGTGTGTGTGTGTGTGTGTGTGTGTGTGCGCGCGCGTGCGAGTTGGTCACCAGCACATTTCTCTCAATGCCTGTGTACAAGACTACAAGTGCATAAGTTCCTCCAGAAACTTGCTGGGCTGGTTATGGAAGCTTCCACTATCTAGCAGGGGAGGGGGAATGCTTTCATCTTCTCAAGAAAGTTTCTGTGTGAGTGAATGCAAAACTCTGTTCGGTGTTTCCACCTATTGTTTACTATAACACATAATCATGCCTTGTTTTCAGGCTTTTTAATTTTACTGGATTTTAAACATCAGTATTTTCCGAAAGTACCGGTATTCCAATTTCTTTTACCCTGAATGGAATCGGAAAGTCTGCTATAACGATGATCGCAAAATGCCGCGCTGTATGTGGTTGCGCCAATGTGCAAACACGTGGTTGTACTTAAAAGGAATGCGCTTTTTAAAGGAATGCGCCATGTGCTCCTGCCTGAGGTTACTGCAAGTTCGATGGATCGAATGCGCCATAGCTGAGCTGATGGCTTGTTTACGGTAAACATGCAGTTTACAATCGATACGAAGAAGTCATTACGTCTTTCACGAGGAAAAACATACAAAACAAACAAAAAACACCTACGAACGAATGTTAATAGCCAAAACTGTGAAAAGTAATAAGCAGTTATGATGAGCATGAACTGAAATTAATTGTCATATTTTGCTGTCTAACCAGGTGATGACTGCATCTCATTGGACCTACTCATAGTGACTTTGTCTGGGCATACGAGACCTTTTAAGTATTTCTGTGATTGCCTTTTTAATTGACTGATTAATCGATCCTTTTTTTTTTATTGTTCAGGGAACAGAAGATCTTCGATTAAGTACACTATATTCGACTGTTTGATGTTTCCTGCTATGCGCCAAAAGAAAGGCTATAGAATCACGATATCTTTGCAATGATTCCTTTAATTCAACTAATGAGCTGGTTCTTCGATCGATATTTCCAGGATATTTACACGCTGTTTATTCCAGTGCGCGCATTCTTTCGTCTGGCACGCACCTGGGTGTGGCACCTGCTTTTGTGGAAATTTCCACAAGGGGAGAGGGGTGGGGTGTCAAGTTTCTTCGAGCCGAAGAGACTGCGCGCATGTATTCAGTATTTCACAATCTCTTCGCTCTAATTTACTAGCCGGGTTCACACGTACAAATTAGCGGGATGACGATCGCGATGCTCATCCCGAGTTTTTTTGCGAGCGTCCACACGTACCAAATTAGCGGGATAGCGATCGCGATCGGTATCCCGCTAATTTGGCGAGCGTCCACACGTACCGAATTATCCCGCTAATTGTCGATAGAGATAACAGCAAAGCCTGCAAACTGGGTCACACAGCGCCCTTCTCTATCAGTGCCTGCGCACACTTACCTTTGCCATTGTCTTTTACGCGTCAGTGGTGTGGTTCGCGCGCTGTTGTTGTTGTGCTCCAAAGAGGTGAAGGACCGCTTCGCAGAGGCCTCGCTGTTGTGATGTGCGCATTGCATGATGGGATGTAAAAACTCGAGATTCTAATCCCGACCGTTCACACGTACCAGCGTGGGGCCAATTATCCCGCTAATTGGCAAACCAGCGCAAGATTTCTTGGGATTAGCATCGCGATGCTTATCCCGCTAATTTTCGGGTTTTTTCTGTCCACACGTGCAAAAAACTCGGGATGACGATCGCGATGCAAATCTCGAGATTTGTATCCCGCTAATTGGTGTACGTGTGAACCCGGCTATTGTAATTCATGCTTTCCCCTTATTCTTTGCTGATATTGAACATTTAGATTTAACTTTACGAAGGTTGGTAGATCGTGGATCTTTTCGTTGTGAGGTGTATGTAATTTCTTTTTTTATCATTCTTTGGAGGGGAAAGAAGAGTCAGAGGGAAAGAAGAATAAGAGGAAAAGTGAAATAAAACGAACGGCACGTACGCTCAGCATGCCTTAAGCTGTCTTTTTACCAGCATAGTTTTCATCATCACTACATATCAGACATCACTCAGATCATTTTAGCCTTTTCCTATCAACATTAAAGGCATAATTTACCATTTGCAGATGAAACAAAAACCCAGCATTAGTGCTTTAAATTAGTTCTAAAATGTGAGTTAGGGATAGAAACAACCACTGTCAAAATTTGAGTTCGTATAATCGATGTTAAGTGTTGTTAAATACACAAAATGTGAACAATAGTTATAATAAGAATGTTTCCAGACTAAACCGTATACAGTTACGGTTTATTGAGAAAAATCCTGATATCTCCTTATATTTTAGGTTTTATTGCAAATATTTCATATGGTAGGATGTTTTATGATACAACAGACCTACACATATGCATCAAATGTGATATCTTGAACATTTTTGAAATCACTGCTCCCAAAGGTAAACTGGACCTTTAAGAAACACGCACAGTCCCTCGAGATAAAAACCGAGGAAAATAAATAACAAATACAAAGTATCAACACCTTCTAACACAAATATTTAGAAAAGACAACACACGTCGCTTCGATTCGAAAAAGTATTGCAGCAAAGCGGAGAAATCGCCGTTACGAAAATAACAGTGCGAGACACTTGAAAGAATTACGTTCAAATATTTCTAAGTATAAAGGGAACGGATAAAGTGATATAAAATGGAAGAAATCGAAGAAATAGAACGATAAGTTTAGTAGTAAGTAGGATTACGCCCCAGCAAAAGTTTGCAGCACCGAAAGCTACGCAAAAATTAGTACACATTGGAACTCTGTATTGCGACGAGATCCTTGGAATCGTCAATAAACGATACAAAACAAAGGAAATTAATTCATTTTGACCGGAAAATAGTTTGTTATAAGTATTTTGTTATATGAGATCTCCTTTAACAATAGGCCTAGAAATACATCGAGTTTCCACGATACTCGGGAAGGAAAGTTCGAACGCTTTTCACCTGCACATATACTGCAGCTAGTGCACATCAATACACGAACAGAAACTCACCTCTTCCTTGCAGAAAAATGATGCAATAACGTTACACAAAAAAAAACACACACCGTTGAACACTCTAAAAATCATTTCGTACTTGGGAGGCAAGGGAAAAGCGGAAGAAGTAGGGAAAAAGAAGCAGAAATTGCACAACGGAGCGCTTCTACCCCGACTCAAAACGAAACGGGGTATGGTTGGGTGTCCATAATATCGGACACCTAACGTTTTTCTATCAACAGAAACGTGAAAAATCACACAATTTGCCTGAAATTTTACTCACGTGTGGAGAAAATACTCCGGATTCACAAGCGCGCACTGAAAATGCGATCTGAGGTACGCGCTCTAGATGGCGGCTTCGAACGCGTGGGGTGTCATTTTTTCCGCACTCAGTTGCCCGGCTCATATCGACCGACCACCCGCCCTCTATTGACAATACGTATAAAGCGTACTTAAACGCGTTTTTTCGACAAGCTGCTGTTTTTTTCTAGTCGTATTTCTTTCCCCAATAATATTTGAATATATTTTGAATCCCTCGATATTACTTTTGAAGGACTGTTTGATGAATTTGACTTGATTTTCATTAGGAAACTTTTCATCGTAATTGAAATAAATTAGATGAGTCGGTTTGTATTTTCACATTCATTTCTCGTTTCTGCATCAACTCGTACGGTCGTGCGGGCGACAAAATGTTTGTCATGTGTATGTGTACGTGTGTGCACGATCGTACAAGCGGCGGTGACGATTTTGCGGTCAAAATCGTCAAATTTATTAGGGAAGGATACTCTACATCTAACGAGTCAGCAAAGGTAGGCCTAGTTATATGTAGTTACACGATAAACCTTATTCGATTTTGCTAAATTTCGGTAATTTAGAGGGAATACTTAGTTGTTTTCGCCACATTTTACTCGGTAGCGTAGCCCAGTGAAGAATCGAACACCGTTGCGCGTAGTCCCATGCGTACATTTTCTTTCTGTACGCGCAATGCCATTATAATGCGCGGTCGGTCGTTATGGACCCGGCCGGTGGGTTGGACCCCTACCATACTGTTTATAGTGGCAGCTGGCTACAGTGTGTAGCTTAGCTACTATACTCACGCTCCCCAGCCGGCCATACATGGGGATACCACGGCGATCGATGTAGACATCAGGGTCCATAGGCGACAGAGATTCAGGCGCGCGAAGTTCCGTTCGGTGTACACAGTACGCAAGCATCGAATTGCATGTGCGCACACTATTCTACAATAAAAGATACGAACACACACACGTCGGGTACACACAGACACACAACACATGCGGGCAAAGTGGGCCGGCTGGAAAATGAAACATGTACAGTGTGTAGTCTAATTGCAGGGATAATAACTTCGAGCGTCAGGGCTCGCTGCGCGCGCCGGGGCCGCTCGCGCTCGTCAATATTGTGAGTGTGAACATAAACTATGATTCTGTCTTGCAACGTGAGGCTATACGGCAAAAAAACTTAAGGAGCCAGCCGGGCTTTTTTCATACATTTTTGGGGAGCCCGTAGCGATTCTGGGGAGCCAATGGTCCCCGGGCTCCCGCTAAGGTCGAGCCCTGGCATGGTACGGTACGGTACCCTTTAGTTCAGTTCTCTTGGTTCGCTTTAGAGTGCTTGAACGCACCCTATGAGCACTATATGCAGGGCTCCACACTAACTTTTATTTTTGGTGGCCCAAAGGCAAACATTCGTCCTTTTTTGGTGGCCCGATCAGGCCCACCAAAGTCTTCATTTTTGAAATTTTGGTGGCCCGATGTGCGTTTTTGGTGGCCCCGGGCCACTGGGCCACCGTTAGTGTCGAGCCCTGCTATATGACTACCTGTACTTTGCTGCTTTGCAGAGGCGGGTGCAGGGTGTAAGATTGGCAGTCATGCACTGCACACTTAACATTTGAGTGTAAGTTAAACTTAGTCGAGCAAGGGCCTACAGCACTACTCTACTACGGGTAGTACAACATGTATCGGTAGGCCTGCACGACGATCAGTCCATGTGAATTTGAGTACCTTTATCAGGCACCGCGGGTTTGATGGAATGTGTTTGTGAGTTCATGTTGGGATGCAGTGTGTGTAATTTGTGTGTGTGTCAGTGTGAATCTGTATGTGTCATGTCATGTCGGGCCATGTGTTGCATGCTGCATTATAATAAATTATATCAGCAGGGACTGGATCTAGTTCTAGGAATAGGATGCTGCGGAGCTCAATGTAACTCAACAATGCAGTGGCAAACTTTCATAGACTTGTAAAGAATATGTTTCAAGTTATTGGCTGGCTAATCTGTAGGCCTACAAGGGCATTTTCCATCATGTGTGCACATGTTCTTGGATGCGCTTTGCCTTTTACTATTTGATCATCAACAAAGGTCCTGTTTATCTTTGGGAGCTCAGTGATTTAAAAAAGGTTCAAGAGATCACTTTTGATGCGTATATATGTGTTAGTTGTATCACAAAACATCCTACCACATAAAAGATTTGCAATAAAGCCTAAAATATAAGGAGATTATTTCCTCATTAAACCATAACTGGAGACGGTTTAATCTGTAAACATTTTTGTTATAACTATTGTTCACATTTTGTTTATGTAACAATACTTAACATCGATAATACTAATTATTGGCTCAAATCTTTACATTGGTTGTTTCTGTCCCTAACTCACATTAGAACAATTTTGAAGCACTAGTGCTGGGATTTTGTTTTATCTGCAAATGGTAAATTATGCCTTTAATAAAACAAGAGCATTTTTTAGATGATTTTTTTTTTCTTCAGTAACACGAGAGTTTGCTGGTTGTGGAGAGTGGGGAGTTGATTCCATGTTCTGTATTGCAGTAGGGCATACATACAAATGTATACAAATGTCTACTGTCCTTGGCAAGATTATTCTATGAAATAGTGCAACAAAAAACAAACAAACAAACAAATGTGACTATCATCTGGATGTGCAGGAGGCAACCACATGTACACACACAGTTGTCAGCATATACTGAGCTCTGTATACTCTTATTCAGGCGCGGTGGAGCACCCCAATTATCTCGCAGAAATCCATCGGGGCAATTCCACGGTAACTCGCGTTACAAATAATGGGTACATTTATGGAATAATGTGCCAATATCTTTATAATTGGTAGGATCTACAAGCTACTTTTTTCATCATGGGTTAAGTAGACATACACCAACTAAATGAATCCAAAAAGAAAAATAAAGGACAAATGTGTTGGGATTCTTGAATCATTTAATTTTGGTAACTCGCGTTACACAAAAAGGACATGGTCAACTCTATAAAGACCTCTTTTTGGAAAGTCTCCTCATACTAGACAATCTTGATAAAACTTTTCCTACCTTGAATTGATAGTGGGTTAGGACTCATAAATTAACACTATCAAAGTTGAGTAACAATGACCTGGTAAAATGTAGGGAGCCTTTATGTCGGTAACTCGCGTTACAGTAACTCGCGTTACATTATGTCCACTAACACAGGGTGACACAAATTGATGACATACAACTGTTCTGATGGCACTGAATCTTGTGTTGAATATTTTGAGAGATGCGTATTTTTGTAGATAGTAAAATGAATAAATGTTTAACAAATATTTTACTAATGAACCCAATAGAAGAATGCGTTTAAGACTAATAAGAGCTTCACTCCTCATAGAGACCTTGAATATGTTTGAATATATACCCAGATGATTTAGGTGTATAAGTGCATTGTAATTTTCAGAGTGTAAAGATGAAAAATGTTGAAAGTCTTTTTAAAACAAAACATAACAGTATCAAACTATCTACAAGTTTACAAAAAAAGCTTACAATCTTTCAAAAATTCAAATCCTATCTTTGTGAGTGAAAACTAGTACATTTCCTTGCAACTGATTGACAAATAGACCAGTTTGTAATTCCACTTTGCGCATGAGCAGAAAAAGGTACTGACTATTATTCAAAAGGGAACTAACTTTGTACTAACAGACATTTTGGTTTGTAAATTCACTGAGATAAGCATCTGTGATGCGATGATTATTCATGCGATCATTATCTAAATGATGCTTGCCAGCACATCTACCTCACAGCAAGAATGGTATTTCGCAATATAAAAGGAAATAAGCTGTTACTGCATTCAATACATAACAATGAAATGGATGCCTGCTAAATCATAAACTGATGGGAGTATTCTGATCCCCTGATCTAAATGCAAGTTCATTCTCTTTTTGAACATGAATTCCGTTTAAATTGTTATGTCGGGCAAGCTTATGCATTATGCCGCTTTGAAAACAAGTGAAGTGCCGAACCAACTGAGAAAAAAGAAAGATCATTTGTACCAATGTGTACATGAGCTAAAGTGGATTATGAACTGGCTTATTACCCTATATCGACGTAAATAAGCACTGAATTGATCAGTGTTTTAGTAGTAGCCATGATCAAAAAGTCACGGGCGTACATACTCGAGCAGTATTCGAACCTAAGACCTCCTGATCACCGGACGGGCATCATCTCCACTAGACCACTGAGCTTTCGCCTTACAGCAAGTGTTGGTTCTAATCCTTATAGCATGCAGCGGATACTGCATAATTATTCAAATTCATGCAATTCTTCCGTTGAGATGTTTTCATTGCAACTGATTGACAAATTGCACTACATCGACGTAAATAAGCACTGAATTAATCAGTATTTTAGTAGTAGCCATGACAAAAAATCATGAGCATATACTCAAGCAGGATTTGAACCCACAACCTCCTGATCTCCGGACAGGTGTCATCTTCACTAGACCACCGAATAAGGATTAGAACCAACGCTTGCTGCTCTATAGCATTTTGTAATAAAAATTCTGAAATACTGATGCAGGAAATTCAGAAGATAAATTTCATGTTCTCATTCACTGCTGGATGTACATGTACACATGCAGTGAAAGCCTGGCTAGACTCTTCAATGTGGCATGTGATCAGTGGCCTTGATGCTAGTATTAAGATTAGACAATCACAGTTTATTAGGCTGCCCTCCTTTGTTTCAATCCAGCATAGTGTGTATAACACTACCTTTGATTGTTTTCACCACAATCTAGCTCAATTGAGTGTTAAAATTTGCTTATGTTGGTGGAAACTTGTGTTTATAGTCGGTAACTCGCGTTACATGTCGGTAACTCGCGTTACACTTTTCATTGACATTTTTTAATGTGATAACAGTGTTTATTCAAGTCAACATCCTGTGTACAGTATCAGGGTGTGATGAGATTAGAAAATTATGATTCCCAATAAATTACCTCCACTGCTTCCTTCAGAATGAAAAATATTTCTTGTTTCGGTAACTCGCGTTACATGGCTCAAGGGCTAAACTTTCATGTGGTGATTAAAATTTTTTGAAAGTGGCATAAAAATTTCCTCATGAGAGACTGAAGTAGAACCAATTTGCTTCTTTAAAATAAATTAATTGAAGTGCTAGCAGAATTTTTCTATTAAAAAAATGTATATTAAGTTAAGCATGCATTTTAGCACTTTGAATGACTGAAAAATTGTCTTCGACATTTGTAGCTGTTTCTCGGGAAATATTTGACCAATTGATCTACTTCTTTGAGTTTCTTTAACTTCAATATACGGGTAATACATAATGAGTAATTCTTTTGCAATATGGTAAACTTGAAATTTTAGTGCCATGTCCACATTCCCATGGAATTGCCCATCGGCAGCCGAGCCTCATTTGCATAAAGTAAACAACATGTACTCGCGCAGTTGAGAAAAAGTAAACAACTTCTCAAGCTAATAACAATTTACGGAAACCTATTTTCGGATTAACAGGGGTCGCACTTAACTTTTTTTTAACTAGCCAGGCAGACTACCTAGAATCAATTTTGATACTGAAGCAATATTTTGGCTAGCCAGACGGACTAGTAACTTCAGAATTTTATGATTTTTGGCTAGTCCGACATGATTTTGGGTGGCCAATGGCCAGCAGACCATCGCCAATTTCGAACCCTGATTAAAATTGAGTTAGTTTGAATTTGAAAACATGCCCGAATATGCACATATAACATATTAAAGGATTTGACAATGATAAAATGTGAAATTTTAGCGAAAACCTGGCGAGCAAAATTACCAAAAATATGCCTCGAAAATCATCCTAAAATTCACGAAGTGTGATTGCGGAACCAAAGCGCCATTCAAACAAAGTACACCGAAATTTATTTATCTGCTTGCATTTTAAATTTCATACCGTAATATTCCCGGCCATGGTTGTGTCGGAAAAAAACAGAAGGTGATGTCAAAAATGACACGAACGCAAAGCGTACAGGTCGGTCCCATGTATATATAATCGCGTCAATGTCACAGCACACACAACGCATTGCTGCATGCAGCGTGCGCGGCAGCAGCTCAGCAGTCACCGCCGTGCGACACTCAGCAAAATTGACTGCGTCACATGCAAACCAACAATGAGCACGAAATCCTGAATCTCACGTACCACGCATGCCCAATATTACGGGAAAAGAAATGACATCATTTTCAATTGTTTCGCTGACTACAATTTTCTATTCCAAACCCTGTAGAAACAAGTTGATTTCTCAAAAAGTACAGGTGGAACCAAGCGAAAACTTTCACCATATGGATTGAGGCCTGATGAACTTATGTTGCCAATTTCGGACACATTGGAGCCCGGCCATAGTCCAGTGCGAAAAAAAAACAGAGAGCATGTTTTGCGAGAGGTGATTTTCAAAACGCTTTAATATCTCGAGTTCTAGTGCAGCAAATTTCATAATTTTTTCATCAAAAGGAAGGTTTTTAAAAACTTAGATAGTGTGGGAAGTTTGAGGTTACTAGCGGCACGCATAGCGGCACAAGGAGAAGGTAAAGATTTGACTTTTTCATGCACACAGTTTCGGGCAGCCGTGGATGCCCGTTTGAAATTCAAATAGAACGGGGCGATAATGAGATGCAAATTGGGGTGCTCCACCGCGCCTGTATTCACCTTGGTTGCATGGAGTGGGTTATGTGAATTGCGGCAGCAGATGAATAATCAAGGAGGCATACCGATATTTGTAGCTACACATTGTAGCTAGGATGTTAAAAAATTACAGGTTAGCATATCTCAGACCTCCTCACACTGTACAACAGCTGTCAATCTACTACAAAGTTACATTTGGTGTATCGCAAGAAAAATTATAATAATTATTATGTTATGACGATAGGGAAACAATTATTCACTTGTCTCGCGAAGAAGATCGTAGAAAGGTGTACGACGTTTCGCTCGCTACTGCTGAGCTTCGTCAGGTACAATAAGACACGTTGGTGCGTGCACGCAAGTTATAGCGTGTATGCGGACGTGGTAGTGAGCACGCGGCCGCCGGAGCCGGGTCGGGCAGTGCGCCACACCGTGTCTGCTGTTTGCTGCGTTCATGCGGACCTAGTTGGCAGCACGTTGCCTCCCCCAGCGGGGCGGGCAGTGCGCCATCCTGTGGCCGCTGTTTACAACGTCTATGCGGACCTACATTTTGTAGTTGGCAGCACGTCGTCCCCCGGGGCGGGCAGGGTAGTGTGTCATCCTGTGTCCGTTGACTGCCTTCACGATTCGGCGGCTTTGGTTTGTGTATAGTGTGTTGGTGCATGCGAATGCAACGCATCCATGACTCGGGTAACTCTATGCCGACGTCCCTGTTTAGGTTGTCCTTACTGAGTCGTATATGGATGGCTTCCTTTACTCTACGAGTGTACCAGTGTCGTGCTGTGTCCATTCACTTCACGCCTTCCCAGTCTGGTTGATGTTGGGCATTCCATGCACGTTCTGCTACTGCAGATGCCTCTGTTTTGCAGTTAGTGACGTCTCGGCGGTGTTCAGATAACCTTTCCCCTACCGGTCTGCCGGTTTCTCCGATGTAGCTCATCCCACAGTCTCTGCAGGGTATACGGTAGATCACTCCGTCTTTCCTGAGGGGAGGTACTGGGTCTTTGGCTCGAACCAGGTGATTTCTGATAGTGGCGTCGGCTTTGTAGACGACTCGGATATTGTGTTTCGCCAGCCGGCGTCTAAGAACGGGAGCAATTGACTCCACATAGGGGAGGACAACCGTGGACTTGTATTCCTCCTTGTCCTGTTCAGGTTGAACTCTTGCTGTTCATGCCTTGTTGATGAAACACCTGGGATAGCCATTGGCCGACAATGCTGATCGCAAATGTCGTTTCTCGGTTGCTGTGCCAGAGGGCGTGGTTATGATCTTGTTTGCTCGATCGTAGAGGCATCTGATCACTCCTCGTTTAGCGGAGGTAGGGTGGTGTGAGCTGAAGGCCAGATATTGGTCTGTGTGTGTGGGCTTTCTGTATATGGTTGTGCTCAGTTTCCCCCCTGTGTCTCTGTGGACTAGGGTGTCCAGGAAGGCGATGCTTCCTTGTGTCTCCTGCTCTGAGGTGAACTTGATAGTAGGTTCTCTCGTATTCATGAATTCGAGTAGTTTGTCCGCGTGGTTCCTGTCGGCAACGATGAAGGTATCATCAACGTACCTCTTCCAAATCCTGGGTGCGGTTTCGGGGGGACACTCTTCCAAGGCTTGTTCTTCAAAGGCCTCCATATACATGTTGGCAACTACAGCAGACACAGGGCTGCCCATGGCGGCGCCCTCTAACTGTTCGTAGTACGTGTCGTTGTAGAGAAAGTAGGTGGATCTCAGAACGAAGCTGAGGAGGTCCGTGACCTCATCCGGACTGAGGGTGGTTCTGGTTGACAGATCTTTGTCCGCCAAGAGCCGTGAGTGTGCAACACTGCAGGCACCATCAATCGGAACGTTTGTGAACAGTGACGTCACGTCAAAGGAAAGCATCAACTCGTTGGAGCTTATAGTCTGAGTGCTGACGAATTCAGCGAAGTCGGTGGAATTGCGAACGGAGTGGCAAGTTCGTCCCGTGAGCGGGGAAAGGATTTGAGCTAGAAACTTCGACAGATCATAAGCAAACGACCCTATGCATGACACAATAGGGCGCAGTGGGACAGACTGCTTGTGGATCTTGGGGAGGCCGTAGATTCTTGGTGGTTGTTTGCGTTTGGGATGCAACCTGTGATAGGTGTTGTCGTCTAGGCTCCCTTTCTTACGTAACCCCATCAATGTGGTTGTAAGCTTACGGGAGAGGGAGTTGGTGGGGTCCCTCTTGATCTCCCGGTAAGAATCCGTGGAGAGGAGGTCCGCCATTTTCCCTTTGTAGTCGCTGGTGTTTAATATCACAGCGGCTCAGCCTTTGTCGGCAGGCAGCACTATGATATCTTGGTCCTTCTTGAGTGCTTCCAGGGCTCTGTGCATCTCCCCGGTGATGTTGGGTTTTGGAGGTTTGGCTTGTTGTAAGACGGTGCTGATGTCCTTTCTGATAGACTCTTTGGACTCTGTATCCAAGGTCCGAATGGTGGATTCCACTCTGGAAACAATTTCCACTGCGGGTATCCGCTTGGGGGCAATCGCAAAGCTCATGCCTTTCTTGAGAAGAGAATTCTCAGTCGGTGACAGAGTACGAGAAGATAAGTTGACCACCCATTTCTAAGTATCAACTGCCCGTTCATGTCTAGTTTGAGTGCTAGGGACCAATAGGTCGAGAAACTTGGCCTGCTGCCTTTCTTTTGACTTCTGAAACACGTCGCGGAATATGGCATCATGCAGTCGTAGTATCTCATTGCTGTCGGCGGGGGAAAGCAAGTCGTGTATATCGGAAGCGGTGATACTTACCTCTTTCTCAGTAGAGTCCCTTGTGAGGCGCGTGAGGAGGATCCTTTCCCGTAGAAAGCGGATAGATGCTGTCTCGGCTGCCCTCCTGGCTCCTTGAGTATGAACAGGTGACTTGATCCTTAGGTCCTTGGGAATCACTGATGACTTGATGCAGCGCGTGAGGAAGGTGAGATGGTTGTTGAAACGTGCCAATCTGCGTAGGCACCGTTCGTGTCTTCTAACCAGTTGCAGGGCATTATGCCCGTACGTTGTAGCAATTCTTGTGAAGATGTTGACCATCGCGGTGAATACTATGACGATAGGGAAACAATTATTCACTTGTCTCGCGAAGAAGATCGTAGAAAGGTGTACGACGTTTCGCTCGCTACTGCTGAGCTTCGTCAGGTACAACAGAACCACCCTCAGTCCGGATGAGGTCACGGACCTCCTCAGCTTCGTTCTGAGATCCACCTACTTTCTCTACAACGACACGTACTACGAACAGTTAGAGGGCGCCGCCATGGGCAGCCCTGTGTCTGCTGTAGTTGCCAACATGTATATGGAGACCTTCGAAGAACAAGCCTTGGAAGAGTGTCACCCCGAAACCGCACCCAGGATTTGGAAGCGGTACGTCGATGATACCTTCATCGTTGCCGACAGGAACCACGCGGACAAACTACTCGAATTCATGAATACGAGAGAACCTACTATCAAGTTCACCTCAGAGCAGGAGACACAAGGAAGCATCGCCTTCCTGGACACCCTAGTCCACAGAGACACAGGGGGGAAACTGAGCACAACCATATACAGAAAGCCCACACACACAGACCAATATCTGGCCTTCAGCTCACACCACCCTACCTCCGCTAAACGAGGAGTGATCAGATGCCTCTACGATCGAGCAAACAAGATCATAACCAAGCCCTCTGGCACAGCAACCGAGAAACAACATTTGCGATCAGCATTGTCGGCCAATGGCTATCCCAGGTGTTTCATCAACAAGGCACGAACAGCAAGAGTTCAACCTGAACAGGACAAGGAGGAATACAAGTCCACGGTTGTCCTCCCCTATGTGGAGTCAATTGCTCCCGTTCTTAGACGCCGGCTGGCGAAACACAATATCCGAGTCGTCTACAAAGCCGACGCCACTATCAGAAATCACCTGGTTCGAGCCAAAGACCCAGTACCTCCCCTCAGGAAAGACGGAGTGATCTACCGTATACCCTGCAGAGACTGTGGGATGAGCTACATCGGAGAAACCGGCAGACCGGTAGGGGAAAGGTTATCTGAACACCGCCGAGACGTCACTAACTGCAAAACAGAGGCATCTGCAGTAGCAGAACGTGCATGGAATGCCCAACATCAACCAGACTGGGAAGGCGTGAAGTGAATGGACACAGCACGACACTGGTACACTCGTAGAGTAAAGGAAGCCATCCATATACGACTCAGTAAGGACAACCTAAACAGGGACGTCGGCATAGAGTTACCCGAGTCATGGATGCGTTGCATTCGCATGCACCAACACACTATACACAAACCAAAGCCGCCGAATCGTGAAGGCAGTCAACGGACACAGGATGACACACTACCCTGCCCGCCCCGGGGGACGACGTGCTGCCAACTAGGTCCGCATAGACATTGTAAACAGCGGCCACAGGATGGCGCACTGCCCGCCCCGCTGGGGGAGGCAACGTGCTGCCAACTAGGTCCGCATGAACGCAGCAAACAGCGGACACGGTGTGGCGCACTGCCCGACCCGGCTCCGGCGGCCGCGTGCTCACTACCACGTCCGCATACACGCTATAACTTGCATGCACGCACCAACGTGTCTTATTGTACCTGACGAAGCTCAGCAGTAGCGAGCGAAACGTCGTACACCTTTCTACGATCTTCTTCGCGAGACAAGTGAATAATTGTTTCCCTATCGTCATAGTATTCACCGCGATGGTCAACATCTTCACAAGAATAATTATTATGTTAATAATATGATGGCATGTGAAGCTAGATAACCCTGCAAGTCTGCAACAGAGTGCTAGGCACGCCATTTCACTCAATATTGTGTTGAAAAACATCGTAGGCTGTTGCCAGTCAAAAATGCAGTGTGAAACAGACTTTAGCAACCTACATTTGTAACTGATGAGTTTTGCGTGTTTTTAATTCCATGGAATCAAGACATCAACTACTGGAACATATGGCAAGCAAAAATATTCACATGCTTTTATTTTCTCGCTAATCTCTGGTTGAGCTAAATGAGCAAAAAATTTCAACACCACAAAAATCTCCATTTTTACAGTACATGCAAGTGTACTTCCAGCATGAAAGTTCAACATCACTTTGTGTTGTTCTTTATATCATATACGTAAGTACCCACCACATTGCAGTGCCATTCAGGAACACAGGACAAGAATGTAATGTTGTAGATCAATTAACCTACTTTACTGTATAAGCTGTTATTTTCATGAGGGTTTAATTTTCACGATTTTCTCGAATCACTGTTGAACCGCAAATTTAACAACACACGAAAATGTTGTCATGCGCCATAGGCTACCAGTGCACATTTGCAAACCTCGGTGTCAATTCGTGAAAGCAACATCTCGCAAAAAATGTCTGTGGCGTACTCATTCATGAAAAGTGCGTCTGTGCCCGAAAATTCACAGCTTATGCATACAGTACAACTTTGTATCTCTATGCTTGTGTTGGCCCACAGCTTCTGAGTAGAGTATAGATCTATATTGCGTAACCATATGTATGTCGATCCATGGGCATTGATAGTATGGTAGTGTAAGTTAGTCCCATGCATGACAATTTAGAAGAATAACATGGTGTAGGAATGAGAGCTCTTTAGGCAAAAATACAGTACCGGGTAGTTTTTGCTGCACACACACACGCACATGTACATTATTATGTAACATGTTTGTGATTGAACACCACAAACTGGGCAATTAATGTTGACCCGTTGTGGTGTACCGGCAGTTGGCTACATGGTTACATGTAGCAACTGTTAGTGTAGCGATGCCAGCTGGAGCAGGGTATCACCTTCAGTAATAGTTCTAGTTTCCATGAATAATGAAAGATAATCCCCCCCCCCCCCTTTACTGTGTAAAATAAATGTATGAGTTGGGTTTTTTTTTTTTTCATAAATAACTCGGGAGTCTAAAGGTACCCTGAATCATATACTCATTGTCAATGCCTAAGGAGTTCCTTGTAATGATTTCATGCTCTGTTCAAGAGCTTGAACATGCATGCATGCATTCATATGACCTACACAATGCATGGAAATTAGGGGATTATAAGTCCTTGTCCCTTGGACAGGAAAATAATTTTAATAAAAGAAATGTTTTTTTTTTTTTTTTTTTTTCAAACACACATTGAAAAATAGCAAGAATGCTGTACCCGGTTACTGTACAATACATGTACTGTACAATCCTCTTTTCCTTGTGAATGTACATTTTTACAGGTCATATAAAGCGTACCACAACCAGTGCTGTCATAATACTCACATTGCTGTAAAGCCAGAAATTTTAATGTACATGTGCATCAAACTTTTGTGAATTTTGCCAGGAGCCAAGATTTGCGAAAGTGAAATGTACATGTCCAATGTATGTGATAAGTTCTTGTCTACGGAATGTATTGAATGCAATGTCAGTTTACAAAGATTTCATGCTGCCAAAAATTCTGTTGGCTCCCATTCACAAAAGTTTCACGCCACAAAAATTTCAAGTTTTACGGTAAAGTATCATTTGAACATACATGTATAAAAGTGTACATTCGTGTTTTTCAGAGCCTCTATGTCAACAAGGAAAACAAATAAGAGCATACTGTATCAACTTTCTTCTCCATCTTGTCTTTCTCAAACACAATGTCAGCATCTGGCAACAGTAAAACACAAAAATTTACCATTTGAATTAGATTAGAACCAAATTATCATTATTTTTTTTTTATTCAACTGTGAAATTAATGTTTTGATGGTCGAAAAGGGTTTATTTCACAGAGAAATCTTGTGTGAATGGAGTGGACCTCAGTGAGGTATAAATTGGATTTGGAATTAATATGTTTACTATGAGAGCAATCCTATTCTAGTGAGAGAAATCCCCTCTTGGTTGGTTCTTGAGACTCAGTTTTCTCAAAATTTAACTTGATTGACATAGCAGACGCAAGTACAGAGAAATATAATCGCATTACTAAAATTGTGAGCATGAAGAAACAAGGTCTAGAAGAGTTCAGTGAGTTTTGTTTATCCCTCCAGGAATGCGTGAAGTACTGTATAAGCTGTTATTTTCGTGTACAGATTTTTTTTTTTTTTTTTTTTTTTGCGAATTACAAAGTCATAGACATTTTCACGAGATGCTGTTTTCGCTAATCGATGCCAACGCTTACGTTAATGCTCCATAAACGCAGCGCATGGAGTCATTTTCGCATGTTGTGAAATTCACAATCCAATTGTGATTCGCAAAATTTGCGAAAATCAAACCCTTGCAAAAATAACAGCTTAGACACTCGGACAGTATCCTGTTTGTCATGACTGCCCTACTTAGCATATTACAAGACTCTGACCATATTTACTCCACAAGTTCTGTAGTTCTGTAGTGACCATTTCCCTTATTTAGTGCAGTCATCTTCTTTTTTTTTTAATGCCCCAAAGCTAAAATTCATGGAATTTGTAGTTTGCATCTACAGTATATATTCACAGACAAGGCTACCTCTATAGAGTACCATGGTAATTACAGTATGTGTATATGGTATGGCATGCATTCTTTTAAATGATTTGCATGATATGGTCAGCAGTTTTATGTCATCATTTCTCATTGGTCAATTGATAGAAGTGTGTGTTGTGGATGTTAATTGTTTAAAGAAAAAAAAAAACTACCATGGAATTCTAGACTTACAGCACAATTAAAAGCAAATAAATGCAAAATGAATGTGGACCAATGTTCAAATTGATCTATGAAATAATTAGTTTACCCAATTTGAATTATGATATTCAGTCATAGGTGCCCTGAGTCTGACTGCGCCAAAGGTGCACCGACTGAAGAAATGGCACAACTTGTGGCAGTTGTCCCTCCAGGCTCTGAGGCTATCTACCAGTATCAACGGAGGCAGATGCCGTTTGTAGTGGAGGGCAAAATTACGGTGAGTTCATCGTTCGGTTCCTTGCCTCTTGATGATCAGTATATTTTGTGCATTCAGTTCTGCCTCAATCACGAAGATTGTTTAAGACTTATCTATTATTTCACCATGTATTCATGCATTGTGGTCCACCTATCACTCTTGGAGGCAGAAAGATCACTTGAAGAAAACTTGAAACTTTGTATTTTCATCATTTCATATAAGTCCTTTGAAGCACTCAAAGCACAATTTGCCCCAAAGCTCTGCAGAATGAAGCCCTTTAATCAGTAATTTCCTACATGAGATGATAAGCTCTGTTCCTGTAGCACACAACCCCCAAGAAAGAAGGAAGAAGCAATAAATTTCAAAACTTTTTACACTGTAATGTGTTCAACAAAATAAACGGAAATGTGTGCATGTGAATATTTCCTCATTCAATGAGTACTGGTTACTTATGTCCTGTCAAAGTGTGAACAGGAATGTTTACTTTTTTGAAACGACAGACTGGCTATATAAGGTGTATTGACTTTTGCAGACACTGTGTCCTTCACCGTCTTATTTGATATGTTTGCCACAATGAGTCAGTTTAACCCATCAAGTTCTTGGGAATTCTGTTGCAGCAATCATCATCTTGCCTCCTCAAATTGGCAACTCGGAACTCACTCCATACCTTCTTCTGGACAAAGATTAAATGAGACTGATTAAATTCATGAAATCTCCACAGATTCAATAGTTATTACATGTATACGTACTGTAAATATATAGAATTCTGTATATGCCAAATATTTTGCAAGGTTTTTATTTTCACAAATTTTGCGAGTCAGGTGCTATTTGTGGATTTAAAGACTCTCAAAAAATATTGACTCTGATCCCAATATGAATGTGACACACACGTACAATGTACATACTCCGTTCCGTACTGTATTCCATGACTGTGAATTTAACCACTCGCAAAATCGTTGGGAAGTCCCGATTTGCTAAAATTTAGACTCACTAAATATATGGCATATACAGTATACAAAATATGCAGGTTTTAGGGAGAAACAGTGAGTTCAACCTTTTCAAGGACTTAATATTCATTGTTTCTTTCTTCTACTGGGTGCTGCAGGAATAGAGCTTATCATGTCACGTAGGAAATAACTGATTACAGGAAAACTGTGTTGCCAATTTTGGAATTACTTTTGTAAATTTGGAATATACTAAAGTTGTTCGATGATTCTGCATCCGATATGAACATTGATATCAATTACCAAACAAGTGCTCAATTGCATGACCACTTTCTATTCTACATTTCAGAGTGTGAGCATAGGAAATAAAAAAAAATCAAGATGCAGCAATGGACCACAAAGATTTGACTTAAACTTTATGGGTTAATGAATGCATGTAGGTACCATATACAGTATGTGGATGTAACGGACTGCAAAACAGGAAGTTTTTGAAGGCATAGTTCCTATTAAAAATTTTAAGCCCATCAGAAAGAGGACTATGGAGCGAGTCATCAGCATACCAGGTATACTACTTGCTGAAGCAAACAAATTTTGTCGGGTCTGTACACAATGCATATTATCAGTTCTTTTGTTCATGTTTTGATTTCTCTCTTCCGAATGTCTCAGATGGTATTGGAGCTTCCCGACGTGGAACAACCAACATGTGATCATTCCAAGGGAAAGAGCAAGTCTCAGCATGCCATTGTAGATGCCTTCCGGGAGGTAAGTCAGATTCATTGAGAAACAAAATAGACCTTTAGTAATGTATTCAAATTTCTGCATATTTGTCCTACCCCCAACTCCCCGAGGAGTTAGAAACAAGTCATTCAATTAATTTGTCCTCATTTTTGTGTTTCAACGCATCAGCACACCTTTTGTGCACTTCACATGTAGTTGTTTCTGTGTTCGTTAACCCATTTACGTCAGGCAAACCTCCTTGTCATCAGAAACAGTATATAATGTGAAGATGTCCACAAGATAAATTGTGATAGTGAAAGGGTTTGTTCTACTGGAATTGCATCTGCTTAAGAAAAAAAAAAAGAAGCAAAACAGGTGCATTGAATCAGCTCTTTTTAAAGCATTTTTCAGTGATGTAAAACATGATATGAAATTTGTGATACACTAAATGTTAATATGTGAGTGACATTATTTGTTCAGTGCATTTCATCAATATACTGTAGGAAGCATAGACCCTGTTTACAGTGCAGGGCCGGGCTGAGCCCGGCCTCAATTGTGGTACTCAGCCCCGCAATTTTGTCCATTTACAGTGCCGGGCTCTGCCCGGGCTTTTAATTAAAACCTTTCAATATTTTGTCGTAGTGGTGCTCTGCTTGTAAACAAACACTATCATTTGGAGGGCGCCGTTCGCAATTTGATATAGTCTGGTTTCCAGACCCTTTGCCAACTGGACTCCCCAGCGACAAAGTCGCCGCCTTTGCCGAGAAGGCAAAGGCCTTTGCAGGACAAAACCACCTTGAACTATACTATTTTTCGACGTTGAGGGTGTTAATATCATGAATAGCGAAATAGTACGAGCAGAGGGTCTGGAAGCCAGACTAAATTTGGTACCGCATTTGGCCCAGGTTGCATTTACAGTGAGAAAGGGCCGGGCTCGGCCGCAGCCGCGGCCAAGACCACCTCCAGAGCTTGGCCAAATGCGCAGCCAATTTTGGTACTGCATTTGGCTTTTGCGCGTTTACAGTGAAATGAAGGCCGGGCTCGGCCGCGGCCGAGCCCGCCCTTTTCACTCACTGTAAACGGGGTCATAGAGAAAGAGAAAGCTGGACTGGCAAGCTTTTGTTGCCCATTTATTGTTTATTAATGTTACAAAATACAGTGTTTTAATATGGGAGAGTAATTTATTAGGTGTTTTTACACACAGCGATACGTGGATAGTGTGTATGCGGGCAACATTAACATTTTATAGCTATTTACTAATCAGTGCTTGTAGTCTCTTAAAGACAATAAACCATGAAGTTCAATGTGACTTCAGGCTTCACCTTGCATGACCCACTACTTACATGTAGCTTGTTTTCAAATGTGCAGTCATGGTTTTGAAGCCAAAAATACTCTTCAAGACCATATATTTGATACTACAATGTACTTACTGAGTATATGAGCTCATATTTGGTCAGTTTACATCCAGAAATAAGCAGAGTTCTGAGTACATGGATTTTATATCTTTCGCTGAATCTCTGTTTTCAAGTCCTCTTGATTGTTGTGATCATATACCTTAAAATGTTTAAACTAAACTTACCTGTGATACATGAACATTGTCAGATCGTATGATTGAAAAGTTCTGTGATATGACAATCATATCCATGGGTTTGTGTTTCTTCCCCAAAATCAGAAATGCAGTGTTCTAGATCGTGACGAGCTGGCTGCTGCCCTCATGGTTCCAAGCAAGGAAATGTTTGGCCAGTCCCTGCAGGACTGTGTGCCTTGTGTCGGTTGCAGGAGGAGGTAAGACACATGCTTCTCAAACATGGCAATCGGTAAACGATCAAAAGTGTATTGCTGAAATAACAACACAGTTGCAAGTGAAAGTAGTGTCAGTTAAATGTAAAGTAGAACTGTAGAAATTGTGAACATCAGAGATGACATGCTACATCTAGCAATTAGGCTTAGCTCCCATATATCCGAATAATGCTATTTTAAATTCGTCCTTGAAAATGTGATGTTACGTTGAAATCATTGACAATCTTTTTATCTTCTCTATGTTGCCTCAAACAGTATGGAGGAGATGTTTACCAGGTTACGAAACAAGCGACATGTGCGGGTGCTTGAGCCATTGGTCATCACACCCAATTCAGAACTTTCCGTCACATCCTGCACCCTGTATGATGTCCGACTGCTGCACAACATTCTCTATACACACAGGTCAGTGCAGTTTTTTACCTCGCTGTGATAAATATATTACACCCCCTTGACTAATGGAGAGCTGCCAAATAGTGTGTTTATGAAATATTTCTCCCCGTTCACATTAGACTCAGCGTTGCGTGGATAGTCACCAGAGATCTTTTTTTCCGACTGACCGTCCACACTGCTATCTCATCTGTCCCCAAGCTGTGGGGGCAATTGGGGCATGGGGCAAGCTCTGCCACTTGAAACCAGGCATAGCGCATGCGCACATTTCATGAATACAGCTGGATGCTATCAATTTCACCCCAAGGTCACTGTCCCCCTCCAAATCTTGTCCCCAGACCCGACTTGCTTCGAGGGGACAAGTCCCAGCAAGCGTTCACATTATGGTTTTTGAGGAGTGTGAACACGGGATTAGTATATGTTTCTTCCTCAAAATAAAGAACAAATATATTTGAAGTGATTATATTTTCTATTGATTTAGCATGATAAATGCATTCTTTCCTATTTGGAACCAAAGTGATTTTCCCATAAAAATTAGTATTTGTTAAATATCTAATTTTTCGTGATAACATGCAATCTTCCCAAGTTTTGAACCAATATATGATTTTCCCCCTATGAAATTTATGTGCGTGTGTATGTGTGTTTATGGTGTATCAGTTTGTTGATATTCAGAGGTTGCTTACATTTGTAAGCAGCTCTTGTAATGTCATTACCTCTGTCTGGGAAGTCCCAAACAGTATTCAGAAAGTTACAATCCTGGATGCAGTTGTTCTGTCTAAAGAGAAACTGCTATATTCTGGAATGGAACATTACTCAACCAGATGACCATAAACCATTTGTCAAGCTTTCACTCAGCCTTTAAATTGTGTGAGAGCCTACAACAGCAATGTGCACCAATTTTCATGTGAAACTTCACATGTTTTGCTCTTGGCATTCCTAGGACCAAACTGGATAACATCCTGGAAACCTTGCAGAAAAATAAGAAGAGTCGGCGGTGTCAGCTACATTCACTCGATAGCCACAAGACCAAGCAGATATCGTAAGTACCAGCTGCATGAGTGAGCTTTGGTCTTAGCTGATCACATTACAGAGTGGATGGTACATTGTTGGAGAGTAGAAAGAGATGGACAGAACGAATGATTTGAGGCAGTCATTGAGTGAAGATACAGTCTTCATGTCTAATGGACAGAAGAAATACAAAATATGCTGTTCTATGATGGAAAATCTCCAGGATTTAATTTAGAGAGATGTACCAATAGTTCAAGGAACTTCTTCACATCTTTTGCCAAACCAATGCTCTTGTCTTCTTCATGGTGTGTGTGTGATGCATTCTCACATCTGACCCCGTACTGATCAATAGACGACAACATCTGCGATATTTTGGGTAGGCCTAGGCCTGCAAGATAGGTTTAATGCTGAAGGGAATTGAAGTTGGTCATGTGTTAAAGGAGACCTCTGTATGATTTTCAGACTTTCACATTTGAACAAGCAAAAAGTAGTCATACTGAGTACAGAGATTCAGAATTTATAGTGATTTGGATGAAGAATAAGAATGTGTTCAAAATTTATAGCAAATTGCAATGAACAAGGATGATGACATGGCAGCCTCACCATAAGAATGAATGAGTTGGGGCTCAAGAAGCAGAAAAAAAGAAGAAGGCATGCATAGATTCTACACAAGTGAACTTGCTAAGCAAGCAGTATTGTAATGGAATTAGACTGCTTCATTTCTGAAATATGTTAGCCTTGTACGTCACCATCATTGTTCAGTGTTATTTGCTTGAGGTTCTTCAAAGTGCTAACTGGTTTCTCTGCTCAAGAACCTCAATAAATTCTACAAATCTATACATGGAGCTGTTGATTAATGTACTACATAATGTGAAATTATGAAAATAGTCTGGAATGCCCCTTTAATAGAGCGATTTCTGTGAGTCCTTGGGCAGACACTTTTATCATGCATTATCGTGTAAATCGCCTGAGATGTGGGATTTTGTTGTATCGTGTCACCCGGTGCAGAGTATGGATGGACGTGTGGCAGGTCATGAAGCAGGCATGTCGGGAAGAGATCACCATCGTACCGGAAGCTGGTCTGATGCAGACCACGGAGGGATATCTCCAGAAACACAGGTCAGAGAATTCGGCAGACAGCTTGTCCTCCTTGTATGTGAGGACAGGGTGCAGAATATGTAAATCGCAAAGTAACAAACCAAACAACTTCCCCGAATGGCTAAACTCTTTTCGAAGGATGGGAGTAGGGTGCACTCCCATTATAACGAACATGGTTATAACAAAAATCCGGTTACAATGAATTAAAATTTAGACCATAACAGTATCCGCTTTATGTTTTTTATTGTTTATTCGTATGGTTATAACAAAAGAAAACTGTCAGTCCCGAGGACTTCGGTGTTACTGAAGTTCACTGTAGTGTGAACTCACCAGGAGGAGCATTTCAACCACTTTTTGTCAGATTTTTTCACGGACAAATTTTCTCCCAGCCAATCACATGCAAGAATTTCAGTAGCTTAGAACAGTTGTCAGTGACTGACAAGTTTCATGAAACGCTGCCATGGTTGGTGCAAAATCAAGTGAAGTCAGACTCATACATAAGGTAGTTTGGACAGTATGAGTGTTAGTGAATGTTAGTATGTAATTAATGGCAGCTCAGAAGAATTTGAAATCAGGCTTAAGTCACAAAAGTACAATGTCACATAGGTGACTCTAGTCGTAGATTTTTATGCACAGAGAAAATTTTTAAATTTTTGTTTCTCAGAAAAAGACAAAATGTCAACAATCTACATAAGAAATTAAATTCCTGAGAACACATACGGCAAAAGAAGGGTTTGCTCTTTTGTATGAAAAGAATGAAGTGACTTTACAATAAGTTATATCACCCTACATGACAAAGTGTGATAGGTTTAGGTGTTCATGCTTTTGACCTTGTTGTGATTGTTTTACAGATTTTCGTTATGTCATTATGATTATTTGCAAATTTTCAAGATTTCATGCTGTAAAAGGTTTAAAATTAGCAAAAGATTATTCAAATTCATGAAATTCTTCCGTCGAGATGTTTTCATTGCGACCGATTGACAAATTGCCCTACATCGACGTAAATAACCACTGAATTGATCAGTGTTTTAGTAGTAGCCATGATAAAAAATCATGGGTGTACATACTCGAGCAGGATTCGAACCTATGACCTCCTGATCACCGGACAGGCGTCATTTCCACTAGACCACCGAGCTTTCACCAGACAGCAAGTGTTGGTTCTAATCCTTATAGCATGCAGCGGTTAGTGCATAATTATTCAAATTCATGAAATTCTTCCATCGAGATGTTTTCATTGCAACTGATTGACAAATTGCCCTACATCGTTCAGTGCTTATTTACGTTGATGTAGGGCAATTTGTCAGTCAGTTGCAATAGATTATCGTTACAGTCAAGAAAGAAATCAATAAGCAATACTGTCGTTATGCTTCGCTTCACTTTCTGTGCAGGTTCTGTACGGATTGCAAGGCCAAGGTGATGACTGCCTTCAGCATCCTGTTTGGAGACATCGACCCTTGCTGCGAGAAAGGCTACAACCCCGTGGTGTATGAGGGACTCAGACTGTGCCGTGAAGAAAGGCACGTGCACCTCTCCACAGAGACTGACTTCATCGCCAGGCTCATAAGCCGGGCAGAGCCCGACTTGAATGGAGTGTAAGCATGACTGCATATGTGGTATATTTGCACAGTGTTGCAATTTTTCTGAATTTCACAAAGATGTGGTACGAATAATTTATGAGTTTTGAATGCATTGGGCACGAATATCGCACGAAGGGCGAGATAAGCCAACTGGTCTATTCAACAAGGCGAGTAGCGCCGCGTTGAATAGACCAGTGGCGAATGTTGCGCTGAGTGCGATATTACGTGCCTCAATGCATGAACAAAATCATAAATTATTCGTTTTATACAACACGTTGTCCATAATCACAGTAAATCAATGACCCGGCAACTCGGGAAGGTCCAAAAATAAATGTAACAATCAGGCCGAGAATTCTAAACCACCCAGTGTATTCAAACACTCGCCATGATTCGACCACACAGGAATCAAAGCAAACTCTGCAGGGTCTGTACCAAGTCTACACTAACATTAGATCGAGAACGTTCTAATGTTAGGCCTAACGTTTAGGCCGATCTGAAATGTTAGTAGATCTAGACTACAGATCTCCCACATTATAGACTAGAGGTCTAGACTATGTCTGTTTCCGATGATGATTTTGTATAAAAACACAGAAAACTAATCAAATTACAGTTTGTCAACTTGAATTGAAGTCTTGATTTTGAGATCACTGTGTGTGGTCCATGGAGCAGATGCGAGTCAAAAGTAAAAACACAGCCGTAACCTGTAATATGATACGCAATACATGCAGCTACAGGCCGGGTAAGACAGCTGCGCACACATGTACACGTACACGTACACGTACACGTAATGTTGCAGTACGTAACATGCCCATCAACCGTGCCGCGCTGCGCCTGCCGTGTGAATGAACTTACCTCAGCGCAGCCAGCACGTAGTTTGCTGCTCGGTTAAGGCACTTTGCTTGTGAAGTCGAGCGCCCATGCATTAGTACCTGCGGGAGCTGTGCCTCAGGCCCATGTCAGGGGCCTAATGCATGGCTTTCACTGTCAATGAGTTTGATAGGTATTTTCTATTGAATGTCATGTGACATGTTCTTGGCCAATCACAATTCGACATCATTCTGAGGTGTTGTATAATGCCTCCTGTAACACAAATGCATTGTATATTGCACATTGTTGCAATTTTTCTGAATTTCACAAGATATTGCCTCCTGTAACAAAAATGCGTTGTACATGTTTATGTTCTGCAAGGTGGGAAAGCGCATACTTTTCTTTTGCATAGTGATCACACTTCTCTCTTCATTCCATATGTGGGGTTCTCAAGAGCTCAACCTTTTGCAAAGCTGTCTTACAAGTCCCTGCAAATGTAGGGCCTATTAAATTTTGTACTTGTGAATATAGGACATGAACAGAGTGCAGTTTATTTGAAATGTTACTTTCTGTTATCGTAGCACCGTGGTGCTATGATGTAGTAGAAAAAACTTCGATTATTATGTCTTTTTTAAAGAACAGATATTGTTTTTTAACCTGCAAGATAGATTGAACTACCACTCGGTATGTGACAGTGACATAACAGAGAAAGTAAGTTCCCCATACGTACACCTCATCCAGATTCTGACTGTTCTTCTCCCTGTTCCCCCCCCCCCCCCCTCCTCCTCCTCACCAAAACCTGCAGGAGGCGAGAACGTCACGCCAAGACAGTGGACATTGCCCAGGAAGAAGTGCTGACCTGCCTAGGGCTACACCTCTATGACCGGTTGCAGAAGATCCACCAGAAGCTGATGGCGGAGGAGCAGACGTGGCGGCTGCTGCTCTACGTCGGCATGAACCGCCTCCAGAAGTCCTTTGAGGTGGGTGTTGTCATGTTTGTACACTCCGGATACAGTTGCCAAGGTGATTATGTATCTAGTTTGACCAGAGGTTGATACTTCAGTGATTGCATAAGTGATTGCATACTGTCAAAGCAGAAGAATTCACAGCATGAAACTTTTGATTGGAGCCTACAGCCTGTTTTGCAGCATGAAACTTTGCCAATCGCGGCTGACATTCCATGCATTGTATCGACAAACAATTTTGCATGCATTTTACTTTCGCCAATCCTGGCTCCTCACAAAATTTGTGAAAGTTTCATGCATACAGAATTTCTGGTTTTACGGTATCTTGGAATGAGAGTTGGGGGTATCCTAAAGAAATCTCATGAGTTCCCTGTCTCGACTGATTGGCATTTGTTTTAGAGGCAGTTGCTGCTTTGATGAGATCTCTGGTAACAGAGAGCAAAATTATAGACTATTGTGTTTGATTATTACTCTTTTAGAGTAATGTTCAGGTCAGAGATATAGGTGGTGGTAATGTTATGGGTATATATTGGATTATAAAAGAGTTAGTTCCGACATAATTCTCAGTGATATGGAAACAGGTGGAGTTAAAAGTGTGGATAGGATTAGGGTTGCAGTTGGTGTACAGGCTTATTTTCAGCATATTGCCACCCATGATTTCAAAGCCAGTGTTATGCAATGTCTTTACGTCAAACTCTGTCATCATTTTAACGTGTAAATGCTGTGAAAACTGATACCCATTCCCCAGATGGCGCTGGAGTCCAAGGAGGGTATGTCCAAACTCGAGATTGTCTGCGAGGAGATCAACGAGGCGGACCGGGCCAAGCGGGAGAAGAAGGAGCAGAAGAAGCAGAGGAGGAAAGCCCGAAAGAAGAACAAGGCCGGCAGTCCACCGGACAGCGGGAGGACCGGCGGCTTTAGGACGGCCGCTGTGGAAGAGGTGGAAGTCAGGGTCATTCCTAAGGAGAGGTCACCAGCAAACGTCTGTGAGGTCAGTCTGATTTTAGCCTTCTCAATGCCAAAGTCTTAGAATTTCATGCCACAGACATTTATTGGTCTTGCCCGTGGCTATGATGGAGTCACAGGGCAGATTTACCTTCACATGCATGTGAATTGAGAGAATGCAGCAATACCAGAGCACACCAGTAAAAGTTTGAGAGAAGTCAGATAATGTATTCTTAAGTTATGAATGTTTGAAGTTTTGGTGCCATCATCGCTGGATGAGAAGACTACTAAAGCTTGTGATGTCATGTGTGTAGAGTGATGTAAAGAAGATAGAAAATTCACCATATTTTCACTTTTCTCTTCTTTTTCGGAAGGAATGGAGAATGATATTATTCATAACATACATTGGGAACAAGTTGAGGGAATGTGTAATTTTTTTTCAAAAAATTAAATTTTGTGAAATTCTCTTTCTATTTTCCTTATGTCTTCCCCCTACCCTTCCCTATTTCTCTCTTTCTCTATTCCCTATCCTATCCAGAGTAGGTAAGCATATGTAGTCTCCATACCGTCAAGCCTCGGCTTATTTTGGAGACCGTTCTGTTTAAGTTCCATAAGCTGTTTGTATTTGTCTTGTATAATTGTACTAAAAAACTATGTATCGATATACTGTTTGTCATAAATGACATGTACATAATCATATCTGATGTAACGGAATTAAGCAGAAATAAATCAAATCAAATCAAATCTTTCCACACTTGTGACATCATAAGCAGTTGTAGTCTTCTCTTCCACCAGTGACTGCACAGAAACTTTAAAAAATTCTTAACTTTCAAACGGATAGTCAGATTTCCTCAAACTTTCACTGATGTGTTCTACTAATATTGTTGCATTCACTCAATCCACATGTATATGAAGGTGAACTTGTCCTATAAGGCACTATGATGCATATTGCTTTGGTTTTCTTTTGACTCTTTGTGTGACATGGTTGGCATGGCCTGACTCAATGGACAGCTTGCCAACTTTGCATATTTTTCACAAATCCACACACTCGCATACAAACCGCTCAATAAATTTTAATATGTTTAAGCACACGAAAACTGTCAAACCAATAACGTTGTCAGAAAAATTCACATCACAGCAAAGTTTGCATTTTCTCTATGACTTTGCCTTGCTGCTTTGCTAGCATGAATGCTTCCATAAACGTAACATGGCTTTGAAAAACAGAATGTTTTACGAGAGGACTCAGCAATTTTGGAATGATGTGTCAGGAGCTGCCATCTGTGAGTGCTCTCCTACCACCTTCTACAGTAAGATGCAAGTAATATGCATTCGAATTGATCAGGCAACAATTTTTATGCAGGGAAATGTTAGATTATATTTGGTCTTTTCTGTGAATTGGATGAAAACATACCAATGTAGAGCAGTTGCGCAGGGTGAATTCAAGAACCCGCAAATATCTTTTTGAACTGTTCAGTGCGAAGAATTATCAGATCAGTGTACCCAGGGGTTTGGCAATGAGTGTTATTTTCTTTTCAAACTGTACTAAAGGTATTTTCAGTTTGTCATAAGATGATTGGTTTTAGATTTCAATTAAAAAAAAAAAAATCTAATGGGTGATTTCAAGTTCGGTGCTAGTGCTAGTGCTAGCTCCCAAATAACAGCCTTAAATCGACCTCCAACACCGACGGTCAGATTAACGAGGCGATACCAATCAAAATTATCGATCACCAGCACTAGGTGTTGGAATCACAGCACCGCGAGCTCCGCGGGAATTGCGCGACGAAAAAAGTGATGGCCGATAGTTGAAGTCAAGTATAAAAAAGATGTAGCCAAAACTGCATAGTTTTAGACACGTAACGAGGAAGACTGATTAAAATGCCACAAATCTCATCCCTTCTTTAAAACACAATTATCTTTATTTTGCTCCCAGGCTCAGATTTCTATAGCCATGTCTGTAGTGTTTGTGTTCTTTACATGGGCAACCATTGCATTAGCATAGACTTTGCACGTAAAACGTGCATCTCTTATGGAAGTGAATACGGGTCTCGCACGGCAACGCTAACACCAGCACCGAACTTGAAATGAAGAAAATGATAGTCCCTAGGGGCTAGTGTTGGTCAATGGGGAAAAAGCATGTAAATTGCTAACACAGACGGCGGAGCTCGGTTCAGCAGACGACATTCAACACCGAGCCCAGCACCAGCAACCGGAAATACGTCATAATTTTTTAGGTCAACTCCCAACACCGACGTGATTTCAAGTTCGGTTTTATCGCCGGTGCTAGTGCTGAGATAGCACTAGCACTAGCACTAGCACCGAACTTGAAATCACCCAATGTCAGTTAGATATTTCCTAGGTTGGACAAGAGCTTGGACTTAGTTATTTCATGATGTACTTGAAAGTTCTCCAATGTAAGGTATCCCAGAATGTGTTATATTAAGCACTTTTTGTTTTACGTGTATCTGCCAACATTTTGCTCACTGCAGTGTGAGGAGCAACAGGCAGATCTCAACGAGAACAAGGCGGTCCTTCCATGCAATGAGTGTTCACTGGCTGAGGACGGCTCTGTGATCCACGCCTTCGTGTCCTCAGACCGCTGTGATGGGGACTACTCCAGCGGAGTGGAGTGTGGGGAGGAGTGTAACCACAGTTCACGGGAGAGCTCCGAGGTGGCGTGCTCAGAGGGTATGTGCAACCACGACTGGGGCCAGAACGATGACATGCAAGGTGAGTTCCTCGCTGACTTGTCTCCCATCGTGTAACTGTAAAAGTGGAAATTTTTCACGCATTTCGCGCAACCAGAAGCTTGCGCGAAAATGAAGGCATGCGAATATTTTGCATGCCATGTATTCCAGTAGTTAATGTCCTGATTCCGCAGAATTAAAAACACGCAAAATCCATCTTGCCCGGCCAAGCACAAAAAATTACTTGTGCTGAAATAGCCACTTTTACAGTAATTCTCCCCCTTTGTGCCATGGCAGAAGGGCATAAGTGTAATACCGTGACAAAAGGGCATAGGTGTCATGTCATGACAAAATGGCAGAAGTGTGATGGTCTACATGTTTATAAGGCATTGGATTTTTGATAAAATTTTGGAAATTGCAAGTGTGAACTGAGCCGGGCAGAATAGCCTGAGTTCATGTAGGCAGTGTAAGTCAGTCCAGGGATTATGCAAATCATGATTGAGTTATATGGGTATGACACATAGCATACATCAACAGATATCCAATTATGAACGCATACTTGTGCAAGGTTTGCCTATATCGCACTTGTGTAGTCTGTTTTTGCATTTTCTGGACATGTGTGTCCAATGCTGATAACTTTGGGTCCAATGAATTAATACTGTTAGAGGAAGCTTTTGCTTCAGAATGGAAGTACTGCAAGACAGGAGTTTATCGATTGTGCTCTTACAGCCTAAACTATTTCACCTCCTAGTATTTTTACGTTTCACACCAAAAACAGAGGCGAAAGGATGTGGAAAAAAAAAATGTTTAGGTCTCTTACCCTTGTTTGTCTTGCCTCAAACTTTCATATGCATATTATATGCATGAACATTGATAGAGACAGGCATTCCATTTTGGCAGACTATGCAAATTGTTTGTTCTGTTGATGACTGACCAATTGTGGCAGTTCTGACGAACTGACGTCAAATACACTTTGTGAGCCATAGTAACCTTCATAACCTTTCAATTTTGAAATGAGGATGACCAAAATACAAAATTGTTGTTTTACTTCAGGCGAGGATGTAGATCGGTGTGCAGCGGTAGACGAGATCTGTGCGGATTGCGAGGTGGCGCAGGGAGAGGGCCAGGGGGATTCTGTGCGGACGGGGAGGGGAAAATGCAGCGGGGGTCAGCCACTTGCGAAACCACTGCAGCACAACGGCGAGGTGAGTTGTTAGATTACAGCTGTCGTTGGTAAAGTTAACATCTTTCAATTCCTTTCTTTTCAGTTTGCAAGACTGTGGAGGAACTGTCTTTGAGTGACCCAGGGAGAGATGTGGAAATATCGTAATGGTCAGAAGTCAGCGGGCATATTCAAAAATTTGTCACTTATGCTTCTTTTGCTCTGACATGAAAAGACAGGGGGCAGAAGTTGATGCCCATTTCTCAGAATCATGACTGTCAATGATTATATTGCACCTGATGTATTAGTCACACTGATTTCAGATGGTTGGCAAGCATGTTTATCTGATACAAAAGAGTCTAGAAGAATATCTTTGCGTGCAGTGTGTGTCTTTCATTTCTTGCTTGTTTGTTTCTTTCTCACTCTTTCTCCTTCTCTCAGTTACTTCTAAATCCAGTTCAAATTGCTTTATTATTTCTTATTGAATTCCACCATACCCAATATCAGGACGACGTGGGCAACTCACAGGTTCGGAAGATATGTCAGTGTGCGAACGAAGACCAGCTGCGGAGAGCGGTGGGATGGACTCACCGGTTACAAGACATGCTGACAGAGGTGAGGATCAAGCTTCATCTAGATTTGGTCCAGTTACTTACTGTATACGCTATATATTTCGCGGGGGTTTTATTTTCGCGAATTTCGCGAGTCAGGAGCTATTCGTGAAATTAACAACACGCGAATATGTTACCTCCCAAAATGAATCCCTTGCCTTGATGATATGAACATTTCAGTACTGGTATACCATGTCACGGCTAACCGAACAGACCATACTGGCTAAGCTTGTTTACGCACGTCCACGTCTACTTACGAATACTGTAGAGAGCCAATCCATTATCGCAAGGGGACCACTCGTCAGAAATCTAGCGCGTTGGACTTAACCACTTCAAAAATGTTGAATTCTAACTTACTAGTTCGCAGAGTTTGGTAAGTTTTTTTCAATCAGTGTATAACTAGTATCATTCTTATTTGCTAGTAAGTTGAAAATTCACACTTTCTTTGCAACTTTGTATTTTCTCTGGTCCCCCAATTGCGAATTTAAACACTCGCGAAAATGTGTGACAGCGGTAATTCGTGAAAATTTATGTACGCGAAAATTATAGCGTATACAGTACCACCACCGATGGCAGAGTTCACCTGATACTTTTACAATTCTGTGACAGTACTATTAAACCGGAAATTTGTTGCATGCACGATACTTTCAGGAATTTCACAGGGAGCCAAGATTTGCTGAGAAAAATGCATAGGAATTTTTTTTTTGTCTAGACAAAATGCATCAAATTCCAGTTGCAAATTCGTGAAAGTTTCATGCCGTAAAAATGGCCGATGACTCCAATTAGCAAAAGTTTGATGTCGCAAATGTTTGTGGTTTTACAGTATTTCAATTCAGTATGAATATCTGTTACAAGTAACATGTGTACTTATGTGGAGGGATGCAGGAGGAACTGATTTTCCTTCCAAGTTTCATGTTGCAAACTAAGTATTGTGATTCATCAACAGAGCAAGCTGTTGTTTCAAGTCTGTAAATGCATACATGTCAGAAAAATGATCATTTCAGAGGACGTTTCTGGCAACACCGAACAGTAGAGCAGGCACCATTTGAAAATCAAGCTTTGCATATTGCCAATCATTGATATATCCACTCCATATGTAATTAATTACAGAGTAAAATTAAAGAAACGGGAGAATGAAAACTTTATGGATTAAACAAACGGTCGTGAAATTAGGAGTTCCTCTGAATATCATTATCTTGTCTAATTTGCATATAATTTGTGTGTCTTATTGTTGAGCACAATCACTGTATTACATTGATATGGACAAATTTGAAATGTTTACTTCTTAAATGCTGTAAAAGTGTAATGGAAATTGTGACTGGTTTGTTCATTAGATTTTGTTCTGCTTATTTGAGTTTAATTGAACAAAAGAGGAAGTTGACTGTCAAGAGATTCTCCTTTATTTCACTCTTTCCCTTTGTCTCCGTTGCCTAGCAACCCAACTGTCACCAGCCAGACGAGGAGGAGGAGGACCTCCGTATCTCTCAGGAGGACATCCGCAACTTCCAGGCCAAGCACAAGACAGTGAGCCATGAGAGGCAGCAGCTGCGGGCCCAGATCCAGCAGCGGTTCTACCGTCGCTTCAAAGGACTGGAGAGCAACTGTGCTGTGGACTACCGCCTCAGCCAGTTAGCCATCTCCATCGACTAGGCGTCCACACGCCCACTGCCAGACAAACGCTTTAAGAGAGAGACTTGATTCATCGTAGCGCGCCTCAAAGAAAGATTTTCCTCTTCCCAATCCAGTAGACTGTCACATCAAGGGGGAGACTTTCCACTCTCCCCCTTCCCTACTATTTTGCTTTCCGATGACTATTGCCGACAGATTTAGGTAACCTCACAATGACAGGATTTCATCCATAACGAAAAGAGTGTCGTCGCAAGTATTATGTCACAACAGCACAAAAAACTCAATGGCCCAACTGCATTGAAGACTTGCTGTGATGATTAAAAAACAAAAGCAAACAATAACAACTTTGCTATGGTAGCAACTACCTGGTAGATAATACAATGGAATCTGTAAAGCTGACTCCCTGGCACTGTAATATACAAATACTGACTGCTCTTAAGGTCATAGTACAAAATACTGACGTGAGATATACTCATCACAATATATACAATGGAAAGTGCCCTGAATATCAGAGGTAATGAATAAAAAAGAACAGAAATGGAAAGACTTCTTTTGACAGCAACTGCCAAGACAGATAACACTGTTTGCAGTACACGCTAACTGAAATTCACAGATGATGTGATATTAGTATTCTCACATGAGGTTGACAGATTGCCTAATTTGCACATTGCATTCGTGAACTGTCTACAGTGGTTACCATCAAGATGTTACAGTAAAACATGGAATATTTACGTGCATTTTAGTTTCACGAGAGCCAAGATTCACGAAATTAAAATGCACGCCAAAGTTCTTGCCTACACTATATGCATTGAATGCCAGTGGCAATTCGCGAATTTCATGCCGCGAATATTGTGTTTGACAGTATTCTAGTCAATATGAGTGATGTCAGAATCAGAAACACATTATCAACCTGTAGTGGAGGATGCACAGTTCTTGTGTCAATCATTGCATGGACTCCGAGCCAATTCCGGACGCCTCAATCAACCAATCAGAAAGCAGCATTCTTTGGATGATTCATCCTTTGATTCATATGTCAAGTAAGCCTTTGATGCAGTTGGGCCAAAGAGTGGTAGGGAACACATAACAGATACTCTTTTTTTTTTTTCTTTTTTTTTTTTTTGGTTGGTATGACACTGTGCAGTATTCTTGCACTAGCTGGACTAAAAGTTGTCTACAAACCGGTCAATTATTGTTATGTAATTAGAAGATTGATTCCTTTTGAAGTCATCACCGTCATTCTGTCAGTGGGTCGTCTTTGTTGTAATGTAGCAGGAATTTGGGAGGGGGCGCAAAATGAAAACTTGACGTAGCATACACTGGATGCGTTCTTCAAGACCTCCAAGGGACGGTGTTTTTTGTGCATTTTTAGCATCAGTGGGGATGAAGTGATGTGAGTTTTCATTCAGGGTGAAGTGTACCCTCCCTGGTGACGGAAGTCCTCAGTTTCCATGGCACTGTGGAGGCACCAAAAAAACAAAACACGATGAAAATCACTGTTGCAAAATGATTTTAATGGAAAGAGCACATTTATGGAAAAAATTATAGTCAACAACAAACAAAATTCCTCACCCCAATACATATCACCTGATATCAAGTTCTCTGCATGTAATTTCGATATACAAGTTCAGTATTTTAAATACTCTCAGTGGCAGCTCCCAACTAGTGTTCAGGCGGTAGAAAGGTTGGCATGTTGTCATTCTCACGAAGTGCAAGTTTAAAAGGCAGTGTAACCAGAAGATTAAAGGTATAAATCTGTTGCTGTAGTAACTCCCATCTGCAGCTGAATAACCCAAAGAGAGATGGTAGAAATAACGTAATGGACTTGTCACTTACTTGTAACTTATTATTTTGACAAACTCTATTGTAACGTTAAGTGGCCTGACAGACAAATACCAGACACTGTATGACAACTACATGTGACAATTAGGCATATATTGTGATGGCAATAATTCCTGAGCTCAGTCAGCTATGATTTTAGTGATGTCATGAAATGTATTGGTATAGGCGATTTGTATGTGATCCAAACCCTAGCAGCACATGACAATTTTGTGGGTGGGGTGGGGGGTTGTCATGTGGACCAAGCTATGGATTGTGTGTGTCTGCATACATCTGTTGGGAAGTTTATCCTCGCAGACACACGATGCAAGAGAAACCAAGGACTAACTGCACCCAGCTGAATACCAAAGCACAGTCTGTTTCATCATATCTTTAATGGGCGTCATTCAGATTTCATCTTGACCTTTTTTTGCGAGGGATGGAAAATTTGTGGACATGGCCAAGTAAAGATACTTTTAAAGAAAGTGATACTAATGATGATAGTGATGATGTATTGCTCTCATAAAGTGTGTGGCATTTTGCCTCAGCATGTAGATGTGTGCTTAAAAGCCAAAGAAAGAAAGGATGAAAAGAAAGAAATCATGCAGAGAAATTTTCCACTTCTGTTTGCATATTTTCAGGCTTTATTAGTCTAGGGTGTGGGTCTAACTTTTAAATGTATTTTAGTTTTAAACTGCTCAAGCTAATAGGCTTTTCTTCATAGAGCTGTCCTACCTGGAATTAACAAAGTTTAAATACAAGATTTAACTCGAATAATGCCATTTCTTATACCATAATGAAAGTATTTCAATGTGCTAGCAATGAGTGCTTATACAGGGAATACAATTTTTTTTTTTCCGTTGTTAATGCAGCTTGCTGGATTTCATCTCCAAGCCCAGGGTATAACTATAGTACTCAACGATGTTTTTCCGCCAACAAATGTATTACTGTTCATTTTGACAGTCAACTCCATGCCGTCCGATCCAGGGAGGGAGGCAACAAAAAGAAAGCGCGCCAGCCAACAGTTGTGGTGATAGAAATCATGTTCAATTATTGTGATTGAAACTCTCAAAGTGGATTTGACTTTTGTGAGCCATTTCACTCGCAAAAAAAAAAAAAAGAAAAAAAATCTTGCTTTGTAGTAGCCACTCTGTGATGGGGAAAAAAATGAAGACTATCAAAAGAAAAACATGAAAGGGGAGATTGTAATTTTGTCTGCTGCACAAGATGTGAAATCAAGTTCATGCGATGATATTCCATGTGTATTTGCGAGTATTTGGGTTGTAGTCGGTATATGCAGTTTGAATGGCTTCAAATAAGTGATGAGTTGGAAGTGTTTACAGCAAAGACATCTGCAAGCAGTTGAAAATGACATTCATTCCATGTAGGTTGTTTAGAAAGAAACAAAAATAATGATGAAATAGTGAGTGAATGAATTGCTTCCATTTTGTGACATCTTATCATGCATTCAAATTTGATGAAAAAAAAAAACAAGAAAATATGAGGACATATGAGAGAAAGAATATTCTATAGACAAAAAGTGTCAATGTGAAATATTGAAACGTGCATTAAAAAAAAAAGAGGATAAGTGTTTTAAAGACAAAGATTTCTTTACTGTCCCGTTGTGTTTTTTGATTCGCTATGTGTCTTAATTCTTTTTCAAGAAAAAGTAAGTCTGCAGGTGTGTGCTGTATGTTTGCCCCAATTAATTTCTGTATACCCCAAATATTTTGAGAGTTTGGTGCTGTTTGCTAATTTAAGGACATGCAAAAATATTGACTCTGATCCCAACATGAATATGACTTGCAGGCATACATTTCTCCATTCAGTACTAGATTCCATGATCGCAAATTTAACCACTTGTGATATTGCCGGGAAGTCCCAATTCGTGAACAATTAGACTAGCTAAATATATGGCGTTAACAGTGTACTAGCTCAATAGGTTCTACAGCCAGGTATGTGTGTGTTTGTGTGTATGTGTGTGTGGATGGGGGATAATGATAATGTTCTTATCAGTACTCTAGTGACACCTTCGTGACGGCTCAAATATGTCTCAAGCCAAGTGAGAACAGGCATTCCCATAATGCACCATTCACAACTGAGCTCACGACAGAAATCTAGGAACATTTGTGGAAATATTTGAGCCCAGAAGAAGAGGCATGTTTTAGTCTTTTGTGTAAGTGGATAATTGATGAACTGTGCCATACAGGCAATTGTGTGTTGTCACTCTTATTTTTACGTAACCTGCAGTTTATTCAAAGCAAGGATAGTGAAACAAACAAACAAAAAAATCACCAAATTTGACCATTTGGCAATTTTTTCATGCATTTTGCAAGACTTTTTGTAGACCTATGTTATCAGAAAAGATTATTGTCAAATGATTTTTAAGTGGTTGGTATTTTCTGCAGTCTGGATTGATTCAAGGTTTTAAAGCGAAGTTGACTGTAATTATTCTTCTCCCTGTCTCGACAAAGAGATATAATAATCTGGCAAGCCCAAAGTTGTTGATTTTTGCTTGTCATATTAATCATAACAGATATAGACAGAGAGAACAAAGAGAAGGGAGAGCAGGGGGGGGGGGGGCACAGTCGCACTACACAAAACTACTTAGATTGCTATTATGTTTGCTTTTCCAATAACTTCCAGAAGTTTGAGCACACGGTCGCACTTACAGGCAACGCTACGCATGACGTGAAACTACCCGTAGTTTCGATCTCTTACAGGAAAAATATGCAAACATGCAACAGGGTACAAAATATTAGATGCACAATGTTCGTCACCAACATGAATTGATCGATTGTCACTTCATATTAAGTTTCAGCCGCACACGGTCATACTACATAAAACTATGCGTAGCTTTGAGAGAATTCATTCAGATTCAGATTCAGATTAATTTGTTGTCCATTTAGGAAATTCTTCTTGTTGGCATATGGGTGTACACGTAGAAATATCTTCATACATACATACTATGTACATTCATGTACATGTACACATAATACAATTTTCAATTATACACAATCGTACAAGCATAATTTATACTCACAAAACAGTAAACACATACATCATTACACATTTACATTTCATCACAATTAATTATAATTACCGATCATAAACTCCCCAAATGCATGCAGTGAGTTTAGCGGGAAGTTTTAGCTGGTAACTTCTCAAGCAGTTTGCGATCACACTGTCCAAACTACGCAAAGCAAAATTGTGGATAATGAAAGTACTTGTAGTTTCGCGTAGTATGACTGCGCCTAAAGATAGAGAGGTTAAAAGGATGATAGAGCCTTAGGTGTATATCAAATCCATTTCTAATCACAGAGTAATTTAACCGTATTTGCCATTTGTCTAATAAGCAAATATTGTCAGACCTGTCTATAGCGGCCACCCAAGGGAGATAAAAAGAGGGGCCATTATAGACAGGTTCTACAACACTACGAATTATTATGACTGTACGTAGTGATTTAATTTGACCTTCTTTAAGTGTATGACATTCTCACTAGTTTCCATCATCCTTCTTGCATTCTTTTCCTTTTTCCTTTCTTTTTTTTTCTTTCTCTGTAGGGACTCTTCAATTGCAAAAATGTATGCTTTTTTAAACCTCTTTAATCAGTAATGTCAAGACTTACCAAACGAAGATTCCAAGTGGAATTAGTCGAGTGAAGATAGTTCTGTGGTAACTGTTCTGCACAAAAATACACATAGACACACACAGAGGAAATACTTGAGTACAGTTAGCAAGAGAGGGCGTCCTGGCGTACGCTCCTGAGCTCACCGAGTACACTCGTCACTCCGTCTCTGATCCCACTGATCTAGTTAACTGGCTACGCCTGAGAGAAAACGTCGATACACATGGAACGCAAACAGTGTACTCTAATACGTAGTATATCAATCGATCGCGTATCTCGCGTCAAAATAAATGCTTTGAAGGACGGACCGATCAGCGCAAAACACTGATGCACATCGGAGTAAAGCTAAAAAGGCTGTACAGGTAAAACTCTATCGAAACTGGTTAATCAAATTACCACCGTTTTGCATTTGGTATGGCTACTGCAATCATTGCAATCTACAATCTGTAGAATGAAAATTGATTATGTTCAACAACAAAAAAGGGGAAAAAAGGAAAAAAAAACGCGGTTTCGCAGAAGATCTCAGGAGATTGGAAAATAAAATTGATACATTTGCAGGTTTTGTGTGCGATTGCAGCTATATAATTATGAGGAGCTTGATCGCAATACGAGTTAGATGCCAATTTTAAGTATTTTTAAATAAGTCCATTATCAAAGCAGGTTAAGATTTTTTTCCTATTATTTTCCTTTGTTTTAACAACTTTCAAATATATGATATAATCGCAATCTCAAATTAACACGAATTGAGTTTAGCTCGATCTGCGATTAAAGGCATAATTTACCATTTGCAGACGAACTAAAAACCCAGTATTAGTGCTTTAAAATAGTTCCAAACTGTGTGTTTGGGATAGAAGTAACCACTGTAAAAATTTGAATCCGTATAATCAATGCTTAAGTATTGTTAAACGCACAAAATGTGAACAAAAATTATGATAAAATTGTTACCAGTCTAAACTGTCTACAGTTGTGGTTTAATGAGAAAAATACTGATATCTTCTTATATCTTAGGCTTCACTGCGAAAATTTTATATGGAAGGGTGTTTTGTGATACAACAGACCTGCATCAAATATGATATCTTGGACATTTTTTAAAATCACTGTTCCCAAAGGTAAACAGGGGTGGTATTCTGAACACCGTTTTATCTCTGTTGTAACTTGTGTTGTAACTTGTGTTGTAAGTCTGTGAGTTACAACACCGCTAAAACAGTTGTAAATCGGTATTCTGAAAACTGTTTTAACGGTGTTGTAAGTCATGATAACCACGCCCATCGCAATAATCATATCCAATAGGAAATATTGTTAGAAGTAGAATCTAAGACATTTCAACCAATAAGATTGCTCCCTTGGGCAACTGCGCCTTGCTTAACTCCGCGCGTTTTAACAAGCGCTCTTTCTCTGGCGTGCGCACAAATAGGACAATGGCATGCGCAGGTAAAGAGAGCCAGAGATAAAGTAACGTTACAACAGAAGCTTGATCATTATGCCTTCTTACTGGTTTTGCCGTATAGTTGGTGCGGTAGAGGATTCGCAAAGCTATCTCCGATTGAGTCTTTTATTTGAAATTTTGTTTAAAAAATAAGAAGATATCTGGCGTTTATAAGAGGAACCCAAATTTCATGGTTTATGGGGAACTAGACGCTTCTAAATGAGGTTAAGCCCTTGCAATGCCATGTTATTATTATCATCATTATCATTAGTAGTAGTAGTAGAAGTATTAGTATTGTTGTTGTTGTTGTCACTATCTTCACAAGATATCTCTTGGAGATCAATACATCACGCCAAATTACATCATGGAACCTTAGACTTCTAATACTTTTCTTATGATTTGCGTCATTCCCAGCAATAAATATTTTTGAAACACCCAAAGGTACTAATAATGAATTCATATTGGTGAAGATAATGAAATCATATGAAAAAAATGTTTAATATTTTGAAAGATATTTTTGAAATGAATAGTGCTTAAAACAAACTGCCGACGGTGCCGGTAACCTTTCTGTTCATGTGTTTGTGATTTTATCTATGTGCATAATTACAGTATGCTACCCGTATGTACTTGCAATGTTACTGTTACCAAATTTTGTATTGTGGAATGAGTTTACATTTTGTCAAACTGCTATATCTCTTGCCTTTCTGTACATACATTGTTTTTATTTTTTTATATCTTTCTTATTTTGAACTCGCATACCACAATATTGAGTTAATGAATTATCTCACTATCTAACACAAGTTTAAGCGAAAGTTACAACGGAGTTAAAACACCTTCCACCCTGTTTTATCTCAGAAGCATAAATTTGCACGGGGCATGACTTACAACAGAAGATAAAACAGTTTTCAGAATACCGTGTAATCCAATGGGTGCGTAGGTTTGCGCCCACTGTTACGCGCGTGCGCATATCCTAAGACAATGGTATGCGCAGGCAAAGAGTGCGCAAGATAAAACACTAGTTACAACAGAAGTTACAACAGAAGTTACAACAGAGATAAAACGGTGTTCAGGGGTGGTATTCTGAACACCGTTTTATCTCTGTTGTAACTTGTGTTGTAACTTGTGTTGTAAGTCTGTGAGTTACAACACCGCTAAAACAGTTGTAAATCGGTATTCTGAAAACTGTTTTAACGGTGTTGTAAGTCATGATAACCACGCCCATCGCAATAATCATATCCAATAGGAAATGTTGTTAGAAGTAGCATCTAAGACATTTCAACCAATAAGATTGCTCCCTCGGGCAAATGCGCCTTGCTTAACTTTGCGCGTTTTAACAAGCGCTCATTCTCTGGCGTGCGCACAAATAGGACAATGGCATGCGCAGGTAAAGAGAGCCAGAGATAAAATAAAGTTACAACAGAAGCTTGATCATTATGCCTTCTTACCGGTTTTGACGTATAGTTGGTGCGGTAGGGGATTCACAAAGCTATCTCAGATTGAATCTTTTTATTTGAAATTTTGTTTAAAAAATAAGAAAATATCTGGCGTTCATAAGAGGAACCCAAATTTCATGGCTTATGGGGAACTAAACGCTTCTAAATTAAGTTAAGCCCTTGCAATGCCATGTTATTATTATTGTTATTGTCATTATTATTGTTGTTGTTGTCACTATCTTCACAAGATATCTCTTGGAGATCAATATCGTGTCAAGTTCCATCATGGAACCTTAGACTTCTAATACTTTCCTCAGGATTCGCGCCATCCCCAGCAATAAATATTTTTGAAACACCCAAAGGTACTGATAATGAATACTTATTGGTGAAGATAGTGAAATCATATTAATTTTTTTTAATATCTTGAAAGATATTTTTGAAGTGAATGGTGCTTAAAACAAACTGCCGACGATGCCGGTAACCTTTCTGTTCGTGTGTTTGTGTTTTTATTTCTGTGCATGATTATGCAACGCGTATGTACTTGCAATGTTACTGTTACCAAATTTTGTACTGTGGAATGAGTTTACATTTTGTCAAACTGCTATATCTTTGCCCCTCTGGGCATACATTGTTTTTATTTTTTGTATATCGTTTTTATTTTGAACTCGCATACCAAAATATTGAGTTGATGAATTATCTCACTATCTAACATAAGTTAAAACGAAAGTTACAACGGAGTTAAAACACCTTCCACCCTGTTTTATCTCAGAAGCACGGGGCATGACTTACAACAGAAGATAAAACAGTTTTCAGAATACCGTGTAATCTAATGGGTGCTCAGGCTTGCGCCCACTGTTACGCGCGTGCGCATACCCTAAGACAATGATATGCGCAGGCAAAGAGTGCGCAAGATAAAACACAAGTTACAACAGAAGTTACAACAGAAGTTACAACAGAGATAAAACGGTGTTCAGAATACCGATTTGTTACAACAGACTTACAACAGAGATAAAACAGTCTCAGAATACCACCCCGGCCAGAGATAAAATAAAGTTACACCAGAAGCTTGATCATTATGCCTTCTTACCGGTTTTGATGTATGGTGCGGTAGGGGATTCGCAAAGCTATCTGAAAAAATAAGAAGATATCTGGCGTTCCTAAGAGGAACCCAAATTTCATGGTTTGTGGGGAACTTGACGCTTCTAAATTAAGTTAAGCCCTTGCAATGCCATGTTATTTTTATCATTATTATTATCATCATCATTATTATCGTATCTTCACAAGATATCTCTTGGAGATCAATATCACGTCAAGTTCCATCATGGAACCTTATACTTCTAACACTTTTCTCAGGATTCGCGCCATTCCCAGCAATAAATACCCAAAGGTACTGATAATGAATTCTTATTGGTGAAGATAGTGAAATCATATATAAAAAACTGTTTGATATTTTGAAAGATATTTTTGAAATGAATATTGCTTGAAACAAACTGTTGACGGTGCCGGTAACCTTTCTGTTCATGTGTTTGTGTTTTCATCTATGTGCATAATTATGCTACGCGTATGTACCTGCGATGTTACTGTTTCCAAATGTTGTATTGTGGAATGAGTTTACATTAGTTTTTGTCAAACTGCTATCTTTTGCCTTTCTGTACATAAAATTGTTTTTATCTTTTGTATATCTTTTTTATTTTGAACTCGCATAACACAATATTGAGTTGATGAATTATCTCACTATCAAACATAAGTTAAAACGAAAGTTACAACGGAGTTAAAACACCTTCCACCCTGTTTTATCTCAGAAGCATAAATTTGCACATGGCATGACTTACAACAGAAGATAAAACAGTTTTCAGAATACCGTGTAATCTAATGGGTGTTCAGGTTTGCGCCCACTGTTACGCGCGTGCGCATACCCTAAGACAATAGTATGCGCAGGCAAGGAGTGCGCAAGATAAAACACAAGTTACAACAGAAGTTACAACAGAAGTTACAACAGAGATAAAACGGTGTTCAGAATACCGATTTGTTACAATAGACTTACAACAGAGATAAAACAGTCTCAGAATACCACCCCAGGACTTTTAAGCTCTTCACTTTAATAGATCTCAACACTTTTTTTTTCTGTTGGTTCGTTCGGGCCACTAAAATCTTTCAATCTGAAGTTTTGGTCTCCCGAAAAAGATTATTTAGTGGCCCGAAATAAAAGCAAAAGAAACAATCCAATTGGATTGTTTGGGCAACCAAATTTAATCTGGATGGAGTTGATTCGTAGATGGCGCCCTCCACCTCTACCTTTTACCAGTGCCTTTTACCCGTGACTTTGACATCGGATCCGGAACCTTCGGAGATTTTTGGAGGGGAAAAAAAAATATACACAATACACCAGGGAAGCAACCAAATATCTACTCATCATAGCAACTAAAATACAAAGTTAAAAAAAAAAGCAGAAAAAAAAACGCAATTATGCAGACTTTGACTATTCAAAAGATGATTCATCAAGGAACTTGAGTTTGTTTGCCCTCTGTTAAAAACACACGAGCACACACACACACACACACACACACACTCCTACATGTCATTTCCATATGTAGCTCGAAGTATTGAAATATAGATATAACATATTATTATGGCGAACTGAATGATATGAGATATATGAAGGTATAGGGTGGAAATTCAGTGCAGCAATCCCAACATTACGTAGAATTTTCCTTACCTCAGTGTTCCAGTGGGCATCTTTTTATGTGTGTGCGTGTGTGTGGGTTTAACCATTTACTGTTGCATATATATATATATATATATATATATAAGTCTTTGTGTTGAAAGTACCTAGTTGTATGTATTTCTGGTCAATTAGCACCGATTGATCTTCTTTTATCAAACATGGCTGATTGTATATTGTGTTTATTCAAGATAAATGTTTTTGTTCTGTGAAATAGAAATCAAATAAACATTATGGAAAAAACAAATATATATATATGTGTGTGTGTGTGTGTGTGTGTGTGTGTGTGTGTACGTGTGTGTACGTGTGTGTGTACGTGTGTGTGCATATAGACATGTCCAGAGATAAATATATATAACAGACACGAGTACCTACCTCAAGCAGACAGTAAAAATATAAAGGTACATTACATACAGAATATAATTACATACGTAACAATGAGGCCAACTATGGGTGCACATAAAAGATAGGCCCTACAGCATGTATGCCCACTTACAAGGCACGCAGTTACACATGCACATAAACAAGCGTACGCCTTGAGTCCAGGCTAACTGCTTGCGCGGCTTCTCCTATTTTTTTTTTTTCTTTTCTTTTTCTTTCGTAATGACTCACCTTGTTACTAGGCAACCGCTAGACGTCACCACTGAGGGGGAGCATCTAATCTACACGGCGTGCATATGTATCGCGCGGCGGAGCGAGCGGTTGTGGTCGATTGTTACCTGTCAATGGACCAAGGCCTTGTTACGCTACACTCATACGACCGTGTACGATGACTGTTCAAGCGCGGGAATTACAGGACTGCTTAGAGTTGACCGTAAGCGTATTTTTTATTTACACGCAAGCCTGTGGCTTTTCGCAATTAAATTCAATGAAACCGCTAGTAATACGTCTATGCTTTCTCCGCTCGGGTTCGTTGCGAAGAGTTGTGTGAGTGCCTCCGCTCGCGACGATTCGATTCGTACACGTTCTTCATTGAGTGTGTGCACGGGCTGTGAAAGTTTTGTCTGCCGTGGTAGACCCTCATCGAATAGTACATGTGTAAATTAATAAGTATGTAAACGAGTGCGAAAAACAAAACAATGCAAAACAAAAAAAAATCTGACAAGGAGGAGAGGGGGAAGAGAGAGGATCATATTCACAGGAAAGAGATAAAAAAGCAATGAATATTCTGTGATATCTCATCAGTCATGCGCAACAGTGATCAATGTTATTGCGGGTTCCATATGGAAGACCGGATGCACAACTGTATTGGTGTAGGCTACCTATATAAAATGATGGGGATGTATTTATTTCTCAGTCCCCAACCCCCTCTGTTATGCCCCTAAATTTATCTTCAGACTGATGGTATATTATTTTGTTTTTCAAACCTGCCCCTCTTTTCTTCATACTAGTTTCAAAGACTCAATGTGCATATGCATTTTCCGACCTCTCTCGACCCCTTCCTTTTTCAAATGCATGATTCGTGTATTTCTTCCCTTCCTCGATCACTGCTTGAATTATCATACAATAAATTTATTTGTTTCTTACGACTTTCTCTGCCTCTCCCCTCCTCTCTTTCTCATTTCAAAACTTTACAATGTTTGTTAACAAGACTACTTTCTACATTGATCAGTTTGTCTAGAAACACTGTACATTCACGTGCAAATTAGTATGAAGGAAAATTACACCACTATTGCATGAATTCATTATCACTTTATTCACTTCTTTTTGTTCAAACACTTTTTTTTTTCATGAAGGTTTATGCAGAGATAATCTGATCCTCCAATATCCAAGAAGTATTGTAATACAAACTAGAACTATCACTCAATGTGATTTATACCCCCTACTAACAAAGTAACTGACATTTGCCATATCTCACGTCAAGTGCTCAAAACCTGAGTGAGTAGAGTAAAGGAATCAACAATTTCTATGATTTTCATTAGAAATACTGTTACCATAGCAACACAATGTTTGACATTAAGATAAAACAAAGTTTGCCCAGCTAAATATCATAACTGTCACCGCGATGTGCCAAATCTCAAGTCAAATGCTCAAAACTGAGGGAGTTAAGTGAATTCATGATGTCATTGTATTATGATTTTCATTCAAAATAAAATTAGGCTGTCACCATATTGTGTCGAGCCCACTAATGTAAATAATATTCGACCACTAATGTGGCTCTCGTATCTTTAAGCATTTACACTCCCAATACAATGTGCCATAATTCAGTCAGATCATTTTATTGTCTTTATTCCGAGTGGTTCCCAATCGACGTTTTCTCTAACTCTTTTCTTTAATCTGTACACGTAATCTCAGTTTTATATTCGAATGTACACACTGTATGTTCCATTCTCTTGCAAAACAAAAAAAGAAATGACTGTATTTCATTTTAGTAACATATGATCGATGCGGAAAACTCCGGATAAATTCATTTGAATTTGGATCGTGTAATGTCATAACAACCACTAATAGTCTGGGTGCCAGAGGCTGAACCTTGTTTTACCGTCCACCCAATGTTTTTTTATGGTTTTACCCTATTTCGGGGGTGCTTAATCCGAATCTGGATGATGCAACTCTTGCATCCTTGAGGATTTTGAGATATTCAAGATGGCCGCCAAAATGGCCGCCCGAACTGGAAATTCCCACGTATTTCCTTCTAAATGGTGAGATATTGAAAACAATTCATGGTTTTACCGTATTTCAAGGGTGCTGAATCCGAATCTGGATGATGCAACTCTTGCATCCTTGAGGGTTTTGAGATATTCAAGATGGCCGCCAAAATGGCCGCCAAAATTGAAAATTCCCACGTATTTCCTTCTAAATGGTGTGAAATTGAAAACAATTGATAATTCTATCCTATTTGGAAGGTGCCGAATCCGAATATGGATGATGCAACTCATGCATCCATGAAGTTTTTGAGATATTGAAGATGGCCGCCAAAATGGCCGCGCCAATTAAAACCGGAAATTCCCATGTATTTCCTTCTAAATGGTGAGATATGGAAAACAATTGATGGTTTTGCCCTATTTCGAGGGTGCTGAATCCCAAACTGGATGCGTATTTTTTATTTACACGCAAGCCTGTGGCTTTTCGCAATTAAATTCAATGAAACCGCTAGTAATACGTCTATGCTTTCTCCGCTCGGGTTCGTTGCGAAGAGTTGTGTGAGTGCCTCCGCTCGCGACGATTCGATTCGTACACGTTCGTCATTGAGTGTGTGCACGGGCTGTGAAAGTTTTGTCTGCCGTGGTAGACCCTCATCGAATAGTACATGTGTAAATTAATAAGTATGTAAACGAGTGCGAAAAACAAAACAATGCAAAACAAAAAAAAAATCTGACAAGGAGGAGAGGGGGAAGAGAGAGGATCATATTCACAGGAAAGAGATAAAAAAGCAATGAATATTCTGTGATATCTCATCAGTCATGCGCAACAGTGATCAATGTTATTGCGGGTTCCATATGGAAGACCGGATGCACAACTGTATTGGTGTAGGCTACCTATATAAAATGATGGGGATGTATTTATTTCTCAGTCCCCAACCCCCTCTGTTATGCCCCTAAATTTATCTTCAGACTGATGGTATATTATTTTGTTTTTCAAACCTGCCCCTCTTTTCTTCATACTAGTTTCAAAGACTCAATGTGCATATGCATTTTCCGACCTCTCTCGACCCCTTCCTTTTTCAAATGCATGATTCGTGTATTTCTTCCCTTCCTCGATCACTGCTTGAATTATCATACAATAAATTTATTTGTTTCTTACGACTTTCTCTGCCTCTCCACTCCTCTCTTTCTCATTTCAAAACTTCACAATGTTTGTTAACAAGACTACTTTCTACATTGATCAGTTTGTCTAGAAACACTGTACAGTCACGTGCAAATCAGTATGAAGGAAAATTACACCACTATTGCATGAATTCATTATCACTTTATTCACTTCTTTTTGTTCAAACACTTTTTTTCATGAAGGTTTATACAGAGATAATCTGATCCTCCAATATCCAAGAAGTATTGTAATACAAACTAGAACTATCACTCAATGTGATTTATACCCCCTACTAACAAAGTAACTGACATTAAATTGCCATATCTCACGTCAAGTGCTCAAAACCTGAGTGAGTAGAGTAAAGAAATCAACCATTTCTATGATTTTCATTAGAAATACTGTTACCATAGTAACACAATGTTTGACATTAAGAAAAAAATAAAGTTTGCCCAGCTAAATATCATAACTGCAATTGAGGCCGGGCTCGGCCGCGGCCGAGCCGCGGCCGAGCCCGGCCCCGCACTGTAAACGGGGTCCTACTGACATTTTGCCATATCTCACGTCAAGTGCTCAAAACCTGAGTGAGTAAAGTAAATAAATCAACAATTTCTATGATTTTCATTAGAAATACTGTTACCATAGTAACACATTGTTTGACATTAAGAAAAAAATAAAGTTTGCCCAGCTAAATATCATAACTGTCACCGCGATGTGCCAAATCTCAAGTCAAATGCTCAAAACTGAGGGAGTTAAGTGAATTCATGATGTCATTGTATTATGATTTTCATTCAAAATAAAATTAGGCTGTCACCATATTGTGTCGAGCCCACTAATGTCAATAATATTCTACCACTAATGTGGCTCTCGTATCTTTAAACATTTACACTCCCACTACAATGTGGGGAATTCAGTCAGATTATTTGATTTTCTTAAATTCCGAGTGGTTCCCAATCGACGTGTTCTCTTACTCTTTACTTTAATCTGTATACAAGCAATCTCAATAACCATAATCTCATAACACGTCGACGACAAATGTCATAACGACCACTAATGTCACAACACGTCGACGACAAATTTCATAATGACCACTAATGTCATAACACGTCGACGACAAATTCATAGCGACCACTAATGTCATAACATGTCGACGAAAAATATCAAAATCGGATTAACCACAAATGTCATAACACGTCGACGGCAAATGTCAAAATTTCAGTTTTTACTGCAAATATCATAACATCTCGACGACAAATGTCATAACGACCACTAATGTCATAACACGTCGACGACAAATTTCATAATGACCGATAATGTCATAAGACGTCGACGACAAATGTCATAACCACTAATCTCATAACACGTCGACGACATAATGTCAAAATTTCTGTTTTTACTGCAAATGTCATAACACGTCAATGTCATAATGTTAAAATCGAATTAACCACAAATTTCATAACGCGTCGACCACAAATGTCATAGGACCTAATGCATCACAGGGGAGGATCCAGGAATTCTGTAAAGGGGAGGCACCTTAACAAAATCAAAGGTTGATGCAACCTCCTCCCTTTTTGAATTGTATTTCTTTTATTTTAACAAAAATAGAGACGGGGAGGGGCGCCGCGCCCCCTCTAGATCCGCGACTGCTTCAGCCACAGGTTAATGGTAAAACCCGATGCTTGTATTACAGGGAGGCGACTTTTCAAAACTACAAGCTGGCGCAATTAACCCCCTATTTTTTTCTTTTTATTTCTGCTGTTTTAACAAAAACAGAAAGGGGGCATCAGAGGGAGATGCACCCGTCTCGATCCGCTATTGCGTCATCCACAAATGTCAAAACTCATTGCTTGCATTTCATGGGCGGATCAAGGAATTCCGTAAAGGGGAGACACCTTTTCAAAATGAAAGGCTGGCGCAACTCCATCCCCCTAATTATGTTCTTCTTATTTAATTTGTTTAAACGAAAAAAAAAAGAAAAGAAAAATGGAGGGGTGCGGCAGTCTTTACTTTTGTAAAGGCGCCTCCCCTTTACGGAATTCCGTGATCCGCCCCTGTGACGCATTCTGAAATTTGTGATAAATTTGGAAAATTTGACATTCATGGTCGACGCGTTATGAAATTTGTGGTTAGTTCGATTTTAACATTTGTCATCGACGTGTTATAACATTTGTGGATAATCAGACTTTGATATTTGTCCGATGTTACGACTTTTGTCGTCGACGTGTTATGACATTAGTAGTCGTTATGAAATTTGTCGTCAACGTGATGACATTTGCAGTAAAAATGGAATTTTTGATATTTGTCGTCGACGTGTTATGACATTTGTGGTTAATCCGATTTTGACATTTGTCGTCGACGTGTTAATCCGATCTTGACATTTATCGTAGACGTGTCATGACATTACAGTGGTCATTATGACATTGTCGTCGACGTGTCATGACATTAGTGGTCGTTATGACATTAATGTCGTCGTCATCTTATGACATTAGGGAGCTTTAGATTTTAGACGCGCGGACGTTCAAAGGGGAAAAAAAAAAACATGTTCTGAGCGTGCGCAGAAGCGTACGTCAAGTTGACGTGCGCTTCTGCGCACGCTCAGACCATGTTTTTTTTTCCCCCTTTGAACGTCCGCTCGTCTAAAATCTAAAGCTTCCTGTTATAGTCTGGGTGCCAAAGCGACTTTTTGGGCCTAACCTTGTTTTACCGTCCACCCAATGTTTTTTGATGGTTTTACCCTATTTCGGGGGTGCTGAATCCGAATCTGGATGATGCAACTCTTGCATCCTTGAGGGTTTTGAGATATTCAAGATGGCCGCCAAAATGGCCGCCCGAACTGGAAATTCCAACGTATTTCCTTCTAAATGGTGATAGATTGAAAACAATTGACGGTTTTACCCTATTTCGAGGGTACTGAATCCAAATCTGGATGATGCAACTCTTGCATCCTTAAGGGTTTTGAGATATTCAAGATGGCCGCCAAAATGGCCGCCAAAACCGAAAATTCCCACGTATTTCCTTCAAAATGGTGTGAAATTGAAAATAATTGATAATTCTATCCTATTTGGAAGGTGCTGAATCCGAATATGGATGATGCAACTCATGCATCCATGAAGTTTTTGAGATATTCAAGATGGCCGCCAAAATGGCCGCACCAATTAAAACCAGAAATTCCCATGTATTTCCTTCTAAATGGTGAGAAATTCAAAACAATTGATAATTTTACCCTATTTCGAGGGTGCTAAATCCGAAACTGGATGATGCAACTCTTGCATCCATGAAAGTTTTGAGATATTCAAGATGGCCGCCAAAATGGCCGCCAATTTAAAACGGGAATTCCCACGTATTTCCTTCTAAATGGTGAGATATGGAAAACAATTGATGGTTTTGCCCTATTTCGAGGGTGCTGAATCCGAATCTGGATGATGCAACTGTTGCATCCATGAAGTTTTTGAGATATTCAAGATGGCCGCCAAAATGGCCGCCAAATAAAACCGGAATTTCCCACGTATTTCCTTCTTAATGGTGAGATATGGAAAACATATATTGTGATAGTGATGTAGAGAAGTGTACTGAAATTACCCAATATTACCTTCTTAATCCATGAGCAGTTTTAATCTCTTCATCCATGAACACTCAAATTGGTTATTTGGTTTATATTGATGGTCTTGATGACATTGTTGAAGACACGAGTGGGACATTTTTATTGTTATGCTTCAATTTTTTTTTCAATTATGATGTAACATTATATATGTGTATAATATGTATAATATGTATACGTATATATTACAAACACACACGAGGGGACGGTCATATCACAGGTAACGCGAAAAAAAAATGAGTAAAAAAAACAAACGACAACATGGAAGGTAATAATTTAAGTATAAGAACATGTTAAGGAGTTTCCGTTCATACAGGACATTTTAGATTTCCCAAAACCTTCAAAGACCTTCAGCACCCTCGTAATAGGGTAAGACCACCAAGTTATTTTAAAACTTTTACCATTAAGAAAAAATATATTAACATTGGAATTCTGCCACTTACTTTGGCTGTCATCTTCGTCGTCTAAAAACCCTAAAGAATGGATAAATTTCAACAACCAAGTTTCGAGGGTGCTGAATAGGGTCTAAAATTTTTCAATTTTTGACAGTTATATTGGCGGTCATCTTGCATGTCTTGGACATCTCAAAAACCCTTAAAAAGAATACGAAAGTTGCATCAACAAGGTTCGGACTAAGCACCCTCGAAATAGAGTAAAACCGCCAATTGTTTTCAATTTTACACCATTTAGAAGGTAACAGAGGGCTTACATGGAAAATTTCGTTTTTAACGGCCATTTAGGGGCCATTTTGGCGGCCATCTTTATTATCTCAAAACCCTCAAGGAAGCAAGAGCTGTATCCTGGAGCTTCAAATTCAGCAAACTCAAAATAGTGGAAAACCACCAGCTGTTTTATATTTTACACCATTTAGAAGGAAATAGGGGGTCTACATAAGAATTTCCGTTTTTGGCGGTCATTTTTGGCGACCATCTTTATCATCTCAAAACCCTTAATAAGGATGCAAGAGTTGTATCCTGAGCTTCGGATTCAGCACACTCAAAATGAGATAAAAACCACCAATGGCTTTCAATATATGGGAACTTCCGTTTTGGGTGGCCATTCTGGCGGCCATATTGAATATCTTAAAATCTTCAACAACGCAGAAGTTGCATCATCCAGATTCTCATTCACCACCCTCGAAATAGGGCAAAACCATCAACTGTTTTCAATTTCTCACCATTTAGAAGGAAATACGAGGGAATTTTCGGTTTTGGCGGCCATTTTGGCGGCCATATTGAATATCTCAAAATCCTCAAGGAAGCAAGAGTTGCATCATCCAGATTCGGATTCAGCACCCTCGAAATAGGGTAAAGCCATCCATTGTTTTCCATATCTCACCATTTAGAAGGAAATACGTGGGAAATTCCGGTTTTGATTGGCAGCCATTTTGGCGGCCATCTTGAATATCTCGAAAATTTCATGGATGCAAGAGTTGCATCATCCAGATTCGGATTCAGCACCCTCGAAATAGGGCAAAACCATCAATTGTTTTCCATATCTCACCATTTAGAAGGAAATACTTGGGAATTTTCGGTTTTAATTGGCGGCCATTTTGGCGGCCATCTTGAATATCTCAAAAACTTCATGGATGCAAGAGTTGCATCATCCAGTTTGGGATTCAGCACCCTCGAAATAGGGCAAAACCATCAATTGTTTTCCATATCTCACCATTTAGAAGGAAATACATGGGAATTTCCGGTTTTAATTGGCGCGGCCATTTTGGCGGCCATCTTCAATATCTCAAAAACTTCATGGATGCATGAGTTGCATCATCCATATTCGGATTCGGCACCTTCCAAATAGGATAGAATTATCAATTGTTTTCAATTTCACACCATTTAGAAGGAAATACGTGGGAATTTTCAATTTTGGCGGCCATTTTGGCGGCCATCTTGAATATCTCAAAACCCTCAAGGATGCAAGAGTTGCATCATCCAGATTCGGATTCAGCACCCTTGAAATACGGTAAAACCATGAATTGTTTTCAATATCTCACCATTTAGAAGGAAATACGTGGGAATTTCCAGTTCGGGCGGCCATTTTGGCGGCCATCTTGAATATCTCAAAATCCTCAAGGATGCAAGAGTTGCATCATCCAGATTCGGATTAAGCACCCCCGAAATAGGGTAAAACCATAAAAAAACATTGGGTGGACGGTAAAACAAGGTTCAGCCTCTGGCACCCAGACTATTAGTGGTTGTTATGACATTACACGATCCAAATTCAAATGAATTTATCCGGAGTTTTCCGCATCGATCATATGTTACTAAAATGAAATACAGTCATTTCTTTTTTTGTTTTGCAAGAGAATGGAACATACAGTGTGTACATTCGAATATAAAACTGAGATTACGTGTACAGATTAAAGAAAAGAGTTAGAGAAAACGTCGATTGGGAACCACTCGGAATAAAGACAATAAAATGATCTGACTGAATTATGGCACATTGTATTGGGAGTGTAAATGCTTAAAGATACGAGAGCCACATTAGTGGTCGAATATTATTTACATTAGTGGGCTCGACACAATATGGTGACAGCCTAATTTTATTTTGAATGAAAATCATAATACAATGACATCATGAATTCACTTAACTCCCTCAGTTTTGAGCATTTGACTTGAGATTTGGCACATCGCGGTGACAGTTATGATATTTAGCTGGGCAAACTTTGTTTTATCTTAATGTCAAACATTGTGTTGCTATGGTAACAGTATTTCTAATGAAAATCATAGAAATTGTTGATTCCTTTACTCTACTCACTCAGGTTTTGAGCACTTGACGTGAGATATGGCAAATGTCAGTTACTTTGTTAGTAGGGGGTATAAATCACATTGAGTGATAGTTCTAGTTTGTATTACAATACTTCTTGGATATTGGAGGATCAGATTATCTCTGCATAAACCTTCATGAAAAAAAAAAGTGTTTGAACAAAAAGAAGTGAATAAAGTGATAATGAATTCATGCAATAGTGGTGTAATTTTCCTTCATACTAATTTGCACGTGACTGTACAGTGTTTCTAGACAAACTGATCAATGTAGAAAGTAGTCTTGTTAACAAACATTGTAAAGTTTTGAAATGAGAAAGAGAGGAGGGGAGAGGCAGAGAAAGTCGTAAGAAACAAATAAATTTATTGTATGATAATTCAAGCAGTGATCGAGGAAGGGAAGAAATACACGAATCATGCATTTGAAAAAGGAAGGGGTCGAGAGAGGTCGGAAAATGCATATGCACATTGAGTCTTTGAAACTAGTATGAAGAAAAGAGGGGCAGGTTTGAAAAACAAAATAATATACCATCAGTCTGAAGATAAATTTAGGGGCATAACAGAGGGGGTTGGGGACTGAGAAATAAATACATCCCCATCATTTTATATAGGTAGCCTACACCAATACAGTTGTGCATCCGGTCTTCCATATGGAACCCGCAATAACATTGATCACTGTTGCGCATGACTGATGAGATATCACAGAATATTCATTGCTTTTTTATCTCTTTCCTGTGAATATGATCCTCTCTCTTCCCCCTCTCCTCCTTGTCAGATTTTTTTTTGTTTTGCATTGTTTTGTTTTTCGCACTCGTTTACATACTTATTAATTTACACATGTACTATTCGATGAGGGTCTACCACGGCAGACAAAACTTTCACAGCCCGTGCACACACTCAATGAAGAACGTGTACGAATCGAATCGTCGCGAGCGGAGGCACTCACACAACTCTTCGCAACGAACCCGAGCGGAGAAAGCATAGACGTATTACTAGCGGTTTCATTGAATTTAATTGCGAAAAGCCACAGGCTTGCGTGTAAATAAAAAATACGCAAACTGGATGATGCAACTCTTGCATCCATGAAGTTTTTGAGATATTCAAGATGGCCGCCAAAATGGCCGCGCCAATTAAAACCGAAAATTCCCAAGTATTTCCTTCTAAATGGTGAGATATGGAAAACAATTGATGGTTTTGCCCTATTTCGAGGGTGCTGAATCCGAATCTGGATGATGCAACTCTTGCATCCATGAAATTTTCGAGATATTCAAGATGGCCGCCAAAATGGCTGCCAATCAAAACCGGAATTTCCCACGTATTTCCTTCTAAATGGTGAGATATGGAAAACAATGGATGGTTTTACCCTATTTCGAGGGTGCTGAATCCGAATCTGGATGATGCAACTCTTGCTTCCTTGAGGATTTTGAGATATTCAATATGGCCGCCAAAATGGCCGCCAAAACCGAAAATTCCCTCGTATTTCCTTCTAAATGGTGAGAAATTGAAAACAGTTGATGGTTTTGCCCTATTTCGAGGGTGGTGAATGAGAATCTGGATGATGCAACTTCTGCGTTGTTGAAGATTTTAAGATATTCGATATGGCCGCCAGAATGGCCACCCAAAACGGAAGTTCCCATATATTGAAAGCCATTGGTGGTTTTTATCTCATTTTGAGTGTGCTGAATCCGAAGCTCAGGATACAACTCTTGCATCCTTATTAAGGGTTTTGAGATGATAAAGATGGTCGCCAAAAATGACCGCCAAAAACGGAAATTCTTATGTAGACCCCCTATTTCCTTCTAAATGGTGTAAAATATAAAACAGCTGGTGGTTTTCCACTATTTTGAGTTTGCTGAATTTGAAGCTCCAGGATACAGCTCTTGCTTCCTTGAGGGTTTTGAGATAATAAAGATGGCCGCCAAAATGGCCCCTAAATGGCCGTTAAAAACGAAATTTTCCATGTAAGCCCTCTGTTACCTTCTAAATGGTGTAAAATTGAAAACAATTGGCGGTTTTACTCTATTTCGAGGGTGCTTAGTCCGAACCTTGTTGATGCAACTTTCGTATTCTTTTTAAGGGTTTTTGAGATGTCCAAGACATGCAAGATGACCGCCAATATAACTGTCAAAAATTGAAAAATTTTAGACCCTATTCAGCACCCTCGAAACTTGGTTGTTGAAATTTATCCATTCTTTAGGGTTTTTAGACGACGAAGATGACAGCCAAAGTAAGTGGCAGAATTCCAATGTTAATATATTTTTTCTTAATGGTAAAAGTTTTAAAATAACTTGGTGGTCTTACCCTATTACGAGGGTGCTGAAGGTCTTTGAAGGTTTTGGGAAATCTAAAATGTCCTGTATGAACGGAAACTCCTTAACATGTTCTTATACTTAAATTATTACCAGGCGCGGTGGAGCACCCCAATTTGCATCTCATTATCGCCCCGTTCTATTTGAATTTCCAACGGGCATCCACGGCTGCCCGAAACTGTGTGCATGAAAAAGTCAAATCTTTACCTTCTCCTTGTGCCGCTATGCGTGCCGCTAGTAAACTCAAACTTCCCACACTATCTAAGTTTTTAAAAACCTTCCTTTTGATGAAAAAATTATGAAATTTGCTGCACTAGAACTTGAGATATTAAAGCGTTTTGAAAATCACCTCTCGCAAAACATGCTCTCTGTTTTTTTCCGACTGGACTATGGCCGGGCTCCAATGTGTCCGAAACTGGCAACATAAGTTCATCAGGCCTCAATCCACATATGGTGAAAGTTTTCGCTTTGTACCACCTGTACTTTTTGAGAAATCAACTTGTTTCTACAGGGTTTGGAATAGACAATTGTAGTCGGCGAAACAATTGAAAATGACGTCATTTCTTTTCCCGTAATATTGGGCATGCGTGGTACGTGAGATTCAGGATTTCGTGCTCATTGTTGGTTTGCATGTGACGCAGTCAATTTTGCTGAGTGTCGCACGGCAGTGATTGCTGAGCTGCTGCCGCGCACGCTGCATGCAGCAATGCGTTGTGTGTGCTGTGACATGCAACGCCACAGTGACGCGATTAATTATACATGGGACCGACCTGTACGCTTTGCGTTCGTGTCATTTTTGACATCACCTTCTGTTTTTTTCCGACACAACCATGGCCGGGAATATTATGGTATGAAATTTAAAATGCAAGCAGATAAATAAATTTCGGTGTACTTTGTTTGAATGGCGCTTTTGTTTCGCAATCACACTTCGTGAATTTTAGGATGATTTTCGAGGCATATTTTTGGTAATTTTGCTCGCCAGGTTTTCGCTAAAATTTCACATTTTATCATTGTCAAATCCTTTAATATGTTATATGTGCATATTCGGACATGTTTTCAAATTCAAACTAACTCAGTTTTAATCCGAAAATAGGTTTCCTGAAATTGTTATTAGCTTGAGAAGTTGTTTACTTTTTCTCAACTACGCGAGTACATGTTGTTTACTTTATGCAAATGAGGCTCGGCTGCCGATGGATTTCTGCGAGATAATTGGGGTGCTCCACCGCGCCTGTTACCTTCCATGTTGTCGTTTGTTTTTTTTACTCATTTTTTTTTCGCGTTACCTGTGATATGACCGTCCCCTCGTGTGTGTTTGTAATATATACGTATACATATTATACATATTATACACATATATAATGTTACATCATAATTGAAAAAAAAATTGAAGCATAACAATAAAAATGTCCCACTCGTGTCTTCAACAATGTCATCAAGACCATCAATATAAACCAAATAACCAATTTGAGTGTTCATGGATGAAGAGATTAAAACTGCTCATGGATTAAGAAGGTAATATTGGGTAATTTCAGTACACTTCTCTACATCACTATCACAATATATGTTTTCCATATCTCACCATTAAGAAGGAAATACGTGGGAAATTCCGGTTTTATTTGGCGGCCATTTTGGCGGCCATCTTGAATATCTCAAAAACTTCATGGATGCAACAGTTGCATCATCCAGATTCGGATTCAGCACCCTCGAAATAGGGCAAAACCATCAATTGTTTTCCATATCTCACCATTTAGAAGGAAATACGTGGGAATTCCCGTTTTAAATTGGCGGCCATTTTGGCGGCCATCTTGAATATCTCAAAACTTTCATGGATGCAAGAGTTGCATCATCCAGTTTCGGATTTAGCACCCTCGAAATAGGGTAAAATTATCAATTGTTTTGAATTTCTCACCATTTAGAAGGAAATACATGGGAATTTCTGGTTTTAATTGGTGCGGCCATTTTGGCGGCCATCTTGAATATCTCAAAAACTTCATGGATGCATGAGTTGCATCATCCATATTCGGATTCAGCACCTTCCAAATAGGATAGAATTATCAATTATTTTCAATTTCACACCATTTTGAAGGAAATACGTGGGAATTTTCGGTTTTGGCGGCCATTTTGGCGGCCATCTTGAATATCTCAAAACCCTTAAGGATGCAAGAGTTGCATCATCCAGATTTGGATTCAGTACCCTCGAAATAGGGTAAAACCGTCAATTGTTTTCAATCTATCACCATTTAGAAGGAAATACGTTGGAATTTCCAGTTCGGGCGGCCATTTTGGCGGCCATCTTGAATATCTCAAAACCCTCAAGGATGCAAGAGTTGCATCATCCAGATTCGGATTCAGCACCCCCGAAATAGGGTAAAACCATCAAAAAACATTGGGTGGACGGTAAAACAAGGTTAGGCCCAAAAAGTCGCTTTGGCACCCAGACTATAACAGGAAGCTTTAGATTTTAGACGAGCGGACGTTCAAAGGGGGAAAAAAAAACATGGTCTGAGCGTGCGCAGAAGCGCACGTCAACTTGACGTACGCTTCTGCGCACGCTCAGAACATGTTTTTTTTTTTCCCCTTTGAACGTCCGCGCGTCTAAAATCTAAAGCTCCCTAATGTCATAAGATGACGACGACATTAATGTCATAACGACCACTAATGTCATGACACGTCGACGACAATGTCATAATGACCACTGTAATGTCATGACACGTCTACGATAAATGTCAAGATCGGATTAACACGTCGACGACAAATGTCAAAATCGGATTAACCACAAATGTCATAACACGTCGACGACAAATATCAAAAATTCCATTTTTACTGCAAATGTCATCACGTTGACGACAAATTTCATAACGACTACTAATGTCATAACACGTCGACGACAAAAGTCGTAACATCGGACAAATATCAAAGTCTGATTATCCACAAATGTTATAACACGTCGATGACAAATGTTAAAATCGAACTAACCACAAATTTCATAACGCGTCGACCATGAATGTCAAATTTTCCAAATTTATCACAAATTTCAGAATGCGTCACAGGGGCGGATCACGGAATTCCGTAAAGGGGAGGCGCCTTTACAAAAGTAAAGACTGCCGCACCCCTCCATTTTTCTTTTCTTTTTTTTTTCGTTTAAACAAATTAAATAAGAAGAACATAATTAGGGGGATGGAGTTGCGCCAGCCTTTCATTTTGAAAAGGTGTCTCCCCTTTACGGAATTCCTTGATCCGCCCATGAAATGCAAGCAATGAGTTTTGACATTTGTGGATGACGCAATAGCGGATCGAGACGGGTGCATCTCCCTCTGATGCCCCCTTTCTGTTTTTGTTAAAACAGCAGAAATAAAAAGAAAAAAATAGGGGGTTAATTGCGCCAGCTTGTAGTTTTGAAAAGTCGCCTCCCTGTAATACAAGCATCGGGTTTTACCATTAACCTGTGGCTGAAGCAGTCGCGGATCTAGAGGGGGCGCGGCGCCCCTCCCCGTCTCTATTTTTGTTAAAATAAAAGAAATACAATTCAAAAAGGGAGGAGGTTGCATCAACCTTTGATTTTGTTAAGGTGCCTCCCCTTTACAGAATTCCTGGATCCTCCCCTGTGATGCATTAGGTCCTATGACATTTGTGGTCGACGCGTTATGAAATTTGTGGTTAATTCGATTTTAACATTATGACATTGACGTGTTATGACATTTGCAGTAAAAACAGAAATTTTGACATTATGTCGTCGACGTGTTATGAGATTAGTGGTTATGACATTTGTCGTCGACGTCTTATGACATTATCGGTCATTATGAAATTTGTCGTCGACGTGTTATGACATTAGTGGTCGTTATGACATTTGTCGTCGAGATGTTATGATATTTGCAGTAAAAACTGAAATTTTGACATTTGCCGTCGACGTGTTATGACATTTGTGGTTAATCCGATTTTGATATTTTTCGTCGACATGTTATGACATTAGTGGTCGCTATGAATTTGTCGTCGACGTGTTATGACATTAGTGGTCATTATGAAATTTGTCGTCGACGTGTTGTGACATTAGTGGTCGTTATGACATTTGTCGTCGACGTGTTATGAGATTATGGTTATTGAGATTGCTTGTATACAGATTAAAGTAAAGAGTAAGAGAACACGTCGATTGGGAACCACTCGGAATTTAAGAAAATCAAATAATCTGACTGAATTCCCCACATTGTAGTGGGAGTGTAAATGTTTAAAGATACGAGAGCCACATTAGTGGTAGAATATTATTGACATTAGTGGGCTCGACACAATATGGTGACAGCCTAATTTTATTTTGAATGAAAATCATAATACAATGACATCATGAATTCACTTAACTCCCTCAGTTTTGAGCATTTGACTTGAGATTTGGCACATCGCGGTGACAGTTATGATATTTAGCTGGGCAAACTTTATTTTTTTCTTAATGTCAAACAATGTGTTACTATGGTAACAGTATTTCTAATGAAAATCATAGAAATTGTTGATTTATTTACTTTACTCACTCAGGTTTTGAGCACTTGACGTGAGATATGGCAAAATGTCAGTAGGACCCCGTTTACAGTGCGGGGCCGGGCTCGGCCGCGGCTCGGCCGCGGCCGAGCCCGGCCTCAATTGCAGTTATGATATTTAGCTGGGCAAACTTTATTTTTTTCTTAATGTCAAACATTGTGTTACTATGGTAACAGTATTTCTAATGAAAATCATAGAAATGGTTGATTTCTTTACTCTACTCACTCAGGTTTTGAGCACTTGACGTGAGATATGGCAATTTAATGTCAGTTACTTTGTTAGTAGGGGGTATAAATCACATTGAGTGATAGTTCTAGTTTGTATTACAATACTTCTTGGATATTGGAGGATCAGATTATCTCTGTATAAACCTTCATGAAAAAAAGTGTTTGAACAAAAAGAAGTGAATAAAGTGATAATGAATTCATGCAATAGTGGTGTAATTTTCCTTCATACTGATTTGCACGTGACTGTACAGTGTTTCTAGACAAACTGATCAATGTAGAAAGTAGTCTTGTTAACAAACATTGTGAAGTTTTGAAATGAGAAAGAGAGGAGTGGAGAGGCAGAGAAAGTCGTAAGAAACAAATAAATTTATTGTATGATAATTCAAGCAGTGATCGAGGAAGGGAAGAAATACACGAATCATGCATTTGAAAAAGGAAGGGGTCGAGAGAGGTCGGAAAATGCATATGCACATTGAGTCTTTGAAACTAGTATGAAGAAAAGAGGGGCAGGTTTGAAAAACAAAATAATATACCATCAGTCTGAAGATAAATTTAGGGGCATAACAGAGGGGGTTGGGGACTGAGAAATAAATACATCCCCATCATTTTATATAGGTAGCCTACACCAATACAGTTGTGCATCCGGTCTTCCATATGGAACCCGCAATAACATTGATCACTGTTGCGCATGACTGATGAGATATCACAGAATATTCATTGCTTTTTTATCTCTTTCCTGTGAATATGATCCTCTCTCTTCCCCCTCTCCTCCTTGTCAGATTTTTTTTTTGTTTTGCATTGTTTTGTTTTTCGCACTCGTTTACATACTTATTAATTTACACATGTACTATTCGATGAGGGTCTACCACGGCAGACAAAACTTTCACAGCCCGTGCACACACTCAATGACGAACGTGTACGAATCGAATCGTCGCGAGCGGAGGCACTCACACAACTCTTCGCAACGAACCCGAGCGGAGAAAGCATAGACGTATTACTAGCGGTTTCATTGAATTTAATTGCGAAAAGCCACAGGCTTGCGTGTAAATAAAAAATACGCTGACCGTAAAATGCGTCGTCCTCATACACCGGTGCAGATTAGACACCAACACTTGTTTACGGGAAAAGAGGTGAAAACCGAAAAAAGGTACCGCCCACGGCTTCCTGTAGACAAGATCGGTATCAAAGGACAATGACTGGATAGGATACGGTATCAGAAAGATAACGAGTCAATTACTAGTATGCCGGCGTTTGCTAGTAATTCAAGAGACATAAGGAGCCTATATACGGTCTGATTGAAAATGAGTAGACAAAGACAAAAACAATATATTAACCTGAAAATCACTTCCTGAAAAGGGTCTTTAATTGTTTTACACGGATACGGATCATTGCATTAATTTGCTAGCGCTTCTGTGGTGTGTGGGAGGTATATAATAGTTATCATCAGCCTGTCTTATAAATGGAATTTATTCAATGTAATGGAATTATCGCTTCCGTGGCGGGTATGAATGTTCCTTGGTATAGGTCCTCATACCCGTATATTGTATACTCTCACTCGAACAAGCGCGCCTAATAGACCGTTTATGTAAATTACAATTCATATAGTGTCTTTTGGCCTACAGACTTTATTCTCGGATGGTACAAAATAATATAAGGAAACATTTCATTCAACTGCTCCCTCCAATTAAGTTTCATAATGATATAGGCAGGAATTCACTTAGTTGTTGCTAGAATCGATAGGGCAAATCTCCGGCTAGTTTGTGTTTGCTCAAGGAATCCAAAACCCCAAGTCTTATATAAGCCTAAACGTGGATTCAGTGAAAGCAGCAATATTAGTACAACACATCAGTGATAGAGGAAAATCAGACAATTGTTTCAAATGTTTTCGAATTTCTAAACTGTCGGTTATGTCATCGATAAGGACAAAACAGTTTATAACGTCATTATATCATGGACAACAAATTATGAAGAAACTATAAAGAAAAATCAACATAATATTAATATCACTTGTATGGCGCATAATGAAGGAGCACTTGAATTGCCTCTTACAGAAAGCGGGGGGAAATGTCGATAGAATGTGTACTTTTCATGAAAAATAATATTTTGTGGAATATTCTTCTATGTGCTCAAAAATATTTTCTTTATACAGTGATGTCCATAACGACGTCATGAACTGAAGAAGGCCTATGCTAGTAGGCCTAGTCTTCTTATCCAGCGTTTTGACGGCGCCTTAACTTTAAAATGGGTAACTTTAAAATCGATTGTCCGATTTTCCTCAATATAACGTTCAATGATGTGTTCTACTATAATAGTGCCGCTTTCACTCAATCCACATTTTGTATCTGGATTTTACTTTCCTTTAAGGGCAAATTTGTGGACAAACCATGCATATACAGAATTTGAATACATACCAACAGGGTCTATCCTGACCACATCAATGCAGTTGAACTGAGAGTGGAGGAATGAAATGTATGTTTGTGTGTGTGTGTGTGTGTGTGTGTGTGTGTGTGCGTACGGGGGGGGGCAACTGAGGGGGGGGGGGCTTTCGGAGAGTGTAGCATACTATCAGTATATAGTCATCATGTATTACAGTTACCGCAGAATACAGGAAATGATCGGTCGGAAGCGAAACTATGGTATAATTGTCCATGTAGGCCCTATACTCATCCGTTGCAGAATATGAGAATAAAGTAAGCCCATACGGACAGGACATGTGAATATCATTACACCGCACTCTTTCCAACTAGAAAGAACGTTAGTATAGGCCTATAACCCACCTAACAAATTGCCAACAGTGCGCTACGCAATGTTATTGTCCTTTAAACGCTATTAATTATTCTACGCGCTCAAGTCTCCTTTTTGTACAATATTTCTGGTTGATCATCACAGTCTCTGGGCTATTGACTCTCATTCTCACTAGATCAAATGCAGCATAATATATCCGGAATATAAAATACGTTGTATAATGATGTATAGTGTGTGCGATGTCATTGTTTTGATAAGAACGCATGAATCCCAAAAATTCTACGACTTCCTTTCGTCTTTGTCCCATTTCTTTCTGCGATAGTGTTTGATTTCCCTCTATAGGTATGAGCCCTATCGAATATCATTAAAGTCCCGGTGAATATGGAATGATATCTCTCGTTGAAAAATGAGCTCATCAGCAAGCATCCCTCCCTGCCTCCTAACCCATCCCATCCACAACCACAGATCCTAAAAACCCTTATCCACACCCCTCTCAACACCATATAGGATAAATACACAAAGTCACACATAACTGCATTTCATTCAAGGCCATCCATTTTCGTTTTATTTTTTTTTGACCCGTTCGCATCTATGATAAATTGAATCTAACGCAAGAGATTCGATCCCTATATATATATATTTTTTTTTTGTGAATTTAATAACTCGATCATTGTGATTCGTGTATGAGATCAGCAGTATAACTCCCTATAACAAAAGCAAACAAACAAACAAACAGTCCCCCCATCACACATACACAATACTTCTTACCATCTGGGCCCGTGACACAATAATTATGTCAAACGTTGAATAGAACCAAGAAGGTAGGCTTACCTACTAAACGAGACCTCGCCCAATACCATCTTGGCAGAACCACTCACATTAAGAGGTTTTGCACCTATTCGCAACATATTGCTATGCCTACACTTTCGAGCCGTGATATCTGTGAAGGACTGCCTAATGAATAGATTGAAAAGCGAAACTGCAACTTCTTGAGGACTGACAAAAGGTCTCAAAGAGTTCCCATTCAATTCAATCGCGGAAATGATATGAACGCAAAACTTTGCAGCAAGAATGATAAAATCCCCGGTATGCTTTATGTTTATGATCTAAACATAATAACAGCTTTAGGCGTCCTTGCTCCCAAATCAAATGATGTATACTTCAAAAGTGGAGTAATTAGCGGTGAAGAAGAGGACGTTAAAAGCGCAGACGACTGATGGTATAATCCCTATGTGTAATGAAGATACTGACGATGATGATGACGATGATGATATACGATGATAATGATGGTGATAATGGTGATGGTGATGATGGTGGTGATGATGGTGGTGACGATGGTGGTGACGATGGTGGTGACGATGATGGTGATGGTGATGATGGCAATGATGGTAATGATGGTGGTGATAATGGTGATGGTGGTGGTGGTGATGGTAGTGATGGTGATGGTGGTGGTGATGGTGGTGGTGGTGGTAGTGATGGTGATGGTGCTGGTGGTGGCGTTGGTGGCGGTGGCGGCGGTGGCGGCGGTGGCGGCGGTGGTGGTGGTGAAGGTGGTGATGATGGTGGTGATGGTGATGGTGATGGTGATAGTAATGATGGAGGTGATGGTAATGATGGTGATGGTGGTGGTGATGGTGATAATGGTGGTGATGGTGATGGTATGTGGTGGTGGTGGTGGTGATGGTAATGATGGTTGTGATGGTTGTGATGGTGGTGGTGATGGCGATGATGGTGGTGATGGTGGTGGTGGTGGTGATGGTGGTGGTGGTGGTGGTGATGGTGGTGATGGTGGTGGTGGTGGTGGTGGCGTTGGTGGCGGTGGCGGCGGTGGCGGCGGTGGCGGCGGTGGCGGCGGTGGTGGTGGTGAAGGTGGTGATGATGGTGGTGATGGTGATGGTGATGGTGATGGTGATGGTGGTGGTGGTGGTGGTGGTGGTGATGGTGATGGTGGTGATGGTGGTGATGGTGGTGATGGTGGTGGTGGCGGTGGTGGCGGTGGCGGCGGTGGCGGCGGTGGCGGCGGTGGCGGCGGTGGCGGCGGTGAAGGTGGTGATGATGGTGGTGATGGTGATGGTGATGGTGATGGTGATGGTGATGGTGGTGATGGTGGTGATGGTGGTGGTGGTGATAGGAATGATGGAGGTGATGGTAATGATGGTGATGGTGGTGGTGGTGGTGGTGGTGTCGGTGGTGGTTAGGAACAGTTTCATCCATCATATTCTTTTCACGATATACAGTCTGATAACGTGACATGCTCAAGTCTGTTTATAGGATACATCATAACATTTTGTTATTTCAATCATTGCCTTTGGAATTGTTTGTGTATTTTGAACTTAAGTTTGAATTTGCGTTTGTTTGAATGCAGAAAACGACCAAACCAAACCAAAAAAAAAGGAAAAAACATAAAGTGTGGAAACAGTTACGTTCCACATTCGACATTGGATTTGTCAAACTTGTATGGGGTGGTCGTTTGGTTGAAATGGGGGAATACAGATTTTAAACTTTTTGCGAGAAAATTAGAAACTGCTTGTGAATATGAAAGAGCAAACAACTAAGATGTATTCGAAGTTCTCGATGAAAATTGATTTGAAATGGCTGATATCGACAAACAAAATAAAACAAAGTGATCATGTTAATTAAAGTGGTTCCCACCTTTTATTAGGACCCCTGTGTTTCTGAATATTTCAGCCATTTCAAAACCAATTTTCATCAAATAAACTGAATACCTCTAAGAACGGTATTCTCTTTCATATTTCATAGCAAGTTTATCATCATCGCACAAAAAGTTGGAAACCTGATGCCCAATCTCAATGAAAACTACAACACCACTTAAAACACATATACGCGGGCGCACACCCGAAGTAACATTGTTTCTGCTTAGTTTGCACAGGGAGGTGTCTCTCTCACACCTCCCTGGTTTGCACATACTATTCTGGCAATTCGCTCAAACTTTCCCTTGCAAAATATCAATAAATAATGCTCCTTAAACTCAACCACTCAAGGTCGTTTGGAGATAAAATGATATTACCTCTTCCAGTGTAGAGCCCCGAAATAAAACCAAACATGAGTTGACCGCAAAACCAGTGCTCGCGATGTTGTGAAAACGTTGGCATTCGAAGGAGAATAAAATTATCTTTTTGCACCCCACTTCTACTATCACGGGGTTATAGCTCTAAATTTGCTGGTATATTTGAAGACATCCCTTTTTGAGAGAGGGAGAGAGACGCTGCATTTGATGTAATGTGTTTATGTGTGTGTGTGTGTGTGTGTAATATTTGATTTATATGTAGATACACTTGTGCATTTTATTTTTATCCCTTGTTCTATACAGTGGCAGATCCAGGCGGGGCGCACCGGGCGAGTGCCCCCCCCCCTTTTTTTTGATTTGTTTTGTTTTGTTTTGTTAAAACAAAAGAAATAAAAAAATTGAGCTGGCGTACGCCTACCATCCTTTTTACGAAATTCCTGGATCAGCCCCTGCTGTATGTGTATTATAATTTCCACAGAGATTTCATAAAATGCAGATCACCTTGCGCAGTGTTGACAAAGAGAATGTTAGCTATATGAGTCGTGTGTACGTGTGTATATAATATTTTTTTTTCATGAGAAGAGAAGTACTTCTCAAGATAAGATGACGTATCAGCTACGCTGACATTAATCCTACATCCTCCCCCCCCCCCTCTTTTTGGTAAGGCAGGAACTTATAAGTTATATTTTCTTTTTATCATTCAGTTTATTTCATTCCGTCTTATTTACACAATTCTCAATAAGTTTAATGTACAATAAAGTAAAGATGTAGTAAAATGTATAGTTGCCAAGTAATGTTATTTTCTTTCAAACTTGCATGTTTCTGTGATATTAATGTGACTAACAAAAAATATGGCGAGGGAACATGCAAGTTATGCTGAGTCGAGGGGAAGGTGCATTCCAATGTACAGTACTTTAGCAATGGTTGACAGTAGTGAGGTCATCTGAGGAATATTGGTTTGGACGGATTTTTGTGGGCGTTCCCAAGTAATCTGAAGAAAAATAGAAGAAAAAATCGTTAAAAATATATGGAATGTTTTTGGATATTCGTTTCACCGCAAAAGTGATGTCGAGGGTATCATAAATCAACACAAATGCATTTTCATTTTAGGTAAAATGTTAAAGATTACAACCACAAGGGATGTTTAACCCTATAACAATGCTTATAAATCTATCCACTTTTGATCAAATAAACCCTTTGTTTCACCAGATTGTTTTATGAACTCTCATCATTATCTTTGAGTACGATATATATATAGTGCCCTTCTGCTTGTACGCTGACTATATAAAGTGGAAGTATATGAAACATCCCTCCCTCCCAGGAAAGTCTATGATTGGCATTAGTGGCGAATATTATTGTATCAGGGGGGGGGGATATCTTGCCAACAATACTATAAGACAGTTCACATCGTTGACGATAATCATGATAATTATTATATTTGTCACAGGCATGAAACACATATTGTTTTCGATTAGGAAGTACATTACATATACGACAGGTATTCTATAAAATCTTGTTGATCGCACCCGTGTTAAAAGTAACTTGTACTGTATAAAGATTATGTTGTATGACATCATTTGCAAACTAATAATGTGTGAAAGTAAGTGTAAGATTCTGATTTACCTAAAACAGTACAGAATTCAAGTCAAATCAAATCATATCCAATCTAATCCAATGTATAGCTTAGACTAATAGAATCAAATTAAACCAAATCGATCACATCAAATCTAATTGATTTTCAGTATATGGATAGGACGGTGATAATGCTCAATGTGAATGTGTCTCGTAATACATGAACTAACGCAGGGAAGCAAGTGTTCTAGATCTCGACCTTACATACCTGCTTGGATGAGCCCTTTGAACACAAATGCATTATTTCCATCACCCAGTGTTTGAAATCGTCGCGAATCTCTACAAAGGCCATGTACTACACATCACTGTTTTATGTACGGAACCTCATAATGCAAAATGAAATGAGTGGGATTATTGATACAAGCTTCGCTCTGTTGGTTTTCTAAGGCTGTATAACAGGGCTGTTGGAGTTGTGGAGGGAGTTCGAGTAAGGGCACAACCAATGAATTTAACTGCATGCATATGTAATAAAAAAAAGCAGGCGAAAAAGCAAGCAAAGAAAAGGGATGCGGGGAAAAAATACAATGTATCCGGCTTTGATACTTCACTGAACTCTCATATACGTTCCTGTGCAAGACCAGATCATAATGATTGAACGCTGACTATTCATGCACAGTTAGTGTACGCTGGCATTCACTAGCAGGCGTGGCTGGAATTTGATAGTGTCGTACCATCACTCGCGGTCTGTATACCAGAGAAGCGACTCGGCTCTCGATTGAAAGATCACAAAAGTTCGGAATACTCGGGTACTCACTTTGCAGTCACTTTAAGGAGAAGTTTGGTCTATATTAACATTTTTGCGATGGCATGCCATTTGACTTTTCCTCTACATGACGGCGTCACGGAGGAAGAATTTAGCAAATTGTGCGACTTTGACAAACTTTATTACACGGACAATGCTCGATGGTCCTGGGTCCAGAGGGCCAAAATGGCAGAGATGACGGAGCAATACGACGGTAGGTATAAAATAAAGTAATGTAGCCCTATAAATGGTGAGTTAGGAACTTTCAAAGGAACAACAGGAGGTACACTTGCCTTTGAAGAAATTTTGTAGTGGTCAAACATAAACTTATCATTAGTGACAGATTTCAGTAACAACCCGACGTATGTTTGGATTACATTGTTTGGCTGTGTACATATATAGGATTAAGAAAATAAAGTGTTTCAGTATTAATTCAATAGACGGATACTAAATATGAGAATTATTCACCTTTATTTGTGTGTGTGTGTGTGTGTGTGTGTGTGTGTGTGTGTGTGTGTGTACTAGTGTGTATGGGCATGTAGTTATTATGGCATCCTCCATAATTATTCTGTTTGCTTGGTTTGCTTGTTGTTTTTGGTTTTTATAATTTCCAGTTGAAATAATTTCTCTTTTAACACCTGATTTGTGTATGTGTGTTTGTGTCAGAGTGCTATTCAATGTGCTATTGCCGATAAAGGATATCAGATATCCTTTATGGATTATGATTATACAACCATTAGTCCTTTCATTTCATAATTTCATTATATTGTATGATCTTCAGTTAAGAATTAGATTGTGTTACTTTCTTATTAATCTGTTTGTTGTTGGTTTTTTTTCTTTTGATTTGTTATGCGCAGTTGAGTATATAATTTTATGCTCCATAGAAATTGGGCAATATAAATTCACAAGTGTCATTGTAAGGGGATCCATGGCTGGCCTAATTCATTCGCTGCCCACCGAGGTAATAGTGCATTCGAAAACCATGAATGCGCCGGTACGTACCGTACATCCATGGAAAGGGTTCATGGTGGTACATCGAAGAGTTTGAGAGCCTACGCCCATCGCCTGTCTGAATAAGCTGTTCGCGATTCGTTATACGCGTATCTGATTTATACTATAGACGGCGATTCCGCTAAGATCCTCAAATCGACAAAGCGCGGCATAAATCTTCTCCGTACGAGCGGAGGGTCGCCACTATCGTCGCCGCCAAGTTTTGAACATGACTAGTCCTAAACTTCCGTAGAGAGAGTATCACATCCTATATAAATATATCCTATATAGGCCTATATAAAAGCTGCATAAAGTTATTCATTGAAAGCGGTTCCCAGCGTGGAAGTGAAAACTTCCACTATTACAGTATTACGTAACAGGAACCGACCATGAAAAATGAACAAAACCATGGAGATGCATAGAGTATAACGTATAAAATTCCTTTCTAGACGTACACCCAGTATGAATCTTCTTTATTTATTAAATTGTTCATTTTTAAGTTACCATTGACTCAATGCAAGTATAGTTCAAAATGCAATGCATTATAAATATCTTAATAAATGACTCGTTGTCTGATATGACTTGTAGTTTAATCTGTGCTTGTTCTATTATACAGGTCACTATACATACAAGTACCCTTTTAATTGAATCGATGACTTAATAACCGTGCAATTTAACACACCAGGTTCTAAATGGTGTTGCTCTAGGAAAGTGAAACCATTCTGCGCATCCATGTTGGTTTGACACTGACATTTGACTGAAGAAATTCAATTGTATACCTCATACGCCCCGATCGCTTGAGATCGTAGCACGAGCCCGGCATTTATTTATTTATTTATTCAGTTTTCTTTTAGCAGGGTAGCCCTTTCAGCTCACTCGGAACTGCTCTGCCAAGGGGCCCTGCGTCACGGACAAGATACAATTTGAGTAAAAAAAACACAGTTACAAACACGGTAACAAGGAGAGAACATAAAAAGCTATAAAACACAAGATATGTTCATATAGAGCGTACACGAGAAAAGGATTGTACACAAGCCAATGAAACAAACAAGTCGAAAAAAAAATACAATTAAATCCGGGAGAGATAGAAAATAATGCTGTAAGAAAAGACCTAAAACCAAAACCCAAAGAGAAAATTACATAATGTGGATCCTTATCCATGGTTCCAACACCAAGACTTCAAAAATTCGTAACTTTTGCATCGATTGTCCGATTTTCCTCACTGATGTGTTCTACTATTATGTTGCCTCTTTCACTCAATCCACATTGCATTCTTTTGGGTTTTGGTGGCTCCGATCGCATCAACGTATTCTGCATAGCGAGGTCTCGATAAGCGTACGAACATCGCATCTACGATCGGACAGATCGCAGAAGCTGCGCGTCTCTTCGGCCTGGAAAAGCGACAAAAAACGTGGCAGAGTCGTACGTACTATCATCGTGGCACTGTTGCCTTTATTGCAGGTTGAGCGTAGAGAATCCGTATACAGTGTGATCGCCTTACAGGCCAAAAATGAGGATGGATGGCGATTATGTGCCACGATTTGGGAATTTTTCACAGATTGTCATGGTCGCCACAGGTCACCGTGATCGCCTTCCCGTATTAAGGCCTCTCACATCCGAGCCGGGCTATAGCCTTCATACTACAGTATCCCCATATACCTGGGTCCCGTTTTATCAAAAGATAAAAGCGATTTTAAATGTCCTTACCACACAGGCTGCCATAGACTTACAGTTGAAATAAACTATATAATCAATTTTAACTCTTCATAAATCAGGGCCCCGGTCTCTATCCTGGGCTGTATACTCAAGCCTAAATGCAGATTGACACGGTCGATGAACAGAAAGACTATCAGCAGTATACAGTATAGCTGCTTTGCTATGGTGGCTGGTACACACTTCCGTGTGCAATGGATATCCGTAATGTTATCTCGATATATGCGTATAATATACCAGAATGTACATGTAACACACTCGTAATCATAATTATGCAAAACACAATAACAATTATAAATTGTTTTTTGTACATGCATAAACACACACAGACATGCATCAGCTCTATGAATGCACACACATACATGGATCGCCGTAATAATTGTCATGAATGTATCCTGACTGCAATTCGCTGAGTCATCTTAGATATCAACGCTATTAAACAGGTAATTTGGTTGGAATATGTTTTCACCTGCAAAGGATGAGTCAATAACCATGAGGAGACGCCGCGGAGACGTCACGGAGACGTCAAGGAGACGTCTCTCTGCAGGGCCGCGTCCACCGAGACCACTGCGAGTCGCCACTGCATGTCGCAGCCTTGTCTCCAAACCAATTCTATAGCCACTTGTCCACGGTTGTTGTTGTTGTTTTCTTCTTCTTCTTTTATCCTCTAATATAAAGCGTCGCCGCTATTCGAAGAAAGTGCTACTGCTCGTAAAAACCAATGTGCGTATACATTCTAGTCTGTAAAGTGCATTGAGATATTAAAGGGACTATACAGTACTGGTTGAGGTGAAGCTTCAGCTTGTAACGTTTTGAGAGATATTATCTAGAAACCACTCTATGAAATGTTAAAGAGCATATGATTTTAAGGGGAATCAAAAGTTTATTTGATTAAAATCAGTTTTGAAATTACTGAGGTATCTAAAAACAAGGTAAAACAAAGAAATCATAGCAAAAGTCGTGCTAATGACCTGTCAATTTTATCAAGATCACTTTTTGATATCTCTGCCATTTCATGGCCAATTTTCATCAAATAATCCTTGAATCCTTCTTAAAATTACATGCTCTTTCTTATTCCATTATAGATTTCTCATTATCTCACCAAACATTGTTATAAACCTGCATAAATCCTCACCTCAACCCGTACTGTACAGTCCCTTTAACAAGTGTGAAATGCGCTATATAAAAACCAGCTATTATTATTTTTATTATTATTATACCGTCATCGTGTATGGTATGCATACATGTGTTGCATTGTAATAATGGGTGGGAAGGTCTATAGAGGTGGAGGGGCTCGGTCTTTAAAGGGATCGCATAGTTTTGGCTGAGACCTAACTTCATTTTTCTAACATTATCATTTTTTTTTTTTATAGATGAGATTATGAGAAACCTACTATGAAATGTGAAAGAGTATGTAATTCCAAGAGGAATTCAACATTTATTCAATGAAATTGTTTTTGACATGGCTGAGATATCCAAAACAGAGCAATCCTAACAAAAGGTAGGACCCACCTTTTATTGCGATCGCTTTGTTTTACTTTGGATAACTCAGCCAGTCTAAAACCGATTTTCATCGAATAAACTTTGATTTCCTCTTGAAATTGTAAGCTCAATCCTTTTTCATAAGTGGTTTCTTGGTATCTCGCAAAAAAAAAAAAAAAAAAAGGTTAAAAGCCCCGGCAATCCTCATCGCCACCAATATCACCCCTTTAAAACCTTTGAAAGAAATATGCTCACGGTATTTTTATAACGAGAAGTCAAAAGAACAAATTTCACATTTGGTGTAAGATTAATATGTTTTTTCTTTTTCTTTTTTTTTTGCGGGGGGGGGGAGGGGGATATCGGTGGGGGCACATAAATGGGTCGTGTGGTATAAACTATATCCTCAGTACATATACACTGCAAAAAGTCCGGTGTTAAATATGAAACACCGAGCTGGTGTTAAATTTCCGGTGCTAATTCATGGTGTTAGATTTACACCTCCGGGTGTCATTTCAAAACATAAAATTGTTTTTTTGATAGTTTCTTAGTTACTGAATTTCTTGTTAATTCTGAACTTCAACAAGACGATAAAGAATTTTCCGATAAAGTACTTGATTTTTGAAAAAAATGTGTAAACAAATTTACACCACAGTAACACCAGTTGGTGTGGTCTCCTATTGAAGCTGGACGGGTGCTATACCATTGAAATTAACACCACCAATATCAAATAAACACCATGCGGTGTCATTAATGAATTAACTCTAGCGCAGTGTCAAAAATATCACCAGCTACAGTGTCAAATTAACACCACGAAGTGCCAGGTGAACACTTCTTAACACCGTCACAATACATTTTCTACATCTGTGGGTGTGGTCCTCTATTGAAGATTGATCGGTGTTAGATTTAACACCTATGGTGTTAAATCTAACACCGATGTTTTTACAGTGTAGGGACGATTTTGTGTGTGTGTGTGAAACTGCAGATTGATGAAATACATGGCAGTGGGGATTTACAAACAGTCTTTTGCATCAATAGTTTGTTGTTGTTGTTGTTGTTGTTATTGTTGACTACATGCAGTGCTCAGAACGGTAACCTTATGGCCTACAACTTGGTCCACACGAGTGCACCGCCTGTGACACTCCATAAAAAGGTTTAGTTTCCATCAAAGTCGAAATGAAATATGGGTGGGAATCTTTTTAACCTGTTCTACGATAAGGACATAATCAAATTAGATCATTTTGCAACTTTGTCCAAGGCATGTAGATATCACAGATACACTAAGCACATATCTTTTGGCAAAAATTCAGCCTACAAGTTCACCATTGCTAGATAGTTCATTGCTATGCTTATTAGTCTTCTGGAAAAGAGACATTAAAAGGGATGGTACATTGGTTGAGGTGAGGATTCAGCTTTTACTTTTTGTAAGATACGTAGAAACCACAATGTTGAAGAGCATACAGATATTCTAACAGGAATTCAAAATTTAGTTGATGAAAATCGGTTTTGAAATTGCTGAGATATATCCAAACACAAAGATAAACAAAGCAATCCTATAATTAAAAAAAAAGGGTCCCACTGACTTTTATTAACATCGCTTTGCTTTGTATATATCTCAGCCATTTCAAAACCATTATTTTCATCAAATAAGCTCTGAATTCCACTTAGAATTATATCCTATATCATATTTCATAAAAGATTTCGCTTGAGTCTCAAACAACCATCATTCAAACACACACACACACACACACACACACACACACGCACGCACACACACACACACACACACACACACACAAAATAACAACGTTGGTAAACTGAAGCACCATCTCAACCAAAACTGTAGCATCCCTTTAACTTTGTCACAATCTGTAATAGAATTGGGGGTGCGCATCTATGTAATTCTTATAGGGCCTAATAGTGTGACTTCCTGTGGCCGACATCATCAATGTCCTTGGAAAAATGTGAATCCTTCAGAAAATGTTATTATATTAATTATGATATATATATATATATATATATATATATATATATATATATATATATATATATATATATACCTATATTATATATATAATATATATTATATACCTATATAGGGCCTATATCACAATCACTAACATCACAATATTGACAATATTGAGCTTTTTTGGCAAAATCTTTTAATGCAAATTATTGGAACTTACGATCATAATTGACTTCATACTGAATGCAAACAAAAAATACAAAAAAAAAAAAAAAAAAAGTGTCCGAAAAAAAATAATTAAAAATTTAACTTTCCAACAGAATTGTTGCAGAGCAGTTACCTATACAATGTGCTTGCAGCTACAATGATGCCAAGTGCCTAATGGGCGAAAAGACTTGAAATCAGATTAGTTCAAAACTTTTTGAGATATGAGATCGAGGTGTCCCACGTCCCAGTTCACTCCACTCTCCCCTATAGGGCCTACAGCACTACGTAGAGGAAGACATTGGCAGTCACCATGGAAGTCATGAACAATTGCATGTTTTTGAGGAATATAAATCAAATTCAATTTGATTCAGTAAAAAAAATAAGGCCTACTTTATTTCTATCCAACGAATAGAAAGATAATGGTTTGGGCCTAACAGTGCATTTATTCAATTTGAAAGGTTGATAATGTGAACACAATGCCTATAATAAGTCTACCAAATCCCCGAAATGAAGTTTGTGTATAATTCCGATGGCTCGTATACTGTATGCACTTTTTTTTTCAGGTTTGTTTCATATTTTGGATTCATCGGAATAGCGAACTTTCCTTGTACAGTGTTCAACTTCGTTCATTTTAACGAACATCACCGAATGGAAACTCTGTAGGGGCCTACAGTACAGCGCAAATTTTGTATTCCTATCCATTTTATAGTCTCTGCGTATCGCACAAGAATTCATTGCTATTTTTACTGCAGTAATTGTCCTAATTGCCGTGACACTCTAAGTCAATCTCATATTTTTTTTTTTTTTTTCAAGGCAGCTGCCCGACAAACTATGAAGAAAACGTGCCCCCAAATCTATGGTATCGGGGCCTGAGGGAGGTCTTTTGAATTGTTATCCGCTGTGGAGAAGCAAACGATCATACATGTCATAATCTACTATATTGTTTCATTGACATTGGATGAGTTTGTACAGTTTTTTTGTTGTTGTTGTTGTTGTTGTTGTTATAAACATGTATGCTTGTGTGTACTATGTACTGTAGTGTTGAGACATATCATAAAAAAAAAAACCAATGTCAAACGTGGAGAAATCAGAAATAAAACAGAAAAGAAGACTCGAGAAAATAAATATCGATAACCGGAACTACATTTCCGATAACGATTACGATCGCACGATAGCGCGGGTGTTGTGAGTGTGCAGCCATTTTGTGAACTACGGTGAAATTTTATCTTGAACTAAAATCGTGCTGAATCTGTGTTATAATAATTACATCTACCATGGCAACTACAAGGGATGAACACGTATACATGGCTAAACTAGCCGAACAAGCAGAGAGATACGATGGTAAATATTAACTGTTATTTAATCCCATTGTACGCTTATGAACCAAAGCTGTATTCATCTCCAAGGTACGTAAACGCTCCATAATGGCAGCTCGGGCAAGCGGTGAATTCTGAACACTGCACTGTGTGCTGTGTATGCAATCTGAACGAACGATATGCGTGCGCTAGCCGCTATGGATGCAGTCCGGTTATAAATCTCGTCGATACCTGAATAATGTTTTTCAGATGGATTAAGTGCTAGCCTGCATGCCATTCTGTTCAGTTGTTGACTTTGTATATAATATTCAAAATCATGTAACGTTACATTCTAAATTTGTATATCTACTTGACTTCTATGCCAATATATTACTAATACAGATAGCCGCTCACCTGCTGAGACCGCGTCATTTGGACATAGCATTGTTGGCTACTTGCATAGACTGTAGTGGAGCACACGAGTGTGTATGTGTGACAATTGACATGCAGACTCTCGTAGCTCGGACGGGAAAGGGAGGGAGAGAGACTACGCCCATTTCGTACTTCGCTGCTGTTTTCACTTTCCTTTCAATTTCTGTTATTGGAAAACACATATACAATACCTGTACATGCAGTAGATGTCTTAATGTTTTGAGAAGTGCCATATTACTGCAGACTTTTTTTCACTGCTCTAGCGTGCAGTGTAGACAGTGTAGGACAGTGAGTGGGTGGATGTGAGTAACCAACATCGTGCATCAAGCATGTGCATTGTTCTGGGTGTTCACAGCACAGTGTCGGTGACTTTAGGGTTGAGGTTTGGGCCGTGGCTCAACGGGCCATCACTGTGACCCTGGCCTTGAGATACATATTTGTCTCTTTAGTCCTTAGATTAAAAGAATCTACTGTAAGAGCTGAAATTTTCGCATACAGATATTTTTGCAAATTGCTGCTTGGAGGACATTTTCGCCTGTTGTTAATTTCGCGGTTGCGAGGGTCTGACTGAACTTGGGCCTATATATTTGCGCATTGTTATTTTCGCATGTTGTTTTTTTCGCGGTTCAAAGGCGATTCGTGGAAATAAAACCACCAGGAAAATTTCAGATCGTACAGTAACTCTTTAAGTGCAGTGAGTGAGCATGACACAGGGCTGAATCAAATAACCTTGGCTTTGAGCCTTTGATGTATGGATATTGCGATTTAGAATGCAAATTATGTATTCAAACACAGAAACCATGAGTAGGGTGGGTGTTTGGAGTAGGCCCTATTTTTCTTACTTTTGAAATTCCTTGAAAAGCCAATTATGAACTCTTTCATATGAAAGAGGATTATGTCATTAAGTAGGCTGTCGGCTCGTGCGCTGCTGCACACCTTTGATCATTTATTTTAGGCACTTTTCAATTTGCACATTGAGCCCAGCGTCATCGTGCTGTGATGTATTTTTTACGTACTGCGCGTGCGTGAGTGTCGACCCCCGGCTCATCACCAAATTTTTGAACGTGTTCACCCCAGTTATCACCGTCCACCCAAATTCACTCGCGCCGCTCTCAAGCGGCCTTATCTATGACATCACACTCCTCTCGCGATAGACAAAATTGCACGAGAGAGCATGACTCCTCTCAGGAAATCCATGTTCGGTTCACCTGTTTTGCTATTTCTTTCGAGAGAATATTGATAATTTGATTAAATGAAAGCGTATGATCTGATACAGCAGCAGCACTGACATATAAACTACAGCCTTTGGTACCTACTTATTTGCCCTGCCCGCTTTCACTGTTTCGCAATTTGCAACTGCATACCATAGTCCCACACATGCATTTCCACGTAATGCTGTATACAATCACATCTCGGTGCTTGGCCTGGTGCAGTGCATTTTACTTTGCAGCCTTACAATGCATCATGTTTTAAAATCCACATACATGTAATTCATCCCAGGATACTTATTTGGCATCTAGTCAAAGACAAAATACATATTGCAGGTAAAAAAAAACAAGTTGCAAATTCCACATGAGCACCCAAGGCACAGGTACGAGGTAGCCTGCCGCACGCACACGCCACGAGACGTGACGCCCGGAATCAAAATGTACAAATTCAGCAGTGGGTCAACATAAAGATGTGACACCTTGATATACGTGACGCCTTGATATTGACCGATTCGGGTTCGTTGAGGGCAGCAGACATTTTATGGCACTGGGCGCAGCCATGAGCTCAAATTGCGGTGTCTCAGCCGACCCCCCCTGCTCTCCCCCACCCCACGGGCAACATGTTTATCGCGCACTTGTAACAAAGGTTCGCGCACTAAGCAAGCATTCGCGCACTCAGTACGAGATGCCCATTGGCTAAAACAACCATGCATCAGTTTTTCATTCTGCGCGCGTAAGAGGGGTGGGGAGAGAGGAGGGGGGGTCGGATGATACACCGCAGTAATGGCGCTGCCCATGCCAAAAATACACATAGCGCGTCACAGAATCGGTCAATACAACCAGTATACGCTTGCGCTCTGCATCACAACCTTCTCGTTCACCCAATCGAAAACTCCCTGTTGAAAATGAAGGTGCCATGCAGTTAAGTTGTCCGAACGATGACATGGAACACTCTTTTCAGACCACTGACATTGTGGACCTCTTATATTAATATTTTGGGCCACAGGATTTCATTACCGGTACCTCCGACAAGGGAAGAGGTGTTTTCATAGGCATTTGTTTGTTAATAAACAGCTGTATGGTCATTACCAATCCACATGTAAACTAATAGTACTACTACTACTAGTAGTAGTATTTGTTTTCTGTTTTCAAATCAATTGAATTAGCCAAGTAGACCATATGTGGTTTGTGAGCATGGATATATCCATAATATTCACATTGTTAATGAGATGGAAATCATAAGTGTTGTAGAGCTTTTGTAAGGCACGGCTCACTTTTCTATTCACGAGTGCAGTGGCACGGGTATGCACATTTATCTACACATACACACGCACACATGCACAGAGCTAGTTAGCTAGCTAGGGGCTCGCTTTCTGCATACACACACACACACACACACACACACACAATCCAGCCTTCTACCGCAAACACCAAACACCAAAATTATCGCAAAAAGATGTCTTCAATGGCAATAATCCCTGCACCAAGTCGTGGAGCTACTGAAAACTAACCTCACCATCGTATTCAGCATATCCTAAACTACTCACACACTACATGCTGGTATGAGTACCGAAGCAGACACTGAGATATGGAGATAAGTGTGATTCTATTAAAATGATGTTTGCACCAATTTGTTGTCGGATTTATGTACCAGCACTCTAATGTGATATGGAGACAGATTTCTTTCGTTCGATACCAAATTTGTTAGGATTCGGTTGCGGCATGGACTCGGGATTTTGCCATAAAAAGGCAATATTTGGCACAAAATTGCAGGGTCACCGGGGGGGGGGGGGGGGGCGTTTCATGAAGGAACTTGTCGGATAAAATGTCTGACAAGTCAATTATATCCGACAAGTTCAGAGAAATCAGACTAAAGAATTTCTCAAAACTTGTCGGATATAATTGACTTGTCAGATATTTTATCCGACAAGTTCCTTCATGAAACGCCCCCCCCCCCCCCCTGATTTACATGATGTGATACAGGTATGTTATGATTTCTACAGTACACTTGTGTAAGTTTCGGAAAGGTACCACCATGCCAGTTTAATATTTTATTGGCAGATAAACTAGGAACAAGGAAAAAAACACATACCGTAAAGTTCCGCGTGTAAGACCCCAACTTACGGACCTAAAATAAAAAAAAAAAAGCATGCAAATTTCCGCGCAAATATTGTGTGTGTTATACAATTATTTCAGCTCAAAATTTCCCTAGAATGCAGCATGCATGTGCTTTATTTTTTGTTTCCTTTTAAAAATGGAAGAGGCAAAATGCGAGACTTGTATCGGTACTCACTTGCTATTGTTACGCCTTTCAATTGTGGTACATGTATCATCAAAGATTGTACTCATGAGTGTACGGCACGGTCTTTGCATGCTATCATACATTGATAGTACCGTGGACGTGTCTCGAAGCAAAATGTTCATTATGAAAAACATTAACAAGTGTAGCAAAGGGATCGTATGCCGAGACGTACGGTGCGTAACTCACTTTTGTTTTGGCCGGAGGGATTACCAGTAACACATGTGTCTCTTGTACCATGCTTGTATGTACTGTGCTAGCCTTCTGCAAAAGGCACGACACGCACACAGAGAGCAATGGACTTGCGCACACAGCACGCAGTGGGCCAGCTCGCTCCGATCCGATCGCTGTAACTGTACTGTGCACGCTATGCGAGTCCATTGCGAGAGCCTGCTGTGCCTTTCAAAAGGCTAGTGTAGTGAAGAGCAAACGAACGCCATGGATTATGAATACATGCCTGACACATCGTTCACATCACAATGACATAGGGTCGATCCTACTCCGTATTTTACAGCTTATGTCTATGGCCAGATCGATACTAGTATATCGATAAGTTTTACGGTATCGGTAATTTAGTAATGATACAGAGTAGGCCGACCTGTACGTGGCATATTTACAGCTACTAGGTTGGCTGTTGGTAGCTAATAGTAGACTGATAGACCCTAGGCTATACATCGGTAGGTACATCGCGTATTTACAGCTGTTGTCTATGGCCAGATTGACTACATTAGGCCAATGTAAGTTTATCCCGTATTTACAGTTGTTGTGTGTGTCCAGATTGCTACATCGCTCATTTATCGGTAAGTTTTAATGATTGCTTACCCTCCAGACATGGATGGGCGTACATGGCCTCAAGTTGACCTTAAATTGGGTGTACGTGACAGATTTTTTTCCGTGATTCGACTGTACCCGTATATAAGATGGACCTCCGATTTTTCATATTTTCCAACGAAAAAAAAAGGTGCGTCTTATACACGGAACTTTACAGTACATGTTTTGGCTGACTTTCTTTCCACTGTCACTGCTACTTGACAAGCTTGGCCAGGTTTGTTTCCTGCGGAATGCTATCGCGGGTCTGATTTTAATCTTATCAAACATTCTTTGGTATGCTTGGACATTTCAAAGATGAATGTATAGATAGATCTGTGGCTGTGGAGAAAAAAAGGGGTTTCCCTTGTCGATTTAAGTTAAAACTTTTCAGTTTCAACAATCGCACATTCTTACCAGAGTCCAGCTGAGCAATGTTGGTCAGGGCGTTCAAAAAAAAAAAGAAAGTCTCTCCAACTTTTATACCAGAATGGGTATTGTGGTACATGTACATGTATATTGTAATGTAAGTGTCCCAATCTCTGAACAGGCAAGGGGTCCTTCATTTCTCCTGCCCAACATGAGTTGTAGAATCTAGAAAGAACAGGCAAATGGGATCTGTAGCACCATAACATGTACAGTATAAGGTTGTTCTAGTGTAGTGATCATGCTGTGTCCTCTTCTAGAGGCAAAACATTCTGTTCCTGAGGGGGATATACATTGTACACTTGTAAATATAGAATGGAAGTTATGTGTGCATGTTTTAGCTTCATGACACGCGCAGAGGACTGCATGAAATATGGAATCGCTCACGTGATTCTGAACGGATCTTTGCATATTAAATGCATTGTAGACTTACTTGAGCATACACATGTGATGGTTAGGATACCAGATTGATTTCAAACCAAAAATGATAATACTGTACTCGGCATGAATGTTAGGGTATCCGGCGATATACAGTAACATGTGTACAGAGTTGATAGAAGCATACACACTGGTGCTACTACATGTAGAGGTTGGGGGTTGCTTGTAGGAAAGATAGATTTATTTTGCTACCTCACTATTTATATACTTACTTGACTTTATCGCCAGTTAACTACATTGTACAAGTGTATGTCAAATGCATTTCACACTTTCACCAAACAAAGCTTTTCCTGAACTCTGCTCAAGGTACAGGTACACATGGTTGTACAAGCATGGGAGACATTACATCAACATGTGCACTTGTATTATAAAATGTTCTTTCAAGATGCACTTGCCGTTGTTGACTGAGGAGGTCAATTCTTTTCTGCGACTGCCTTATGTTATTTCCTGTTCCACAGGGAATAATTTTTCTTCTTGAAATTGAATAGCACTTTTAGTCGATGGACATACAAAAAATGTACATTTCAAACAAAGTAGCGTACAAGTCTATGTTATGAAATTGCTATGCAAATAACATTTTTATAGCACTCGTACAAAAATGCATAGCAAATTGCTATGCAATACCAGGAAAATTATTTCCTGCACTCTATAATACAGATGAGAAGTACTATCAAGAAACACTAGAAATAAATGAGTAATACTGTTGTGCTGTACTAGTTGACAGTCAGCTACAGTATAATGACATCCAAGGATTTTATGATAAATACATGTAACTCTGGCCTGTGCCAGACTTCACTCTGATATCAAGTTTCCGTTCGCTGTGATATCAAATGCTATCTAAACTACTCGTGTACAATTGTAGTTGTTTGTGTTTGTTTTGTTTTTCCTTTTTACCTTGTACAAGGTATTCCTGCATTTTGATTTGTTTGTTCTTGTTTTATATGAGATTGTCACAGGTACTTTTGATTCCATCACTCAGTGATAATATCATCACAAGCTGTAGTTGGATTTTTCTCAATTGTGAATGGAGGTTTATGGCAGTTACAAATTTATTCAAAAATTCTCTTTTGGTAGGGATTAGATATGTTTTATCAGCCAATATTAAGCCTTCCTGTAAATGGAAATGAAAATGATAGAAATGATGCATGTATCAAACCATTATGAATCAGTGTCAGTGCAGATTTACTGTTGTAATACTTTGCTCAAAACCTTTATGGATTTTACACCCATGCAATTAACACATCTAGACTGAATTGTCCAATGTTACCATACAGTTTTGTATGTTTGGGTGAATACTACTTCGTAGGGTCACAGTTTGACAGACATACAATGTTCAATTGTACATGTACTTTTATGAAAAGAAGTATGGTGTATTGTTCAATGTTCATACTACACCTTTTGCCATGAATCTAAAAAAGCCCATGAGGTTAAATTATCCACAACTCGTAGTACTTACGTTTTGCTTGCTGTGCTGAGAGGCAATTAGGTGATGATGTGGGACAAGGGGAAAGTGTGTTTGTGTGTAATTTATACCATGGTGTACCTGCACCATTACCTTTGATCATACCAATTACGTGTACAATGTAAGATTTTTTTTTTTTTTTGCGTGGGAAGATAAACAGAACTATTCCTTGGCATTACAACAGGTGTTCCTGAAAAAAGTATGTATTGTACAAAATGTATGCACTGATAATTATTTTCCCTGTAGAAGTGCATCTGAATGCATAATCCATGTATAACAATTTGGAGATTTCTTTGATGCTAGAAATGACCAAGATAATGAAGAGGTGGGGCAGCAGAAGCTGAAGAATGAAACAAAACAAAACAATCATACAATTTTGTAGAGTTGCAGGTAACACTGTACGTAGAGCATTTACACTGTACAACACGTGTACAGCTGTAGATTCCATAGTGTACCTGTATCTGCTGTCCCTACCCACATGCATGAGACATACACTGTAGGTGTAATTGTAATCATGTATACACTCAGACCTACAAGTAAGGAAAGTACATGTACAAGGTGCACAGTGCTGATTTGTACCAAGATGGAAATTACATGTAATACTGGATAGAAGTTCATTTTGTCACAATCAACTTCTTCAGAGCTTGTGAATAAAATTTTGATAGTCATGTATCTCACATCTGCTTGGATAGTGTCCCAAATATTGGAAGTATATTTGGAATATGTCTGCTTAAATAATGGGGGCATGCCTATAAAGTACTTAATACATTATCTAGAGAGAATGTAGCTTTCCGATAGGTTGATTGCTCATCACGTGACATTCAGTTAGAAGTGCCACTGCCCACTGTCACTGTCAACTGTGCAACTGTGAGTAAAAAATGGATATCCTACTGCTGTCATCACCAGTTTCCATTGACTCCCGATCGACTCGAAGATTTTGTTCAATTGCAGGGCTCTGATGTCATGTAAACAAACATTTGCCAAGTGCACTTAACAATTTAAATTACAATTGTACAAGTGTGCTTACAAGCGCATATTTTGTCATTCATTGTAAATAACTTCAACCGATCAGTTTTGCAACGTACACATATAGGGCCGACGATCAGAGTGCTGCTACTCATTCACCTTTCACAGAAAATGATCACCATTTCTGTGCTAAATTCAAGAATCTGTGTGGACCATACACTGTATCTGTTGATGTCTGAGGTGTCATTTAAAACAGTGTACGGTGTTTACTCTTGCAGTGAAACAAGATTTCACACTCCATGAAAGATATGGAGCACTATTCAATTGACTTCGCGTATTTAATTGAATAAAGAGCGCCTCTACAATGTACATGTATCTTTCACCTCGTGCAAAATCTTTCACCATTGCGCTCGTGACCATTCACTGCAATTGTATTGGTATACTTTAATGCCAGTCTTGGTGAACCTGCTCAGTCATTTCCTTTTTAATGTGCATCAATATGTTTTCTTATCCTTTTTTTTTTTCACCTGCAGAGGTTAGTGGTGCTAGATCTAAGAGTTAGAGGAGCAAGCCATCTTACCTTTAAATGGTTTATTCATGACTTGTCAGCATCACACAAATGTTGTATAAGTGCAATGCCTATTCCTGCCCCACTGAATATCTTCTACGTGACCCATGTCAGGATAATTTCATCAGAATAATTGTAAAATCCGAAATTGAAAGTATGATTTTAGCTTATGTATACTACTGTGGTTTGTTCACATGTACATTGTTCCTCTTTTCTATTAACCCACTGGCCATCGCAAACTACCAGTAGTCCTGAGTATACTCGGGCAGGTGTCTATGGGAAATGTGTGTTATAGCAAAATCAGCCTGTCCCCAACTGGCTACAGTTGTAACGTATAAAGTTTCCTGCAGCCATAGGAAGCGTTTCATCTCTGTGTGGAACATACATGTGTAGGTTGTGTATGAGAGAAAAGATACATCCACATGGTGATGTAATGATTCCTCCCTATACAAGACCCCATCTTAATTGCGGATTGTACAAGGTTTTCTTATCTGTTGTTTTGCAAATTAGGGATTAGCAGCACATTGTGTGGCTTCACTGACTGTAATTTTTAATGAGCAGTCCTGTTGCCAGCTTTAGTATGAGTTGTTTTGTGTTATTCCGACTGAAATTAGAGGGTGTGGTATTTGCTTTCTCTAGTGTCATGTATGTGCCTGGGAAGTGAAGGTACAGCTATACTGTACATTGTACGATGAACAATTTTCATACATGCAGTACATGTACAATGTACATGTAGTGCTTTATGTGCTTGTTTGTGTATCTTTAGCTTAATGCCTATAGGAAGTCTCATTGAAGGTTTACAGTCAGGAATACAGTTTTGATTGATCAGTACAATGTACATTTATGTGAATAAATATGTAGTCCCTGAAAATGCATACTGTAAAACATATATTCGCGGCATGAATTTATCGCGAATTGGAGCCGAAGGCTTTTTTTGCGGCATGAAATTTTCATGAACTGCCACTGGCATTCAATGCATGGTGTAGACAAGAACTGTCGCATGCATTTTTATTTCGCGTATCTTGGTGCTCGCGAAATTTGCAAAATTAAAATGCACACAAACATCCTCGTTTTACAGTATGAAGCTATTTTCCCACTTAAATACAATTTAACATTTGTACACATACATACAATTTGTACAATATGTACAATGTATAATCTTGTATTATTTGAGAAAGCAGAAGCTTGGCTTCAGCCTGTGTTTTGAATGTTTTATGAGTTGCACCTTTGACCTCTTCAATTTGCTGAATCACTTTGTTCAGCAAAATATTTACTCCAGTATTCATTAGTTTTGATGAAAATGGCACCTGCAATGTACAATTGTGTACGCAGGTGACAAATAATGAGCAGACTCAGACAAATATTCAGGACAAATACATTTGTAACACCACTGGAATATTAGGTGCAACTGGTTGTGTAACCTACAGTGCATTATACACTTGGTACAGCTGTACATCTGTACCATAGAAAAGCTAAACTTTGCTCATCTACAGCTGTGCACAAATGTATTTCACATACATGTACAGTATAAGGTGGCACTTGATGAGACATTCTGATAGGAAATACATGTATAAGAAGCATTGATGGGATATTAAACTTGCTAACAATAATTTTCAGGAATTGTGGCATCTGTCTGTTATTAACTGCATACAGTGGGCCATACATGGGAATGTAATAAATTGTTGACATAATGGCCCGAATTCACGAAGGTGGTACAAATGAAACCATGGTTACTTTAAACCATGGACAAAAACCATGGAGCGCCAAGTGTCGCATGGAATATTTCATTACGAAATCAGTCATTTCGTCGATGAAATGATTATTTTTGTAACAAAATGACAACATTTTGTAACTAAATGAACATTTTGTCCACGAAATGGTCATTTTGTCGACGAAATGACCAATTTCGTAACGAAATATTCCGTGCGACACTTGGCACTCCATGGTGGTTTCATTTGTACCACCTTCATGAATTTCCTGCCAATGTGTGGAAGTGGCTCTCACCTTACACATGTAAACATGTAGTTGGTAATTGAGCAAAGAGATGGGCTACATGTACATGAGCTGGCTTACCAGTAAATGTCGAAGTGTAGACCAATTACTGTCGCACAACCTTTACCTGCTTGTATTTGTGTAGGAATCATTCAGAATAAGCAAGACACCAAGAACATGGATAGCTGTGAAAGAAAAAAAAAAAGAGCATCACTGCTGTGGAAAAAAAAAAAGCATAACAGAAAGGAAGTCATTTAAATGAAAGTAATGATAGAGAAGTAATGTATAAATGATGAAGTAAATTTCAATGATATAGACAAATCAAGAAATGTACAAGCATGTACATGTATGACACATTGAATGTCTGAGTGTGGCTTCCAGGGAGCTAATAAAGAGCTTTCTTGGCCATGTGACTGGACATTGCTTGCATAAGACCTCATTTGATTTTATGTATGTAGCCACTATTAATTCACAGTCTCAAAGTTGTGCTGAGTGGTTTCATGAAATGCACATTACGCTATAAAGCATTCAAGGTGAAGGGGGAAAAAAATTGATTGATGATTAATTTGTTGTGTTGTCGTCTCTTTCCACATGTACTTGTTCACTAACATGTCTTTTGTCACTGTTGTGAATGTGTATTTGACAAAAAAAAACCAAAACACCTCTGTTACAAATCTTACAAATTTGATAGTGATTTGCACACATTTCCCCTTATTTGGTATTTTAGAGGATTTGTACATGTTGCACGTGAGAGCACAACTTTTAAAGCAAAAATCTTTCAGGTCATTTTTGTTTAATAGATGCAGTTCAGAACTCCCATATCCAAAAGGCAAAATACAGTGAAATTGCAAATCTGCCGACAGAAAAGCAGCTTTAAAACTATTGCTCTGATATCATGATTATAATTATGAAAAGAGAGGAAAACTGGGAGAAGGCGTCAGGCTCTATCATCAATATGTAAACTAGTTTCAAGGATGCTGAGTCCTGCATGCAGATTATGGAGCATGTCTTTCACATAGAATCAGAATTCTGCGAACATTTCTTTCTTTCCTTTTTTTCCTGAAACTAATGCAAGATGCATTTAACTCTTTCTGGTTTAGAATTTAAAGTCAGACTCCCGGTTTGTCTTTATCACTAATTTTCGATATCTGAATATTGGTCTCCATGATCTTATACGTGAAAGCATACATGTACGTCTTTAATGACGTTTAATTTGGTAGTGAATTCCACAGTGCAGACCACACTAAAAAAAAAACCAAATTGTAAAGCATTGTCTTGGGTATACAAATGTAGATAAAATGGTGAATACAGAGTGAAGAATAACACTGTTGAAAGTGGTATAAAAATTCTATATTCATACTCTAAATCCTTTATTTCTTTGGTACTGTGTAGCAATTTGTAGTAGAATAGAACTTTGGTGGCTTCATGGCATTTCTGCAAATGAGTGCAATACATGCTATTGTTCATGCTCATGGTTGAAAGATAATGATGGATTTTTAGGACAGTTCTAAACAAAATTGTGTAAATTAGAATAAGTTTTGTCAAATATTTTCTTTGCACGAGACTGTTGGTTGTCTTGTTAGATTGTTTCACAAGGGGTCATGTGTATGCGCTGAAATTAAAATTCTAAAGCAATCGATCCCTTGAACTGCATTCTTTAGCCATTAGACAAAATTACTGCCACAGAACCTTGCCCTGTGCAGCTGCTGGGCAGCAGCAATTCTACAGCATGCCAACTGTATTGAGAGAAAGAGAGTACATGTTTTATCTCTGCCAGCTTTCAAGCTGTGATTGAGCATTCAGGTAGCAAATCAACGGACCAAGCATGTTTCCCTCCCAGTTCTGTATTGATATCTACAGTATGCAAGTACAATGTACAACAAGTGTGGGAGTGTACAGTAGACTGTGAGTCGTCGACTGGCATTGCAACGTCTCATGCTTAAATACGAATGGGAGAGTTGGACACTAATTGCAGAGACTGCAGCTGGGCAAAGATGTCTTCCAACCCAAAATCAGTTACCATGTACTACTTATTGACTAGAGGAAGGCACCAGGCATCTGTAGTCTCTGTACATGCATGTACAGTTTGTACATTCATACAAGGGCTCTTTTGCAGTGTATGCTGAGCAGTAGGGAAATATACACTCCAAATGACACTTCCTCATTCTCTGAAAATATGTTCATCAGCTGGGGGGGGGGGGGGGGTATCAAGTCAACTCCATTTGTGGCATGGCCTTTAAGTACGGTAGATTTTTATTCTTTCCCCTTTTATATAGTGTTTGGACCAAAGTGCATGTACAGTATGTGTGTACATCATTACAAGAGTGTTGACATCATGAAAAGCATTATACTGCTTCCTATTCCTTGTTGGTGAAATACTGTATAGGCTCACAGTTAGTGTGAACCAGAACCCTTGCAGTATGTACAAGTAACTTCCTGACTGAAGAATTAAATAAAATAAGTTTGAATATGCAGTAATAGACATGCAGAAAATTATGGCAGTTACATTTTGTATGTCATACTAATATATAAAACAAAAGAAAGTTACACATTTTATTTTTGGCCATAAATGTTCCTTTTTTATTATACAGGTACAGTACATTGTGCACTGTACAATAGGGCCCGAATTCACGAAGGTGGTACAAATGAAACCATGGTTGAAACCATGGACAAAAACCATGGAGAGCCAAGTGTCACACGGAATATTTCGTTACGAAATTGGTCATTTCGTCGACAAAATGACCGTTTCGTTAACAAAATTATCATTTTGTGGACGAAATGTTCATTTAGTTACAAAATGTTGTCATTTCGTTTCAAAATAATCATTTCATCGACGAAATGACTGATTTCATAACGAAATATTCCATGCGACACTTGGCGCTCCAAGGTTTTTGTCCATGGTTTAAACCATGGTTTCATTTGTACCACCTTCGTGAATTCGGGCCTAGGAGTCTGTATCAGGGTATAAAAACCAGTGTACATACAATGTATGTAATTCATGGAACATACAATGTACCATATGTACAATGTAAGACCTACATTGTACAATGTGTACCGGTATTCATTTAATAGCCCAAATGGTTATTGTTGTAAAGCATGTCCGTTGGAACAAACAGTCAAAAGTTTGATTTTCTTGAGAAATAAAAATGGTTCTAAGGAGAAGTTTGATATACAGGACATTGTACTGATCCCTTGAGAATTGCTATTACACTGAACATCATTTGAAATATTCGTGATTGAAGGTGATTACAATGATTACCTGTTCTTCCCCAGTGAAATTTTTACTCTGTAATTGAAACTAAACTGCATTGAGGAAGTGTGCTGGAAAATTGTTCCTCCTGATGTCAGAGTACTGTACAGTAATACCCACCCACAGGGCATTCATTCATTTATACATTCATACACTGACGGCTTCAATGCGTGCATAAGTGCCTCCTGCCTACATAGTATTCACCAGTGTGCTGATGCATGAGAGTCATAGAGCATTATGCTCAGTGTGACCGGTGCCATTTGTATACAGATGAACCCTCGACTGCCTAGCCGTTGCAGAATAGGCGAAACATCTATTTAGGCATGATAAAACTGCATGTTAATATTATTGCTGTCCGACATGTGGAGACTCTGAGGATATGTACATGTACATACATTGTACATCTGTACATGTAAAATGTATGTCTGAATGGACATGTAAATACATGTGTGTATGTGTGTGTGTGTGTGTGTGTGTGTGTGTGTGTATTTGTATGCTCCTGTTCTGATTAAAGCTTTAATACAGTGATTGATACAAAAGATGAGTCACAGATCATGTGTGAAGTGATACTGATAGTACACACGTGTACATATCTGGTATTCAGTTTCAGGTCCATATCACTCAAGTGCAAATGGCTAGGTCAGTTGATCTGGCATGCATGTGCACAATTAAAAAATTAATTCTGTCTACTACATGTGCAATGTATGCCCAAGATGTTAATCAGGCTATCTGTTGAACTATACAAAGTTGTATGAGGCAATGAATGTAGACAATTCTAGAAGATTTTATGATTTTTGACATGATTATGATTGTATAATGATTTAATAATTGTATGAGTGTGTATGACTACATACTGCATGATATTTTATGTGATATTTTGAACTGTCCAAAGCAACAAATTTTCAGTCATCTAAATATGATTTCAAGTTGTCGTTAGTGACCAGTTTGTCTTAAAAGTATTTGGAAAATCTGTGAATTGTTCACTCATTTTGAATACCAAAATTTTGAGATGGCCTTCCAAAGGATTTTAAAGTTTTTAGGTGTTGATTGCAATCTTGTTTAAAACGCTTGTTGAAATTGTCATGTGAAAGTTGTCATGTTTGGTCATGCAGGAAAAGTCCAATGATTGTTTTAATTTTGCATTGTGGCTACAAAAAGATTGTCAAATGTTTCTTTTGAGGAAAAAAAAAGTTAAGGCACAATCCTGAATATTTGAATTGTATGTAGCAGAATGTAATGAGTCTAAAATAAGGTTAAGGCATCAAAGTTTAATTGCTCTACCAGGTACATTATGTAGTTTGGTTGAGTGAGAGATGTTATGAGATTGTAGAGAGGGACCAAGTTTAATATGATGCAGCAACCTTTTGTCAAGAGTGAACATACATTTTTATTCATTTTTTGTGGCACAAGGCACTCCATGTATTTATTGGGATCGTTAAGTTTTGACTTGACCCTACATTTTACATACCGGTAAACTGTTCACCTTGCCTGTCTTTTCTTCTCAGAAATGGTGGAGAACATGAAACACGTAGCAGAATCAACTGAAGATCTATCTGTAGAAGAGAGGAATCTCCTGTCAGTAGCGTACAAGAATGTGATTGGAGCGAGGCGTGCATCGTGGCGTATAGTCAGCAGTATTGAGTCAAAGAGTGACGGCAAAGAGAAGGGAGAGGGCAAAGATTTTTCCAAAGAGTACCGGGCCAAGGTGAGTTTGTGTGTGGTGCATTCAGTAGTGGGATGTTGGTATAGTATACAATATGTCCCCCCCCCCCAAAAAAAAAAAATAAATAAATAAAATAATAATAATAATAATAAATAAATAAACAATAATAATAACTGGATTTTCGCATTGATAACTTCCAATATGATTACTGTATACACCATATATTTCGGGAGTCTAAATTCTCACGAATCGAGACTTTCCGATGATTTCGTGAGTCGTTAAATTCGCGATTGTGGAGTCCTGTACTGAACGGAGAAATGTGTACGCGTACGTCGCATTCAGATCAGGATCAGAGTCAATATTTTCGCGTGTTTTTAATTTCGCGAATAGTAGCTGACTCGTGAAATTCATGAAAATAAAAGCCTCGCAAAATATTTACCGTGTACAGTAAACCATCTACATGTTGTTTCAGGGTCTTGAAAAATATAACATCTTAGCCACATTTTGCAGAAAACCCCATTGAATTTCGTTGAGTTGTCACAGAGAAATGTGGATCGATGTATTCAAAAGCAAGTCATTGGTCTGATTCTTCCCAGTTTAGCACTTAGATGCTCTTGGAACTGCATCTTAATGTGTGAACACAATGGACAGAACTTTGAAGGAAGGGATTCCTGACATGCTCTACAAAAATCCCCATTTCTCTTTGACCACTGAAGCAAATTGAATGGGGTTTTCAGGAAAATGTGGGTAGCAAAAAAAAAAACTGCTGAAAACTGCTTATCCAATAGTGGTGGGCCAGTGTAGTAAAATGGAGTCAAAAGGGGCCCGAGCTTTCGATCCCAGCAGAATCTTTGTCAGAGGCAAAATTTTGCCTCTGACGAAGATTCTGCTAGGATTGACAGCTCAGACCCCTTTTGTACTCTATTAAAATGTGGGTAATAAGTTACACACGGTATAGTTTCACACCCTGAAAGTATATTTGGATTGATTCACTATTTTTAAAGTTATTGTTACGGAGGGTCCTGTTGTCATTTTTTTCTGGGACATACGGTACAGAACTTTCGAAGCCAGAAGTATCTGAAGGTATTCAGATGTCTTGAGAGGTTTTAAGGATGAAAGTATAATTTTTACAGCATCCTTTTTTTTTTTTTAACCATGTGCTCCCCATATAATTTTTTGTGTGTGCATCTTGTAAAAAAAAAACAACAACAACAAACAAAGCGAGTCCATTGAGAGAGACTTTATGCCCCAAACAGATGCTACTCACAAGGCTCAACTTTGTAGCAGATTGAGCGTACAATAGTATACAAATCATGCACAGAGCAGAGGTAATAAGTGGTGCAGCGCACTCAAGAGTGTTAATAATAATAATAATAATAATAATACAGGGTATTTATAATGCGCCAGTTCCACATAGTTAACGTGCTCAAGGCGCAGTAGAAGAAGTAAGTTATGAAATACAAAAATCCTTACACAAACATGCACATGAAAATGAATGACACAATAATGATAATGAAAAAATATACATCATAATATACAATTCTACTGGAAAATGGTCATGAACAAATGAGTTTTGAGGGCAACTTTAAAGGAGTCAACATTCGAAATGTGACGGATAGCTTGAGGCAACTGATTCCACAGGTAAGGTCCAGCATGTGCAAACGACCGATCCCCCCATGATTTCTTCGTTTTTGGATGAGGCGCAGCCGCATGCATGTTACACCATTGTGTTACTATACCAAATTGCGTTTGTTTTGCGGGCCTGGCTGCGCTTTTAATTCAAACCTTTCAATATTTTGTCGTAGTGGCGCTCTGCTTGTAAACAAACGCAATTTGGTATAGTAACACAATGGTGTAACATGCATGCGGCTGCGCCTCATCCATGTTGCGCAACATAGTCACAATGGACACATTTAGACCCCGTTTACAGTGCGGGGCTGGGCCGAGCCGCGGCCGAGCCCAGCAATTTTGTCCGTTTACACTGCCGGGCCTGGCTGCGCTTTTAATTCAAACCTTTCAATATTTTGTCGTAGTGGCGCTCTGCTTGTAAACAAACGCAATTTGGTATAGTCTGGTTATCAGACCATTTGCCAACTGAATTCTGTGGCGACAAAGTCGCCGTTCGGGCAAAGGCCTTTGCCGAAGGAAAAATCCTTTGCAGGACAAAACCACCTTAAACTACAGAAAAATTCAAATCCCTGCCCAACTTAAAATGTATATCTGTTTCCTTCACACTGAAGACTTATGAATGCAGTGTATGATGTTCGAAACAATTACGTTTGATATTTTCTTCTCTGTTGTCATGTTTGTACTTGTATAGGCCTATATCTTTTCATTTTGTTGAAGTGCCATGAGCACCAAAAGGTAGACCTGTGCACTATACAAGTAGCCACTATTATTGTCATTGTTACATTTTGATAATAGCTCAGTTGCCAAGAAAGTTGGATGTTACCTGTAAGTGTTTATTTGAAAAAAGATGTTGGCCATGGACACAACCCTATTCCCACCAGGGGGCATTTTGGCCCCCCCCCCCACCCTCAACGTTTCGCGTGATTATTCCACAACGCGTGATGCTTTGCTGCGACATTTTATGTCTCTTTTCTTTCAAGTATCGCGCAACTTTTGAGATCAAATTTGTCGCTCCCGGGCATATCATTTTGAAGCCACACACCCCTTTGAAAAAATTTTGTCGACCCAAAAATTGCTCAAAAATCTGATTTTGTGTACAAATCCAATGTACATTGTGTTTTTGCAACTAATTCATATAAAAATGAATATTTTTTACTTTCAATGGCTGATAAATGATTTATTTTAGCCTGATTATGCTTTAAAAAGTTTCTGTGACAAATTTTGACAAAAAAAAAGAAGTAAAAAACAAAGAAATACATAAGAAATTCTATAAACAATAAAATACACAGAAATAATTATGAAGCTGAATTTATGCTTCAATATTGTTGAGGATATTGAAAAGAATATGTTCACCAAAAATTAGAAGTCTTGGAGCTTTATTTTTTTATTTAAAGGCAAAAAAATATTTTTGCATTAATTAGCATAAATTAATTGATATAAAATACATAAATTAACATGTGAAAATTCTAACTATACAGTCTTGTAGTTTACATTGGCCTCTACCTTAGTGCAAATTTTCGCAAGGATCGTGCGATCCACGACCGAGATCTAAGGGGGGGGGGGCCAAAAAGCCTTTGTCTCATGGAGAAAACAAACATTGTACATGTAGGATGAAATTATTTTCTTCCGTAGGGAAATGCTTTCTCATGTGTATCTTAAAGTACATTGTGTATATCAAGAGGAGTATGCTTGTTGGCTCTTCTCTCCACTTTCTATAGAGTTTCATATTACTGGAAAAAAAAAGAAGGAAATAAAACAAGGCCAGAAGGGAGAAAAAAAATATCAGTCATCTTTAATAGCCAAACTGTATAATGTATAAGTGGAGCATACGAACTACACAAACTGAGCTGTCACAATGAATAGACTTGTTTCAGCATTGCCCACATTCACATTCTTGTGAAAAATGTGCTAAATCAGGGAATAATTTTCCTTCTCGAAATTGAATAGCAATTTTTGTCGATGGACATACTGTACATTTCACCAAAATGGTATATACATGTAAGTCTATGTAAAAATCAACTTGAACTATGTAATGAAACTGCTATGCACATTACATTTTGTATAGCAGTCATACCAAAATGAATAGCAAATTGCTAGATGCCATACCAGGAAAATTATTTCCTGTAAATAGATTTTTTAGTTATATTTCTAATTTGCGGATTATATTTTAAAAACTTTGTGACAATTATTTCTTACATGGTGTATGTCAGTTTCTTTGCTTGTTCAACTGAAAATTATTCATGGAGTCATAGTAGAGCAAACCTGTAAATTGTTATCCATGTCATTTTCTCCTGTAGTGTTATCAATAACTGTGAAATTAAATTTATGCATAACAGAATGTACAACATACACATGTGCATGTACATGTATGTATTGTACCTAAAGGATCTGGGAGTCGCTCATGTTAAGGCTAGCTAGAAGTATTTGTTGTCTATACAATGTAATAGGTGTAATAATAGGTGTTACACACACACACACACACACACACACACATCCCACTTTTGATCTTTAGTAGTTCAAAAACTATATCAGATAACACTGGCATTGATATGAGCAATAGGTGAATAGTGTTCAATTTTGTTGGAGTTATAAATTTAAAAATGAAAGCATAAATCAGTTTCATTAAATTCAAGATTCATTTTTAATTTAGACTTTTAACTTTGCACAGGGGTTAGTTGGTGTGTATGGGAGTGTGTGGTTAACACCCAGACAATGGCTAGGGTTTGAATGCTTTAATGACGAATTCCGCTATCAGCAAGTGTTTATTCATCCCGAAATGTAGTTTATGCAAGCACATGGAAACATGTGCTTACTTTTTTCATGTGCATGCATTTTACCCTTTACTATGAATTCAGACTATCTGGGCCCAGGGCTGTCCATTATGAATTATTAATAAAGCATTCATGTGCCTCGGAGCAAGGGACCAGAAGCCTAGTCAGCAGAACTCTGAAAAGGTGGTATTCATGCCTGTTGTTAGGCTCATTGTGAACACACACTCACACACATCATGTACAGAGGGTTGAAATTTTACCAAATTGTGGAACCTAACTTTTACATTAATCATGGATTTAATGAAATTGATTTTCAAATTTCTTCATATTCAAATCACCTCCAACTTAATTGTACACTATTCAGCTATTAACTCACATCGATGACACTGTTTACGGTATGCAAACTACAGTTGTACATTAACCCGTTGAGGATAGGTCCTGAGTATACTCGGGCAGGGGTCTATGAGAAATGCGTGTTGTAGCAAAATCAGTCCATCCTCAACGGGGTAAGGATCAAAATCTGGAAATTTTTGTCCCAACCGAACGAGTTCGAGCAGGGGACTATGAAACGGGCTCCGTACGTGTGTGTGTCCGTCTGTCCGTCTGTACGTCTGTCCGTCTGTGCGTCCGTCTGTGCGTCCCTGTGTGATCAAAATGTTCAAAATGCTACTCTTTCGCTATTTCTAACCCGATTTTGATTCTGTTTGCTTTATATGATAGCACTACATGGGAGCTTTGAAACTTCTATACAGAATTTCAGTTGTGACCTTTGACCTTGACCTTTGACCTATATTGTACATTTTGCTTCAAAATGCTACTCCTTTGCCATTTCTAATCCGATTTTGATTCCGTTTGCTTTATATGATGGCACTAGGTGAGGGCTTCAAAACTTCTACACAGAATTTTGACCTTTGACTTCTTTGACCTTTGACCTTGATTTTTGACCTGTATTGTACATTTTGCTACCAAATGCTACTCCTTCGCCATTTCTAACCCGATTTTGATTCCGTTTGCTTTATGTGATGGCACTAGGTGAAGGCTTCAAAACTTCTACACAGAATTTTGACCTTTGACTTCTTGACCTTTGACCTTGATTTTTTACCTATATTGGACATTGGCTACAAAATGCTACTCCTTCGCCATTTCTAACCCGATTTCGATTCCGTTTGCTTTATGTGATGGCACTAGGTGAGGGCTTCAAAACTTCTACATAGAATTTTGACCTTTGACTTCTTTGACCTTTGATCTTGATCTTTTTACCTATATTGTACATTTTGCTACTAAATGCTACTTCCGGCGGGGACATATATTATGCACTGCGTAATTTCTACTTTTCCTTGTTTTTTTTGTAACACCTAGTATAAAATGTACACATTAGGCATTTTCACATCAGCCCGATAAAAATTCAAGCTCGAGATATTTTTCGGGATCGCAAATTAGCGCGCTGTTTCATTTCCTATTCACATCAGCCCGAACATTTTCAAATACAGCGTAGCGCGCTAGTTCGCATTAATTATCCTGCTATTTCGGAAATTTCTCGAGTTGGACTCGAGAAATTTTCTCGATCAATTAGCGTGCTAATTTGTATTCACATTATCAAATAGCGTGCTATTTCATGATCAGGTTAATTTCCCAAGTCAGAATATAGCGCGCTATTTCGAAACATCGGGCTGATGTGAAAACGCCTAATGTAATGTACAAGGGTACATGTATTGTATGTATCTGTCAATGTATACATTTACATGATTGTTTTCATAGATAGACAAGATCGGAGTGAGAGTCTCACCACAGATTTCATTCTTCTCTATACCCTACCAGATTGAACAGGAGCTGACAGAGATCTGCAATGACATCCTATCTCTGCTCGAGAGGTTTCTGATTCCCAATGCCAAACTGCCAGAGTCCAGGGTTTTCTACCACAAAATGTGAGTACCTCAAAACCTCGCTGCATTGACACTCTGTTGATACAATACTAGAAGATATCATTAATCAATGAATGTGTTGTTTGTTTTTTAAGTGTTTTAACCAGAAATTATTAAAGATTAATCTGAATTGCTTAAAGTATTTAGCCATGTTTGTTTGTGTGTTTTTTGTTTTGTTTTTTGTTTCTTTGTTTCTTTGTTTCTTTTTGTTAGGTTCAGAATAATGTGGTAATACTAATGCTTGGATTTGGGTCATCAAGATTGTTAACAATGTCCAAAAAATGTGAGATTAACAATTTCAAGATGTGTCATGTGACAACTGAGTTAAATGGTGACAAGTGGACAATTAAAAGAAAACCGAAAACACCGATCTCTTTCAAATTTAAACAGCGTGTTTGTTTCCAATCATGTAGTCCACCTTTTATATTAATCTCAACTGATTTTATTTCTGTGCATTTTGATATGGCTGCAATACAAAATTTCATTTGTGTAGCAATTTCATTACACAGAACTGTACACCATTTTGTTCAAAATACAATTGTATGTGTGTCCAGCAGGAGTTGCTATTCAATTTTTTAAGGCCCTGTCACACCTCTCCAGGCAAGATACACAGGCTTGTTGCAAGTAAGGATTTTGCAGCACGCAGAAGAATTTTCTGCGGGCGGATAAGGATGTTGGCGAGTTTCGCATTTCCGTCTTACCTGCTAGACATGTGCTACCTACCTGCTACTTGCGTGTATTCTGTGTGACCTGCGTGAGAACTTCGAAATCAATCAGTTTTCAGTTACAAGCGACATAAGGGGACTGTGAAGTACCTTCGGGAGAGTTGCCTGCTAGGTGCTGCCACTATTAACTAAAGGGCCTCCTGCTGGTGTTCTGAGCGTACCTTTGTGGGCAAACCCCTGCGATTCACCCAGAACAAGTTTTGAGCATGCTCAAGGCCCTGTCATACCATGTCTAGGGAAGCCTTGCGGGAATTTTTTTGCTACCCGGAGGTCCCCGCAGTTGGCCTGACCTGACAGTACCAAGCACGTATCTCGTCCGTAGTGGCCCAGAGGTGCGCAAGCAAGTTTGATTTACCTGCAGCCAAGTTTTGATCATGACCAAAACTTTTTTTTTTTTTGCCCGCAGAAGTCCACACAGAACACCAGTAGGTGACCCGTAGCTGCTACAAGTCACAGGCAGTTGACCCGCTTGAAGCACGTAGGAAAGGTGTGACAGGCCCTTGAAATTAAATTATTCCCTGTATATTAACATGTTAGGCAATCTGAGCAAAGTTTGTGTATAAAAACAGTAATAAGCAAGCGGAGCAAGTAAGCCCGCTGCACACTGTACGATCCGACCGGTCGTACGACCTTAAGACCGGAAGTGTGACATCACCAGTCTTGCCAGTTTCCAGTCGTATGACTGGGTCTTGGCGCCGGTTGTAGAGATTTGACATGTTGAACTTCCACAACCAGTCATGGGCTTTCAGCCAATCAAGATATAAAATGCATGCGCATGTACGTGCGCTTAATATTCATTTGTAAAATGTACTAAAGACGAAACAGTCATTAGCCTACTCGTAGGGTCAGGTTGTAATGTATGCGTTGGCAGGTCGTAGGACTGGGTCTCATGGGTCTTAAGGTCGTATAGTTGTTAGTCGTATAGTGTGAGGTGGGCTTTATGCTGCATAGTGCTTTATGTGACCCCACCCTTGCATAGCCTGTACTCAATGAGCTGAATCTCCATTCTTCATAGCCTGTACTCAATGAGCTGAATCTCCATTCTTCCTCTTGAGTGTTTTTTAGGTTGTTGTGTAACTATTACACAAGAGCATTAGGTGAATTGTAGAGCATACTAGCAGTCCATAAGGATGTATCAAAATGAGAAGTGGTGGGGGGGGGGGGGGAGAATTGGTGGGATGTACTTGACACCTTACCAGGAATAATTCAGGCATGCAGCTGTGATGAGTCATGTAAGTTCTCCATTACTCAATTATCGTCATGTGGTCAGAGTGTATGCTCAGAGTTTGTCCTACTTACTTGAATAGTGTGCATGACTAGAATGTAACTCAATCAATCAATCAATCATTCAATCAATCAATCAATCAATCATAGTTTATTTCCAGTCAACGAAAATCAAAATGTAATACAAAGTATACATATCATGAATATCATGAAATGATATTGTCTAAACTTTTACAAAAGGTTCATGTAATATACGAAATAAATTACATACATCAACATATGTACAATAATCAGAAGGAACGATGCGTATACATGTATACTTCGCAAGCTTTCAGAAAATAACTTCAATTTTTTTTTTTTTTTTTGAAAATAGCGATCCACTAAAAAGCTAAGCTTGTAGGACGTGGATCGCTAGATAATTGATATGTAGATAGAGGGCTAATAGATAGATAGATAGATAATAGATAATAAATGTAGATAGAGGGAGCATTACAATGTAGTCAGCACGGTCACTTACCAATACTACGTAAACTGTTTTCATATTAGATCCTGAGTTCAGGGTAATGTTAAAAGTAGGTCAGTTTTGGACAATCCCCCCCCCCCTGCCCCCCCCCCCCCCCCCCCCCCCCCCACACCATTGACTAAGAGCTAAAGAATATCCCTCAGTCATTCCAAGAGCTGCAGATATAAAGCTGAGCAGTGAACAGTGACCTTTAAGTTTCAAAGTCCCCTTAGAGAATTAAAAAAAAAAAATTATTGGCTTGAAAGGAATGACTTTCAAGTGTAGTCTCTTTTATTATTAGACTAGATGGAGGTTGTTCAGAGTAGTGTGTCATTGACCAGATTCTTAGAATGTTGAGAAGGTTGAACTGATCCACTCCATTACTGCACGCTGCATGTTTCGTTAGACATTTAACCTGTTGAGGACAGTTTGATTTTGCTACACGCATTTCCCATAGACGCCTGCCCGAGTATACTCGGACTCGTCCTCAACAGGTTAGTTATCCTCTCGGAATAGAGACTGTAGCTCTTGTTTGTGAGGCTGAGCTTCATAATATTTATCACTGGAAGAAAAAAAAAAGGAGTAAAGAAACAACAGCAGAGCATTATCCACACTCTGCACACTGCATAATAAATCTAAAACTGTCTTGCCAACCACTGAAATGTATGTGTTTCTTTCTTTTTACCATCTTTTTGTTTTTGTCTTTTGTTTCTTGTCTTTACCCCTTCTGCAGGATGGGAGACTACCATCGCTACTTGGCTGAATTTTCCAAGTCTGATGCACGCAAGTGTGCGTCTGACTCCAGTTTAGGTGCATACAAGAAGGCCAATGAGATCGCTTCATTAGAACTGCAGCCTACTCACCCAATCAGGTGTGCAGATTGTCAAAAGTGAAAAGGGTGGGGGATGGAGTTTTCAGGCATTCATAGTATCACACGTACTCGCGCACTCTAAATTTACATAGAGTCACAATGATGGCATGCGCATGCACAATGATTTATCCAGAAAAGTTTGTTCACAGCAGTCCTGATTACATATTCATGTGGCATCTAAATTTTCATCCTTTCTTCTTCAGTAACCAATCAGAAATAAGAAAGGAAGACTAATATGAATATTCAATACTTTTCTCATGAATGTAGGAGGATGGTGACCAGCAATTCGCCCTAGACCATTATTAAGTCCCCTAATAAAAGTGACAATTTAGATCTTTCATGAGCATTGAAAATTACGCAAATAATGTAAAATCTGATATCTTTTCCCTCTTTTCCTTGAGTAGTAATCACTTTGCTTGAGGTGTTGTAATAGTTTCTGTGTGACCATGTTCATGTGCCTTCAGGTTGGGCCTGGCACTGAACTTCAGCGTGTTCTACTACGAGATCCTGTCCTCGCCCGACCGTGCCTGCCGCCTGGCCAAGGCAGCCTTCGATGATGCCATCGCTGAACTCGACAACCTGAGCGAAGATAGCTACAAGGACTCCACGCTAATCATGCAGCTTCTGAGGGACAATCTGACGCTGTGGACATCTGATATGCGTGAGTAAACTAGCAAGTGTAGGGTGCTGATATAGTGTGTGGATGTGCCTTCTTTTTCTATAGATGTCTGTGCATGAGCTGAGGTTGCTACGAAATGTGAAATATTTTGTGCTAAACATGTTTTCATGGAGGAGTGATGTTAGTGTGCTCTGCAAATATGCTGATTAAAATAATAATGTCAGCGCTTCACAGCTCGCCCATAGTACACAGGAATATTTCAATAATGTTCTTCATTGATGATTAAGAAGTCTACATCCTGTTTGAAATGTTGTCATTGTTAGGCAATTTCAATATTATAATTTTTAATATGAAGGAATTTCAAGTTGGTATTTTTTTAAAACGGAAGGTTTTTTTTTTCTTACTTTTTTATTGCTACTTTTTGCAGTATTTTAGGCTGTTCTTGTTTTGTTTTGCTTTTTTTGTTGTTGAATATACTGCAGATTTCATGGAAAATACTGTTTTTTTTTCCCCAAATTGTAGTACTACACATGTCTGTTGCTAGAGAGGTAAAAATATTATTTTCAGTGAGAAGTGCCTTTTCAGCCCTTGGAATGCTACAGTGCTGCTTACAAGGTTGGCATCCCTGAATTAATCCTTTGCCCTTGTCTCTCCTTTGTTGTGTCTAGAATCAAATAAGGATGACAAGGCAGAGCCAGAGGTAGAGGACCTGGAAGAACAGGGGCAGGAGGCTTCTTAATCAACGGTGGAGGGTCCAGGATCGCTCCTCAGATCCAACCTGGCACAGATAGAAGGGACATGTTACAGTGCAGTTGTGTGTTTCTTGTTTCACTATCATACTACTAATCAACTTCATTATTTTTACCTCCTTTCTGTGTATCGGCACACTTCATTTTAATATTCTCACTCTTAAAACACAAAAGAACGTCATGAAAGACAAAATAAAGACATGCAAGGAAAAAAATGGCTAAAATGCACTTGTTTAGGTTTTATCGGTAGAAATGAAATAATTTATTGAGTGTTGTGTGGATTATTAGTGGTAGATGTTCAGAGAACCAAGTTGTCAAAACAGCACATATTTATAATAAAACATCAAGGAAGAGATACTTCACCATGCACTATAGTCATCATAAGATAATAGACGTCTATGATTGTGTGATATATCCACTTGAAACTTAATGTATACATATATTGTGTAAGATATTGTAACTTTTTTGAGCTTCGTATAAACCTGTTAGGCAGAGCAAAAGCAACATTTAGACAAAAAAAAAAGCCAAAAAAAAAGAAAAAAAAAAGAATGTGTATATATTTAGTCTCATTAATCAGCTGTTCCATCTGTTCTCGCCTATGCTTCTATTGCGCTAGTATTGAAACGGCTAGGCTAGCTTTGTCAATGCGGAAGTATTGTATCTTCTCTCTCTCTCTCTCTGTTTTGTATGCGTTTCCATTGTTTTTTTCGTGTCACTGGGGAGAGATGATGTCGAGCGAGTTGGGACTCAACCTGGGTTGAATTTGTTGTGTATTAATGCTTTCTTTCCAATCTGGCGTGTTTCTTTGAGCCGTGACCGGTGTGCGTCTCCGATGAGTTGAGACTACAAATGCCACGTGATTCTGTGAATTTGACCGCCCCACAGTTGGAACTTTTTGCACCAGTTTCACTCGATTCCACACTCATAAGTGCCAGTTGATTTTTTTTTTTTTTTTTTTGGCGTTCTTTTAATGAAATCAAGCTTCTGTGAATAATGTGATATTTTAAGGATTTTTAGTTACTGTTTTTGTTTTGTTGATTCTGCACTTCAACATAAATGCTGTCATTGTAGATATCGGGTGACTGTGGCGTTTTAGATATGTTACACAAGAATGCAAAAACTAAAGTGCATTTATTTGCTTCACATCTTGACAGAAGATGGTTCCCAGAATGTTTTTTGGTACGCACTGATTCCCCCCCAACACCTTCCACCCCTTGTAAATGAAGAGAAAGAGCTGTGAAACTATCCATGAAGATATTTGTGAATAGATAGTGTTAGTGGGAGATCACATACTTTGTTATACTTTAATAAGCTTGATGTCTCAAGAAGGAAAAAAAAAAAAAGTCGCTGGGAATATTCTGTAAATCATTCTATTAAAACAAAAGAAAAGAAAAAGATGAACTGAATGCTTGCATTGTACTGACTTAATGCAGTAGGTGTATGGTAACATATATTCCCACACACACATGCTCACACTCTCGTATAGAAAGAGCTGGCATGTATATTTGAGCCACTGGCTGGCAGATGTCTCCAGTGAGCAAAGAAAAATAAATATGGTAAAGTTGTACAAATTCAGTGTACGCAAAGAGTGCAGGCTGGAGGGAAATAAGCAGAATTATCAGAGATACTTATTGTGTGGTTTAGAAAACAGCAAATACACACTAGACCAAGCCATTGTTTCTGCAGACAGAAAATTAGTTTGCTATATGAAATAATCAAAAGTTTGATATTAGCACAAATGGTGTACTGGTACATGCTCTTTATGCGTGTGGTCCTGTCCAGGAATGTGGATTTAGTGTTTTATATAGACATATTATGTTGTAATGGCGCAATCAGACACAGCATAAGCATAATGAAGGAATTTGCAAGGTACATCGTTGTATGAATTCAATTTCCTAAGTGCTTAGTCCGATCTATGGTTTGTGATGATATACAAATATGCCTACCAAAATGGGGAAAAAATACAATGGAACATTTCCTTAAGAGGTGTGTTCTGGGTTTTTTTTTCCCCCCTCTCTCTCAAAACAATTCCTCAAATTTGCCGCAGCATAACAGTATCCACTGAATACGAAGCTCAAGCATATTGGACGAAAGTTGAAATTGTACTTGGGAACATGTACGACGTTACACAGTGTTTGTTTTAGATAACAAAAAAAAAAAATGAAAAATGAAAAAAAAAATATATGTGTTAGTTTGACCTGTGTGCAGAAAGTAATGATTGCTGTTTCATCACTGTAATGAAGATGTTTTTTGTCTATATATTCTCTCTTCTCTACTTATATGGAAATGAGAAAATTGGCTAATTCTCTTCATGTAATCATTGTGAAGACGAGAGGAAATGTCGCAGAATGTTCAGCAAATACAGGTTTATGACTTGGTGATAAAGCTTGTCTGTCTTTTTTTTTTGTGCTCCTATTTTTTTTTTTTTTTTTGGTCATGGTTTCATGGTAACTTCCAAGACCAGAATTGCTTGAAAGGATCATCTTTTTTTTTCTTCTTCTTCTTTTTCTTTTTCATCTTTATGCTGGTTGTGACTTATGGAAGAATGACGAGTTTATTCAAGCTGTAGGAGCAAATACTCATTGAATTTGATACATTTGTGATTCCAGAACAGCTGAGAGAGTTGTTTGTGAATTAATTCCACAGAGAGAGAGAAAAAATAAGCCACATTAAGTAGCAATCTTTAGGTCAGGGCTCTTGTTCAGGTCTCAGAAATAAACAGACAAAGGATGGGGGCTATTGGATTTTAATTCACTGTAGATTAAGGTAATACAGTGTACCAGCTTAAATGTTTATGTACTTGATACATACAAAGTGTAGAATTGATGTCTATTATGCTTATGGTGAAGCGAAAAAAAAAAAGACAATAAGTGGCAATTTTGGAGCTCCGATTGTAGTAACCGTCTTAGACTAAATCTAGTTTTGCACAGTTTACATTGATTACAGAGAGGATGTAAGGACAAAAGACAGCAACACCTGGTTTGCTATAGAAAATCACCATCAGCTGTTGGTACAATAACTACCACAATAAAAGACGGACTTTGATTCTCAATGTCTCCCCATAATACATCTCGTGCTGGCCTCATGTTTCTGGGCCGCTGGCCCCATCTTTCTGCCTTGCTGGTCAGTGTTCACAAAGGTGGTGTGAGTTTAGTACAGGGTTTATGCAAATTTCTTGTGGGTAAATGCATGTAGAAGATTGTGTAACCAGCATTAATAACTGTGTGTTGATATGCGCATGTGAAAGGTATGCATATTTCACGCTTGTTTTAGTCCATTGACTAAATTTGAGCCAGGTTGTTGATTAACACCACCTTTGTGAATACGGGCCACTGTGTCCAGTGATTAATTGCGAGTGAATGCATAGGGGTGTGTATGTGAGGCTTATGGACGAGTTTAGCTAGGCTGCATGTTTGTGTGGAGGGACCATAGGAAGGCATGCAGTGGCACATCTCTGCCCCCACACTGGCAAAACATCACTTGTACATTGACATTGTTGTAATGTACATCTCTACTTCCTAAGGAGTAAGATTTTAGACTGCCATTGCTGTCGGGTATTGCAAGACCTCCCCTTCCCATTCTCATTTTTGCCTGTGTTCAGACTATATAAAGCATTAATCACTTTGAATATTCACATTTGATCAGCATTCTTGTCAAAGGGTAGTGTGAATGCAGGGTATGGCAATGGGGGTGGGAGCTTCAGAGGGGTATGGCTTATATGCACTGTTTAGATGTTGGGTTGTATGAGATGGTTCCATGACATTTGCTCCTGGGACACCTGCCCCCATGAAATATCTTCATGCTAAGCCCAACAAATTCTACCCACAAACATAACCCTAATCCTAATCCTCGTATCAAACTAAACCCAAAACCCAATCACAACCCTAACCCTAACCCCAAGTCCTTGGAGAAAATAAGACCTGAGCAATTGTTGCAGGAGTAAATGTCATGTCACCATGTGAGCTATGTTCTTTATAGGTGTGAATGTGAGTGTATGAGTTTTGGTTGTTTGGGTATGGAGAAAAGGAGATGGGGGGTGGGGGGAGGATGTGTCCAAGATGTATTATGTTCCATTGAGTGACAATGGAAGGGTCTACATATGGGTGTAATTTTAGAGTTTAAAAAAAGTTTTGGTGAATTAAAATGAAGGGAACAACATACACAGTAACCATGGAGCATGACTAACTGCATGCAAGATTCACCTTTAAGTTTAATATAACAAGGATCAATAATACTGAGTAAAATCTCTGCATGGATTAAATATTTCATGGGGACCTAGACTCGGCTTCCGAGTTTACTATTAAATAGACCGACATACAAATGTAAGACTGCATGTTTGTTTCACAGAAATTGAATGTGTACAAAAGTTTGGAACATGTCCCCATGGCACAATGCACAAGTAGCCAATGAGGTGCAAAATTTAATACTTTTCTTACACTTACACACAGTGCTTTCACAGCCTGGGACTAGTGTGGTGAGTGCACAGATGGCAAAAAAGGTTCAGATTGTACTATTTTACAATCAATCGACACTATACGTATTTAATCAAGGGGACACAGTTCATTTAGTAGGCATGTTACTAAGATATCCACACACTTCTCCACACAAGTCACAGGTGGTCATGGATAGGTTGACAAATCTAGTGTGAGTGAAATAAAATGGTGTGAAATGTTTGCACAAGTGAGTCATCCATCTGGAGGGCATTTCATGGAAGAGTTTTGTCAGATATTTCGTCTGACAAACTGTTACAAGCTACAGAAATCCTTGCATGTGATTGGCTGACAGCAAATTTATCCGACAAAGTTGTCAGACAAAATGCTTCATGAAATGCCCCCCCCCCCCATTCTATATGGAGTAATGTCCATCAATGACTCTCCCTTTTCTCCTCTTCAGTCCATATCCTTCCCCCCCCCCCCCTTCCTTGTCCAAGATACAGTTAAACTCGCCTAAGTCGACTTCGCATATGTCGAATAATCGCGCAAGTCGATGATTTTAAAAAGTCCCAATTTTCCCCCATTGACTTACGTGTAATAATTCACTCACAAGTCGAATTTTGTAAGTCGAATACTCGCCTAAGTCTATGAAATTCCAAGAACACTTTCACGGAAAAACCATTAAATTCACTGTGCCTAAGTCGAATAAGATTTTATTGTGCAACAAATCACTGTCAAAATCACGAGACGCCAGTTTTTGTTTACGTAAGAACTAGCCCGACCAGACAGGTGACAAAAAAATGATCTACAGTATCAAAATTCAAAGCGATCACATGCGATTGTTGAACTCTCTTCGTGTTTGGAGGTCCGCTGGTACAGCCGTCGCGCTAGCGCTACGTACGTACTACAACATACATATACAGCGACTGGGCTGTGTATAATTGTGCGTACAGCGACTGGGCTGTGTATAGTCTGTGTATGTTTGCAGTCTGCGCTGTGCAGTCGATGGATGAAGCTGCTGAGTTTTCAAAGTGGAAAGTAGGGGGAAAGTTACGGGCACGGGTAAATCAGAAGTACACCTCTACACGCATTTCAAGCCACGGTATGGTAAACTGGAATCAATCACTGCTCAAATATCGTTCATATTCACTTCCCCAAGGTTTAATAAGGGTGTAAAGTAATCGGACCTGTGCCAATGCTAATGCACTGTCCATGCAAAGTTAGCCGCGGCCCTGCCGGGCGACCCGTGCTGCGGCACACCACTCCAGCTCTCAGCTCAAGTGTAGACAACATACATGTACATTATACATAATGTACGTGTGGTGTGACTGTTGTTAAGTCGATTTTTTTCGACTTACGCACAAGTCGAAACTCGCCTAAGTCGATGTGTTTTGCTCAGTCCCGAGAAGATCGACTTAAGCGAGTTTAACTGTATGTCAACCAATTCTTGTACAGGTGACTCCAGTTACAACAAAGTCTGCGGGACCAGCAGTTTTCTTTTGTTCCAGATATCAAAATGTTGTTTCAGCTGAACAAATGAAGTACCGGTATATAAAGATATATAGGCCTAGATAATGTTAAAAGGATGGTATAGTATTGGTGGAGAAGAGAAATGGGCATTTAACTTTTTGCGAGATACCAAGAGACCACTTACGAAATAGTACAGACCATACCATTCAGAGAAATTCAACATTTATTTGATGAAAATCGATTTTGGAATGGCTGAGACACCCACAAACAAATTAAAACAAAGCGATTGTAATAAAAGGTGGGTCCAACATTTTATTAGGATCGCTCTGTTTTGAATATCTCGGCCATTTCAAAACTAATTTTCATCAAATAAATGTTGAATTCCTCTTGGAATTACATGTTCTTTCATATTTCATGAAAGGTTTCTTATTGTCTCACCGAAAAATGTTAGAAACCCGAAGTTAGGTCTCAACCGAAACTATACAATCCCTTTAAAGCATTTCCCAAATGCTTCAGAGTGCTGCATCACATCAGACCCCAATGCATCAACACGCCATAGTGTATGGGTAGTCTCCATTAAATTCAATTCATCCTCATTTTGTTCTTCATCAGAATATCAAATGAAAATCAAAGAACTCTCAAAATACAATATTTCGCTGGCATTATCTGACAAATGGTACATGTAATCAAATTGTGAACAGTACTCTTTGGGTAGTCTGATGGAATAAATCAAGTTTTGCCAAATACATGGGGGAACCACTGGAGCACATTGCTGGAAAAAAAATAAAATGTCTCTCCCATGGCTAGTCATGCAAAGTTTTTAAAAATGACCTTGAGCACAACAAATTTTTCCATTCTATAGACAATAACACCAATCCTGAACTGAATGACATTGAATTAAATGAGCAAGCAGCAATAGGCAGAATGCTTTTTCCCCTTTCATGTTCCTTTTTTTTTTCTCTCTCTCTCTCTCTCTCACAATCATACACTAGTATACAACAACATGTGGTAATGACAACATTAACAGTATTCCTGCACATCACAGAGTAACTGTACAGAATAATTTAATGGAGACTTTTTCCTCTTTTTTTTTTCCTTTTTTTACAATTCATTTGCTGTCACAGTATGTTTACAATATTTTTTTTTTATTTTCCTTTTTTAAATACACTGTATTACAATCATATTTTCAAATGTATTGTACAATATTGATAGAGCATTTCACAACAAAGTTCATTAAGATTGTGGCACTTAAAAAATGTTACCGACATTCACAGGATCGCTTTAAACTGATATATTACTGTACCTTTCATATGCGTACGTTGAGATAGGGCACTGAAATACACCAGTGGCCAACATTTCTACATTATATACCACTACCTGAAAACTAATATATGTTTTTAGTATTATTCTCTAAAATATTGATTATCAGTCATGCTATGATGAAGACATATAATCCCAAGTTATCTGGAGCGTGTCCAATCACAAAATTCTCTCTCATTTATTTTACATTTTAGTGTCAATTACTGTGAGCCTGACAGTAAATACTGTATCACTCCATCAGTCAAAATGCAATTACAATCCACACTCACAAACACACACGCATATGCACTCATAAAACTGTACATATGTCCATGCATAAACAAACTCTCATATTTCATACACACGCATTCATACACACATTTTAGTCATGCATGCACACAGGCACACACACCTTCAATCATGCTCGACTGTGAACCTCCCTACAATTACTTCTCCCCCTCCCCCCCCCCCCCCCAAAAAAAAAAAAAAAAAAATCCTCCTACAGTCAAGAAGAGGATATACACACACAAAGCTTAAAACTGAGAACCATTCATCTGCTGGGCTTACACTTGGACAGAAGGAAGGTGAAAACTCAAATCCACAATTCAGACAAAGACGAACCAACTGTAAAAATTATTGTGTAAATTCACAGAGAAATACCGAATTTGACCAATTACAGGAATCATAGCATGGTTGTTGGGGATAAATGGTGTGGCCAGTTTGCATTCTTGCATTTTCTTTCTTTTTCTTCTTCTTTTAAGATTTCAGTACTTATCTGTCTCATGGGCAGACATGCACTGCAGAAGACACGACAAGATTTTTACAGCACTCGTCACAGAGGTTGCACATCACTTTTGAGAAGGAGTGGGATGAACACATAATACGTGAAAGAATAAAAGCACAGTAAGAACAGACTCTTTTTTTTTTTTAGGATCATGGTACTTCGAGTGAGAAAATGGACTTGGCTCGACAAAGTTACTTTACATGAGGCAAGGCGTGTAATGATGTGTTTTAGATGGAAGGAAAACAAAGATTTTCTCACATGTAAGATCCACTAAGTGTGTGCGTATGTACATACACTTGATTTTATCACATAAAAACTAGACTTAAGAGTTAAGATGAAGTTTAAACTACCTGAAATGTTTACCTGAACTCAAACATCTCAAAAACATCATATTCTGTGTTCCTTACATCAAAAATAAATGCACAAACTCCCTTCTGAATATAAACCATGAACAACTTTGAGATATCCTAACAACTAATGCATTTCTTGCACAAACTGCAAATTCATGTCACTATCAACAAAAGAGCACTAAAGCCCATCCACAGTAGCAACACTGTCACATTGACCCCTAAATGTCATGGATGACTCAAAGTGATTGATTGACCACATGACCTCTTGCTCCATATACTGGTATTTGGACCAGGATGCCACAACAGATAATATAGTGCACTGACCTATGAAAGCTATGTGACCAACAATATCCAGTATGTGTGTTATGCCACAGTGACCAAGCTGAAACTTTGAACACACTGTGATAAAGATTTGCCAATTTCCATGTACGACAAGATAGGACAAGATAGGACAATCAGGCCATAATTTAAGGTACAATCTCTATCTGGATCATGTGACAAACAGCCTTCTTCCTGTAAACAGACATGTCTTAACTTATAACACATTGTTAGCCATTTGTTCAGTTGTGATCTTTCAGCTTTGCTATTTTGCAGTGACAAGCATGAAACCTTCTGGGCAAATGAATTTTTCACACCAACATGTGCAAACATTTGACCAAGTAAGACATGAGATCTAACTATGGAGAATTCTTCCCCTTTAATTGTTTTCATGCCTTTTATATCAAACCATGGCTAGGTTATGACATATTCCACTGCTGTTTCCTCAGTCATCTAACATGTACACAGGCTAATGTAACAGAAAAACACACACACACACACACACAAAAGATCAACATACTAAAAATAACAAAAACCTCAAACATTTCCTGCTATTAACCATGTTTGCCCCATGAAAAATTCCATCACTACACAAGGTCCCTCTTTCCTTCAGTCCTGGACTAAACTCTATTATCCTTACAAAATTACAAGATATAACAGTAATCTACAAAGCAAAACCAGACCAGCAATACCTTCGAGCCAAACGTCCAAATGCCATCAGTACCCGTTTCTGTTTGGAATCATAGCCAGAATGCTATTGCTCAGAAATAACACACAATACAGAAGAACACAAACACACAATTAACAAAAAGACAAAACAGAAGAAAACATAAATTTGAATGAAAACAAAACAACTGCATAAGCTGCACCCTAAGCCGAACAGGTGACCTAACTGCTAGTCCAAGCATGGCTGATAAACCAACAATGCAAAAATTCACATCAAGAATGGGAAGAAATTCACACGGTGTCTTTTTTTTTTTTGTTTCCTATTTATGAGACTTTGTGGTTGAATTGGAATACACAATACATACAGTTATGCTTATGAGAAGGTATCTAAATTCCTTCATGAGCGTTTCGAACATACAGGAGAAACATAAACAGGAGAAGAGTTGAAAAGGGGGAGCAGGAGAAGAGATGGAACAGAAGAATACCAGATGGAAACTTAAGGAAGAAGGGAAGGAAAAATACACAAATATACATATAATATATATATATAAAGGAAGGTGAAACAGAAATAATATACAGCACATGTGGTTTTAAGGGGGCCAGAGGACAGACATGAAAATATGAAAGGTTGGTTTCCTTGTAAGCGTTGAAAAAAGAATCCAGTCTTTCTTTCTTTTTTCTTCCTGTTGCATTCAGCTGAAAAAAATGCCATTACACATGCAAGCAGAATGTCTGCATATTGTAACAAGCCACTGAGCATGACTGGCTGCGGTATACAAACATGCCATGTTTAACACCCTCTCTGAATAGGTTTGCTGTTATTGGATGTTATTGCTGTTATTGGATGTCGTTTCTTTTTTTTCCCCCTTAAAGGATCAACAAAGACTGCAATGTCAGACTGTTAATTCCTAGCTGTCATTCATCATGACCCTTGACCCTTGGTTGGCATAATGTGCATACAGATATTAAAACCCTTGGACTTCACCAATATGCAGACTATGAGTTTACCATTCATGACTACTGTATACATCAATAGCGAATCTTACTTCTCGAGAATCAGGACTTCCTAACGATTTCTCGAGTGGTTGAATTCACAATTGTGGAGCATGGGACTGAACAGAGAAATGTATGCATACATGCACGTCATCATCATGTTAAGATCAGAGTTAAAATTTTTGTGTGTTTCTAATTTGTCAATAGCACCTGACTTGCAAAATTCACAAAAATAAAAACCTCACAAAATATTTGGCATACACAGTACTTCATCTCAATGTTTTCAATAACACTGAGAGGACTTACGGACACCATACCTCCCCTTTATTAATACAGGCCATAAACTTATTTTCATGGCATACATGTACATCACTACACACAGAGGATTAAAGTAACAGTACCAGTATCTAAAGAGATTCCACTACATCCAATCAAGGAATGTTTAGATGCACAAATACCCTCGTCAAACTTGAAGCATTGCCAATGTACACACACATCCCATTTATCAAAATGAATATAATCACTTGACAGAATGCAAGTCATAAGATTTTGGCAAAAATATTTTACACATGGAGAATGCACAGCTCAACGCCTATATTTCGTTTTATTTTTCTTTCAAATGGTATCCTCTCTGCCATAAATGGATGTGAATTATATACATCTCTCCACAAAGGAGAACAAAATTAATGGTCTGCAAACGTTATCATACACTGTATTCCTGTATGTGCAGTCCACCCCCCTCCCATATGTTTCTAGTCTCGGATATGTATTAGCATTAGCTCTAAAACAATAGCCATCTTCTGCTAAACAATAGCATGTACCCCTGTCTCGATATCAACAAAACTACCTGGTAAGCATCCCTTAAATAAACTTTTGAAGTTAAATTACTATCCACACATACTTTGAGCATCATACTACCAGAAAGATGTGGTGTCATTAACAGTACACCTCACAATGCTTGCATTTTCTACACAGAGACAACAGTGTCAGAGAGCAAAGAAAGTACGTATTCTCCTCCTCCTCCTCCTTAATTTCCTCCCCTTCCCCTTCATTCTTGGTTACATATCAAGGCAGTCATAATGCCCAATGATTATATCAATTCTCATGGTCGACCATCCCAGTACTTAGCAGCGGCGGGAGTGAAAACAAACCCATGGTCAGCATATTTTCGAGACAAAATCAGCTACTTTTCTTCCATTACTACTGGCTTGGAAATTCCATGAAACTGTCAGATATGGCCCATCTTCACATTTCTGATGCCACAGGCAGTTTTATTGACAAAATATGGTAAAGAATGGTAGATCAAGGTTTCTAAATGCCGACACCGTGCTGTGTCATCTTTAAAACAATGTAGATTCGTGCACAAGGCCTACCAGCTGGTAGGCCTAAGCTCAAGCAGCTGCTGCGCACATGGATGCACATGTACTTTACGGGCAATAGTTTTGATTTCACTCCAGCTATAGTAGAACCATCTACCGTGCACCTGACCGTGAGAATACTGGCAGAAATAGCTTCATATACACAATAATGGATGTTGTAAGGCCCTGTCCAAGACAGAAGGCTGAACCTCATAACTACAGTCAAACCTGCCTTAGCGGCCACCTCTCTATAGCGGCCACCTGTCTACAGCGGCCACTGAAAAATCCCCCCGAGAGAAAAGCCATGTTAAAGACCCTGTGTATAGTGGCCACCTGTCTAACGCGGCCAGCGGCCACAAATTTTGTTTCCCGCGGTAGATTTTAACCTGTCTATAGCGGCCAAAACCCCGATGGAGCCGTAGCCGAGCCGATAATTCAGCGTGTTTTTTCTGCTTTTTAGCCGTGCCAGTCATTCCTGGGCAGCGTTCAGTGATCGCTACCGCTGCATTCATCACTTATTCAGTCACAATAATGCACTAGTGTTAAGCTTTCTTCATGACTGTGCACATGCTACATGTATACTACTGTGCGACAATTTCATAAACACCGGCATTGTTCTATGCATGATGCACACGTGTGCATACGTACACACATACATGTACATGTAGGCAATGCACACAAAGTTGGATCACCTGTCTATAGCGGCCACCTGTCTATAACGGCCACTTTTTCCGTATCCCTTGTGTGGCCGCTATAGACAGGTTTGACTGTAGTTGTTTTGAGCGCTATTTATAGAACAGAAGACAAGCATTGGCATATCTGATGTCACACCAACCAAATTAATATGGCTTGTATGTAATTCCCTATGTATCTTTATATCTGCAACATCAACATAGTGTGCACATTTAATTAAATGGTTTAGTATTTCACTGTATGAATCTGCATATTCTTTATTCCCTGTAAGAAAGAAACATAAAAAATAAAATGAGCACAGACAGCTTGAGGTACTTCACAATACCTACATGTTCTTTACAGCAATTGCGGATATATTATTGGATAGCTAATACAATTTGTTTTAAACCAGTGACAGTATCACCTTAGCACAACGTTTTGTATCATTCTCTCTTTTTTTTTCCAAACTGTACTGTCAATCTCTCAAACATATTCTTCACACAACTTAACACACATATCATTTAAAAAACACATTCATCCTCTGAACCACTCGAAATAAAAGTCACTTAAAACCAGATAAAACCAAGATATCTTTCATAGCACCTATACAGTATTTCTCAACATTTCCTGCTAGAACCCACTCTCATTGTCAAGCTGACCTGCATATCCCTGATATATCTTTACAAACGAGCTGTATTCAATAAACCCACACCCTGACAAACACTCAATAAATGAGGTAAAACAAAAGAAAGCTGTAATCCGCCAAACAAGCAGCAGAAAGCATGCTAAACCAGTTTCTATCATACATGCATAAACCCCATTCATGGCAGTTCTGGTGACATCTAAAGTCTTTATCGTATTTTATTGTGCGAACCTATTTTTTGAATCTTCCAAAATCTCTACACAAAATTTTTACGCACATAAGAGGAAGTGATTCATATTGTGCTCTCAAGCGGGTCTACCTCCTCTAATAAAACTTCTTCACAATGCATTCAACATAAAAGAATTGACGCCATGACCTCCACTCACATATTTTCCCAATCTATTATCTAGCACCAAAAAGTATTCATATTCTCACTAAATACATACTTCACGCCTATAGCCCAGTGATGAATATTCTAGTTATTCTACACAATGATCAAAACAAGGGACATCCTCAGTGTCAAATTGTTAGCTTTTTCACTACTATTGAACACTTGCATGCATTTTATGTCCAACAGCTGGCATTTCTCATACAATCGTACCTCGCTGTAAACACACAGAGTAATCAATCCTACTACACTCAGCACAATGGTGTAAGTACTTCATGGTGCAACATCCATGCATGTACATGTTTTGAATGATCAATGCCAATCAACCAGGCTCACAAGTCTGGGCAAACAGGTGCAGCAGACCATATCTCACTTTGACTCCAGGGGTAAACAAGATCAGTAAGATGCAGTATTAAGGTAACACTCCCTATGAACTCAGAGCATAGAAAAGAATAAGATTACTATGGCTTAATAGCAACAAACACACAAGAGGGAAAGGGGGGCATTGCTGTGTTATATATGGTTGTTGTTTTTCTTCTTTTTAGATTAAAGAGAAGAAAGCAAAGAATAAAAGTAGACACAAACAATTCTAGTGGAGGAAAAAAAAATGACCCAACAACAGAACATTCACACACACAACTACATACCCTACTGAACATATACAAGCAAACAGATAATTATATGATATAAATAAGCAGATGAGAGTAGACAATACAACGTTACTAGATCCTATTTTTGTACATGTACATGCACGCTTTTATAGCTTTGGAGCAAAACTAAATACACATTGAGACCTCAAAATGACTTCCATGAGACATGTTTTTTTCCCCTTGATGCGAAATCTTGGAGCAAGCAATGCATACCCCAACGACGGAATCAAAAAAGCCGAATGATATCAACTTCAGCTTTAGTAAGCGTAAAGATTTCTAAGCATTTAAGAGGGTGCTGGATCTTGTGATCTTCCATGAAATTTAAAAACTCCTGTTGCATGAAACCTCCAGCAACACTTAGCATGAAATATATCTCGTTGCGGTAAGGAGCAAAGAAAGCAAGAAATGATACATGTATAGGTGATGATGATAGAAAAGTGCATGACAGATCTGAACAGCATCATACCATGATATACTGGCAGTGTTAACTTCAAAAAGGAAGTATGTGACATCAATATGAGAAATATTCTTCTATCCCTCCTCCCATGTCCTTATTGAAAGCTCAATTTAAAAGATAATAATAATAATAATTTGAGGACACAACAGGATTTTCCCCCCCTTTAGATTAAAAAAGGGGAGGAGTTTTAAAAGCAAAAAGGGATAATTTACATGCTGGTAGCAGAGACTGATGGGAGGCTTTCAAAAATGGTCACAATGTAAAGTTATAGGCATATCTAAAAAGCATCAAGTTTGGTTTAACTGATTTTATTATATTTTCTAACCGTGTTTTTGTTGAAGACACTCCTATTCTTATCTCCCCCCCTTTTTTTTTGGCCAAGGACGTTAACTCCCATTAAAACATGGAACAGTGTTTTTTCCTTTCAGTTTCTACATCCTTAAACTTGAAACAAAGGGCTAAGTCTTTGTATTTCACCTTTGAGTGGGAATAATTGCATTAGAAATTGAATCTCTTGGAAGAGAAGGAAGCATGTAACACATCAACATTTTGGGGAATCATCATCACCATTCCACTCCTAAATGTATGCTGTGTAGATTGTGTCAGGTTATAAGGGCTAAATACTGTTGGCAAAATGTCTTTTCGATCATATACATGTAACATTACACACTGAGAAATACTTGGCTGTGACTGGAAGATGGCTGTAAGTAACTTGTAACCATCAAATAGTAATTACACAACAGTGAAAATGAGAATATAAACTCTGCTGCCCACTAATAGTCAGTACAGGCCATGCACAGTATGCCTACGTGCCAACATTCATGCCAACTATGTACACACCCACACTAATACACACACACACACACACACAAAACAAAACCACAACACACATAAACAAACACACAAGCCAACAAACATACACACACACACACACGTTCAATTCAACATGATCAGGCACACACAAAAAGTCTGTGTTCCAATACCTCAATCTGCAAAAACTAGCTTCACTACCTACCAAATACAATGTAGTTTACTTATGGTACTGTCTTCCAAAGAGACATGCAAGAGCCCCCAAACAAAAACAAAAGTTACTCTTCGATCATCTTCTTTACATCGCCATGACATAGAATCACAGAATAACCAATAAAGAATTACCACTGCCCATCACACACTGCCATATCCTAGTTCTACCAAAATTATTTGTTACAAGAAAAAAAGTTTGCCACATAAATGTGCTTTTAATTACATCTGCACGTGGTGAATCCACACAACAGATGCCTCTCTTCCATTGAAGCCTTTGTGTGCTTAGAGAACCTACTGGCACAGAAACCTCAAAGCACTGTTCACACTGTCCAAAGTTCCTGGCACAGAGAGGATGGAGTGTATCATATCATCGGAACGCAAAATTCAGATTCATACGAAATGTTAAGTTGACACAGAGGTGTGTCATGTAAGGTACCACAACCATATAACTGTATATGGTGGATTCATGACTTCTCTTGAGATGACGGCATAATATTCAATGAAGCGCAATCATGTTACTTACAAAATCTTCAATATGCTTTATATTTCATTTGAACATCTAATGAATTGGGACTTGCATGACAATTTCATATTGGGTGCAAATTTGCAGTCTAGAATCAAAGTGATGGAATGAGCATTGAGTATCATACCTTTCTTCAGAAGCAAAGTTAGTGATTTCCAACCTGGGAGTTGACATATGTTGCATTCATGCTACCACAGGCAATTTTTGGCATATGGCTGATTTCCCAAATATCTGTCGACTCTTGAAATTAGCTGACATAAAACCATCTCAAAATATACGAGGTATTCAGTCAGCAAGTAAAGCTTACTTTAATATGTGCCTTGTAGCATCTCAAGTTTCAAGAGTCTAATGCTTCAGGTTCAGTGTTTGCCCCTTTTAGTCTCTCAATGAATAAGAACCTGCAAACCAGACTTTAACCCAAAGTATCTCTCAAACTGGAAATTCTCCTTAGTAAATTGGCAACTCTAATCACATGAGCTGAAAGTGTGATGTCTCTTGCAGCTAGGGCTTAGCTCTAGGTTTATTGATGCTCTCTGGGGCTATGTTAGCCTTATCTTTGATCACATATGACAACATGGGCGGGGGGGGGGGGGGGGGGGACAGAATGCCTATCTCAAATGGGAGAAAACACATCGTAAGCAGGAGAAATTCAAATTTAACCAGGAGAGCAGGAATTTTTGAGAAAATTGTCCCAAAGCAGGAGAGCTGGAGGCTCTGAACATGAAGTAGGAAGGAGTATGAATCACAAGGCTGATTACATGCAAGAAAATGAGTTTTGAGTATTACACAGGCTTCAATACTATCTCACAGAATGACAATACAGGGTATTCCCCACATCCCTAATATCTGCGCATGAGATCTTAGGCGTTAAGAAGGGGAAATGATCCTCAAGACATCTTAGATACATAAGAGTTCATGTCAACAAAGAAGCACAAGTATTGTAATGCCGGCTTTAATATAATAATATGGGTCATATTTACACAGTGTCCAATGTCCAAATCTTGAAGGTTGTAGGAATACATGAAGGTGACATATACGAGTAACATGAACCTGGCTACATGAAGCTCATGTATATTCACTCATCCACACGCGTCTTCTCCACAGGATGGAAACAGGTGATCACAAGAGGAAATGGTTTAATACTACTTTAGAAACACAAGATTCCTTCTGTTATACATGTAAGTTAAATTAGCTTACACTTTTGGGGTTTTGAAGTGGTGGTGAGCTCAGTCCCACACTCAAATAACCTCCAGTAGAGAGGAACTCACTACCACTCTTTCTACACCTCCATCTGCTATCTCCTTAAAGGTAGGGAATCCCATTTGCATGCCTTAAATGAAGAGTTGTTTAAACACAGTGGTATGTTGAAGAGAGTATCATTTTAGAAACTCCCATAAAGTATTGAAAGTGGAAGGTAACATTTAGTACATTTTTATTGATCGTTAGATTTTGAATTGAATTTTTTTCGGGGCTCACCGTAAATTCCAGTACATTACTAGGCTACCTTTGCAGACCCATGCACTGCATGTGTGTCCATCATGTATATTTTGTGAAGAGAGTTTATCAAACCTTACAAACATTTCTATATACATTCTTGCCACACACTCTATATGTTATTACATCAGCTCTTATACTTTTAGATTTGTGTTTATAGATAAAAAAATACAGAAGACTGCAACAAAAAGGCTTAAGTGTGGCTGACACACAGAACTACTGAGTAGTTGAGTTTTGTGCATGATTCAAATTGTAGATAACTGTTGACTTCCAAATTTCTCAGCAGTGGCCTAAACGAGTCCCCCGAGGTTCATATTTAATGTTTTGCTGCATTTTGGGAGGTCTGTAAAAGGTATCCCCTACCTTTAAACTGGGTGATGACCTGCACTGTGCATTCATGAGCTTGCGACCAATGCATTACTGCATTTGCTCTTTCACCACAGTTAGAGAGTATCCACAAGCACAACATACCGGACCTCAATGCCTGCATTCCACTGGCAAACATGGATATATATACAGTATATATTGACACTGAGGGGCACCTGAGAATGTTAGGAGGCATACAGGATTTCTTAATATGAGATCTTTGATTTGACACGAGTGATCATGTTACCGACACCTTCCTCCTCCTCCTCCTCCTCCCCAAATCTCCCCTATCCCTTCCCCACCCCTGTTTACCTCATTTCCAACCTCCAAAACACAATTTTCTTGATATCAATTTTGAAAGTATGGCACAAATGTATTTGAAGGACAGCAATGGAAATACTTGCTGTATATTTACAAATAACCCCCCCCCCCCCCCCCCCCACTGCCTATTATGAAGCACTCTCATTACAGGGCACAGCAAGCTCAGGACTGGGTAGCAAGGTGACTTTATAAGCAAATGGTGCAATGATGGCTGTTTTTGCTGATTAGATGCCAAACACTGATGATGGGGAATGAAGCAATCAGATTATCAATTGAGGACTGTACTATAATGATTCTTGCTGTGACTGATAACTCTGCTGAATCATCTGAACAATGTCTAGCTACAACAACTCCCTATAAAACACTCGCTTTCGCCTGCCCCCCAAGGCACAATCATTTCAGTTCTTCAATCATGATAAAACAACAACAAAAATGATAACTGATGTAGAAGCTGATTTACTGCGATACCAAACTCAAGACACTTTTTTCTGAATTCATTCGACTTCCACCAGTCCCAATCTTTTCCTCTCTGTCATCATGAAAGAGTAAATCGAGCAGAAAACAAAGAAAATGAACAAAAATCTGAGTAAAAAACATACATTTTCCTACATTACTCCCTCCTTCATCTCTTCCCATATCTCCTTCACCCTCTCTCACCTTTTCTAGTCATCCACTCAGCATGGTACCAGGTTCTCATTACATGTTAAACCACATGGCTGATAGCAGCATGCCATATGGATGCATCTGTGTACGACTCCAAAAACCACACTCAAGCCAGCGATGTTACACCTCAGACCTGTTGCTGTCTTTGATTCCTGTATTTGATTACTAGAACAATACATTTCTCAAGACAACAGGTTGACACCACACGGAATTCGGCACACCCCTGCATCATTTTTCCCTCCTGTGCTGAACACCCCAATACAGCCACGGCTCACTGAATGCCATCCGCATCCGATCCACTAGTCCAGTTAGCGAGACACAAATACAAGAAACTACAGAGTGGTCTAGCAGCATCACATCAGAAGATCCATTCTCACAAACATGCTTTCAAAAACACTACAGCATCTGATAAAATACTGAGATTCCTTTTTTACTGACAGCAGTCACAAGAATGACATGTGGCTACAAACCAAGTTTCTTAATTCTCAATCAGACGCAAGCCACAGAACATCATAACGAGAAGATTCAATATCACCCTGCGTGTATCAAATTATCACATCAGATACAATGTACATCATATAATGTGCATGTATCAAATTATCACATCAGACACAATGTACATACGACTTTGCCGACGGCCCCTTGGCAACAAATTGTTTGCCGCTCTCTTGTCGAGAGTCTGACAAACGAAGGATTTCATGGGTCAGCAGGACATGAAGTACTTTAATGCCTGAACAGGAATGATAGTTTGCTCATGCTCTGGAAATAAATGCCGATATACCCTATGAAAGATTACATCCAGAGCAAAGTATAGCTAAATCGTCTACCTAACTCATAGTCTCCAAATACATGTTCCCTTTAGTGTAGGGCAAAACAGCGCCCTACCAGAACACCCCTCCCAAGCAAGCCCTTCATCAATTGCACTCCGGTGAGCTGCTGCTGGCTGAGGGAAAGACCAGAATGTGGTCCATGGTGTGCTGCGGAGAGAGGCGGGCCTCAAAGGAGTGGGGGATGCTGTCTGCCGAGCCGGGGCTGGAGCTGAGGATGCCGTTGCTGTCGGCAACGAGCTCCACCGGATGCTGCTGCTGATGATGCGGCGACTGATGATGCTGGTGGTAATCTGAGGGAGATGCGGGATAAGCACGTTTGATGAGACCCGGTCTCGACTCAGAACGGAGCAAACTGGCCTGAATGGTCAAGGGTTAAGGTCGAGGATCACAAGACGGGTGGTGAAGCGATGCAGTGACAGGAGTTTAACAGAGATAAATGTCAGGAAATGTGAAATGGCAGAGGAAATTAGAGTTGCCAGAAAGCATGCAGGGATGAAGATTAAAGGCAGGGGACCCAAGCCAGGGGACCCAAGCCAGGGGACCCAAAGTTAAGATGAAATGAATACAATGCAAAAGCCAACAAACGAGATAGATATAGGGGCAGAGGAGCACCCATTTAAAGAGTGGGAGGGAGAGAGCACAAGGACGTGGGAAGGGTAGCAGTTAACAGGAGGAAAACAACCAAATAAATGAAAGAAGTAGATGGAAAGTGTTAGTAGAAATATTCCACACCACACAATAGTTATAGTTAGTGATGAACAAAGGAGTGTATGGTAAATACTGGATATGTAAGTGATTGAAGTCTTGGGTATGATAACACTAAATACAAGGCTGTAAGTTTCAGATTTGATAGAGCAAGACCTCCACCAGAGATGAAAATGCAGACCATGAGATGCTTTGTTAGATAGCTTGATTACATGGCAGGGTTATAGCTGGCTCAGTGGGTAATTGGACTATATAAAGGGGACACAACAACAATCTGAAACATAAGGATTTGAACTTATAATCAGCATAATATGTCAGGGAGGAAGGGTTTTTTTTTTTGTGTATAGAAATGATTGCTTAAAATAAGAGGTGTTACCTATATAGTAGGTAGGTGCATATTCTAGTGATTCCTTAGAACTTAAATCCTATTTCAGTTACACTGACACAAAGGGCATCTTTTAAATACATACAGCTAAAATCACACAATCTTTTTATCTTACAATAACAATAGTATTAATCATACAAATTTCATAAAGTTATCTAGTGTACTTTAGAACAAATCTAGGCATTAAGGATGCATAAAGTGTGTACAGTGAATCATCAATCTCAATGACAACAGATGTTTCTACACCTGTCATAAATACTTAATTTCATAACGTCATGCTCTATGCTAACGGTGGTGAAAATTTAACTGTTATCACTTGTAAATATTGTAGTGAGAACTAGATATATCGCTACGGCGACTGATATGCCTCCGCCATAATGCATGGTTCTCCTAATATAGTATAGTACAATGTCTTGACAATGTCTTGACAATGTGTGATGACAGCTTCACACAATTGGCAAAATATTGAAATGACAGGTTTGACACAAATGTGCTGAATGTTCACTTTCCTAGAACTAGGTTCAATTGGATGAATGATTAAAATGTCAGAGAGCAGGTATTTGGGGAACTGATGATTTTTACTTGATTTTTGACCCTTTTATAAGTTTATGCATTGAGTAATTTTCAAGGTATTGAGAAAAAGTATAATTTCAGTATCAAATGGGAAAAAAACATTATCTAAACCTTTCATTTGACCTTTGACCTCACAGTTCCATAGAGAATCACTGTAAGGTAGAACATGCATAAATATGTAAGTTTCATGATGATACCTTGAGTTACTTTCGAGATATGGAGGAAAAAGTGCAATTTAGCACTTTCACTTGACCTTTTACCTTTTGACCTTTGACCTTTTGGCAATTCCCCAAAAATATATATTGGGTAATACATGCCATACATCAAGTTTAAAAAAAACAACCCTTCAGGCATATTGCATTTTAAAGAAAGTAGTGCTATTTTGAGGAGTTGACCTTGACCTTTGACCCCCTTGACCTTTGACCCATGACCCCCAACTTCCCTAGATAATCACTGCCCGTCGGTACAAGCATATATACTAAGTTCCATGAAGATACCTTGAACCATTTGCGAGATATGGAGAACTAGATATATCGCTACGGCGACTGATATGCCTCCGCCATCATGCATGGTTCTCCTAATAGGTCTATAGTACAATGTCTTGACAATGTGTGATGACAGTTTCACACAATTGGCAAAATATTAAAATGACAGGTTTGCCACAAATGTGCTGAATGTTCACTTTCCTAGAACTAGGTTCAATTGGATGAATTATTCAAATGTCAGAGTGCAGGTATTTGGGGAACTAATGATTTCTACTTGACTTTTTACCCTTTTATAAGTTTATGCTTTGAGTAATTTTCAAGGTATTGAGAAAAAGTATAATTTCAGTATCAAATGGGAAAATAGCATTATCTAAACCTGGTCTTTGACCGTTGACCTCACAGTTCCACAGAGAATCACTGTAAGGTAGAACATGCATAAATATGTAAGTTTCATGATGATACCTTGAGTTATTTTCGAGATATGGAGGAAAAAGTGCAATTTAGTACTTTCACTTGACCTTTGACCTTTGACCTTTTGGCAAGAAACTTCCCCAAAAATATATATTGGGTAATACATGCCATACATCCAGTTAAAAAAAAAAAAAAACCTTCAGGCATATTGCATTTTAAGGAAAGTAGTGATATTTTGAGGAGTTGACCTTGACCTTTGAACCCCCTGACCTTTGACCCATGACCCCCAACTTCCCTAGATAATCACTGCCCATCGGTACAAGCATATATACTAAGTTCTATGAAGATACCTTGAACCATCTGCGAGATATGGAGAAATATGTGGAATTTCAATTTTTTTTCACAAAATAACCTGTGACCTTTGACCTTTGACCCTGTGACCCTAAAATCCACACAAAGTATTATCCCCCAAGGATATACCCTCATACCAAGTTTGATGTAAAACCACCACACGGTTCTTGAGATATCGACAAAAACAAAACGGGACGGACGGACGTACGGACGGACGGACGGACGGACGGACGGACGGACGACCCGAAAACATAATGCCTCCGGCCACTTCGTTGCGGAGGCATAAAAACATGAAATTTCAATTTTTTTTCCACAAAATAACCTGTGACCTTTGACCTTTGACCCTGTGACCCTAAAATTCACACAAAGTATTATCCCCCAAGGATATACCCTCATACCAAGTTTGATGTAAAACCACCACACGGTTCTTGAGATATCGACAAAAACAAAACGGGACGGACGGACGTACGGACGACCCGAAAACATAATGCCTCCGGCCACTTCGTTGCGGAGGCATAAAAAAAAGGCAACAGAAAAGCCTGATGTCAAAGTCTTGATTGGCAATGCATGGCTTGTTGGGTCCTGACAATGTCAAGTTTATGAATTTACATGTCACATGCACAGGTTTTGTTTGTTTGTTTTTATCTAGGAAAAATTTGTTCATTTGAACACAACTGTTTTAAAGGTCATATATCCCTTTTTGCAAACATCACTAAATTTTGCATGGTTGAAAAATACTGTCTCTGAACATGGTGTATGAAATCTTAAGGTAATACAACTCATGATTTTTGCAAAAGAACTGAATAACTAATCCACATTTCTTGAGAATATGCTCCCCTTTTGTACCGAGAATAATGATTGGAATTTTTGGGGTTGCAAATTAATTCATTAGGAATTTGTAGGAGTATTTCCCCCTCCATCACATAGAAGTTTTCCACTTTTATTATTCTAAGGAAAGGTCTGAATTATCTACCTTCAATATACCAGATTACGAAAGGAATCAAATTTCCAGGGTTGCAAAAGGACACATACAAATTGTAGTAAGTGTTTCTCACCTTTGCGCTTTCCTGAGGGGCCTGTCTCACTGATGGGAGACTCTGCCATGGCCTCAGCGATGGTCTGCTTGAGGTGTTCCTCCAGCATCTCACTGCTGCGCTGGTGGCTGGGGTAGCTCTCTGGCCAGCTGCCACAGCTTACCTCCAACAGGTTGGAGGCGTGGTCAAATGTACCTGGCAACAGACACAGCAGAAAGAGAACACCTTTTCACATAATCAATTTATCCTTCTTGGCTGACAATAAGTCAAACCTTGTCAAATGTGCCTAGTAACATACACAACAGACAGGAAATAAACTTTCACATAAAATTCATATTCTTCTTGGGTGATAAGAAGCCATTCCTGGCATTGTCATTGTAGAAAAGGTCAACTTTTACAATTGTGAGTAGGGAATTACCCCCATGATAGAGCATGATCATGTTTGCCTAGCAATATACATGGTAGATAGGGAAACCCAGTTCAGATATGAAATTTACTCTCCTTGAGTGACAGTAAGTCATATCTGACAGTCACTGTGGAAAAGAAAACTTGAGGGAGCCGGGACTTCCCCCATCATGGAGGTGCGGTCAAGTTTGCCTTGCAACATACACAACAAACGGGCAAAACCATTTCAGATAGACAACTGGCTCATCTTGACTTGTCATTCAGGTGTTCCTTGCAATTGATGTGTAGGAAAGAAAATGTAAATAGTGGAGAAACCTCCTCTGCAGGATACAAAGGAAGATGATTTCTGACTGGGACCACAGTCAGTATTACAATCCCAACAGTGAGAGTGTGGATAGTAATGACAAGGAGACATAGCACTTTGCAAATATTTGACAAGCACATTTTTCAAAATAGCATAAATATTCTGGTTTAGATGAATTCTTCCAAACAAAAGTTAGCCATATCTTCTTTTTCTTTTCTTTTTTCTAAATACTTCCAGACTGTCAGAAACTTGACAAGCTGATCGTGAACACATTTATCAAATATATCAGATACTGTACTTTTTTCCTGCTGTTTTCTGATGGATGATAGAATTCAAATCTGGATCTTGGGCAACTTACAAAATGACTAGACATGTACACTTGTAAAAAAATGAATGACGAAATAGAGTCAGTTTTTACCTGATCCGTACTCTATACTGGCTCCTGCTGACCCCTCACAGCTGGATAACCTATGAACTCTGCCCTCTTGGCTCTGCGGGGTCGGCAGGGGGTCAGATCGCAACGGCTGGATCCTGTGAATGACAAAATGAATCGAAATGAGCTTGTTCCATTGAATCTTTTTAAAAAAGAGCAAATAGTAACCTCTTAAGTTGGCCCTTTGGAATACCACACAAATAATGGAAGGAATGCTCAGCCAAATCCTGCATAAGAAACTTCGTCATCTCCAGCAAAGTTTTTATAATGTACTACAGTAGTAGCGTAATGTGAAACACACCAAGCATGTAATACATCCTGAGCTTTTTACTCTCTGAAAGTCTTAAACTGAGCAACTGAAGACTCTGAGGTGATAAGGCTTACATTTCATCATCAGGGCCTCAATTAGAGAATGTTCAATTGATATTTTTGGTCACAGAGATAAACTTCTGATAACAACTTTGTAAATTAAAGTCAATTATTCCAGATGAATTGTAGCAGGGCTGTGCATCAGCGAGTTCTCACCTGAGGGAGCGAAGGTCCACGTCATCGACGGTCATGTCCATGGCAGAGCGGTTGGTTTCCTGCCCCTCAGTGAGGAGTGCCGATGAGCTGGAGGAGAGAATGGTGGTACTGCTTGGCTGGGGTACCGTCTTGAAGACAAATTGTGGTCCCATCCATAGGTGACGGTGTGGGCCAGCGTGTGTTACCATTTCAACCTGGTGACAAACAAAGGGTTGTAAATTTGTATGTTACAGTCTGGGGTGCTGCCCATTGCTATGTTAAGATATACAACCCTCCACTCTCATCATTATCAATTGGGTGTCTGCTAAAGGTATATGAGTAGTTCCAAATTTCTTGAAGTAAACAAGACTTCTGAAACACTTGCAATAAAGATTTGCATACATCTCAGCAGTGAAAATTGATTTGTGCCTAATCTGTCATTATCCCTTGTGTTTGCATTACCTACGAGCAGCAATTATATTCGTGCGATTTGGAAACAACAGAATTTCATATATTAAGTGATTGTGGTGGAATTAGATTAAAGAGCAAATTTTGAATTTCTAAAACCTACATACTGATCACAACTCTTCTCAAATGATATTTTGCTATGTACGAGAGTGTAGCTGCATACAACCACTGATCAAGTTCTCCATTCATACCATATGAATATTTGTGGATTTAAATTGAATTGAATAGAACAGAAATATGATTAACTTTGCCTGGCCAATTTGTAAGGAATGTACTCTTGAAAATGTAACCAGGCAACCACAGGACCGGTGGCTCCAGGAGACCCTCCCAAAGTCCAGCTAATGAGGAAAAACTGCCTTGAATACGAGGCACTATGCCTGCTAATAGGGGGCATGAACCAAGGATCTCATGAGTGACAGTCTACGGTTGAATTCACTGAGCCGCAAACAGCTCCTATATTCCATGAACTGTTGCCAACCCATTACTGGGTCCCCTAAACTGACCTGTGCTAGCCAGGGCTCATCGAAGTCACTGTCCTGGCTGCTACTGTGGGCCGAGGTGAGACTCTCACAGGACTCGTTCCTGGGGAGGGACTGGTAAAAAGACCCTGTGGAGAGACAGGTGGTAAGAGTCATTGGTTGAAGGAGAGAGAATGACAGCCTCTAAATCTAAAATACATGCTTCCTCTCTTGTATTCAATTTTATCATATCAAACTGAGGATGAAATCTAAGCACAACCACCTTTAGGGAAATGGCAATCTTTTTTTTTTTTCTCTCTCTCTCTCAATACGGCAAGCCTGCAGCAATTGCAAAATAATTTTTTTTTAATTGTAAATCACTTTCTTACAAAATTGTTGTAATAATTAGTAATTATCTGACTCAGTGTCTTAGTGTCTGCAGAAATTTGTGACGGATGATACTTTCACATTTGTCATAAAAAAGAAAAAAAATACAGAAAGTACTCATGACCACTAATCTGTCTTTCCAAAACAAACATTATTATCTAAGTACGGATTACAGAACACCTTCAATCAAATGCACGGCTTCAATTGCAGCTTTGACAGAAAATAAAGATGACGGTAAGATAAACACATGAGAACAACTGCAACTTTGCAGCACACATGAGAATAACTTTGAATTTTTCATTTTTAACAGAGTAATTACATTTCATCATGACAGTGGTGATTAAAATGATTTGACAGAGAATCCAAAAGAAAGACAGATAGAGTAGAAGAGAGGAGAAAAGAGGCTCGATGTGAACACACCTTGAGTGGCAAGTAAGGACTGCTCACCATCATCCGTGAAGAGATGCACTAGACTATTGCCCGTTATCCTCATATGACACTCTGATGACCCGATGTGTCTGTAGCAAAACAGAGGTGGCAAACAAGTTATGAGGAAAGTTACTAATCTATCCCTGCCCCCCCCCCCAAAAAAAAAAAAAAGAAGAAAGCAAGTGTTCTAGATAAACTGCAAAAAACACAATTTCAGATTCATTTCATGATCCCACACATTACAATAAAGTAGTAGAATTGCTCTTTCAGAAGATCTAAAAAACTCAAGATCGACTATGTTGATCAGTTTGTCCTATTTTGAGTCCTCGCATAAAATCAGAACATAAAACTTTTTGTTGGTTTTGTGATGCGTGGTCACATTTACGTATGAATAAACAGAGAGCTGATTTCAGGTCTAATCTCTGATTAGGATACCAGGTGGGTGTGAACAGACCTCTGCAGTGCCCACTGGGCAGTCATGATTGCACTGAGCTCCAGAGGGGAATCATCCCCCTTCTTGACACTGGCTGGCTGGGAGGCCCTGGGCTCTAGGAAATACTCCACCAGCACTCCATGGCACGACATAATGAAGAGAGACGGCACTGATGATGATTTGGCCACATCTACACATCACAAGAAAGGCAGTAATATGTAGATGAATATAATAAGACTTATCTATGTCACAGGGATCATATAGTTTTGTTTGAGACCTTACTTTAGGTTGCTAACATTTTTGGGTGAGATGAGAAACCTCTTACGAAATGCAAAAGAGTACGTCATTCCAAGAGGAATTCAACATTTATTTGATGAAAATTGGTTTTGAAATTTCCCAGATACCCAAAACATAGCAATCGTAATAAAAATGGGACCCAACTTTAATCATGATCACTTCATTTTGCTTTGTTTTTTGGATGTCTCAGCCATTTCAAAACCGATTTTCGTCAAATAAACTTTGAATTCATCTTTAATAGAATGGTATGCTCTGTACTAATTCATATGTGGTTTCTTGGTATCTCACAAAAAGTTAAAAGCCCGATCCTCGCCTCCGCCAATACTGTACCATCACTTCTATGAAGGGTAATTTGTCAATCAGTTACAATAAAAACAGCTCGACAAAAGAATTTCATTCATTTGAATAAATACCCAGTACCCCATGCATGCTATAAGGACTAGAACCAGCAATGGCCGTCAGGTGGAAGCTCAGTGTCTTAGCTAGTGGATAAGAAGCCTGTTCAGTGATTAGGAGGTCGTAGGTTGAATCCTGCCTGAACATCTATGCCCATAGTTTTTCATCATGGCAACTACTACATATTTATTAATTCGGTGCTTAGGTACGTCGATGTACGACACTTTGTCAATCAGTTGCCATAAAAACAACTCACTGCCAGAATTTTGTTAATCAATATAACAAACAAATAAATAAACAGACGGATAGCTTGGTAGATAGATAGATTTGTCGCATTTGTCTGTGTGTTTTTCTTTCCATGATTGCTTAATTCTTGTTCTCTTTTTCTGTTACATCAATATGGCATTGCTGTAGAACAAAAAAATTAATGCAAAATGTGATTCTTTAAATTCCAAAGAAAAACATCTTGCCCTGTTTCTACACAAGCTAGAAGCACATACAACTTTCCCTGCCCAAGGTATCTGACAACCAAAAAAAAAACCACTTGCTTGTGTGCATGATGCACTTCATTGACTCAAAGTTGAAATATCAAATGCCATTAGAGTTACCCTTTCCTCCAGCAACTCATAATTTTGACAGAATATCAAAACTAACAATCAACAAAACAAGGCAGAGAATGTACTCGATGAGACGATTTGTCATTTTTTACCCATCTCCCAGTTGCATGGGTTAAATGATTAGCAGACCAATTCAATAAACCTTCTTCAAAGAATACAATTAACCCATTCCATACTGAATTCTGAAATCTCCACAGACTTAATACACAAGCCACCAGGTTCCTAGTGTCAATGATGGCACTGCTGCCCGACTGCTCTGTAGAATGTACCCATCGCGTGATGCAAGCATTTGCTAAAAGGAAACAAAGGTATATTACTAGGTATTGGAGGTGACATAACTCAGAACAGACCAGAGAACACCTTCCACAATTACCTTTCTCCCTTGACACCTGGCCAGCTCCCTGCACGTGTCCCCTGGATGTAGCAAAGCATGTGGACAGGCCTGAGTATTCACTGACCCCTGAGGCTTGGGAGGGGGACTTCCCCCGCCCCGCCTTGGTGGAGCCAGCCATGCTGGTGGCTACTGCTCCCAGGGTGGTGGAGAGTTTGATCTGCTCCAGGGGTAGGATGGTGATGGTCTGGGGGTAGGGAGGCAGGCGGGGGTTACCGATGGCAACGTTCAGGGTGCTGTTGTGTGGTATGGAGGCGATGGAGTCTGGTGTGTGGAAACCTGATGGTGTGAGGCAGAGAAAGTCTTGTATGTATATGTACCATGACAAGTATATGAACAGGGCTTTGTCATACAATGCACCCTTTGGTCTTCATTCACTGTATGAACAGAGAAGTGATTTAAGGCAGCTCGCTGAGTGTATCATGATATCTCTATTTCTTTATTTTGCTTCCTGACTGGACAAACACATACACAGAGTTACATATGGAACTTTGTGTTGATCCTGTTTTCTTGCACATGCTGCATGCATGTACTGGGTCGAGGTAGGATATCATGCCTCAATCTTTCATTAGTCTTTTAATTCATGTGTGAATTTACATCTTTATGGATGCATTTTTATATTTAACTATTTCCTTCTGAATTTTGTAACAAATACAATTTTTTGCGACTGGTAACTGTGCATATCTTCTACCATCATGCCTCAGTTACCTAAAATCATAGTTACGACAGACTGATGGAAAGACAGTCTCATAACACAATACCTTCAAAACCACTCTGTGGTAGAGGCACACAAAATATTTCCACTCTCACATGACATCATGCAGCTTGGCTACACACAAACATAATGCTTGATTAACATTTGTGACCCTGCATCGCAAAAATGACAAAAAGTCGCCAGACATGGATTTTTAGTCGAGGGCAGATTCTAAAAGAGCAGACTCTAATCTTTACAATGACAGAGACTCCAACTCTCCCGTTTTCGACGGGAGATCTCCCGCCGAAAGCCCATTTTTGCAAAATCTCCCGTTCTCCCGCTAGAGATTTTATTTCTCCCGCCCTGGCTCTGTGTCTCCCGGTGGAAGGGATTTCTTACTTATTGCTATCATAATGTTGGAAAAATAAGCCTTAGATAGTTCCATCTAGAGAACGTCTAGAACCCTAGGAACTTCGCGCTTCGCACACATCAACTTGGAGTCTCCCGTTTGCCAGGGGTTTCGGGCGGGAGAATCTCCAGATCAGAAGGTGATTGGGGTTGGAGTCTCTGCAATGATGTATAACTCAATTCAAATGGACTCTCCTAACCTATCTAAATACTTAAAAGAAAGCACACACTCTGAAATAGGGTGAACTGAGAAAAGAGGCTCTATAGTACAGGGTCTATTCAAGTGCTTAATCTTGAAGCTGCGTGATGAATGGGACAAAAAAACAGGATGTAAACCACCCGAGCAACAACAATGAAGGAATTATCAGATTAAGCTTGAATTGAGCATGCTCTATCAACACAATCTGTCCATGATAGAACATCAACTTTCAAAGCAGTAGCATTATCCTATCAAAATTTATTACAGCTGAAAGTGAAGAGTGTGCAAAGGATTTTCAAGAAATGAAAAGGGGTCTTCTAAGACATACCTGATCACAATACTCTACAAAAAAAAGAGGTTGCAGAAAAACGACTGAAAACACATTTTCCAATTCATTTAATGATCCTAAACTTAGGAATAATAACGTAGAAGATGAAGAGCTCTTTCAGAAACTATGAAAATCTCAAGATCGATTGGGTTGAGCCTTCTCACCTTTTTTGGAGTCCTCACATAAAATCAAGGGATGCGACTTTTTGTTGATTTTGAGATGCATTATCACATTTTATGACACCACACTAGTCTATACAGTAGACTTCAAAACTGTTGTTCTTGTTGCTACTGTTCATTAAAATAGTCATTCATATTGGCAAAGACAACCTTTTCCAGTCCCCAAAGATATGGTGACCTTACCTGATGATGTTGGGCTCTCCGACAAGCCATGGACAGGGCTCCACCTTCCCGTCTCCTCCAGTTCCTCCAGCCCGGCACTCTTGTGAAAGCGGCTCTCCTTGTTCACAATCTTCTGAGATGTGTGGGTCCTTGCACAGACGTGTCCTTCAAGAGATGGGAGTAGGGAAGTGAAGAATCGATCATTCATCGTAGATGGAGAAATGCCTAGATATAACACTAACCTCCCCACATTAATAGTGAGCCCTAGATCCGTGACGCAAACGCTTAGACAATGCTAATAAGGTAAAAGATGGTGTTCTGCACATGTGCGAGACAGCTGTTTCCACTGTTAAATCCGGGAGGCTGCGTCGTCTTGGCGTTCCCCTTGCAGATCTAAAGTTCGCTAATATCTCAGAGATGCTTATAGGTGACTGGCACTGCACCAACATTGTAAGCAGTATTGCAGTATTCTGAGAGCTGAAAATGTGTATTTTTGGTGGGAAAACAGCATTTTTACCTATCCTGCAATGGACATGTGTAGCTAAATATAATCTAGGAAAACATAGTTTTTCATGAAACCTACAGTATTTTTGGCAAAAAAACAACAACAAAACAAAACAAAAAACAGTGTAGACACAAGAAAGAAGCAACATTTGGCATCTCAGATATCTGAACTACTCATTTCCCTACATTAATACCTGCATTACACTTACTTCCTCATACCAATACTTACAAAACATTTATTTCCTGGGCTTGTGGACTGCATCATAACCACTTCCTATTCTAAAGTAGTCACAAATCTCACCTCTCAGCAATATAAGACTCATCTAATGACACATAAATGGGGTAATAGCTGTTTCAAAGGAAACACTACTGCAATGAAACTGCTGCTTGTAGAGTAAGTATTTTCTGGCACTGTGTATTGATTTAAGTCATACCATTGATAGCTAATGAGTCATTGATATTTAGGAGGGTGAATTCAATAAAGAAATAGCACTGTATACCGTATACACCATAATATATGAAGAATCAAGGCTATTTACAAATGATATCATGAATTTGAAAAAAAAAAATTAGTGAAAAACAAGAATAATCCGTTCTCGGGAAACAAAGTCAGCTAAAAATTTCCTTACACAAGACTGAATTGCATAAATGTGATACTGTAAAAGTGGATATTTTTGGGTGACTAATTTTTCGCGCTTGGCCGGGTAAGAAGGGTTTCGCATGTTTTTAATTCCGCGGAATCAAGACGTCAACTACTGGAATGTATGGCACGCAAAAATATTCGCGTGCTTTTATTTTCGCGCTAGCTTCTGTTTGCGCGAAATGCGCGAAAATTTCAACACCGCGAAACTTTCAAATTTTACAGTATGAGAGGCAGTATTTGGTGTGTTGTGTGGATTTGCGAACAGCCCTTGACTTGTGATATTCATGAAAAGAAAACCACCATAACATACATTGTGTATACAAGACCCATGCATTGTTACCGAAGGATTTCAACACCCGCAACTTTTCATTCTGTCAACTAAATTGCTATACTGTAAAAGTGGAAATTTTCACGGTGCGGAAACTTTGCGCATTTCACGCAAACAGACGGTAGTGTGAAAATGAAAGCATGTGAATAACGCTAGCGCGAAAATAAAAGCACACAAATATTTTCGCATGACTTATGTTCCAGTGGTTAATGTCCTGATTCCATGGAATTAAAAACACACGAAATCCATTTTACCCGGCCAAGCACGAAAATTTACTCACACGAAAATATCCACTTTTACCGTATATAGTGTACATCACGTTTGAAACTCCCTACTGTGAAAATATTATACACCAAGCTGCCTTCTACAGTTATTATATGCCTCTGTAATAAAGGGTTGGTAGCCTACCTCCATAAGGAGTGATAGGAAAGACGTGAGTGGTCTCCCTCATAGTACTAACAGCCACCCAGCGGCTATCATTGGTGAAGGACACATGCTGAACCTGTGAAAGAATCGGTGCAGAATGAGACAGAAGTTTGAATGCAGGGCATTGTAACACTGACCACATCGGGGCAATCTTGGCAGACACTGTAGTATCGTCAAGATTTCAAAGTCTCATGGAAAGCATTTTCCCTGGGAGATAAGAGATATATCTGTTGAACATGCACCTTAGAAACTTGTTGCAAAGTTATACAATAAGTTACACAATAAGTAAGTGTGGTTAAAACATAGAGAACACCCAAGCCCCAGATCCACAATAAATGGACTTATTCAATGAGTTACGACATATTTTGGTCTTGAAGAGAGACTACTTGAAAACAAGCAGAAGGCCTTAAGCATGTTAAAAATCCTCTGATTAACCAACTGAAACCATCTTCAATCATGCTAATCATTGAAAGACCTAATCACCATGAATCAAACTGAGTTGACATTGAACCAATCATTTGAAAACAAAACAAGGAAAAGTAGAAATTACGCGGTGTGTAATATGTGTCCCCGCCGGAAGTAGCATTTTGTAGCAAAATGTGCAATATAGGTAAAAAATCAAGGTCAAAGGTCAAGATTCTGTGTAAAAGTTTTGAAGCCATCACATAAAGCAAACAGAATCGAAATCGGGTTAGAAATTGCGAAGGAGTAGCATTTTGTAGCCAATGTACAATACAGGTCAAAAATCAAGGTCAAAGGTCAAAGAAGGCAAAGGTCAAAATTCTGTGTAGAAGTTTTGAAGCCCTCACCTAGTGCCATCACATAAAGCAAACGGAATCGAAATCGGGTTAGAAATGGCGAAGGAGAAGCATTTTGTAGCAAAATGTACAATATAGGTCAAAAATCAAGGTCAAAGGTCAAAGAAGGCAAAGGTCAAAATTCTGTGTAGAAGTTTTGAAGCCCTCACCTAGTGCCATCACATAAAGCAAACGGAATCGAAATCGGGTTAGAAATGGCGAAGGAGTAGCATTTTGTAGCAAAATGTACAATATAGGTCAAAAAATCAAGGTCAAAGGTCAAAGAAGTCAAAGGTCAAAATTCTGTGTAGAAGTTTTGAAGCCCTCACCTAGTGCCATCACATAAAGCAAACGGAATCGAAATCGGGTTAGAAATGGCGAAGGAGTAGCATTTTGTAGCAAAATGTACAATATAGGTCAAAGGTCAAGGTCAAAGGTCACGACTGAAATTCTGTGTAGAAGTTTCAAAGCTCCCTTGTAGTGCTATCATATAAAGCAAACAGAATTAAAATTGGCTCATAAATGACAGAGAAGTAGCAAATTGAAAATTTTGATCACACACGGACACACACACGGACACACAGACGGACGGACACACGGACGGACGGACGGACACACACACGTACGGAGCCCGTTTCATAGTCCCCTGCTCGAACTCGTTCGGCGGGGACAATAAAAGTGTCCAATACCAACATGGTACACTGAATGACTGTGGACACTGAAAAAGTAAAACTTATTACTAGGAATCATGTTAAATTTTCCCTATCACAGGTAACTGTACAAACTCGACGGCAGCGGAGCTATTTAATTTCCCGTAACAGTGTGTTGATGACACTGACCCGATGCAATGAGCAAAATGTATTAATTGTACATGAAAAGCATGGAGCACCTCACTCTCTCCACACTACCATAGTTTTGTAGATTTTCTCATCAACTGTTGTGTTGGGAAAGGAAACATCAATTTATAAGCTCTGAAAATACAAGCACTTCTAGCGTGAAGTGTCATTGCTCTAGTCAATTCAAAAAAGGAAGAATTTGATGCAATTATTGCATGCTACCTATGCTGTCCCCATGCCACCAGCTGCACAGTAACTACGCTTGACCTCTGCTATTCTGCATGGGTGCATAGGATCACTTCATTCATTTGCATGTAGCACACGGCCAAAGTACAGACCCGACCACTAGTGACAAAATGCCTACATTTATAAGCTATAGGAAAAACCGAAAGCACCAACATTGTAAGAAATATCCAGACCAACCTTAGCAGCAGTGTCTCCCCTGTAGAGAATGTAGAGGTGGTGGACGGCACCAAGGCCCGACCTGCAGGGGTGGCTAGTGATGCGGAATATGTGAAAGACATGGCCCTGGGCCCCCGCAGTGAACAGTAGCCGTCCGCTGGGGTCAAAGGTCATTGCTGTGATGGGCTCGTTGAGGTGGGCCAGGAAGTGGGCCACGATGCCGTCCCCGGGACTGTCATCACTGACATTAAACTGATGTGGCAGGGTAAAATACATGGGAAAAACAGTGAGTGAGACTATTGGTTGACTGAGCAGTTTTTACAAACATATTCAAATTTTATTCAAACCTCTATTCAAAGACTTTTCCTCAGAACCAGAAAGCTTATCTCAAAACTTTCTAACATTGCACAAGCAATGCATGAAAACATGCCTTCAAAGTACTGAATTGCATTAAACACATACAGGTGGGTGGGTCAGCATGTCTAAAAAATAGGTCCTTAGAGGAAAAATATCCACAAATATTAATACACCAGTAAGCTGGCCAACTGCAACAGATCAAAAATTTAGTGATTAAAGAACTTAACTTTTGCTCTTGAAGCAAAATATCTTTGAATGACAACTCAATTCTCTATGCACATGGTATACTGGTGTTAATAACCCATTTGACTGGCTGGTAAAAATCCAGAACTTACCTCCCCCTCCAGTGAGCATGCATCAACCACTGTTACCACCCCTGGTGTACCCTGTTTGTGGGGAGGACTGGTGGTAGCCTTCTCCCCAGGGCTTTCTGGAGAGCGGGGAGGGGAGTTGGACAGCTTGGAGGAGGCATACTTGCCCAGGGACTCACTGAACACAGAGATTCCTTTGGTGATAGCCTATAAAGGAAGCAACAAAAGAAATATCCACATTAGATAATTTTTCAAAGCATGTATTCCACATGATATGAATGGAATTTCTCTCATTTTCTATTGCATGTTTCACCAGACATGTAAAATTATTGATTATTATCACTTTTGTGCATGTGATTGTCCATGATATATGCACCAAGGCAGAAGGTGTGAGATTTTTTAAAGTGCATAATCTAGAATAGCACACAAAGAGTGACACTGGCTGAAACTCTTAATCAAGGTATTAACTGACAAGAGGTACTTTTTCATGGCCATACAAGAGTCCAAACACAACAGCATGTCAAAAGCCATTGACACTAGGTGTACAGTGTGAAACAATGTGTGGGTAGATACATTTTGCCCTGCAGCTAATAAAAAAAAGATATTCGATGTAGATTGTCGTATCCGGGCAATTACCCCCAGAGGGCAATTACCCCCCGGCTAAATACTGGTTAGTGGTAAGGTTAGAGTTAAGATTAGGGTTAGGGTTAGGTTTAGTGTTAGGAGTTTTGGTAAGGGTTAGGGTTAGGTTCAAGATTAGGATTAGGATTAGGGCCAGGGGAAGGGTCCGGGGTAATTGCCCAGGGGGTAATTGCCCTAGAACCGTAGATTGTAACTGAATATTCATATTCAATTCTGTAAGAGATTAATACTGATGATAGCCAAAGTATGTATGGTTTAGTGAACTTCATATTTTGTACCAGGTAATGCAAAAACTTTATTTCTGTGTTCATTAAAGTGAGCATGAGAATTAAACATGTCACTTGTAGGGTGTGTGCTATTGTAGTAATGTCCACTTTGGCAAAAAAATCCTTGAATTTTTTTTTATCTTTCCTGAATTGTTTGAGAGTGTAATTGTTGATGGAGTAGTTACAGGGAATAGTACTTGACCTGGAACCTCACTGCACAATATAAACCTTTCAAGGAGTATGCTACACAATTAGCATATAAGGAGTATCATGGTAATCAGATTTACAATGTATCTACTGAAATCAAACAGACAATTTAGATTTGTAGAGAGAAAACAAAAAATCTGAAAAAAATAAAAACATATTCTTAAATTAACCATACATTGCCCCTCCCCCCCCCAAAAAAAAAAAAAAAATCCCAAAATTCACTACCACAAAAACAAGGACAAACCCATCTGTACATTATGTATGTGTACATATCTGTAAATGAAGAGCCCCATCAAATCAGCACCTAGTCATATCAACCATATCAGACTGAGAGTCATGCAAGTAATCTGAAATAAACTGTTGGGCTCGTAGGCGGTGGGTGCTGGTAGACGGATCATGCACACATCTGTGCATAGCTGAACAGAGGGTTATGTCTTTGGAGTGGCGTATCAATTTGCACATATGGACTGAACATCATTGGCTTCCTGATTTCAGTATTTACATTTGTATACTCACCCTCACTTTAGAAAGAAGGAATTGTGTTTACAATGTAGCCACTCGTAAATGTAGAGATTGACTATGAGAGCATTTCTAATTTTTATTTAATTTTTTGCTTAAAAGTAGAAAAAATATTCACTGCATAACAGTTTACATGGTACTCACACTACTGATGATAGACATACAGTGTACAAAACATTTTTATCTCAATTTCCCATCATTTTGATAACAGGCAGTAAGTCTTAATTTCATATGAGTAGATATTGATATTACATAAGACAAACTCTTGTTTTCAGTAAAATGTCCTTACTTGGGGTATAATCCAAACACACCACTAGACACATTAATTTAGTTACACAGTCCAGCAGCAAATCATGTCACTTCAAAAAGAGAATAATTTGTGTACAATACCTTGGCAGCATGGATAACTGTAGCCTTGTAGGACTTTGAGGCATCCCGACATACACCGCCACCTGACTGGTGAGTGGGGATCAGCTGCAATGCAGGCGATAAAAACACACACACACACAATTATTTTGTCAATCATTATGAAATAAGGTCATTCAGAGGTGTTGAAGATAATCAGTGGTTGTAATACACCATCTTTTATGACCCTAAAAGGACTATTAGAATTCCTCTGGGCACTGTTTCATCAAAGTTCTCAGCCCTGACAAGTTGTCAGTCTCTGACAATTTCACTAAAATCCTTGGTTTTGATTGGCTGAGATGCTCTGGTCACTGACTGTTACTATGGTGATTGTCAGAGACTGACAACTTGTCAGGGTTGACAATTTTCATGAAACGGTACCCTGGAATCACATCCATATCTACAGTGTAATGATACCTCTCCACACGAAGCATTCAACCTACGTTACCACACTGTACATCTGAACACACTGAAAAGAAATTCAACTACACTTAAAGTTTTAATGTACACTTCTATTCTTATATTCTTGTTTCATAATCATTTCTTTTAAATCTGAGCAGAGAGGTGTAAAAAGGGGTAAAAATGTCTTCCTTGCAAAGTGTCATGGCTGGCAGGACTCAAAGCCTGGAACTTGTCTTTGAGAACATAGCGCACAGTCCACTAGACCACGACTTCACCGACTCTGACTTCACTTTACTGTGAATCTTGTCATTTAAAATTTTGTTTGAGATGGACTAATAAATAATCCTGAAATGTTCAATGAATATCATAACATGCAATGCCATGCATGTGAGAGAATAATGCCATTCTTCCACTTCATACTTCTGAATACTGAGACTCTCACTAACAGCTTCACTAGTACACACTAGAAGGCTGTTCAATATCCTGAGTTTGACCCGTTGAGGATGGGCTGATTTTGCTACAACACGCATTTCCCATTATAGACATTTGCCCGAGTACACTCGGGACTCGTCCTCAATGGGTTCGGAAAGCTGCATGTGCTATGTTACTTGTGATTCATAAGAAGTGTTGGAAATTTATGATTAAGCTGAATGCCAAATAAAGATGGGAACTACATGATAAAACAAGTAAACAATAGACATAAACAAACATGAATATACAAGACCACTCATGCATGTTGGGCATCATAATGCTCTCTTTGTTTTTGCTTTGTATCATGGTAGGGTTATGTGCAGTTTAAAGGGACTGTACAGTACTGGTTTAGGTGGGGATTCATGTCTTGAACATTCTTAAGTGAGATAATGAGAAACCTCTTATGAAATATGGAAGAGCATGTAATTTTAAGAAAGATTCAACGTTTATTTGATGAAAATTGGTTTTCAAATGGCTGAAATATCCCAAAAAGTGATAATGATAAAAGGCGACAGGCCACAACTTTATTAGGATCTCTTTGTTTCACCTTGTTTTTGGATATCTCAGCCATTTCAAAACCAGTTCTCATCGAATAAACTTTTGATACCCCTTAGAATTGCATGCTCTTTGGCATCTCATGTAGTGGTTTCTGAATATCTTGCAAAATGTTAAAAGCTAAATCCTCACCTCGACCAGAACTGTACACACCCTTTAACAGTACAGATTAGGGCTGATGCTGCTCTTACCTTCTTGTCAGCATACGCGAGCCATCTTGTCCCCAGAGCTAGTGGGTTGATGCTTGGTGGACCTGCTGGGTAGCAGCTGGTTATGATAAACCTGTGTTTGAAGGATGCTGCATCAAATGCCGCAATCTTCTCCTGTAGGGCTACTATCATCAATCTGTGGTCAAACATGATATGCATATGTTACATTGGGTGCTGTTCGTTATTCCGAAGGTTCGCTATTCCGAAGGTTCGTTATTCCGAAGGGTCGTTAATCCAAAACACGCAAAGTCCCTATACCTACAGGTTCGTTAATCCGAAAATGAAAAAGGGTTCGTTAATCCGAAAATTTGTGTCGTTATTCCGAAGGTTCATTATTCCGAAGATTGGTTAATCCGAAAATGAAATTCGGAACAATGAACCTTTGGAATAACAAATCTTAGGAATAAAGAGCCTTCTGAATAACGAACCTTCGGAATAACGAGCTGTAACCGTTACATTGTACACAATGTCCATATGTCAGTGAAGATGCTGGTGAAGAAATGCTGCTACACATGCTGGTCAAAGTAATTGACAGTGACATAAATATTACTGATAAATTTGTATACTGTACATTTAAAAAAAAAATCTGCTGATATCCAGCTGGCTAGCTAAAACTCAAAATTTCAAAACCACTCTGACAAAAGGGAACTTCTACATGTAAAACTTTGTAACATTAGACATGATGTACACTTATTTACTCTTACAAACAAACTTTCTGAATCTGATAATGTTATGTATTCAACCAGTGGAGAAATATGCAAGCTTTCCTCAGTAACATAGGTACCAACAGGAACATTTTCCATGAGCTTGCAAGGCGACTTCAGTAGTCTGTTATTTCTTGGAAAGTATTTAGTCAGAGCATTTCATTAATGGAAATGGCACAACATAGATTGTAATTATTATTATAAGTATCAAAAACAGAACTGACAGTAATTTCAAAGCAATCTTTATATGACATACATGTGTTAAAAATAGCACACATAAGACATGATGTTTTGTTTTCATGTGACTAAAAAAAAAGAAAAAATGTAATCTTGACTTTGATGCCCCCCTCCATACACTGAAATATTGATAACTGCAATATTTCGCATTACTTTTTAAATGCTATTGCTGGAAAACAGTAACAGTGTACAAAAACAGCTGAAATCAGAAAAAGAAAAAGAAACACTGAAGCTCTAAAGGAGTACTTCTAAAAAATAAAAAATAAGGAAAGAAAAAGAACCTTGGGGAGAATTTATATGCATTTATTGTATACCCAAACACAAAAATATATAAAAACAATAAATATAATTATATACATGGAAAGAGAGAGAGAGAGAGAGAGAGCAACTGGAATGGAGCTTCACGTATCTCTTCTCATAAAAGCTTCTTGTTTCTTGTTTGAAGAATAACAGATAAGCAAAATTCCATCTTATCTTACAAGGTAATAAAACAGAAGTAATTCTATACCTTCTACATGTTGTAACATGTCAACATTCTACATACCTCTTGTTACAGAGTATATCACATACAGGTGTTTTGAAGGAGACTGCATGCACTTGTTCATTGGACCTCAGTGACCGTATTGTCACAGAACAGAAGGGCTGGCTAGAGCTGGAGAAAGAACATGTACACAAATGTGTGATGAATACAGTTCTCTTGGAAAGTGAATCATTATCATCATCATCATCATTAATACATTAATTGTGGGTTCACATGCCTACGGGCAATAGTAAATGTATTTACTTTTGTGTGCCCTGACCCTCATGTAGTCTCCATTCATTTCATTTTCACATTGTGTAACGTGTACAGTACAGTGTATCCTTTGTAATGTTCATTCTGGTTTTTGTTTCATGTTTGTGATGTTAATGATATGTATCCTATAGTCTTTTCTTGGTCGAATAAATAATAATAATAATAATAATAATAACATAAATGTAGCAGCTATTGTCATTACCCAGGCATTTAGATACACTATGCACAGTCCAACTATATCACAGCACTAAGAACTACAGGTAAATAAACAAATAGAATATATCAAATCAGTACTACAAATGGGGGAAAAGTTTGTTTGTTTGTTTTTTAGTTTTTTAAATTCTCTTTCAATGTATGTACCTGGTACTGAACTTGTAGATTTGATGAAAGTGGTGATGGTTGGGGGGGGGGGGGGGGGGGGGAGGGGGGTGAGGGGAATTGTTCCATTCTTTTGTTGAGCACTATGAAAATGAAAGTATGATCCCAAGCTATCACAAATATCAAATATATAAACCAATGTATTCAGTGAACAGCAAAAATTGAACTTTACATTCTGTTGTTGTTACCATGTCAGGCAGCTTTGAATGTAAGAGTTTCAGTTTCTAGGCATGTGGGTTTGATTGGTTGATAACTGTTGTGAGATTTCAGCCTTTCAGTGGAGAGGTTGTGGATAAAAGACACAGTCATGGGTATTAAATGTTAAAGGGATTGTACAGTTTTGGTTGAGACCTAACTTTAGATTTCTAACATTTTTTTGGTGAGATTATGAGAAACTTTTAATGAAACATGAGCATGTTATTTGAAGAGGAATTCAACGTTTATTTGATGAAAATTGTTTTGGAAATGGCTGAGATATCCAAAAGAGAGTGATTCTAATAAAGTATGGGACCCACCTTTTATCACCATCGCTTTGTTTTACATTTGTTTTTGGATGTTTCAGTCATTCCAAACCCAATTTTCATCAAATAAACTTCGAATTCCTCTTAAAGTGGTATGCTCTGTACTATTTCATAAGTGTTTTCTTGGTATCTCGCAAAAAGTTAAAAGCTCAATTCTCATCTCCACCAATACTGTACCATCCCTTTAAAGTTGATGCACAACAGAACATGTCAGCACTTGGTTTAATAGCCCACATAAGTGTAACTAAGCGATTCAAAAGTAAGGATATATTTTTCTTTGGAGATAGTATCAGTAGAAACAATCAATTTATCTCATTTTACAAACACATTAAGCATGTATTCAAAAAGCCATTGTTGCTTTGTTGGGTAAGACACTGACAAACTCGCTACGGATAGTTGTTTGACAGGAATGATGCTTTATAGTAGAAAAGTGAATTCATAATTCGAAAGGCTTTGAAGAAGACTAGTCCATGGTCATTGGATGCCATTTAAGGAAATCTGCAACATTTGGTCAGACTTTGTGTTCAAAACATGACCTAGATCAAAACAGATATATGGAGGGCAAGTGGAGACAAACACTGTTATGCATTACAATCATGTATACTATGTACCACCTGGAGCACAACTGATCATATAGCCACAGTGCGTTATTTTTCCATGGCTGTCTCGTGGCAGATGTGGCTCTGTTTTATATGCCACCTAACCCACCACCTGTGGGGTGCCGTCTGGCCTAACATAAGGCTCAAGTAATAGAGCACTAACTGGTCATGCTGATGTGATTTGTACCAAACACAAATTTAACATTACAGTTCACACAGCGGGCTAGTGATTAGACAGTTTGAATAGTAAATATCCCCACCCCACTTTGAGCAGGCCCCAGCTTCCATTTAATCCACTATATTTCACTTGTTTATAGCAAATTGCATAGGAAAGCATGCATCATGCGTGAGAACACAATAACTGTTTGGCAATGAGGACCCCCCCCCCCCCCCCCCCCCAAAACCAGGAAAAAAAAAATGAATTTCATTCGTGCTTTTTGGGCAGTTTTTGTTTCCCGTATGCAGGGAGGTGGATGAGCTCGATCACCATCCTGCAGTATGCATGACACGCGAATTGTGACCACCACTTGATGAACGCATTGGTGAATTGTTACGCTTCACAGCCATCAGTTTGTGCTTTTCTACACAGCCCAGCACAACTCCATTAGCAAATGAGGACTACTCCGCCTCTTGCAGGTGAAAGTACTAGAACATGCATAGATGCTCTTTGACTAGTTTGAACAGGCATGATGTGTTCAATGCAGCCAACTGTAATTGCATCTTGTCATTCTGAACCATCGTAGTACTGAACTAGTCTTGATGATCCACTATCATTTGGGACTCTGGGCATTTGATTGTGCTCAAAGGTAGTTGTCAGCAGCCACACACTTTTTAATTTGGTAAATACTTGTATTATACGAAATGCAAATGATACTGTTTGCCACAAAAATAGCACACATGATGTCAAAAGCTAAATTTGGTATTCTCAATTCTTGAGCTAAATATGAAATGACATCGGAAGGTATTCTGCAGTCGTCTTACGTAGAAGGGACAATCATGGGGGGGGCGGGGACAGTATTAAATTTGCAGCAAGATATATTGTCCGCTCACCTTGCACCATCACAGACAGCTATGAGGGGCCTCTTGTCCTGGTGGTGGTTCTTGGAATGTGGTGGAGTAGGCAAGATGCGTAATATTCGCACGGGTCCCTGTCGCAGCGACAGCACCTCCTCTGCATCCCCATTGGACTGTTGAAACAAGAAAAATAAAACACTAGAGGAATAGAGGGAATCTTCAGTAAAATAGTATGGAAATCTTTTAAAAACCCTTATTCATCCTCAATCAGCATCAATATTCATTTTCTGTACACACTTACGCACACTCACGATAACCTTGGGGTTACAAACATTTCCCTTTTAATTTGGCAATACAAACAGTAATTGTAAGCTAAGCTATTTATGTAATCACACACATTTAATTTTCCCTTTTAATATGGATATTAAAAATTCATGCTGCACACCAGCAACATTCCACACTGTGGGATTACACTATCAAATGAATCACGGACTCCTGCTTACAAACTTGAGCAGCCTCAGAATCTCATCAAATATACATTAACTGCAGACATGAAGAATGTGCCAGTTTCCACCCTGGGCTCATGTTCCAACCACTCGGGGGTCAAAGCCAAGTTTGTTGCATACAGCATGTACACTACCTAATATCCCACCACATGAATGTACTCTAGTGACTCATGCATGTGCCATGGCAACCAAATGTTGAATATGCTAATCATATGCTCCATTATTTCATGAAAGAGAGTGAGTTTTTCCCCCTCTTCGATTAGAGCACAGCATTGTCCTAAATACATTGTCAACGCCTCTAGCATTGTAAGGGAAGACATACGTCCTACAATGTATATTATATGATGTGAAGTGTAGACTGTGCATCACAGCTGGAATGGAGTAATACTCTATCTCTTGTCTAAAAAACATTTTCATTGCCCACTGAATAAAGGAATTTACATGACTATGATATGAGGCATGAATCAATTTTATCCAATAGTGCACTTTGAACAAATTGCAGGGATAAGCATTTCTTCATTAACCTGATTATTTTTACACAATATGCATAAATGTTGTACCTCTTCTCACAATTTCTTGTTCTATCATCTTGTGTACATGCTGACCAGTCGTACTGTGTTGACTGGTATGACTGAGTACAGAGTTGACATGTGCACAGACAGAGTAGATACTGATAAAATAAGTCACGATGATAGACATGTGTTATGCAGTACTGTATTACATTAAAGTGCAGCTTATACCTGCCAAGAAAATCCTGAAAAACAAACCCAGCATTTTACCCACTTCAAGTGTGATATTAGAATTAATGATGGACATAAATCAAGCTATCGAATTCATGGTCTAGAAATGGCAGTCCTCTAATTGTAACAGATCATTCCCTCTTCTGGGGCACTTTTTTTTTGTTTTGTCATCATTAATGCTACAACAGAAACCAATATTATTACAGACACTACAGCTCCGCAGTTCAAATGTTTACGTGTAGCTATATTTTCCACTAGAAATTCCTGTATTACAGCATCCATTCCATGACAGACAATAGATTTATAAAGTAGATATGATCGAGAATGAGAGGGAGAGGTATTGGCTCCAATCTCATACACATGCACCCTGGCACTTAAATTTCCATCCATTTGTAGCCCCTAATGATTTTAGGGAAGACCAGATGAGACTCTATTACATGTGAAGTCATTCCAGGCATTGCCACTAATTCTATGGGACAGCAGTATTATGTTAATCACAAAGAGGTGGCATAGATGGGGTAGCGGACATAAAATGCCGATGACTGAGCAATCTAAAGTCACTACATTGACGTTCCACACATTAAGGCTGATGATAAAAGAGGAAACGTTTCACTTAGAATTCAAGTAATTTATTGCTGGTTCCAAGGGACAGTGCATACAGTGTAGGAGTATGTTAATCACATAGCGATGGAAGGTGGTTTTTCAATAGGGAGTCCACTCTGCATGGAAATGCTTGAACATGCCATAATGGTGCATCAAGCACTGCACAGGGCTATTCTAAAACACAAAGACCCTATCATTGCTATTGGTTTAGGGCAAGTCCAAGATAATGTCCCCTCAGATGCTCAAAATTCAACTTGATTTTATCAAAAAGTTATTGATATCATGTTGTAGCCAAAGAGTTAAATCATATATTTCCAGCAAAGAAAATATTGAATTACGCAAATTTATGCAAGAAATATGACCTTGATTTGCATAAATCAAAAACAAACCTTACGTATGGGACAAATTATAAATATTCATCTAAAATCAGTTGAATTTGTCCTTGACCTAGTTCCTTTATGGACATGACCCCTGTATGAGTTAGTATAATCTGCAATTGGTAAGACAAGGTCAGCACATTAATTATGCAAATTATGCACTTTCCCAGAACATAGTGTCCCATACGTAAGGATTTGAGTATGTTTTTTTAAGTTTTTTTCTGAAGATTTGTAACATTGACCAATCATACTTTAGGAAGTTCTAATTTATTCATTTCAACTCCAGATTAGCAAAACTAAATGAGGAAATTTAATTAGTCCTTCATCTTATAACTAATTAAAGTTTGCTTACGTATGGGACAAATGCCTTACGTATGGGACATTACATGCAAAGTGAATGGGAAAACCACCTTTTGACATGGATGCTATATGTCCTTACATTTGTTTGGTTTATGGTTATCTTTGCACCTACTCTGAAGGATATGTCTATATATCTGCCTCTCCTACTCAGTTGACCTCAGGGAGAGTGTAAGAACAGCATTATTGAGTCATTCTATGATAAGAAAGGAAAATAAAGAATATTCATTTATACTTGCATTTTCTTATTTTCATTACAGGCTGTGCAGCTGGTCTTAAATTAACATTCCCTGTTAACATTTTGATATTGGACATTCTCTTAATTCAGTTATCATTTTCAACTTTACCTCTCTACAAAATGACTTTGTCCAAGAATGGGATTCTCTGAGTGTCATTTTAGGTGCAGTACACTACTCAGCATGTACCACAGGTTGTACAGCCTCAAAAGCGAAATCAAAACAATTGTGCTTATGGTGCGCATCAATGACAACATTATAGGTCTTACTGAAAAGAAAAATCACTTAAGGTGTGAGCAGGTAACTTTGTCATTACTAGAGTTGATAGCAAAGGAAAAACCCTATGAGAATACTTTTTATTTTGATATGATTGTTAATATTTCAACTGCACACCCTCAGAATATGTCATGACTTATCAAGGTCATGAACATGATTTCTGAAAATCCTGTAAAATGAAGACTATAGTTTACATTTGCTATAAACCACAATATCAATACTGGTTCTGTGGTTGGAGTGCTAAAAACACAAATTACACAAACAAATAGGGAATTCAATTTTCTTTTCTATTTTGTGTTTGAAGAGACAGATGTGCTCTGAGACACCTTCATCAACTCATACTTACTCTGTACCCAACATCTACACAATTATCAACATACATTGCAATCTGGTAGTGTATGATCAAATGAGGTTATTAGAATTTATTCAAAATTGTAATTTGCAGATCAGTGAGTTACTTAAGTGTTTCAAATCTATATTTGAATGTGCAAATGATAATCTTTCCTGTATCACTACACAAGCATGTATGTATGTACAAAGTAACACAAATTTTGTCGTCTTTGGTTTCATAGACACGAAGCCAAGCAATTTGAAAAAAAAAAAACAGCATTGGTACATACATTCTTCTATCTCCTTAAAATCTAAAACTTTCATTAAAATTTGATTGATTTTGCAGGTCAGCTAAAATTCACATGGCAAAACATGATGATTACAGAGCAAAATGAAGTACTCTTGTTGTTGTTGTGTTTTGTGCTGCATTTCAAACAATTATAAAGCTTTATAAAAACTTAGACAACTTGCAGTTGAGGTAAGCTTAGAGCTACTGAAAGTACCCACTTCAAACTGTATTTGCAAATTACATTGTACATGACATTTGATTCTAAAGTTGAAATTATCAAGACTACAAATTAGTTATTGTACATGTACATGTATGCTATATCAAGGTCACAAGCTAGAATTCGCTCATTTTTTTTTTCATTTGGTGAAAAAATATTGACTAGAGTAATTACAAATGGGCTAGAAATAGAGTGTCAGTATACTATATCTGTATGTGTAGACATCATGAGGACAGTGTTAATGCATGACGGAATCCAAACTAAGACATTTAATTGTAAATTGGTCATTACTTTTATTTGTTTTATTTTAGCTTTTGCTAGGTACCTGAACCGGGAAAGTACCCACTTAGAAGTCTATTTCATTTGTTACATGTTGTAGCATGATTTGTGGAACTGAATATGACACTATGGGGAAATTTAAAGTCATTCCCATGAATGCATTTGTGCACTAAAGACAAATGTCCCATACGTAAGTTGAGCCATGTCCCATACGTAAGGTGTACTTTCGTTAATTAAACCAACTTCATGAAAATATGCTTTATTCTTTTGCAGTGAAACTTTGCTGAAAGATACTTCAGTATTGTACCTTTCTTCACTTCCAAACAGAACTTGATCAGTAAGGTACTTTCAGAGAATTTTCAGTTCAAACTTTATTTTGAAAAATCCAGTTTTTCTCTGGTCCCATACGTAAGTTGGCATATTTTTCTTAATAAAACCATTAACCCAAGGTCAAATGACATCAAACTTAAACACAATATTCTTCTCAGGGATACCAGTCCTCCTGATGATAAACAATAAAATCCAAGTGCTCCTTCATTACTTTTCAGAGGTTTGAAATCTCTGAATGTCCCATACGTAAGGTGCGCGATATCTTGGACTTGCCCTTTATCTGAATGCATCATTTGTACAATGTATCTAGGTAATAGCAAAGCTGTACACATTTTCATTTGGATTAAAGACATCATGTACAAGGTACAACATATAATAAAGTACGAAAAAAAGGCACTATAAAGATAACCTAATCTGTTCTTATGAACCAATATGCAACCTTTACATCGATGGTGAAAAGATGCATTTATGACAATGATAATTTGACAGCATAGAAAACAGCAATCTTTCATACCAGCTTCCAAGTTGAGAAACCAGCCCCCCCCCCCAAAAAAAAGAAATACATTGTACACTTAATGGAAAATTATTTTATTGACTTGAAAATGACTTGATCACTCATTTTTGGTTGAGAATCTGTTTAGACTTTGCACATGGTATCATGCATTTTCTGCATTTTTTAATAATTGTCTTTCCCTTTTATGCATCTATTCAATTCTTGATACTCGGTATGTACAGTATTTAAATTTTGTTAATGAATAGCTTTGGTTGCTAATTTAAACAGCAGATATAGTTAGCAACCTAATTAATTTTCCTTCACCCTAATGTTCAACATTCATTACTGTCAAGCACTGCTGTATAATACATAAGACCCCGTTTACAGTGCGAGGCTCGGCCGCGGCTCAGCCACGGCCGAGCCCTCCTTCATTTCAGTGTAAACGCGCAAAAGACCAAATGCGAGGCCAAAATTGGCCGCGCATTTGGCCACGCTCTGGAGGTGATCTCGGCCTCTTCTTGGTGTAAACGCAAACTGGGCCAAATGCGCGGCCAATTTTAGTCTGGCTGCCAGACCCTCTGCCCATACTATTTCGCTATTCACGATATCAACCCCCTCAACGTCGAAAACTAGTACAGTTAAAGGTGATTTTGTCCTGCAAAGGATTTTTCCTTCAGCAAAGGCCTTTGCCCGAACGGCAACTTCGTCGCCACGGAATCCAGTTGGCAAAGGGTCTGAAAACCAGGCTACACCAAATTGCGTTTGTTTACAAGCAGAGCGCCACTACGACAAAATACTGAAAGGTTTGAATTAAAAGCGCTGCCGAGCCCGGCAGTGTAAACGGACAAAATTGCGGGGCTCGGCCGCGGCTCGGCCCAGCCCCGCACTGTAAACGGGGTCTCACTTTCATGAAAAAAAAAGAAGCATGATCTGCTGACTCTTTGCACATTATCTTTGGGGGATGCCTGTTATTTTCCATTAACATCAACAAAGTTCAATTGCATAACTATGTATGTAAATATTTAATAGAAAAGAATAATTCTTTACTTGTTGATTATTCAGGTCATCTTTCGGGGTATCAATCAGCTACATTTAATGAAAATTTTAGTCATGTAATCCATAATGGATGGTTAATGGTAGTCTCCTGCCATTTAAATCTAAAAAAAGAATCCAAACATTTACAAACAAAATGAATTATCATACATTGTGTATAAAGGTAGTTGAATGTCTCACAAAGTATCAACTTTGCCATACAATGTTGTTGGTTTTTTTTCACAGCAGTAAGTTTTTGTAAGATATAAAAGAACAATAGGGGACAGGGTCATATCACTCTCCTTTAATAGGAAGGCTTCCTTAGAAAGGCTGTGCCCATTAGAAGTGTTTGTGTGTAACACATAATTACAGCTGCCCTAGCAATGAGGGCTACATTACAATGGGACAATTATGGTTCCCGTACAGTTTTCATAAAAAACATTTTTCATTCTTCATAAAAACAAAAATAAACATATACTTAACATCATGTACTTAGTTGACAGCCGAGTGCTTAGACTTGCTTTACTCTCATCCACACCCTAGTCACGCATGGCAGTCAGGATGGAACAAGCTGATTCTTTATCAATGTAATAGCAGCACATATTAAACTGCCTTGTGCACTATTTCCTGATAGCGTAATTCATTCTACATCACTGCTCACTCTTCTCCTGGGCTTGGCTTCAGAGCAGTCACAACAATTGCCATTTGCAATCAGTGCAGGTTGACAGTACATACCAAAACCTAGCGATCATCAGTCAGACAAAGAGAATTTGAGCTGCTCCCATGGTAGTTGCAATTATTGCAATTTAAGTGATTGTCACCTTTTTTCAAAACACATCCTGGGTATACTGTCTCTTTTTCACAGCAATCTTTGGTAAATTATGTCATTGAATGACATACATGTACAGCCAAACCTGCCTTAGCAGCCACCTGTCTATAGCGACCACCTGTCTATAGCGGCCATTAAAAAATTCCCCCGAAAGAAAAGCCCTGATAAAGACCCTGTGTATAGCGGCCACCTGTCTAACGCGGCCAGCGGCCACAAATTTTGTTTCCTGTGGTAGATTTTAACCTGCCTATAGCGGCCAAAAACCCAATGGAGCCGTAGCCGAGTAGATAATTCAGCGTGTTTTTCTGCTTTGTAGCCGTGCAGGCAACGTTCAGTGATCGCCACCACTGCATTCATCCCTCGATCATTCAGTCATGATAATGCACTAGTGTTAAGCTTTCTTCACAACAATACACTACTGTGCAACAATTTCATATACATTGTACACCGGCATGGTTAAATGCATGAAACACACAGAGTGTGCATATAATACGTACACACGTACATGTACATGTAAGGATACAACGATGATACATGTACATGTATTTAAAGCAATGCACACAAAGTTGGATTACCTGTCTATAGCAGCCACCTGTCTATAACGGCCACTTTTTCCATCTCCCTTGGGTGGCCGCTATAGACAAGTTTGACTGTATTTCATACTTGCCAACTCTCTTGCTTTGGGCGGTAGACTACCGCTTTTTAGAGGTTTTGACCGGCTACCGATTTTCTCTTCTGATCTACCGATTTTGTAGCAAACCTACCATAAAATGAAATGGAAGTCATATTTTCCCTTCATTGTGCGTTGATTCCCTAAAATAAGCTAGTAATTAGAATACTAATAATAATTTCAAGGAACTCGTTCCTCAAAAACGCCGTATTCAGCCTTCTAATATGCACACATATACAATGCACACTGCGGTGGTGCACTAGTCTCTATCATATCTACGTGCGTGCAAGACTTACTGTACACGTGTACGTGTAGCTAGAACTACGCGTAATAGTAATGTTTTGGTAGCTCACGTTCTGCAAGAGTGAATGCTACGAATGGAAACCCTTCCAAACACTGCAGAAGAGAGTAAAATCTGCCACGTACAGGAATCTCACAGCCAGGTCATCTGCTAATTAATTTAGACTTGGTGAGGGCAACATTATGTCTTATTCATCAAACTAGCTCCACAATAGAAAGTACACTACATATCTATAAGGGGATAAATTATTTGCCAATATGTTTGATTACTTTTTCACATATGCTTAGCCTCCAAAAATTATTTACTAATTAATATGTCTGATTTCATTTTTATATGCATAGTCTACAAAATAGTTCATAGATTTACATGGATTATATGTTTTTTTATCAATACCAAGAACCCTTTAAAAAGGTTAAAAAGCATGCACTGAATCTCATATTTTGATATTGAAAAAAAAAAAAGTCCACACCGTGGGAGGGGGGACACCCCCCTCCCCCCCCCCCCCCCCCTCTCACGCAAGCGCGCTCGGGCTTGGTCGCTTCACTCCCTCGCAAAATCTACCTCTTCAGGATTTCAAAATGTTGGCAAGTATGGCATTTCTAAATTGAATGAAAAAAGCAATAGGCCCTATGTTGATTTTTCTTATGAGGAATGTGACAATAAGGTGTCACAAGCATTTCAAAATACATTCAACCATGTTGATGAGGCATGAAGTTGAAAGTTGTACATATTGCCCGAGTGAGGCACTGTGATAACACTTGGACTGAACGAGTGCATACAGTAGTTATTAGTGTACACAAATGCAAATTACTGAATATATTATTAAATATATCCAATGTACAAGTACATTGTATCAAATACATGTATTCTTCATCTGATGAAAAGTGTGACCACACAGAGCAAGCCTTCATACTAGAAAACAAAGCAACACATTTCAATTTACCTACTCTTTACAACCCTTCTGTGTATGTACAGGTGTACCTCTCTCTCGCTCAATAGGAAAATCAATGTTCTCGGATTACAAAGATAATACTTACTTTCATATACTTGAAATCTGAACATAAATATTTTGGCTGCTATGGCCCTCCTGGTTCATCTTATCTAAACAGACATTGACTCAAGTACCTGTAGTCTATTAATGCTCAGCCAACCTTACTAGCAATGAATTCTTGGCTATTGTGGGAAATTTAAATTTACCACATCAGTCTTCTTGCAACTAGACGATGTGTTAAGAATAAAGTCCTTTCCAAGCAACTCAAAAGCAATTGTTTCCTGCATTACTATACAAGCAGCAGTTGCTGTGCATGATAGTTCAATGCTATCATGATAACATAGCAAAATGAGTAGCCTTCTTGTTCCCTTTCCAAACATGAGAAGAAGGCATAACTTAGGGCTACCCATCTTTAGAAACTAAAAACAAAAACTAATGCAGAAAACAAACATGAAAACTACACTGAAATCGACTTCTTCACATTTAGGCTTTTTTTTTTTCCAGTCACAAAATATGCCTTCAAAAAGTAAGGCAACACTGGCATGAGATTACATGACACTGAACTTTGTGTAGATGGAAATTGCTTCAAATCTGTAAACAAACATTTGTTGTTGTTGTTGGGTTTTTTTCTACAGTGGGAAAAAAAGTCAAATCATGCAAACTTTCCACATACTTTGTATTCCTGTCATTTGCAGTTAATATTCAATCCGATGGAAAAAAACAAACAAACTAGATATATCGCTACGGCGACTGATATGCCTCCGCCATAATGCATGGTTCTCCTAATAGGTCTATAGTACAATGTCTTGACAATGTGTGATGACAGTTTCACATAATTGGCAAAATATTAAAATGACAGGTTTGCCACAAATGTGCTGAATGTTCACTTTCCTAGAACTAGGTTCAATTGGATGAATGATTAAAAATGTCAGAGTGCAGGTATTTGGGGAACTGATGATATTTACTTGACTTTTGACCCTTTTATAAGTTTATGCATTGAGTAATTTTCAAGGTATTGAGAAAAAGTATAATTTCAGTATCAAATGGGAAAATAGCATTATCTAAACCTGGCCTTTGACCTTTGACCTCACAGTTCCAAAGAGAATCACTGTTAGGTTGAACATGCATAAATATGTAAGTTTCATGATGATACCTTGAGTTACTTTTGAGATATGGAGGAAAAAGTGCAATTCAACACTTTCACTTGACCTTTGACCTTTTGACCTTTGACCTTTTGGTAAGAAACTTCCCACAGAATATATATCGGGTAATACATGCATACATCAAGTTAAAAAAAAAAAAAAAAAAAAAAACCTTCAGGCATGGCATAACCATAAGGAAAGTAGTGATATTTTGAGGAGTTAACCTTGACCTTTGACCCCCCTGACCTTTGAACCATGACCCCCAACTTCCCTAGATAATCACTGCCCATTGGAACAAGCATATATACTAAGTTCCATGAAGATACCTTGAACCATTTGCGAGATATGGAGAAAAACATGAATTTTCAACCTTTTTTTCACAAAATAACCTGTGACCTTTGACCTTCGACCCAATGACCCTAAAATCCAAACAAAGTATTATCCCCCCAGGATATACCCTCATACCAAGTTTGATGTAAAACCACCACACGGTTCTTGAGATATCGACAAAAACAAAATTGGACGTACGGACGGACGGACGGACGACCCGAAAACATAATGCCTCCAGCCACTTCGTTGGCGGAGGCATAAAAAAAATTGGTCACGAAGCAAGGCCAGCGTCGCACACACAAACAGACCCTGTTAAATTTACTTTTTCATGTATAAAGACAGAACAAGCGAGGGCACCATCACCAAAAACAATAGGCGTCTTCGTTTTACCATAACACACCTTCATGCCAAATTTGAAGATGATCTACATGTAAGAAGAACTGCAGCCAGTAGAGTGCTCACAAGAAAATCTCTGCGGCGGACGCGGCGCAACGAGGCCAAATCCATGGTATCTTCCGAACTCTGTTCGGGGGATACAATGAGTGGATGACCTACATGTCAACACTCAGCATACTTTCACACCCCATGATAGCATACTATGCAAATGATATGCAAATGAGTCCATTATGCCCATTGCATATGGATATGAAAGATTGAAAATACTGAAAAATGTGAAATACATACACTTTGTATGACTACGTTCCTCTTTAACTGGAACATTTTCTCAGTGTGTACAGCTATAATTGTCATCTACAGAAACATTCAAATCCAAACTTCAAAACGTTACCTATTCCTCTCACACTGAGGACTATAATTGCAGTCTATAATGTTCGGAACAATTGTATTCTTTATCTGGTATGTGTTTGTTGTTGTTTGCCATTTTCTTCTCTGTTGTCATGCTTGAACATGTGTTATATCTATCTTTTCATTTATGAAGCGCCATGAGCACTAAAAAGCGGACCTGTGCGCTATACAAGTAGCCACTATTATCATTATTATTATCATTGCTACTTCTACTACTATTACTACTAATAATAATACTAATAATAATAATAACTAGAGATTGTAATTTGTCATCACTGACAAATTAAGGTGATCCGATTTTTTTTATCAATGATTCGAGTCCTGATCGCAATAGGCATGACCATACAAGTTTCATCTGTGTTTAGAGACATTGGCCGTGTGATGTTTGCATTCTCATTTAGCAAAGGGAGTCATATCTGCCATGTTTGGTACCAAATTCTGTATACACTATAACGAAGAAACAGCAACAAGTACATATGACCTTTGACCCACCTTTGCACTCCCAAGATTGCATCTGATGAAATAGTGGTTATTTTGTGAAATGATTCTCGCGACATCGTGTATACGTGTGAAAAATATGGGAAAGATAGGACAGGTATTCACCAAGATACAAGATGAAACATTTATGACCTTTGACCCTAATTTACATACCCAAGATGTTGTCCGATCTAGTAGTTGTTATTTTATGAAATAATGTACGTGACATGAACTAAACATGTGGAAAATATGGGGGTGATTGGGCGTGTTTTTCTTGAGTTATTGCAAAGAAAGATGCAGAAAGAAAGAAATATCTCAATACATAGAAGATAAGCTTTAAATTCAACCAAGTTTTTTATCGTGATCCCGACATCGTATGAAATAACGAAATAAATTTAATGATAGCGCAAAGTCTCAGCTAGAACATATCAAAATCTGGGAGAAATTCACCAAAGGGTAAGTGAGCTAGTGCTCGATAAAGACGATCATGTCAATATTCACATTAAAAAAAATTCCCTCCCATAGAGATAACACGTCATAACGAAGATACAAAAAGAAGTACATATGACCTTTGACCTCAATTTGCACAGACAAGATGGCATCTGAGTAAAAAGTAATTATTTTGTGAAATGATCCTTGTAACATGGTCTTTGCGTGTGCAAAATATGGGAAAGATAGGACATGTATTCACTAAGATACTCGATGAAACACTTATGACCTTTGACCCTAATTTACATACCCAAGATGGTGTCCGATCAAGTAGTTGTTATTTTATGAAATAATTGACGTGACATGAACTAAACATGTGCAAAATATGGAAGTGATAGAGGCCGTTTTTCTTGAGTTATTGCAAAGAAAGTTGCAGAAAGAAAGAAATATCTCAATACATCGAAGATAAGCCTGAATTTCAACCAAAAGTTTTGACGTGATCCCGACATCGTATGAAAAAACGAAGGGCACACTCACGGTAGCGTAAAGTCTCAGCTACAACATATTAAAATCTGGGAGAAATTCACCGAAGGGTAAGTTAGCTAGTGCTCGATAAAGATAGTCATGTCAATTTTCATTTCCAGAAAAACTGCACTCCCATAGAGATAACACGTAAACTGGTCAAATTTGACAAGATCACATTCAATCCATTTTTACGAGGTGATACCGTTATCTAATCAAAATATTGTAATTTTATGTTTGAAAGAACATAAAATAAGCTACAACATACTGAAATCTGGGTGAAAATTGACAAAGGACTAGTGAGATAAGCTTGAGTGAACTTGAAATTTGATGACGTCATTTTGAAAATTTACTTTTTTTACTTTATTAAGAAATTTGATATCTTTTAATCATTTTGTCAGCATTACCACCCCATGAAATGACATGTACAACTCATCAGCTTTCAAAATATGTAAAGAAAATGGGGGGTCACCGTCCATCCTGACGAGTAAAATCGGATCTAAAATTAGCAATTTTTTGGCATAGTTGCACTGCATATCGCCATTGACGCGCGCGCGGAATTTCAACTTTGACGGGCCCGTATGACGTCATATTGAATCGGATTGACTTGAAACTTGGTAGAAATATTCCTTGACATTTCAGACATTCGATCCGTGCGATAAAACGTGAAATTTCTATTGCATATGAGCTTTGCGTGCGTATATGCGCGCGCGCGTACGCGTCCGTCGATTTTTTTTGAAATGCAGTAAATGACCTGAAACGTGTGCAAAACAATTTTGAGGTTGATTGGAGCATGTTTAAATTTCAACGCGCGCGTACGCGCTCGTTTAGTATGAACGTGACTAAATTTTATGAAATATATCAATAGACCTTGACTTGAACTATATGATATCTTAATTTCATTCAAAAATTCCATTCCATTAATGAGATATTGATGTAAACGTGATTTCAGATAATGACGTCATAATGACGTCACGGTTAACTGATCACATTGATACACTAGATCTGTCGTCCTTAGGACATGATACATATATGGTATAAGTTTGAAAGTGATAGGTAGGGGACTTTTTAAGTTAACCGATACACAAGATTTGAGGAGAAAGAAATAAAGAAGAAGAAGAAGAAGAAGAAGAAGAAAGAATCCGTACAGATACAATAGGTGATCCGAGAGGATACTCGGATCACCTAATAATAATAATTGAACTCTGCAATACATCTTGTAAAACTATGTCTGCTGATTCTTTAACTCCTTTACATGTATCAGTGTTTTTTTGTGAGTGAATATATGCTACTGTCATACATTGTATAGTACATGTGTGAATAATGTGCACAGCTATTAATATTTACCAGGTACTGTAAAAGTGGAAATTTTCGCGGTGTTGAAATTTTCGCGCATTTCGCACAACCAGAAACTAGCGCGAAAATGAAAACACGCGAATATTTTTGCTTGCCATACGTTCCTGTGCATGATGTCTTGATTCCGCGGAATTAAAAACACGCGAAACTCTTCTGACCCGGCCTGCGAAAAATTAGTCGCGCGAAAATATCCACTTTTACAGTACCATATTTTTTCCTTTCATTGATTTCACATTTTTCACAGAGGAAGACATTCAAAACTACAGAAGCACTCTGAGAGCGCAGACCTCCGCCAAGCATGCAGCTCATTTCCACCACTGATCTTGTTCTTCCATAGAAGTGATTTCCACCCATACATACTTATAGCATTGTGTGCTGAAAGTCGCCCAATTTCCCAATATAGAAGCCATTGTTACGTCATAAACCCTCAGCTGCACGGCGTGCCTCGCCCTAGCAGAAACTAGAGCACGCACTAGTGCGCGCATGCAAACCTCAAATACGTGCAGCCTGAACTCCCAAGTTCATTGACCCTACCTGCCAAAATATCAAAAATCCTTCATAAATTCCTCCAAAATTCTCAGATCACTACCAAAATTTGATCATCTGTTACTTGTATCAATCTAAACCTTTCCTGCAAGATTCATCCAAATTCGTTACCTACTTTTTGAGTAATTTTGCACACAGACAAACTAACTAACAAACAAACAAACAAACAAACAAACAAACCAACGGTAACGAAAACATAACCTTCCCCCTGGGCGGAGGTAATAACACAGTAACAGCAGATTTGTGACAGAAAAAATCTACTTTATCTGCAGATTATCCTATCATTGTTTTGATAGCAGAAATTCTAAAGAATTTGATAGGGTTGGGGTTTTAGGTGGTATGGAATTGTTAAATGGTATTGTTAGATTTAAGTATCAGAATGGCTACAGCTGTAATCACTTTCGACATCCAGCTGAATCCCTGCTTGGCAAACTGCTTGGCACACTCTCTTATTGCCACAAACTAGCCTTAGACTAACATGAAAACATATGAGTGGGACTGTATGGACAGCAGCAATTCTGCTTAACCCACCACCTAGGCTTCAGTTTCTGTACCCGTTCACATGGGTGAACTGACATTTAAGAATTTTTAGCTGGCAGAAATGTATCAATACATTGCTTTGAAAGTGATTGCTATACAGAATCAGAGCGTATGTGAGTTTTGTCCTGGCAGCTCATATTACAGGATATAACAGTACAACATGTAGTTGTTGAATTCATGTTCATGGAATACAGCAGTGAACACAGAAATGTACACATTATGCACGTTACATGATCAGGAGTTGATATTTTCACATGTTGTTAGATTTGCAAATAGTACCCAGATCAGAGAATTCCCACAAATAACCCCAGGAAAACAGGTACGGTATGAAGTCTCATTAATAAAGATTGTCTTTGATGCATTTGAGGTGACAAAAAATGATGTCAAGTATCAAAACTAAATGCAATCGTAAAATTTGCTTTGTGTTTGCTCTGTGTTGTGGGCTGCTCAGGTGCAGCGCGCGATTTATACAGCGACTGGGCTGTGTATAGTTTGTGTACAGTGTATTTACATAATATGCACAGCCCTGTATGTGTATGCACAGGCCTGTCACATCATTATCACAGCAAGTCATGACTGTGTATAGTTAGTGTACAGTGTTATGCACAGCCCTGTACAGTGTACATAATATGTGTATGCACAGGCCTGTCACATCATTATCACAGCAAGTCATGACTGGTACTGGTTAATAGTGGTCTCAGTCTGGTGGCCCCTAGCCTTTAAACAAGGCGACTCGCTCTGCGTGCCCCCGTGTAGCGCTTTACCCCACAAACCTGTTGGCCGGCGAGTGGAGCGAGCCGCCTTTAGCCACTCGTTCAGGGATGTGTACTTTTGTCGTTGTTGTTGCTTTATATTCTTTGACAAATTTGCGTACAAATTTGACGCAGAAAATACACACGGCACCAAAGCAAGCCGCGCGCGCTTGCTAACAAATTTGTACGCAAATTTGTCAAAGAATATAAATTTGTTAGCAAGCGCGCGCGGCTTGCCTTGGTGCCGTGTGTATTTTCTGCGTACACATCCCTGAACGAGTGGATAAAGGCGGCTCGCTCCACTACTCGCCGGCCAACAGGTTTGTGGGGTAAACGCGCTATACGGGGGCACGCAGAGCGAGTCGCCTTGTTTAAAGGCTAGGTGGCCCCTGGCTGGGCCCCCTGCCTTGGGCCAGCACTTAGGCTCCTGGCCTCGGCCCGGCCTTGGGCCCCGTGGGCCCCTGAGCCACTGGGCCCGGGCCCACTTGGGCTATGGGCCCCTGGGCCTGGGGCCACTTGGGCTCTGGGCCCCTGGTTCCGGGCTAAGGCCCGTGGCCTTGGGTCCGGCCTTAGGCCCCGCCTTTGGCCCGGCTGTACTTTGTACATGGTCTATGTGAAATCAGGCTTGTCTGTAACTGTATAATTACAAATAATTACAAATAATCACAAATGATCAACAGTTCCATACTACATATATATGAATATATGATTATATGAATATATGAATATATACAATGTATGTGAATATATATTATTATATATGAATATATAAATGTGATCAGGCATTCTGTTACGGTGTCAGATCTGCGGTCATTCATATATGGGTCATTCCATGGGGTTGGGCCTGCTCTAGATTTTCATGTTGTGCAGGCAATAAAAGTCATATTCTGAAAATTTTATCAAATAATTGCTTGTGGTTTGTGGTTATTCTTGGAGAGAGATGTGTGAAGAATTATTTGATGAATAAAAAACAAGCCTGTGTACAAATTTATTTTGTCTGTGACTGTTTCATTGTTGATGTCTCATGGTTTTTTTGTGGTACCAGTTGTGACAAAAATATATGCCATTTTCATGGCAATATAATACAGAAATACACAACCTTTCAGCATTATGCCTATCATAATTAAGAGAGGCAAGGTGACTTCTACAAAGACTATAAGGCACATAAACATGTGTCACAAAATAAGAACACCAGAGCATCTTGAAGCAACCTCATACCGATGTTACAAACGAAGTCCGCGGCGATTTTTGTTGTAACATCGGTATTGCATGGTTTTACATACACTTATAATCAAAATATGATCAGAAACTTGATTTCTATAATTAGACTCATATTTTAGGAGTATTATTGTCCAAAAATTAGCATCAAAAAGCTCCAAATAAAAGAGAAAACACAGAACATATTACCGTACTTCCGTCCGAAGTCCGGCCTCTTCGTGTAACATCGGATAAGAAAGTCGCGCTCGCGACAAAAAGAAGAGCTACTAACTTCAGCAATCGTGTTAATGTCACTGGCAGTACTTCCCCAACGGCGGGAAGACCACTTACAGCCCGTTCACACCTACCTGGACGGCGCAAGACCCGTTTTTCTGCTGCAGTCCGTGTGACATCGGTACGTGAATTTCGATGTTTCCGATCGGGAATTTCAATGTTTCCGATGTCAATCAGTAAGCTTGTACGCTATTTTACGAAGTAAATAACTTTTGTCACATTTTGTAAACTGTATTGGAGGAAAAAAACGATATTAAAACCACTGAACTGGCCAAATATACGGTGGACGATGATGCTGTTAACACGCTGTAGTCCCACATACTGAGATATTTGTTACTTGTTCATGTTCGTAATTGTGATCGCCAAATTTCCCCTTTTATGCCCGTCTCTGCAAAAGGAGCATGTGTTCCTCTCTTAGAAAACCGTACAAAAGTATGTCCAGTGTATCTTCACGGCAATATAACATTATTTTACCTCCCGATTCTTGTGAATTTTGGACCTTACTTATGTGATTCGTATCTACCAAGTAGATGTGCTGAACGTTAGTACGGTACTATGAAGTTGGAATACGTAGACGTCCAGACTGCGGCTGAGCTACAGAAAGAGTTTTCTTTCTCTTGAACAGATTTACAATGTCAGTGTTTTCCTTTCAAGATTTCACTGACCTGTTAATAGTGTTAGATGGCTTTACGGTGCTCTGATGAAGCAGTACATGGGTTCACCGTTTCCATTCCACGTTCACCCACTGGAAAGTCTCAAAGCTAAAATGCCAGTTTCGTATTCATTTTGGGTAGATAATTGGTAGGAAATAGTTCCATATGTACCGCAATCAAAATTGGCATATTATTGGTCTATCCTATCCTAAAAAGAGGGCAAAAATTTTGAATTTGATGGGGATTGAGTACTGTAAAAAAAAAGGGGGGCCTAGTATTTTGTTTGAGGTCTATTTGGAATAGGACCATAACCGCAACCGTAAACCTAACGGTAACCCTATCCCTAACCCTAGCCAAGACACTGGGGGCAGCGCCCTGCCCTTGGCCTTGCTAGCTTACATAGATGTGAAAAAAAAAAATATTAGCGTAGAATATGAAAATGATTTTTTACATGCTATATTATTATTAATAATATTAACATTACTGCTGTACATCATTTTAAGCGTAACCCATATTTTATTTTTTTTTTTTTTTTTGTGGATGGTACACATGGAACTGTAGCCAACTGGTATGACAAGAGGTAGAAAGGTAAGGAAAATTGTCCAAATTATTTAATTCCATTCATATACACAGATACATCAATAGGAATATAAAGAGTACACAGACACAAATTTTCTGTTAATTCTTTCATTTTATTTCTCTTCACACCTTTTGTCCAGTTTGTCGATGAATCTGCCATGGCTCCTCCTCTGCCGCCGCTACGTGATTAAACTACGTGAAAGAGTGAAAAGGGCACAGCTACAGCACTCCACAAACAGAGAGAGGAAGCTGACAAAGCCACACTAAAGAAGAGCAAACATAACAAACTAGACAAAAAGAAAACTGCACGGAGGGAAAATGGACATTGTAGAAAAGAGCAGAAATTAACTTCAAACAAAGAACATGGAGAAGACAAGAAAACTTGTATGATTTCTCTTTATTAGTTTTCATAGTTGAGTTGACAGTTGATGAAGTTGTTAGTCGAGTATATAAGGTCAAATTGTGTAAGGCTCGACATCATTCTTATTATTATTATTAAGTCTACCTTCTTTCATACCAGAGTTACAAAGAATTGAAGTCTGTGTAACATAGGTATTGTTCCACAGGTATACAGCAGGTATAATTCCAAAGAACTGTTACATTAGTGTTATTCATGGGAACATACATAAAGTCTATGTGTGTAGGATTTAACATCTGACACCACAACAAAGGAAATCAGTTGATATGTCGTAATGTACCTATGTTACGAAGACATACTGTCCGTGTAACATAGGTAGTATACTGTGGACAAGGTTGTAGTACGAAAACCCCTGATGATAACAATAAAATCATGTTTTCACTTGAATGTCCATACAACTCACTTGCTTCGACTGTAGTTTTTTAAAGAATATTGTTATTGTGTCACTCTTGAGGAAAAAGTTAAACCTTTGGTTAAAATTGTAAATGGTTTGTAGAAAAAACATGTTAATAAAAGTGTCTTGCAGTTGATATCAGAATGGACAATCTTACTAATAATGATCTCATGTGCCTGTCAGATAACATGTTGATGTGTGATGGTGGAAAAAAACTGGGATATGTTCATTGTTATCATTTCAGAACACAAAATTATTGAGGATGTCACAAAATGAAGTCCATGTAACGTAGGTATTTGTCATACCTGTTTACCCATGCTGACTGAAAGTGTGCGAAGTAATAAACAGATTTCTAGTGGAATAAGTTGAAGAATGGGAGTAACAAATCAGGGGGAAAAAGAAAAATTCAATTTACCCAACTTGAATTTTCAACTTGTATGTCACAATTTCAGTCCCAACCCCATGGAATTACCCATATAGCAAATTTTATGCATGTATAAATGGCATACATTCATGTGTACAGTATGCTACTTGATTGAACCAGCCAATGGAGAAAGATCACACCATTGAACAATACTTGAAAGACATATCATGTACAGTTCAATGACTCATTGCTTGTTATTATGAACTCTGTAGAGGTATGCAGCCCTCTTCAGATGGAAAACATACAGTTGGCTATCAAACAGAGCTTGCAAAACCATCAACAATTTATTGAGTTGGATTTGTGTGTGTGTGTGTGTGTGTTAGAGCTATTTGGCTTGTTTCCTTTGCACACATTATCACAAATTCCCGAAGTCTGAATAAAGTGAAACCAAGACCTTCATATAGATGTGCTGCATTGTAAGGTGCTGGATCAGAGCACTACCATAAGATTGACACCATGGCGGGAATTGTGCTAACAGTGTACTATCCTTCCTGTGCAATGTTAAAGTGTACCAATACCCTGAAAATCACATTTTAAAATAGAAATGTCACTATGGCGACTGATACCTCCACCATAATGCATGATTCTCCCAATAGGTGTATAGTACAATGTCTTCACAATGTGTGATGACAGTTTCACATAACTGGCAAAATACTGATATGACAGGTTTGTCAGAAATGTATTGAATGTTCACTTTCCTCAAACTGGGTTTGCTATAATTGTCTAAGAGTGCAGGTACACATATTTGGGGGATTGAGGATTTTTACTTGACTTCTGACCGATCCTGTTATAAGTTTATGCATTAAGTACTTTTCAAGGTATGAAGAAAGAGTGTAATTACAGTACAAAATAGATTTTTTTTTTCCCATTTAAACCTGACCTTTGATCCTTAACCTTTGACCTCAGGAAATTTCCTGGAGAATCTCCATTAGGTAATACAACATTTTATATTAAGTTTTAAAACTAATAATGCAAGCATTGAATATACACTAATATATGAGGGAAACAGTAAAATTTTGAGGAGTTGACCTTGACCTTTGACCCCTGACTAGTACATACTGACCCATGACCCCTAAATTCCCTAGATAATCCCTGCCAGTCAGTACATGCATATGTACCAAGTTCTATGAAGATACATTAAACCATTTGCGAGAAAAGTGAAATTGCAACATTTTCACCTAACTTTTGACCTTTTGACCTTTGACCTTATGACATGAAACTCTCTCTGGAGAATCTTTACGTAGTAGTACATGTCTACACTAAGTTTCAATAAAATACCTTCGGGCATTGCATAGATATGGGGGAAATAGCAACATTTTTAGCATTTGACCTTGACCTTTTGACCTTTGACCTCTTGCCAATGTCACTAAAATCTCCTCAACTAATTGCCCCATCATACATCATCCTTGGACCAACTTTGGTGAAAGCTACTTCATCCAGTTTTGAGTTATCACTTAACATATAAATTTTAGGATTTGACATTGATCTTTGACCTTTGACCTCTGTCCGATTTCACTAAAAAAACTAACATGTAATTGTCCCATCATACATCCTCAGACAAAGTTTGGTGAAATTTGCTCAATCCAGTCTTGAGTTATCGCGTAAACGGATACAATTTCATGATTTGACCTTGACTTTTGACCTTTGACCTTTGGCCGATTTCATCCAAAATCTAATGAAGTAATTGCCCTATCATACTTAATACTTGGACCAAGTTTGGTAAAATTCCAGTCAATATTTCTCAAGTTATCGCGTAAACGAATGCGGACGGACGGACAACCCAAAAAACATAATGCCTCTGGCACCACTTCATGGCGGAGGCATAAAAATCAGATCTCACACTATGCAGAAATTTATCAACTTTACATGTGATCAATATGCCTAAAATTGGTTACACATTTGTGATCGTAACACTGCAAGTTATTTTTTTTTTTTGTTTCTCGTAACATGATTACGAAAATGTTACATTTTTGGTCATCAAACTATACAAGGGCTTTAAAACCATGTATAATTTGTATCATCAGATACTGTTCAATGAAGAAAATTTGTACAGATTCTTACCAATATGCTCCAAATCTGGACTCCATTTGTGTAACCAATCACCAAGAACAAAGGGCAATCAGCTGCTTCTTGACTCGGAAATATGTGATCTAGTTGATGTAAAACACAGAAAATGGGAAGCTTGCATTTATACTGTAGTTTAAACCAACATTGAGGTGATCAATAATATGGGACCATAAAAATTTGTACAGGTATACCTACTGTAGTACATGATACAGTGCACTTGTAATAAGTTTTTTAGTGATTGAATGGTCAGGCTTGAGATGCTCGATAACATTGTCAAGCCATTAAAGGCATGATTTGAAAAACTTATTCTTTCCATTTCAACCTGTAAAGACAATGATATCCAACAAAAAAAAATTCATTCTTTTAATAAGAATAAAACACAATGAGGGCACAGGACAGCATACTCCAAACTAAATCTGTTGAATACAGATTGTTATAATTTGGTTGGTATAAAAGCCATGCTTTGAGAGCCTGTCCTTTCAATTTTTAATTACTTTCAAGACGTCACATTTTGAAACTAAGTTAAAACTGTTTTGATACTCTCAGCTGGGTAGCCTACTTTCAGCAGTCTTTATAACAGTACTTCCTTTTAATTTATAGGCCCTCTACAATTACTGTAAAACCAGGCATTTTCACATGCATGATACAATTTGTACTTTAGTGAACTTTGCAAGGAGCCAAGATTCACATTCTAAGTAAAATGCAAGCATATAAGTTTTGGTGTACATGATGCAATGAAAACAGCTTGCAAGTCACAAAATTTTCATGTCACTCAAAGGGCAATCAACTTCAATTCAGGGAAAATTTCACGCCGCAAACTGTTTCTGGTTTTACAGTATGCATTACACTTCTGGAGAATTTACATTGTGTGTAATGAACTGATGGTACATCATGATGGCTCCTAATCAATTTTAATAAAATTGTACCTTATGATCTATCTCATTTTCAGATTTACAGTAAAGTGCAACGATGTATTACGTTATTAGGAAGTCTGTATCTCCAACACTCCTTGTAGAGAGTAGTCTGAACATGCATTGTATTTACAATAGTTCTGTACATGTGTAGATACCATGTTTGATATACCATTACAGCCTTGCTGTTTGTTCTGAAACTCCCATCAAGTTCAAATATGAATAACACTTTGTGCTTTCAAAAGCCAAAACATACATGTAGTTCTCCTGTGCTTGCAGAACTTTTGATCTTTTGCTCCAATCTGTAAACTCTACAAGAAATTCGTGAAAGAACCCATAAAACATGATTGCCATTGGGTAAAGATGAAAAAGCAAAAATTGACCAAAAAGGTTCACCAGAAGTACTAGTGACAGTTTAAGATCTTATCCGATCATGTTTGCTACAGAATGTTTTACATTCAATAACATTGATTATAATGTACAAGGTATGTATCAGGCCAAAGCAATATCCATCACTCACAAGAGTGAATTGAATGCAGTTTGCTATGGTGTGATTCAATATATTACTGCTAGGACATGATTCAATCATATTAATGTAGTACATACATGGTGTAGTGTTCTACACATTCACTACTGAACAGGGGAGGCACTTCCAGAATAAACGTCGGTATACTGACTTTTGAAAATGTTTATGTCACATTCTTTGATCTCAAAATACTACAAAACAACTTGATATTCTGGCAAATGGCACCAGCCAGACAGGTTTCTTGGTAGATCTGTCCAATTATAGCAAGCAAATTCCAAATGTCAGAAGATGAATGTGTAAGGTCCTGCTGAGTACTATGTTTTAGATGTAACTGCTACAGATTGTACATAATAAAATTGTAAATATCAGTCTATGATTTGAACTACAGTTAAACTCTGTTCTCGTATTCAAGCCAACTGACAACACAGGTATAAATATCACCTATTTTTGATTGACAGATAGCATGTAGCTTCCTTGGTCTTATCTATTACATAAGGCATCTACTTTAATCCATCATAGTTCCTTAAATGTACACTGTGCACACCATTGATATTTTTGGTCCTGTGTACTTATACATCTTGGGCACTGACAACAATAGACTGGTTCACTCACATGGACAATGCTGAAATAAAGTTTGTTATCATCAATTATGAGAAGGATCGTTAATATGTAAGAAAAAGGCTCGTCTGAGGTTTGCCAAACACTCCATCAGGTCCATAAATTGTATTTCTTCTTCTGCACACATGTGTGTGCATCCCAGCTCTTCGTCTCTCTCTCTCTCTCTCCCTTTCTTTTCTTTTCTTTTTCTTTTTTTTTACATTTCTGGAAGTTGAATTGTGTTCAGGCTCTGAATTCATTCTGAATGCATAACGTTAACATTATGTACAACGTCTACTGCACATGAATAAATCATTTGGTCACTGCAGCTGCTATGGTGTGCAAATCTTAAGTACAGAATGTTGGCACCTTGTAGAAGATGCTACTTGTCACCGATGCAGGTGAAGATGCTCCCCCATTTAGTTCTGTACAAAATGACCTTTCATGCAAAATAACTCATCAAAAAAGGGGAGGGGCAAACAGTACTCGCAGTAGAATCTCCGCACTCATGAATCCAACTGATTTTGAGGGTTTCTTGCAAAGGTTTTAAATCACTTCAAAAGTGGATGCAGTTTAGATTATGAAACAATAGAACTCTCCATGATGACTACAGACAAAACCCCATTTTTTAATCCAAGTTTTTCATCAGTTTCTGTGGAAAATCAATACACAACATTATCCCATCAATTCGTTTTCTTTAGCTAAATAGTTGGTTATGTTAATTCTTTTTTGTTGTATAATCATTTATGAAAGATATTTTATGGAGGAAAAAAACACAGACACCCACTCTAGATGTAATTTCTGCATTTATGTTTATAGTCATATTCTATACTCATTTGGTATTCTGTGGATTAGTGAGAGCTAAAATTAGAATCATCCAGACAAAATAGAATGATACTGAAAAGTCAAATCTTTGTAATACGTAATTTAAGTGAAGTACTGCAATGGCACTCACCTGTAATATCAGGTTTTTCAAACTTCACCCAAATGATCTTGTCGCTTTCAACAGGACTGGGACCAGCATAAGCGTCGTGAAGGAAATCAACAACTGATGCAACATATGACTTGTCACTGCAATAGCAAGAACAAATGTATGTCATAATAATATGTACATTGCTTTGTACATCTTCACATCTTATATGTGTGTGGTATGACCGTAACGTGTGAACATCTAAAGTACCGGTACAATGTAGCTTCATAAAATATAATGCCTATATCTGAATATGTGATTGCAAAAATCTCAAACTTTAAATTCAAATTCATATTATTTTACATGCTAAAAAAAAAATCATGTTTACAAGACAAACAGAAGAGAAAAAAATATACACTGTGTACACTGTACATGTAGCACGTGAGGGATCAGTTAAGGTTATAAAGCCTCTCGAGGCCGATTCCCTTATAATAAATAGGATGCAATTTGAATCGAACAGAATTCACTGGGTTATACATGTACATGTAATCTGATCTGTCCATTATGCTATGGTCGATGATAAGATGGTCAAGAATATAAAGATGCATTCATGAGATAAATACAAAGTACCGGTGACAATGTCAGGGGTAAGAAATTACTGTAATACACTAATTTCAAGATTTCTCAGGAAACATTTGCAAGAAAAAGATTGCAGTTACTCAGGTACCACCTCTCTTTCACTTGGGTGCCTACATTCTACTGTACATATAGAACTACAATGTACATGTGTAAAATGTGTTATAAATACTAAATTATCCTAACAATGAACAAAAAAAAAAGGTGTCTTTTGATGAATAAACAAAAAATGAACCAAAAAAAGGTGTCCTTTGATGGAGGGGCAAATACAAACTTGTGCATGTTACAATGTCACTGTGGTTTTAATCTCAGACAAATGACACTTTGGAAATGCATGCCGAGTGTAATGCTTTGAAACACACACACACACACACAAATTTTGTGTGGTATGATGTCGGCCATGGATCACTACTGTGCTATCTTCTAGCAAGGTTTGACATAATATTGTGATTAAACAAGAGTGGTCCACGACTTGAAACTTGGTATTTTACAAAGAAAAAATAGATGACAGTACAGATTAAGTTTAGACAAGATTGAACTACTTCTCAAATTTTGGCTCAATTGAAAACTGTCTGACTGCCCTATTTACATCCATGATAGCACTACTTTTTCACACACATACACATACACACACACACACACACACAGTCTGATTTTAAAGGGGACCAGACTTCATTAATTAGAAAATAAGCAAATTAAAAAATGATATTAAAGGCCATATCCAGCTGATCTGGATATGTAATTGCATCGTGGACATTGCGGCGCCCATTCGTGTCCGAATTTTGGTGACTCGACTGCACTTGCATTCAGCCCTTGTACATTTATTCACTGCATTAATGGGCACGTACAGAGCTTTTGTTTTTCTTTTGTGTTTTTGAGGATACCGTACCATAACAATCTGAGCTTGCGATAAGCGAAAAAACTTGCAACAGAACGGCATAATTTTTCAATTTTTAGTGCTTTTCCGGCAACTCTCATTCTTTGCATGGGACCTAATTTGCGTGCGCTTTGGAAAAGTCGCGGCGATCCTGCGTTTTTGACGGCAAAATTTGGGATATTAGATGGATTTTTGGAGGTGACTCAGGCACTTTCCTGTGGTGAACGAGTGTGCCAGTATGTGAAACGATGCGTGTGCTGTGACAGTAACATTAGAGTTTGCTGGCTTGTGATAACTAATGTTAAGTGTCCAGATTTTGGGGGCCGGCCGAAAATTGGGGCCGGGCTTTAATTCTAGTCTCTGGTGAGTGTCAATCGATTGTTATTAACATCAAAGAACTACAAGAAGGTCTATTAACGAACGTTACAGGCTAAACTGCGTTAAACTTTTTTACTCACGCCCGCCAACAACTCCATCCCTTTCAGTTTCAGCCCCCTCCCCCCCCCCCCCCCCCCCCCCCCCGACCGACCATCCATCCTCACACAGATATTCATCCATTGTTACATTATATCTTACACACAGCTCTGGCTCCAATATACTGCTGTAGTTATTATAGCTATAGGTGATGTGCAGGGTTTAGAAACAACATTTCTTGCGGTCAATAAAGTATCATACCTCACAGGTTGTGGCCTCACAACATTTCCCCCACGTTGAGCTCGCCTCACACCTTCGTATGACATTCTGAGGCTGGTTGACAACTGTTTTCTCCACGGCTGTGCTGTGTTGTTGTAATCTGTTGTTTGTAGCTTCAGTTGTGGATTTCGATTCGATACCTAGCTCACTCAGCTGTTTTCCGTTGTCTTCTGCAACTCACTACGGAACGCAGTTGTGCTGTCCAGCGGTCGTCTAACTTCGGAGTGCATGCGCCTTGTTTACAGCCTCGGAGGCCTCTAAACACGCGGTAGAGCACTCTCTAAGATACTTTTCATCAAACCATTCTTTTGCCTTCTAATAATTCGCTAAAAGAAACAAAATTTAGCTAGGAAATACCAACAGTTGCGAAGCAGTCTAATGACGTTCTCGTGTATAGTGTTGTCGTCTGTATGTAAATGAGGAGGATGCGTTAAAGATCAACTTATGAGGGCGGGCGATGCATACGTGCATGCATACATGCAGCGATTGTGTTCGAAGCTTCTGGCTTCAAAATCCACATCACACTAATTAAAATTTTATTGTGCAATCGAGGATCTGCCGATTTTTTTTTTCTTTTTTTTTTCTTTTTGCAGACAACGACCAATCGAATGAAACTAATTACTAATTACCCACCCAACAATAAACAAAACCACGGCGTAGGAGCACCAGTGCATTATTATTATCTTAGCACATATGTATGTCATTTTTTATTTTTGACTTTTTAGCACTGAAAACACACAATGCACATGTATATATATTGAATTCGGTGATTTTTCGTTCTTCACGAAGAATTACAAAGAATACGTTATTTGAAAGTTTCATATGATTTGTTTTCATGAGGAGGATACATTAATATGCGCATCGAGGACTAGCCATTATCTGCATACATTTATTTTGTTCAAATTATAATGGCCCTATTTTTTTTTTCTTGCAGCCGCCCATACGTAGGCCTAAAATTTTGATATCATGAAAAAAAAAGTTATGAAATTAGAGTTATAGCATTTTAGCAACTGCGACTCCCCATAATGCACTTAAAAGATATTAATGCTCAGTAAACTGTTATTAGGCCTACAACTTTGAAATTATCAAAGTCGATGCAAAATACTGAATCAAAAAATACTGATTAAGCCTTTTGTGTGTCAACGGATGACAAAATATGCTGCACATTCATTGTGTAGGCTATTAGAAACGTCAGTCTTTTCAACCACCTAAAACTCTAATTTCATAACTTATCTTTTATGATGTCAAAACTTATAGGCCTACTTATAGAATGGGCGGCTGCAAGAAAAAAAAAAAATAGGGCCACTAATGCCTACTAACAGGAAACCAAAACCCAAAGAGCAATGTGGATTGAGTGAAAGCAGTAACATTAAAGGAAATCCAAACCCAGAGAGAAAATAATAAAAATGTGGATTGAGTGAAAGTAGCAACATTTTAGAGAAAGTTCTAGGAAAATCGGACAATCGATGCAAACGTTATGAATATTTAAAGTTTTGGTGTTGGAACCGCTGGATGAGGAGACTACCGAGAGATTATGACGTATGTGTGGACAACAATATAAAGAATTGTTGTTGTTGTTTTTTCACAAAATTCATTTTTCATGAAAGTTGCACATTCCATCAACTTGGTACTAGCTGACATACGATTAGGGTAGCCATTATCCCCCTGCTTTCTGAAAGCGGTTATAATTTATTAGCGCTCTTTCATTATGCTATAGAAAAGTGAATTAACGAGGAATTCCCTTTATATCTTCTTTGCGTTGTTGTCCACATATCATAATATGACGTTGTTGTTGTGTTTGAGGTGCGTCATTCACTTTTGAATATTTGCGCCTTTATCTGCGTTATATTACTTTGCATAAAATTAATTCCTACAAAAATAAGCTACTCTCTATAGAAAAAAAAAATTGAGTGAAAATATTCACTCTTCAAGGAGTGAATACAAAAAATAGTGAATTTAAAGTGAAATTGGAGTGAATCTTGAGTGAAAATGTTCATTTTCACTCATTTTGGAGTGACCTCAGAGATCACTCGAAGATCCCCTTGGAGTGATCCCTGAGGTCACTCTAAAACGAGTGAAAATGAACATTTTCACTCAAAATTCACTCAAAATTCACTCTCAATTTACTCTTTTTTGTATTCTCTCCTTTAAATATTTTCACTCGATTTTTTTTTAGAGAGAGTAAATACTTCACATATTTTTATGCCCACCATCTGATTGCTGTCATGTTAGGGCAGATAAGTCCTGCAATGGTGCATGTTGGTGACAAACGCCATAAACCTCTGGTCGTTCCAACAGCAAAACTTTAAAAATTCATAACTTTTGCATCTTGTCCGGTTTTCTTCAAACTTTCAATGATGTGTTCTCCTAATGTTGTTGCTTTCACTCAATCCACATTTCTCTTTCGGTTTGGGTTTCCTTAAATAAAACACATTTATTGTGATCCATTGTTATAATTTATTGTTGTGCACACATGACATTCATGACATCTCGTATAGTCTCCTCATCGAGCGGTTCCATCACCAAAACTTTAAAAAATTAATCATAACTTTTGTATCATTATTGTCCGATTTTCCTTAAACTTTCACTGATGTGTTCTACTAAATGTTGCTGCTTTCATTCAGTCCACACTTCTCTTTGCATGGGTTTATGGATGCGAACCAATCAGCACCTTTATCTTCTCTGTACTCCTGTAGGCCTTTTTTTCCGGGGGGGGGGGGGGGGGGGGCAGGAGGATTTTAAAGTTAAATAAAGCTTAATATCCTTGATTATACACCTATAGGCTATATTTACATATAGTGAACACGCGTATACATTAATATCGATATAATTATGTGCCAAGCTCGAACCCCAGGCCCTATTTGGCCGATTTGGATGAATTTTTCGGGATAAGTTGATATTGACAAAAGAAATAGATTTTTAAATTCCTGGTGATATTTAGATCACCGTTTGGATCCAGGTACGTTTTTTTTTTTTTAGTTGTTTTTCTTTTCTTTTCTTTTTGAGGGGGAGGGAGAGAGATAGGGCGGTGAGCAGGGAGAGAAAATAATGGAACAAAAAATGCAGAGGTGTAAAAAACCGAGGATTCAGTTTAATCTGCTCAACAAAACTCGTGACGCCGGGCAGAATTTGAATCCACTTAATGCACTCTTCGAGAAATCAGTGACAATCCATTTATTGTAAATGACGATCCATACATCAATACCGCGCTATCTTGAAAGAAAGGTTTGTGACAACCAGATTAAAAAAGAAAAAGAAAAAAGTAAAGACCAGTCCTCACCTATACACATCCTCCAGATCCTAGTTAAATAGAGTTTTACATTTCGTGTTAGTTGCGGCTACGGAATCTCGAGGGTCATTTGTTGTTGTTGTTGTTGGTGGTGGTGGTGGTGGTGGTGGTGATTTTTCTGTTGTTGCTGTTGCTGTTGTTGACATGAAAACGATCAGAAGGTGAACAACATTATGAAGTGGCTAAATATCTTTAAAATTTAGTCACTTGACTTTAATATGCCTCTATATACCTTCAGGCGTAGTGAACCGATTTACTTGGCCTTTTGTAGGATTCTCCTCAAATGAAAGGCACTAACTGGGTAGCTAAGGTCCATAAAAGCAAGATGAAATATACAAGTGAAAATCACCATTTTTAGTTTCAATTTATGATAGCATGCACTCATAAAAAGGAAATCAATTGAATGAAAGAAAAAGAAGAAAGTGTCAGTAAGATGAGAAGAAAAGGAAGAGACAACATATAAAAATCTGCAGAAACAGAAAAGAAATGATATGATTTACTGAGTATCTGAAATCATGAATTCACGAGCGCAAAAAAAAAAATGAACAACAAACCTTTTAGGCCTATATTTGCTTAAATTGCGAAACCAACTCCTTCAACTCACATGATGATAGGCTCATTCTTCGAGACAGTGGACGCGGAATAATCTCATAGTCTTTTCCTGGACGTTTTTTTTTAAATATTCTCAGTAAAGTGTTGTTGATACAGCTGTGATAAAAACAAAACAAAAACAAACATAACACATTCCCATATCATGCACAAAACGAACAAAATAAGTTTTGCTGTACAAACACTGAACTCACACAATGTGACTTTATATAGGTATGATTAAATGGAAAAGATGAATTGGTCTCCATTGCGGTTGACCCAAGTTACGTTCCAAGTTCAAATGCAGGCCATTAATAAAACCTACTCAATGTGTGAATTGTACATTCATTAAGAGACTAAATAACTTTCTCTCCTCAAAATAAGGTACTATCAGCGATATACAATGTCGTTCAGACCTTTTGTTATTTTCCAATACAATATAGCCGGAAAGGATGAGTTTTGATAATAACAATGAACGATGATGATAATAAAGAAGAAACTTGAAAGAGACTATATTCGGCTATTGTTGTGATATGAGTAATCCACGTCCAGTGTGATGTGGTGGTGGGTGTATTATTGCGTGTATTGTGTATATTAACACCGCATAACTTGGCAAGCCAGTAGCGACGTGTGATACTGCGAGAAATACATGTAGAAGCAAAATAATCTTGAACAAAGTCAAAATGTCCAGCAGTAATCCATTTTTTGACGACGGAAGTGCCGGTGGTGGTGGAGCAGGGAACACATGGAATGACTGGGATGATCTTGGAAAGGACACAAATGATTATGATCCGAACAAGGACTATGGTTTCGGTGTTCAGAGTAAGCAAATGGAGCTGGAGAGAAGGAAACAGAACATGTTGGATAGCACACACCGCTCGATGGGGCTGATGTACGAAGCGGAACAAGTTGGCAATGAAACAGCTGCGGTAGGTTTGATGCAAACGATCTACAGTTGAACCTCTATTATCCGGCCTCCCTTTATCCGGATCTCTCTATTATCCGGACGCAATCTCGCCGTTATTTTTTTTTTTACATAATTACTTACTTACTTACTTACTTACTTACTTACTTGGAGTTTACTTGGATGTAGCCTGACCAGACACTGTGAACTTGGATGTAGAGACGTAAAGCGTTGCGTTGCTTATTTGCCCCTCCAGGTTTCATTGTCCCTCTGATATGGGCTGTACTTTAGGGGATGGCTGTTCCAGTGTTTCTCAAGGATAGATTTGAATTGATTAACACTTGATGCTCTGACAGCTGCGTCTGGCAGAGAGTTCCAATTGTTACAACTGCGAACAGAGAAGGTTTTTTGTCGCAACATATATTTGGATCTGGGTTTTCTGACTTTCATGCAGTGGCCGGATGGCCTCTGGTTCTGGAGCTTTCAACCAATTGAAAGAATTACGGGAAGAAAGGGGGATTCCCAACTCCTTGAGAACTCCTACCCAAACACACATGAATTACATAGAACTATACTTCCAATATGATTAACATACATTGCATCAAATTTCCTTCCAAAGTGCTTACCTTCAGACATTTCAACATCTTGAATTTGAAACATCCCCAAGTGTAACAATGAAAAGGTTGCAGTATACACATTACTACATGTGGTACTACTAGGGCTACATCAGTACATGTGTATGTATACTGTATGTACAATTTGTACATGTATAAAGCATTGAGTCTCCCGTATCCGGCCAAATCCCTTATCCGGATGAGCCCCGGTCCCGACTTGTCCGGATACGAGAGGTTCAACTGTATTCTAATGACGGGCCGTAGTAAAGGTGTTACCAATATAGTACAGTAAACTACGATGCGATGTAGACCCTACACTAAACTATATCGTATTCCAGAGCCAGCAGAGGGAGAGGTAACTGCGACCAGCCCCAACACGCAGTGTGGGGGCTGCGCATTGTAGCAGACATGATCATGACAGGCGAAGTATAGCGCCTAAATATCAATAAGATTTGCAAAAATTCTGTAATATGAAGACTTACAGGTGAAGTTACAATGTTGAAGACTGACTGCGTTCAACTTTTGGTCCTGCCAATATTCCATTTCTGCTCGATTTGATGAGTTAAATACGACTCGGTCGAGAGGAACTTGGGAGAACGACATCCTATTCCTATACTGTCAATGGATTTGAAATTTGTGCGCATGCGCTGGCCGTCAATTCATCTGTACAGCTGTAGCTTTATGGCAAGGCCGTATCATACTGTTGTGGCAAACCCTCTCGCTGTATATTGCGTTGCTTTCTGGGTGGGTACGCGCGCGCAGGCCTTGTCAAAAGGCTAAAAGCATTGCGACTCCGCCCAGCACATGAATATTTACGTGCGCAGTGTACTGCATACTGATTTCGAAAATGGTGAATGGGATGGGGAGCTAGGAGATGGACCTGTAAAAAAAAATGTTTTTCAAGATCATTGGACCAGTGTGAACAAGAACAAGGTGAACGGATGGTAGGAATTAGATAAGAATCTTATGTATACTATAAAAGTAAGTTTTTTTCTAGTGAAATTCGAAACTTACGGAGGCACCAAAATCTGTGACAGACTGTGTATGTTTTTCAAGCTTAGCATCTTTCGTCCGTCCTTTCTCCCGTTTTTTCCTTTTTTCCTTCTTTTCTTTCTCCCTATTGTTCTCGGAAAGACTTCTTAATATCCCTCGACTAATTCAACCATAAATACAACCCTAATTAATCTAACCCTAAACAAAGCCCTAACCCTAAACCTAACCTAAACTTGCTTGCTAATGCACGGATGCACGCGCACTGCGGTGCGGACGATTTCACGATTTTGCCTTGTCTTCTGCTGTCCAACACAGTTGAGTAGGCAGTTTATACAAAAATTCAATGTAGAAAAATTTATTGTTGCTAAAAGCCCCAGTGCCTCCAGTATGTAAAGGCTTATCATGTCAGTGTCTTATGCTGTATGTATATGAGTACACAATTGAGAAGACAGTTTTTACAAAAATCCAATGTAGAACAAGTTTATGTTGCTCTCCATACAATGTAGCCATATACATGTAGTCTTTTTTGCCGCATCTTTTCTTTTTTCTTTTTCTTTTTTTTTTTGTTAAAGTTATCGCTATGTGACATATCTCACTCCCTGTGATCCACTAGAATACCATGCTTCGGCCTGAGAGCTGGTGATGGTTCTCATCCATACTAACCATACAATGTGGGCTATTTACATTGATTAAGGGTATATTATATTTGTCAAACAGTCACAGTAAAAACAACTAGATGCAAGTACACCCGAGTAAACCCATGGAAGTAAGTACAAATGTAAGTTAGAATCATTAAATTTTGCTTCCAAACTTCCTGCAGGAATTGCTTCACCAAGGGGAGCAGCTGCGGAGGGTGGATAACAAGCTTGACAAGATCGACTCTGACCTGGACACTTCCAAGAAGCACATCACCTCCATGAAGTCAATCTTTGGTGGCATCGTCAACTACTTCAGCAAGTCCAAGCCCACCCAGCCAGAGGCACCCAAGGCCCAGGGCCCCAGCAAGCTGGCCCAGCACATGGAGAGGGTGGACGCAGAGGAGGAGATGAGGAGGGAGCACACAGACCACCCCGCCCTCCAAATCAGAGGGGTCGGGGCTTCCGGGTCAACGAACGCCGGCTCCTGGGGTACACCATCATCCCGCGGTGGTGGTGGTGGTGGTGGCGGATTTGGTACATCCGGCTTTGGGGAAGAGACGAGTGGGCAGACAGCTGATGTTTGGCAGTCTTCCAGCCACATGAGGGACTTTGACAATCAGCTCAATAGCAACCTTGGTGAGAACATACAATAGGCCCGTAACTAGAATTTTTTATGGGAGGGTTCAGAATTTGAAAAAGTGGACCATTTCTGGATTTAATCATCTGACAAGTAAAAAAGAAAAAGGCTCTGGTTTCTCGTGCCACTTCTGGGTTTCATCATCTGACAAGCAAAGAAAAAAAGGGGGGTGGGGGCTAACCGAGTAGCCAAACATATTGTTGCGGCTTCTATCTGTGTAGGAGTGGCCTATATCAACATGAATGCAATGAGCCACTTTTATGTGAACTCATGATGTGTTTCTGATTCTGGATGACAATATTTCTGAATGTTTATGATATAAATATCTCGAAAAAAGAAGATATTTGTGTAATGTTAATTTTGTTCCAATTCTTTGCAAATTGATGCAACCAGCTAGAAAGTATCACTGCAACATATCTGCTAAAAATGTGAACAGTATATTGGAAACAAAATAGGAATGCATAAAATCAAGTTTGGTAGAGGGGAAATGTTTAAAAGCCAAAATTGCAATTCCACTTCTTTATTCACTGAAGATTAATGTTTGACACCAATGAATAAATTCACAATGGAAGTGTAAATCTAGTGCATGAATTATGCAAATGTGAAGTTTAATGTGAGTGCCACCCACAACAGGGAAACACACATCCAAAGAGAATGCTGTCTGACCTGTGCATCTGCAATGTACGCCTGTTTCATGTCTGTTGTAATCCATGAACTACATGTACTGTATACACCATATATTTAGCGAATTTAATTTTTCGCGAATTTAGATAGTTTTTGCATAAATTTGCAAGAGTAAAGTACAGTACATGGTAGAGTAATGAACGCAGAAATGTAAACATGCTCATTGTATTCACGTCCGTTTCAGAGTTAATATTTTAGCATGTTGTTGAATTCACAATCATCATCCAACGGGCAAAATTTGTTAAAATCGGACCCTTGCAAAATATATATATGGCATATACAGTAGATTCAAACTTTGGATTTGATTTCAGATTACACTGTATGTGTACGAATTAGGGCCAGTGTGTGTGTGTGTGTGTGCGTGTTTTTTTTTCTTTATTCATCTTTTCAAATAGTTATGATTTCTGCATGTGTTTTTCTGTTTGTCTGTCTCCTTGTTTCGCACATCTAGACGAAATCGGAAGTGGCCTCAGTCGACTGAAGGGTCTCGCCCTGGGTCTGAATGATGAGCTGGAGAGACAGAATGACGACATCGACAGGATCACAGGCAAAGTGGAGCGAGTGGACGACAAACTGGTGAAGACTGACAAGGACGTGAAGAAGATCCTCAGGAGATAATGGCCGTCCGCTCCTGCTTGGACACTCGAGTTAGAAGCACCACTTGCAGAGCACTTTCGTGAATTCTATTTCTAACCAGTTAAAGTCTGCAACATGCATCCCCCCTCTAATCTCTGTCAGAAAAAGATCACATTAATGACTGACTGGACCTCACCTTTCAATTTGTCCAGAACACATGGGTAAAGCAAGAAAGTATGTTGCAACTATTCTAGCTTGTAGTGGAGTATGGTGTTAATGTTTTGTGGCATTTTTGCGTGCTTGTGTTGACCTTGAAAGTTCAGGTGTTGGTGGATATATGAGCAAGGATATGGTCACTGAAAAACATGATAACAAAATGATGGCTGCACTGATAATTTGATAATTCATGAGACTTTTTTAATTAATATAGTGAAAGGTGATTGTTGGATTTGATCCAAAGCCCAGTAGCAAGAATATTGAAACTGGGAAATTTATCCTTGGCTTCAACAAGGCACCAAATAATCTCAAGAGTGGACAATAGAGTGTGAGAATGCTAGCATTGAATACCACATACTGAGTGTTCACATATTCAGGAACAAATCGCGCCTAGACAGGTTACTTTTAGGATTATCATGGTGTCAAATCTGAGATTCGATGCACATGGTTTCACCCTTTCTCCTTCGTGTCAGTGAATGCAGGGTTCTGTCAGGGTATAACTATTGCATTTTACAGTGTCAAGTCACGAAGCACACAGAACAATTCTTTGACAACAGAGAGAGATTGAGCATGTTCTCCTGCATGGAAACTATCAGAGTAGGTGCTGTCAACAGAACTGTAATTTGAAGATGCTGATTTCTTGGCACAAGAGGAATGGATGATTTGAAATTTTGGAATTCCATCAGCGATGGTCTAGGCAAAAGAACATATTATGTGTAGGTTATTATGCAGCTCAGTCAAAAGAGTCAAAATTCATTTGAATAAGGTGTAGGATTTTCCCATATGAAACCTGCTGGCTGTACTATGCTGCACTGGTTAAAACATTGCTAATGACATTAATTTGCCATTTTCTTGTCGTGATAAAATGTTCAGGATGTAAACAAAATGAAAATGAGAGTGCATGAAATAAGGGGGCTGGGGCAACCATGAGCCAAAATTCATAAATCAAATTTGCTGGTACAATGTACTAGTGTATATTTGATGTGATTGGTGATGCAGTATGTTATCCCTGCATTAGTTATTGAATGATGAAATGTCATGCCCATGAATCTTCATAAGGACTTCTTCAAATGATCATGAAGTTGATATTGATGTCAAAACTTTACAAATGAGAAAAAAGCATACTGTATATATACTTTGATTTCTCAGGTTCTGATGTGGTTTAAGTTTTTTAAAGTCCCCGTCTGCCAGTGATGGGAAGTATTGATGTAGATTCTTGCCATGTTACTTACAATTGTACTCAGCTACTTCATTGTGTGGCAGTGGAAAATCCAATTGTTAGCAGGAAGCCAAAAAGGAGCCATCTTCAAAGTATTTTCCCCATTTTCAGTCGTGGCTCGTGAGAAACAGGTGTACAGTGTACTGCATCTATGGGAAATACCCATATCTTGAAAGCCAGTGGTTTACACCAAAATGAATTTCAAGGGTTTTCAGGTAATGAAATGTTGATAAGGATTTCTGTGTTTTGTGTTATTGATGAAATCATCCTCCCCTCTAAGATAGAAGCCTTTGAAAGTTACTTTGCAGATCAGGTCACTAGGCCAGGGGGGTGTTTCACAAAGCTGTTCTTAAAGTTACGAAGGACTTAAGAACGACTGGTGATTAGTTCTTGTGCTGATTTATTGAGATTCTGATAAGTATAGCACACAAGAACTGATCACAAGTCGTTCTTAAGTCCTTCATAACTTTAAGAACAACTTTGTAAAACACCCCCCAGTGTGCATTCAACGCATTTCATGGGAAAATATCCACTGCAGATTGCTTGGCCGACAGTTTACCACGATCGTGTGAAAAAGAAGCGTGCAAGTCTGTATGCGAACTCCAGGCAAAATGGAGGACTGGTGTGAAATCAATGCAATTTTTTTGACAGTTCCTCCATGTTCAGTGACTTGAAGCATTGGCACAAGATGCCGTGTTGTGTGAATTACTTTTTGTCATTGACTGTATGTATTATGTCCCCTGCAATAGCCAATCAGTCGGCAGAATTTGTGTTTGTTGTCATGACTACTTATATAATTCGGCTGCAGTCACAATGAGTCTTTGTTGTGCATTCAAGCATAATTTGGGGATCACAAATATACATGTATGAATATTCAACAGTAGGAGGGCATGTGTGAAACCCTTTGTTGTGATTGGCTGAAGTGATGGATGTCAAATTATGTCATTTCTCCCATTTTGACATCTTCCTCCATGTCTACAAATGTCAGCATTGCTGTGTGTGATGGCAAATTATTAGACCACGTGGAAACAAGTAGGAAATTCTCACTAAATAAGATTAAAGTTTGTTCTGCCACCAAAATGTGCTTGTTCCATCAGTCAGTATTTTGGTCCAAAAGATGACTTTGTGTGGTACAACAAATACAATTACAGACAAGAAAGAAGAGCAATAATTAAGTACATGATATGACTGTTCCTCTCAACTTTTTACATTCTCATCGGAGAAGAGATGTACATACCATTAAAGGGACATTCCAGACAATTTATGTAATTTTACATGTAGTACATGAATCAATAGTCCCATGTATAGATTTGCAGAATTTATTGTGGTCCTGGAGCAGAGAAACCCAAACTGCAAAACCCAAAACATAATACACCGAACAAAGGTGATGGCTCACATATTCCTGTATAGCACAATACCACTTGTCTAACAACTTCACCTTTGTAGAATCAGTGGCAATAGCTTCTTGACTATCTGCAGTCCCCCATATCTCTGGTGATGGTACCTGCTGTCTTTAGTAATTCATCTCTAATTATGGAGTTACTATATGGTATATTGATAAAGACAAAGCTTTTAACTGACATTGCACTAGCCACTGAGAATGGACATTTTCATAGATTGTTCTTTGTTTTTGTAACTAAAGGTATGAGGAAATCTTCAATTGGCCTTGAAGTAAAGCAATTTCATTCATTTCATTTTTTTTTTTTTTTTTTGGTCACATTGGTACACCAAATGTCATGCTGTTACATTTTTCAGAATTGTACTTGTCATGTAGTGTTTAAACAACTCCCTTGTTTTGGGTATCGTGGCTTGAATCATTTGTAATTTGTGATCAAATGTTTGTCGTGTAAAGTGTGAGCAGACCCAACCAGACCTATGATTTGCGGACTAGACAGTCATTTAAAAGTGTGCCCTCAAGCAAATATCTTTGAATGTTACAGTGAGGTGCAGTGATAGGATTACATTACAGAAATCTCCAAAGACAAGCATCAAAGGCTAACTACATTACCTGACATGTAATTCTGTTGAAATATTACTTTATTATTTTGATCCTGGATTAAACTAATTGTGATGTTATACAACAACTGTAGATAAAATATTAGCAGACAAGCTGCTTTTTGCAAAGTTAATTTTCAAAGCTTCTTCAGTGCTCACATTTCAAGGTGAATACTGTATTTCAGCAATACTGGGAGGAAATTTCGAGTTGCTTCAGTGGAAATTATCTTTGGCAGTTGCCGTGCAATGTTCAATTTGTCTTTCCAACTTCTCATTCCGTTTTCCAGCCTCAAAGTGTGAGAAGATGATGCGTCTGGTTTTTGATGCTGTTCAACATGTGTTGGTGGGGAGTTTGACCCACAGTCATGGAATACTGTAATAGTGGATATTTTCGCGAGAGTAATTTTTTGCGCTCGGCGGGTAAGATGGATTTCGTGTGTTTTTAATTCCGCAGTATCAGGACATTAACTACTGGAACAAATGGCATGCAAAAATATTCATGTGCCTTTATTTTCACGCTAGCGTCTGGTTGTGCGAAATGCGCGAAAATTTCCACACCGTGAAAATTTCCACTTTTACAGTAGCTTATGAAAAGCACATCATAACAGATGTGGATCTTGCTGTAAAACAGGGCTTTTCTGAGAAGGCGGAAACATTGAAACTACTGGACTTAGCTGTATATACACAATTTATATTTTCAGTGAAGTCCCTTGTTCATTCCCTAAATTGGCAACTCTGCATATTTTACTATTTACCTGTTATTTGAGTCTCAGAGAAAGATCAAATGAAATAAGTTTAATTCATTAATTCTGAACATATTCAAGCTAAAAAAAACAACAATAACATTTGCCAATTTTAGACAGACACATGAAGTTATTGTGTTGTCAATTTGAGGATCAGTTTTTAATTCAGTAACCAAGATAAAGAATGGTACAGCATGTATAAGCAAACATTGTATAGTTAAATAAACATGAGATGCTGGTAAATTCATGCATTACCAGGGGGAGAATCATCAGTTTATCTCTACCAGTCACTGGGAGATCAGCCTTTTATGAGTTTAGAAGTAAATACATTGTATCTCTCTATATCAAAGGATTTTCTGGAACCTGATGTTTTAATGATAAGAGATTCAGACTTAGCGTGAAACATGCTAATTGAGGCATTGGTGTGTGATTGCCAGTGTGACAAATGAGATATTTGAATGACAAACTTGTTGCCAAAGAAGATGGTCTATTTGTCCATCAAAAAGGTGAAGATTACTCCCAGGAGACTATATATGTAATGGACTTCAGTATGTTTACACATTTTTTATGATACGTAGCTTATTCAGACTTCATTTGATTAGTTATGCCTTATATTTTATTTTGTTTTGCTACCAGAACTGGCCACTCGTCCCATTTTATAAGAGGGTGGCTTATCTATGATTTATAGTACATTGTGTATACAGTAATATGTATTTTTATGTTTATCTTGGCAATGTTTATGAAAGAAATTGTATGCATGTTAAATTGTACCATATCAAAATAAATCAGAGAATAAACTGTCATAGAATAATGCATCACTACAGACTACAATTAGTTGTTAATGCATATTCAACTACATTACATTTATCATGAGCAAAAATTATTACAATTATGAGAATTTGCACACCATTCTGGTATACCTGCAAATTCTAATAATATTACAAATTTAATACATATCTTTGTCCCTTCATCCACCTATGTATCAGTTAATCTCTCTATCTATCTATCTATCTATCTATCTGTCTATTAGTGTAAATATATGTGTCCATCCATCCATACATGTATGCAAAGTTTTTTTTTTTTTTTTGTTTGTCATATGCACATGTCAACTTGTTTGTGTTTATGCTTTAGCACATTTTAGTTGGCACTCATAACAAAAGTGGCAGTGAGAAAATAATGATGATAAATAGTGTTGTGTCAGCCCATAGAATTACCAGTAAGCTGTTAGACAAGTACGCATAATTGTATGTGATGCATCACACGTTACCCCGGGGTACTGTAGTACCCCGGGTTACCAGTGTTGTGTAGCGCCACCTCACGTCCACTCGAGGACAGCCAGAGAAAAATGCATGCACTGTGTGTGCGTGTACATAATCATTCCCATGCCACTGCATGTTATACATGTGTGCATGGCGCTGTGATACCACTAGCGTGTGCTTCAGTGTAGTGCAGCGCAGTGGCTTGCGTGCACTAGCACCAGCACCAATTAATTTCCTCTTTTTGGCACCCAGGGTACAACCTTTTTAAAAAGATAAATAATTCAACAAAATAGCTGATTTTTATTTGGTACCCCGGGATACCATTTATGTCATCATGTGTAGAGAGAGGAATGTATGCAGATGGATATGCATGTTTGACTTAACTTTACTTGCAAGGATTGTGTTTAAACTCAGTTAACACAATCCTTAACTGTGGGCCACACACACACACACAAGAAGGAAAAAAGTGAAGCAATAAAACAAAAAGTGATGAAACAATAACAAACATGATAAGTGGACACTTATTCATTGTTTGCTCAAAAAGGAATATTTGCTGTAAGCCTCACAATATTCCAGGTCTTACATGTTCCTGTATATAAAAACATTTTTAAGATTATTCTTTTATACAAGTCCGAGAAACTTAAAAAGTAAGACAAGTGTTTTGCAGGAGAGATGTCGAATTCACTTTACCATTAAAATGTGCTGTGTCACAAAGATGGGGGTACATGTACTTTACATTGCACTCGTGTCTTATCTTGCTTAAAAAGTTTCACAATAGGTGACTTGCTTTAAAATTAAGGGGGAACATTAAGTTATTTGCACTTTCCTTATGCAAACAGGCTTTTATTCCGGGGAGTTGTCTCTCATAAAGACCCGATTTTTTCCGAGACTATCTCACTCTCTATGGGGCCTTTCCATTCCATTTTCCATTCACAGTCACAGTGTTGTGTTTCTCTTGGATTGGACCCATGCCACACGTAAATCGTAGATGGCGCTACATAGAGAAAATTCGCAGTAACAACTTCACAACCAATCATGATCTCGACCCAGCATTAAAGGGACTGTACAGTACTGGTTGAGGTGGGGATTCATTTTTTGAACATTCCTAAGTGAGATAGTGAAAAGCCTCTTATGAAGTATGAAAGAGCATGTAATTTTAAGAAGGATTCAACGTTTATTTGATGAAAATTGGTTTTCAAATGGCTGAGATATCCAAAAAAGTGCTGATAATAAAAGGCGACATGTCACAACTTTATTAGGATCTCTTTGTTTCACCTTGTTTTTGGATATCTCAGCCATTTCAAAACCGATTTTCATCAAATAAACTTTTGATACCCCTTAGAACTGCATGCTCTTTGACATCACATAGAGTGGTTTCTGAATATCTCACAAAACGTTAAGAGCTAAATCCTCACCTCGACCAGAACTGTACACACCCTTTAACCTGATTATAGCTGCTGCTTCTTCTTCTTCTTCTTTTTCTTCTTCTACTCTTCTTCTTCTTCTTCTTCTTCTTCTTCTTTTTCTTCTTCTTCTTCTTCTTCTTCTTCTTCTTCTTCTTCTTCTTCTTCTTCTTCTTCTTCTTTTTCTTCTTCTTCTTCTTCTTCTTCTTCTTTTTCTTCTTCTTCTTCTTCTTCTTCTTCTTCTTCTTCTTCTTCTTCTTCTTCTTCTTCTTCTTTTTCTTCTTCTTCTTCTTGTCCTCCTTCTTCTTCATCATCTTCTACTTCTACTTCTACCTCTTTTACTTCTTCCTATTTTGGGGGGAGGGTGATTTTGAAAAATACAAAACGTCGATAAATCCTATCTAGGGATGGTGCACGTTTGTGTAATTTCTTTTTCGCCGGTACGCTGTGTAGGAAAATCGACATGTGGAACAAAAATTAATAACGATCTCAAAAGTGATAAGTTTTTGAGTTTTTATGCGGCTGCAATGATTCCAGCGCATTTATTCATCTGTTCGTTCATCTTCCCAGCGCCCATGTCGAAAATAGGAAAGACAATTTTAACTGTCATGTCAACCCCCTGGGCTTATCAATTCCGTCTTATATCCAAGATAAGTGAAACATTTTAAATTTTGAAGAACGGGCAAGTCCTGATCAAACTCCCTCTCTAGATTGACTGTCAGGTAGACATAAAGCAAGTTTGCTTTACTGCCATTCCAGAGGTGTTTCTTTTCTTCTCTATTCCTTTCTTTCATTCCATGGGGGCAGAGATGGCCGAAGGGTTGATTTAATGTTATTTCGTGTTGAGAGAAATTACGCAAAAGCAAATTGACGAGGCAAACATCATGGTCTCATACATTGGGCTTACTAAACTTGGATGCACACAAGGTTGCAATATTTGAAAACTGCGCACCCGTGAAGGCATTCGTAGTAATGTTATATAAATCATGATTTCGACTTACATAGCAGTGATTTGCACTTTCGAGATAAACTTTTGTTTTGTCAAATCGTAGTAGATGCCATGTCAAAGAGTTTCGATAATGTTTCTTTTACAAAAAAAAAGAAGAAAAAGAAATGAAAACAAGAATTTATTGACGCGATGATTTTCGGTAGAAATATCTTTATGACAGTCATGTAAATTCGTCTTTCCTTGATAATGGTTATGGTGTATATCAGTGGATGTTAGATTCCCTGCATAGGCCAATTGAATTTCTTCAGGATACCCATCTGACCCCTGGCATTGGGCACTTTCCCGAAGTTTTCCAGCTTACAGTCATGTTTCCAACCAATCAGCGCGGCGGTTGTTCGGGCGAATCTGGGCGACGACGATGCAGCTTGAGGCTCTACGATGACCGGCAACTTTCTGCCTACGGAATCTCCTTCTATTCCCGTCGACGTCGTCTTCGTCGATGTCGTCGATGAGGGCGACAACCTCTTCGACCTTCGCGGCGTTGGACGACTGCTAGATATGGAAGGAAGATTGTTGTGCGCCGACGACCTCTTGAGCGGCCTGCCGCAGCTTGTGACGGTTGGAGAATCCGATTGGACTAACGGCGTGATTTGGCTGGACGCGCTGGGCGGCGTCTGACTGCGGCAGTTGGCGTAGAAGTGCGCGTCTTCGGGATCGGGCGAGACGCGCTGGCCGGTAAGGCGCTTGTTCAGGCGAGTGTATTCTCGGGTGATGAAACCCCATTTGTCCGGCCAATTGCTCCAAGCCTGGTATTCATGTCGTACGTGATCTTTCCTGTAGGTATTGTAATCAAAGGAGAGGTGTACTAATATTTATGCCCTCCAAAAGGAAAAATCGATAAATTAGTTTGTCGTTTCAAAACGCACTTGAAAAATCCAAAGATCTTCTTTAATGAGGTAATTCTAAATCAGTCTCTGAGTATTCCTAGAGCCATGTTCTAACTCAAAGGAAGTTTTATTGCAAAACGGGTTAATTCCTTTCTCGTTCATTTGAGATTATTTGCGATAAAAGCGGCTAAAAAGCAAAGAAAATAATGGCAAGAAATACGGGATTTTTTAAAATCATATCTTGAAGAATATTCCTTGTTATTGTAACAAGTGAGATATCACTGGAAATGTTTTATTTTGCCCTGTTTGGTCATGGACTTAAAATGGCGCTTATATACCCGTTTGGTGGCAATTAAACTCTTCTCATCTTCGTGGTATAGGTTGCATGATGATAGCCCTTTGAAGATAACGGGGGGGGGGGGGGGAGATTTGCAGGTTTAAAGTTAAAGTGCCGGGTATAAATAACATTCTGGCAGAGATAAAAGTGGTATAGATGTAAAGTTGTCAGAGGTTAGGATGTTACAAGTTAAAACGCCAGTAGTCATTATATCATACAATTATGTATGTACTACAGAGGTCAGAAGTGAATAGGTCAGATGTAACGAAAAAAAAAAAAAAAAAAAAAAAAAACCAAAGAGGTAAGTCCGACGTAACAAGGTCAACATAAGACAGAGCTAAAAGGTCAACAAAGATAATAGAGAGCATATAAAAATTCTGGAAAACGGACAATTTTTAAGGTGCAAAATAGGTCTTCATCATGTCTAATTTTTCTGTGTGATTATGACCGACATCGCTGTTTCATGAAGAAATACAGAAATGACTCTAGATTCCACAATTCTTTCATTTTCGTCTGATATTTATGTCTGTTCTGTTTGGTTGTATATGCTTCGTATTTGGAGTGGATTTCTTATTAAACACGATAGTAGTTCATCGCCTCCCAACCTCACGCTGTGCACTGCCGCAGCTCTATGACAACAAGAGCTTCTTAATGCATGCCTAAAATCTTTTCTTGGTTTTTCTCTGGCAACGACTTTCACCCTTCTTAAATTTCATTTCGCATATGTTATTAGTAAAATGCGTTAAGTGCTTTTACGATTGGTTTTATACATCGTTCACACATCACCACCTTTGGGATCCATTGTGATTGCTGATACTCACCAAATTTCGTCCACATGAACATAATTTGGATTCTTCTTGGCGTTTATTGCTTGCATGTTATTTCCTGGTTCACGTGAAAATTTGTATGAACGATATCAATGGAGTTAAAAAAAAACAGTACAGGAAGAGTCTTGTCTGATATACAATCAAGAACTCGGTCTTCTTGTTTTGTTACACTTCAAAAAACGTTGTCACACAAGCCCCAATTTATATCTAGGCAACGCGAGCGCGCATTCATTACGCATCCTGGAATGACGTCATAATCATGGTCAATTGTACTCGCAGAGTTGTATCCGGTTTACTGGTATGCCCTACTAGTATACTAGTAGTATCCATGCCAAGTCAGAAGACAAGTATATTTGTGGTAATGTTTTGCTCTCCCGTCTAACTACTGTATGTGCCGACAGTTCGCCTAAGTACGTGCATCTGTAACCCCATCAAAATTTCAGGGTGATATCACATACACTTCGATGAATCACGCAGACCTGTACGTTTGAGACTTGTAGCAGCACTATCTGAAGTCATTTTTCTCACTGGTCAACACTTAAAATATACTAGTATAATATCCGCTCGTGGTCACACTTCAAGAACGATTTTACCACCATTCTGGTCCACTGTGTCGCGATCACCCATTCGTGTTCAAATTCTTCATGAACAAAGTAACAAAAATCTCTTCGACAGTCACCTTCTATATAAGGTTCTTGTCGAAGAGATTTTGGAAGGTATATTTCAAAGTTTTGGACCGATGTATTCGGTATAGGCCTATATAGTATAAGCTTGTGAGTGGTCTGGCTGTACAGATCAAAACGTGTCTGAAATCTTTATTATCAAATACAACAGTATTGCAGATGTGCAGAAGGAGCGGTCAGCATTAACAAATGGTCAGATGTGGACACAAGTGTGTTACAATACTTTCAGACGACTACCCCTAATCTGAAATATCTTTTTCTTAGATTACAGAAATAATAATATGGATGGCATTACTCTGACTTTTGCCGCCATCGTAATACACTCCGTGTCGATGAATGCACACACGCTTTTTATTTCAATGGTCATTTCCATTCAAATGATATAAACAGTAATCTAAACTGGTATTCCTGTATTACAACCTAATAAAATATTCGCATTATTTAAATACAGTTTATAGAATAACATATTTTTGTGCACACATGTGCACACAAGATATTGAAGAATGAAATAATGAATGAGTAAGGAATGACTGAACGAGTATTAGGCCTACAACTGACGAATCATTCTGGGTATAGTTGGTCAGGTGCCATGCTCTCCTTCATTTTCTAAAGCATAATTATAATGAATACATAATTTCTGACGAATAACAGAGGAATTGTCTTCTTTTCCCTAAGAACTGAATGTTGTGAAATTCATTTTGATATTTTCTCTGTTTTTTTTTTTTCTGACATCACACACAGTGTTGTAGAGTTCCTGTCTTTAGAGGGCAGCAAATCGAATTACATGTAACCAAAATTTTACACACACACACACACACAAAATTATGTAGGCCCTCCTGAGTGCACTCTTTCAGATTCCCCTTTCCATGAATGTGTATTCGCTAAATCCATTCTTAATATTACTCATTCAAAGGATCTATGTGTCTCCTGTGCGTTGGAGAGTGTGTGTTTTCTTTGATATAGCTTTCTGTTAACTGGTACAATTTCCGACATTGGTCCTGGAATCCCAAAAGAACAAGAGAGATAAACTTACTTCACCCCGTCTCCCTCATTAATCAAACCAGAATAATCAGTGTTACCCTGACAATCTATTAGTATACCGGCAGTGTGCGTGTGTTGTTGTTGTTGTTGTTGTTGTTGTTGTTGTTGTTGTTGTTGTTGTTGTTGTTGTTGTTGTTGTTGTTGTTGTTGTTTGGAAAAAAAGAAAAGAAGAGAGGAAAATGGGACTCTACAAAAAAAAAAAAAAAAAATCTCTTCGGACAATACTGACATAAAATCAGACCATAATAAATCTTAAACAAATCAAACATTATTATATTACAAGATGTAATTTAATGTCTCCAAGAGGGAGCTCATATAGTAAGTTTCTCCACGAGGGAGCTCACATAATTCAATGTCTCCACGAGGGAACTCATGACGTGTGTCGGTGTGTTTGTTTGTTGCTTGTTTGTTTGTTTGTTTGCTTGTTTTTTTTTTATTCATTCATTCATTTTTGTTATTCATTTGCAATGCGATATTGCCTCCGTCTTTGTTTTCGTTCTCATCCTTTTACAGTCTTTCTTTACTTTCTACCGTTTCGTCTGACGCCATGGTGTCAAGATTTTCATACATGGAGTCTTCTTTGACTTCTAGAACAATTCACCAAATTTACAAGCTTTGGTTTTCTTTTGGATTTCCTTTTTCCACAGATTTAATATGTAATTTTAGCTGCCAAAGACAAAACTACTATTACTGTATCATGTATTATGGAAATATGTGTGATTTGAAATTCTTTACTCATCTACTGTATAAGCGTTATAAAACGTATATTACCTTGTATTAGTTTATGTGGGAATCACACATTATTATTTGAATTGATTTGAATTGAATATCAAAACTTGATATTCATGCGACGTCAATACCCATTGATCATACGGTTCATGCATTATCACCCTAAAGAAGACGAAGAAGAAGAAGAAGAAGAAGAAGAAGAAGAAGAAGAAGAAGAAGAAGAATTGACATAAAATGATACAAATTAAAATCATAATTTGGATAGGGGGCTTATGTGATAATCGTCAGAACGTTTACATTAAATTGATCATAGGTCTACAGCATAGAGTAATTATTCGTGAATAAAAAGTTATCCTTTTTTTTCGACATTTTGAATATTAAGTTTTTTGTTTTATTTTTTTTTTCCTTTGCCTGCAAAATTATTGTTTTATTAAAACTGCAGGTGACTGCAGGTCCGGAAATACAGGGGAAGGGTATATACGTTGCATGTATCAAAGAAAATTTAATTGCAAACATAAATAAAAAAAAATCTAGGCCCATTACAAGTGTATAATGCCAAAGTGTTAAATGTATGTTGCTCGCCACTAAATGGATTGATGTGGTGATTATCTCTAATCCTAATCCGCACTCAATCTACCAGACCACCCCCAGTGACGCATTAATGATGCGGGCACCCAATGTTTTCTTTTGTCCATTCAAACTTTCATGTTACTATTATGTGCCTTGAATGTGCCTTCAGCAAAATCATCGGATTCTAAAGCCTTTTTGAATTGTATTTACTTGATGTACCCTGCGTGAGGAGCGATAGAAAATCCGCTTAGTTAGACTTTTTATAATGCTAAATAATAGCGATAGTTTTGCTGTTGTACAATATCGAGTCAATAAGATGTGTTGCGGTATAATGTACAAGAGGCTTATCTATTCAGAGCTGCGCATGTTTTCTTGATCTCCGCCGGTACACAGGGTACACACACCACACACACATCGTAAAATGTGACGTCAGTAAACAACACTGATATACCGCACTCCGCACCGTGTACCGGTACATACGAGGTTATGGCTGGATGGATGTGAGGCCACGAACATTCATACGGATTCTGTTCGCCGAAAACTGTTTGATATTTTACATGCGAACTGTGACAAGGAGGATTATAGCAGTTTTCATACTGCTAGATTTGTAACTGGTGAGTGTGCAATTGTGCCCTGTCTGCGCAAAATTACCCGTTGCATCGTGAGTATACGATTAGACTAGATATGTACCGGCGGCGTATGGTTATCGTGCATGGGGACGAAGCAGGCACGTCCTACTGCGACTAGTGCTCTGCTACCACGACACCGGGCCGCGCCCGGTGCGTCTCCGTGCACTAGGGCTTTCAACTCTCAGCTTGCTCTGTGCCAGTATTCTTTTATGCTGTGTAGATAGCTCAGCTCAGCTGTAGCTATGTAGCACTCTGTTCGTTTGATTGGTCGCCTCGCTTTTAGCCAGAATATAGGCCTTAACAAATAACTGCTGTTTGCATACATGTACATAGTGAAAAGCTACATCTGCGCTGGAGCAGAGTTTAAGGAAATGACTGAAATACAGTGACAGTGAATGTGCCAATGAATGTTGCCATACAACTGTATTTAAAAAAGCATTCAATTCTAAAATAGACCAAACCCAAAGGCAAAGCAAGCAAGGGGGACAATAATAAGGCCTTAAGGGTTCTACCAAATGAAATGGTTGCATATCTTACTATTTTGCACTGTCATATGATACATTTGAAATATGATCAGACATTTCCTGTTCACGAGCAGTCATCACAACCAGTAGCTCAGCTTTTCCTTGTCAAAACACAATTGAAAGTATAATCTGTATTGTGTACACTGGAGATGGCTGCTCAACTAGTACTGACTAGAGTAACTAGACACATCTATACAATGTACTATGAGATTGTGTCGTATTGTCATATACTGTACCTGTCATATAACTGTGTGTCACAAATGTTTGCTTAAAATTATTTTTATATTATCTATATGTACAGGCTGTGGTTTGGCCAGATGAGAAACAAAACAAATAAAATTGTGCAAATCTTCTCACAAACAAAGCAAATGATACTCATCAGGGTTCGAAATTGGCAATGGTCCGCTGGCCATTGGCCACCCAAAATCACGTCAGACTAGCCAAAAATCATCAAATTATTAGTTACTTGTCCGTGTGGCTAGCCAAAATATTGCTCATAGTGTCGTACAGAGCTGCCAACCTTTGGAAGCACAAATTAGTAGGCCTACTTAGCAAAATATATACATCTCAATCTGTACATTTGAGTTTAAGGTACAAATGTATTGATCATCTCTGTATCACACTGTGTATATAGTCCGTTGATAGTGCAAATTTCAGTGCTTGATCATTCCATGATAAGCTGATTGAAGTATTTGCTGGAACCTTTGGGAGCCGAAGGGGTTAAATTTCTATCAGATTCCATGAACAGATAGTTTTACACCTAAACATGACCTGCATTGATAGCCTAGCCATCAAACTCTGTCTGTCCTACATGAATTCTGACACATTGATTAACCCGCTGAGAACGAATCCCAAGTATACTCAGGCAAGCGTCTACAAGGGAAATGCGTGTTGTAGCAAAATCAGCACTCCTCAACAGGTTAAGCTGTAAGTTCATGAAACTGTCAATTAAAAGGGTCAGAATGAAGAAAACTCTGACCATGTTGCTCCTGCATTGATTTGAAAAGTAAAGAAAGCTTGTAACTCACATCATGCAATGTAATACAGGTAATACTGTAAAACGTGGAATGTTGGCATGCATTTTAATTTCGCGAATTTCGCGAGCGCGAAGATTCACGAAATTAAAATGCACGCAAAAGTTCTTGTCTACACTATATGCATTGAATACCAGTGGCAGTTTGCGAAAATTTCATGCCGCAAAAAAGGCCGTCGGCTCCAATTTGCGAAAAAATCATGCCGCGAATATATCATGTTTTACAGTTAGTCATGTTTGTTTTTTTTTTCTTTCCAGGACAGGCTATTTTGGGAATAAAGATCTGGAAGAGATTGATCTAATAATATCTTTTGAGTATCAGGCAGTGAGCTGGGGGCTCTTCACATTGAGCTGCTTTCTTTGTGTCTGCAAAGTTCTCTTCCCCCCATTGTTTCTCATGGTTCATTGTCTTCTTCCCAAGACATTATGAGGGATAATATTTTTGCAGTATATTTTTACTGAATTCACTTTCCATTGAGCAAGAACAAAGGACTATAATAATATGAAACCTGTACCAGCAATAACAGAACATATAGTTGAGCATATGCGCACTCATACCTGTCATAATTTTGATGCTCGTGAACCAGGTGAGAAGCTACAGTTCAAAATTTGACAATAGACATGTGACTTGTTCCATTTTGTTTTTGTTTGTTGTTGTTTTTTTTTCCAGGGATGTGAGTTAAATGTGACTGCCAATGTGTACCAAATGTGGCAAGAATGTCACAGCTATCTTCCCCCAAATCCACCCTGTCTTGACAATGAAGAATTATTAAAGGGAAGGTAAACCCAAAGAGCAATGTGGATTGAGTGAAAGCAGCAACATTAGTAGAACACATCAGTGAAAGTTTGAGAAAAATCGGACAATCGATGCAAAAGTTATGAATTTTTAAAGTTTTGTTGTTGGAACCGCTGGATGAGGAGACTACTAGAGGATATGATGTATGAGTGGACAACAATACAAAGAAAATATAAAGGATATTCAACAAAAATTCACTTTTCTAGAATTATGAAAGAGCAGTGGACCAACCGTTTTCAGAAAGCAGGGGGAATAATTGCTACCCTTAACATATGTCAATATCAAGTTGATGGAATTTGTAATTTTCATGAAAAATGGATTTTTGTAGTATTTTCTTTATATTTTCTTGATATTGTAGTCCACTCATACGTCATAACCTCTAGTAGTCTCCTCATCCAGCGGTTCCAACACCAAAACTTTAAAAATTCATAACTTTTGCATCGATTGTCCGATTTTCTTCAAACTTTCACTGATGTGTTCTACTAATGTTGCTGCTTTCACTCAATCCACATTGTTCTTGGGGTTTATCTTCCCTTTAAAATAGAACTTTTTTTCATGTTTACCTAAAGGTGGCTGATCCATTACACACTAGACAGAGTAGAGCCATGCTCACAATGATAGTTGAGTGTCTTGAAAATAAGACAGAAAATACACATAAGATGTTATGGAATTTTCTAACATCTCACTACACTGCACCTGCATCTTACATGCAGCTTGGATTCCTGGGAAATGATGTCTCTAAACTTCGCCATTTTCCCACTGGTTTGTTGAAAGATGGAAATCATGACTGTTTTCTTTTATTAATGTGCAAAGTTCTGCGACCCCTCTTCCCATTCAATGCCATTAAGGTACAATTTGTAACTTTGTTAGTGCAACTCTCCAATAATTTGGTACAAAATCAAACATTTTGCACGTTTTTTAAAGTTTTTAAAAAACTTATAACAAATAAGTGAAGATTCATGCACAGGTCAGTGCTGTCAGCAGTGGCATCGTCATCCCATCTTAAGTACATATTGTACGTAATTTGTTCAGACCAGTAAGACTGACTTATGCAAAAATTGGAACTTTTCAAAGTCTGTAATGTTTGCATTTCATATCAGATGTTGATGAAAGCTACAGTTGTACATACCAATTTTGTGTGCTGAATTGTGCTCTAATCAAAGGAGTGAGTTTAAACATGGAGTGGGGTTGTACTCTAAATGCGATAATTGATATCTTTAGCTTATGAGTTTGTTTCAACTGCAGAAGTGTATGTTTGTCCTGGTATTAGAGCGGGGTGCTACAACATCAAGAGCCTTAGTCTGAGGATTTCTTTTTTCCCTATTATTCGGTCAGGAAAAAGCCTATTTTTCTAGTGGAAGACTTCATCAAAGTCATGCACATACATATATACATAGGTTGTGTAGTGAGAATGTCATCCAGTGAATAGCATTGACACACTAAGAAAAATACAAAATATTCAAAATGGTGGATTAACAGGGAATGATGAAGTTCAAATAAACGAAGCTAGGCAAAAAAGTAGGCTTCCTTCTTACAACTAATGCAACAACTTACCATATGATGTTCTCTATGATTAGGAAGACATTACATACAGTTGTAAACACTTACTCAACGTTTTGTTCCTTGTCAGTTGAAGTTACGTTCATCACATTTCGGGAAGATAAAGTATGAAGTCCTTCACTTCAAATTTATTTTCGAAACTCTATTGACATTTGTATGTCATAAAAACATGTTGCTCTTGTGTAATGGAACCAAACCTGGACAAGGGACACACAAACATGATTAGCAGTATTTTTGAATTCACATTAACCCGCTGAGGACGGACTGATGTTGCTACAACACGCATTTCCCATAGGCACTTGCCCGAGTATACTCTGGACTCATCCTCAATGGGTTAACCATGCGTTTCAGAGGCCTACCAAAAGCGATAAAGATAATGCAAAGATGTGATGGTTTTCCAAGCTAATAATCTGCAAACGTACTTGTATCTATCAGTGAACTTTCCGTTTCCTCACTATCAATAACATGGCTCTTCTACTATAGGAAGATGCCTGGTGATGCAAGTGGAATAATCTATCACATAGCTCAGATGTCATTCCTGGGCACTTTCCTGTTTTCACAGATGGCTTGGCTGTGATAAGTCAACATTGTTTTTAAAGAGAAACTATATTGTTTCTGACATAAATGTAGCAATATCCAATCAGTATTGAATTTACAAATCCCAAGAAAATGCAAACGTAAAAATCCAATGAAAAAGCAGTGTAAGTTATAGTTCAAATCTCACACATTTTTATTATTTAGATTATTGATACATTAAAAAAAAACATGCCAGTTATGTTAGATGATGATCTGAATATCTATAGTTCATAAGTTTTCTATCCAGGCTTTTACACTTTATAAGGAGTGCACAACTTTTGGTTTGTTTTCAACAGGAGTTCAACTAGAAAAAAATAATAAACTTTGCATCAAGTAGTTTGTAGTTACATTGATTAATCAGTGCTGACTTTCCTCTCTCTCTCTCTCTCTCTCTTTTATTGGAAAGGAACTTATGGCTACTGCACCGTTGCCAATAAGCCAGTTCGGAGTTAGCTCATGGGCACATTGGTCCAAATGACCTTTCTTTTTTCTCAGTCGGTTAGGGGCATTCACTCATTTTATAGCGACATAATGCGTAAGCTTTACATAACAATTTATGGAATTCATTGATCCTGTTCAAACAAAGAATGAACTTGCGCAGACCAGATAAACATGACCACAATGATCCATCAATTAACACGATGGGAAAGCATCCATTTCATTATTTTGCATTGTATGTATTAGCAATCTCTTTCTATTGATATTGTCAAATACCATTTTTGCTGTCAGGTGGATGTGCTGGCAAACAGCATTTACAAGGATTACAATCATTACAATGTACATCACAGATGCTTATCCCAGTGAATTTAAAAACCAACATACCTGTTGGTACGAATGACCTTTCTTCTGCTCATGCGCAAAGTGGAACTCCGAACTGGCTTATTCTGATGATTGTGAAAGTTTAAATGCAAAAACATGTGAGAGAGAGAGAGAGAGAGAGAGTTGTGAGATGATAATCTCCTCCTTTTAGACAGCAGAAAAATCTCTCTTGTCATCATGATTACATATTGTCTACTGTATGAGAGGAATCACATTTGTAATTGAGACTTTTCTTGTGTCTGAAAGGGGGGGGGGTGTTATCACCTCACAACTATCTCTCACATGTAATCTTACCACAATTCTAGAGTCTTGATTAGCAAACTGAGGTCTGGAGGTGTTATAAAATCTTGATTTGCTTGATTCTTGGTGCTCACTAACCATCTGAACTAGTCATGACATCCAATGTATTACCTTATTGAGGAGGGGGAGCTTACTATGCGTGTAGCTCGACCCAAGATTTACTTCCACCCACAGACCGTGGAAATGTAATGCAATTTACTTGTGCTCCTCTAGCTACTATGCACTTTGCAAGTTTGATTGACAGATCGGGAAGCTCAAAAGCTTAAAGGGATTGTATAGTTTTGGTTTTCTAATATTTTTGGTGAGATAATGAGAAACCTCCTATGAAATATGAAAGAGCATGTAATTCCATGAGGAATTCAATGTTTATTTGATGAAAATTGGTTTTGAAATGGCTGAGATATCCAAAACAGAGCAATTCTAATAAAGTGTGGGACCCACACTTTTTTTTATGATCGCTTTGTTTTACCTTGTTTTTGGATGTTTCAGTCATACCAAACCCGATTTTCATCAAATAAAATTTGAATTTCTCTTAGAATGGTATGTTCTGTACTATGTCATTAGTGTTTTCTTGGTATCTCGCAAAGAGCTAAAAGTCCAATTCTCATCTTCACCAATACTGTATCATCCCTTTAAAAATCAAGATAAAGTATGATTCATAAACATGATCATTCAGGGAAATTTTGCCATTGTCTGAAAGGGCTCTAATTTTTATGTTCAAGCATTTGAAAGATCTGTAATTCGAGATACTGTTAAAATCACAATTCTTATAAGAATTATTTAAAGCGAGATTTTTTTCATTGCCTAAAAGGGCTGATTGTCATTCAGCTGTTTGGCATTAATGGAAATGATGGAAAATGTTGGCTATTCATGCAATTGTTATACAATGAGAAATCATGAGAGACCCTACAAATTACTATTTCCTCTTTTTTCTGATTTAATGAAACTGAGACCAAACATTCTCTTGAGAGACTCTACAAATTACTATTTCTTCTTTTTCTGATTTAATGAAATTGAGACCAAACATTCTCTTTGTTTGACTGTACTCTTCTTGTGAAAGTCAATTTAAGTTTGGAATTTAATCCCCCTTCAAGGAAGACTTTGTGGTGTAAACATTAAAATACAAGCATTTTGTAATTTTACCCAATATTGGCAGAAGATGGTGGTTAATACCATGAAGGAATGTGCTGAAGTTGGCTTATAGAAAGGATGTTCTACATCTGGATGAATTGACAATGACCAGATAGGAATTTTATTTAAAGTTACCATTGCTTTCAGTGTTACAAGTTTCATCTTTAAAATTATGTAAAAAACTTACAAACAAAAATCCAGAAGTTATTTGGAACAGTGATTTTGCTGTTATATGCTACCAAAAATGATTCTATTTCTCTTTCGGTCACAAATTTTTGCAAAGTTAAGTGTCGATACCTAGGTATACCTGTAATCCCCCTACCCCACCAAAAAAAAAAAAAAAAAAAAAAAAAAAGTGTGTTGATGAAAAACAAGTAGAAAAGAAGAGATTAAATTACAGTATACACACACGCACACAAACAACATTCTATTTCACCTGTATCTATCTATCTATATATATATATAATGCAATGCATTTGTTATGCAAAGCACTTGTTGCTTCTCTTGGTAACTTCGTATAGTTGACACCAAGATGTGAAAATGATGCATGTGCTGACACTACCCTCCCCATTGAGCATACGTAGACTTCCTTTCATGTCTTGGTGAAAAGTATTAAGTCACCCACAGTACAGATTCTGTACAGAGGTAAATCACCTCCCACAGAGGCTAGAGTGGACATATGTACAGGGAGCTTCCAACGTGGCACATGCAGTTGTTTACAGTGGTTTTGACACTATTGCGTCTTCAACTGTCAGCTGGCATCAGAGAAGGAGAGAGAAAGAGAGAAGAAAGGAGAGAGAGAGGAAGAGAAAAAGAGATGGAGAGGGAGAGAGAGGGAGGTTTAGAGCCGAGAAGTCGAGAGAGTGTCTTATCAGTTGTGACCCGACCGAACGAACGAACGAACGGGATGCATGCATTCATTATCTCTTACCATTGCTCTCTTCTCCTGACAAGAGAATCTGATGCTTTACCCATGCACACAGTCACACACAGAGACACACACACACACAGACACACACACAGAGTGCACGTCATACACACTCCATCCTCCGTTCTCTGTCTGTCTGTCTCTCGCCCTATCTCTGTCTTTGCCAAGCTCTGTAAATGCCAGAGTTCATGGCACTGGGGAAAAAGGAATTGTACAGAGCTTGCTGAAAAGCACATAAACACATTCATATATGCTTCAGTCACACATCATGTATAAACACACACACACACACCCACACTCTGATGTACAGTTTGTAATATTCCAGAGGTCTCATGTTACAAGGAGAAATGTATCCCTCTGTAGACAAATACATTTCTTCAGTTACATTTATTTTGGAATGCACAAACATATATTGAAAAGTGTAAGTATACAGCATCAGATAATATTAACAAACATGCACATTATAAATACAGGGCTAGACAACCCATTTGTGCAAACTGAGCTACATCGCTAGAGAAAGGCACAAGCACAACTGACATACAAACTCCCATTATGCACACACACACACACACACTTGCACACAAACACACACGCATCCACCAAGCACTCCGTCAAAATGACGGCAGACTGTTTTCACACCGTGGCAGCACAGTAATGTGGATGTGTATACTCTTTTAGTGTTGATATATATTTGCTGTCCGTCTGTGTGTGGTGAGGTGGCAGCTAATAAAAGCTTCTGTCATGATTAATGAAGTCAATGTCACTCTAGCACTCTCCCATGCTTCGTTCAATCATTCTCTGGTTAATGACGGGGACACAGCGTCAAATATTAATTACCGGTACAGCATTTTTTTAGTTAGCTCCTTTCTTTTGACTGATTAGCAGCGTTCACTCAGTTCATTTCCTTGTATTGTGATGATAATCATAATTGGCCCATTTATTCTTTGTGGATGTTTGTGTTCTGTTTTTAACCCAAAGTCAAACTCTGGTGAAGTTCAAGTCGGGGATGGAGAGATTATTGTAAACATTGTTGACGGTTTTTCACGATGTACCAAACTGGTGGAAAAATAGCATGCAAAATAAACTGGTTACTAGAATTTTTCGTGTGCATTTTGATTTTGCAAATTTTGTGAGAGCCAAGGTTTGTGAAATGAAAATGCATGCAAGAGTTTTGGTTTACATTACATGCATTGAGTGCCAGTGGCAATTCATGAAAATTTCATACTGCAAGAAAGACCACCGGCTCCAATCCGTGAAAATTTCATGCTGTCAAGAGTTCTTGCTTTACAGTAAAGTTAAAAAAAAAAATATTGTAGTCTGTGAAGTCATCAGGTTCAAAGAGATTGGCCTGATGCACAAAATCAGTGTTTCAAAGCTTCTTCTCTTTGAGGAAAAAGGGGAATGTACAGGAGATCTTTATACATTTTTATCTAACCAGGAATGGATGACCTCTTCTACTACAGCTCTTAGGGAATGCATACAGTAGGAAATATGATATCCTCTGAGTTGTTTCCCACTGAGTCATGAAGAATCTTTTTTTTTTTTCCTGCAGAAATTTGAGATGGGGTATGAACTTTTACTTTTAGTGTGTATAGAATGATTGTTGGATATTCAGTAATTGTATCCCATGTTAAATCGACGGCTGAAGTCACGTGGTCATGCAGCTCATAGTGGACGGAAGACAAATTGCGTTTTACCTATGTTGTGAGTGATCTTTGCTGCCACTTGGCTGCACAATCCAAAGAACACTGCACTGAGTTTTAAATGCAAAGCGCAGCAGTGCAGATTCTCTGCCCGTAGAGTTGAATGACCACAACTCTGATGCAGCGCGCTCCCAAATCCAGTCTGCGCCATTTAAATTCATTGTGTGTAAACCTGGGCCTCATGAGGCACAGAAATCCGAGAAAGGGAATATATTTGATCTGCCTTAAACCAATCGGTGCCTCTCCCCTCATTCTCAGGTGAGAGGTGAAATTTTTAGAGCAAAACTCGCAAAAACCCAGAGTTGCAAAGCACCACTCTGTGCATACAGAGTGAAACACTGATCATGTGATAAAAAGGAATTTTGATTAATACGGTTGTGCTAGATTGTATTGTGAAAATTTTCATGTGAAGGTCTACTATCAATCCTTTCCTAGACAATGTATCCATCCTTTTGATAGATGACTGTTAGTCCCTGATCTAATGTCATGCGGCTTTCATCTGTAATGATAAAATGTATCACACCAAAAGAAAATTTCCAGCAAGAATTATGTCTCTTACAGCAAGTACAATGTATCTAGGGTAGTAGAATTTAATCAAAAGACATGATAATCTTTGTGTTTACATTCTGTTAATTGAAACTCAGAAGCCTCTGACAGACATTACCACCATCTTTCACATTGTTTGTTTCTTGAAGAAGAGGGCAATTACTGTGATTGGTTGTAATTACAATTACTATGGTTACAACTGCAATATTTGCACCTGATTGGTGAATGGGAGGTTGTTATTTTGGAATGTGCAGTCTCTGTGAGCTGAGACTATTTGTTCGAAACAACCTTCTGTCAAACATGAACCACATGAAGAATATGGTGTGAGATTGACTGAGTGCTTTAAACTTCGGAAAAAATATCATATGATACAAAGTATACAAACAATTGCAGGAGTTTTGCTCCATCAGTCATTTCATAAGCTTATAGGTCTTTACCAACATTGCACTACTCTACAGCTGTTTGTCAAAATGCATGTTGCTTTACTGCAGCAGTGGTAATTTCAGCTTGAGTATTTTTCTTTTTTAATCTTATTTTGTTTTATCATTATCTTTTTTTGCACTCATCCGAGTAAGATATATTTCAGATGGGTTTCATTCTAAAGAATCAAAATATGAAATACTGTATATGCTGAATATTTTGCGATCGCGAATTTAACCACTCGCAAAATTGTTGTGAAGTCCCGATTCGCAAAAATTTAGACTTGCGAAAATTTAGACTAGCGAAATGTATGGCGCATACAGTAGCATTATATAGAACAAGCAAAAAATTTGCATGCTTTATTTTCACACTATTCATCTCACGTGAAATGCACAAAAATTTCTTTGATGGCGAAAATATCCACTTTTACAGTATATCTTATGAAGATCACAAGTCTGCAGGAAATGCACTTATCATGTGATGTGCATGTAATACACAGATAATGTGACTATGTGTTTTATAGAATAACACAGATTGCCCAAAGATACAGAATTGATAACAAGTGTTGATAGATTAATTGCAAGCTCAGAAATATTATTTTCAGATGTTGATGTGTGTAGACATGATGTATCTGGCATTATCAGATGAAGATATGAAAGTAGGAACATCTTCAATGATTTGTGCAGGTGGAATATGCAGTACACTATGCATGCAATGTGAAATGTGTGAGTATCTGAAAGCGTAATTATGAATATTAGTGCGTCCATAATGTGGTTTAGAAAAGATAATGTGTACCAGTAGTGTAATTTACAGTGAGTTCATATTGAATGGTTACACACCTTTTTATTGCATTCAGAAAACTTGTGCTGGACAATTCCTATTGTGAAAGTTTTATGTGCACAATGCATGCATCCAGCATCATATGCTACATCAAATTTGACCACCGCAGTTTTGATGTCTTGATTAGTTTCCTAGAGACAGAAGTATTCTACATTCATGTACTCTTCAAGTTTGCATCCAATCACAATATTTGTTAACTGACGGGTAAAGGCAATTAGGTGGGAGCATGGAAAGGACAGTTTAGAAAGTGAGAGATGGAGAAAGACAAGGAGAGAAAAGGAGAGAGAAAGACTGAAGAGAGAGAAAGAGAGAGACAGACATATAGATCTATATATGTACAGAAAGAGAGAAATATATATAATATATATATATCTCCACAGAAAGAGATAGATATACATGTTTGAGCAGAGAAAGAGATAGACAAACATGGAGAGATAGAGCCTTATAGTTGGGCAGACAGAGGGTAAAATACAGATGTAGCACTTGTCATTAAATGATAAATTGACTGATAAGACGGAGACAGAGCTGAGAAACAGTGTAGAATGAAAGAGAGGGTCACATGACCAAAGAGAGGAAAGGTGAGAGAGACAGAACATTTGACACATGTACACAGATACCAACATTTGACACATGTACACAGATACCAACATTTGACACATGTACACAGATACCAACATTTGACACATGTACACAGATACCAACATTTGACACATGTACACAGATACCAACATTTGACACATGTACACAGATACCAACATTTGACACATGTACACAGATACCAACACAGATACCAACATTTGACACATTTACACAGATACCAACATTTGACACATGTACACAGATACCAACATTTGACACATGTACACAGATACCAACATTTGACACATGTACACAGATACCAACATTTGACACATGTACACAGACACCAACATTTGACACATGTACACAGATACCAACACAGATACCAACATTTGACACATGTACACAGATACCAACATTTGACACATGTACACAGATACCAACATTTGACACATGTACACAGATACCAACATTTGACACATGTACACAGATACCAACATTTGACACATGTACACAGATACCAACATTTGACACATTTACACAGATACCAACATTTGACACATGTACACAGATACCAACATTTGACACATGTACACAGATACCAACATTTGACACATGTACACAGATACCAACATTTGACACATGTACACAGATACCAACATTTGACACATTTACACAGATACCAACATTTGACACATGTACACAGATACCAACATTTGACACATGTACACAGATACCAACATTTGACACATGTACACAGATACCAACATTTGACACATGTACACAGATACCAACATTTGACACATGTACACAGATACCAACATTTGACACATGTACACAGATACCAACATTTGACACATGTACACAGATACCACAGTAATACATACAGGGGGAGACACATACCATGGACTCCCCGTTATAACAAAGTCCTCTGGACCTTGCAGTTTTCTTTTGTTATATCGAAATTTCGTTATAACTGAACAAGTAAACGATAAAAATACATAGAGTGGATACATATAGTGAAGCGCCATGAGCAATGAAAGTTAGACCTGTGCGCTATAAGTAGCCACTATATCATTATTATTATTGTTGTTATTATGTAGCAGCCTGAATTTTTACTTTGTTGTAACCAGAATTTCTTTATAATCGTGTTCGTGATAACGGGAGTGCACTGTACTTAATACTTGTAATTTAAGAAACCATTTCAAAGGTTAATACCTAGGGAGGAAGAAAGAAGAGGGAATTATATTTTAAGAGAGAGAGAGAGAGAGAGATAGCTTAAATTGAGAGAAACACAGAGAAAGAGATTCATATAATGAGGGAAAGGGAGAGAGAGAGAGAGAGAGAGAGAGTACTACAAAATGTAGAAGACAAAGAAAACAGTAGCGTATACTGTAGGGCCATTCCAGACAATTCACACCATGCAGTACATAAATCGATGGCGCTGTGTTTGTGGAATTTGTTGTAGTCTATGAGCAGATAAATCAATACTGTGAAAAACCCCAAACATAATTACACTGAGCAGGGATGATAACATAGAAGGCTAACATTTTCCAATAATGTAGCGATATTATTCCATTACAATACCACTTGCTTTACAATACAAATAAATCTGTGTAGAATTAATGCAGCCTTTCTTCATTTGTTCTGCTTCCTGGAGCACCCAATCACACATTCTCATCGTAGTGGGTATGTCATCATCCTTATTCATTGTGATTTGTTAGAAATTTTAAAAACTATCTTGTTCCTAATCCCAATCAATTAAATTCTGAAATTCTGTCCAGTGTAACCAGTTTATAGATGTTCAGATGCAAAAGTCTACAAATCATCCGGAGGTCTCTTTTAAAGCCCACATCAAATTGATAGGTATTTCCTGTATGTTTGGGTTAAAACAGTTTAGTGAAACAGGCTGCATGGTGGGGCCGTGTCGCAGGCGTGAATACGAGGCCTGCCTCGGTGGATGAAAAGTTCACACGTCGGTCAAGAGGGGGCGTGTGGGGGATGTGTGGATAGGAATTAGCTGGTGAATTCGTCTCAATGCCGTCTGTGCGGCGGAGCAAATTTCTCTGTGAGACAGTCAATATATGGGCGGGAGTTTTGATGGCGGCGGAATGTTTGATGTATTTCACAGCACCAAAACCAGCCACGGTGCACTGTCCTGTAAATGCCGTCAGATATTATTAGCTGTATTCTGCTGTCTTCTATACACTTTTGTAAAAAAAAAAAAAAAGAAGAGTAAATCACTTTGAAAGTTTGCCCACAGAAAACACAGACAGGATCATTAGTTTTAATTTCAACTATGCAGTCATTAATATCTTTGAGTACCATTCTTTTTGATATTTCAATTATCTTTTATTGATGCTTTCAAATCAACAAACATATTTCATTGGATGATACACAGAATCAATAAGTTTTTTCTAACATATACTGAGACATGAATAATCTTCAAACATACAGTACATGTGAAGCATGGAGGAGGACAAGCCATGAGAAAAACCAAGAAAATACTTTATAGATATCTATGAGGGGAGATCCGCTTCAGAAACAAGCTGACCTCAAAAAGAGAGCTTTAAAAGATTGTACCGTTATACTACCATTTTGTGGTATAATTGTATAAAACTATATAATTTAGCACTCTTCGCTGGGGGTTGGGGAACTGCATCTTTCCAGAACACTGCATATGGAGAAAAAAAAAAAGATTTTCTATCGTGGAAATGAATATTTTGATTTGAATTAAAGATTATGGCATATCCTATATGCAGGAACATTTTGTTTGTTACGCAAAGGATTTGATATCACTCGAGGTGAAATAATGAAATTTACCATGCAGGAGCACCACCAGCCACCATTTGCTTTAAAAGCTTTTGGCATTTTAAAAGTCTGAGAAGAACACCAAGCTTAATGTCAGCTACTGTAAATAACAAGCTCAGAGGTATAATATGTTCATCAATCATCTGAGGTTTGCCTGGTCTAATTGCTTCATAATGCTTAATGTGCTTGATGAAGCAGTGTGTGTCTCATTATTTCCCTTTTCATAGATAGTATATGCAAGATATGCATTTAGTGATGATGAGAAGAACAACATGTCAGTAGGAGTGCTTTAGTGTTCAGTTGTTTTTCACTGTTCTACAGAGTGATTATCATAAACGAATGAAAGTTAGGTGGCAACTGTTTTGAACTGCAAATTTCCATAGCAACAGAATTCAAATTGCCATACCAGAATAATTAATTCTAAGTTTTGTATTCTGTTTGACATATGAAGAGTTTGATTTCAAAATTTACCCGGTCCTTCCGTAATTCTCAGAGAGCCTTCAATGCCCCCAAATGCAGCAAAAGAACAGATATTGATAGGAGTACATGTAACTCGATAATCTTCTGATCAAAGCAATTTTTCTGGGCAGCTTAACACAAATAAACATGAATTATGTAAAGGCCACAAATGCAGACACTCTGGTCTATATTTTGGGAGCCTGATGTACCAGGTTCCCATATGAGTTGACTCCATTGGAATCTGGTCTACAAGGTTCCCATAAGGAACAGGTTCATTCCATTCTTGTCAATTTGAGATTATTTGCAATTAAACCTGCTGAAAAGCACAAGACATTTAAAGAAAAAAATAATCATAATTTCAAAATTTTCCTTGTTATGCAACAAGCAAGGTATCACTAAAGATGTTTGATTTTGCTCTATCTGTTGATGGATGTACTTTAAAATGTTAAAAAAAGCACTTACATGTAACCCGTTTTGTGATCACACTCGCTATACATACATTGTACATTGTACATCAGATTACATTGTATATGAGAGTGTAAAACATAGCAGTACCTGCATGTACTAAAAGGATAATGGCTGATTACATCTGTATGTCATATTATTGTTAAGCAGCATGAGTGACTGTCTCATGTGCATCATGTAAGTACTGTATTTTGCAAACATAGTCATCGTAATGAGGTTTTGTGTAATCTCGTGTGAACTTTTGGGTTGTTTTACCCCAAACTTTGTTACTTTCAGGCTTTTTCCTTTTATTTTTGTTTATTAAAAGAATTCTCGGAAGATTCCAAGCACCAGTAACTCTGCCTCAAGGAGTTTCACCGCAACTTGAAAGATTTCTCTTGGTAATTCATGAACTTTGAGGAAATGTGTCCATAAATTCTGAGAAAATCTACAAATTAGCACAAAAAAAAAATACTTGAAAACAAATCAGTTATTCAACTGTGATGATTAGCCTGCTTGCTTCTCTTTTTATTAGTTACATAAGAAAGGACATTTGCAGGCCAAGCAAACAGTGCTGTTAGTCTGATGTACTACCTATAGTAACACCCCCTGGTTGTATTTATTCATACCCTTTTCTTCCTCCCTATGTCTCTGTCAACAGGTCTTATTGGATCTTCTCCCCTCGTTGCATAGCGCCATCAAGCTATTCAGCATGAGTCGTTGATCAAGGAAAGGACTCCCCCATCACCCACCACATTTTCCAAGAACTTTATTCGCCCGACAACATCGGAAATGAAACATTTGATAACTGCTTGAGATGCGATGTGCGTGGCCCGTTTCCAGGAAAAATCTGCAGAGCATCACAGGAAATGCATGCCCGTAGGCCCACCGGGCAAGCAAGCGTTACTTGTACTTTTCGGTCTGCCTGCGAGTGGGGTTAGCCAGGTAAAGTGGTGATTATCCGTCAAAAATATTCAGGCCGTCGAAGTCTCAATTTTCCCGTCGCAAGAAAGGGGGAGGGGAGTTTGTAGAAGGACAAACATTGAGGAGGAGTTTCTCAGGGTTTGTTCTTTTTTTTTTTTCTGGAGGAAGAAGAGTGGCGCTGCCAAGGATATGAATGCTGTGTAAATGAACTCTGAAGGGCAGAGGTGACTTTACAGACTCTCTCCGACAGATCTTTGTTTGCAACTTTGCAGCAGTTGTTCTCCACGGGGACTGGAATCATTGCTATGGTATGTATCTATCTTCTTGTGTGGCATCAGTATCATTTCTCTTCCTGTGTTTTACACACTGGAAAGGAGGTCCACACATTATCGGCCATATGGGTGATTCCATACTGACGATTATCTGCAAACCTTCATATTTTGAATTGACAATGTTTGTTTTCCTTATTATGACATAAACTCATTCTCTTCAGGGACTGTTTTAGGTTGAATGGATGAGACTTTTGTGCCCAATTTGATAGAAAAAGATACAGTTTGCATAATATTCTCTTGAATAGTCCCTGTGAAGGATTGTAGATAATTAGGTGAAAGCCCTGAGGTAAGTATATGGTTAATATTTGAGCTAAAATCCCTTGAATAGGATAAATGAGGCATTGTTTTCATGATTCCATCAAATTTACTGTGTACAAATTATGTAACCTCCAAAAGGAATTTGCTAGTCTTTATTTGGTATTTTAAAACATAATATGTTGTATATGTTTATGTGTTGTTTTTATAAGTTATGTACTGTATTTTTTACCTAAATATCTATTCATAATTTGATCTTTATGCTCCAAGTATATTATACTTTATTTCAAAAGTCCATCATTCTGATATTTGTCTTCTGCTGTCAATAGTAGGAATGCTAGCACTACTCTTATCATTGTTGCCATGGATACTTCTGCTGGTGAATGTGAGGATGACAGTAGTAACGATGAGTGTTTTCTGTTGCATAGGATGACCAAGAAACCTACATGTGTGTTGTTGTTTTCGCTGTGGTATCGGTAGGAAAAGTTCTCTGGGTAGTATATTTTCATATTTCCCCATGTTTTCATAATGTCCACCTGTGATTAGAACTCAATGAGCTTTATCTCATAAGGCATTCCAGTGTATTATCAGTACAAAAACATGGATATTTACTGATGTTCCTTTTGTATACCACCATGTACAGAGAAGTGGAAAAAAAGTGCTCATAGCCTTGAATTTGCATTCATTCAAACTTTGATTGGATTAAACATCAGCTTTATCTGGGGATCAATCCGTATTAGCTCCTCGAGTGCAGCAGCCTCGGCCTCGGGCTCTAGGCTCATGGGAAAAATGCTCAAGACCGTGCACATTTTATTTTTCAGCATTTAAACACATTACCTTTTTTTTCCTTTATTCTGTATTTCTATTTTACCACTATGTTTATCAAGAAAACTGTACTTTGTATAAAAGTTGAACCGTCCTTGTATGAGCTTGAGTTGAAAATATTTAATCTTCTCAATGGAGGGAAATAAATTGTAGTCAAGATGGGCTTATAAATATGAGCATGTTTTCAGTTCCCATGAACTGAATACCTTCAGAGGATGTGTTTTACCTGTTTAAAGGGAAAACTTTCCTCTGCATTTGGCTGAAAATTCATCTTTCACCACTTGGAGTTTGCTTGCAATACATTTAAAGGGTGTGCTAAGAAACTTGTCTGGCTGACCTGGGCCCCATTTTATAAAACATGTTAGGATAGCAACTCTTGCTGGAATGGCAACTTCCAATTGCAACAGCCAATCAGGAAGACAGCCAATCAGGAAGCTGGATTCTTGTTGTTGCCATGACAATTGCCATTCCAGCAAGAGTTGCTATCATATCAACTTTTTATGAAATGGGGCCCTGATTTGCCTGGATAATGAGTTGTTTCAGCGGAGTATTTTGAGATGAAAAAGGAAAGCAATAATGTTTGTCTTACACATGTTTATATACAACTCTTATTCCTATAGAGGTAGATGGAATGTTATGTACAGTATTTCAGAAGAAGAATCTGATGCTCATGTTGGCATTACTGTGATAAAGTGTATTTATTTTGTACGTTGATGAGTTTTGATTGCCATTTGAGTCACATGTTTGTTTCAATCTTCTCAAATGTTACTTTTCAATACCGGAGAAGAGAAGATTGCTTATCGGCTGTTTTGAAAAGAAAGAAAGTGAAGAGATGTAGACCATGTTGGATTGGAGCAAAACATGTTTTGTTTGTATGATCAGCTAATTTGGCTGCTTTGAGAAGTTTGTGTGTTATAAATCCAGATAATGACCTCGGTTTGAAAAAAAAAAAAACCCTACATGTAATGCATACATCTATGCATGCATTTTTGATAAAGTTATTGGATGTACTGTTTGAGTCAGATTTTCATTTTTTCCAAGCAGTAATGTTTCACAAGTGGTTTAATCATACGCAAACAATAACTCACGATGTAGAAGTACATTGTATGAGAGATTGAAATATCATCCCATTCAAGATGCGAAGTTAGTGATTTTCGACTGTGGAGATGATATATAGTTTATTTGTGAATATCAGTAGACTACCAAATTTGCTGTTTTAAAACATTGCAAAATGTGTGAAGTGTAGGGTACTTGGGGATAAGATATTATGTGAATTGTGCATGCATGTATTTCAAAATCTTACCCTGTGAGTAGTTTCATATCTTCAAAAGATAAGAAAATTGGGAGGTGAAGATGGCTTGCTTGCTTTCTTCTGCAGATGAGATGAAGAAGTGTTTGAGAGATAGAGGGAAGGAAAAAGAAGGAAAGAAGGAAAGGGGGATAAAAGAGATGTAGGGATAGGAGAGAGAAAGTAAAAGAGAGGGAGAGAAGGGGGTAGAAAGGGAGAGGGGGAATTTGTGTGTTCGCCCTAGCCAGCTTCAGCTAGCAGGCAGCCAAACTCAAGTACACATGCACTGTGACTGAGTGACATGCATTCGACTGCACACACTGGGGCAAGATCCTGTGCATCATCACAACACGCATGGCAGACGTACACACAGCGCTCTGTGTGTGTGTGTGTGTGTGTGTGTGCACAATAAGACACAGAACAGCATGTCCCTGCTCTGTGCCTTTGTGCTACATGCAGATTGGAGGGTGTACTCCAGAACAGCAGCTTTCTCCTGCATACACAAGCTCATATATGCATCTTTCTCTCTCTCTTTCTTCTTCCAAAGATATACTAGTATGTGTGTGTGTGTGTGTGTGTGTCTGCCTCTTTTTCTCTTCTTCCAAAGATATATTTGTATGTCTCTCTCTCTCTCTCTCTTCTCCTCCTCTAAAGATATCTTTTTCTCTCCCTTATTTCTCTGAAGATTCATGTTTTGTTTTTTTCTCTCTCTCTTATCATGTATCAGTTAGTGTGTGTGCCTGCATGGGTGTACAGTTTTGATATGTGTGTGTATGTGTGTGCAGTCCTATGTACTGGTTCTTGCATGTGTTTGTTTGTGTCTGTGTATGTGCGTGTGTATGTGTGTGTGTGTGTCTGTGTGTGCGTATGTGTGCCTCCACACGGCGTATTGAGCATCAGTTCTCTTGGCCTGTTTCCCTTTCTATTGCTCTCACAGTGCGGTGTTGGAATCATAGAGATAAATCGTGGTGCCATATGTTGTCGGTCGTGGCAATTGGAAGTGGAAAAAAAACCCAATAAAATTCACTGACTTCTCATTAGATGCATATCCCTCATACTGATGTGGCCAGATTTTTCTCTTCCAGTTTTGTGGAGGTTTTCGTCCTGAAGGCATCATCATGGGAAAAGGACATTTACAATTATATTAACAGAAAGCCAAATCCCGCCAGATATTGAGAAGAGGTATAATCCAGCATTTCTCGCAATTTCTCGCGCCTTGACCGTGTTCGGCCGTTGTGCCGGCTTGCTGCCCGACGATCATGGATATGGATGTAGTTCTCGCATGGTGTTTATTGATGGATATTATGTCACCGTGCTGTCATCTGTTATCAAAATGGTGATTTGTTTTGGAACAATTTTTTTTCCCTTGAAGGAATAGCAGAGAACTTGTGAGTATGAAATCGCTACCTTTCTGCTTTCCTGGTTTGTTTAGTCCTTGGCCACCTAAATCAACATTCTGCCCGTTTCTCGGGATTTAATTGTTTCTCGAGTGTACTGGAGAGATCAGAGGTGAAGTAGGTGTGTTGAGAGGAAGGAATCTGAAGCTTCCTTCAGGAAAACTGATTTTGAACAGCCCAATGAGGAATTATCTCTCATGTCTTATTCACATTTTGAGCACTGAAAGTTTGATTTTTTTCCCTAGTGAATTCTCATTGTTAAAGTCAATTGAACAGAAGCGATAGCTTGTGTATTTTGTGAGGCCCTTATTACCTCCACCAAGGAGTTTATGTTTTTGCTGGCATTGGTTTACCTGTCTTGTTTGTTTGTCTGTTTGCAAAGTAACTCAAAATGTTATGGATGAATTTTAATGAAATTTTCAGGAGAAGCAGATCATGACACAAAGAATTGATTGTTAAATTTTGGTAGTGATCTGTTTCACCATCTGGATCCAGTATTTTTTTTTTTTTTTTGGAAGGAGTCTTTATCATATGGAAATGAAGACATCTTCAGCACATAATGATAATAAAAAAATGATGATAATAATAGTGGCTACTTGTATAGTGCACAGGTCCACCTTACAGTGCTCACTACACTTCAAAAATGTAAAGATTGACATGTATACATGTTCAAACATGACAACAGAGAAGAAAATGGCAAACAACAAACAAACATTGATTCCAGATAAAGAATACAATTTGCTCCGAACATTATAGACAACAATTTTAGTCCTCAGTGTGAGAGGAACAGATACGTTTTAAGTTGGGATTTGAATGTTTCTGTAGATGACAGTTGCCTTAACTGAATAGGTAACTGATTCCACAATTCTGGTCCCATAACAGAGAAAGCATGATCACCCCATCCATGCTTTACTCTGGGTGTTTGGAGTAACAGTTAATCTGATTATAAATGTAGACGTGACGGGTTGTATTTTTTAACAGAGTCATGTAGGTATACAGGGGAAAAAGAATGAACTGAATGATGTACTAATAACAGAATATTGAAAATGAATTTTTTTTTCTTCTACAGATAACCAATGTAAGAAACGGAGAATTGGTGATATGGAATCAAACTTTTTGGTAAAAGTTAACAACTGGGCAGCAGAATTTTGCAAAATACTTGGTGGAAATCTGCACTTTCTGAGACCATTTGTAGTTTGATTGTAGGATTCATAGAGAGAAGGTTATGCCACTTTGAATGAGCACCAGTCATTTAAAACATTTAGCATTTTTTTTAAAGCCATTGAAGATGAGTCCGGAGTATACTCCTGAGGGCAGGTGTCTATGAGAAATGCATGTTGCAGCAAAAGCAGCTCATTCTTAATGGGTTAATAGGTAATGGATTCCATTTGTTCTCAACCTGTTGAAGACAGGTTTAGATACCTATGCAGGGATCTCGCCAGCGTATATCACCCTTGTCGGCCCCGACAAGCGTGCGGTTTGAAGAAGCAATTGCCGACAAGGGTAAAACTTGCCGACAAGGGTAACACCACGCGTGAACTTGCCGACAAGGGTAACTTGCTTGACGAGCTAAGTTCGGACCAATTCCTCGCCTTTTTCAGTCTTTATTATCTGGCTAGAAAAGAAGCTAGATGTTGAAAGCAGCAGCAGTTTACATACTTATACAAGCACAAAAATTTACCCACGCAGTCACCACACCGATCACAACAACGCGTCTCAACAGAGCGACGTACTAGCTGATACCAGGGAGGTCTCACCTCCCTGCTGATACACACCACATCACACACTTGCTCACTCACATGCGCTCTGATTTGGGATCCACACACACATGCACAAGCACCCAGCCGGCCACTGTACAACGGTACAGTGTATTGTGAGAGGGAGAGAGAGGACGGGAAGAGAGGGTCGGAGGCCGAAGGAGGCTGAGGAAGGTTGACACGTGCTCGCTTGTTGTCACGCTTGTCGGGTTACGCAAAAACAAACGATATGAAATGCATGCCCCCCTCCGCCAAAGGTTGTATATATATATTTTTTTTTTTTGGCTACTTTGGTTTGTTTGTTAGTTTGTCTGCCTGTCTGTCTCTCTATTCGCAAAATAAGTCAAAATTTGGGAACAGATTAGGATGAAATTTTCAGGAACAGTTGGTTGGTAAAATGGCGCAAGGAACAGATGATTAAATTTTGATAGTGAGCAGGATTTATAATACCACCGAAATTCACTGCCAGGATCCAGGATCTTTAGACTTTGTTTCGTATATTTGAAAGGATTCGTATCAATTCTTTAGGAAGCTGGCCATCGGCAATGACGCAAAATTAGATGCGTTCAAAGCATTGCCGTAGAGAGAAAATTAACTCCATTTTTCGTTAAAAAAAGAAAAGAAAAAAGAACGTGCGATGGAGTAAGCACATGCAAATTGTTATCTAGGTTTTGGTAGTTTCAGTGTGTTATTTTTTTTTTTATCTGAAAAGCCATGCGTTCCATTTTAGCCTTTTCAATTTCTATGGATTTGTAAACGTCATTCGTGAATATTCCATTTTCCTTCTCCGAGCCGAAATTTATAGTAATTCTGTCATGATGGTCTTTCAAGTTCAACGTATACGTAATGCTCCACGTGCTTCTGGCTTGGTTTGTTAAAAGGTGGGTTAGGGGGCCTTCACGGGCAGAAAATAAATGATGATCATTCATCAATGTTTCCAGTTGGTTTAGATGCTATGTACACGCTGTTTACGACCGCTGAAGCAAGGTGGCAGTACGCGCGACATTCTTTATCTGACACCTGGCTTTCGTGGAAATTTCATGGAAATTTCCACAAGCCATGATATCAAGTTTCCCCACTTCTTGAGGTCGTGCTTTTTTTTATTTTTCATTACGAACATCAATTTGTTCAACTTGAAAAGTGTAGATAATTTGCTTTGAGGACGTGTTTCTTTCCTTTCCTTTTTTTTTTTTTTTCATTGCAGCATCGGTAACATTTTGTTTTGTTAATCGTCCGTGCATGGCAGGGAGGAGAACGATAGGAATGACCGAGGAGAAAATAAACTGAAAGAAGGAAGCATCTTTTGAGCGAGCTGTCTTTGTTTTTCTCTACACCAGCATCAGTTATCGCCACCAAGATTCATTTTTTTTTCGTTACTCCGACAGATTAATGATAAAATGATGCTAAATTCTTTATTCTGAAGGTTCGTTAATCCAAAAATAATTAAGAAAAAATGTCCGTTCATTTCACGACGAAATCAGTTTTGTTATTTCGAACGTTTTGCCAGTGAAATTTCGGAATAAAACGACGGCACAAAACAGCGTGTTTTCGTACTCTAAGGGTCTGTTATTCCGACAGAAGTAGTAATGATGAAATAACAATAGATTCTTTATTCTGAAGGTTCGTTAACCGAAAATTGAATAAAGAAAAATGTCCGTAAATTTCAAAACGAAATCAGTGCGTCATTTCAAACGTTTTGCCAGTGAAATTTTGGAATAAAACGACTGCCCCAAAACAGTTGCAGTTTTCTTACTCTGAGGGTTCGTTACTCCGACAGATTAATGATAAAATAATGCTAGATTCCCTATTCTGAAGGTTCGTTAATCCAAAAAAATGATTAAGAAAAAATGTCCGTTCATTTCACAACGAAATCAGTTTTGTTATTTCGAACGTTTCTGTCAGTGAAATTTCGGAATAAAACGACGGCACAAAACAGCGTGTTTTCGTACTCTATAAGGGTCTGTTATTCCGACAGAAGTAGTAATGATGAAATAACAATAGATTCTTTATTCTGAAGGTTCGTTAACCGAAAATTGAATAAAGAAAAATGTCCGTAAATTTCAAAACGAAATCAGTGCGTCATTTCGAACGTTTTGCCAGTGAAATTTGGAATAAAACTGCCCAAAAAACAGTTGCACTTTTCTTACTCTTAGGGTTCGTTACTCCGAAAAAAAAATGAAAAAAAAAAATGCTATATTCCTTATTCTGAAGGTTCGTTAATCCAAAAATGATTTTAAAAAATGTCCGTTCATTTCACAACGAAATCAGTTTTGTTATTTCGAACGTTTCCGTCAGTGAAATTTCAGAATAAAACGACGGCCCCAAAACGGTTACAGTTTTCTTTTACTCTGAAGGTTCGTTACTGCGAAAGAATAACGATTTAATACTTTAGATTCTTAATTCTGAACGATCGTTAATCGGAAAACGATAAAGAAGAAATGAAAACGGTTACAGTTTTCTTACCCTCAGGGTTCGTTACTCCGAAAGAATAATGGCAAAATAATACTCTACATTCTTAATTCTGAATGATCGTTAATAGAAAAATTATAAAGGAGAAAATATTCGTTTATATCCAAACGAAATCAGTTTTGTTATTTCGAATGTTCTGCCAGTATAATTTCGGAATACAACAACTGCCCAAAAAGGGTGTTTTCTTATTCTGAAGGTTCGTTATTCTAAAACAATAACGATGATAGATGATAGCTTCCTTTCTGAAGGTTCGTTGATCGGAAAATAATAAAGAAAAAAATGCTTGTTAATCTTCGAACGAAATCAGTTTTATTTTGAACATTCATCTGTAGTACCGACCTTTGATGTTGTTGTTGTTTTCGATTACAAACCTTCGAAGTACTCAGTAATGAATCGTTTCATTTTATGATTAAACAAACCTTCGGAATAATGACCATCATTACATTTTTTGTATGATATCTCTTTGATGTCACGGCCAAACTACCGCCGTATACCCAGAAAGGAGCGGCAACGATGTCACGAAAGTTCTCGATCGCTTCTCGCGCATCTGCATGCAATAGGCCTACCATGTGGTCGAGCAGACGGCGAGAAAGCAACACGGCGCGCGTTGTTGCGATGCAGAGGCGGCTATTGCAACAGTGAAACAGGAAAGGCCTTAGAAAAGAAATCGGAACCTCCACCATCGGCACCTACTTCTCTTTCATTTATAATTTAGGAACTGCCGCTAACAAAAGGTATGGAGTTTCTGCATTGTTTCTGTGAGAATATGCCCCTCACAACGTTCATTACATCTCCGTGATAATGTCGCATTTAGTGGCATTTTAGCGGCGATTTATCTGTGTTGTATTGAGCATTAGCGAAGGCTTCCGCGCTTCGCGCGGGAGGGGGAACCCCCCTCCCGTACCCACCCCCACAACAGCGCGCATAAATGCCGACAAGCGTGAAGAAATTCCTGGCGAGAACCCTGCTATGGGAAATGTGTGTTTTAGTAAACTTGGATCATCCTCAGCAAGGTATTCATAGACTTCCTTGGTAGCATGGCGTGTAATTGCATTGGTGATCTTTCAAACCCATTGAGGACGAACTGATTTTGCTATGTACAATACCCATTTCCCATAGACACTTGCCCGATGAGTATACTTGGGACTCGTCCTCAAATGGGTTAAACTAAAAGATGGGACTGTTATCCATTGGGTGCGTATGAATAAAGAGTTTTATCACTCACATAGAGAAAAACCATTCCAAAGTAAACAAGAGTTTACAAAATACCAGTATACAAGAAGTGCAACTATACAAAAGTATACAAGAGTCTACAATTATTTTAAAACAAATAGTAGTATCTGACTGTGATGGCACATGCCATGTCAGTGCCTAATGCCATTGGAAATCGTCATATAAAAAGATGAACTGCTTTGTCAGTATCTATTTGCCTATAAGAACCTAACAGACCGTGTACAAAGTATATGGGCTATCAGAATCTTGTTGCAAATGGGTCACTGTAGAGACCTCTTACCAGAGAATATACATTTCTCCATCATTAATTTGCATAAAATTTAGTCTATTGCATCATGTTGTTATGCATCCTGTGTGTATAACTCCACATACATGGTCAATTGTTAACATACTGAAGTGCATATTAAACTTATTTACCGATTTATACTTTTTTGAAAGGCAAATTCATCAGGACACAATTTCTCAAGTGGAGATAAACAGCAAACAGAAGGTCACATTCTCGTTTTAATATTTAAAGACCCACCGTAAAATCTCGTGTCGAAGATGCACACGGCATTGGACTTTGAAAAAAGAAAAAAAAGATAGGCACATATTTTTTTGTACCTTTCTGAGCCCTTGAAAAAATTTTGCCCAAAGAAAACTGTTGATTTTTTTGTTTGTTTGAAGAAATAATAGCAAATCTATGTCAGAAAATTCACAACAATTCCAGCTATTTTGGACACGGGTTACAAGAACAGAAGAAAAATTGCACCTACAATTCAGTGTACACATTTTGTGATTCCCCTGTTTCTTATAGTACATGCTTCAGACAGAAGGGCAATAGTATCATTCATTGACATGTATATATCACACATACTGACACTGCCAGAATTTTATGTACATTGTGTGTATGTCTGTATGCTGACAATAAGCCTTCATACAAACAAAGTGATGAATCAGAGTACAAAGTAAAATGTGTAAATACAGTAATCAGATCATGACCAAGAAAATAACATAATTTGAAATGACATGACAACTTGCTCTTACCTTTGAATACTATCACTATTGTAAAAATCTGTTCTGTGGAATGTATTATTTTTTAAAGGTATTTTCAAACCATAAACATCTTTCTGAGTCTATGAGAAATAATAATAAAAATGTTGATTTCTGAATGCCATATATCTATATTTTTTCAACAGAAAAAAAAAAGGATCTATGAGGGCTTTGCCCGTTGAGCACATAATATTGTGAATGTTGTCGTGTGTTTTTACATACAGCATAACAAAAAAGGAATTGTGTGCCTTAGCCCCGTAATGAATACAGTATATGTACATGTATGTCAACAATTTACTGATAATGCCAGGAGCACATAATTACAGTTTCATCCAGTAAATAGTTCTGTTTTGCCAATTTAGAATGGAAACAAGTGAATTTGTGTTCATGCAGAAGTCCCCCCCCCCCCCCCCCCCCCCCCCCAGGTTCAGATACGGGATCTTCATTCAGTTCATCAGTCTAGATGATATTCAACCAAAATTTTCTACAGAATGATAACAAGAATACAATGTTCAGTGCATAGTGTTTGGTAGTCTGCTGGAATAAAGAAATGTTTGTGTTTGGTTTTACTGTAGTGATAAATGTTGGCTTTATAAAATCTGTTCAGTATTTCATGTTTCCATTATTAAAAAATGTTTTAAAAAATGCCCTCAGAGTACATACTTTTGGCAGGAATAACTCCTCCTTTTTGCCCTTGGAAGCTTTGCAAAAAAAAAGATATATATTTTGTTAATTTCCTTTAATGTATTTGTTTCTGCTCCCCATTCAAATATACCAAATGTATGATCATTTTAAGACTGTCCACATTAGAAAATGAATTGTTAGCATTCCATGATGTCTTTATCAACACACACACACATACACACACACACAGAGACACACACACACAGACACGCACACAAACTTACACGTACAGACAACAAGTTGCTGCATGGTTTTCTTGTAATCCTCAGTGATAGAGTGAGAGGTAAGACCTAATCTCTCTATGAGACTGATTTACATAATGCGTGGGTGGTCTCACTCCATCTCTCCATCTCTCTCTCTCTGTCTCCGGCGGCAACGCATCTTCTCTCTGCCGTGGTTCAGCGTTCATTGCCAGATATTATGTGGACGGCGGGATTTTCTTTTTTTTTTTTTATTCATGCCGAGATGCACAAGTTCATGTGTGCAAGACTACAATGTTTGTGTGTATGTGTATGGGTGTTTGTGTTTGCTTGTATTTGTGTTTGTGTGTGCTTGTGTTTGTGTTTGTGTGTGTGTGTGTGTGTTTGTGTGTGTGTTTGTGTTTGTGTATACACTGTGTATGTGTTTAAAAACATAAAAACATAGGAGAAAGGGAGAGAGAGAGAGAGAGATGAGAGAGGATGGTAGAGATAAGAGTGATGAATTTGTTTGCAATTTGCTCAAGCTTTTGATCTTCTGAATGAGATCTTTCTATCGTAGATGGGCATTTGTCACAAGCAAGAGTTTTAAAGGCACTGTTTACCTTTGGGAACAGCGATTTAAAAAATTTTCAAGATATTACATTTAATGCATATGTGTAGGTCTGTTGTACCACAAAACATCCTATCATATACAATTTTTGTGATAAAGCCTAAAATATAAGGAGATATCTATATTTTTCTCAGTAAACCGTAACTGTAGACGGTTTAGTCTGGAAACATTCTTATTATAATCATTGTTCACATTATGTAACAGTACTTAACATTGATTTTACTGATTCAAATTTTTACAGTGGTTGTTTCTATCCCTAACTCACTATTTTAAAGCAGTAATGCTGGATTTTTGTTTAATCTGCAAATGGTAAATTATGCCTTTAAACTACAAAAGAGCATACATTGGGTCAAGGTGGGAAAAGATCATGATCACATCTGCAGAACAACTTGAAGAAATTGTCTTTTATTTGCTATTTAATATGAGTGCTGCAGATGTGTTTGTTCTTACAACCCATATTCATTATCCACAGAAATTTAGTTTCAGTTGTCAACATTGCAGAAATGGATGAATAGCTGCAAAATGCAATGATTACAAAAGAAATATATTTATTTATGTAAGCCCCCCCCCCCAAAAAAAAAAAAAAGTTTTAATGATTGCACCATAGGGAGGGAAATGCGAATTATGTAAATGTATAAACTTCTATTCATATGCATTTCATATGCATGTGTTAAAATTATCATTGTTTGCAGTGTATGGTCTGATCATGTACAGCATGAGGAAATAAAGACAGCCAACCCAACCTGTAACAGCAACTGTAATAAGCTAAAGGCGGAATATGAGCAATTTTTATGAGATAGGATGGCTGTGCAAGTGGATATGCCGCAGATGGAGAAACGGGCGTACCCCTGTAGCATCATCGCCGTGGCAGCCCCCCTTTGGGATAACCATTGAGTATCATAACAATGGGAGATGGTAGAGCCATTACCCCGGTCTGCCCGTTATTGCTGGCCATCCAACTTGTTTGGCATAGCATTCAGCTGTAATGAGCGGGCCATTCTGGCACTAATATACTTTGGGGAGCAGGGGCGGGTGGGGGGGTGGAGGGGGGACTAGAGTATTGAACAACATTTGGAGGAGATGGATGGTGTTGGGATGAAGAGGGTGGGGCATGAGAGGGGGGGGGGGGGTGGAGGAGGGGTGGAGGGAGAGGATAAGTTTAGCCATATAACTCAATCTGGTAGTAAAGTAGGCATGTTGCATGTACGCCTAGATTATGTCTTAATGATCCTGGGTCTGTGAGCCGGGGCAGAGATTTTGATATATTTCACATTATCAATTTTCCAACATATTATGCATGGAGGGTAAGAAAAAAAAAAAGAAAACCTGGAAAAATGTGATTCAGGAATATCCACATCTTACCATGACACTGGATTTATAAGTTCAGCCATTCAACTCCATGTGTTAGTGAAGTGGGCATATTGCGTACATGCTGGATAAACAAGTCAGGGCAAAGATTTTGATAGATGCTGTGTACCACAGTAACTGTGTACCACAGTATTAATTTTCTAAAGATGATTCTAAGGTGATAAAGGAACAAACAGATTGAAAAAACAAGATTTGGGAATGCTCAAATCATACCATAGCCACATTGCTATTCACTCACACCAAAATTAAAGCAAGCTTTTTAAAACTTGAGTTTTGCAATGCTACAGCATGTGAAAAATGTTGATATGTGCGTATGGACACAAAAATGTGTTAATCTTTGTAAGTTTTTTTTTTTTTTGGGGGGGGGGGGAGTGAGGGTGTTGTAGTGGGAAACATTGCAAAAATTTGCCCAGAGTGGTGTGTGTGAAGAGAAACTTTTTTTTTTTTAATCCCACAATGTAACTCGTGACATCAGTAGGTTTGCACATTCAGATGTCCGGGGTCATGTTCTGGCAACTGTTATTTATTTATTAATTTTAATTGTGTTTTTAAAAAATATTTTGTTTTGATAATTTTTCCTGTTCATCGTGTGTAAAAGGTAACAAATTAAATATATATATTCATATATATATATATATTTTTTTTTTTTTGGGGGGGGGGGTGAGGGGGTAACAAATTAAATATATTTTTGCATCACAATGCAAAAACTGTTTGCTCTTGTGCGCAGAGGCAGCTACTAAACCAAAAGTTGAGAAGCAGAAGGCTATCAACTCCATGTCTCTGTACAGCACTGATGGCCTTCTGGCTCTGAATTAGCTATAGGTGCTTAGTGTGTTATTGTTGTGCTGTCATGTATTTTTGATGCGGCATCCTCAATTTACCTCGGAGTAAGTGTTAACCATGTAACGATAACATGGTAGCCATGTCAAAGGTGCCGAGTACGACAGAAATAGGATGTATAATAATTGTAGCACTTGCAGTTGTAGCTGATGCTAATTCTTTGAACACACTCATTTGTCAAATGTAAGCTTCGAAATTTACCTATAAATCTTCTAAAATGCATTTGACATAAATCTACGCTAACAAGGGCAAGAATTGCTATCACGAGTTTGTAAACACGCTCTAGCCCAACAATATTACCTGACGTGTGAGTCTCTGTGTTTATTTCCTTATTGTCATCAATGTTCATGACAACTTATTCAAGGGAAAGTGACATAAAAAGAAATGTACTGTTAATAGCATTAGTGTAATTGTAACTAAAATGAATTGACCCTTCTAATACATTGTAGTATTACCTCACTCTTGTCCATTCTGTGGATCTATTGCAACATTTTTACCAAGTGAAGTGTTGTAGTTCCTTTTGTTGTTGTTGTTGTTAGGGGTTGGCAGTTAAACTTTTGATTTGATCACCTAGTACGGAGAATTTAATCCTTGGGGAAATTTTAATTCCTGCTACCCGTCACACTACCAGTGACAGTCATTGTACCAGCAGCTTTAACCCTGTGACCCAAGATGACTCTGGCGTCATGAAAGCATCCGTCAAAGCAGCTGGAGTCATGAGAAACTAAAGGAACTCAACTTCCTCTACAGTATGTCCCCCCAAAAAATTACAATCGGATTTCTACTTTGATAACTTTCAATATGATTAAATTGTCTGAATCCTATTTCAGGGTGTAAAAATATAACATCTTACCTATATTTTGCAGAAAACCTCACTCAATTTGGTTAAGTTGTGACCGAGAAATGTGGATCGTTGTAAAGCATGTCATTGGTCTGTTTCTTCCAAGTTTAGCACTTCGATGCTCTTGGAACTGCATATTAATGTGTGAACACAATGGACAGAACTTGGAGGGAAGGGATTCCTGACATGCTCTACAAAGATCCTCATTTCTCTTTGACCACTAAAGCAAATCAGATGGGGTTTACTGTAAGATGTGGGTAATAAGTTATATTTTCATACCCTGAAATTGTATTTGGATTGATTCACTATTTTTAGAGTTTAATATCGTTGTGCAGGGTCCTGTTTTTTTATTTATTTTTTTTTTTTGGGGGGGGGGGCAGGGGGGACATACGGTATAAGTACCTAGCTGTGAAACAGAATTGAAAATATAAGGTGCCACATTATTCAGTCATTCAGATACTTTTCCTCCAATTTATGCCAAGCTTTTTTCACCCTTTAGCAACTGAAGATTCCACACATAGTGGCCTGTAGTTCCCTGGAAGGTACAGCAATGTTGCTCTCATTTTGACAACTTTCTGAATGATGTAAAATATTTCAGTACATGTTTCTTTCTGTTGGATAATAGATATTTATTTGAAAGCCTATTAAGACTTTAATAATGGAATGGTGTATCACAGAAGTAATTCTGACATACTTTTGTTGACCTTTGACCTCTTTCAAATGACATAATTGTATATTATATATGAAAACAAAAAAAGGTATAAAAAGCATAAAACTAAAAAGAGAGAGAAAATAAACCCATAGCGGATCAACAATTTTTGGCATTTAAGGGAGCAAGAAAATGGGCGGTCTTGTGTTGTGAAAGCCCTTTGAACATCTTGGGTTAATCAGTTCCCATCAAACATAATTTGCTTCTGTCAGCAGTAGACGCCAATATCAAGAAACAAGAATTTTGACTTGCATCCGATTGACAAATTGCCCTTGATGAATGTATAAATATGCACCAAGTATTGATTGTAGTAGCCATGATGGAAAAAAAATATTATATATCATGGACGTACATGTACATACTTTGTGTGGACCTGAACCAACGATCTCCAGATTAGGCGCTGAATCCACTCGACTACATGTACCAAGCTTTCACCCTACAGCCAATGCTGGTTCTTGTTCCTTATGGCAGTGGTTACTGCGTATTTATTACTGTAAAGGTAAAATGCATTAATTTTAAGGGGGGAAAATTGTCTTCATCGCACACCGTTAGCCCCATCTGGATGACAGCATAACAGTTACAGCATTAAACAATCTATTTCTTCTTTGGGGAAGAATTTTTTTTTCATTTATTTCAAACTAATATCATTTCCTCACATTCTTTAAATTGTCTTCTTTTTTTTGGTCAATAGAATATTATGATCAATACTAACACTTAGGAGTCTCTTGTACTTGTATTAAACATAGAGAACGTTTAAGAGATTATTGTTGCATCCTGTTTTGGGAAAATGTTTTTATTTTTCACTCAGTCACATCACAACATGATTAATGGTCAAAGAAGATTTTAGCAGTGCGCCAACTGACACTGAACAAAATAAATTCAATACGTGGATATCCGTCAAAGTGTCATGTTTATGCTTTGTGAGGGCACCCCACCCTCAATGCCACATTAATACTAATGTCCATTAGGAAAGTTCTGCACATTAACCCATTTAGGACGGACTGATTTGCTACAACACGCATTTCCCATAGACACTTGCCCGAGTATATCTCGGGACTCATTAACTTTACATCCACATTTGTGCCCTGATGTGCATGTACGTGAATGATATAATGTTGGTAACAGTTAATTGCATAAACCAAGCTGAAGTAATATCACCTCCCTGTAATAGGACATCATCATACCGGTAATTACCTCTTTGCAGTTTATCAAGTCATCAGTTTTCTGTGCTGAAAATAGCACAAACAGGATGTGCTAGGTATTGCCTTTCAGTGAGAGAAAAAAAAAAAAACATATGTAAGATAACTACATACAGTTCGACCTCGATGATCCGGCCTCCTTTTATCCAGAAATCTCTATTATCTGGACGCGTTCACGCAGTGAAGGACTTTTTTTTTTCCATCCAAAAATTGAGAAAAAACAGTGACTTTCATGGATCTATTTCACTAATTTCATAAGATGTGCATGATAGGTTTCTCAATATCTAATGAGGTAACTAAAACATATGATTTTCACATAAAGATATATTTTATTTTTATGAAGAATTAAGGGACTACAATTTTGTGCAGGCTAGCATAGATAACACCATCGTTGCGGGGTACACTACCTGCCTAGCTGCCAGTGCACTGGGACGGCAGCTTGGAAGGCAGACATTAACATTGTGTCTCCCATATCCGCCCAATTCGCTTATCCGGATGAGCGCCAGTCCTGACATGGCCAGATAATCAAGGTCAAACTGTACTGTATGTTGAAGAAACTCGGCCGAGATTGTGATAGCACTATAACAAGGTATTCAAAAAAGCTAAAATGTATTTGAAGATGACTCTACAGGCACAGAAGAATTTCAGAGTCTTTTAGAAATGATAAATCTCGGGGCTTACTCTGCCACTCAATATAGTTTAAGCACAGCATTGTCTAATTTATTCGTGATAATTTCCCAAGCCTGTTAGTAACCAGCAAATGACTTCCTCTGTAAAAGTATGGCCTTGCATCTAGTGATTTCTGTAAAACCAGACATTTTCACATGCATTATAAATAATTTCATGAATTTCGCAAGAGCCAAGATTCGAGAAATTCAAATGCATGTAAAAGTTCTTGTCTACGTAAGTATTGAAAGGCAGTGGCGGCGATTCATGAAAATTTCATGCCCTGGATATTTCTGGGTTTACAGTACAACCGGTATCTGTACTGCAGCTTGGTAAAGTGCATTTACCTAAGCTCAGGAATGGATTTGTTTTTTTCAAGCGCTGTGAAACAACGATGAAAGACCATGATTCTTTCGTTATACCCACTCTGCACTTTACTTGAACAATGGAGAAATTCTGCATTGATAAAAATGAAAGGAAGAGAAGGATGGAGAAATGTAGAGAAAAGGGAGGGGGAGAGAGAGAAAAAAAATGAAGGGGGGAGGGCCGGAGGGAGGAGAAAGGGAGATGGACATAGAGCATATAATTTGATATATCATCATCAATCGTAACCAGAAAAATATTCAGATATTGAGCATGTAACTGTTTCTGTCAGCTCACAGCATCACATGCTATCCCTGAGATACTTCTTCTTAATTTGATTGCTCTTGTCTTTTTTTTTTTAAAGTAAAGTCATAGGACACGTACCAGTGTCATCATCACATGTTTTTCATGTAATCAAGTCCACATTTCACATAATGCTTAAAAAGGCAAATAAATTGTCATGAGTTTGTCTGTAGGAAGAAAATTGCTTATTCGATTGGCTGTTGTGTTTGTAAAGTTCTTCTTTCAGATACTGTAAAAGTGGATATTTTTGCGCGACTAATTTTTCGCACTTGGCCAGGTAAAAACAGTTTTGTGTGTTTTTTTTTAATTCTGCAGAATCAAGACACCAAGTACAGGAATGTATGGCAAGCAAAAATATTCACATGTTTTTATTTTCGGGCTAGTTTCTGGTTGCATGAAATGCGCAAAAATTTCAACACTGCAAAAATTTTCATTTTTACAGTATCCAAACTCACAATGAATTGCTTTAATACTTATTTTCTGATCATTGACATTTCTTGGCGTTTTTGTCATGTCAAAGTCCTTTCAGAATGGATTTGTTCTTGTCAGTGACAGTAGAGGCATTTACATTGAAAAGTAAAATGAAAGAGGAAAAATCTGAGTTTTTCCGTGCACAAATTTATGTGTGATAGTTCACACTGTTAGGCAGGCAGGTAAGCAGGAGATTTGGTACACTATAGTCCTCGCTGAGGGATGTTCCATTACCAAATACGGAATAAACTTGGCAAGATAGGAAGTGAGCATTTACACTGGCAAAAAACAAAAACAAAAACAACAAAATAAATCTGCAGAGTTTTAAACTATTTCTTTCAGGAGGATTATTCAGTTCTGTTTTTTGCTCACTTATTGGTAGTTGCCTTGCAACTTCCGACAAAAAGGCTGGAATCGTTTTTCATTGGCTGTGTATGTGTATGTTGATTAAATGCTCATATTCAGTGTCTTCACCCCTTTACAGCAGACAGCTATTTCTTAACCAGTCTCTACCTCTTCTCTCACCAGAGACCCCAATGATCTGATGTGGTAGGGAAGAGGCGAGATCTGATCACCATGCTGATCAAGGAGTACCGAATACCACTACCACTGAGTGTGGAAGAGTACAGGATTGCCCAGCTCTACATGATACAGGTTAGTCCCACGTATATTAACTTGCTGCTTTAACTATTTGCCCTTTGGCGGGTGGAAGGGCATTAGCTGGTGTATTGATCTATTGAAAATCCATTTTCTTATTTTTTTATTTTCTTATTTTTGCTAGGGAATGTCCTCTTGCAAAAATTTTTGTGTATCTTGTTCCAGGTGAAATGTGTGTACAAGTATGTGTGTATGTATGTAAGCATGCATGTATGTGTGTGTTATGTATTTACTCATACCATAATGTACGCATGTGTGTATGTGTGTGCATTTTAAGTGCAGTATGTTAGCAATTGTGTGTGTATATATGTAAAGATGTGTATCACCCTGTGCATGGCACTTTTTTAAAGGGTGACCCTAAGTGTCCATGTAGGAGCAAAAAAAAAAATCAAATTACCTCAATACAGCTAAAATTTTGTATTTATGGCATCCCAAAACATTATGTTTCTTGAATATGATAATTATTGAAATTTTGTGTGCAAAACAAATATGAGTTATCAATCAGTTATGTTGGGGCTTTAGACTGAGGCACATTTGTGCATGAGCTCCCCCTAAAGCCTAGAATTTTCATATCTTATGTACAAACATTGTAAGGCAATGACATCATCAGTTCATTTACATTATTATTTCTTTTGACTGTGCAAGAATTGCTCTGTGAATATTAGCAAAACTTCACAATTTCCTAACTTCCCTAATTTTTATCTGATCTTGATAAAACGTCCACTGTTGTGCTAGAAAGCTTTAATTAACTCTTTCTTTTCAGACTACTTTTTTCGACTTGTAGGGAATTGTCCTTTGAAGCAGCTCAATCAGATTTGACATACTGCAGTCAAGCACCGGTAGTTGAGTTGTGTCGGTCCTGTATTCTGTCACAAGTATCGTAGTGAGGTATTGAATTATGCCCACATTGAGGGAGCACCTGTACCTTTTCTACCCCGTCATTTTGATCATTGTTTGCGATTCATGGGAGCAGAACCGGAGGTATTGAATTTGGTCGGCCAGGAAATGACAGTTGATGGGTTTATTAATGTCTGCATTTGGCGATCGTTATCGACAGGTCCTGTCTTGATAATGTTACATTTTGATATCCCTTGGTATCTGATGTACGATGATTACGGTTGAAAGAGTGATGTGGAAAGAAAGAGAGAGAGAGAGGGGTGGGGGGAGGAAGGGGGATGAGAGGGAGAGAAATCTTAACAAAAGAAGGAAAAACAGACTGTTCAATTTTATGAATTCCATCAATTTAAATACAGTTGAACCTCTATTATCTGGCCTCCCTTTATCCGGATCTCTCTATTATACGGACGCAATCTCGCCGTGATTTTTTTTTTTTTTTTTTTTTTTTTTTTTTTTTTATAATTACGGGAGGAAAGGGGGATTCCCAACTCCTTGAGAACTCCTACACAAACACACATGAATACTTCCAACATGATCAACATACATTACATTAAATTTCCTTCCATACTGCTTACCCTCAGACATTTTAACATCCCCAAATATCCCCAAATGTAACAATGAAAAGGTTGCAGTATACACATTACGGCCCATATTACTACATGTGGTACTACAATGGGCTACATCAGTACATGTGTATGTTGAGTCTCCCGTATCCGGCCAAATCCCTTTCCGGATGAGCCCCGGTCCCGACTTGTCCGGACACGAGAGGTTAACTGTAATTACGCGGTACCTGCTGCATGCTATAGGGATTACAACCAGCACTGGCTGTCAGACGGAAGCTCAGTGGTCTAGTGATAAGACGCCTGTCTTGTGATGAGAAGGTTCAAATACTGCCTGAGTATGTATGCTCATAATTTTTTATTTTTTTAATTTTTTATCATGATGGCTACTACTAAACACTGATTGTAAAATTCAGTGCTTGTTGATGTCGATATACAATGTAGGACAATCAGTCAACTTGTCAATGGGTTACAACAAAACAGATTTGTCGACAACTTGCACAAATGCAAAATCAGTCTCATACACAGCATTTCCATATTTGCTGCTAGTGTTTCTCTCCTAATTGTCCAGTAGTAAGCAGTCCAGTGGACAAGATGCACTTATTCCTTGTTGCTATGTCAGGCAAGGGTCGGGGTGCAAGTCAGCCAAGTGAGCCAGGTCACACAAGTTCCGTGGTAGCAGAATAAAAGATGTAGGAACTTGTATGATTGAATGGTTCTGGTAATGAATTGTAATTTATGGGCAATGGGGTAGAAATATTTAAAGTTAAATATTCAATACACACTTAAAGGGGATGGCTAGTAACTGATCAGTGGGAATGCTGGAGGATGATTGATGGTCTCATATTCAAGTAATGTGCAGTTTAATGTTTCCAGGTTAGCGTGCCTGGTCAGTGACGGGGCATTAATCTGCACATTACTTGAATATGAGACTGTTCTGAAGCAAGTAATTTTCACTCAACAGTAGATATATAATGTACTCTTAAATGAATCCCACAAGGATTGGAACAATCATCCCTGAGCATTCCCACTGATTCCCACTAATCGGTTACTAGCCATCCCCTTTAATACATGTAGTCTGGTTGAGTTGTATGCCCATCATGTGAATGTCTGGAAGTACTGACTTCATCTATGAAGAAACAATGTATGCAGTATATTAGAGAACCTTGTGAAAGTAGTCTGAAATGATTTTATTATTGTTTGCTCTGGAATGTAGGCCAGTCTGAAATAACTCCTTCGTGTATCTGCTATCATCTCTTTTATTTTTCAAAGCACATACACTTTGTAAGTAGAAAATTGTTAACAGGTCTTGCATCTGACATCTGATGTGATGATTTCAAAAGAGCATACATTTGTATCTGTGATCAGACAATTAAAGGGATAGTGTGGTTTTGGTTGAGACCCGACTTCAGGTTTCTAAGTTTTGTGGTGAGATAATAATAAACCTCCTATGGATGAAATATGAGAGAGCCTGTAATTCCAAGAGGAATTTCATGTTATTTGATGAAAATTGGTTTTGGAATGGCTGAGGTATCCAAAACAAAATAATATTAATAAAAGATGGGACTGAAAGGTGAAAATCACATTTTGTTAGGATTGCTATGTTTTGTTTTGTTTATCTTGGTTATTCAAAAAGTGATTTTCATCAAATAAACTTTGAATTCCTCTTTTTTAGAGTGGTATGCTCTGTAACATTTCATAAATAGTTTCTTAATATCTCGCAAAGAGTTGAAAGCTCAATCATCATCTCCAATACAATAAGGTAGCTGTACAGGTAAACACGCACACACACACACACACACACACACACACGCACACACACACACACAAAAGACAAAACATGTTACAGGTACATGTTAGTTTTTCTTTTTTGTGTGGATGTTCATACTTATAGCGCAGTGGTATGCCTGACTTTTTCCCCATATCTGGGCAGAAGATGGTGATTTAGTTCAACCCGTGAGTCTTGTCTCACAGAGTACTTGGTGTATCCGTACTGCATTACTGATGCATCTCGATGTACCCTTGATCACAAAATTATAATTTCCCTTCTATAAATAGATGAAATACCTTCTAATGGTGTGCATTATGCAGAGATTTTCCCCTCTTCTGAGATTCTGTGCATTTCCCATGGATCAGGTTTACTTGCCTGTATGCACACTTTTTTTTTCTTTCTCCTGTGTGCTTTTTAAAGAGTGTAAAGAGAATAATGTAGAGTGTTTGTGTGTGTTTGTTTGTCCGGTTACATGTGATAGCACTTAAGTAAGGATATTGAACATGTCTTCTAGAACTTATTCAGAACATAAACTCTGGGATCTTCTGTTTGTTTTATAAACAATTGTAGCAGTTGTTAAAATTGTATATTGTAATGTGAAAAATACCTGCAATATTGGGAAAGTCTTATGAAATTATGCAATGCATCAGTCTGTATTGATGTTTTATCTGTAATGTATTCTTCTGAATACATCATCTATGTCCATTCATATCATTATTGTTATCATCATCATTGATGTAAGAATTTTATATCTTTTTTAATTGAAATGCCTTATAATTGTTTGAGAATCCCAGTACATATTTGGTTTAAAAAATTATTTCAAGAAAAGGAGAATAAATTGTGTATTTTAATATTGATTTTGCAATAGTTCATTATCATCACACAATCTGAGGAGTATAGTGAAGAACATTACAGTTATTTTGCCTCAAGGCCATTGTCTACATCAATAATTAATATATTCTGAAGTACAGTTGTTTGTCTTGATGTCTGGTATTATACAGAACAGGTACAATGCTAGTTTGTTGTTGTTGTTGTTGTTTTGTTGTTGTTGTTGTAGTTGTGGTAGTGGTGGTTGTGGTGGTAGTTGTTGGTGATGATGATGATGGTGATGTTGTTGTTGTTGTTGTTGTTGTTGTTGTTGTTGTAGTATCCAGACTTTGATCCCGAAATGCACTGCACATTGCCATCTGTTATAACCATGTCTCAAGCAGTGCATCAAGTTGTGAGTTTATCTGGAAGAGAAGGGTTTGTTGCAGTTGGAGGATGCTCAAATCCAGGCAAGAATTGATGCTTCTTGGGCCAAGAGATCTGATGAAAGATTAGTGGATTATTTCATATTGATACATCTTTTATTTGTTGTGCGTCATGTTTGGACTTGTTTTACATGGCTAATAAAGGAAGCACGCAAATGCTTTGAGCAAACTACACCACCTCTCCATGGGGCCAGTGATAGCCACCAGTCCCCTCACAAGGACTACTCTAGAAGCTGTTATTTTTGCGAGGGTTTAATTTGTGGGAATTTCGCAAATCACAGTTTGACCGTGACTTTAACAACATGCGAAAATGTCACCATGCGCTGAGGTAATACTATGCTTCTGAAGTCCTCTGTGTCAATTCGCAAAAATTCGCAAAAATATCTGTATGCGAGAATAACAGCATAATACAGTGTAAGAGGATAAAGTTCCTAGCCTGGAACCATAACCACTACTGCCAGTGGGCGTGAACCACAGACCTCATGATGTAGAGCCTGTGGCCTCATCCACTAAACCATTGAAGTTCACGTTGCTACAGGGAAAGTCAATCACCAAATCATTCATTAAGTCTGGTATTGATTCTGTTATGCAAAAAAATTGAAAATACTGGAAGTAAGAGATTTGCAGATGATTTATTCCCAATACCCTTTCTTTTTATTGTCTAATTCATTGTTTTCTGACAGAAAAAGTCTCGGCAAGAAAGCAAAGGAGCTGGGAGTGGAGTGGAGATTCTCATCAACCAGCCGTACGAGGATGGCCCAGGTGGGAGTGGGCAGTACACCCACAAAGTCTACCATATAGGTAGCCATCTGCCAGGTAAGGGTGGGATCTGGGTGGAGATGAGGAGCGGGTGGATGTGTGATGGGTGCAGTGGAGTGGGGTGTGGCTGGTAGAGTAAAGAATGTTGTCCTCTTTTGCTTAAAATATGTACTCTTTTATGAGACAGACAGCTTTTTACAAGAGAAGCATGTCTGGCATATCTTTTGTTTGATACTCCCATAGCTCATATATGTTGGATTAACTACATCTATTAGGATAAACAAAAATGCTATCCGTAGTTTTTTTTTTTTGGTTTCTTTTCATTACAAATTTTACAATTCATTGTTTGTCAAGAGATAGAGTCAAAATTTTGTTTCTGATAAACTCTTTGTTGTTCATATATATTGTTTATTTGCAGATTTTTCAGAAGCTTTTTATTTGCTAAATTTATCTCTGATATAGGAGTGATTCTAAATTGATAAGATATTCTTAAAGATACATGTTACTCTTTCTCTCTCAAGTTGGCAATCATTGGAAAATGTCTGATTTTTTTTTTCTTTAGGCAGATTTGATGAAATAGTCAAGTTCCTTTAAGTTTAGAGTTGCCAACTTAATGATTACAAGGTGATTAATGTCTGCAGCAAAATTCCCCCCAGACTTAGGTGGTTCGATTTCAGCATTTCAAGTGTCCTGCTGCACTCATCGTTGATAGGTTGTCTCATCCCCAAAATTAAATCTTTGTTTTTATCACTTTATCCCTTTCCAGGATGGTTTCGTGCAATATTACCCAAAACTGCTCTCCGCGTGGAAGAGGAGTCTTGGAACGCTTACCCCTACACCAAGACCCGCTACACCTGCCCATTTATTGAGAAGTTCTCGCTAGAAGTAGAGACCAAGTATCTGCCAGATGCAGGCCATCAGGACAACGTCTTTAACCTGTCCAGCGCAGAAGCCAAGAGTAGATTTATAGGTAATTCCCTCCGATTGCATGACTTCAAATGTCAAGAGGTCAACTCTTCGTCAGCCATGTCCATCACACCTGCTTTTTTTAATCATTTTCCAGGAATGAGCAATTATGGATCCTCTCTCACTCTTACTCAAAATAATAATGATGAAAAAATCAAAATGATTTCGCACAGCCAACTAACTAAAAACAAAAACATAGTTGGGAGAGTGGATGAGATCACTTTTTTTCAGGTTAGTGGTGCAGTCTGCATTATGCAAGGACTTGAAATGTGTAGACATGTTGAAATAGAAAATCACACATTTGGATAATATTGCATACATCAGATCATGCATGCATCATGGCATTGCCAATTTAGGGATAGATTCACCCCACAAATGATTCTTCCTTTTTAGTAAATGCTTTATTTTTTTTGGAAGTACAGTATATTAAAACTGTAATTTTAATGAAGGTATTTGAAGTTAATGTTGAAATGCAAACCACACACTAAGGAACAGTGTATCCAAAAGTTTCACCAAATAATTAAGTTAAAAGAATATGTCGTGTTTCATTTTTGCCCCTCTCTCTTTCTTCACTTGTGTCTGGTTTCAGATCTCATTGACTTTGTAAATGATCCCATCAGTAGCAGCGACTATACCAAAGAGGAGGACCCGCGCACCTTCCAGTCTAAGAAGACGGGGCGGGGTCCACTGAATGACGACTGGCGGCAGCTGGACTCAAACTACGAGTTTGTGCCCCACAGCGGCTGCACCAATGTGATGTGTGCCTACAAGCTGTGTCGCGTGGAGTTTCGGTACTGGGGCATGCAGAATAGGATAGAAAAGTTTATTCATGATGTGGGTAAGCACTATAAACGTTATTTCTTATTGTTCTTTTCTCCGAATTTCTTTTCCTGTTCACTTTTTTTTTTTTTCAGACTAAGTGTATGGAGAAGATATGAAAGATAAAAGGGGGAATGCTCTGTGACGTGCCTTTATGTATAGTATTTTAAAAAGTCATATCTCTTTTCAGAGATGCCCCATTTGCTTTCTGTGTGTGAGCATTTCAATACATTCTCAGAGTTTAAGTTTCACATGAAGCACACATTTTCCTCTGACCAAATATTGCCTCACATTTTTTGCTTTACGTATTCTATCTTTCCATGAGGCATACTTTAAAAGAATTTTATTCCCAAAGTGTTCGACTCTGAAGACAATGATGTTCTCAGCTTGCTGGTTAGCAAGTGTCTTGGTTAAGTTGATCCATCCCTTTAAGCCTCTCGGGGCCATCACACTCATATTTTAGTGACCATGGATAGACAAGAGTTGCCATGACAGCAGCAGTGTTAATTACTCATTTCTCATTCCTACATGTGCTTCATGATCATGAGTTCAGCCATGCACGGAATTGTCTTACAAGTGCCAATTAGTGAAATGTTATGCAAAATGTGTGGTGTACACATGACTGTGTGATCTTAAGCAGGGTTTGTGTGTTATGAATTACCCTGAAGTTTTTATGCATCGTGATCTTTGAGATGGTATCTCAACATTTGTGTCACTTCTATCATTCCACACCTGCAGCCCTGAAGAAGACGATGCTGATGGCCCACCGACAGGCGTGGTGCTGGCAGGATGAGTGGTATGGGCTCAGCATCGATGACATCAGGCAGCTGGAGCGGGAGGCAGCCCAAGAGCTGCAGGAGAGGATGGCTGAGGCTCACATGGACGAGGAGATCCCGGTCCAGAATGTCCTTAACAGGTAAGCCACACTTTCTCACCATCAAGGGGGTAATATCATAACATGTTTTTGTGGCATATAGTGATGGTGGTGTTGATGGTTTTATGGGGGTTGGTGTTGGTATTGGTATGGATATTGGTGATGGTGTTGGCGATGGTGATGGTGGTGTTGATGGTGATGGTGTTGTATTGGTGTTGGTGTTGGTGTTGATATTGGAGTTGGTATTGGTGATGGTGATGGTGGTGGTGTTGATGGTGATGGTGATGGTATTGATAGTGATGGTGGTGGTGTCGGTATTTGATAGTATTTGTGATGGTGATGGTAATGGTGATGGTGATGGTAATGATGACAGTGATGATGGTGATTATGTCGATGATGGTGATGATGGTGATTATGATGATGGCAGTGATGGTAATGATGGTGATATTGAAGATGAAGATGATGAAGGTAATACTTGCAGTTCTGCTAGAGATGGTAATGACAAGAGTGGTGCTGACAAGAAAGTATGTTCACTGATGTATATTAATATATCAGTGAATATACCAAGTAATACCTTCCTCAGTTTACTTCCATTTTCCCTGCACCCGTAGAGACTGCTGGTACCTTCATGCATTTGGCTTGGGTCAGATGTGTAGTGGATCGCTCTGTGCATTTCACACTTGACTGACAATTGATTGATGTAACAATGTCTATTATGCACACAGCGTAGGGCCTCCTTTAATCCGCATTGATTCTCTCTATAAGTGAAGATTACTGCATGACAGAAAGTACTTCCTCAACAGGTGTCCTGTTCATTATGTGGTCAGTATCTGGTCAGTATCTGGTGCTCTCAGGGTCTATCAATGCTCTTCTCCAATATCCTGTGTTGTTAGGGTGACATCCTGACCATGTTCGCAGGTTAAAACTTTCAAGGGTTCGTTCTACAGTACAATGGCAATTGAGAATTAACACCCATTTTGCTGCTGGTTGATGGTACATTTTTCTTCATTTCTTTCTTTCTCTTTCTCTCTTTCTTTCTCTTTTCTTTTTCTGTCCTGAAGAAGAGAACAGATGACAGACACATATACTGTCACAAGTATCAAAAGATTGGTGGTATGACTTATGAATGTGCCCAGTATAAATAATATGCAGTATTTTCTCCAGCGCTTTGATGTCAAATGGAAGAAAGTCATAAGTGCATACAATTCCTTTTGTTAAGAACACTTCTATTTTGTTAATTGTGGTATGGGGGTTTGGCCTGCAATCTTGAAAGCTGCAAGAAATTACATTTTTTAAGTCGGTGGGTCACAAGCAAGCCCCAGATTGTATTCTCATGCATGAAAGTTTGTAAGACCACACAGCTGTGATTTAATAATTCATTATGTGTTTCTTTCAAACATTTTCGGTCACTGAAGTTTATTGTGAACACATTTTGTGCCTATTATTTCAACTGAGCCTCCAGTAAATCCTAAGAAATGTTTTGTTTGATAAAAAGTGTAGTATAAAGTGTGCCTACTAAGACTGGAATGTACAATGCATTTTGGTATCTGAAGAGATGCCCTATAGTATCTTGTGTATCTTGCTTGTACATGAATCTTATGTGAGTGTGTGTGTGTTGTTTACATTATAGTTTTGAGGTTTTTACACTTGGCTTGCCAGTAATTGATTGGTTGTTTCCTCCAAGTACTCCTCTGTGTTGCATCTAAAAAAATCCCATTGATTTTCATTAAACCAAGTCATCACAACTCAGAGGCTACTCAGCTGTATGTACCTGTACAATGTAGCTTAAGCATGTACACTGTGTTCATCTAACATATTAAAAACATCAAACAAAGGAAGAAACAAGTTTGGTAATAGGGTGATGTACATCATTTCATGTGTACACACTTGACGTACTTCAGTGAAGAAGGAGTCAAGTTTTTAATGCAAAGTTTTTAATATAAATGGTCAGCAGTTACAGTTTCAACTAAGTTGGTGCATTTTCTTCCACCGTCATGTAACTTTTCCATTTTATTTCACTGATTTCATTTTTTTTTCCTACCAAAAATACACTCTCATATTCTGGTAAAGAACTTTTTTAAACCAGTTTACTTGCAAGTTATGTTGGTTGACTGCATTCATTCATTCATGCAGAAAAGATGTATTTTGATTATAATTTATGTGGGTCCTTTTAGTAGTTCACATACCAAACATACCAAATGATTTGCAACTTTCTACTGTCCTTTACATTATTCTGGTTTATAATACACAACCAAATGGTTACAAATTGTCAGCTGCTATGATAGCGCTTATCAGAATTTTCATGGTATCGATCTTAAGAATACGTCATTGAACTTTATGGATATGATTTCTTGTGCAAACAAAGTGTGATATTTATCACAAGGGTATGCTATCAAAGACTTCTGAGAATAAATTCATTATGTGGTTTAACTAAGACGGCTGAATATCATTCTTAATACTTAACATTATTAATTAAACACAAAAATGCAAGCAGAAGTAGTTTACTGGTCAACCTAAAATCTAATGCACACTCCTTGCACGTGAGCATGCATGTGAGCTACATTTACTGAAATGGGTAGCGATATTTTGGTTCACTCCCAATATAATGAGCATATGAATGTACACACATTGGAAATGTGCTGTGAAAATGGTACTGTAAAACATGATATTCTAGCGGCGTGAAATTCCTGCAAATTCGAGGCGACGGTCTTTTTCACGGCATGAAATTTTCGTGAAGTGCCTCTGGCATTCAATGCATAAAGTGTAGACGAGTGCCTTCATGTGCATTTTAATTTTGCAAATCTTAGCTCACGCGAAATTAATGAAATTAAAATTCACACAAACCTTCCTTGTTTTACAATGATTTCAACCTCCGATCCCCCCCCCCCCCCCCCCCCGAGAAAGAGAGAAAAAAAAAAACACTCTAAAAAAGAGAATTCTTCAAACATGTCTGGACAAGAAACATGAAGAAATAAATCATCTATTTACTAAGTCTGCGTGTTCATGTACATGCCAGCTATGTATATGTCTTGGTACACTGTACATACTAATGTTGTGTCTAACATATGCACAGTATACATGTACCTACCTAATTAGAATTCTTTAATATTATGTGCAGGAGTATTATGATTGTTAATACTGTAAGACCAGAAATTTGTGTGTGCATGAAACATGAATTAGCCAAGCCAAGATTTGCGATTGTAAAATGCACACGAATGTACTTGTCTACACACAACCCACAATAAATTGAATTTTTGAAATTTCAAGTTTCATGCCACGAAATAAGCCGTCGGCTCCAATTTGCAGAAGTTTTGTGCTGTGAATGTTTTTTATTTTACTGTGCTCGGCTTTATGCTATCATCTTACTAATAATCCTTATTATCCTATTTATCCTTTAATACCTAAATAATGTGTAGAGATTTACAGAAGCGGATCTAGAGGGGGGGTTGGGGGGGTTGCAACCCCCCCCCCCCAAAAAAAAAAAAAAAAAAAAATTCGGGGACCATTTTTTTTTTAACTTGTGATTTTATTTTTTTTCTATTTATGGCAATGACCTCTATACCAAAAATAGTGGTGTTTTAGATGCAAGAAAACGCCATTTTCACACACAGATTTTCAAAAATTCTCCCTACTGTGGGAGGGGGGGACACCCCCCTCCCACACCCTCCCCCCACACCCTCCCCCCCCCCCCCCTCACTCCCTCCGCTCGCTCGGGCTCGGTCGCTACGCTCCCTCGCATACCGCCCCAACCCCCTCCTTTATAAAAAGCTAGATCCGCCCCTGATTTACACATTGTCTTTGTCTTGTCTTATCATGAGTCAAAAGGTTATTCAAATTCTATGTTTAATGTACATTGTACATGGTGTACATATGCATTGACTGAATACATGTCTGGTATAAACTACTCAGTATGCTGTTTAATGTTACTGTTGCATTGCAGCTATCAGGTTTATTTCCCTTATCCTCCCACAAAGAGGTATATGAAATGTAGCACCAAGCACTGTAAATGCTGGTAGAATATGTGGTATTTGATGATCGTTCAATGATAAATACAGTATCATTGGTCAAAATGAGTAACATGGTGCTTTATACACATCATGATTTTGAGCAATCTTTATGTTCCAGCACCAGCTTTTTTTTTTTCTTTTAAAAAAAAAAACTTTGATACTGTACATTGTACATTTAAATGTGTGTACATGTATAAACAAGTAGAGGAAACGTGTGGTTATACTGCAATCATCCGATAGGGAGTGAATTCTTCAGACACAGTTTGGCATCTTATCTGCATGCTTCTCAATGATTCTAGTGCCACTGATATTGGGATATTGTGCTGATGATTCTATTTAGCAAGGCACCACATTATTTGACTACTATTGACCTGCTGCTGGCATTGTGCTTAAAATTGCAAGTCCAGAACACTGTCATCTTTCAGATGTATGTGACAGCCCCAACCTCATTTGTTTGCAGGATGTAATATTGTTTTACCTTTCTTGAAGGAAACCAAAACCCAAAGAAAAATTTCATTTTCAAAATACATATTTCATGAAAATTACACATTCCATCAACTTGATACTGACATATGTCAAGGGTAGCAATTATTCCCCCTGCTTTCTGAAAGCAGTTTAGTCAAGTGCTCTTTCATTATGCTAGAAAAGTGAATTTTTGTCAAATTCCCTTTATATTTTCTTTATTGTTGTCCACACATGACATCATAACCTCTAGCAGTTTCCTCACCCAGTGGTTCCGACACCAAAACTATAAAAGTTCATAACTTTTGCATCAAACTTTACTGATGTGTTCTACTAATGTTGCTGCTTTCACTCAATCCACATTTCTCTTTGGTTTGGGTTTCCTTTAAATGGGACTGTACAGTACTGGTTGAGTTAGGGATTCATGTTTTGAACATTTCTAAGTGAGATAATGAGAAACCTCTTATGAAATTTGAAAGAGCATGTAATTTTAAGAAGGATTCAACGTTTATTTGATGAAAATTGGTTTTTAAAATGGCTGAGATATCCAAAAAAGTGAAAATAATAAAAGGCGACAGGCCACAACTTTATTAGGATCTCTTTGTTTCACCTTGTTTTTGGATATCTCAGCCATTTCAAAACCGATTTTCATCAAATAAACTTTTGATATCCTTTAGAATTGCATGCTCTTTGACATCTCATAGAGTGGTTTCTGAATATCTCGCAAAATGTTAAAAGCTAAATCCTCACCTCGACCAGAACTGTACACACCCTTTAATAGCCAACTCAATGACGCTAAAATATATTTCACTCTCAAATGGTCTAATGATGCAGATAGTCCAGCTACATTCACGCCTTCTCAGGATCCTCATAGAACCCATGTGTAGCATTTCATCTTGTTAATCTGTTGAGGACGGTTTGATTTGCTGCAACAGGCATTTCCAATAGACATTCTGCCCGAGTGAACTCGGGACTCGTCCTCAACAGGTTAAAACAATTTTTGTTTCTTTCCCTCCTACTCTGCCAGAATCGACAGCATGGCGTCAAGGAAGCGCTTTGAGCACAGCAATGGCTCGGCGACCACCGCCTCAGAGTCGGAGTCAGAGAGTCGCCTTGACGACGGGAGGCTGGACTCTGTGGGTAGCGACTTTGGCCTGGAGGAGGCAGTGTTCTCACCCAAGCTGACGGAAGGCTCCGCAAAGAGTGCAGCAGCCAAGGCAAAGAGGAGGTTATCTAGTCGTCTGTCGTCTGAAAGCAGAGGTAAGGTCAAAGGTCACAAGTTTATGGCATTTTCATCTTCTTCCTTGGACATTGCCTACTTGTATACAAAGTGTAGCAACAAAAAAAAAAAGGGAAAAATCTGCTGAGAACTGCAAATGCAATAGATACAAGTCAGTGGAGTAATATTGGGCCAAATGTGCCTCAGCTTTCGATCCTAGCAGAATCTTCATCGGAGGCACAATGTATTTACCAAGCTCATACTTTTCATGCAGTGCCATGTAATAGTTAAGTGTCATTGGTACTCAAAAAGCAACAAAAAAAGCATTGTTGCCCTTTAAAAAAAAAACCCAACCTACTCCGGGTGTAGTATTGTTTGGAACTTGATAAGCAAACTGTATATTACTGGTTAGTGCTGCAGTTCCAAGCATCAAACTTGAGACCCCAATTCACCCTTAAAGGTAAAACTTCATTTCTAAATGAGTCCAGAAATTGCAGAGTTTTGCTCTATTCTAAGTGGTTGAAGATATATTTTTAGCCCTTCTGAGAACTGTATTTTAGCTTTAATAGGCAACAGAAGATGACAGTGCTTTGCATGATGGTGTTCTTTGCAAACTCAAAGCATCATACAATTTCACATTTCATGACATTAGAAAGTGTCTGTCTTCCTCTGTCATGGTTATGGTGAGACTGTATTTGCTTCATGTTGACATAGAGATGTAACATTGTAGAAGGAGAATGAATTTTTTTCATGTGATAGATTTGAAATCCCACAATGCTTTGCAAATGAGAGCTCTTGCGGTAAACATGTTTTTTTTTTTTTGTTTTTTTTTTTATGAAAAGCTCTTCAATGACTATATGTTTAATATTTCTGTATTTTCAGCATATGTTGTTCTGTCCATGAATTTCTTTGCAGTGTTCATCATTGAAATCAAATTTGTGACATGTTCTTTTTTTTCCTGCTATTATAATATTAAGCACACCTCATGCACAGTAAGTCAATTTGACCAAATTCCAGCAGTAGAAATTACTTTATGTCAGAATAGCTTTAATCAGATTTTCCACCCAAACTGCTGCAACACAAAGAAGTTTATATTACACGCGACTTTTGAAGTGTGTGTGTGTGTTTTTTTTTTAAATCGTATGATATGGCATAAGGAATACGGTAGAAGTTACTCAGAGCCTGTCACCCCCCCCCCCCCCCCCCATTCCCCATCCTTGGTGTCTTTATCAATTTGATGTTATGATCTGACCATAACTCAATCATTTAGACTCATTGGGCCTCTAGAATTCTCATGTCAAAACCTTCCACTACACGTTGCAGTCGGGCACTCGTACTTTGTAAGTCGCAACATGCACTCGGTATCGGCGGCGGTAATTTGCGTACGGAGCCAACGACCAGCGTCTCATGGCTCTTTGTTATTTCTCATTGCCACTTTGCCCATCAAAATGAAATCAGTTGATGTGAAGGAGCCATTAGAGTAATGCTCAGTGACTGTTTTCTCATTGGAAGCCCAATCTGTTGTTTACCTGGTATTCAAACTCAGAGCTGGATCTGCATAATACATAGACAAGGCTGAAAATTGGCACCATTATTGGCTAATTACTGATATTCTAAGAATTCTAATAATTCTACTATCGCAAGTTCTAATAACATCATAATCTAATACACAGCAATAAATTTTTCATAAATAATAGTATGAGATAACAATATAAGATTAAAAAATATATAATTGGCAATGATAGCTTTGATAAAAACAACATCATCAGCAACAATGATTAATGCTTGAATTATTGATTTTGTTACTATATTATATGGGGCTTACTGTTAAACCCATCAATTCTCCATTCAAGTACTTGGTCACCTTTAGTGAAGATTGCCATATTGTTCTAAAACTGCAACTGTCCTAATCATGGCACAGAGATGCAGGAATCCTTCATTAGGAGCTAAATCACTATTATCAGTAAGGTTTTGGATACTGTGGACTTTTAGGGGAAATAGCTCTCATTGCCAAGATACTAGTACTTCATGAACAATGCACAGAGGTACATGTAGTGGCATTGTAGATGATACAAAGTCAGAACATCTAGACCATGGTGATATGTTTGTATTAAACATATAAAGGAAAATATGATGTGTGATCTGAAAATGGCTGCAAAGGGGGCATGTTCAATATCGACCTGTAAATGTCACTGATATTGCATAATCATGTGCCAAAAATATAGGTAAATTCTGCGTAATTTGGATGTGTTGTAACCACAAAAAATAAAAATGATAATGGAAAAGATAGTTCAACTTCTGCAAATTCGAAGTGTAAATGATACATGCCTTGCACAGTTTGGTAAAAAAATAATGTGTCTTTTAATAGGCTGAGTCTAACTTATGCAACTTTGACCTATGCAAAACTCGACTTTCAAAGTCTTGCATTTTGTAGTTCCTGTTGACATAGATATGCTAGCCTTTCTTTCAGCCTTTTATGTGGCTCCAGTCTCCCATATTTTGTCTGTATTATTTTATTTTTCATCTTTAATGGTGACCTTTGAATGGAGACTATTTTTCTGAAGCCTTAGGCAGGAGAATTTGTTATAAATATCTATGTGCAATTTATTTCCCCAAAACACGAAAGAAATGGAAAAAAAAGATCCACAAATTTTTACATATGTCATAAATAGGCATGTTTTTCCTGAATTTGAAAAATATGATACATGTATATTCTTACAGGAGAAGAAGATGGAGAGATGGATAGAAAGCTGAAGGGCTAGAGAAAGAGAGAGATAGACTGAAAGTACCGATACCCTGGAAATCAAATTTGTGGACAACTAAAACACACAAAAATAGCCATAATTCACCCGTGATAGCCCCTGAAAGTATAACACTTCATAAGTAAGATCATATCTCTATTGGCATTTGTGCTCTGTAAGCACCGGTACTGAAGGGTGCGTGTTGTAGCTATACGCATACATTTTTACAAATGATATTGAGATTCCATGTTGATCGGTGATTGTGCGCGCATTGCATATAACTGTTGTTCAAGACTTTGAAAAAAAAATGTTGAAAATACCGCGATCGTTCAATTAAAAGAATCGGTTGTTCGACTAGTCTATTTGAAGTCGTGTTTGTTTTTATATACTCCTTAAAACTTACATTTTAAAACCCAATGAATAAAAACAAAAAGTTCTAATATTTTGCAGAGGGCATGTCTCCAAGCAAATTCTACAAACATATAGCAAACATAATACTCAGGGTATTGGAACACTTGTAATTAAAAAGAGAGATAGGGAGACTAGGGAGAGTGATAGACTTGAAGACAGAAAAGAAAAGAGAATGAGGTAAAAGGTAGATATGATAGTTGACATTGAGAGAACCAGGAAGACAGAGACTGGTGGGGGCCGGGGGGGGGGGGGGGGGGGGGTGGGGTAAGGTCAGGGTTTTTTGTTGAGAAACAGTCACAGTGAGAAGGTAATCCACCAATCACAGAAGAGCGGCTGCTGTCACATTTGAACAAAAATGCACATTAAAATCCATTGAAGACTAGTTCTGAGTATACTTGGGAAGGTGTCTTTAGGAAACATGTGTTATATAATCAGCTCATCCCGAATGGGATAATACAGAAATATGAAAAATTAAAAACAAAAAGGCTTATAGAGGTATGAGAGTAGATTGTATCACTGGACGCTTTTTTTTCGTGGCTTTGAATTCCGTGCTCAGAGGATGAAATTTCGGCTAAAAATAACACCACTTATTCACAGACTCCTGGAAATTACGAATTCAGCCAACTTTTGTCAATTGTTCGCTCCAGTTTTTAGAAAATATGCTTCAAACATACCCCTCTAAAACAAGTTGTCTTTTGCGTGGTGCAAAATCGCATTGTAATACCAGACACGCTGTTTGTAATGGAATAATTGACGTCTTTCGCACCTTGTCCTTGCACCAGAATCGCAATTCATACCCATGATTCACCGTACACATTCCTACCGAGTGGACGACAATGAAAAAATCGGCAAATGACACTTAAATTCTGTATTTTACGGTAAAATGTCTGACATGAACATTTCGAACAATTCACGCGATGAAATCATGTGAAAAATCGATGTCTGCTTCTAAACTAACATTTTTCACATTTTTGTGTCGCATTTTTCGCGATTTCGGTCCATACAGCACTCTGTGAGGCTAGTCTACGAAGCCCTGCGCGTATTGAATGTCATCAGTACGTAGAAATGTGCGTGTCCGGTAATACCATACCTGTATATACACTGTACACCATAACTTCCTTTCATAACAAAGTCACTGATATTATGCACCCACAAGAATTCTACCAGCATGATTTAGTGGAAAAGCAGCAACATATTTGTCTTCATCATTTTTCATGATGAAGGTAAAAAGCCATTTATTCTCAGAGTTTATATACCTCCATTGTAACATGACCTTTATCATGTAATGTAGCACAATCATGCCAGTCTAACTTCAGTGTATAATGGTTGTTGTATCATTAAAATACCTGTAAGTGTTACCAATGTAAAAAAGAGTTCAATACTGTTGCTTTGTGGGTCCAACAATGTGCTAAATTGGCACAACTAGGGGTCAGTGTTAACCCTTCTTCTTCTCAATGAAAAAAACAGTGTTTTGTGTAGTACATTCAAATTTCAGTATAATCCCTTGGACTGTGTTCATGTACATAATCTCTGTATGTGTTTCAGTGTGAGCTTTGCATTTCAAAAAATATTTCAAGAGTGTGATGACAGAGGTGTAGTTACTGTAGTAATGCAGTAAGGTGGCTATGAGTGGGCAGGGTATATTTTTGTCTTCTAGTGTAATGCTTGCTATTTTGGTCGTGTCTGGCTTTTTCATAATTGGAGGAGAATCTATCATAAAGCCCTACACACCAAGCTGGTTCATGTTTGAAGGTCTTTGACAACATGTTTGTTTGTTGTTTGCTTCTTTGACAAGATGTTTGTTTGTTGTTTGTGTACAAATTTATGCATTGTGTATGTAGACTTGCTTCATTCATGTCTATTTTCTATGTGTAGAGCAGACTTTTCATATCTCTTCAATTCTCAGGTACTGCCCTCTTATATTTCCATAAACATGTTTGCTTATAACGTGATACAATCCATACGGGCTATGCCTGTCAAAACAAGCTAATGCCAAGGCAGCTCATGAATTATGATCCCTTCTGTCAAAAGAACAAGAAAAAAGCAAAGAGCAAAACAAATTGTGATGTTTATGTCTCAGGTTAAAAAAGTAAATGGAATGCTCTCTTTGAGTATATGAAAAAATAGTCTGCATCAGTCCGTATTCTGTCTGTACAGTAAAAGACCAGAAGAGTCGACAGGAATATGTTTTTTTTTTCCCCTAGATTTTGCTCATTCTGGCTGAATGGAGCTCGCAACTACTGTTCAGCCGGCATGAAAAAGCAAGCTGATTTCCACATGCCCCATTTTTCGCCCTGATTGTGAGTTCTTGTGTGAAAAAACAGGAAAGACTCGAACCGTAATATCCTTTTCTCTCTCAACCTAGATGACCAACCATAGCGCGAACTGTGCTTCTCCTAGCGCATTCTCTTGTAACGGTATATTATAGCTGTGTGAGTGTGTTGTATGTGTGTGTCTGTGTGTAAATTATGTACTGTGTGTCCCCACTCTGTCCTGCTTTGCCTTTCTTTTTCATCTCTCCCTCTCTCTCCCTCTCTCTCTTTCTCTATCTCTCTTGTCGCCCAGGGATAATTGTGCTTGACGTCACTGGCTTTGTAATTGTCATGGCAACCTGACATTCACCTGATGGATTTCTTTTACCTTTCCCTTTTCTCTCTCTCTCTCTATTTTGTCCCCCACTAGCACTGACAGTGTCCCTGATTGTCTCTTACCCCCCCCCCCACTACACACACAGACAGACATACACAGACTATCACTGCCAAATTAAAACCTTCTGTGAATATACAGCAAAGATAGATGGGCGTTGTCCAACGTGTATTATATCTAACGCTGTGCTGTGTAAAGATGTGTTTGTGTGTATGTGTGTGCATATATTACAAGCAACTCTATTTTGATCTTCCAGATACTATACAGGGAAGAATTACAAGAATTTTTAGAAAAATAAACACTATTTTCATTCTCATGATTTTGTATGATTATAGACATGTTGCCCATTTACAGCACTTTTTGCAAACAGTAAACTACGTGGAAAATTACAGGGTTGATGTTGATAGAACCATTTATATTTTGAGGCCATCACCATTATACAAGAAAGATTCAACAGAGACCGTATCTTAAAGCAACATCTCCTGCAATCTATGGAGCAAGCTACTAAATATTTGTACAGGAGCTTGAGTCACACAACAATGTTGCATACGTACCATAGTTACTAAAAGCTTGTAAATCTCTTGGCCAAACACTAGGTGTGTGCGTTGGCACGCTAGCAGTAGGATTAAGACATAATCTGTCCATCTTAACATATGTTCTTGTTATATATGTTTCTACAGAGAGGGAATTATGCAAATATTTGCCTGATTGAAATGGGAAATATTCAGAAATAATGCCCTCGTAAAAGTCTATTATCATGCTATGCAATAATATGTGAATATAAACTAGAAAAACTTGAAATTTCAATGGAATTTTAACATACATGGTGTATTCTTTCTTGTAGATATTTCAATGTTGAGTTTTTTCTGTTGTCAATGTTGAGGTTCAATTATAGGATCGGAGTTAATGAAAAATTGTAGTGCTTTGTCTTTTAAAATTATAATCAGGTATTTTTTGTTAAGTTGTCAGTGGCAGATCCAGGGACAAACACACCGGGCAGCCCCCCCCCCCCCTTTATTTATTTTTTTTTTTTGGGTAAAAACAGAAGAAATAAAAAGAAAAAATGGGGGAGGGCTGCATGCACCCCCCTTTTATTTTGTAAAGGCGCTCCCTCTTTACGGAATTCCTAGATTCACCCCTAGCTGGTGTATTGGCTTCATACTTATTGAACACAGTAAACAGCTGTAAGTGTGAATGAGTTCAGATGCAACGTCATTAAAGGGGCATTCCAGACGATTTTCATAATTTCACACCATGTAGTACATAAATCGTCAGCTCGATTTATAGATTCATGGAATTTATTGTGGTCCTTGAGCAGAGAAACCAATAAACTGAAAATCTTAAACAAATTACACTGAACAGTGTTGATGACATCAGAGCCTCACATATTTCAGAAATGTAGCAGTATAATTCATTACAATAAGGCATGCTCAACAAGTTCACCTGTGAAGAATCTATGCATGCCTTCTTCTTTTGTTTTGCTTCCTTGAGCCCCAACTGATGCATTCTTATGGCGAGGCTGCCATGTCATGATCCTTGTTCATTGCAATTTGGTATAAATTTTGAAAACATTCTCATTTCTCATCCCAATCACTATAAATTCTGAAACTCTGTACTCGGTATAACTAATTTATAGTTGTTCAAATGTAAAAGTCTGAAAATCATCCGGAGGTCCCCTTTAACCCTCTGGTTGCCCCGTTATTTTCCTGCACATAGATTTGTGTGTGATATTTTTACACATTTGGCTTATTGGCACAGAAAGGGTTAAAGTCTTCTTCTGGAAGTGAGATTCCTGACATACTATGTCAAATTGTGTTTAGCTTTGATCAGTGTATAGACTCATATTTTGCATATTGTCCCAAAGTAGTATGCGATCTGTTAGATGATTATTGCGTGGTGTTGTTTTTTCATGCTGATAATTCATTGTTACTGCAGTATGATTACTGTGTAGACATGTAACTGTGTAAAAACTGTACATCTGTTTGTTTATTCTGGGTAGTGATAGATTTGCTGTATAAGCTGCTATTTTCGCAAGGGTTTGATTTTCATGAATTTCGGGAATCACTCTTGGACCGCGAATTTATCAACTTGCGAAAATGTCGCCATATGCTAGGCTAATAGTGCACGTATATTTAGCCTCAGTGTCAAAATTGCAAAAGCAGCATCTCGCGAAAATGTCTGTGACCTCTCCATTTTGTGAAAGTGTCTGTATGTGAAAATAACAGCTTATACAGTATAAGTTGCGAAAGGTAAATGATTATATGAAAAATAATCCAAGTATAAAGATCATAGGAGTATATCTTACCAACTTTTTAGGTGTGCCACCTTTATGCCCCGTTCTCAAGTATTTTCTTCTTTCTGATGCCACCATAGGTTCAAGGGAGTCCAGCACTCACATGCTAGCCCACTGGCACATGGACAGCATACAGCAGGACTCCGACAGCTCAGACGACGAGTTCTTTGATGCAAAAGGTGAGCTGTGAGGCCATGGACTAGCCTAAAAGTCTAAAAACCTGATAAAAGATGCTTCTGAAATGGTAGCAGTTGTCATTATTTTGGTGTGTTGCTAAGTCAGGCAAGATATGGGAAAGCCTCAGGCAATCTTTGGGGTTGCCATGGCAACCTTTGAGTAAAGTGCATGCCTGAGATATGAGATGTATAAACGGATCCACTTTATTACAGGTCCAAGCAGGTTTCAAATTATATGTTGATGTACCATTCACAGTATCAGTCCTGTGTTTTAGGTGCAAATCTTTAGAATCAGATTTTAAGAAAATTTAGTCATTGTGATAAAATGTTTAAAGTGGCCTTGGAAAAGAAATACAGCTTCTTAAAATTGAAGTGTCATGTTAAGAAAAAAAAAAATGTTGGAAAGGAAAATACTTGGTGCAGTCACACACAACCTTGTAAATGTGTGATAAATGCATCTTTAATGAAGGATTGAACTGGATGTGGTTGCTACTTGCCATCTATGTGTTGTGTTTCATTTCAAACCAATTTTAACGACTTTTGAATTTTATATTTAAGTTGAATGATATGATAGAAATGATCTTAATCTTTATTCTCTAGTGGTACAAGGACAGTGATTCCTTCACGTTGTGGATAGTCCATGCCAATGGGCATTACGAAGAATATTTGAGTGTACAGGCGATAAAACATTTCACCCATGAATTACAGTGTATGTCCTGGGACTATTCCACAACTACATAAAAAGCCTAATTTGGCAAAGGTCTACGTTTCAGTCAACCTCAGGGGTATGGTTTTAAATACATGCTTGCATATAAAATAAGTGTGGAACATACAGTAGGTACTTGTATATTGTAAAACCAGAAATATATATTTATACGGCATGAAATTGTTGCGAATTGCCACTGGCATATTGCACAGAGTAGACAAGAACTTTTGTGGCGGTTTTGATTTGGCGAACCTTCGCTGCTTGTGAAATTTGCAAAAATTTCATGCAATGAAATTTCTAGTTTTACAGTATACCTATTGGTGATATTCAATTTAATTCATTCCATGCATTCATTGACATTATCCATATCTATTATATTTATTGCACCATATATTATCAACATTACTCTCCGTAAACCCATCCATCTGTGTTGTAAAATATTCCCCAATGGGAATTATAGTTAAATCATACTCATAGTTTTGGACAGAAGGTTAAACTGTAATGGGTGCTCTGCATGGATGTCAGTTGATGGGAGTAGGAACACTATAACTTCGACCCATCAGTTCTAGGTAGAGTTTTACTGAAGGAACTGAAAGTACAGTCTTGTTATTGAATGGACAACTCTGCATTTCACAGCCTATCATCTGTGGAAGAAAGATTAGATGGGAACAGGTTAGATTTATCAAATCTGTACAAAATCAGAAAGATTGCGGCATTTATCTTGTTAGCTCGCCTGATGTCCAGAAAGACAGGCCATCTTCCATTGTGGTAGCATATTTGTTATCTTCAGATTTTCTTTAGTACTTGAAAATGTGAAACTGCATTTTGTGCTGAATTATGTTAGTGTGTATGCATGTTTCATAAAAGCTGCTGTAAAACCAACTCAACATTTGTGGCATGAAAGTTTCCTCTCAAATTGCCACTAGCATTCAATGCATTGTGTAGAAAAAAAAAATAGAAACACTTTTGCATGCATTTTGCTTTTGTGAATCTTGGCTCCTCACAAAATTTGCAAAGTTTCATGAATGAGAAAATTTCTAGTTTTACAGTATTTATGCAGGCATGGAAAATATGTATGATCAGAATTAAATTGAAAACACCCGGACCTGTATATTCAGTTGCCACACAGAACGGGATCGCTAGTGAACCATTCATTGTACTGTGGCATTTGGCAAATTTATCGATCGGTTTGGGCTGGTTTTTGCGTTTGAGCAAAATATGTGAACTTGGCTCATTGGCAACTGATTTGGACGTGCGAACGTGGCCCATAAAGAGTTAATGGGGGATCTACTCTACCCTCCCCCTCGTTCAGTTGCTTCACAGAAAGAGTGGTTAAAGATGGGGGAGGAGGGGATGGATGAGAAGGTGAAAGGGATGGGGTGGGGTGGGGGGGGGGAGGAGATAGGTGCTGCCTCCTGAAGGTAATGAGGCTTGGCATGATGGGGAATAATTTTATTACTTTGACTTTATGAGTAATTTTTGCTTTGCAGTGCAGCTGATTTCATTATGGTGGCTGGCCCTGTGAGCACCGTAATGCAGTGTCCAATAAAGTGGGCTTGTATTGTCAGTATTTTGGAAAGGGGGGGGGGGGGTAGGGGCAGGGAGGTAATGGATAAAAGGTAGGACTGTTTTTGAATGGGAGTGAAGATTGTTACTGCTCTGGATTTTATGAATAGAGGATTGGGTTGATTTGTGTGTATGATTGGTGTATCTCTCAAGCCAGTGTTTGTGTAGTAAGATTGGGTTTTGAAATGTTTGAAATAATAATATGTATAATTATGTGCCTTGAGCTTGTACATGTATTTATGATTTAGGATTGTGTTGGGCCCGTTTCATAACACTTGTCATCAGTGACAAGTTGTCATAGATGTGACAAGCTACTTAAATCCTTGCATCTGATTGGCTGAGAGCAAATTTGTCATAGAAATGTGGCAGTTGTCACTGATGACAAGTGTTATGAAATGGGTCCCATTGTGTGTGTCTTAATCCATTGTTAGTAATAGGATTTTAAATTCACTGAGATTAACATCTGTGATAAAATCATTCATGTAATACTAAAGTAGTGGTGCCTGTCAGCACATCCATCTGACTGCAAGCCTGGTATTCGGCAAAATCAAATTTTAAGAAATAGAAAAAGTTTGTTAATGGGGTAAATCCAAAACAATGAAATAGAACTTCCCCAAGTGTTAATTGACAGACCATTCCGGTTACCTGGTCTATGCAAAATTTTTCTTTGCTTGAATATGATTGACGAATTTCATAAATTCTTGTGTCAGGCACACTTACGCAATGTCATACATGTATTTGTTTAAAACAAATAAAGTGCCTAACCAACTGAGAAAAAAGAACTTTAGGTCATTCGTACCAACGTGCACATACGCCATCTCCAAACTGGCTAAATAGTATTCACATAGATTGATAATCAACCGTTCACTTTCATTTTGTAAGCAGAGAAAAATATCTTAACTTGTGCTCCAGATGGCCCTAACGTCTTGTAGATATAGGTCATGCTTCATAGAATGCAGAACCTTCTCCTGCTTTAAAAGTTTCTAGAACACAACACAGATGATTGGCTCCTGTTTAGCATTCTGCACAACCGTGAAACATCCGTTATGGATTTTTTTTTTTTTTTTTTAAATCCTCGATGGACGGAAATATGAACACATTTGCATCTGTGCACGCCAAGTGGGTCGGTTTCTGTGGTGTGTGCCATGGCAGGGTAGATTACGTGACGCCGGCACGGTGTGCACCCGGTGCGAAAATGGCAGCTGCTTGACGGGTTTAATTGCCTGTGATCAGCAATACCACCGGGCTTTGGAGGAAGACAGTTGGTTTATAGAATATGAAACCAAAGTCATTAGTTCTGTCTGCGTTGTTCTGACAATATCCGGCTTTTGAAACTGTGTCATTTCATTACAATGGCTGACATAAAATATTAAACCCCTCAAGCTGTTAAAAAGACTGGGAGGGGGGGGATATCTTGTGATTTGGGTACACATAAGGATGAGTGTTTATATTTGATATGCCATCAGGTGTTTTTGTAAGATTTTCTGTAGGTATGTAATATTGACTTCATACAGAATGGACGAGTATTGAATTGAATTTAAATTCAAATGTAATTGATATGGTTTGTTGACTGAAAATAGCAGCCCAGGGGCTGAAATGCATTAAGTTTACAATATAAACGTGAAAGTACAATGTATGTATTTGTTTGTCTGTCTGCTCCCAAGGAAGACAAAAGCCAAGATCCTACAGTGCATTTACTGTAAATGCATTCATGGGGTTAGGAAACCACTGCAAAAATTTGCATAAAGAAGATGAATATGAATTTAAAGGATTGTACTCAAATCTAACATTCTCATGACAGAAAGAAAGTTTTGGGCAGTGTGAATCACTGCTTAGGGAAGTAGAGTTCAGCATGTAGCCCCAAACCCCACAACAACTGGAAGGGAACCCCCAGAAAAGTTTTAAAAAGTTGATATCAAACATTTTATATCAATAGCTGTATTTGTTGTGTCTTGTGCTGATTTTATCCACATGTTTTTCTTTATCTAGAGTCTCCAGTGTCTGTACACTTCAAACTTGATGAATCCGATTCCAGTTCTGATAATTTTGAAGGAAAGTGCATCTTAACCACCATTATGTATATTATATTCACACATATTTGAAGTTAAATACTCATCAGCATCGCTTTCTCGAGTTTCATCTTTTCTTTTTATGGGTTTTGTTTTGTTTCCATCGATAGTAATCTTCTTTTAACATCCCTAACTTCTCAGCTACTGGTCACTAAATGAGTATTGGTTGGCATTGCAGTTGGTCATACCACTGGGTGTCATGCAATTTCATCTGTGTTGGGGGATTAAAGGATACCATAGCACATCTTTAGCTCACTGTGATGGTGCCATCTTTGCCACTTTCAATCCACAATGTATGTATTTTGATATTTGATGTCCAACACTCAAATGATCTTTTGCTCACTCTCTATGACAGAGCCACCATGAATTGTCGCTTGATTCATAGTAACAATGACTACTTTTGTGTGAAGTGTGGAGTTTTTTGATGACCTGAAACTACTGATTCTTCAAACTTATCAAAGAAATTTCTTTTTCTTGTGGATGCTCTGTAACAGATTTATATCCATGCACTGACGGATTCAATACATTAAAGTGTAATGTTGCAATACATTAAGGGAAACACATCACTTTCTTCAAATTCTTCTGTAAAGACCATTCAGCCGGTTTCCACAAGGTTAAAACAAATGTTTAAAAATTTTGTGACTTTTTATTCACCTTTTTCAATTTTTGCTCACATTGCATCGCCAGGATAGCATGTCTACTATGAATCAGAGATAAATGACATTACATATTGTAAGATGTGAAATTGTAGGAGTGAATGACATGGTTAAAGACTTCAATAATTCCAGAGAGTAGATGATGCACACTTTGCTGTACAAAGGTGTAAACTGGAAGTGGCAACTTTAATGGCACGTAAAGGGGATGGATAGTAACTGATCAGTGGGAATCAGGGGGAATGCTGGGGAATGATTGTTCCAATCCTTGTGAGATTCATTAAGAGTATTGTTGTGTGAAAATTATTTGCTTCAGAATGGTCTCATAGTCAAGTAATGTGCAGTTTAATGTTTCTAGGTTAGCATGCCTGTACAGTGACGGGACATTAAACTTGAATATGAGACCATTCTGAAGCAAATAATTTTCACACAACATTAGATATATAATGTGCTCTTAAATGAATCCCACAAGAATTGCAACAATCACCCCCAGCATTACCACTGATTCCCGCTGATCAGTTACTAGCCATCCCCTTTAAATGGTACTTCAGTTTTTCACATATTAAACATAGCAATGTTTGTTTTCTTTTCCTTAAAACAATGTAAACAAAAAATATTCCTGCTTGTGTCTTTGTTTTTGTGATGATTGTCTTCTATCATAAATGAAACCAAAGCATGTCAACTTAAAGGGGATGGCTAGTAACTGATTAGTGGGAATTAGTGGGAATGCTGAGGGATGATTGTTCCAATCCTTGTGGGATTCATTTAAGAGTACATTATATATCTACTGTTATGTGAAATTTATTGGCTTCAGAACGGTCTCATATTCAAGTTATGTACAAATTAATGCCCCGTCACTGACCAGGCACGCTAACCTGGAAACATTGAACTCCACATTACTTGAATATGAGACCATTCTGAAGCAAATCATTTTCACACAACAATAGATATATAATGTACTCTTAAATGAATCCCACAAGGATTGGAACAATCATCCTTCAGCATTCCCACTGATTCCCACTGATCAGTTTGTATACTAGCCATCCCCTTTAAGAGGTTGGAAAAGGAGTAGTATGTGGTAGGCATATCGATATGGCTGATAAAGGTAAACATATCAATCAATTTTATTGTTTCCATGAACTGTTGCTCCATCATATCAAACTTTGTTACGGTACTTTTTAACTGCTAACATGCCCTAAGGTAGAAATAAATTGCAGTTCTTCAAATGCAACTAACCCGCATGATTCTATCTTGCAGGCATACAACTAAAATTTCATGAGTATATCAGTCACAAAATCAGACATAAACAGTACTTTGATATATTATCAATAGAAATGAGTGTTAGGTCAAGTGTGTTATATGAAAATTCTCTTCATGCTGGAGCCTCAGATTTATCCTTTATGAGAATGATTTTCAAGTTATTTCAAAATGAATTGTCCACTCAAAAAGGTTTGCAGTTACATGTATAAGTTTGAGATCAGATCCCAGTGACTGTAGAATGTTGTCGGTCAATATGAACCTTTGCCCCTCTTCCAGCATGGGTACTTTTGCCAATTTCAAACGCCTTTGACTGTAAGACCCTTAACTCTTCGCACACTCTACTTCAATTAGATGAACAGCACAGATCAAGCTTCCCAATCCATATGCCACTGGCTTGGTCTAGCCTGTAATTGTCTCTATGTTGTTTTTTTTTTTTCAACACTGTCACAGACAGCTGAAATCAAAACAACCCTACAATACTTGTCATACGTCTGTGACCCTCTCACCATACGAGTCTGATGAAGTCACAAACCCTAAATCCTACGAAATTGTCAAACAAAGCAACCTTAATGAAAAGTATGAAGCTGGAGATGAAAGATCAAAATTTGAAAGTCAGGCATATTGATTATATTTCTGTCTGAACTTCAAAGCCCTTGGATAATTTGATGTCAGATGCTCTGCATGTCTCCTGAAGCATTTAGCTGCCGTATGCTGAATTGTCCTTCTCATGAATTTCAGTGCCTAATCCCAATATGCCTAAAAGCATCTAACCTTCAGTTCCTAAACCTCCCTGTATATGGAGGCTGGCAATCATATTGTTGTTTTTTTAACACTTTTGTTGAGTTTGCTTTTTTTTAAAGAGGGTTAAATTATATATGGCTGAAGAGCATAGAGTCTAGAATTTCTGAAGTTATTAAGATAAAAGAATTATATGTTTATACCCCATAACTTATCAGGCTCTCATGGTGATTAGTGTAATTTTGGCTGTTCCATTAGACTCTAGTATAGATATTTACCGGTAGTTGTCATGTCTAATTTTGTTGATTGTCTTCATTTACATTTTAGTCAGAGCCCTCATCTTGGTTGCCATGGGAAACCAGCTTTTTGTAGCAATCTCAATCAGACAATAGTATGGAGAGTGAGATTAGTCTCCTTTTCAGTTTGAAGACATGTGCAGACTTGTCAACATTTTGCTTTGCATGAAAGCTATGATATTGATCAAGATATTGATCGAGATATTGATCAAGAATTTCTCCCATTAGGTTGTGGCAACACTTAGTACAGGTTGGTATTCAGGGGTATGAGAAATTCCATGGCAACTTAATCAAAGTTCTTGAAACTTTTTGAAATGCTTGTGCAGGATGACAGTAGCCACAGAGAGTTACTTCACTCTTCATCTGATGATAGTATGATTCGTAGGAATGCATTGCTTTTGATATCTCAAGAATTGTGATTTTGTGATCATGTGCATGAACTTTGTGTTGTCACATAAAAATTTGATACTCTAATCTGCAATCTTCCAAAAATTCTTCTTCCCTTTGCCAAAGGGAATTGATAAGGTTTCATAACCTTTGTAAGAGTTAACCCAAGATCATTTTTGGAAGTCTCTGCGACACACATTGATCAGCATTATTTGTTTTGCCCGAAACAGAGACACAGTGCCTGTGCCTTGAAACATACATTTCATTTGAAGTATTTCATGAATACTGGTTGTGAATTATCTTTATTTCGGTTGTTCAAAAATCATCTCTTCAGTCAGCAGTGCTGACAGTTATGGTGGTAGAGCAGAGCAGGTTGGCATACACTTTTGTACTGCAGGTTGTTTGTGGATGTCTGTACCTGTTAGTGTGTGTGTGTGTGTTTGTGTGAATGATATGCTAAGTTTTGCTTTGAATAAAAATAAGAGGTCAAATGAACTTGCTCATTAGCATTTTTTATATTGATTGGCTTGCACAAACAAAACGCACGAAGAATCTTGTCTGGATTTCACAGAGGAAATGGCATGGTATCTAAACAAAAAACTGCATGTCTTATTGCTTTAATAAACAAATTAACATTTCTATGTTCTCTCTCAACCACTGACAACTAACCCCCAGCTATGTTATAGCTTGCAGTTTGCATTTTATTAGTTGAAGACATAGCATGGAGGCAGGATAAGTTTGCAGTGTTGTTTGTCAGTGAAAAGTCACATGACCTGTAAAATGATCTTTTCTTGCTCTTGACTGACATCAATATTCAAGTTCAAGTTCAAGTTCAATCATAGTTTATTGCTCTCATGTTGCAAAATGAAGCAAGTAACAAATCATCCAAATATCAAGGAGATACAAAAGTGGCTGAAATAGCTTTATTGATATACTTTAAATTCTGGTGTACAGGAACAGCATATTTCATGCAGGTTGTGTATTCTTGAGCACACCCAGAGCATTTCTTTAAGAATTGTCACTTTTGTTACTTGTGTCCTTTTGCCAATCTGGAGCAGTATGTGTTAAATTAAGAACTTGCAGACCACATAGCATGAACGAGCATAGAACGGGATGGGATGGATTCTAGGTTGGATCGATAGTTGCACCTGGGCTACAAGCACAAGCTTAGACTGTGCTTTCTTAATTGGTTTGACATTCTTTGATAAGTATGGGACTCAACAAATGCTGCAGTGGAAAATACAACTACAGACTCCATTGTTTGTTTGTTGGTTGGTTTGGCCGGAAATTGAAGAATTTTAGTTACATGCAGTATTGAAATTCATATACCAGTAGCCTCATTTCATGCTTCACCCATAAAGCATCAATGAAGTAGATGGCATGTGTTAGAGTAGCATAGCCTTCAATCCATGTTCTCCATGACACAACACACACAATAGCTTCTAGAAAGTCTCAGTTGTGTATGAGTACCACTCTATTTTCATAGGTCGGTTTATAGTGCTGCATGCTATAGTTTTGAGGTGGCCTACCCTTACTTGAAAAGCAGAAGTGCTGCATAAATTCAGTGGAGCTAACAAATAAACTTCAGCTTCATTGCTCTCCAAATTCATCTGGCACCTGAAATCATAACAAAGTAGTCATCTACTGTATATGTGATGCTACATTGCTATCAGCCAAATGAACTGCAATTTATTGAGAGATATTGAAAGGGGGAAAATTAAACGAAAAGCCTTGAAGCTAGGTTAGGCCAGGTGGCACTCACAGGGATCCAATAGATGACGTGCTGCCCTCATCTCTGCTTGATACCAATACAGACTGGCAAGAGGACCAGGAGGAAGATGGCCCGATGCTGTCTCACTGGAGCTCAGAGGATGTCCTCAGTCCTGTTGCCATGGAAGGTAAGACACACCCATCATCTTCTTCTTTGTAGTCTTGTAATGTTGAGTGAGCTCAGACAAGGTGGTATATGGCACATAAGTCTTTTTATGACTATTTGTCACATCCTGCCAAGACTTCAGACACATGTTGTAGCTCTCCATCTCATGTCATTTGTTCTTTACAGTGACCATATCAGATTAACAGTGGAAAACATGAGATATGCATGCCTAAACTGGGGCATGAAAGTCACATGGAGCTTGACTTAAAACAAATCAGAATGTGGCACACATGAGTTGATAAAGACTTGCTTTTTGTTAATTTGTGCTTTCAGAAGATGCCTACATGTGCTGCAAACACAAGTTCGTACCAATTTCTAAATGGGAATTATGCCTAGAAAATGCTGTTTTTTCTTTTGCAACAACAGCAACATTAAATAAAGTGATCAAATTTGTGAGGAGTAGGCTTTATTTTTTTAGTCGACAAGATGAAAACACCTCAACCATTCAAAAAAAAAATGATAATAAATTGATATTGATAATAAAATTCAGGAGAGAAAGATCAAATGGAATCAAAGTACATCTTGACTGATTAGTGGACTATCATAGTCCAGCATCTGAAAATCAATTTGTCTTTAACAATCATTGAGAGATTTGTTCACCAAGCACTTATCTCATACCCTGGATACATTGATTTTCCATATTTGAAAGCTAGCTTTTTTACCTTGAAGTACTGTAAAAGTGGATATTTTTGCACGCCTAATTTTTCATGCTCGGCTGGGTAAGCTGGATTTTGCATTTTTTTAATTCCATGTAATCAGGACATTAACTACTGGAACATATGGCATGCAAAAATATTTCATGTGCTTTTATTTTTGCGCCAGTGTCTGGTTGCGCATAATGCACAAAAATTTTCACTTTTACAGTGAAGACCAACAAGATACAAAAGAGTTCATTGATAGTGACCTGGGTTTCTTAATTATGCCTCTGCCACGAAGTGGTGCTAGAGGCATTATGTTTTCGGGTTGTCCGTCTGTCTGTCCGTCCGTCCGTCCTTCCGTCCGTCGGTCCATCCTTCCGTCCGTCCGTAATGAATTTTGTGGACAGCATATTACTAAAAAACCTTTTGAGGTATCCTAATGAAACTTGGCATGTATGTGTATTAGGGGGTGAAGTTGTGCCTATCAACTTTTGGGTGCACATGCTCAAGGTCAAAGGTCAAAAGGTCAAGGTGAAATATGTAAAATTTCACTATTTCCACCATGTCTATGCAATGCCTGAAGATATTTTCTTGAAACTTCGAGTATACATGTATTACCCAATTAAGATTCTCTGGTGAAAGTTTGGGGTCATGAGGTCAAAGGTCAAAAGGTCAAGAAAAAATATTGAAACTTCACTTTTTTCTCCGTACCTTGGAAATTGTTCAAGGTATCTTCATGGAACATAGTATATATACATGTACTGACTGGCAGTGATTATCTAGAGAATATAGGGTTCATGGGGTCAAAGGTCAGGGTCAAAGGTCAAGGGCAACACTTCAAAATTTTACTATTTCCCTCATATTTATGCAATGCCAACAGGATTATTTTTTTTTTTACACTTGGTGTATGCATGTATAACCTAATAGAGATTCTCTGGAAAGTCTTTTTTCTTTTTTTTTTTGCCTCAAAGGTCAAAAGGTCAAAGATCAAGTGAAAGTGCTGAACTAACTTTTTCCTCCATATCTCGGAAGTGGCTCAAGTAATCTTGATACTTACTACATATTTATGCATGTTCTGCCTGACAGTGATTATCTTATGAATTTTAGGGTCAAAGACCAGATGAAAATGGTAACAATTTACTATTCAATACAGAAATTACACTTTTTCTCCATACCTTGAAAATTGTGCAGTGCATAAACTTATGAATGGATCAAAGTCAAGTTAAAGTCTCTAAATCCCCAAATACATGCTCTCCTATTCATCCAATTAAACCAAGGTCAAGGAAGGTGAATATTCAACACATTTGTGACAAACTTGTCATTTTAATATTTTTGCCAATTTTGTGAAAATGTAATCACACATTGTCCACATGTACTATAGACCTATATAGGAGAACCATGCATTATGGCGGAGGCATACCAGTTGCCATTGCGACATTTCTAGTTTTCATTTTAATTTGCAACACAGGAGGCGGTGTTCACTTTGCATCTGAGGAGGGTGGGGCCTCCCACCTGCACATGGCTGACGGGGGTAGCATGCCCTCAGACATCACCGTACTCTTCCTCGTGCTACACGGTGGCAACGTGCTCGATGGCATGCAGGAGTCCGGGGCCAAGAGCAGCGACATCAACACCTTCAGGATGGCCTTCGATGCCGTGGTTAGGGCGCACTTTCCTATGGCGCAGGGCAGGATTGTGGTCAAGCTGGTCACCTGTCCGTCCACCTGCCACGAGGCGGTCAGCCTCATCACCAGGTTTGTCTCCCCACTGTGTGCTGCTTGGCTCCTTGCTCCACCCATTCAGTCCCAAATGTGCTCAGGCTGACAGTATGAAATGGATAATGATTACAATATGAAATGGGTAATACAGACATTGTGAAATGGGTGATACAGTCAGTGTGAAATGGGATGTTTGAGGAATCAGAGGAGGAAATGAAAGAAAAGCATATTATGAATTTATTGGGATTTATTAGCCTTAAAGTACATGTAAGACTAATTTAGGCAGGTTTTATGTTTCTGTTTAAGAAAAGAATGCACATATTTTATAGAATTGGAGACTTGCCTTGAGATGATATGACAAGGATTAAAGGTTGTTTTTTTTTTTTTTCTGGAGAACAGACTGTTTTGTATTGGACTTATAAACAGTTGATGTACATTTTATCTATTGATGATGATGTATCTGTGTAGCATGTTGGTCAGAGAGATTGAGATCACTCAAACATAAAGCCTTGATATTGGCAAGAATTGTGATTAAATAGAGGATTCATTTGTATGATGTCCTTGGAAATTGAATAGTGTAACAGTTACACTATTCTCCTGCATCATCGTAAAGTCAAGAAAAAAATATGTCGTTACCCCTGCGTTCACACCTAGTCCCCGCGAGGAAAAACCAGTGGTGCTGGAATTTCCCCTCCAAAATCATGGTGTGGACATTAACTGGGACTTGTCGTCCCCTGCGAGGCAAGTCCAGGCTTGGAGGGAGAGTGACCTTGGATCGGAATTGATTGCCCCTAGCTGTATTCATCAAATGTACGCATGCACAAAGTCTGGTTGCAAGTAGCAGGGCTCACCCCAAGTCCCAATAGCTCCACAGCTCGGGGACAGTCAAGATAGCAGTTTGGACTGTCAGTCATGAATAAGATAAGATCTCTGGTGACTGTCCTCGAGATGCGAGGTCTAGTGTGAACAGGAGGTACTTCTCATGCTGCTGTGATGCATTTACTCAGAGCAAGATAACATTTGAGAATTGACTATTTCAACCCCTCTAGCCTAGGGCCGTGTGGTGGGGACAGTAGCTCATCAGCCTTCGACAACAAACTCCAGACCAATACGGGTGACTTTGTGCCCATCGGAGCCCTGTCCATCATGGCGACGTCGACCCCCGACTACGTGGAGGCCGTGACGACGACTGTGTCGAGGATGAACGCTGCATACCAGGAGTTCATCAAGACGGAAGAAGGGCACAGATTCCAGGGACAAGTAAGACACTTCGTTTGCATGGCAACATCTTTTAAAGTGTTGCCAATTTGTGAATCGGAAACTTATGTAATAGTTCCTCGTTTGTACTGGCAGCAGCTCTACGGGCTTTACAGATTCCCTGTAAAAGCTTTGAATAAAGCTCTTCTTAATAGATTATATGTGTTTTGGAGGATATTTTCGGCTTATTTGGCAAAGTTCTTCCCAATTTTTGAATGTCAGATGTAAAACAAAAACTTATTTGATAACATTGTTTAGTATCAGCATGTGCCTGTGCCAGGTACCACAGTAGCATGTAGCAGGCTGCCCTGTTGGAGGATCTCCTTTCTTTCAACAAGTCCTTCCAATTCGACCTAAGATCGTTAGTAGATGGCATTGGTTACAGTATCTTGTCTGTCTCCAATAGTTACCTCAAACTATCCTTTAGTAAAACAACTTTTTTTTTCTTTTTAAATCAATTTACTCTGTATTAAATGTGACCCTGCATCAAAAACCCCAAAATGTCCCTTAACTCAGATTACTGTATAAGTGGTTTCTTTCGCGGTGGTTTTATTTTCGCGCTTTTCGCGCTTTGAGGTTGAACCACGAATTTAACATCACGCGAAAATGTTTTGAACTCGTGGCTTGTTACAATGCTATCATTACCGACCGCGAATTTAAACACACGCGAAAAAGTCGGCACCGATGGAAACCTCGAAAGTTTCTGAACGCGAAAGAAACCACTTTTACAGTATTAGTTAACGGGCAGATTCTAAAAGAGCTGACTCTACGCTTTGAAGTGACATGTAATTCAATGCAAATAGACTTTCCTATTACAACCCATCTAAAGATTGGAAAGAAAGAACACACTTTGGAAAAGTGTGTATACTGTTACAAGAGGCTTTGAAGTGTAAGGTCTACTACAGTATTCAAGTGCTTAGTCTCACTCAGTGGTGCTCTGTGCAATGAATGGAACAAAAAATATGATACAAAACTCCATAGCAACCACTATCGAAGAATTATCAAACTAAACTGAAACTTTCCACAGTGATGAAGTACTTTGTATTCATGACTGATACTAACTTTCAATGCACTGGCAACATTCTTCAAGGGTTATTAGAGTTGAAAGTGAAGGTAGTTTTTGAAGGGTTTCTTGTACTCCAAAATATGTAAATCTGAGGAAACCTAATTCGGACAAGAAAAACTTTTCCGATACGTTTGTTAATTTACAGATCAGCAGTTGCGATCTTAACAAATGTAATTTGTAGAGGGAGACAAATTGAAGAAACTCAAACCTGAATAAAAATTCTGCAAGAAAAACTGCAAAAAGAAAGTTTCCAATTTGTTTTATGATTCCCAAACTTTCAAAATGTATAGAAGAATAACCTTTTCAGAAGATATAAAAAAACCCCTCAAGATTTGACATGGCTGACCCATTTCACCTGTTTTGAGTCCCCACAGAAAATCAGGTGGTAACACTGTTGGTTGGTTTTGTGATGCATGGTCACATATATTTGAAGAATCTAGGCATCTTTCAACTGCACAGAGAAAAGACTTTGCTTCATCTAGTGTTTACCACAGTGAGAAGTTTTTGTGTTGTGGCACTGAAGATTTCCACACTACCTTAGTTTGTTTTACATGTCTCACCTTCAAATTGAAAGCCTTTAATTACATGTACTATTGTTTATGAAATTAGCTCTCAATTATAAACTTATGTGAAAAGATTGATATTTTCTATATTCTGTTTTGCAGGTGTGTGTAGTGGCAGATTGTATGGGGTCCATTCTGGGATACGACGCCTTGTCCAGGGGTATCCTGATGCATGGCCACCAGTATCTATCACCGACCAGTAGCCACTGCAGCAGCTTCTACGACGCCCCTGTCTCTCCCCCAGCCCCATCAACCCCCACTGGTAGTCCGGTCCCTAGTAGCTCCCCCACCCCCAACAGTGCCCAGTCGGCGGCGTCGATGTCCCCGCCGCCCCCTCACAAATGCCCCAGCAACACGGCCGTGGAGATGCTGCGCTCATCTGAGTACGACACCCCCCGCAAGCACACCAGCATGAGCACCAACAACCTGCAGTCGATGCACGATGCCGCTGCGGCCGCCGGGGGGCGCTCTCCGACTGGCGTGCTGTACGAGCGTGCCAAGCGCTTCTCCAACCCCACCTTCTCCACGAGGGATTCGTTCCAAGGCTGTGGGGTCGACGTCGGCCCCGATGGCCGTCGTATCAGCCTCTGCTCCCAGGTCAGTATGACCTCTGACATGATCGTACCCAAGGTGGAGTTTGAGGTGACTCACTTCTTCATGTTTGGTTCACCACTGGGCATGGTGCTGGCTTACAGGAGGTCTCTTCAAGACTTCAGACCTGGTAATCACTCTTCTCTTCTCCTTTTTTTTACCCCCTATATTCATTCCAGTAGTTGTTCATAGTTTTCCATCTTTCAAAATCAATGACTGTAATTTGTGCTTCATGTCATTAAAATTAACTGTAATAATAGTGAATGGCTCTTGTGGGGGTTCGAATTTTCTGGGAATTTCTTGATTAACCAGTGACGCTTCAAATTCAATAAAAGAAAAGTATGGAAACCCCCCCCCCCCTCCGTTATTCATGTTAAATAAGAGAACAAGAATTGTCTTCCAATGTCTTTCAGTGGTGTCAGAAATTAAGGTTGACCAGTTGTACCTTTTTATGTTGCCCTCTACCCATGGAGTACTGTATTGTATGCCAAATATTTCGCAAGTTTTTAATTTTTACAAATTTGGCAAGTCAAATGCTCTTCACAAATTTAAAGACACGCAAAAATATTGGCTCTGATCCTGATATGAATGTGATGTGCGGGTATAGATTTCTTCATTCAGTACAGTAATCTGTGATCGGAAATTTAACCACTCATGAAATCGTTGGGTAGTCCCGATTTGTGAAAATTTAGACTCGCTATATATATATATATATATATATATATATATATATATATATATATATATATATATATATATATATATATATATATACATATATATACATATGGTGTATACAGTAAGTTGTATGTCCTTTCATCTAATGATATGCCCAGTTTGAGCTGGAGTTATACTATTTTGAATCCACCAGATTTTTTTTTTTTTCACTGTGCAAGCTGATATCAAATGCTAAATGTTATTGGTCTGTTAGTCCGTGTTCAAATGCACATTTGTTCACTTTGACAGACATAACTAAGTCTTAATACCAAGTCCATTGCAAAATGTCAGTTTCAAATTTGTAATAATAATGCCAAATATAAAACATAATTAATTGTCATAATATTTGTCCTCTATCATCTTGGTTTTGTTGATTTTAGATATTTGCTTCAGTTTTTTTTTTTTTTTTTCATTTGTTATCACGAATCTTTTAGCCCAGCCCATAAAGCCAGTCTGCAGCCAGTTGTACAACCTGTTCCACCGGACAGACCCCTCAGCGGCCCGCCTCGAGCCCCTCCTACACAGCAAGTTCTCCCTGGTCACGCCCTTTTCGGTGGAGAGGTACCAGAAGTACCCCCTTGGTGATGGGCGACGGAGCGGGTTGAGTGAGTGCATCCCACTTTTACGCTTTCCAGTTTTGTTTTTGTTGTTATTGTTGTTGTTGGGTTTTTTTTTTTTCCACTAAGTGAATTATATTGTATGCTGTGAGAATTGCCTGCACTGATTTAATATCATCTTATAAATTTCACATATGCATATTGTTGTTTGAACAACAAATAAATTACTGATTTTCATCAAAGTAGACTACAGATACACCACATTCCCATAATGAGGAACATTAAAAAAATGTTCAAATGTTAAATCCTGTTTTACATTTATGGTAATGATGATAGTTCAGCTTGAAAATGTAACATTTTTGTCATTTTAAGGGAATATTTCAAGTGTTCTATTTACGATATGTGTGACTCTATACTGGGATTTTTGCTCTTGCTACTTAGCAGCAGGGTATAACTTGATCTAGAAAATGCTGTCTGTGGCTACAATTCATTATAAGATGTCCATGACAGTCTTCATCTGGAATTTTGTTGGGAAGACTATAATCTAAGAGTACATGTAGTTTCAATGTTGATGGGGCAGAGTGAAGTATACTTCTCTGGCTTCAGATAATGTAATCTCATTAAGGACAATAGCTGATGTAGTTTTCTACCTATTCTGATTTGCATTAACATGCTCTCTACGTAAGTGCAATGTATACTTAAATTTTGCTGTAACTATCAGGCTAATGGTCAATGATCTATTTGAATTCTTAATGTTACCATTTGTATTGTAATCTCTGTAAAGTGTTAGTTTTGGTTTCTACATTGAGGCCGTGGTGTTCATGAATAGAGAAATGATTTTACTGCCCTTCTTTCTCATGGTACAAATATATATGTCTTTCTCATCCTGTCTCACTATCTCTCTCTCCCTCTCTTTCTCTATCTATCTACCTGTCTATCTATCTGTCTATTTATTGTCTGTCTATTCATGTTTCTGTCAATTCATTTATTTATCTTTCTTTCTGTCTTTGCATTTCTCTTGTTTTTCTATCAATTTTCTGTCTGTCTGTCTCTCTACCTATTTATCTATCTATCCATCTTTCTATCTATCTTTCTATCTATCTTTCTATCTATCCATCTTTCTATTCATCTTTCTATCTATCTTTCTATCTATCCATCTTTCTATTCATCTTTCTATCTATCTATCTATCTATCCATTTTTCTGTTCATCTTTCTATCTATCTTTCTATCTATCCATCTTTCTTTCTATCTATCCATCTATCTATCCATCTTTCTATCTATCTTTCTATCTATCCATCTTTCTATCTTTCTATCTATCCATCTTTCTATTCATCTTTCTATCTATCTTTCTATCTATCCATCTTTCTATCTTTCTATCTATCCATCTTTCTATTCATCTTTCTATCTATCTATCTATCCATCTTTCTATTCATCTTTCTATCTATCTTTCTATCTATCCATCTTTCTATCTTTCTATCTATCCATCTTTCTATTCATCTTTCTATCTATCTATCTATCCATCTTTCTATTCATCTTTCTATCCATCTTTCTATCTATCTTTCTATCTATCCATCTTTCTGTCTATCTTTCTATCTATCCATCTTTCTATCCATCTTTCTATCTATCCATCTTTCTATCTATCTTTCTATCTATCCATCTTTCTATCCATCTTTCTATCTATCTTTCTATCTATCCATCTTTCTATCCATCTTTCTATCCATCTTTCTATCTATCTTTCTATCTATCCATCTTTCTATCTATCTTTCTATCTATCCATCTTTCTATCTATCTTTCTATCTATCCATCTTTCTATCTATCTATCTTTCTATCTATCCATCTTTCTATCTATCTTTCTATCTATCCATCTTTCTATCTATCTTTCTATCTATTCATCTTTCTATCCATCTTTCTATCTATCTTTCTATCTATCCATCTTTCTATCCATCTTTCTATCTATCTTTCTATCTATCTTTCTATCTATCCATCTTTCTATCCATCTATCTATCCATCTATCTATCCATCTTTCTATCTATCTATCTATCTATCCATCTTTCTATCCATCTTTCTATCCATCTTTCTATCTATCTATCTATCTATCCATCTTTCTATCCATCTATCTATCCATCTTTCTATCTATCTTTCTATCTATCCATCTTTCTATCCATCTTTCTATCCATCTTTCTATCTATCCATCTTTCTATCTACCTATCTATCTATCCATCTTTCTATCTATCTTTCTATCTATCTTTCTATCTATCTTTCTATCTATCTTTCTATCCATCTCTCTCTATATATATATTTATGTATGTATGTGTGTATGTATGTATGTATGTATCTATCTATCTATCAATCTGTTTATCTATCTATCTATTCAGTCAATCTATCTAAGTTCATATCTCTCCCCATACCTCTCCCATCTCTCACTATAGTTGATGCCATCACTGCTAACATGCTGCTATTCTCTGAGGGAAGGGCCGATGGATTCGCTAGGAGGCACGCCAGCGTGGCGAGCTCGGCCAGCGAGGCAGGGGAGACGGAGGGCGTCCTGTCTGGACCAGCATTACACAGTAACTATCCCATCAACTTTAGAGACTTCCTTCTCTCCTCTTATACTTCTTTTGGTGCAGTTGGCCAAGATGGCTTGTCTTGGGGATAGTGTGGTGACCCAAGGTGGAACTCTTGCATTATACATTGTACATAATTGTGAATGGTCACAAGTGCAGTGGTACTAGATTTTGCATGAGGTGAAAGATCGGGGCGCTCTATTCAACGAGGCTAAACTGAGTTGAATAGTGCGCCTCATCTTTTACCAAGTGTGAAATTTTGTTCCATTGCACAAGTGAAGACCATAACGATACACCATTTGTTTTATACAACACCTTGAACGTAAAAAGATGGGGTCTGCACAGATTCTTGAAGTTAGCACAGAAATGGCAACCATTTCCGTGAAAGACGAATGAGTAGCCGCACTGTTACAGTCGAAGTTGAAGTTGCTTACAAAATGTGTGACAAAAGTATGCGCTTGTAAGCGCACTTGTAATTGTTGAGTGCTGGCGGCAAATGTTTGTTTATTGTGGCATCAGAGCCATGCAATGGAACACATACGCTATCTATTTTTGCTCAAACAAAATTGCATGGCTGACAGCCACAGCGTGCGATTGCACTTTTAACTGAGTGTCATGTGATGAGCAATCTACCAATCGGATAGCTGCAGTCTTTTTAGGTGTTGTATAATACTTATAAAATTATATGTGTATGTGTCGTTCTTTTCTCTCCCCCCCCCCCCCCCCCCCCTTGTTCATAAAAACAGTTTCAGTTGGTTTCTCTGCTGTAGCTGCTCTTTGGAAGAAGTGAAGAGGTGTATATCCCATACATTGATTGTGGTGCTCCCATGGTGGAGACCTCTGTTCTACATTCTACAGTACCTACATTTGAGTGATATGGCAGGGCATTATGTTTCGATGAAGAAGAAAGATATGCTACGACACAAAAGTTTGTAACAGGTTGTCACTTCTTTCTGGAAAAAGAAACATTTTTCTCCTTTTTGTGTGTGTGTAGACAGACACTTCACAGATGGTTTTTCTTCCAAACGAAGAAGTTGTACATGTTTCTCACCAATAAAGCCTACAGTATTATGAGCATGCATTGTGAGCTCAGTGTACTTTGATTGAGTAGAATTTATAAGATTATTGCCTAATACTCATCACATCAAACTTAGATCTGCCCCCCTTCTTGTGAATTAGTGAGTTAAGGACTTTCTCATCTATTTTTAGAAAATAACAAGAGTATATAAATGGCTCTAGAATATCAAAGACATTATCTGTTCTTCATTTAAAGGTATTGTTTACTATTGGGAGCAGTGATTTAAAAAATGTTCGAGTTATCACATTTGATGCATATATGTAGGTCAGTTGTATTACAAAACATCCTACCATATAAAAAAGAATTACAATAAATCCTAAAATATAAGGAGATTTCACAGTTCACAGATTTTTCTTAGTAAACCATAACTGTAGATGGTTTATTCTAGAGAAAATTTTATTATAAATCTTGTTCACATTTTGTATATTCTATGATACTTAACATTGATTATATTGGTAAATGTTTTTACATTGGTTGTTTCTATTCTTAACTCACATTTTAGAAGTATTTTGAAGCACTAATGTTAGATTTTTGTTTCATCTGCAAATGGTAAATAATGCCTTTAAATTGTTTGCATTAAAAGTGTTTCAAACTTGATGTGATGATAGATAATGTCCAGACCTTCATTTTTCTAGTGTCAAAATGTATCTTGCCATGAATTATTTACAATGTGAAAATGAACCAGTCAGTCATTGTTAGTACTTGATGCCCTTCTAAGCCGTTAAGTGAGGAAAAGTAGTGTGAATGTATGGGGAGGAAAAAAAATCCAGGTACTTCAGGAAAAAGTGCAGTTAGAGAGATCACCTACATATCCTGTTTTTTTTTTTCACTCAAAAGCCATATCAGTATCAACTGTTTGTACGGGCAGCTGCAGTATATGACCCAACAGTGACTTGCTGTTATAAAATGCTATGTAAAGTAAGAATCAGTGGAAAGTTTACATGTATGCATATCTGTTAGTGTGTGTGTGTAAATTTGTATACATTTGTACTTGAACATTTACATACTTTATTCTTTAGAAATTATCATTGTATCATGATGTGTGTAAATATGTTTTCGAATAATTGACAATTGTACTGAAATTTTCATTTGCTGTTTTTATTCACATTCAAGTGAATGCATGTGATTGATGCAATGATAAAGTCGTCTGTTGAGAATGAGAAGGGCTTTAAGTCTTCTCGAACACTATGGGTTTTGTGGTCACTTAACGCCCTTATCATTCTCAACCGACAAACTATTGAATGAAATAAAGCAAAAATTCCTGGAAAAAGACATGCATGGAATATACACAATTTATTTACATGGCAGTATGTCACACATACAAAATCTGTGATGTGAATTTCGCAATGCGTTGAAATGCCAGCACCGCTATTGTACCACCCCTTCAACTAAACATGGGAGTGATGAAATTCATTTATGTGTTTATTTTAGCTGTCAATGCAATCACATCAAAATGGTGGGGTAGCAAGAGGTTGGACTACGCCCTCTACTGTCCCGAGGCTCTACAAGCATTCCCGACGGGCGCCCTCCCTCATCTGTTTCATGCCAGTTACTGGGAGTCGACCGACACGATTGCATTCATTCTCAGACAGGTAATGAGGAGTCACACCTGGAAAGAGAGTTCTGAAAAATGTTTGTGTCATGATTGAACAGTATAATATGTAATTGTAGTAGCCATCTGCAAGTATACAAAGCTTCAGTTTGTCGAGCTGTAAATTTGCTTATTCTTGTGTATGGACAGAACCAATGTCTGTAGAGTTTGTGAAGTAGGGGGATAAACTTTTAAACTAGATACTGTCAGTAGGTTTCTGTTGTGATGGTTCCATAGTGTGACAGCTTTCCTTGAGTGTCCGTTCCCTTGAGTGTGTTTGCATTTGCGGTTTGTGCGTTCTTTTTTTTTTTTCCTACAAGGATAGCGAGGCAAGCTATTCCAATTTTCTAATGCAGAATTGCATGTTTATGTGTCATGCAGAATGAATTGCACATAGAGAAAATGAATTGAAAGTAAACTGTGGAATACAAGTAGTACGAAGTGTGTGGTATATTAGCACCCTAAGTTTGCTTGTTGCTGACTATAGAAATTCAAGTGTGTGAAAGGAAATATGATCTGCAGAGCTCTACTTCTCTTTGTAGCATATTCTACTTTCACGTGTAGTGAGAACTGTATGTGGTGATAACATAGCTTGATGTGTTTCTACATGTTATAAAGGAATTGCTGATTCTAAATGCTGAGTGAATAATGTGTATTTGGGGGCACTGTGGTGTAGCGGATAAGACTCCTGACTCCGAATCGGAGGACTCGAATTTGATTTCTGCCCAGTGCTTACATCCCTGGACAAGATGTTTTAACCCACTACAAACCTGTATGTCCCTTTCAACCCAGGTGTATAAATAGGTACCTGGCAACACTAGGGTAATTATAATGGCAGGGCCCTCTTGTAGAGCAGTGGCAATACTGAAGAGGCTACCCTGATAAATAAGACATTATTATCATTATGATCATTATTATTATTATGATCATCATTATTATTATTATTATTATTATTATTATTATTATTACAGTATTATTATTATTATTATTATTATTATTATTATTATTATTATTATTATTATTATTATTATTATTATTATTATTATTATTATTATTATTATTATTATTTCCGCCAATGGAGGAGGTTATGTTTTCGTTACCGTTGGTTTGTGTGTACAATATATGTTCGCTAGTTAGTTAGTTTGTCCATGTGTAAAATAACTCAAAAAGTAGAGAACGGATTGGGATGAAACTTACAGGAAAGGTTGAGAATGACACGAGTAACAAACAATTAACTTTTGGTAGTGATCCAAGAATTTTGGGGGAATTTATGAAGGATTTTTGATATTTTGGCAGGTAGGGTCAATGAACTTGGGAGTTCAGGCTGCGCGTATTTGAGGTTTGCAGTTAGTGCGTGCTCTATTTTCTGCTAGGGCGAGGCGTGCCGTGCAGCTGAGGGTTTATGACGTAACAGAGGCTTCTATATTGGGAAATCGGGTGACTTTCAGCATACTATAAACACTTTCAGCATGCTATAAGTACATATGGGTGGAAATTACTGATATCTCTATGGAAGAACAAGATCAGTGGTGGAAATGAGCTGCATGCTTGGTAGAGGTCTGCGCTCTCAGAGTGCTTCTCTAGTTATTGTTATATTTTTATGTCTTCCAGGTGTTCCATAGTGACAGCATCAGTGGCCATGGGGGAGATGGGTCAGTGATGGCAAACTTTGTACCAGCCCAGCCCAGGGAGAAGTGGCAAAGGAAGAGGACGTCGGTCAAGATGAAGGTACAAAGTGTATTCACATAACCAAAAACAAAACAAAACAAAACAAAATTGCCTCGGCAGATATCAGATTTTTCTGTTTTATTTATGACCTTATTGATGAATGAAAACTTTTATTGCAAAATGGTCTAAGCGCCATTTTTAAACATTTCAAAGTAAGTCCATAATCAGATAGGGCAAAATTAAACCCTTCCAGTAATACCTCACTTGTAACATAGCAAGGAATATTCTAGATTAATAAGTTATGGTTGAAGATATCCTGTATTTTCTTATGGTTTTCTTTGTTTTTTAGCAACTTTAATCACAAATGTCTCAACAAGAATGGATTTAGCTCGTTTTGCGATAAAACTCTTTATTTCTATATTGAAGCATAGCAAAGTGATCAAATTATCCTAAGAACCTGAAGTAAACCCACCATAAGCAGACATATTTGCTGTAGCTCTCTGTAAATAATGTTTCTCTGATCTGTATATTATATATAACCTAGTGGAAAAACAAAGAATCAACCTGAGATTTAATTTTGTGACCTGCTGATACTAGGCAGCCACAACACTGTAAGAAGTGAAGCCTGTTCATGGCAGTGACACAATGGCCTAGAAAACAAATGTTAAATTGAAAGCAGGATGAATTATGTAGATGCCAAAATGATGTTACCGGTCTAGTTATCATCAGGAATTAAATCTCCCAAGTAAATAGGTATAAGCTGGTAAAACCTGAAGTTAGTTTCATAGACTAAACTGTGTCACATTGTGTACCAAACAATGAAGACTAGTTATATGACAGTTTCAGACTTACTTGTGATGTGGTGGTGGTGGAAACTGAGATTACTGGGAAATTCTTTGGCAGTTTTATGAGTTATCTCAGTCCATCTGCATTGCTAGTATGCCAGAGTGTGAATGAAATGTTGTGTTCTGTCTTCCACAGCAAAGTGTGAACCCGAACCACAGGGCCAAGGATGTAGTAGTTATGGAGGGGGCTCCTCAAACACTAGTTGGTAGATTTATGTACAGCACCTTGGACATGGTCACTCTCACAGGAGAAAAGGTTGGTTACTTCATTGGTCTTTCTTCTCTCTCTCTATCCATCAATCTTGATCAATTTGTCCTTCTGTCTATCTAGATTGTCTCTCTATTAGCCATATATCCAAGTATGTGTTACTTTATCTCCGTAAGTATGTTTGTGCGTGTGTGAGTAAACTACCTAAAGGCTGTTTTCACTAAGCATGTGACAATTTGTGAAGGATGTGAAAGTCGAAAAAATTTCAAAGTCCAACATTCGGAAAGGTTTTTCTCTGAATATGTCCCGACAATGAAGCCGATAACCATTCTTGCGCAGTTTGTGCGAAGTTCTCAGGATGTACATTGTGTGTGCGAATGTCACGTGTACTATTGCTAAAGTACAGCCAGGTACGTACATGAAGAACACGCAACGGAAATGCAAACAACGCGAATTTGTCAATAATAATGGGAGAAATGTTTCCAAGTAGAGTTGACACTACTACTGTGCCTTTCTGAAGGGAAATTATTACAGTGTGCATTGGACATATTTACTTGTGATATGTCATCATTACACTCACTTTGTTTAAGGCGTGACAGATTTTATCTCACGAGCGTTCGCCCGCGTCCGGCATGCCTTCTTATCTGTTAAATAGCCACCTTGGCACCAGCTTGGCATGCGCCCATGCCGTCCGCGTTCCGGGAACGCCAGCTTAAAAGTCTTTTGTTTAGTGCCTTTGTTTCGAACACAATAGCGTCAACTTCACTGCACCCAATCGACCACGAAGCCATCGCTCCATGTAGCCAGCGTTTGGGAACGCCCGGATTAAGTCTTCCCTTTGTCTTGTGCTTAACACTTACACAGTTCAGTTCGGGAAACCCACTCACAAGGGGGGCCCCTCCTTATAAGTAACCCGTCCCCCTTATAAGTAACCCCGTCCCCCCTTATAAGTAACCCCCGGGGCACCCCTTAAAAGGAGTCTCCACGCTTTTTTGCAATGCGACGCGAAAATGAAAGGACTGCGGCAATTCGCTTGATTATGTCCATAAAGCTTCACAAGTTTCCTAGTTACTCACGAAATTTGAGCAAAATCGGTTTGAGGCATCATATCTAAAATCATGGATTTAAATGCGATGTCAAACGACCCATGCGAATGCTGAAATGCGAGCGATTACTGGCGTGAGTGTCGCCAGGCGCGGCGGCGCGGCAATGCTTGAGTGCAGACGTGGCGACTGAGTACCCTCAGTACTGAGTACCCTCAGTCGCCACGTCTGCACTCGAGCATTGCCGCGCCGCCGCGCCTGGCGACACTCACGCCAGTAATCGCTCGCATTTCAGCATTCGCATGGGTCGTTTGACATCGCATTTAAATCCATGATTTTAGATATGATGCCTCAAACCGATTTTGCTCAAATTTCGTGAGTAACTAGGAAACTTGTGAAGCTTTATGGACATAATCAAGCGAATTGCCGCAGTCCTTTCATTTTCGCGTCGCATTGCAAAAAAGCGTGGAGACTCCTTATAAGGGGTGCCCCGGGGGTTACTTATAAGGGGGACGGGGTTACTTATAAGGGGGACGGGTTACTTATAAGGAGGGGCCCCCCTTGTGAGTGGGTTTCCCGAACTGAGTTGATTTCATGGAAGCTTAAAAAACGGACAAACTAGCAAACAAATGAAACCACGAAAGGCATTGCACTATTACGCGTTAGTAACGCTGTGATTACCTTAATTTGCGTCGATGAGAGGCGTAATCAAGAAGTATCTGAAATAGTATCCGAAATATAGTATTTGTTCCCCTTACATGAGCGTGAGACCACTCTTGTAAGCAGCTTCTCAGGTGAAGCAAAATGTGTGTAATGAAGTGACAAGTGTATAAGAAAAACATTCACAATAGCTAGGTAGATTGACGGAAACTTGACACCCATGGCCGTGCCAGCCAGGCAACAAGCTGGTGGAAATTTCCAGGAACTTCAAAGCAGGTTTGCCGCCAGGCAAAAACCGCAGGGTAAAGGAATTTGCGTACGCGCTGAATGGGTCGTAAACATCGTGTCAATTGCATGGGGCCTGGGAGGAAAGAGGGGCTATGTATAGTACATGTATTAGTAACCCTGTGCTGTGTGATACGTGCATGCTGTTGGAGACACGTGCTGTAGTTGGCGAGAGCTAGCTGATGAGAGCTCCCTGCACCTGAAACCAAGGAGGTACCAGGCGAGCTCGCCTAGTACCTCCTTCCTGAAACCAGTGAGGTACATACACATCTGGCTCTGCTGAAACTATGGAGCTTTAGTACAGTAAACCTCGACATTGCTTAAGTCGACACGATAAAAAAGTCCCGATTTTTGTCTTGTTATTCCTTGAAAATTTCTTCGTCTTAGTCGACATTTATAAGTCGACAACTCGCGTAAGTCGACCTGATTTTTTAGTGCCAACTGAGCTGAAATACGTGTTTATTCCCTCGTCTAAGTCGACATAATTTTTCGCTCAAAATCTTATCGCCATTCTCTTAAAAAAGAATAAATTGTTTTCCCGCTCTGATTCGCTGCATTTCTAATCGGTAATTCCCTAGTGTATGGCGTGGTAGCGTTCGCGCCATGCGTCCATATTGTCTTGTACGCCATAAATGAAAGGGCATACATTCATTTACATTGGAGTATTACATGTAGTTGGCTACCCACCAAAGCAGTTCACTTTCCCCCTTTTCTGCTCGTTATTCTCAAAACGCAAAAACTTTGTACACATAAAGGTCCTAGTAGAAAATCATTATCAGAACATGAAATACACGTGTAGGTGTTTCTGTTTATCCGAATATTCTAACGTTAATTATTCCGAAGCGTTAATAGAAACCTGGGCCCGTTTTTAGAAAATTAATCAAATGCAACTACATGTAATTATAAATGCAGCTGAAAATTAAATGCAGGTGTATCAAATCACGAGCAACTTTGCACATAAACGCAAGTGCGTTGCTGCCAAAAGGCTTGCGTTTGATATAGTATGAAACTAGAAAATAGTTGTATGAACCTGAAACTCAATTGCGTTGAAACGCAACTCTAAAAATAAAATGAAGTCCATCAATCACGCGCAACGCTGTATTCAAACGCAAGAGCGTTGCAGGGAAGACTTGAGGTTTTCGTAAGAAACTATGCGTTTAAAAGCATCTCTAACATCTACGGAGGTGCGTTATTGTTGAAAAGTCTTGCATTATTTTGTTTGTTTTTTCGTATGCAAAATTAAAAATTAAACGCAGCTCTGAAAATCAAATGCAATTGTAAGTCCATGTCATCACACGGAACGCTGAATAGACTTGCGTTTGATATACGAAACTTGAAAATTGTAGGGAACTTCTTTAAAACTCAGTTGCGTTTCAACGCGATTCTAAAAATCCAATGCAAGTCCATCAAATCACACGCGACGCTGTATTTAAACGCAAGAGCATTGCAGAGAAGACATACTTTTTGTACGAAATTATAAGAAACTGCGTTTAAACGCATCTCTAAACATCTACGGAAGTGAGTTATTGTTGAAAAGACCTGCATTATTTTTTTTACTTCTTACGCAAAATTAAGAATTAAACGCAACCCCCAAAATCAAATGCAAGTCCATCAAACACGGAACGCTGAAAAGACTTGCATTTCATAATCATCCGACACTAGAAAATTGTAAGAAACTTAAACTCAATTGCGTTTAAACACTAATTCTAATAGTCAAATGCAAGTCCATCAAATCACAAGCAACGCTGTATCTAAAACGCAAGAGCGTTGCAGAAAAGACTTGCGGTTTTTGTACGAAACTAAAAACTGCGTTTAAACGCATAAAAACTATAAACCGAAGCGTGTTATTGTTGAAAAGACTTGAATCATTTTTTATTTCGTAACGGAACTTTCGCCATGATTGAACTTAGTCTGCACTAGCAGGGGAAAGACATCGCAACATTAACACGTTTCAAACTACCGAAACGCATCGTGCTTCACGAAATGTCGATGAAAAAAATTGTAGCAAATTATTGTTACTGTAGTTCGCTATTCCGAAGGTTTAAATCTCAGTCCAAAGTTAAATAAGTTCGACGATGGAAAGATGTTTATCTTTACGAAGGTTAGTAATCCGAAAGATGTCGTTTCCGGATTAACAATTTTTCTTGTTTTTATTTCAGACTGGCCCGCGCCGTACATCACAGAGCGGTAATGTTGCGAATCGGAGCGCGAGAACAATTCATTTTCAGAGTATGGCAATAGAAATGTAAGCAAAACAAATAAAAATATGGCGACTTAGGGAAGGAAAATCATACATCCTCTTTCAACTCAGTCGGCACTGAAAAATTATCTCGACAGAATCATACGAATTCACACGCATATCTTCACAGCAACGCACTTCAATTTAAATCGCAAATTTGCATGCACTATGGGGAATATGCGTTTGTTTTTTTTTTTCATATCAAATTTAAAACGTACAGTGTCTAGAAACGGGTCCATGTTTCGGATCCCGCTCTTTCAAAAGTTTTGTGCATTGCCGTTACTAACTTCGCGTATAATATGTGCTTCTTTCGCAATAAAACTCAAATTAAGATGTACACAGCGATAGAGGCTCAGCTCAGTAGAGCCTCCAGTGACAATATTCTTGTGTACAACAAAAGAGTTTGTGAGCCCATTAGCGCAATGTCTATTCATACCTATACCTGGTGCCCGATCGATACTTTCATTGTTTGATGGCACATGGTATTGTAGTTGACCATGGAAAGGGGATACTGTCATAATAGGCCTACAGCTTGACTGTTTCCGCACAGGAGGAATACCAACCTGTCCATTCTCAAGTCGACCTGCAAAGAGAATCTCGCTTTTGAGCATTTCAGGCTCTTGGAGAATGGGAGGAACGGGTTAAGAAAACTCATTTAAACTATGAATGTAATTATCCCTCTTCCCTGGTTATGTAATGGGCTGTTTAGAGCTCATCAGTGAAGATTGAAAGTAAGCCTACTTTTTGCAAAGCGTATTATAATGACAACTTGTGCAACAATAATTAACCTGGCTATTTGTTAACTGGCAAAATGTAATGTTTGGGCTTATTTTCTTATAGGTCAGCAAGACGATATGCGGATTCCGTAAAGTTCTGGGTAAAACCTAATGTCCTGAGAGAAGACTTACTAATTTACCCGCGCTTGGAACGGATAAGTCTACCGACTCTCACCAGGAAAAATTTCTTCAGTACTACATACAGTGCTAGCCGTATATAGTGTATGATAGGTTATCTTTATAACAGGCGGGAAGGACAGTGCATCTTCTACAAATGATTTGTCTCTCGTGGAAGAAAACCCGTCTCCTTGCGTGAATTTTAGCTCCTTTTTCAAGCTTGCGGGAAACGCGATGGATGGACCAAACGTAATCACAAAGCGAGGAACATGGTTGTGAACATAAAAACTGAGAAATATGCAAGAAACAGTAACGGTCATTTTCATCTCTGTCTGCAATTAATTATTCCAAAATTTCGTTAATCACATAGAATGCAATTAAGTTCGTTTTGATGAATATTCAAGAACACACACACACACAAAATAAAAAAGTTATTCCGAAAGTTCGTGAACTAGAAAACGAAATGCCTTAATCTTATTATATTTTGTTAGGATACAATTATATTCCACTGCTTGAAACGCAGTGAAGGGGGGGGGGGGGGGTCATAAAGCTGTTCGTAAAGATACGAACGACTTACGAGTGACTGATGATAAGTTCTTGTGCTGAATTATGGAAATTCTGATAAGTACAGCACATCAGAACTGATCACCAGTCGCTCGTAAGTTGTTCGTAACTGTACAAACAGATTTATTAAATGCCCCCCCCCCCCCCCGTAACACAATAATGTGATACTAGAAAGCTTTAATGTCATGCTGAGTCAAGTCAGTGGTACTTCATATTTTATGCAGTGTTTCAAAGTGACAGATTATGAGAAAGATATGTATCAATGTTACATTCGTGTGTATACATTAATTTTGATGGTTTATAGTACTGTTGTACATGCAATTACCATGATCTCGGCAGACGACTGACCAGCACCAATTGTCTCAATTGGCTTTCCTATGCTTTTTACGTCGCCTACAGAATGGGTATCCTCTGGTCCTTTCAATTCAGGTATTCATAATTGCTTATAAAGCACCCTCTTTCGTTTTTACAATCGGAAGGGAATAGCAGCAAGAAACATCCTCGTTTAAAAGAGGCTTTTCTTAATAGCAGGTATGCCCTTTTTCTTCTGCTTCCCTTGTTTTGGGGCAGCAATAACAGCCATGGAGCTACAAGCAACAAAACTTGTAGCTCCTTGCTAAAGATGCACCCGACACACAAAAGCGCACCGACGTATTCATTTTGCGGCACGGACAAAAACACACCGAAGTTCACATCAGGCTGCCGTATTGGTCGATGATAGATACCGTCTTATTGGATGATTTTCTTTGACTCCTCATATAGAATGCTTTCGCCTTATGAAGTGACAGAGGAGGAGCGTAAACGCCGTCGTGCGTCGCTATAAAGAACGACTGTATTGTTTCGTTTAGGGAAAGAATCAGGTTGTGAGCTTGAACGGAAACAGAACCTGAATTTTAAGAGATTGTCATGGTTTTGTTTGTTTACTTGTTCGTTCGTTTGTTTTTGCTTTTTAGAAAGTGAACTACTGACAATAGCGTACAAATATTCGTATTTAAGGTTTAAAGGGATGTGGAATTGGATTATGTAAAGCTAAAAGCCGCGTTTACACATGTTCACGGCAACCACGGCAGTCACATTTCAGGCCATCACGGACAAAATGGGACGGACGTGAAACAACGCTGTGAGACGAGATAGGCAAATGTGACAGGACGTGATTGCCGTGGATGCCGTGTCACATCACATCACATCACAATTGCCACGGCAGTCCCGGTGCTAATGAGGAATTTTGTATGCCTTGATAAAATGGGATGAATGCAATGAAACACGACGGCACGTAATAGACCCTAACAAAACTTGGAGGCGGTCCGCAGCGGGACGGGACGGAAAATATTGATAATCTATAGCCTGATCAGACGCCGTGAGAACAGCGTGTGATAGCTATAGAAGTTCGCCGGGGCGAAGACTGGAACGATCCGAACAAGACTTAGAATGCGAAGGTGGGGGGGGGGGGGGGGACAGGAGAATGTTTCAACTGCATATACTAGTATACCCACAGCGCACTGCATCTCAGGCAAATACAACGTAGCTTTAGAGTCTGTAGAATCCACATTTATATCTATAGGCATAACTAAAACTTGATTTCTCGTGACTCTGACACACTTTGACAGACTTTGACAGATTTCTGTGCACAACATGTACATGTAATATTCAATTCCACACACATACACACACACACACAAAAGATCTTCGACCTCCTAGACCATTCTCCCGCCCATCATTCTCTCTCTGCATCTTTTTCTGTTGTTATTTTGTTCCACCTATTAATGGGGATGTATTCTATGTTCGGCAATAATAGCGCGTTTCATCGTGTTTTGTTTTGTTTTGTTTTATTTCATTTTTAGATTTAGATCGGAAAAGCAATATAGACGGGAGGTAAAATTCTTGAAGCAACTATACAGTTTCAATTTTTAGTCTGACATCGTTCTTATATTTTGATGTTCGTTGCACCTGTAAGGTTCTTGTAATGCGAAAGTTAAATAAGATTCGCTATAATATTCTCGAAAATTCCCTCTGCCGTATTGATATTCGTTAATGTGAAAAATAAATACGATTCATTAATCCGAAACCGCACGAATTTTGTGATTCTAAGGGTGCATTTATCGGGATATTAAATTAATTACGTTACTCTGAAAACGAATAACACAACTTTTTCCTTTTAATTTCTGGGATTAACAAAACATCAGAAAGCAGAGCTTATTTAATTTTCGGATTTTTAGTCTGGCATTGGGGGTTAGTAGTTCGGAAAATAAGTATGGAAAATCTTTGAGGCAAGAAAATAATTTGAATTCCTATTATGGCATCGTTATTTCCTTTGCCTTATGTTCATTATTCCGAAAGAAGAATAAGGTTCGTAAATCCGATGGTTCTTTTTGCTGAACCCACAAAACACGCAAATTTGATATGCCTTATGTAATGTGTTAATCCAAAATTGTATTAGGGCTCGTTAATACCATTTGTGGCATTATTCCGAAGGTTCGTAAATGTGAGAATGAATTACGTGCATGGTACGAAACTTATGTCATTTTTGGCTAAAAGAAAATTAAAAACGCCGAATCTTTTCCTGTGACGGGAATATCGGGGTTTATTTCTGAACGTGACATCGTTTACTTCTTTGCACGATATTCATCATTCCGGGGGAAAAAAAATATTCAGATGGTTCATTCATCCGAAAATGGAAAAAAAGGTGGGTCGTTTATCTGTAAAGAAATTATCATATTCGTGGTAAGAAACTTCGTTTTCGTATCAGCTATATAACCTCCGAAATTTCGAAACTTATATAAAAAAGAAAAGCGAACCTTCAGCATAATAACAAACTTTAGCGAATCGTAACAGTTTTTTTTTTTTTAATCAGTCGAGCAGTGTGGAATAACAAATCCGACATTTGTTTTAGCATGGTATTGAGCAGAATGTTACCGCTATTCACTTCCAAAAGTAAAAGCAATTATCTGACATTTATTCTGGCATCTTCTGGAGCCGAATGTGATTGCTATTTACTTTCGAAAGTAAAGCAAATATCCGACATTTATCTAATCACCATACGGAATTGAATATTACTCTGATTCATTTCCGAACGTCAAAGGAAACATTCGACATTTATTTTAGCATCTTCCGGAGCTGAATGTTATTGCTATTTACTTTCGAACATAAAAGCAAACATCAGAAATTTATTTTATCATCATACAGAGTTGAATATCATTATTATTCATTTCTGAACGTCAAAGCAAACATTCGACAATTATTTCACCATCTTCCGGAGCCGAATGTTATCCTTATTCATTTCCGAAGGCAAAATCAATTATCTGACATTAATTTAAGCATCGTACGGAGCTGACTCTTACCGTTATTAATTTCCCAAAGTATAAGCAAACATCCGACATTTATTTTAGTATCATACGGAGTCGAATATTACCGTTATTCATTTCCAAAATTAAGAGTAAACATCTGACATCTATTTTAGCATCTTACGGAGCCGATTGTTACCGCTGTTCATTTTCGAAAGTAAAGGCAAACATCCGACTTTTTTGGTGGCCCGATCGTACCAAAATCTTCATTTCTGAAATTTCGGTGGCCCGACGCGCGTTTTTGGTGGCCCCGTAAGTGTCGAGCCTTGACTAATGTCATCGAAAAGTAAACCAGAATGCAAATTCTCGCTTGTGAATTATTGGTTGTGAATAATCGCAAAACTTTGGCAAAACTTTTGGAATACCAATCCTGTTCATGACGCTTGGAAACTGCGAGTCGTGAGAATTTTGCGAACTCGTGCAATGTTACTCCGTAGCGTATGCGAGCATGTGGAGTCGCAATCGTTTAACTGTCTGAAGTGCGCGATTTCTCTCACTCGTTTTTGCCACGCGATTTATTTTAACTTGCAAGAACGATGTGGAATTCTGGCGTCCACCGTGAATTGTGCACTTGCCGGCGCAAATTGTTCTTTTCAAAGGTGAAGCCGTGCGCGGAAAGCACGTGGTTGGGATAATCCTTGCGTTCCTAAAGCGCAGAGGAACGCCATGAATGCGACTTGTGAGCAAGCCCGTTCTGTTGCGTCCAAGGAACGCCCTCATTAGGCTGATGAATAGAGGGATTAAACCCCCCATTCTGCACGCAGGAGGAATAGGGGCGTCCCCTAACAAAAGGAGGAACGCAAGCATTCCCCACGCGGCCGAACGCTCGCTATACTAAATCTGTCACGCCTAAATACTCGCCATCATTTGCAAAATATCAGTTTCGAAAGCAAGTGGCCACATGCTATACACTGGAAGGAGATTATTAAATGAATGAATGAGTTAACCCAGTACTCCTGTTCGGCCCTGAGAAATTATACTTTTTGGTGCATTACATTGTCAAAGTTTATATCACTTGCATTTATACATTCAAATTTTTGCTGCATACATATTTTTCCCAGGTGGACATTCACATCATGACCCAGCCCCCGTCCGGTGAGTGGGTGCATTTTGCCACTGAGGTGACCAGTAGCAACGGAAGGGTCTCCTACACCATTCCAGAGTCCAGAAGACTCGGCCAGGGCATCTATCCGGTCAAGATGGTCGTGAGGTGCATACTGGAGAGAATCCCCCAGTGGTCAAGCAATCCACTTGTGGTGCTTTTGTATCAATGTCCTGATCTTGACCATTAGAAGCTATTGCTTTTCTCTAAAGATGATTTTGAATGGTAATGTAGGATTTACTACTTAAAGGACAAGTCCACCTTCATATACATAAGGATTGAGAGAATGCAGCAATATTAGTAGAACACATCAGTGAAAGTTTGAGGAAAATTGGACAATCCGTTCAAAAGTTACGAATATTTTAAGTATCTGCGCAGTCACTGCTGGAAGAGAAGACTACTGCAGTGTATGATGTCACATGCGTACAACTATATAAGGAAAATAAAAAGAGAATTTCACAAAACTTTACTTTTTGAATAAAGTGCACAGTTCTTCGACTTGCTACTGACGTATGTTAAGGGTAAAATTATTCCCCCTGCCTTCTGAAAGAGAAAAGTCGAGTGTTCTTTTGTTATGCGAGGAAAATGGAAATATGTTGAATTTTCTTTATTCTTTCTTTATATCGTTGTACTCATGTGACATCACAAGCTATAGTAGTCTTTTCATCCAGCCGTGACTGAGCAGAAACTTCAAAAATTCATAACTTTTTAACGGATTGTCTAATTTTCCTCAAACTCTCACTGATGTGTTCTACTAATATTGCTGCATTCACTCAACCCACATGTCTATGAAGGTGAACTTGTCCTTTAATATCTGAGCATACGAAAAAGTAAACCAATTGAGATGTCTGTTTCTTTGTTCAAAGAGTAGGATTCTCTGTGTTGCAGTCACTGATTCAACTTCTGTAGTAATAGATCTTTTGGAGATTATTTTGCTGTATTATATTGCATGACATTGATTTCATTCTAAGTGTAGGCTTCATGGAAATGATAATGTTGAAGTGGGCTGAATTGTCTCTTATTATTCATTATCATGCATTCAGAGTTCATTGTTTGCCTTGATTTTTTGATTGACAGACATATCAATTTTTATGATTTCAGATTGTGTTCTACGGTATGAGTTGTATTCAATAGGAACCTTGTTACTGAGTCCTTGGGGTTGCCAAAAACAAAGAAACAACAACCCACAAATAAACTTTAGAAAAATCTTTACACAGTTCTGACCTGTTGTGTGTTTGTGCTTCTTGTCACTGTTTCACAGAGGTGACCACACGTCATCCGACGCCTACTTGACTGTAGTCCCACCCAATACTGAATGTGTCGTGTTCAGCATCGATGGGTCTTTCACCGCCAGCGTCTCCATCATGGGTCGTGACCCCAAGGTCAGGGCGGGGGCAGTCGATGTAGTCAGGTGAGGCATGTGTTGGCTTTGAGCGGTCAGTGTGAATGGACTATCCTTTTAACCTCGGGAAGTGTCTATCAATAACAAAATGTTGATGTCAGTGATTGGAGTAAAACCATGTTTTTTACCTGTTTTAAGTAGTATGGATAGGCAAGTAGGTAGAGAAAGCTATATGTGCTGTATTTTGGGTCTGATACTAAGTTTGTTTGTATGTCTGTGATATTTGCTTTCATCATAGAAATTTAATTGTAATATGTATGATGAAGTTTTCCCTCATGTTCTTCAATCAGCAAGTCAGGAATACTATTAATTTCTGATGTGCGATATTGTGTTTGTTATGCATAGCGAGCGTGTAAATAGCATCAGTGAATTCTAAATATTGTTTTATATACTATTGCCTTGGTTTTGATTAATGCAATAGGTTCCTTAAAGATGCAAGTGAGTTGAAAACAATCTAGTTGACATTGTAATTGCGCTCACTTTGTTGGCAATATTATGCTTCACACTTTATAGGTATTGACTGTGTCATTTTATCTTATCTTTTTCATACTTGAAAAATGAGCAAAGAAAATGGGATTCCGTCCCGATGGAATCCCATTTTCTTTACTCATTTTTTCACTAATAAATTATATTCATCGCTGGTCAATTTTCTTCTGTTTGTGTTTGTTACTTTGTCATACTCTTGAAAATAATCTTCCAAACATGAGGTAGAAATGGGTTGGAAAGAAAGAATAGCGCCACAAACAAATATGGTTGCTGTCTCTAGTTTCATTCATGTCACTAAATATATTTTGTATCCTCTATTGTGACTGTCCTTCTTGGTGACTGTGGTGGCGCCCTACAGGCACTGGCAGGAGCTGAACTACCTGATCATCTACGTGACGGCGCGGCCCAGCATGCAGAAACAGAAGGTGGTCTCTTGGTTGGCCCAGCACAACTTTCCCCACGGCGCCGTCTCCTTCTGTGATAGCATCACCACGGACCCTCTCCGTCAGAAGGCCAACTACCTCAAGGGACTCATTGAGCAGGTCGGCTCGCTAAGTGACCACCTCAAATCAGTTTCTTCTCACTCTCTCTATCTCTTCTCTCCCTTCCTTCCTTTCCTCTCTTTCTGTCTCACACACCTTTTTAGAGACTCCAAACCCAAAACATCTCTCAAACTGGAGATTCTCGTGCCCAAACCCTCTAGCAAACTGGAGACTCTAATCTTACGAACATACACTCTTACATGCAGTCCATATCATGAGTGCTAAGTGCGACATCCCTTGCGGCAGGGGTCCAGGCTCTGGAATCTCAAGGGTTCTGGGTGCTCTCTCGTGCTATCTTAGCCTTTGCTTTTGAACATGACAAAACTAACAGTTGGATGGGACAAAGCTAAATTGTAAGCAGGAGACACTCAGCTAGAGCGGGAGAAATGTAAACTCCAGTGGAAAAGTGGGAGATTTTGAGGAAATGGCCTCAACTTTTGAGAGTTGGAGTCTCAGGCTTTTTGTCAAGAAGATGTGTATCAGGAGACCAGCATAAGTTCAATTTATTAGTTACTTCTGGCCCTTTTACCAATGAGAGAACTTATCATTACATATTTTGAGGCAGATATTTGTTCTACTTTACATTGGTCTTTGTGATGGTAACAAGCTTTATTTAAAATTTATTCTCTATTCATTCATTCATTCATTCATTCATTCATTCATTCATTCATTCATTCATTCATTCATTCATTCATGCAATTTTGTACCGTAGTTTGCTTCATTCAACCAGTTATGCTCATTTGTACATCAATCATTCATTCATGCTTTCATTAATTCACTTATTCATTTTTTTCATGTAGTCACATGCTCATTTGATAATTCATTCATCATGCTCCATACATTAATTTAGTCTCATATTAATTGACTGAATGTCTATGTAGGCATTGAATCCTTTATTTTCTCCTCCCATCCATTTTTATGCATTCATCCATCCCTCTGTCATTGAGCCACTGAATTTCATGTGTGACATTTTCCACTTATCCTTTCTCTGTTGCAGAACAAGATAATAATCCATGCTGCATACGGTTCCAGCAAAGACATCCCAATCTACTCCAGCATTGGCCTGAAACCATCCCAGATCTACATCGTTGGCAAGGTCTCCAAGAAATACCAGAACCAAGCTGTGGTGAGTATTATGTAATCTCCCGAGATGAATCCTGTCTTTCTTCATCTCATTGATTTTTCATTTCCAGCAAAATTATATACAGTGTCGTGAACACAATCGCACGATTGCAAACTATCTCAATCTGTAAGTGAATTGCTTTATGATATGTGTTGTCAAATCTAAACAAAGTCATGTGGAGTCAATTCAAAATGTTGTATTTCATTGATTAATTGATTAATATGATTTTTTATTTGTATTGATATTGAAATGCCAAATAAATGAATAAATAGATACTCGAATGAATAGATAAATGAATGATAATGGTATTAATAGCAGTAGTAATAATTGAACAATGGGTATTGAAGTACACATGTAGGAGGTTTTAAATGGAGGGGACATCTAACAAGCTGCCTTCTAAAAAGGTAGTAGTAGGGTTCTAATGTTTGTAGTAATCCTGATTTCGACCAGTCATATTTTTGTGAAGATGTCATATGTGATACAAGGTTCCTCATATTTCTTTTTCCTCTCTGTTCTTTCGTGAAATATAATCTCTCTGTATCTCTTTCTGTTTGTTTGTCTTTATCTGCCTCACCATCTCTTCCCTATCTTTCTCTCTCATAGATCCTGAGTGATGGCTACGCAGCACACCTAGATGGCCTGAGCCGTTGCTCTCGTCCGGCTGTCGGCAATGCCAGGGTGGTGCTGCGCAAGGGCTGCTTCAGCCTGCCGGGACGCTCCAAGCCGGTGCGTGCAGCCAAGCAGCCCGCCACCAGGACGGCGTCCTACCACGGGGCCGGGGGCGTCGGCCCCACGGGAATCGGGGCGGGGTCCAGCCCCACAACCACCGGCGGCAGCGTCGGGCGCACGCTGAGCCGGGCCACACAGGGATCCGTCAAGTTTGAGGTCTGAGATCAGACGGCATTGCCTGCTGCATGTGTTGCTTTTTTATTTTGAGAATGCAACGTGCAATGGATGGAGTCCAGCCATCGGTCGGAATCGATTATCGAGGAATCAGACATTTTGGAAGAGATTTAAGTAGCAGTTTTCTGCTTTTATCTGGAGTGCAATTGGAACAGCCTGTGATTGAAAGCTGCCAAAAAGCTGCCAAAATCATCCAGAAAACAGGACAGTGTCTATCTTTTGATGAAGAAATGAAACGTGATGGTGGATTCGGTTTGTCGATAAAAATTCATCCATGCTGCCGCCACTCGGAATGAAAACTCCACTCTCTGTCGGAGGCTAATCAGCCAGGGGACGACGTGGGGTGAGAGGTCTGTGACCTTTGATGCTCCGAGAGTAATCAGATAAGACTGCAGCCTGTATTTATCTCTGGGTTTTTCATCCGCAGGAGATCAGAAAGACAAAGGAAAGAATACTAAGATTGACAGATGGAAGACCAAGCTGTACATCTAATGCAAAGTGTGATGTTAGGTGTTCTTTGAAGACACTCTGAGAAGGATTAGCTTTACCAACAAACAGACATTGTGAGATCTATGTGTCAAATCATTCCATATTTAAGTTAATTGTGAATAGAGTGTAATCTAAAGGATTGTACTATTTTGTTTTGCAAATTACACTAGTCTGCTTGTGTGTTTTAATGTGATGATCAAATAGCAACAAAAAAAAAACGATCACATGACATCGATAATTTTTTTTTTTTGTATATTTGCTAAAGAGCAGAGAGATATATCATTTGCAAGAGAAAGTTATAGATTGAATACAAATATATTTTTAGTGTAATTACAGAGATGTATAACATGTATTCTAAGCATTGATGTTGGGAAGTGGTTCAGTGTAGGGGCATGAAGGAGTGATGTATGAATGTATGTGTACAAAGCTCCCGCATTGAAACTGAGGCAGAGTGGACATTTTTTGATATGGCGATTTTGACATCTCATTGCAAAGACAAAGGAAAAGATATCAATTATACCTCCTTGAATCAGAGGGTCTGTGAACACAATGTTGGATATCAATCTAGCGAAGCTGTTAAGTCTCCCTGATTCTAAAGGAGCCGTCCCCAAAAGATTTACTATTTCTTGATGTCATAATGTACTCCCCCCCGATTTGGGGATTATTTTTGCCCAATGAGAATCACATAACATGCAATCATCTCCCCAATTGCTCCTTGGAACCCTTGTGGTTTTGTCGTGTGAATGTTCGGCAGCCTTGATGTAGGCTAGCAGAGGTATAATTAAACTTTTCTTCCAGTGGTAGAAGTTTTATTTAACCTGTTCAAGACTGGTCCCGAGTATACTCGGATAGGCATCTATGGGCAATGTGTGTTGTCGAAAAATCCGCCCGTTCTCAACGGGTTAATTCTCTTTGGACATAGTTTTCTATTTTGGGACATAGTTTTTTACTTTGGGACATAGTCTTTGTTACCATCTTGGCAATACGTGGTAACACTTGCTGCCCTTGACGACTGTACCACTGAGTATGCCAAGGGTCATGCCATGAGAGTGCGAGAAAGTTGGAAATGTTTTCTGTAGAACCTTACCTCAAGGGTTATGAAGCAAAACAAGAAATCTGCATAGAAAAAGAAATCTACCTAGTTTTCACTAAATAAGGCACAATCATACCAAACCCTTATCCTTTGTTATTTGGGGGAGTATAATGGGCATTATTATTATTTCATTAGAATGACCTTGCCAGGAAGTTTCCATTTTCTATCTTTTGGTAGAATGTATCTTTAAAATGTCATCTTTTTATCTTTTCTTTTCTTTTTTTTCTCTTTTGTAAAGAAAATATTTTAATGACAGGCCAGAAAAGTTTAAGCAACATGTAAGAGAAGTTTAAGCACCTCAATCACATTTAATCAACTGTTTTATCAGGGAAGGTTAAGTACTGAATAGGTCTGATCACTTGCATTCTATGGTGTTATGGCAAGTGATTCACCAATGTTAAACAGTGAAAGGAGATGCACATTTGTGTTGATGGCGTCTATGAGGCAAAAGTGAAGATCTGCTTCCCCTTGACAAATGTACAAAATTTGTGTGCTGTAGGCATCAAATTGTTTCCAAAGTCACTTCAAAGAATGAGTTCCTAGTCCTTTGTTACATGTCTGTTTGATGACCTACCATGGCCATAGTCACTGCTTTCATGAAATTCCCTCTTGAGCAAAATTTACTGTGGCTATTGTCCACACATAGTATAAGGTAGGGGCATTAGTACTATATTCTTCTTCCTCTTCTTTATCTTGAGGGTGAACTGCCTCCTTCCATTTAAAAATTTATTGCAGATATCAGCCAGTCTTTTTAGCATTTGGCCACTTCAGCCTACTCTTTGCAAGAGAAGTGTAGTGGGTTCTTTTCTGTGCATAATGCCAGGGTAATGCTGTCCAACACAAGGGAACGACTGCCTCAAATCTCCTCCGAAAAACTTAGCAATGAGGATAAAGTGCCTTGCTGAAGGTCACTACTGCCAGGCGGGGAATCGAACCTCGTGCATGCATGGAAGCCCATAGTCTTATTGCATTTATGCAATATGAACAAAAATATCAGCTGCTGGGTAGACTAATTACACATCTTGTACTGCTTCCAGTGTGGGTGGTGTTCATATTAGGTTTTGCACAGCTTTGGCCATCCCTGAAATGGATGAGACTGGATTACCTTTTCCCATTTCTCTGCCAATAGTGAATGCAAAATCCTTATTGTATGGCATGGTTTGGAGTGCAGGAAAAAAACAGAGAGCCCCTCAGACTTCTGTCTTTTATAATTAGGATGTTGGATACCCTTTTTCTCATCCTTCTCTATTTTTTTTTTCCTGAATTTCTCATCATTATAACAGTCAACGTTAGGGTAGTGACACATGCCAACATCATTATGGTAATGTTAAATATTTCCTGCCTCACGTTTTTTAGCCAGTGTTTGCACTGTAGTGATGTAGTAGTGTCTGTCTTGTGAATTTGATAAACATGGAATGAGGTTTTGAAGTATAATCCAAGCATTTTCACAGTTGTGTAACTTTACACAGCTGATCAACATTCTAGTTATTAAAGCATTGTTGCAAAATGTTTACAGTTGAGTGGCTTGTACTAGAGTTTAACAGTCATTTGCCTGTGAAGGACCAAACCTATACCCAATAGGGTTTTAGAATATATGACTTAGACAGAAACAATGTAGACTGATGATCAACACCAAAGTTTTCCTAAAACACACAAATGAATTAAAAAAAACACCACATGAATTATATTGGTGTGGAATATATTCTTAAAGCAAAAAGATAGAAACGTATAGTTTGTGAAGAAGGAAGAAACTGCTGACCAAATATTTTGTCTTGCAGAGTCAGTGTATCTTGAGTACATACTCATCATTTCAGCACTCTGCAACTACGAACAATTACAAGCCTTGAAATTTGTCTCCATGTGAAGTAGGATTTTGCCAAAATTTGTGGGGTTCAGCTATTTTGTGGTGTCATGTCGGGTTTTGATAAGGTGAGATACAGAATGTATGTTTTTATGACTGCACCATTCCATGATGAATCAAAATATTTGTGCATCAGTAGTGATAAAGATTTCCTTTTTTCTTTTTACTGTAAACTGTAACAACTCTTCTATCTACACATACATGTACTGTGATTCCAGTGTTGGCTTTGACACGATTGATTTCCCCCTTTATAATCGATAGGGGAATTTTCACACAACTGTTTGTCACTTTCGACACATGAGTATTATTCAATACTAGTGGCTAGGTACAAGTCATGTACATGTAGATGTGTCCATGCTCCCATGTAGCACCTACCCTGATTAAACAAGAGATCAGAAATTTAGTCGGCTGTAAAGTTACGTGGAGTTTAATGTGTGGGACCACATGTCGCACTCTAACTGCCACGGGGCTACCATTTCAGTGGAAGTGGAATTTTGTGAGTAAATATAAGATTAAACCAAACCAAAATTTTAATGTGTGGGACCACATGTCGCACTCTAACTGCCACGGGGCTACCATTTCAGTGGAAGTGGAATTTTGTGAGTAAATATAAGATTAAACCAAACCAACCTTAGACTGTAGAGGATTTGTTGTAGAATATGGCATGAAAACATGAATGGAAAGCAATGTGCGATACGTTAGAAATATTTCACAAGAGGAAGAGTTGACCTCTGACTAGTGTTACTGCCGTGATAACTTAGTGTGGGATAAAGAAGATAAAAACTGGAAAGAATTTTTTTTTTTTTTTTTTTTTTTTTTGGGGGGGGGGGACTGCAGTTGAATTTAGGCCGTATCTGTTTGGAATGTATAAGTTATCTAATACCTCTGGGGCTAAGGTGTGCTATTTCATTCCCTCACAGTGAGTGAATTTGAGATTTAGAAAACTATTTTTGTTGTGTCCCACTCTCTATACACTAGTTTCTATGACAGCTGAAAACACAGAATATTTTAAAGTCATATCTATGGGAAGACATGCCTTACGTAGGCACTCAAGTACTGTTGTATTTGTTGTGTGAGTAGCAAAGTCTTGTGCAGTGAAGGTTTGCGTTCAAACCATAACACTGTCAGGCATGGAAAAAAAGGCATCTTTTGCTGCATAGTTCTGTCAATGTCTTTGTATTCTACCAACGACTTAAACTGTAAAAAGAAAAACAAAAATCTTGCAAATGCTATGTATATATTGTATGCAAATTGGATGCCTTGGCAGAGATTTAAGATATATTACAAATCATTTATGATGACTCCCTTTAATGGGGAAGAAGAAAACAGGTGAATTGTATTTTGTGAAGAAAGAAGTATGTCGGAGATTTAAAAAATAGAAATGAAGATGAGGAAGGGAAATTAGCAAGAAAACTATACATCATAAGCAGGGTTTTATGGTTTGCATGTCTGTTTGTGTGTTAATGATGTGTGTAGAATTGAGGATATCATACTGTTTTGTGAGTTGCCAGTGTTGTTAACATATTTGAGGTACAAATGTCCACTCCCAATGCCCATTTCTTGAAGAGTGAAGAGGTTTTAACTCCAGCAGCCAGGGGCAGAAGTACATGTCAGTTGAAATCAGAGTGAGGGGTAAGAGATGCACCTTGCATGTTTTGTCAAATGGAACTAACATCCTTCTGCTTCTACACAGAGGATGTAGTGATTAGATGCCCATTGTCACAGACATAGTAGTATGTGCAGAAGGTCACTTGTGAGGTCTGTAGAAAGATGTTGTGATATCAAGAGGCTAGAACTTTATGTGGGTGAGATTATGGAGTCTGGTACATTTGAGTGTGTACAGAGAAAGTATGTGGCAGTAATTTACTTGTGATTGTGAATAAATGTTACGTATAGTGCACCATGAGATTATTCTTGTCTGTCATCAGGAGATCTGAGCGAGGTCTGCGTGGACTCTGTTGCCATGACAACATAACGCGTGTAATTCATGCTGTCTCAAATGTACATGATGATGTGCATACTGTGTGACGTATGCATGCATACACCACAGATATTTGAATATTGTGTCTGCTCTGTCTAATCTTCATATGCCAAAAGCATTGTTTGAGCAAAAATCGTTTTCCTTTTTTGCACACATTTTCAAAGTGTAAAAGTTGTACAATTGTTAATAAGATTGTATATATTGTAAACTTCTTCAATATGGACAAAAAATATACCCATTCTCATTATGGCATGGCTATTTGTAAAGAAATGCTCTGTATTATGGTAGTGTAGAAGTTGTGGATTATCTGTTGTTTTTTCTTCCTCCAACATTGTGTGTTTCATGGAGTAGAAATCTAGAGGCTTTCTGTCTCTGGCAGCTAGTGAACGCTAAAAAGGTGCAATGGTGAGTGTTATTTCTAAGGTGTATATGTACAAGGTCACAAACGGGCATGTGACATTGGCCCAATGCCTCTTCTATTTCTCATGAAGCTCAACATGCAGGAAAAAAGTGATGTGTTGGAAGAAAGAAGTGTCATTGATCGCGTCGGGAAGTATAACAAGTTCCTGTACCTGTATGCAGACATTTGCTTGCTTTATTTGTTATTGTTTGGTTTCATGTCACTACTTTACTTTTTTTCACAAGTGTGTTAATTTTTTTTCTGGTTTTTTTTTTTTTTCATTTTCCACAATAATATGTTCTTGTGAACTTGAGTCATTAACTGCAACATTTACGGAGGTGGATCTCTTGAGATAAGACAGACTAATGTGCCAAGGTTTGCTGAGGTGGACACAATCTTTTATCTAATTATTTGTTTATTATCTCTTTTTTTAAATGATGTGCATGGCCTTAGAGCGTCTTTTATATCGCTAGGACCCCATTTATTGCAGAGCCTTAGCTGCAGTAGAATCTCCCTCATACTCCCCCACTTTTTGGCTGCTACAAGTGCTGCTGTACTTCACATTACCCCTAATGCAATTCAGAATGCCAGATGTAAAAATTGATTCAAAACACTTCCAAAAATCATGTACTCTTATCATATTTGTGGTTCCTGTTAGAGATATTGCAAAATTTAAGACAGATGTTAAGAAAAAATGAAGTGTCTTCTGTGTGTAGCTTCTTCAAACTCTCCAATTGTTGTTCTTTGCATTTTGAGGGAATCTCCAAAATCTTGTGTACAGTTTCATAACTTGGACATTCAGACACCCAAACTGTGTATTATCTATTTATTGAACTGTACGTGTATTTGTCTTCAGGTATGTGCCCATGAATGCAGTGAACAGTCACAAATTTGGACATGTTTAAATTTTGTGTTTTTCTTAAAGTGCACAAATAGAGGTCCATCTACTGCAGTGTTGTATGGTATTTATTGCTTATTTTTGTGCTTGAAAGAGGCTGTTTTGGCTCTGGACTATAATATAGCTATGTGCTATGGATCGAGACTTTACACCATATCTCATGGCCACTCGTTTATACTTAGAATACAGATTTATTTTGTCCCCCACCCCATTTTCATTAAGTTTATATTTTTGGGGGGTGTTTCTTTCTACCCCATGGGTATTGGCCGATCACTCTTTTTCTAAGCATTTCAGCCATTCATTTATAATTTTTTTAAATTTCATTTTTGTTTTGTTGTATTTTTTTGTATTTTGTCAGGTGAGACCAGTTTGTACAATTCAGTGGCAGATCCAGAGGGGGTCGCACCGGGTGCGCGCCCCCTCTTTATTTTTTGGTAGATCAAAAGAAATAACCAGAAAAAAAATGGGGGGCGTGCACCCCCTTTGATATTGTAAAGGCCCCTCCCCTTTATGGAATTCCTGGATCTGCCCCTGTTTTTGGCTATAATAAACATTCAGAACTCCAGAACCTTCTAGAACAGTCCTTTTCCCATGTGTGATTTTAAATAGTACGTCCCCTCAAATTTGTAAGGTGTAAACTAGCTTGGTAATGGCAAGGATTTGGTGGTCAGCTGTGGATTATTTCTGTATTTGATTCTTTGTGGCACTGACAGGGTCTTAATGGCTTGATGATGAGGCCTTCATATGCATGTTTCAGAAACATTTTGTGTAAATAATGTTCTTGCTAGGGTGAGCTCAAATGGAAGAAAGGAGTGACAACTTAAGGCAATCTGTATATTTGATATACTTCACTGTGAGTTTTGTGTCATTGTGTGCTTGTTTCATCTCTCCAGGTATGCAACCAGGCATCTGCTGTGATGAAATATTTATCAGCATTTTCCTTTTTAAAACAAGTTTTTTAAATGCTTAATGTGTACAGAATTCATTCAAAAGTAAACACTCGATTGCTTCTTCTTTTTTTCTTTCTCCCAGAAAAACTGTTGAAGATGGTATAGCTACATTTGACTGTTTTGCAATGAAATTAGGCTATTGTGTAGTTTCTGAGCTGTCTGTATTGTAATATCGCTAGATTGAATAGTGTATTTTTTTGAGTCAGACATGAATATAACATTCTCTTTTTGACAAAAGTACTATTTATCACTCAGAATTTCTTCTATTCTATGTCATCGAATATTGTGAACCTTCTTAATTGGCACTCTGTGTTGGGCCATTTTGCACAGATTTTCACAGCATAACTTATTTTACGTATATAAATACTGTACGTGATTGTGGAAGCAGAGATAAGGTTTGTGTGTATTTGTATTGTCGAGAAGCTTGCCTATTTTATGGTGACCTCAATTCTTTTTTTTTTTTATCCGCAAAAGACCTGTGGAATATTGCAATTCAACACTGAATCAAATTGCGTATTTCTGCCCGTACTCTCTCTCTAAAGAAAAAAAAAAAAAAAGAGAGAAAATTTCACTCTTGAAGAAGTGAATAAAAGAAAAGAGTGAGTTTTGAGTGAAAATGTTCATTTTAACTAATTTTGGAGTGACCTCAGGGATCACTCCCAAATCTTTGAGTGATCCCTGAGGTCACTCCAAAATTAGTGAAAATGAACTTATCACTAATTTTCACTCCAATTTCACTCAAAACTCACTCTTTTCTGTCATTCACTTCTTCAAGAGTGAAAATTTTCACTCTTCTTACTTTACAGAGTAGTGCTCGGGAGTGTTTTGTATGTATGTGTAGTGGATGGCACATTATGTTTGGACCCCATACTACACCACATAAAAGATGTGGATGTAGTTTTTTGAGTGCGTTGAAAAATCATTTAAATTGTAGTGCACTATATCAATTCAGTCAGAAAACAGTGTGGCCTATGCACCTTTCACAGCTGGCTAATTACAAAATTGGTGGTGTTTTTATGCCCCTAACCAATTGCGTTCCAGAGGAGGGTGTAAATGCCACAAATGTAGAAATGTCAGTGAGACTAAACTCCCCAAAGCTCTGATGTGTGTTTTGGTCCCATGCATGCCTTGTGATGATGTCAGATTCCAAGCTGCCAGTGTAATGTAATAATGATGTATCCACGATGCCAGGAGAGCTGATCTTCGGCTAGATATTTATTTCTTCAGTAAGAGACGCGTGGTCGCATGTGTTTCTTCCCATCACTTCTCCCTTGTTGGTTCACTGCGATCATTGCTGTGAACCAAGACCTTGTCTATCTGTTTGGGTTCCTTCCCCTGGAAATGACTGTCAACTTTGTGTAGGTCGATGCACTTTAGATTGTCACTGAGACTTGGACTCACACCATTTGACATAACATCATTTATTGAAAGTTGTGATTTCATGTGCAGGCCATGCTTTTCTTGCTTTTTTTTTTTTTTAATTCTGCATTCATATATGACGCTCAAGCTGTGCTTGCGCTCTGTGAACAAATACTATGAAATTATGATTATACAGGAGAGTGCATTCTTGTACTTTGATGATATTTTTTAAGAAGAATATTTTGTTGCTCTGCTGTTGCAAAGAAAGTAGTTTAAACTTTGGTTTTTATTTTTATTGTGTGTGTGTGTATGTTCATCTAAGTTGAGATGTGCATACGTTCTGGGCGTTTGGATGCACTCAGATTTGTTTTGATGGTAAGACATGTTCTGGTGTTATGAGGAACTCTTAATTTCTGCAAAGGAAATTTGAACATCTATACAAGCCCACCTCCTCCTCCCCCTTCCCCCCTGGGGAAAATAAGTGTGTGTGTGTGGGGGGGGGGGGGGTTGTCGGGCAATTCCTTTAGGTGGGTTCATGTCCAGAATCATTCCTATCCATGAATAAGTGGAAAATTAGTGAAATTGTGCACATTTTTCAAACATTGGGTTAATGACAGGGAGATTGAGCCAGGAACGCCATCAATATTTGACACACAGAAAATGGACTATTCATGTATTAAGAATCTGATTATTTGTTGCCAAAAACAAAACAAAAACAAATTTCAGTGCGACAGTATTAGTATGCATCTAATCAGATTATCACCGTGTGGAAAAAGAATTAACGATTTGTACACAGTAAGTTTTCCTCCTTTTTCACTTGAGGAGAGAAATCTTAGGCTGTTTTGATTGGACAGAAATCACAAGTCGGGAAAATTCAACGCAAATTCAGACAAACAGAGACGAAGCTGCATGCTTATTTGAAATTTGCCAAATTGTCTGGTCTGTGGTGTGATGGCCTTATTGGAAATACCAGCTGTCTTATGACTTAGATGCACAGGGTTTCCCTTGCAGAACACTTCTCATTTGTGTTGTATATGAAGTGCTAGTGATCCTGATGTTTTATAACATCTTTCTTTTCTAACTTTGCTGAATATGTACTAGAGGTAAGCTATAAAATGTCTAGGTAAGGCATGTTGGCCCCTTTTCTTGATAATAGTATTTGATGATTTTTAGCTATTCCAACTGTTAGACAAAACTTTGTCATTACAAGTCCGACTTTGCTCAAAATTTCCCTTGTCTGTTGCTCTAACATCATCAAATATGAGGAGAAACCAACATTTTCTGAAAGGGAAATTTCTCTTCTGACACCAGAACTTGTTTTTCCATGTCTCTGTTCTTTTCATTTCACATGTATGTGTAGCTGCAAGTTTGACTGTGATATTGCATCATTTGATTTGTGTTTTCATTGACGTCCGAATCGATGTAGAACACTCTATGTAAAAGTATACAAGGCAGTCACTAGCTAAGGGAAATAAACCAAAATTAATATATCTACACAAATTATGGAAGTAATATATTGATATATTGTTTCTTGTATGTTGATGTGCAAAGATAAGAAGTGTAATGGCACTTTTATTGAACATAATAAAATGGAGAAACAAAAGCATGGATGTCACATGATTTTCTTTTTTTTTGTGGTCATGAAAAAATGAAAAGTTGTCAAAGATGTCTTTTGCTTCACTAAGTGTGATAATGTATTTGCGATATCTAATGGGTGATGTTCACTATTCCAAAGTCCTTTAATCCGAAAATTTAATAAGTTTCGCTATTACGAAGTTCGTTAGTCTGAAAAAAAAAAATGTGGATAGAAAAATGAAAGATTACGTTATTTCGAGGGTTCTATAATAAAAATAAAAATAATCTTGTCAGTCCAAATGTTGGTTATTCCAGAGGTTCTTAAATCTGAATTTGACACAGAATTCGGTAGTCCTAATATTGTTTTGTTTGTTCGAAAATGAAATATGGACGTTAGTCCGAACAGAGGGTTGAAAAATAATGGTTTGTCGATAGGAAAATGTCATATTAATAAAATATATTGCGAAGATGGAGGGACGGGAAGAATACGCGTACACTCTTTCTGTCGAGTATTGTTATGATGGTTGACGAGACTGATCTATCTGACTACTGTATTATGGCCAGGGGAGTACCCAGGATTCTCTCAAAGGAGGGGGGGGGGGGGGGGGAGGGGAGGGGTGGTCAGTACACACAATCATGTGTGTACTGACAGGTGAGTATTTTCCTCGAGATTCTGTAGTCTTTGATTGCTACTACTACAACGGGTATAAGCCTTGAAAAGTATAGCGTTGAAATTATTGCACTGATTGATGCTCAGGTTTTAGAAACTCGCGAAAAAAAAAAAGACAGAACACATAAAGCTGGATGATTATTGTGATATATGTATACACTTTTTTTTTTTCAACGTACAATGTACAAACATATTAAGAAAAAGTTCCTCCTCCCAGAGTTTTGCTACTTACAATATTACAATAATCAAACTAAGGGATTCATGCACCGATTTGATTCATTTTATCATGCAGTTATTTTAGCAGTTCTGTTTCCAGCTTTTGTCCTACATGTATGCATGGAGGTTTATGTATGCATAATAGAAATTCAAACCTTCACAAAAATATGCATGTAGACAAAAACCTCTCATGAACGCAAGCACACAAACATACCATACACACATAAATGTGCAGAGGAAAGAAAAAGTGTATTAATGTCCAGCGATTTAATTTCTCTTCAAGTTGTAACAAGTATACAGAGCCGTGCTATCACATTCAGTTAGGTAATAATCATGAACATGATACAATTATCTTATACTCCTTGTACTAAAATACAAATTACTCTGTGATTCCATTTTTATGACTCCTTTTCTGTAATGTTTATTTCTTTAAAAGATGTATTATTTTCATGATGATGTTCTATACTCTCATTCAAATGGAATTGCCTCCAACACTATAACATCTAGTCTGCATGGGCGGCGACCGGGGGTGAAGGGAAAGGGTGTACAGATCCCTTCCCATACAAGTGGGGGGATTATTTGTCCATCAATAATTCCCGAGATGTGGAAAATATTCTTTTTTTTTGTGTAGAAAATTGTCGAAATATTTCAAAAAGATTGTGCACCCGATCGTTGAATTTTAATTCTGAAAATATAAAATGTCTCGAATTGGAGGATACCCCTCCACACCTCCCCTTGCTCTGCCTCCCTATTTAGACCTAGTATATGTATATTTTGAGGATTAACAATTTTCCGAATATTCCACAAAAACTTTGCATAAGATTTTGTTTCAATTCCACACACACAAAAAAAGGGATCGGTCGTGTAGGAGGGGATATCCCACTCCCAAACACCGTCCACTTCATAGATTCGTGAATATTACACAGTGATGATGCATGCACAGAACTAAGTCATATTTCCAAAAAGGTGCACCAGACACCAGACCGCTGAATTCACAAAATGTTGAAGATGCAAAATTTCCCTCATGTAGGAGGGGATGCCCCCCTCCCACACCATTCTCGAACTCGGTCCCCCTTCACAGACTTAGCAAACTTTGAGGACTTACAATTTTCCGCTTAGTCTTTACAAAACGTGCATCAGATCATTTTATTTCAATTCTAAAAAATGCAAAAGCTCATTCGTTGTAGGGAGGGGGTATCCCTCTCCCACATTCTCCCCCTCCAGCTTAATAGTACATGTATTATACACTGTGAAGACGCATGCGCGGAACAACAAGTGAAATAATTCCATATAGCCATTCACATTCTATATATTTGAATATTTATTTTCTTACATTTTTATCTAAAATAATATCCAAATCGTTACTTCACCAATTAGTGAGCACTAGATCGTTGAATTTCATCTCTGAAAATGCAAAATCTTCCCGACCTCCATAATTGACCCTCCCCCGTTCGGCTGCTCTACTCCCTCTCACAATATCCTCAAAGTATTGCCCCACCCCTTCCTTCATGAAAACCGATCGATGCCTCTGTGTCACATGCTTATATAGTAATATATATATATATATATATATATATATAGTTTGAATATAAACGAATACAATATCCGGGCATATTACCTCAACTGGTCCGTGTATACAATATAATGATAAACCAACCACTGATTATAGACCCTATATCGTTTACTTTACATGATTGTAATAGAAAGATATACATGTAGATATAAAATTATATAGACAGGTAGATGGATTATAGAGAAAGTTAGAGAGAGAAAGACAGAGGAAATACAGGAGACAAAGGTACTCTAAAAAAGAAGAGTTCAAATGTTCACTCTTTAAGGAGTGAATAACAGAAAGAGTGAGTTTAGAGTGACATTGGAGTGAATTTTGAGTGAAAATGTTCATTTCAGTACTTTTGATGTGACCTCAAGGATTACTCCAAAATCTTCGAGTGATCCCGAGGTCACTCCAAAATTAGTGAAAATGAACATTTTCACTTAATATTCATCCATTTTAACTCGAAACTCTCTCTTTTCTGTTATTCACTCCTTCAAGAGTGAAGATTTTCACTCTTCTTCTTAGAGTACACAAAACATCATGGGTATGTAATCACATTCTTGTCTCAAGGTTACGTGATGGAATCATAATATGACAATGTTTCAGATCACAAACGATGTCAAAATCGTTACAAAACAATTAAACTTTTCATTTAGTAATCAATTTTCCAACTAATGTGAGCATAATGTAGCATTGTTCTCATAATACCATATTCTGATATAGCGCTATATATATACTTTATACAGCAAGGATTTGACACAAGTCATTATCAACATTTCATAATTGAATTCATATACTTAATGGCCATGCATGAGTACATAACAAACTTGCCCGGAGTTAAACCAAGTCAATGTGGTTTACTATAAATTATATGAAATAAATCACAGTGTAATTACGTATTCCTGATTGTGCTAATAAACGGAACAGGAAAAATAGTCAATGATAGTCTCTATCATAATCTCTCTTGATATAATAATTCATTAACAAACTGTGCGTGCACCGCGCGAAGAAAGATATGTATCTACAACAAAATTACTCACGGAGGCCCTATATACGTCTAATAGCATTCAAAGATTATTGTTGTAACATAAATGTATTTTTACTCCGAGTGAGTACGAGTGAGCATGTATTTTACTGCAAAGTGATGTTCACCGTCAATGTGGAGTTTTTGGTTGGAATGGAAGCGCCTATGTGATTAGAAATTTTCATGCAATAAAATGTAACACAACTCTTCTGCATACATTTCAATGCCCCATTATAGAAAAAAAACCTCGTCAGATAGAAGGCGACCTTCAGCATAGAGAAGTTTGACCTTGTGTATTCAATACTGCACTCCATGCCGTGTCATACGTTTGGTTTGGTTTGGTTTTACTTCCGTACTTGTTCTCCAAGACATCAACAGATTGATACAAAGTATGTACAAATATAAAATATAAATCATTATACGAATTGTTAATTTCCTAATGAAACTGTCCGCGATAGTATACAATAGCGACATTGTATTGCACATACTATACTATTAAATCGTACGTATAAATGAGGAAGAAATACAGGAGATCGTCATCATACACAGAGCTTGACAAATGGGGTCCCATCATTTTCCCTACATGTATATAACAACCTATATATCATTTCTCTACCATGCTATAAATGTACATTACTATTCTTTCACACACACACAAAATGACACTGTGGTCTACATACACCATTTTGATTATTTCACAGTTCGTAAAATGTTGTACTTCAAAACGACATAGAAACACACAAGGCCTACCACGTTGAATCAAACGCGAAATGTCGTTATGGCATCTGGTATACCTCCGCCATATCTCCTAACGGGTCCATAGTAGGCTCACATCTTTACAATGTGAGATGACGATTTCACATCAAGGGCAAAAAATAAAAAATAAAAAAAAACACACACACACACCTAAAATGACATGTTTGAAAGGGCTTACTTCGTTCCTTCGGGTGTTCGCGTTCGCGTCGGGTGGTCGCGTTACCCGACATTTCGTAGATTAGGTGCCCTGATATACGAAGAGTCGGGTAAGGAGGGGTAAAATAATCACAATTTAATACAGAAAAATCCTTGACATAAGGCTGATCATTTAACGCGTCTATACGTAAAATAGTGTCATTCAAGTGACGAAGTATCGGGTGAATCAGGGACGGCGAAACCAGTGAATAAATCAAAGCAAAAGACATTAAACAGGCCACAAAATAGCACAAAAATGGCAATAACAAATAAAAGAGTATAAAATATCCTCAGAAACATAATTCTATTGCTAAATAAAACAATAGCATTACAGGATGGAGAATATGAATATTTAAACTTCCGATCAAAACAGCAAATCTAAAGGCCCCCTCACACCTGAGCGAATTGCCCGAAATATGACTTGCGATGGCTGGCGAAAGACATTTTTGGAAAAACCGTTTTCAATGGTAATTGATAGTAAGTCATATCTACCCTTCGTGTTTGGGGTCGTACACCTTCTGAACTAACAGTTACGATTATTCAAATTCGCACGGGATTTTTGAACATGTTTAAAATTTCCCGACGAATTGAAAAATCGTTTGTCATTCGCATCTCTTATCTAGTCTGCGGTAATCGTTCGTTTATCATTCGTGTGCTATTGTCACGCATAGTCCCTCATCGCGCTTTTGCCAAGGTGGACCGATCTCGAAAGAACTGACTCTAAACGAAACAACACGATGACTAAATATGACTTGCGCATAGAAACGAAGATACTATGGCAAACGTATTTTCGCTTGCCATCTTCTATGCGAAGAGAAACTAAGATTGACTTTTACTAAATTTGAAAGGCGATGCATACACGAAGGCAAGTCTAAGAGATACTATGCCAAACTATGGATTGCGAAGTGATACGAATACGAGCGAATGACCTGACGAAAAAAATGGCGAATGCTGAGCTGCTCTATGTGACCAGCCACTCACCACGCAACTCATATATTTTTATTAACATTCCACCTGAAAGTTTCAAAGTATTTTCAGAAAAATGGAAGATGCAGCCCGCCTCAGAGTCCAGTATTTACTGGCAATGGCTCAGAATGATATTCTACATCAGCAGCTGAACCTACACCAGTTCATCAGAGGCCGCTTCAGATGGAGACGAGGCTTCAGACGACGTCGTATCTGGAGAAGGACATGGCTGAACCCTGCCAGAAGAAGGGCTTTTGGAATCTATACGACCAGCTGCTGGTTGAGCTCCGAAGAGAAGACCCTTCGACTTTCAAGAAATTTCTCTGCATGCCCCCTGAACTCTACGATGAAATCCTGGAGAGGGTCAGAGGAAGAATCAGGAGGCAGTACACCTGGTACAGGGAGCGGCTGGAAGAAGGTCTCAAGTTGGCAGCTACTCTCCGTCATCTTGTGTCTGGCACCAAGTACTCCGACATGCAGTATGGGTGGAGGGTGCCTGAAAACGCCCTATCTGTAGTGGCCAGGGAAGTGTGCCAGGCCATATGTGACGAGTATGCAGGTGAAGTCATGACAGCCCCTTCAACCCCTGATGGATGGAAACAACTTGCTGGAGGTGGATTCTTCAAGCGGGGGAATTTTCCCCACTGTGTGGCAGCTATTGATGGCAAGCATGTGGCCATCAGAAAGCCTCCTCTGTCCGGCTCGCTATGCTGCAACTACAAGGGCTTTTTAGTATAATCCTGTTGGCTATAGTGAACAATGACTACAAATTTATCTGGTGCGATGTTGTGGTAGGTATGATACAATAGGGGAAAGGGGGTAGGTCGAGTCAATTTAGGGGTACGTCAGATTTGTTATCACCTCACCTCCATTGTTACTGTTTCAATATTTATTTTTTTTTGCTAAAATGAATAATAGCAATTGGGGCAATTCATTTCACTTTTTGCTTGATACCTTTTTTCTTCTTCTTCAAAAACGTGCTTTATGAATAATTAATAATATTGGATATTTATTTCACACAAATGATCTTTTGTGTAGAAGCAAAAATCTGAAACTGATTGATTGATTTTATTATTGTTATTATTATCATTATTATTACTTTATTTGGCAGAAAACATGCAATACATTATCAATTACAAAGCTCAAAACAATCAATCAATACAATAACACAAAAATACCGTAACACTGAATGCACCTGACAGGGCTGCCAGGCGTTGGGCAAGTTAACTAAATAACTGTAGTTCGCGGGCCGCCCTAACCTATATCCCTTCCAGATGCATCCAGCGTTACAGATTTATTTGCCACTGATTATCATAAAATATTCATAACTGTACTTTTTAAAATCTCTTGCAAAAATACAAACTGTGTAAAAATTTGTTTCATTATAATGTTGGTATTTTTATGTATAAATTTTCAATTGATGAGCTTCCTGACATTTTTGCACTAATGTTCATAAGAAATAACTCTTTTCATATCTACCCAACTCGTCATCGTGATGACTATCACCTTCCACGTACTCGCACAATTTTTGCGGAAAAAAAAAACATTAATGTTTACAGTGCCAAAAATACTGGAATCTTCCGGCTAATTTTACTGTTTATCTTTGACGTCCTTTAAATGTAAACGTTGCGTAGATGATTTCTCTGGCCGCACTGAAATCTGGACTGACCTGGTCGCTTTTATACTCCCCGAGGAGCTCACACACACGTACGAGAACGCCTGATCTATATTCTTTTGTCTTCGTTTCCAATCGCACGCCATATCAAACCATTGCTCATTGTTCGTTCGTGTTATCGGGTCATATCAACCCTTTGCTCGCCTTCGGCCACAATTTACTCATAGAAGTGAACCGAAAAATCACTATCCTTCGCATGCCATTATCCTTCGCTTACCGTTCGTTAATCATATTTGACTTTAGTTTATAATCGGATGATTTGAAGGCAATTTTATTTGACATCGTTGAATTCGCGCGCATTTCGTGCGTTTTTCCCATCCGTCCCCCTTCGTCCCCCTACATTCGCTCAGGTGTGAGAGGGCTTTAAAGCGTTAGAATAATTAAGAGTTTTATTGCAAAACGCGCGCTAACTCCATTCTTGTTAATTTGATTGATTGATTGATTGATTGATTGACTGATTATTGTCCACTCTGGAAATTCTTTGTACATCGGATATCACAGCAAAATAAACATTAAATACATCACAGGTACACAGCACAGATATATCACAGAATACAAATGAAACTAACTCATACTAACATGCAATATATAGGCCATAGCATATGCAGGACTCCACACTAACTTTTATCTTTGGCGGCCCTATCGATTGAATTTTTTTTTTTTTTTTTGTGGACCGAAAGTAAAATCTGGTGGCCCGAAAAAAAAAAAAAATCAAGAAAAAACTAAATCGGTCCTACTAAACATACAGAAAAATAGATATTGAGATATTAAGTACTACTGAAGTGATGCAGGTACCCATGGCATGTCTGAAATAAATTAATAAAAAATTCAATCATATTGCCTTTATTCTGAGTTCTAAGATTTAGCAAACGGGCTTATAGATTATTATAAAAGTTGATGCCTATATTAAGTGGTCAAAACTTACATTTGAAATGATAAAGTGGGAGCATTGCAGATATTGGTAAACATTCGACATTTTGTTTTGCCTTTGTAAAGAGCCGAAAGTTACCGTTATTCATTTCTGCTTGTAAAAGCAATCATCCAACATTTACTAGTATCTTAACACCTTACGGCAGCCGATACCGTTAATCATTTCAAATGTAAAAGCAAATAGCTGAAATTTCATTTTAGCATCATACGGAGCTGAATGTTATCCTTATTCATTTCCGAACGTGAAAGCAAATAGGGCCTATATACTTTTTATTTTAGCATCTAACTGAGTCGATTGATACCGTTGATTATTTCCAAATGTAATAGCAACATTTTGTTATTTATTTTAGCATCGTCCGGAGCAGAACATTACCGTTATTCATTTCCAAATTTAAGAGCAAACATCCAACATTTGTTTTATTATCGTACGGAGCCGAATGTTATTGCTGTCCACTTCCGAAAGTGAATTGAATCATCTGACGATTATTTTAGCATCGCACGAAACCGAATGTTACTGTTTTTCACTTTTGAACGTCAAGGCAGACATCAGATTTTTATTTTACCATTAAACGCCGCTGAATGTTACTGTTATTTCGAAATGTAATAGCAAATATCCGACATTTATTTTAGCATTGTATGGAGAAGAATGCTACTGCTATTCCGAATAAAACGTCAAAGCAAACATTCGACATTCATTTCAGCATCTTCCGGAGCCGAATGTTGTCCTTATTCATTTTCAAGCGCAAAATCAAAAGCTATCAAATATCTGACATTAATTTTAGCACCCTACGAAGCGGAATCTTACCGTTATTCATTTCTAGAAGTACAAGCAAACATCCGACATTAATTCTATTTTAGTATCATACGGAGTGGAATATTACCATTATTCATTTCCAAAATAAAAGCAAGCATCTGATATTTATTTTGGCATCTTACGGAGCCGATTGTTACCGCTGTCCATTTCCAAAAGTAAAAGGCAAACATCCGACTTTTTTTCTTTTTTTTTTTTGGTGGCTCGATCGGGACACCGGTAACTAGATTCTGATCATATCTGAAAAGAATTCCATCTTTTCAGCCAAACAACACAAGTATTCGCAGTGATCTGAAAGAATGTCTCCATAAATGATACTATGTGGTTTTGTGCAATAAAGGACGTTTATCCTGAAATAGGTCCCCACTCCATTCTCCGCCATTCAGTTACACGTAGGACCTACAGTGTGTATATAATTTGTATTTCGTCATAGTGCAGCCGGTGACTGCTATCAACCTCCATAGACTTTGCACATGGTAGACACTCGCACCTGTGCTAGAGGGGACCGATATCACGATTCAGCCCGATAAAGTCCATGTAGGTGGCAAGGGCGTACCGAGGGGGGGTGTTTTGGGTGTTCAAACACCCCCCTTTGCCAAAAGGGGGGTGTTTAAGGTGTTCAAACACCCCCCTTGGGCAAAAGGGAGGTGTTTGAGCTATTACACACCCCTCTTCAGCAATGCTTAGATGTTGACAAATGAAACAAAAGCTGTCTTTACCGCTTTATTTCCGTTTTGAATTCCGCCTTTCCTTTCTTTTGCGTTCACTCTCTCTCTCTCTCTTCCTTGAATGTTTGTGTGGATGATAATACATTATGGAGTTACATAATATCATACGCACTAAAGAACTCGTGTACAGTACGTGTTCATACTACGTTACTGCACCGCGCGCGAAGCTGACGCGCAAACAGTAGACATTCCCGATCCCTGCTCTGCTTTCTGACCGAATCGCGAAGATACATTGCGCATAATGTTCACCGTTTACCGGTATTATACCGTACGCGGTACCGTAAATTGTGTATGATGTGTGTACAATTAATGCATGCTGCGCTGCAGCCTATTATAGGCACATTGCATGCTAAGTCAGTAGTATCAACTACCAACAGTGGCGTATGGGGGGGGGGGGGCAAGGGGGCACGTGAAAAAAAAAGAGAAAAGAAGAAGAAGAAGAAAAAAAAAAAAACCTTGCCCGGACGGGGGAAGGAGAATGGGGGGGGGGGGGCAGAAAACCAAATCAAACAAGATAAAAACAAAACATGAATTCCATGAATTCCATGTTTTGTAACGCTGAAATATAAAAAGTTTCGGCTCGCTCGCTGCGCCCGCTCGCCAAAATTTATCAAAAAAAAAAATAAGAAGAACAAAACGTAATGATGACGTGGAAATATAAAAATTTCGGCTCACTCACTCGTAGTAAGTTAGAGTATTTTTCCAAGTCCTTAGTTTGTTGGCATAAATCGTTATCTATGAAGCCGTCACTATATCTTGATTAGAATTGTAAGATTTAATAACCAAAAAGTGACAAGAATTCCATGTTTTGTAAGGTGAAATACAAAAATTGTCGGCTCGCTCGCTGCGCTCGCTCGCCAAAATTTATCAAAATTTATCAGATTTTATATCACCCTCAAAAAAACCCTTTTAAGTGCTCGAAAAAGCATATCAAGTGGACTTTTTTTAAAGTCCCTATTTTATACCGGGATGGGATTGGGGTTGAACACTGTTGGTATAAATCGTTATCTATAAGACCGTCACTATATCTTGATTAGAATTGTCATTCGAAGATTTAATAACCAAAAATGACAAGAATTCCATGTTTTGTAAGCTGAAATACAAAAATTTTCGACTCGCTCGCTGCACTCGCTCGCCAAAATTCTTCAATATCTATTACATTTAAAACACGATTGTCCCTCAAAAGACCCCTTCTATAAGTGCTTGAAAAAGCACATCATGTGGACTTTTTTTAAGTCCCTACCGGGATGGGGTTGGACACTGTTGGTACAAATCGTTATCTATAAGGCCGTCACTATGATTAGAATTGTAATTCGAAGATTTAATAACCAAAAATAACAAGAATTCGATGTTATGTATAAAGCTGAAATATAAAAATTTTCGGCTCGCTTGCTGCGCTCACTCGCCAAAATATATCAAAATTTAGGGTTGCCTATTACATTTAAATCACCCTCAAAAGACCCCTCTTAAGTGCTTCAAAAAGCATATCATGAGGACTTTTTTAAAGTCCGTACCGGGATGGGGTTGGGGTTGAACACTTTTTCAGAAATTAGGGGCGCAATTTTCGCGCTTGCCACGGGCGCCGTTTTCCCTAGATACGCCACTGACTACCAAGTACAGTCAGTATAGTAGCCTACTGGAAGCAGCAAGCTCTGGAAGCTCTGGGAGTAGCAAGTTACTTGCTATTCAATGTAATTAGTAATAGCTCATGGACTTGGTAATCTTTAGTAATAGTAGATATGAATTTTTTCAATGACTGATAGTTAAAACTGAAAGATAACTGAGTGTGAGTCTACAAATTGTGGTTGGATGACTTTATTGCGCCTAAAATTCATTAGATATCTAGGTCTAGGAACAGTGGCGTAACTACGGGGGCATGGGGGGGCACGTGCCCCCCCCCCCCCCCCCCCATCCGCTCGTTAAAAAAAAAGAAAAAAAAGAAAAAAGAAAGAAAAAAAGGGAAATGGTAATTCAAGGGTTAGTAAACTGCTTTTGAAATCGACATGAAAGGATGATCAAGAAAAAAAGATATTTTTCTAAGATTTCTTTTAACCATATAATTAAAGAGGTATAACATTGTTTAAAAAGCCCGGAGACGACAAAAGATTGTGATTCAGCGTGATTCCTGGTTGGCATTTTGAATACAAGCAGGATGTGCGCAGTGTACTCAGAATATCGGAATGGCAAAAAGCTTGATCATTGATTTTGCAGTGTTGCTTTACATACTAGTCTATATTAAAATGCCTTGCATTGCCAATGATAAGACTTGACCTTGGCTATTTCCTAACTTTTCCATCTATATGAAACACACACACTCACAAACACAAACAAATGAGGGGATGCTCTATATAAAGTGCAGATTTTGGACATCCTTCTCCCGCTTGGTCACTTCGACGCCCCGTCGCTGGTCATACCTCCCCCAATCATAAGCATAAACCGACACCCTTGACTACCAGTGGCGGATCCAGGGGGCGCACCGGGCGCCCCCTCCCTCCAATGCGAAAAAAATATACATGTAGCTACAAACGACAGTTTTTGGACGGTAAAATGTCAAAATTTTCAAGCTCGCTCGCTTCGCTCGCTCGCATTTAACCGTTATATGCCATTCTCCTGATGTTACTGCCAGTAATTGCCAGCAGTTGCGCCCGGTGCGCCCCCCTCCCCCGAATTTCTAAAGCGAAAAAAATATAGCTTCAAACGGCAGTTTGGGGACTGTAAAATGTCAACATTTTCAAGCTCGCTCGCTTCGCTCGCTCGCATTCAATCGTTATGCAATTATCCTGATGTTGCTGTCAGTAAATGCCAGCAGTTGCGCCCGGTGCGCCCCCTCCCCTTAATTTCTAAAGCGAAAAAATATAGCTACAAACGGCAGTTTGGGGACTGTAAAAATGTCAAAATTTTCAAGCTCGTTCGCTTCGCTCGCTCGCATTTTATCGTTATGCAATTCTCCTGATGTTGCTGTCAGTAATTGCCAGCAGTTGCGCCCGGTGCGCCCCCTCCCCTTAATTTCTAAGGCGAAAAAATATAGCTACAAACGGCAGTTTGGTGACTGTAAAATGTCAAAATTTTCAAGCTCGCTTGCTTCGCTCGCTCGCATTTAATCGTTATGCAATTCTCCTGATGTTGCTGTCAGTAATTACCAGCAGTTGCGCCCGGTGCGCCCCCTCCCCTTAATTTCTAAAGCGAAAAAATATAGCTACAAACGGCAGTTTGAGGACTGTAAAATGTCACAATTTTCAAGCTCGCTCGCTTCGCTCGCTCGCATTTAATCGTTATGCAATTATCCTGATGTTGCTGTCAGTAAATGCCAGCAGTTGCGCCCGGTGCGCCCCCTCCCCTTAATTTCTAAAGCGAAAAAATATTAGCTACAAACGGCAGTTTGGGGACTGTAAAATGTCAATATTTGCAAGCTCGTTCGCTTCGCTCGCTCGCATTTTACCGTTATGCAATTCTCCTGATGTTGCTGTCAGTAATTGCCAGCAGTTGCGCCCGGTGCGCCCCCTCCCCTTAATTTCTAAGGCGAAAAAATATAGCTACAAACGGCAGTTTGGTGACTGTAAAATGTCAAAATTTTCAAGCTCGCTCGCTTCGCTCGCTCGCATTTAATCGTTATGCAATTCTCCTGATGTTGCTGTCAGTAATTACCAGCAGTTGCGCCCGGTGCGCCCCCTCCCCTTAATTTCTAAAGCGAAAAAATATAGCTGCCAACGGCAGTTTGGGGACTTAAAATGTCATAATTTTCAAGCTCGCTCGCATTTAATCGTTATGCCATTCTCCTGATGTTACTGCCAGCAACTGCCAGCAGTTGCACCCGGTGCAACCCCCTTAATTTCCAAAGCAAATATATATATATATATATATATATATACATATATTATTATATAGCTACAAACGGCAGTTTGGGGACTGTAAAATGTCAATATTTTCAAGCTCGCTCGCATTTAATCGTTATGCAATCCTCCTGATGTTGCTGTCAGTAATTACCAGCAGTTGCGCCCGGTGCGCCCCCTCCCCTTAATTTCTAAAGCGAAAAAATATAGCTGCCAACGGCAGTTTGGGGACTTAAAATGTCAAAATTTTCAAGCTCGCTCGCTTCGCTCGCTCGCATTTAATCGTTATGCCATTCTCCTGATGTTACTGCCAGCAACTGCCAGCAGTTGCACCCGGTGCAACCCCCTTAATTTCCAAATTAATTATATATATATATATATATATATATATATATATATATAAATACATATATTATTATATAGCTACAAACGGCAGTTTGGGGACTGTAAAATGTCAAAATTTTCAAGCTCGCTCGCTCCGCTCGCTCGCATTTAATTGTACAGTTATGCAATTCTGATGTTGCTTCCATGAGGTGCGCCCCCCCCCCCCCTCAATGCATGTCTTGACCCACGGTACGCCACTGAACACCCCCCTCTAAAAAATCCTGGGTACGCCTATGGTAGGTGGTATGAGCTAGCTGTCACCAGCAGTGAAGAAATGAGTGGAGACAGAAACCACGATAATGCCGCTAACAATGTTGTCAAGACGTTCAGAGAGAACAGGAAGGACCAGATCGTTGTAATCCACGAGTCGAGACGATTAGAACTTTCGCCGCACATAATACTGTACAATATGAATGACCGTCCATGGAAACCTGCATTATCACTCTATCGCACGCGAGCGTATCGCTTTGCCATAGTTATGCACGGCGAGCATTATGTGCTGCTAGCCTTGTATACAAACGCTCGTAATAATTTTTTCAGAGTAAAAACGTAGGAATACAATCGCGTATTCGGAGATAAAACACGCGATCGTTCGTAAATTTGCACTGGCTTTTTCTCGAAGACTCGGGTAAGCTGTACCCGATACTTCGTAAATAATAGGGGTCTAATTCTCAAATGCTCCACCCGACCCTTCGTATATTAGGGCATATAATCTACGAAAGGTCGTGTATCGCGACCACCCGACCCGAACGCGATCACCCGATGAAACGACGTAAGCCGTTTGAAAGTTAGGTGGCAAAATCCCAAAATGTGTTGAGTAGTTTTCGTGTGTACGTGCGTGCAATGGATGGTACGTACAGTACTACTCATTTCACTTGTTCCCTGCACCTGAAGCCAAATATACGGCGTGATTTTTTTTTTTTTACATTATCTTGCATCATAATTAATATGTAGAGTCTCCAGAAAAAAAAAAAAATCAGATTGACACTTTGCGTACAAGTCAATGACAATGGATAACACGTAATGTCAATGAATCGTGGCTATTGGAATTGTCAATTATGCTAAAAAGAATATTGCTCGTACCTTTCGACTTACCTATATAGGAACAGCTATGTAGTGACGTTGATTTCATGTCACGATTGAGAGAAGGGGGTCGAAAATACCGAAGGCGACCCTCGGGCGGAAAAAATAATCCCGGAGATACAATGAATACATTAGGCAGGAGGGGTAGAAGAACAGCCAAATATTGGGGGGGAGGGGGGCGCAACCACAGGAGCGCAGCGAGCTGTACGGCAGGGTGCGGAACGGGTATCCCTCTGCAGCACGTAGGAGCTTTAACATTTTGACAATTATCAAGATTCGAGAACCTGCAATGGTACACACTAATGGTGGCTTATTTGCAAAATTTAAGATAAAAAAGAAAGAATAATTAATGTTCATAAATCGTGATATTGTTCACTGATCCGCGTAGTTAGTTTGTGGAGGGGCTTGGTACAAAGGAAGGGGAGGGGCGAGAGTGTTAAGAATTTTAATACTGTAGTATAAACGATCTTGTGTGCGTACTTTGGTACAGTTTTGCACATTTATTATAAAAAGAATAAGAATATAAGTATATTTAGGAACAACGCGAATGGCAAAATCGTGGTATACATGTACTTGTTACATCTCGATCAACATGGGCGGCTTCACTGTTATAATAGGCGCTACATGTATGGAGATGGAGCGGAGGGATCGATGTCCCCCTCTCAAACGACGCAACGGAGCTTTTGTATTTTTGAAATCAAATTCAACGACCTGACGCATAATTTTTGAGTGATATTGACAAAGGTTGCTCTCACTTTGTTTTTACCTTTTGAACAGAATCGCAGATACAAACTGTATTAAAATCCTATCATAATGGAAAAATCGATGGGGGGGGGGGGTTCCCCACTCCCGTCGCCTCATTTATATTGGTATGAATAGACGTGGTACACGTAAAATCCTTGACCTCATGCTTAAACTTGATAGACATTGTAAACAATATTCAGAAATCTCCCTACGAATGAACCCCCCAAGAAAATAAATGCAAACAAAATAACAGCAATGGCGATATTTTGCATTTCACATTATATCGCATCATATATGTAGAGTCTATCTGGAGTGCAAAAAGCTACCTCACCATTCTCGAACTCTTGTAAATAGTACCAATTCCTTTGTGGTTTTTGTATTTTGAAATCAGTGATGATATTGCGCATGTGCTCCAAATCTCTCGTGTATCGATCGATACTGACAAGACCCTCCTCGTGCTTCACCCAAGCTACAATGACCGAATCATCTCGACACACAGCTGGGTAGGCTGTTATACCCTCCTTCTCCAAGACATTCTCCTTCTTCCCGTTACCATCAAGGCAGATGACTGTTGATGCTTCGTTCAGTATCAGCTTCCCTGTGGTGTGACAAAAGAATAATTGCTGAGGTTCATATCCATCACATGTTATTTTCCTGACAGCCTTACCACCCCGTGGGGTAAATACCTGGATCTTTTTGAGTTTCCTATAACCCACGTAGATATTATCATATTTATCCACAGTGAGACCACCAGACCCTCCTTCATCATCACTCACTGTCTTGAACGGGACGTCGAGCTTCTCCCATTTTGGAGTGTACAGTGACATCCCGTTTTTTATATCACGTACAACACTTCGACCATCAGACAGGAATCCAGTTCTCCTGACATTGACATCCTTCAGCACGGTCTGTTGTAACTCGCCATCAGGGGAGTAGAGATGGATTCCGCCAAAATGGGATCCCACCGCCATCTTACCGTCTGGTGCACGAGTCATACAGTTCATTCTGTTGTCAGGGAGCTCTTCGTCTGCTTTGACATCCCACGTGTAACCTTCCAGCTCTCCAAGATGAAGTTCATTGACCTTCACGTGTTTACTGAATGAAATCTTCTGAGCTTGTTCTGCCACCCGTTTCGGTGAATCGTAATCAGGGTCATTTGATCCCAGAATGCTCTCCAAATTCTCGCACCGCTTTTTAAGTACGAACGAACTCTCTTGCTCCACTCCTTTACTTACCTGCTCTTCCAAAGCAGTTATGTTACTGATTGTTTGGTGACTCTTCTCCTCCATGATTTGTAACTCACTTGCGAGTTTTTCATCCCATCGTTTAACTTGATAGTTCAGTACCTCTCTTTTGACTGATAATAAATACATGTATTCCTCGTACGTCTTGTTGATGTCATTATTTAGCTTTTTCAGATTTGTTTTTATTTCATTGCGTTTTATCTTTATGAATCTGATATGGTTTTTAAAGTCATTTTTCTTTGATCGTGTTCTTTTTCTCAACTCAGTGACATATTTCATTGTTTTCTTGTCGTGGCGGACTGCCGTTTGTAGTTGATGACCTGCCTGCAAGTGCTCAAGCATCCCACACGTACTGCAAATATGTAAAATATACAGGGATATCAAACTGCATAACATAAGTACTATATAATGAGTGCAGAACCACTTTTTAACTGCCTTTATAGGATGTGCCATAGTCTTCTTCTTCAGTGGATCTTTTCCCGAGAGCACCTCGCTCATGGGTACCACTTTGTGGTTGGAGGTCGGTTTCCCGGTAATTAAGTGATCTTTCTCACATGATTCACACATATATTTCCCACAGTCCTGACAGTAGGACTCAGCTGGGGGCTTGTCGTCCAGCTCACAAACTGTGCACTTTGTTTTTTTCACTTCGTCCACAAGAGAACTCAGGGGTATGTTAGTTTGTAACTCATCAACATCTCCACTGGGTACTGGCGTTACTTTCCTGCACAGCGGGCATTTTATAGTTTGTTCGCCAGGCTGAGTTTGTAAAATAAGACGGAGACAGTTTTTACAGAAGGTGTGGGAACAATCCAGTAATTTTGGTTGGTTGAACAGTGACAGGCAGCTAGGACACTCCAGATTCTGGCTGCTGATCTTATGAAATGTTGCCATGATGTTTGTCTGTATACAAGAAGAGAGAAACAGAGTAAACATGTAAACAAAGTACCAGCATAAACAAAATAAATTTTACCACTATACAGAAAAGAAAATGTACATGCAAAGCGTACTATAAACATAAAAGTGTGTGAATACCGGTCACCATCTTTAATATCAATTCTAAATAGATATTGTTTGGAGATAAATACTGATGATCAATGTCCGTTATTTAAGAGGAGGAGATCACAGCCTGTTATCTGATGAGCCTATCAGTGGATGGTGACTAAGAATCAATATGAATATCATATTACTTTGTAAAACCTACAGAAATACTAGTCAAACAACAAGGAAACGCGTTACGATAATATATTCTCAAAAAGATCATAGAAGACGGTGAGTTGGCTCAGTAAGTAGCGCGTCTGCCTCACAATCACGCAGCCCGAGTTCGAACCCGAGTCTGGACTGAGCAATGTTGTGTGTAAGCATACCGTCCCCTCTAGCAAGAGGCAAAACACTCTGTCCCTCGGATAGGACATACTACACAGCAAAAAGTCCGGCGTTAAAAAGTGAACACCGAGCTGGTGTTAAATTTTCGGTGCTCATTTACGGTGATAAATTAACACCCCCGGGTGTCATTTTTCAAATTTTAAACTGTTTTTTGAAGAGTTTCTTAGTAACTGCACTTCTTGTTGATTTTTAATTTAAACAAGACGATCAAGAATTTTACATTAAAATACTAGATTTTTGAAAAAAAAAATGTGCAAATAAATTTACACCAAAGTAACACCAGCTGGTGTGGTCTCTTATTGAAGCTGGACGGGTGTTAAACCATTGATATTAACACCAACAAATATCAAATCAACACCATGTGGTGTCATTTTTGAATTAACACCAGTACAGTGTCAAAATAACACCAGGTACAGTGTCAAATTAACACCACGAAGTGTCAGGTGAACACTTTTCAACACCACCACAGTGCATTTGTAACACCTGTGGGTGTGGTCCTTTATTGAAGTTTGATCGGTGTTAGATTTAACACCCGTGGTGTTAAATCTAACACCGATGTTTTTACAGTGTATGGAGGTCCCGTGTATGAGAGAGTCACAACTCATGCACGTAAGATATCCCGCTTCATTCATTCATCGCAAAGAGCAGGGTGTTTAACCCGGTGAAGTGGTCCCCTCACATCCAACTGGACCCCATTGAAGACCAGCTTAGTGTAGCTGAATACGGGCTATCCAGCCATCTTCTAGGATGGAAATGAACAAACAAACAATTCAAGCCGCTTATGGAAGGATTTCTCTTTAAATCGTAAGCTTGTTGTGTTTTTACAGAAGCGAAATTTTCAATATGAGATGGGTCACGGGCTCTCACTGCCAGGAGGGGGGGGGGGTCTACGGTCAACGTTTATAAGGATTATGAGGAATGCATGTTAGATGCTGTTCTGTTTGTTATTTCTTTCTTGGATGAAAGAGCAGCAGGATTCCCAAACAGTAATAATGCTTATGAAATTCGTAGTTCTACGATTGGCTTATCATGACTGAAATCTCACCTAGACACATCACTGCAAGAAGTTGATTGAGAAAAATGACAAGACTATAATAAACATTATGTTGGAAATACAATAATCTATAATGCAAAAACAAAGTTAGGTAAAAACATTGCATGAGTATTACTATTTATCCGTCAAGTATTGTACTATCATAACAGGGGCGTCACCAACTTTTTTTTTTTCAAGAGGGTGCATTTTGACACTAAATGTAACCTGTGATTTTTTTTAAATTAAATTAATTGGCTCCTGTGTCATTATGTACATTTACATATACACTATACATTGTATAGTGTGATTGTATACATACACGAATCTTCGCTGTGAAGGACTATACGGGGGTACATTATATGACGGTGTGAGATCCTCGGCGGGGGAGGGTGTGGGAGGGGGATACCCCCTCCGACGGTATACTGGGACGCTTTGTATAGAACAAGGGTGTATAAGTCGAGTTTATAGAGCATTTGAATCAAATTTCTAAGGAATTGAACATTTAAAAAATCGCTATAGAAATGAAGGACTGTACGGGGGTACATTATGTGACGGTGTGTGATCTCGGCGAGGGAGCGAAGTTAAGAATTACTTGGAAGGACTATGATCATAACTTTGACAATGATCATATGAAAACTATACATTTTACGTAGTGGAAAAATCACTCTGAAGGACTATGATTATAACATACGGGGGTATATTGTGTGACGGCGAGAGATCCTCGGCGAAGGAGCGAAGCGACCGAGCGGGGGAGGGTGTGGGAGGGGGATACCCTTCCCACGGTAGGGACTTTTTGTAAAAACAAGAGTGTATAGAAGTCGCGTTCACAGAGCATTTTTAAATCAAATTTCTAGGGAATTAAACGTTATAAAAAATTGCTATGAAGGACTATACGGGGAAACATTATGTGACGGTGTGAGATCCTCTGCAAGGGAGTGATATTTTGACATTTTACAGTCCCAAAACTGCCCTTTGCAGTTATACTGTTTCGCTTTGGAAAATTAAGGGGAGGGGGGGGGGGGGGGGCGCACCGGGCGCAATTGCTGGCAATTACAGGCAGTAACATAAGAAGAATAACATAATGATTAAATGCGAGCGAGCTTGAAAATTTTGACATATTTAAGTTCTAAACCTGCCATTTGCAGCTATATTTGTTCGCTTTGGAAATTAAGGGGGCGCAATGGGCGCAACTGCTGGAAATTACTGCCAGCAACATCAGAAGAATTACATAACAATTAAATGCGAGCGAGCGGATCGAGCGAGCTTGAAAATTTTGACATTTTACAGTCCAAAAACTGCCGTTTGGTACCTATATTTTTTCGCTTTGGAAATTATGGGGAGGGGGCACAACGGGCGCAACTACTGGCAATTATTGGCAGTAACATAAGGAGAATTACATAACGACTGAATGCGAGTGAGTGAAGCGAGCGAGCTTGAACATTTTGACATTTTACATTCGTAGCTATATTTTTTTTCGCTTTGAAAATTGGGCGGGGGGGGGGGGGGGGCGCACCGGGCGCAACTACTAGCAATTACCGGCAGTAACATCATTAGAATATTCATTAGAATGTTTATGTTCATGATAGGGGGAGGTTAAGACCATCGAGGGGGCGTCGAAGTGACCAAGCAGCTGAAGGATGTCCAAAATCTGCACTTTAGAGCATCCCCTAATTGTTTGTGTTTGTGTGTGTGTACTGTGTGTGTTTTATATACATGGGAAAGTTAGGAAACAGCCTTGGTCAATTTTTATTATTAGCAATGCAAGGCATTTTAATATAGACTAGTATGTAAAGCAACACTGAAAATCAATGATCTAGCTTTGATACACTGCGCACATCCTGATTACATTCAGAATGCTAACCAGGAATCACGCTGAATCACTATCTTTTTTCTGCTCCGGGCTTTTTGAACAATATTTCACACTGTACACCTCTTATGATTATGGTTAAAAGAAATCTTAGAAAAATATCTCATTTCTTGATCACCCTTTCATGTCGATTTCAAAAGCAGTTTACTATCCCTTGAATTACGATTTTGGTAAGTTTTTTTTGTTTTCTGTTTTGTTTTGTTTTGTTGCTTTTTTTAAAACCAGCGGATGGGGGGGGGGGGGGGCACGTGCCCCAAATGCCCCCCCCCCCCTCCCCCGTAGTTACGCCACTGAGTATTCCCCCTCTTATGCGACGGAGCTTTTGCATTTTCAGAACTAAAATTCAATAATCCGTTGCACAATGAGTGAAATACCGGACGGATAAAAAAATCAAAAATAATAAAAAATGTCACAAAGTACACACAAGTACTTAGGTACATATGATATAATGTATGATGTACTGTATCCATGGCTGTTTTAATGTGTATGTACACAGGTTGACCAGATTAATGGAGAACATTCTATGTGGTAACCAGATTAATGGAGAACATTCTATGTGGTATAGATATAGTACATACAGGCTGACCAGATAAGTGGAGAATTTTCTAGGTGGTATACAATGTAGCTATACAGTACATGCATGTAACAGGAAATACATTATAGCTCACTCAATCTAGAATGATTTCACCCATTCCAGAAAGTTCTGGGAAGTGCTTACATGTTTGGCTGAGTGAGGCACTGTCCCTGTAGCCCAATGTGATTGGTAGTTATTCTTGGTAATAATGTTTTGTACATAGTTAGGCAGTGAGTCATCCAGGATTCCTGGAACTTGGACTAGCTAGAATGTGTGGCCCCAGGTTGGAGAGAGTTACAGAATGTGCTAGAAGGGGGTGAATGGATAGTATATAAGCCAGAGAAATTCTGCAGTAGGCAGAGTACCCAATACCTCTGCTCTGAGAGTTACGTCACTTCTGGCTCTGAAGCGACTTGTTATAGTCAGTCCTGTGTTACCTGCTGACCTGTTATGTTTGTGGAGATAAGGCCTGGGAGACATTTTGCCTGCAGAGAATTAATGTGCCTTCATTGGACTCCATATTTTAATGTCAACGGACATTGCTACGGCAAAGCTGTGACGGGCTGGATTCCTAGCTGGACAATGTAAAGTGAATCATTATTCAACGCATCAACTGGACGTGGTCGTCATAACGTTTGGACTCTGCATGTTTCGCCGTGGACATATATCGTGGATTTTACCCCGGATCTATACTGTGGACTATCGTAACCTGCGCCTCTGGAGTTACGTCAGAGGAATCATTCATCGGTGCATCAAGGATCATTCGTCTGTGCATAGAACATCGTATTTGGACACTTTCAAAGGATTATTTAATACGTGTAAGTGATTCCACTACCGATTTATAACTGTTTCTATTGATCATTGTTGTATTGATGTGACGCCGATTACCAGTCTGTACCCACAATATCACTGTTAATAAACCGCCTGAACATCAGTTGATTGTTTCTTTTGTGCGATCATTCTCGGAGTGATTTTGGTCGTAACAAAAAGAACAATTATAATTAGCGTCCGGCGTTGACGTCGCTGAAGAGTTTTTTTTTTTCTTCTTTTAAGGGTCTGAAGGGGAGTGCGTTCGCACCCAGCGCACCTTCCCCCCACCCCCCACCCCCCCCCCCCCCCCGTGACGCCCATGCATAATAACAAATGCCCTTGTGTAACTGAAACATTGCAGACGAATAAAACAGTCGTCGGTATCGAACCATTACAAAACATATAAGTAAGCAATCAAAAGCCGAAGTAGTTACAATTTACGAAGTATAGGACATGCAAACACATATTGATATCGATATTAAGACTGTCCCTCTTTCTTTGTTGTTAATTTTTAATGATCTCTTGGGAAAGACAAGTATAGAAACTACTAACATTGTCGTAACTGATAATCAGCAAATTTCCGATCCTTCCATGGTAATATGTAACCATTGTAGTAATAACTTCACTGATCAGAGCTAATTCAACATTCTACATACAAACCTAGTTTGTTATTTCTACTCCTATTAATGATCATGGGAACAAATAAATTAAGTGGATACGATGGTCTAGGCGTTTTGACACAATAATTTATCACATTGCACCCCCTAACCCTATAACTTTAGTACGGCACATCAATTTCAACCGGTATATTTCCAAACTTTCTCAAACCAGCCTATATATGTCATTCCCATTCAAAGAAAAAAGAAGAAGAAGATAACAAAGAAGAGATTATTCTTAATAAGAAATCATTTAGGCCAATGTAATTACCAAGTATGTCGGAAATTCTGCAGAAAATTGTATAAAAATGCTACTACAAAATTTACAAACCAACAATAATTCCCACAGCCAAGTCGGATCAAATCCAATCATACAAATCATCTCTGACTGTAAACAAGACAAATTTCGTAGATCTCACAAGAATTTTTAATGTCAGTTCGTGTACACACACAGTGACACACTGACATTCACGCACACACACACACACATATAATATATGCATTTCTTAAGAAGAAATTCTTAACATTTTTAGGTGTCACACACAAACACACATGTGGACAGCTAAGTTTTAGCATTCTCAAAACCAAGTGTACTAGCAAGGAACAGCTTACCGTCGTGCTGTTATCTCAAGAATTGTTCACATCCGGGTTCTAATTTGCTGATTGATAATTTTATGCCAACTCCTTTACTTGAAGAACATCACGAACTGCTTCCCGTTGTTCTTGTATAGCATCCTGTGAGTGAGCATCAAGAATGAAACAATGAAAGAGATGCGTCACGAAGCACTCATTAGCGAGCTTTAGATCTGCGACGCGAACGGTAAGACGACGCTTTCATCCGCTTGGACATTGTCTTGCACATGTGCAAAATACTCCTTTTTCTCCGTCAAAGCGTCGTCTTAGGATTCGCGTCACGGATATAAAGCTTGCTATTAATGGTGGGGCGATTTAGGTAGTAGCTATTATGAGATATCTCCTCAAACGGTGACCCTTTTATTACTAACTTATAGCAGCGGTTTTCCCTCGCAAGCTTGCTAGGTATGGCAGCTTCTTGTTGTGTCTTTACATGAATAAAAGAAGCAGAATTTAATATATACCACTCTCTGCACAGAATCCTGACAGAAAGGTTTTCTTCCACAAATTAGAAATTTCTCAAGCGAGAGAGATATTGATAGACTGAGGTCATCATGCACAAAAAGAGAACCAACGAGAGAGAATACGAGCCAAATGATTACAAAGAAACCAACATATTTGCAATACCCGCTTAGCTGTTCGTTTATCATGTGACAAGATGTCTTCGATCCATACAAAAATCTATATTCTTTCGGCGACAGTAACGGTATATACTTTACTTTATATGCATTATGGACAATGATACTGATTTCCTTTGTCTTCCTAAAAGTGTGAAAACATTATTTAATTACTTCATACGTTACGAGCACTTGGCTGTCACCTGCTGTGTGCCTTCACAGTGTACAAAGTCTACATGAGGAAGTTTTTATACATTACTTTCAAAGTGAAAAAAAACACGATCTGCTGCACTCTTATTTGTGGAATATCTTAAAAACTGTTGTTATTTTGTTATTGTTATTGTTATTGTTATTGGTATTGTTTTTCTTCTGTGAAAGTGGCTGGATAGCCCACATTCAGCTACTCTATATAAGCTGGTCTTCCATGGGGTCCAGGTGGATGTGAGGTTGGACCTCTTCACTGGGTTAAACATCCTGCTCTTTACGATGAATGAAGCGATATCTTTTACATGCATGAGTAACTGTTATGACTCTCTCATACACGGGACCTCCAGTTTATGTTCTGTCCGAGGGACAAAGTGTTTTGCCTCTTGCTAGAGGGGACGGTATGCTTACACACAACATTGCTCAGTCCAGATTCGTGTTCGAACCCGGGCCCTTAGGATTGTGGGGCAGATGCGCTTCCCAACTGAGCCAACTCACCGCCCTGATGAATCGTTTGATAACCTAAATCGATATTTATGACAAAATCCAACTTTTGCTTGCAATTTGCCATAATAATTATTCACGTTAACATGTAGTAATGTAAACTCCGAACTTGCATGGTCAAAATCAAATCAACAGCCAAAGTAAATGCCTACAAAAGGTCAAGCAATATTTCCCGAACCACACTAAAAGGCTACACGAATGATAACTTTATAAACTTTATCAAAAAAGGAACCTTCCCGACATCTTCAGGCTATTTTTTTTTTGTTTGCCCAAGATTTTGCCGCCACTCATGAAGGTTGCTGCTGGATCATGGGAAACCCAAAAGAGAATCATGGGAAAGCTTAAAGGGATCGTATAGTTTTGGTTGAGAATGAATTTCAGTTTTCTGACATTTTTTTTTTGTGAGATAATGAGAAATCCCTCATGAAATATGAAAGAGCATAGAATTCCATGAGAAATTCAACGTTTATGTGATGAAAATGGGTTTATTTTATTACGATCGCTTTGTTATACTTTATGTTTGGATGTTTCAGTCATTCCAAACCCGATTTTCATCAAATAAACTTCGAATAACTCTTAAAATGGTATACTCTGTACTACTTCATAAGTGTTTTCTTGGTATCTTGCAAAAACACAACAACAACAGTTAAAAGCCCAATCCACATCTTCATCAATACTATACTACTATCCCTTTAAGAGGTGCCTGAAACAAGGTTTGTGAAAGGTAAAAAGAAATGGCAGAGGTAAAACGTCAGAAGTAAATTGTCAGAGGTTCATGTCTGAGCCAATAATGTCAGAGGTATAAATGTCAGTGATAATGACAGAAGGAAAACGGAAACAAGTGTACGGATCGAACGACAAACGATTATGAAAATATGAGAACAGGAGGCCACGAATCAGCTTCTCAGACATCATCATACTATCTACACAAGCCTGCTTATTGTCAGCGCCTATCATAGTCCTCAACTCTTCCTCATTCTATAATAACAGAAAGATATGTCTCCAACGAATTCAATAAGCTTTTTTATACCTTCTGCACACACACTGACACAGACACACAGACAGACAGACACACACAAACACACACACACACACACACACACACACACACACACACACACACACAGAAAAACAGCAGCATTCCAGACCACAGTCCAATGATCAGAAGCCATTTAACAGACATCAGACGATCACTCAGCATGACAATGACGAAAAGACATAATGGCAGAATTCAAAATGATCATAACAGCGTGACTTATACGAGGGTTTCGTGCAAACAAAGTTTCTATTGTCTACGAGATCTGCGCCTTATTCCAGGCACAAACTACTAGCAGGTTCAAATCCTGGCAATATTGCCATAAGTTCTCAGTATAGTTTATAAAGATTTTTTTTCTTCATTTTTTTAGACATACAGATTTTTCATAATAATTACACTAATATCGAAGAATCTTTATTAACTTCTAAAAATAAACAACCAATATACTTTTAATGAAATAGAATTATGCGGCAACAGGAAACACACTATGACACTCAAAATAATTTTAATCTAATGGTATTAAATATTTCTTTCATAATCATGATTTCATATGAAAATCAACGAGTTGTGTGTGATTTTGATGATTTCATAATTGATACAATCCTGATAATAAAATGTCAAAAAAATCTTAACTTTAAACTCTCCTGATGAACCAGTCCCAAATAAACTTTTCTTCAGACCATGTAGTTCCCGTATAACATTCCTGACACTGAAATGTTACAAAGCAAAATAATAATAATAATGCAAGAGCTTAATGATGATTTAGTAAATGAACAATGAAGTGTCGTTTATAAAGGGAAAAAACAGAGCATATAAAAAGTGTATTGCTATACACAATCATGATAACAATCTATACCTGTGGTGAAAACTACATGCCGTGTAAAAAAACACACACACACACAAAAACAAAAAGACATAAAGCCCTTAGCTCATGAGTAACGCTAGGACATTAAATTCAGTCAAGACCCGTATATACTGATAAATATAGATGTCAAAATATCGAAATAATCTTACCATAGTAAGATAATATTCTTAAGAAGTGCAAATAGCGTAGGATGAAATAAATTCAAAATAGGAAGTTATGAGGTAAATGAATAAAGCAAAACACAATGAATATGTATATAGAAAGAATGATCAGATCTCTCTTCGACTGCAAATGCGCATTGAGAAATTACAAGCCCCTTTATCAATCTTAGCTTGGTTTAGGCAAAAAGGTTCGACTGATCTTTCTATAATACAGTTAATAATGTTACGATACAACTCTGACAAAAAAAGAAGAAGTTATTGTTGCAATATTCAGGAATTAAAGAAAGGCCTTACCTTAGAACATAATATTCTCCTTTACAAACTTAATAAATAGGGGAATATGTGGTCAATGTCTCTCACTTCTTCAATCAATCAATTTAAAGCATAAAGTTACCGTGCCTTATTAATAAAACTAGGTGCCAGGCACTTATAAATTCATGTATGGGTACGTTTCTTTATACACTTACCGAGAATGCTCCACTTCCGGGTCCAAGTTTGCTGATTCACTAGTATTTCTGCTTCCTAAATGAACATTTAGACACGAGATCACAACTTGTTGTCTGTTCACCCTGTAGGAAGGTGCAAACACAAACGAGATTGAACGTGGTCTTACTTTGTATCTATACCCAAATAGATTATCTCAACTTCGGTTAAGGACAGGGAGAAGTATGACGAAGCACTCACTCAATGTTCGGGCGACTAAAGCAGCTTTCAAAGGAGTGTCTCTGTTTGACGTCACCATTTCATTGTGTACCTTTAGAGTTATGTTGGGGCTGGTTTTCCCCGCATATTGAGTCCGATGTGAATATCTTAAAAAAAATAAAATCCCATAACGTAATATCGTCTCGAAAAGTAAGGTGTTCTTTCGACATTTAATTTGACGAATACATTGGAAGGGGAACGATAATAGAGGAAGAAAGTAAGAAAGAAGCACATTAAAGATCTTTCATATAAAACCTGAGGTTATCTTCCTGATATATCCAGACCTCCCAACCTTTCTGACTCAGAAACTAGGGATGGTATTTTTCTCAAAAGTAGTAAAGAACGAGCAATTCCCATAGGAGCGTGTAGTAAAATTATCCAGAAAAATTGGAAACTCCTGTTGAAACAAGAGCCGGGAATGGTCAAAATTCCGATTCTTTCCTCCAAATTCAGTAAGGTTGGGAGGTTTGTATACATGTCCTATATGTGAGCTAGCCTTTTGTCAAGGCCCTTTCGCTGTAATGGGCGAGCGAAGCGAGCCCAGCCGAGCGCGCCAGTGCAACCCCACTCAGCTGGGCTCTCTTCACCATACAGCGAGAGGGCCTTGGCAAAAGGCTATACTAGCAGTATATGAGCGTAAGTCGGAGAGAAAATAATTCTTCGGGGGGGGGGGGGGGGAGGGAGGGAGGGAGAGGGGAGAATGACGCTCCACGCACCAAACGGAGAGGAAATGCCATGAAAGTATGTTTCGGCTCTCCAGTTTGCGATCATGCCTGGATATCCAGCTATTAAGAATGATTGTATAAAATGCTTTACATAAAGTATCTTTATTGCTTGTAACAGGAAGCTCTTTAATTAAAAGCCTGTGTTTCTGAAGATTATCATCTCTGTCGCTCCCTTATCTGTGTCTTTCTTGGCCAATGTTGACTCGATGTCCGTCTTGGTAATGAAGTAGTCATCGTCTATAATAGCAATACAGTAAATACAGTATTCATCTGTATTGAAGGAAATATGTAATGACCATGGTCATATCGTTTAGTTTGCTTACCAGTTACTGTCGAAAAATACCCCATTCATCTAAGAAACATGCAGCCTCGTCTGACTGCAGTAATATTATTCAGTTATTATCTATATGTTTTCTCGGTGAAGAAAGTGAATTCTACCACGCAATAGTGCTGATAGAAGTAAAAGTATGAGGTTTTCAAGTAGTTTAGATAATCAATTGCTTTTTATAATGAGATGACAATAACCTGAGTGATAAGAGTGGGATCAACAATGACGATTGCTGTTATAGCAACAAAGGTAACGTAACAAGGATATGAACATTGAAAACCAGCACGAAATGTGTTGTCTTGCTTGATGTCTTGTACATTGTTTAAAGGTGTTTTCATAACTGTAATACATACAAAACAAATGAAAAAAAAAAACCCAACAAGGTCAATCACTAGCAATTGTAACATTCGCATCTAGCTTCTGTTATATAAAAAGCAAAAGGAGAGAGAGAGAGAGAGAGAGAGAGAGAGAGAGAGAACGCTTTTGCATGTTTGTCGCATGCACGCATTGTAAGCAAAGTGAAAAGACACCCACATCTTACATTATTATTATGGTGCGTGAATATCTTACTGCTGTTTGCCAAGAATGGTTTATTTCTGGGCCCTTTGTTGCTGATTTGTATAGTGAAGGATTTTAACCTGTTGACTGCTGAGTAAGTATGGCATATAGAGAATGGTATGAGCGCACTTGAATAAGCCAGTTTGTAATTAACTCACGCACACATTGGTACAAATGACCTTTATTTTTGCTCAATTATTGGTTAGGCACTTTGCTCGTTTTCAAAGCGGCATAATGCATAAGCTTGCCCAATGTAACAATTTATGTAATTCGTGTTCAAACAAAGAATGAATTTAAGTTTAGACCAGGTGATCAGAATAGTTCGTCAGTCATCTTATTCTTAGCAGGCATCCATTTCATTGTTTTGTATTGAACGCAATAAAATCCTCTACGTTTGATGTTGCCAAATACTAGTACCAGGCTTGTTGTCAAGTGGATGTACTAGTACACCGCCATTTAGATAAGGATCACATGAATAATCATTACATCACAGATGCTTATCTCGGTGAATTAAAATCCCTGTTGGTACAAATGACCTTTTTCTGCTCATACACAAAGTGGAATTACGAACTGGGCACTGTAGCATAACTTAAATGTCATGATTAAAAGCAAGTCAACAAAATCATACGCAACTCAGTTGATTTTCCGCCAATCAGAATGGAGCATTTGAGACTTACGTTTGATCTTCTTGACTTGCGTTTGATCGTAACTTTTATGCCACGGGGCCCAGATGTGGTTTTTACCTTTAACACTTGATTAATCAACAATAGGAGAGTTGTTTAAGGAAACACTCATATGGCCGGGTGGTTGAAGCAGTGATTGGATTTTTTTTTCATTACCATCTTCACCAAGACCGTTTTTATTCATAAAAGCGGGTTTTCCCACTGTCATGATGAAGCAAGGACTAGGGCTTTTTTAGAATACTAATATATAACGAAATCACAGCAAAGAATGTGATACCACCCTCCAAATAGCTAGCAAGTTCTTGTCACGGTCAAGCTGGGGGAAAAATAATCCAAAAGGGAAAGATACCCGTAAAAGGAGTAATCATGTTATAGGAAAACAAATCATAATTTGATGAATAATCTAAGCCCCTGCTAGTACTTGTGCAGGAAGCTTCCTGTCTATTAACTCTGTGTACTAAACCTATGCCATTCAGTCCATTTTTTTTTTTTCAACATGATTTCACGCGTAAATCAAATTTCTTTTCAGCAATTTAACAGAAAATATCAATATACAATATACTTGATCAGAAAAAAAGTATAGTAGGTCTAAATAATTATATAGGCCTACATGAATTACATTGACATGATTAATGTCACATTACTAGATCAGCTAATAGTTTATAATGTAACTACGCAGAAGGACGTCTCTACCACTGTAGGCGGTTGCTGAACACGTGGCAAAGTGGGTATACCCCCTTATTACGAGGGAGCTTTTGCATTTTTTTTTATAGAAATAAAATGAAATGATCTGATGCACACATTTTTGTGGAGTGTTTTTCAAAGTCAATATTATCTTCACATCATTGCCGTTTGTAAAGTATTCGGTAGACGTTGCACGAGGAAAATTATGGCTCCGATCTTCCTATGTTGTGTTTCTTAGTGACGTTCAGACGGTGATCCGAAACCTCGAGGATAGCTATCCTATTCGAGGATAAGCTCTGGCCCATTACCTACGAGGCCCGTTCACACGACGAAGCTTATCCTCGAAGGTAGCTATCCTCGAGGATAGGCTTACGTGACTGCCCCCGAAACTACGCTTACAAGTTCCCATCAACAAGAGTGAGGAGTCCCTGCGGCTTGTTGATAGAGCGCTAACCGTGAGATATCTCATGGATAGCTATCTTCAAACTGACTTTAAATCAGCTTTCAACTAGTGCGTCTATAACAAGCACTATAACAGCTTATCTTCGGTCGAAGAAAGCTATCCTCGAGGCCTAACGCCTTTAAGTTTTGGCTAAGTTATAATTTGTTGAAGGTGTCAGCTTCATTGACAATCTTAGCCTTCTCAACAACAAAGGCTTAGAAATTATTGAAATTTCCACCTGTTCCGAGGTCTTAAATCGCTTCGTTTTCAAATATAAGGGAGCCGTTGCAGGATCACCTGACTTGATGTAGGCAGGATGTCAGCTCGTAAATAGGTCACGTGGTTTTTAAGTAGGTCAAACAGCGTCAAATGGAGTCACGGAGACGTCGCGGAGGCGTCTTCGCGACCTCTCACCAGTTTTTCAGGTCTCTAGCAGGTCTCGACGACGTCTCTGAGACGTCTCTGAGACATCGCGGAGACGTCGCGGAGATGTCTCGGCAGTCGCGGCTATGATTAGTCTCCGCGACGTCTCCGCGACTGATGGAGACGTCTCGGAGACGTCACGGAGACTTCGCGAAAAATCGAACATGTTCAAATTTCATGCGACTAATTGGCGACTAATCGGAGACTCTGTAATTTTCAGGAGATGTCTCGGAGACATTGCGGAGACGTCTCTGAAACTAGGAAAAGCTAGAGTCGCGAACTAGTCGCGAACTAGTAGTTTCAAGCCCGGTGAGAAACCCCTCTTAGAAAGGCCTTACCTTAGCACATCACATTATCCTTTACAAACTAAATAACTCGAGTAAACTAGGTCACTGTCTCTTATGTCTGCAATCAATCTCAAAAGCATATTAACGGGGGGGGGGGCATTTTGCCCCCCCCCCCCCCCTCGGCGCTTCGCGTGATCATTCCGCAACGCGTGATGCTCTCGCCGCGACATTTTGTGGCTTTTTTTTTTCAAGTAGCGCGCAACTTTTGAGACCAAATTTGTCGCTCCCGGGCATACCGTTTTGAAGCCACGCCCCTTTGAAAAAAATTCGTCGGCCCAAAAATTTCTTAAAAACGTGATATTGTGTAAAAATCCAATGTAAATTGTGTTTTTGCAATTAATTCATATAAAAATAAATATTTCTACTTTTTATGGCTGATGATTTATTTTAGCTTGATTATGCTTAAAAAGTTTCTGCGGCAAAATTTGACGAAAAAACAAGAAAAACAAAAAGTAAAAAAAAAAACACAGAAATACATATCAAGTTCAATAAACAATTAGATACATAAGAAATGATTATGAAGCCGAATTTTCGCTTCAATATTATTGTTGAGGATATTGAAAAGAATATGGAAAAAATTAGAAGTCTCGGAGCTTTAATTTCTTTATTTATAGGCAAAACATTATTTTTGCATAATCAAAATTAGCATATATTAATTAATATAAAATACATATCTTAAAATTCTAAAAATCTAATTATACAGTCTCGTAGATTACATTGGCCTCTATCTTAGTGCAAATTTTCAAGGGGATCGCGCGATCCACGACCGAGATCTGAAGGGGGGCCAAAAAGCCCCCCGTGGTTTCAAGACCCTCAAAAACCCCGGTGGGATTAGGGTTAAGTGACCATGCCTCATGAATAAAACTAGGCGCTGCCAGGCACTTATATATTCGTGTATGGGTCGTTTCTTATGCTTACCAATTAAAATGCTCCACTTCAGGGTCCAATTCTAATGATTCACTATAGTATGTATCTTTGTATCTTAAAGACACATCTAGACATGAGATCACAAGCTGTAGTCTGTTCAGCCTGTAGGCAGGTGCAAACACAAACGAGATTGAACGTGGTCTTACTTTGTGGACCCAAACAGAGTATCTCAACTTCGGTTAAGGACAGAGAGATGTATGACGAAGCACTCACAAACTGGTCGGGCGATTCAAGCAGCTATCAGATAAGTGTCTGTGTGTGACGTCACCATTTCATTGTGTCCCTTTAGGGTTATAGGGGCTGGTTCCACCCACATATTGAGTCCTATTTGAATACCTACAAAAATAAACGTAATATTGTCTCTGATTTGATGAATTCACTGGAAGGGGAACGATGATACATTGAAAAAGTTTTTAAAAAAGCACATTAAAGACATTTCTTGGAAAACCTGGGAATATTTTATCTTCCTGATATGTCCAGACCTCCCAACCTTTCTGACTTAAAAACTGTGGGTATGACACTGTATGATGTGGCTCAAAAGAAGAAAAGAACGAGCAGTTCCCATGGGAACGTGTAGTAAAATGATCCAGAAAAATAGGAAACTCCTGTCGAAACAAGAGCTAGGAATGGTCAAAATTCAAAATTCAGTAAGGTTGGGAGGTCTGTATGTCCTACGATCGAACGATATGAACACTGCAAAGCAGCACCAAGTGTGTTCTTGTTCGATGTCTTATACATTGTTTAAAGGTGTTTTCATAACTGTAATACATACAAAACAATGAAGAAAAAAAAAGCAAGTTCAATCAATTAGAGCAATTGTAAAATACGCATGTAAAATAAAAGGCAAAAAAAGGAGAGAGAGAGAGAGAAAGAGAGAGAGAAAGATATTTTTTGGCATGTTTGTCGGTTGCACGCATTGTAAACCAAGTGAAAAGATATCCACAGCTTACATTATTATGGTGCGTGAGTATCTTCTTACTGCTGTCTGCCAAGAATGGTTTATTTCTGGGCCCATCGTTGCTGATTTGCATAGTGAAGGATTTTAACCTGTTGACTGTTGAGTAAGTATAGGATATAGAGGATGGTATGAGTGCACTTGAATTAGATGGGGTTTTACCTTTTCAATTACCATCTTTCATCACGACCGTTTTTATTCATTGAAGCGGGTTTCCCGCAATGATGGAGCAAGAACTCAGGCTGATTTTAATACTAATATAATCACAGCGAAGAATGTGATACCACCCTCTAAATAACTAGTTAGCTCTTGTCACGGTCAACTTAGGGGAGAATTAATCCAAAAGATAAAGAAACCAGGAAAAGAAGTCATTATATTAAAGGAAAACAACAATGGAAATATTCGTAAATTATACTATACCGGTATATCATAATTTGATGAACTCTAATCTCCTGTTACTATAGGAAGCTTCCTGTCTAACTGTGTGTACTAAATCTATACCCGTGGAGTCCATTTTAGTTGTTATTTTTTTCAACGTGATTTCGCAGGTAAATCAAATTTCTCTTCAGTAAAATAACAGAAAATGTCAATATACAATGTATGTGATGAGAAATAAAGTATAGCAGGCTTAAATTTTATATGCATGAGTCACAATTTAATGAATATCATATCACTAGATTACCAAATAATTCATAATGAAACTATGCAGAAGAACGTCTCTGCCACTACAGGAGGTTGCTGAACACGGGGCAGAGTGGGTATGTCCCTGCCCCCCTTCATTTCGAATATTTCACCAAAAGTGTGCACCATTCTCTGAATTTCAGGTCTGAAAATGCAAAATTCCCTTTGTGTGAGAAGGGGCCTATCCCTCAAAAGCTCCATTGTGTTGCATAATGAAGTACTACTAATTTTTCTGTTTTTGAGATCTTTTTTTTTTCTACCTTTGCCTAATATGTAATATAGGTGTGCTCTAAAGTGTCTTGTAGTGTGATAGCGCTTTTATTAAACATAATTAAATTGAGAAACAAAAGCATTGATGTTACAAGGTTTTTGTCATGAAATAATGAAAAAGTTGTCAAAGATGTCTTGTGCTTCTCTAATTGTGATAATGCATTTCCGATATCTTATGGGTGATGTTAAGAGTGAGCCTTGACAAGTAAGAGTTGAAATTTGTCCACTGACATGATACTTAGTTTCTAGAAACTCACTAAAAAAAGCGAACAGTCATTAAACTGATTATGGAGGATAAACACCTTTATCAACATGCAAACATTAAGGAAAAGTTCCTCCTCCCTAAGTTTTGCTACTATTACAATACTACTGTACAATAACCAAACTAAAGGGTTCATTCACCCATTTGATTCATTTGATCACGCAATTAACTAGCAGTTCTGTTTTCAGAGTTTGTCCTACATGTAGGCCTATGCATAGAGGTTAATACACATGCATATAGAAATTGAAACCTCTATCAAAATAATACATGAGGACATTTAAAAACCATGAACATAAGAATACAAACACACATACAAACATAAGCATGCAGAGGTATACAAAATGTTTTAATGGCCAACTATTTAATCTGCCTTCACGTTGTTACAAACATACAGAGTAGTGCTATTACATTCAGTTAGTTTATAATCATAAACATGACATATCATGTAATTCTTGTACCAAAATACATATAAGTATACACTGTCAGTGACTGTGATTCCAGTTTTATGACTCCTCTTCCTGTACGTTTCCACTTTGTTTTTAGATGTCATGTATTTCATGATGACATTGTACTCTCATTATGCACATTAAAGGGACATTCCAGATGATTTTTATAATTTCACATTATGTAGACCATAAATCGACAACTCAAAGTATAGATTTTTGGAATTCATTGTGGTTCTTGATCAGAGAAACAATACTTTGAAGAACCTTGAACAAATTACACTGAACAAGGATGATGACATAGGAGGTTCACATATTTCGGAAATGTAGCAGTGTAATTATTCCATTATGATACCGCTTGCTTGCGAGTTCACCTGTGTATAATCTTTGCATGCCTTCTTCTTTTGTTCTGCTTCCTTGAGCCCCAACTCATGCATACTTATGGTGACTCTGCCATGTCATCATCCTTGTTCATTGCAATTTGTTCTAAATCTTGAAAATATTCTCATTCTTCATCCCAATTATCATAAATTCTGAAACTCTGTGTCCTCAGTATAACTAATTTATAGTTGTTCAAATGCAAAAATCTGAAAATCATCTGGAGGTCTCCTTTAAGGGCTCAATGGAATTAATCTTAAGCACTCCAGGGGCGTCGACCGGAGGGGTGTGTGTGTGGGGGGGGGGGGGGGGGGGCAGGGTGTAGTCCCCTCCCCATACAGATAGGAGGTAAACATATTTGTCCCCCCCCCCAAAAAAAAAAAAAAATCCCCAGATGTGGAAAATCTCTTTGCTTTTTTTATAGATAATTGTCGAAATATTTCATTTAAAACAATGTACCGTTATCATATCTAAAGTTCCTAATAAAAGGGATTATCTATACTGTATTTATACTATTACCCTCTCAACAAATACATCAGTTTTAAACAAAAATCACTCTGTTCATTTACAATATTATTTATTATGATGTATTGTAGTGTACAGTTACATTGCTTTTGCATTATCTTTTATTGTTGGATGGAAATGAAGCGACATTGGCGTGGTATTAGCGTTTTCACAGTAGCGTTTTCACCGGAAAATGATGAATAATTGAAAAATACGGCAAATTTCAAGAGGAATTGATTTTTGTTGTTGTTGTTTTCAGAAAAAGGGATATACACTGTATATTAAGCTTTGGATATTCCCTTCGCAGTCTAGATAAAGACTAAGCGTACCGCGTGACAGCTGTGGACATCATAACCCTTTGGATATTCCCTTCGCTGCCTTGAATGAAGACTAAGCGCACCGCGTTTACAACAGAACACCTGTGAACATACAAAAGACAGTGCTCTTCTTTGTATAGCGGTTAGTTTCGATTCAGAAGTATAGGGATATAAAAACGAGACCAAAGTGGTAACAAATTCATTTATTATGACTAAGCTACTCATTTGGAAATGCTATCATAGCTTGATAAGCATATCTATGACCGACAAACAAAATGATACCAAAATGGTTTTGCCACCTAAGGTGGTGCCAATATCTGGCATGGCCCATGGACTGATCCTCAAAATTTTGCCCCCCCCCCCCCCCCCCCCCGCAGTAATGAAAACCAATCGACGCCCCTGTTTCACATAATTAGATATAAACGGATACTTTGATCCGGGATACTCGCTAAACTTGTAGCTGTACACGTTATACAATGCTAAACCAACCATTATCGTTTCCTCAAATAGAAAAAAAGTATATGTATATACATATATAATACATGTATATATATAATGAATATAGATAGATAGGTAGTATATTAATAGATAGATACATACCTAAATAAAATTTAGACCGATAGATGGATAGATAGATAGGGAGAGAGAGAGAGAGAGAGGAAATGAAGGAGAGAGAGGTAGTGTATCTGTAGAGTACACAAAATGTCATGTGTATAATGATCACATTCTTGTCTCAAGGTTACAATGTGATGGAAGCATAATATGACAAAGTTTCAGATCACTTACGATGTACCAACCGTTACAAAACAATTTAACATTTCATTCAGTCATCGATATTCCAAATAATGCAAGCATAATGTAGCATTGTTCTTATGATACCTATAGCCCTACTTAATTACCATGCATGTTACATAACAGACTTGCCCTGGAGTTAAGCCATGGAAGTCAAGTTGGTTTACTATAAATCATATGAAATAAATCACAGTGGAATTACGTATTCCTGATCGTGCTACTAAAAAAACAGAACATCTCTTGATATATTACTAATTAATCATCAAACTGCTTGTGAGCCGCGAAAAGAATGAAACGTATCTAGGCCTACAACACGAAGGTGTATGTCTAATAGTAGTTTTCTCCGAGACATTGACAAATTAATACAAAGTACGAACAAAAATTTGATATAAGTCATAATAAGGTAAAATAGCGACATTGCATTGCATACTACTGTAGTATCATCATACGTAAACAAGGGAGAAAACACTATAGAGACCGTCATCATAAGCAGAGCTTGACGAGGATGGCGCCCTATTAGTCTGGGTGCCAAAGTCACTTTTTGGTCCTAACCTTGTTTTACCGTCCGTCCACTGTTTTTGATGGTTTTACCCTATTTCGGGAGTGCTGAATCCGGATCTGGATCTAAAGATATTGTGGGTTTTTTTTTCACGCATTCACCGTCATGTAAAAATGTATGCATCGATGCGCGATGCCCTTTATCTCGTGAAGCGTAGACGCGTTTGGTGGAAAATGGTACTGTGACGACAATGGGCTGAATGCATAAAACAAGCAATTGCTTGTTAGCAAATGCTTCAGGCAAAAGCACAAGCTCGTCGAACAAAAGGTCTAGCTCAAGCAATTGCTTAAATCCATGTGCAAAACCTTTTGCTTATGCCTACACCTTTTGCTTGTCCCGCACAAGCAATTATTGCTTGCGTTTTTCAACAAAAGGGACGTCACGCCTGTGCGAACACAAGAACAAAGGCGAGTGTGGCAGCATGTATTTGAAAGGGCATGTGTGTGCGGAAACATTTCCTGACATAGCAAAAGAACTATGAAATGACACTGATAAATGCACACACAGACGCACACACACATCTATACATGCACACGTATTACTTGCTGATTCCCATCACTGCTTACAGTAGCCCTGATCTGCCAGATCGCACGTGGAGAGAGGTCTCCTTGCTCTCCATCGAAGTCAGACATCCTACCTGTTTTTCATCACATTTTGCGTGCTAACTACTGGACATTTCCGTTATTGAAATGAGAAAGTTTCTTACACAACTTAGGACTTATTCATTGTACATTTACACCACTCTTGCACAAGTGTGGTCTCCCTTTAATAAACGTGAAAATGGTAAAATGGAACGTCCTAGTTAAGCAAAAGCTCAAGCTCATTTTACAGAGCTTGGAAAATCGTAAGCAAGTGCTAGCAAGAACTAGCAAAAGGTATGTTTTATGCATACGTTTTTAAGCAAATGCTTGGTCCTGAGCAGTTGCTTGCGGGCAGCAAGCAATTGCTTGTGCTTGCTAGCAAAAGCTTCTGCTCGCAAGCAATAGCTTGTTTTTATGCATACGGATTCGAGTAAAAGGCTAGCACAAGCAATTGCTAGCGTTTATGCATCCGGCCCATTGACAATGACCAGGACAATGACAGTGACAATGACAATTTGTTAATCCCATGTCACCATTAATGGTATTGGGGATATCAATTCTGTTAACATGAGAAAGTAATTAACAATGATTATTATTTACAATATTTACAAAATATATTTAGAGCATGTCTATAGACTCCTGTATCAACATCGAATGCAATTAATCCAATATTTGATAAACTGTTAAACTTAAAGGTAGTAAAGACAACTGTGAAGGGAAAGGGAAAAATGACGTAGAAATAAAACATAACGGAGGAAAAGAGAGAGAGAGATGGAGAGATAGTGTGTGTGTGTTTGTGTGTGTGTGAGAGAGAGAGACAATGAAAAATAGAAACACGATATAGACGCCAGTAGAACAGGAGAGTGATAGGCGCATAGTGATGTGGTAGATCGTCTGTTGGTCAGTAACATTTCTGTTTTACAAGAATAACCAAACGATAAAAATTGATCATAGTATTTACAAGATTTCTATTCTTTACCTATTGGAATACAACAAATCATACAGAGCAACCTGTTAACAAAGTAAAAATATAAAGGAATGATGTCTCATGCACTATAAATGTACGCGTTTGTGACAAGTGGTGCGCGTGCGCTTTGCAGATATCGCAGTGGCAGCGTGATATACAATCATGTAGGTTTTTTTTTAAACAAGATTTTCATGGTGGAAATATGTTTTGTCACTTTCAACGCCCTCGACCAATCAGATGACAAGAAATAGTCCTAATTTGTGAGGGATATAAACATTATTATATCCCTCGTAAATTATATACTTGTCCTTTGATTGATCGAGGGCATTGAAAGCAGCAAACATATTTCTACCATGAAAATTCTTGTTCCGTGAGTTTTATTGTTTGGTGATATCGCGGGGTCTTCGCTTCGCGAGAAGACAAGTTACGTTTTCACTTACAAGTAAATGGTATCGCGCACCGCAGACCATTATGAATATTCATGTTTGTAGGCGTGTCAAATATGGAGCTCATAACAATATTATTTAAACGTCATTAATATCGTATCCAATACATCTTTATAGTCACTAACTAATAATCCCGTTTCCCCTAACTTTTTACTGCAGCACAAAATCGTTGATCGCGACATCTCCATCTCACATTAATTGGCACCAATAAACAAAGAATCTAAAGTGCAGAAAGCTAACTAAGCATTTTCAAATTCTTGCAGATAGTACCAATCTCTTTTTTTCCTGGTTTTTCTATACAAGTGACGATATTGTGCACGTGCTCCAAATATCTCGTGTATCGATCGATACTGACTAGACCCTCCTCGCGTTTCACCCAGGCTGCAATGACCGAGTCATCTCGACAAACAGCCGGGAAGGCACGCATACCCTCCTTCTTCAAGACATTCTCCTTTTCCCCCTTAATACTATCGAGGCAATTACAACTGAAAAATCCGTTAGTATCAGTTTCCCGGTGGTGTGAAAGGAGAATAGCTGAGGTGAATATATATCACACGCTATTTCCCTGACAGCTTTACCACCCTGTGGGGTATACTGGGCCCCGTCTTATAAAGCCTTCAAATCAATCACAAGTCCCCAAATCAATCGCAACTTGCATTGCAGCTCACAAGACACTTGTGATTGATTTCTATCACAAGTCTTTATAAGACAGGCCCCTGGGATCTTTTCGGAGTCCCGATAACCAAAGTAGATACACGTGTACCATCTGTATCCACAGTGAGACCACCAAACCCTCCTTCATCATTGTCATCGTCTCGAACGTGACGTCAAGCTTCTTCCACAATAATGAAATTACATACATTGATTGCTTCTTTTACATGCAGTGGATGGTATAGCAATATACTGATTTCATCTGAAACCAAATGCGCCGTGATTTTCGATTTCACGTTATCTTGTATAATATGGAGAGTATAAATACCCGAAGGGGAATGCGGATTGACACAATGACATTGAAAAACACGAATAGTGTCAATGAATCGTAAATAGTGAAATTGTCGATCATCTTAAAAATAATTGTACCTTTCAACATACCTATTGACAGAGTGCAGTGGCAGTAATTTCATGTCACGAATCATGTGGGAGAGGGGGGACGGAAATACTGAAATACCGCGTGGGAAAACAGCCCCGAAGGTACATGAATACATTCATGACCGTAAGCAGAATGGGAGGAGAATATGTTAAATATGGAGGGGGAGGGGGACTGCAAGCGCAGGAGCGCAGCGCTATACCGAGCTAGGGGGGGGGGGGGGGGTGTGTAACGGGTATCCCCCTGTCACACGAGGGAGCTGTTGTATTATGAGAATCAGTGCCGTATATTAATATACGGCACTGATGAGAATTATAAGAATCAACGATCTGATGGTGCAGACTTTTTTGTGGAATATTTGCGAAATTTGAGATCAAAAAGTGAGAAAATGAATACTAAGGGGCAATGTAAACGGCTAAATCGTGGTATCTGTCGCCTCTTGATCCGTGAGTGCGTCTTCATTGTGCACTAAAATATTTGAGATCAAAAAGTGAGAAAATGAATACTAAGGGGCAATGTAAACGGCTAAATCGTGGTATCTGTCGCCTCTTGATCCGTGAGTGCGTCTTCATTGTGCACTAAAATTACAAAAAGTGTAAAGTACTACGGATGAGGGTGGACCAAAGGGGGGGGGGGGAGGAGGGTGTGGGAGTGGGTGTCCCCCTCCCAACCGAGAGAGCTTATTTTTGTTTAGAATTGAAATATGAACGATCTGGTGTGCGCACTTTGGTAGAGTATACATTGCACGTTTTTCAATCCAAAACAAAGGAAAAGGAATATTCAAGGACAATTTGAATGACTAAATTGTGGTATCTGCCAGCTCTTGTTCCACGTGTGCGTCTTTACTGTGTATGGAGACGGACGGGGTTCGGGGGGATGACAGTGTCTCTCTCTCGCACACGAGGGAGCTTTTGCATTTTCAGAAGTGAAATTCAACGACCTAGTGCCCACTTTTGGTGGAATATTTGGAAAAGTCGAAATCATTTTATTTCTACCTTTTGACCAGGTTCCCCAATACAAATTCTATCAAAATCCTATCAAAATTCTATAAAAAATCCTATCAAAATTCTATCAAAATCAAATCAAACAAGGACGTGGCACACGTAAAATTCATGACCACATGTAAATTTCACCGACGTATCTCCCTAGAAACTAATCTTCACTAAAAAAATTGTAAACAAAACAACATCGCAACTGATTGACAAATAGCCCTAAATCGACTTAAATGAGGGCAAGTTGTCAATCAGTTGCAATGAAAACATCTCGACGGAAGAATTTAATGAATTTGAATAAAACAACATCGATGGTGATATTTCACATTTCATATTATATCGCATCAAATAATTACGTAGAGTCTATCTGAAGTGCATAAAGCTATCTCACCACTCTCAAATTCTTGTAGATAGTACCAATTTCTTTCTGGTTTTTTAATCTTAAAATCAGTGACGATATTGTGTACGTGCTCCAAATCTCTCGTGTATCGACGGATAGTGACGAGACCTGCCGCGTGCGTCACCCATGCTATGATGACCGAATCATCTCGGCAAACAGTTGCGTATGGCTTCTTACCATCCTCCCAAAAGGCATGCTCTTTCTTCCCCTTACCATCAAGGCGCACGACAAATAAGGAACTTGTTACTATTAGTTTCCCTGTGGAGTGAATGATGGATAATTGCTCAGCTGGATATCCAGTACAATAAGAACACATTATTTCCCTGACTGCCTCACCACCCTGTGGGGTAAACACTTGGATCTTCGTGGCCTTCACATAACTCACATAGATATCATCATCTCTCCCCACAGTGAGACCACCATACCCTCCTTTATCATAACTCATCGTCTCGAACATGACGTCCAGCTTATTCCATTGTGGAGTGTAGAATGACATTTTGTTATTTGTATCACGTACAACAATTCGACCATCAGACAGGAGTCCAAGTTGACGGATTTTGACATCCTTCAGCACGGTCTGCTGTAACTCGCCATCAGGGGAATAGAGATGAATTCCTCCTTCATCCGACCCCACCGCCATCTTACCGTCTGGTGCACGAGTCATACAGTTCGTGATGTTTTTGCTAGGGAGTTCTACGTCTGCTTTGACAATACTCGGGTAACCTTCCAGCTCTCCAAGAAAAAGTTCGACCTTCTCGTGTTTACTTAAAGAAATCTTCTGAGCTCGTTCTGTCACATCTCTCGATAACTTGATGTCACGATGACCCACTTGTTCCAGGAAGCTGTTTAAGTCTTCTATGCACATTTTAAGCGCAGTCGAACTCTCTTGGTTCACGCTTTTACTTACCTGATCTGCCAAAGCAGTCATCTTACTGATTGTTTGGTGACTCTCCTTCTCCATGACTTGTAATTCATTTGCGAATTTTATATACAATTGCTTCACTTGATAGTTTAGTGCCTCTCTTCTGTATGATAATAGTTTCACATATTCTTCGTACGTCTTGTTGATGTCAACATCGAGCGTTCTCAGAATGCTTATTATTTCATTACGTTGTAACTCAATAAACTTGATGAGGTTTTTTTCTGTCGTTTCCTTTGATCTTACTCTCTCTCTCACCTCATTAGCTATTTCCATTAATTCGGCATTGTGGATGACCGGCTTTTCCATCCCTAACGTACTGCAAAGGTATATAATGATAAACGTAGAAATCAAACTGAAGAACATAAATAAGATATGATAAGTAGTAGAGGACCACTCTTTATCTGCATCCAAAGGGCGTGGCTTACTCTCCCGTTCCCTCGTAGTAGAGATCCACTCTTTATCTGCATCCAAAGGGCATGGCTTACTCTCCCGTTCCCTCGTAGTAGAGGACCACTCTTTATCTGCATCCAAAGGGCGTGGCTTACTCTCCCGTTCCCTCGTAGTAGAGATCCACTCTTTATCTGCATCCAAAGGGCATGGCTTACTCTCCCGTTCCCTCGTTGTAGAGGACCACTCTTTATCTGCATCCAAAGGGCGTGGCTTACTCTCCCGTTCCCTCGTAGTAGAGGACCACTCTTTATCTGCATCCAAAGGGCGTGGCTTACTCTCCCGTTCCCTCGTAGTAGAGGACCACTCTTTATCTGCATCCAAAGGGCGTGGCTTACTCTCCCGTTCCATCGTAGTAGAGAACCACTCTTTATCTGCATCCAAAGGGCATGGCTTACTCTCCCGTTCCCTCGTAGTAGAGATCCACTCTTTATCTGCATCCAAAGGGCATGGCTTACTCTCCCGTTCCCTCGTAGTAGAGGACCACTCTTTATCTGCATCCAAAGGGCGTGGCTTACTCTCCCGTTCCCTCGTAGTAGAGATCCACTCTTTATCTGCATCCAAAGGGCATGGCTTACTCTCCCGTCCCCTCTCCAGCGGAACTTTTTCCCTGAGTCCCTCGATTACACCAACAATTTCGTGGTGGAACGGTTTCCTGAAGTGGGTTATATTACAACATTTGCATAGATATTTCTCACAGTCTCGACAGTACGACTCAGCTGGTTGTTTTTTGTCCGTCTCACACTCTGTGCACATTGTTTTTTTCACTTCTTCAAGAATAGAATTCAGCTGTTCATCTGTTTGCAACTCATCCACATTTCCACTGGGTACTTGTGTGACTTTCCAGCATCGAGAGCATGCTATAATTTGTTGGCCAGGCTGAATTTGTAACATACCTTCCAGACAGTCTCTACAGAAGGTGTGACCACAACCCAGTAATGTTGGTTGATTGAGAAGTAACTGGCAGTCAGGACACTCCAGATCCTTGTCGCTGATTTGATGAAATGCTGCCATGATGTTTGTCCGTCTCTAGCAAAAGAAAACAGAGGAAACCATGTAAACAAGGCACCAGAATGAATATGATAAATCAAATTTACCATACAGGAAAGCAAAGCATACTGTAAACATAAAAGCGCGTGAATACTGTTCATCACGTTTAATATCAATACTAAATAGGTATCGTTTAGCAATGTTTGGAGTTAAATATTGCTGATCTATGTCTGTTATCAAAAAGGAGGAGATCACAACATGTTATCTAATGAGCCTATCAATGGATGGTGAGACTAAGAATCAATATGATATTGCTTTGTAAAACTCTAAAATACTATACTATAGTCAAACAACAAAGCGATGCATTACGATACACGCTCTCTCTCTCAAAAAAAAAGAAAATCATAATTATTATACGATGAGGTGGTGATTGAAGCGGCTAATGGAGGGATTTCTCATGAAATCTAACTTCATTGATTGCTTATAGAAACGATATTTCCAATATGAGATGGGTCACGGTTTTATTTTTTTTGCTGTCATTGCCATCAGGGGATCCCGGCGGGCAACGCGAAGGGATGCATGTTAGATATTGTTCTATTTGTTAATTCTTTCTACGAGGGAGGATATGAAAGAGCAGCAGGATTCCCAAACGATAATAATGATTATGAAATTCGTAGTTCTACAATTATATTACCATTACTGAAATCTCACCCAGACATGTCACAGCAAGATATTGATTAGGAAAATTCGAAAAAATAATGAACATCATGTTTGATGAATTACATATTGCAAAAAAAAAAATGAGGTTGAAATTTGAAAGAAAGTAGGTAGAAACATTATTTGAGTATTACCATTACGGTATAAAAAAAAATATCCGCCTCGTATTGTACTATCATGATAACTAATCCCTTGTGGAACGGAACCGTTCGCAGACGAATAAACAGCAATGGGATGCTATGTTGCCGATATCAACCCATAACAAATTATACAAGCGAGCAATCAAAGCCAAAGTAATGATACCAAATGTAATACTACAGTAACCAATTAAGCTAGGTATTGAATTACACTGTTTCTAAAATATCTTCTTCAACCAATATACAAAATAAGAAAGAGATTGGGTTTTGGAAAACCGTTAATGATCTCTTGGGAAAGAATAGAAACCACCTAGACTCGTCAAAATTACCGATCCTACCAGGTTATGTAACACTTATAATGATTACCCTACTGGAAAGAGTCTAATATTTAGCTTTCAACGTTCAAATAAAGTCTGTTATTTCTTACTCCTACTAATAATCACGAAAACGGAATTGAGTAGACACCATGGTCTAGGGGTTCATATATTGACTCAATAATTCATCACAGCAATGCTAATTGCAGATCCCTAAGATAACTCATACATTAAGTACATCAATTTCAACCCGTATATTCCCAAAAATTATCACACATGCCAATGTCATGGCCAATCCTGACAAAAGACATGATTCTAAATATTTATATTTACCAGCCTATATAGTCACCAAGGACCTTTATCGTAAATTCTACTGCAAATTGTATACAACAGGCCACACCAGTTTTTACGAACCAACAATGTTTCCTTAAGCAAGTCGGATTCAGAAGCGGACATCATCCGATTTTGCAACAGCCCACATGTCTAATTAAAAAAAAAAAATAAGCCTTTGCTGACAAGTAGCACATTTACATGAACTCTTCGAAAGCATTCGATTCGATTCAATGAAATATTATTGTATAAAGTCAGTTGTGTGGGGTACGACTTCAAGCTCTGTTCTCGTTCACAAATTATCTTCACAACATAATTTTGCATTTCAAAAATCTGACATACTACGAAAAGTACCACAGGGATCTCTTTTCACCTTCATTTCCATTTGCTGATGAAACATCCATTTGTTACTCACATCGCAATACAGGAAACCTCGCAGATTATTTGAACGCATTGGTTAAAATCCAATCAAACATGATATATTATATCTCTGAATTAGACAAGACAAATTTCGTTGATCTCACATTGACTTCTTGTCAGTACGCATGCACGTACACGTACACAGACACATACACAGACACTTATATACGCATTTCATAAATTCCTGTGCGAAAGAATCGTGTCACACACTAATAAATACGTCATAATGGACAGGCAAGTTTAAGCATTTTCAAAACCAAGTGTATTAGCAAGGTACAGCTTATACACTGCCGTTCTAGAATAATAAGAATGGTTTATATTTGGGTTATATTTTACTGATTAATAGTGATTTCTTTCTTTGTTGATCATACTGTATATGTATGTATATATATATATGTATGTATATATTTCTTCTTTGCGGAAAGAAATTCTTAACATTTTCAAGTGTCACACACAAACATACGTGTACACAATAATGGACAGACAAGTTTTAGTATTTTCAAAACCAAGTGTATTCGCAAGACACAGCTTACCGTCGTTCTGTGATATCCAGAATGGTTTACATGCGTGTTCTAATTTGCAGATTTATGCGGAGTACCTCACTTGAAGGAAACCGCAAACTGGCATTCTGTTGTTTTTAGAATCCTGTTGATGAGTATTGAGAATAAAACAACAATGAAAGACAGGAGTCACGAAGCACTCATAAACGAACTCCAAGGCCCCATTTCATAAAAGGTTGATACGATGACAACGCTCGCTGGAATGACAATTGTCATGGTAACGACAAGAATCCAGCTTCCTGATAGGCTTTTGCTATTGGAAGTTTCCATTCCAGCAAGAGTTGCCATCCTATCATCTTTTATGAAACAGGGCCCTGATCGGAGACGCGAGCGCTCTAGACGACGCCTTTGTCTCGCGCACGTGCAGATCAACATTTTTAGCGTAATAGCGTCTTCTTATAGGTGAATTCCCGTCACAGATCTAAAGCTCGCCTTTATCTAATGGTTGGACGATTTAGGTATTAAAGGGGCCCTGAAATCCAAAATGCATGTTGATTTGTGTTGATTTATGATACCCTCAACATCACTTTTGCGGTGGTACTTTTGCGGTGGTACGAATATCCGAAACAGTATATCTTTAACAATTTTTTCTTCTGTTTTTCTTAAGATCACTTGGGAACGCCCCCCCCCCCAAAAAAAAAAACAAAAAAAAACTAGAAATGTCGCTAAGGCGACTGATGCCTCCGCCATAATGCATGATTCTCCCAATAGGTGTATAGTACGATGTCTTCACAATGTGTGATGACAGTTTCACGTAACTGGCAAAATATCGAAATAACAGGTTTGTCAAAAATATCTTGAATGTTCACTTTCCACGAACTGGGTTTGCTATAATTGTCTATTAAAGAGTGCAGGTACACATATTTGGGGAATTGAAAATTTTTACTTGACTTCTGACCGACCTTATTATAAGTTTATGCATTGAGTATAATTTTCAAGGTATGCAGAAAGAGTGTAATTACAGTACAAAATATATATATTTTTTATTCAAACCTGACCTTTGACCCTTAACCTTTGACCTTTGACCTTCTGGCTGGAAATTTCCAAGAGAATCTCCATCAAGTAATACATGTACATATATTAGATTTTAAAACTAATAATGCAATCGTTGCATATACTAGTATATGAGGGAAATAGTAACATTTTGAGGAGTTGACCTTGACCTTTGAACCCCTGACTATTGACCCATGACCCTTAAATTCCCTAGATAATCCCTGCCAGTCAGTACATGCATATGTACCAAGTTCCATGAAGATATACATTGAACCATTTGCGAGAAAAGTGATATTGCAACATTTTCACCTAACCTTTGACCTTTTGACCTTTGACCTTATGACATGAAACTCCCTCTGGAGAATCCTTACGCAGTAGTACATGTCTACACTAAGTTTCAAGAAAATAACTGCGGGCATTGCATAGATATGGGGGAAATAGCAACATTTTTAGCATTTGACCTTGACCTTTTGACCTTTGACCTCTTGTCAATGTCAATAGAATCTACTCAACTAATTGTCCCATCATACATCATCCTTGGACCAAGTTTGGTGAAAGCTGCTTCATCCAGTTTTGAGTTATCACATAAACAGATAAATATTAGGATTTGACCTTGATCTTTGACCTTTGACCTCTGTCCGATTTCACTGAAAAACTAATCAAGTAATTGTCCCATCAAATATCATCCTCCAACAAAGTTTGGTGAAATTTGCTCTATACAGTCTTGAGTTATCGCGTAAACGGATACAATTTCATGATTTGACCTTGACCTTTGACCTTTGACCTTTAGCCGATTTCACCCAAAATCTTATCAAATCGTTGCCCCATCATACTTCATACTTGGACCAAGTTTGGTAAAATTCCAGTAAATATTACTCAAGTTATCGCGTAAACGAAAGCGGACGGACGTACGTACGGACGTACGGACGGACGGACGTACGGACGGACGGACGGACAACCCGAAAACATAATGCCTCCGGCACCTTCGTGGCGGAGGCATAAAAAAATAATCCTTTCAAACCAATATTCTTGAGATGACCTCATCTGTCAATCATTGCTAAAGTAGTGAAATGTTGGACCATGGAATGCAGCTTCCTCTCTACTCAGCATAACTTGCATGTTTCTGTAATTTTAATGTGTCTAACAAAAGACCATGGCATTATAAACCCCACCATTCGAACATTTTGATAATCGCCTGCTTATTGTCAGCGCCTACAGTATAGTCCTTCTTAACTCTGTCTAGTCCTATCATTATAACGGAAAGATTTGTCTCCAACAAATCTAATCAGATGTTTGTACACCTTCCTTCACTTAATCGTTGAAAAAAAAATCATTCCTCACCACAGTCCAATGAGCAGAAGCCTTTGTGGAAACAGAAATCAGGGGATCGCTCAACATAACAATGACGAAAAGACATAATAGCAGAATTCAAAATGATCATTACAGCGTGAATGGCGAGGGTTTCGTGCAAACAAAGTTTGTATTGTCTGCGATGCCTGTACCTTATTTCAGACACACCCTATACTATACAGGTTTAGATCCTGGCAATATCATGAGTTGTATAGTTGTACAGTTTCCAAAGATAAATTCATCTCAAGTTTTTCCTACATTTACAAATTTGTGGTTTTATACTAATATCGAAGAATCTTTATTATCCTCTAAAAATAAACAACCGAAATACTTAGATAATGGAATGAAATTATGTGGCAATGATTTCATTATGGAAACACAATAAGTTAAACTGTAAATATTATAAAATCCTTTCAAGTTAAAACTTATAAATTGGTCAATCACAATTCATTAACGTACTCTACAAAAAAATCGAGTAAAATATTCACTCTTGAAGGAGCGAATACAAAAAAAGAGTGAAGTTAGAGTGAAATAGGAGTGAACTTTGAGTGAAAATGTTCATTTTCACTCATTTTGGAGTGACCTCAGGGATCACTTAAGGGTTTTGGAGTGATCCCTGAGGTCACTCTAAAACTACTGTAAATAAATCAGGGTAAACGATGTCAAGGTCTCTTATATCTGCAATCAATCCATCTATATCATATAGTGACCATGCTTAAGAAATAGAACTACGTGTCAGGCACCTATAAATTCGTGTAGACATATGGGTACGTTTCTTACACTTACCAAAAATGCTGTACTTCTGGGACCAATTTTGCTGATTCACAAGTAGGCCTATGTTTGCAGTTTCTATCCTAAAGGTACATTTAGACACGGGATCACAACTTGTAGTCTGTTCAGCCTGTAGGCAGGTGCAAACACAAATGAGATTGAAATTGGTCTTATAGTTTGGAGACCCAAACAGAGTATCGTTATGTATGACGAAGCACTCACAAACTGTTCGGGTAATTATGCTATCAGAGGAGTATCTGTGTTTGCACCCATAATTTCATTGTGTCCCTTTAGAGTTATAGAGGGGCGGGTTTTCCCCACATATTGAGTCCTATGTGAATATCTGAAAATCACATCGTGCTAACGTAAGTGAATTTGTCCTTCATTTGTTTTGTGCACGGTGTGGGTAACCGACACACAGCGACGTCCTTGAATGCCTTCGCTTTAAAGTGAATGGCGAAACCCGGAAGTAGCAAAATACCAACAAATATTGACTGCTGACCTCTCGACCCTGCAAAATACAGACTGCAATTGCCTCGCAAAACTATACCTCGTATGGGTAATAATAGCCCATAACCTAATGTCACCTCGTATAACAAGGCTTTATGTCGACAATTAATGTGTTAATTTACAGGAAAGGGAACGATAAGAACTAAAGTAAAAGGAGCACATTTACGAGCACCTTGGAAAAGTAAGAAAACGCTTTTAATTTCTTTAGGAAAATAATCATACGTTTAACTGATGTCATGTCATTTATAACATCGCGGCTTGCATACACCGTTCCGAATGCATACAATACAATTATATTCTCTTGTATTCCTTTTCAGTACTATAACTACCTGATTTTCACTTGAAATTAACCAGGGAACAACTTTTTCTTTCAGTTCGGGTAAGACCTGAGCAAATTTAATCTACTTAATATGTCATGACCATGAGTCAGAGAGAGAGAGAGAGAGAGAGAGAGAGAGAGAAGATTTTCTGATAAGAAAAACAATTTGTACTTTATGACTATTTAAACAAAGAGGAAGCACCATGGAAGAATGTTCATAATACCAGTCCTAGCAAGTTTTTTATCTACTAAGAATAGATATGAAGTGATGAATCCCAAAGAATTTCCTGTAATCACGGTAATAACTGGAGGCCAATTTAGGTAACTTACACACCATCCAATGTGTCTGAAGGTTACTACACGTATAATATCTCTGTTGGTGTCTGTGTCTTCTTTAGTCAATCTGGACTCGATCTCATTTCTTGGTGATAAAGTCAGTCATTGTCCACAGACATACGTATCTGTTCTGCAGGAAAGATGTAATGACCATAATCATACCGTTCATTTGCTTACCAGTTACTGTCAAAAAATACAATTACCTTTGAAACATGCATTCCCATCTGTTATGACTATTGTTTTTTTGTTTTGTTTGTTTGTTTGTTTTTTACTAACGACCAACACGGTGAAAGTTTTGGAGGTGAAGAAAGGAAACTCTTACTATCACATATCAGTATAAAGTGATGATGATTAAAGTATGATGCTTTCAATCACTTTAAAAGTTACAAATGCTTGTGGTAATGATATCATTGATAACATGAATGGTAATAATCATGGTGACTGCTGTAATAACACCAATGACAATGTTAATTATGATCATTTTTTAATAGTACGAAATGTGTGTGCTTGTTGAATGAAGAAAAGAGAAACAATGACAATGTTTAACACAAAAAACATTCATAATATCATTTATGTGCACTTATAAAAACAGAAAGAGAGAGAGAAAGAGAGAGAAAGAGAGACAGAGAGTATACGCTTTTGCATGTTTGCCAATTCCACGCATTGGAAACCAAAAGAAAAGACACCCACAGTTTACATTAAAAAGGTGCGTGAATATCTTCTTGCTGCTGTTTGCCAAAAAAGAAAAAGAAAAAAAAAAAGGTGAAGTTCCATGCCCATTGTTGCTGATTTGTATAGGATATAGAGGATGTATGAGCGCACTTGAATCAGATGTGCTTTTACCTTTAACACGTGATTAATCAACAACAGGAGAGCTGTATAAGGAAATGACGCATAAATGGCCGGGTGGTTGAAGCAGTGGCAGGTATTTTTTTTATTATCATCATCTTTCACCACGACCGTTTTTATTCATTAAAGCGGGTTTCCCACATGACAGAGCGAGGACTCGCCCTGATTTTGATACTAATATGTAACGTATTCACAGCGAAGAATGTGATACCTCCCACCAAATAGCTAGCAAGCTCTTGCCAAGGTAAACTAAGGAAAGAATTCAATTCAGTTCAATTCAATTCAATTTTATGTCATACTTCTTGTATACATGTACACCTGTATATCAATATGACATCAAAAGTAATAGCACAAGTTCTTGTACCTTGTAAATAATCCAAAAGGGAGAGATACTCGGAGCAGAAGTCATCGTGTTATATATAAAGGAAAACAAAAATAGAAATGTTCACCAATTATATTTCATAATTTGAGGAATTCTAAGTCCCTGTTAGTAGTTGAACAGGAAGCTTCCTGTCTATCTCGGTGTAAACCTATATGCCATGCAGTCCATTTTATTTTTTTTTTCAATGTGATAACACACGTGAATCGAATTTCTCTTCAGTAATATATGACAGAAAATGTCAATACACAATGTACGTGATCAGAAAAAAAAAGTACAGTAGGCCTATAGATATACAGTGTATGCTGAATCACAGTGTCAAAATTAATATCATATTACTAGATAAGCAAATAGTTTTTAATGAAATTATGCATGAAGTCTCTGCCACTGTATAGGCGGTTGCTGAACACTTGGTAGAGCGGGTATATCACTCCCCCCTTCATTACGAGGGAGCTTTTGCATTTTATTTATTTATTTTTTTCAATTGTGCACCAGAAATGATCTGGTGCACACTTTCTTGTTGAGTGTTTTTCAAAGTCAGTATTTTCAAATCATTGCCGTCTGTACAGTATTCGGTAGGTGTTGCACAAGAAAAATATGTCTCTGATCTTCCTATTTTATGTTTCTCTATGTACGTTCAGACGGTGATCCGTAACCTCGAGGATACAGCTAACTTCGAGGATAAACTCTGGCCCAATACCTACGACGCCCGTTCACACGACGAAGTTTCTCCTCGAAGGTAGCCATCCTTGAGGATAGGCTCGCTGCCCCCCGTAACTACACTTATGTATAAGTTCCTATCAACAAGTTATGTCCACACAATGCTTAACTACGAGTGAGGAGTCCTTGCGGCTCCTCATGGAGCGCTAACCTTGAGATATCTCATGGATAGCTATTTTCGAACTAACTTTAAGGTACATTTAGCTGAGATACGAGCTTATCCTCGAAGATATAGCTATCCTCCAGGCCTGACGCCTTGAAGTTAGGGTTTATTATTCATGCAAGGTTCTAGCTTCATTGACGTTCTTGACCTTTCAACAACAAAGGCTTAAAAATTACTGAAATTTCCATCTGTTCCGTGGTCTTAGATTGCTTCTTTTGTAGGAGACAGCAACTTCACAGTGAACAGATCTCTTGTAGGATGACACATTTGCTCCTGCGGTAACTGCTCCGGTGTTATTTTCTCCAAGGACTTAGGGTTAGGGTTGTGATAAGGGTTTAAGGTTTATTTTGATGTTAAGATTAGGATTAAGGTTATGTTTGTGGGTAAGCTTTATGTTTGGCTTAGCGTGCAGGTATTTCATGAGAGCAATTGTCGCAGGAGCAAATGTCATATGGAACCCTCATGTAGAATTTCTGAAAGTGTGCGAGTATTAGAATATTGTGTGCACCTAACACGTGTAGAGCAAAGAGGCAGCTGAACAATCCGATATTTGAGAATCAATGGAACCCAATTACGAGTCACATTGCAGTAAAGATGGGAATAATAATTCATTTCTTATAGCTGTGTACGAGCTATAGGACAAAATATGCAATAGACATTTGACTGAGCTCGCTAGCTAGCTAGCTTGTTCTTCAATTTCCCTAATGATCCTCTACTTAACACTGTATGTTTATGTTTACACAATCCTTGTCTCACTTCTGAAATTCTCGTTACAGCGGGGTAAAACTCAGGTCTAAAAATTATCATCTAATATATCTTTATGTACTTTACTGTTTGATTATAACGAAATTTCTAAGATTTCGTTATAACGGGAGTGCAATGAATAACAGTTCGTGGATGTTCTATTGATGCACGTACCAATCACCAGTACTGGACCATAGAACTCCAAATACATGTACTAATAATCCCTCGTGCAGCTCTAGTTAGTACAGAGATTAACAATATCGTTCTTTAATCTAATACAGTGTATGATAGAACATGCACACGTCGTATAAGACATGAATGTGATTAAATTTTCATGTACACTAATTACAGTAAGAAATACATTCGAGACAAGATTTTACTTGAGTAATGGTCAATTTGGTATGACCTGACACAAATTGCTTTAATACATCATAGTATGATGGGAGACCACGCACGACGTACAACGTATCAATGCCATACACTCATGACGAAAGATGTGAATATTAATTGAGATATACAGTGCACTCCCGTTATAACGAAATGCTCGGGACCGGCACTTTTCTTTCGTTATAACGAAATTTCGTTATAACCGAACAAATACAATATATAACAAAAACAAGGAAACCACGCATATATCATATTCTGTTTGTTGAACACGTTGAATACTCATCTTACACTGTGCAGATATGTGAGACGGAATGGTACACTGTACGTTTTAAATTTCGATTGGATATTACATTAAAGAGAGCATAAAATTGACGGAAATTGTGCGTGACACACGGAGCGAACACACCGTGATGGAAAGCGTTCGCCCATACATTTTCCGGTACGAATTTCCAAAGCGATCCGCATTTCGTTATAATGGAGCACATTTCTTTTGTTTTTCTTTGTCCGTGGGGCTCGGAAAAGACTTCGTTGTAACGAAAATTTCGCTATAACCGTGTTCGTTATAAGCGAATTTTGTACCATAGACATTAATGGCGATGATTTTGGGACCAGAAGTTTTACTTCGTTATAACGAAATTTCGTTATATCCGTGTTCGTTGTAACGGGAGTGCACTGTAGGTTCAAAACCACTAAATATGTACAATTTAGTGAAATACTTGTCGCAATAGTTTTACCAAAGAAAAAATAAAGGAACGACCGATTGTCGTAAGTTTCGGGTAATAGTTATGGTTAGTACATTGTTAACTAGAACTGCCGAGAATTTGAACATCCAATTATGATTCTTTCGGAAGTTATGCATTCATAAAGATGGTAAACCCGCCAAAAACAGCATGTCGCAAAGTAATAATTTTGCCGATATGTTACTATTATGCAAATTAAAGCATGATCTTTTCTCATTATAATTTGTTCTAAAGCAAATTAAGCCATTTGCCTACACGTTAGCATAACAAGAAATATAATTGAAAACTATTCAATTGAATTATTTTACAAGTCAAATTTGTCGCAAAGGCCTGTGAAACATACGTTACCATGATTTCAAGTTTTCCTTTAAAACATTCCCTGGGGTTGAAATTGTGAATTATCCGTCCTAAAAACTAAGAAAATGTCTCGTCCAATGCTGTAAACAATAGTTTTGCCACCTGGTTATCTGCTGCAGAGAAAAAGCTTCACGTACTAACACGTTTCAGACCGTATGGTTAAGAAATGAAACATACGTTACCACCGCTATGGAAAATTACAAATGAAAATGTTACAAGGAAATTACCAAACATAGGCATACGGTACCCCAATCTTTCCACTGAGTTTTCAATTATGAGCCATTACTAATCGCTTGAAAAAGTCACATCGAAGGTCAGATGTAACTTACGTTACCGAAACATACGTTACCCCCGAAAAAATAATCTTAATTAGATTCACTAACATTGCAACCATTCATCGATGACAAGTGCCATCTAGAGCCATCTATACTCCATAGTTACTTAGAAACAGTCATTGCGACAAAATGGCGCATCACGTTGACGACTCACAGGGAATGGACTGCACGAGATCTTTCTCAGTATCTGAGCGAACGGTATATATATTTTCAAGGTCATGTTTAGCGTAATCACATTCAAATATTGGTACTTTTTTACTATAAGCAAGTGCTTTGGTGTTTGTTTTGTCGAGGAGAATAACAAGTTTACATCTCACTAAGATATTTATACCACATTAGGGTACCTAAACATAGGGTGAATATTGTAACGTAGGTTTCACTTAAGGTAACGTAAGTTTCAATTTTACATCTGCATGTTCACTGTCGTACTTTTCACGAAAGCTTTATCCTAAAAAAGACTAATATCCATAAATAAACATATGAAAAACATATTTCAATTTTAGGCTTGCACTAACCATTCTTTTTGGCGATAATCATTGTCAATGAGGCCCTGAATACCCTGGTAACGTAGGTTTCAATCACTCTAAATCAAACCAATATGTATGTTAATGATTACATAAATTATGAAAACAATGGTTTTCATTTTAATTATCATACCATTTACTTCAAAGTTATAGTTATTGTAGCGTACCAAATTCATTATGTGACACTTCATTCCTTGTAATTAGAGGTAACGTAGGTTACGTGATTATGTAAGAATATCTTATTACGGATTTGCAGTATGGATGTTCTTAATTCTCTGTTAAGGGAATTTTATCATTACTCCTTAGGTTCCAAGGGGTCAAAATGGGAAAATCAAGAGCCAAGATTCAGGCCGATTACTGAAGAAGGAAATAGGAAGAGATTGGAGAAGAAGCCTTCCTCACTCTCTAAAAAAACTGAGTGAAAATATTCACTCTTAATGGAGTGATTACAAAAACAGGAATTTAAATCAAAATTGGAATGAATTTTGAGTGAAAAAATTCATTTTCACTCATTTTGGGGTGAGCTCAGGGATCACTCGAAGAGCTAGGAGTGGTCACTGAGGTAAAGAGTGAAAATGAACATTTTCACTTTAAATTCACTCTTTTTTTTGTATTCACCCCATCAAGAGTGAATCTTTTCACTCGTTTTTTTCTTTTAGAGAGTAAATCCGAGAAACAACGTGTAAAAAAGTATTACGTTCCTGTGGAAAATCTTAAGAGTTGGGAAAAACAAGAGCGCAAAAAAAAAAAATGAAAGAGTAAAAAAGCACAGAGCCTTCGGCAAGAAAATAAAAGAAGGCTTAAACCGATCTCAGCAAAGGGAGAATGAAGGTGATAATGTCAACTTGATTGACAAGGATTGACATGGAAATTGATTCACAAATTTAACAATTTGCTAATGATGTATACTTATGCATGCTTTACAATGAAAGGTACTGGATAAAAGTGTTGGCTTGTAGATATCAAATTGAAAGGATGAAAAGTATGTAAATTTCCTTGTTTATGCACCGAAAATCATCCATAAGAATTTCTACCCAATCTAACTCTTCCGAGATATTAATGAAAATATGAAGTTTAGCCAAGAAAGAAAGCGTTATACTAACGCTCTTATACTAACTTTTATATCATTTCACTTTAATACAACTCGCCACTTTTGCATTCTTCTCTCCTATATTGGCTCTTACTCAGCACCTTTTATTAAAAGTTGCCTTTTGCAGAAAAATACCAGATTGTGAGTCTACAGTTGTCTTTTACAATGATGTAATATACATTAAAGACATTTTATATGTCACCGAACTTTTCTATGAAATGGAAATAGAAGAATTGCAATTTGTTCTTCTAACATTTCCATGCCTTTTCCATTGCCTTTTTCCAAAAAAGAAAAGAAAAGAGGGGGCATCCAAATTATGAAAGGTGCGCCTTTTTGTGTTTATCATTGTTGTGTTTATAGACTAGTGTGTCATAGGTCAGTTATACTCTCAATCTAAAACCGTGAGAAAGCTGTCTATTTACGTGACCACTCTTGAATTGTTCTTAATTCTGTATTTTTTGTGACTATTACCCAAACCATGTATTGTTGTTGCTTCAAACTTACTGATTTCTTGGCAAATTATGGAACAATGTGCCAAGAAATCTGTACGTTTTAAGCAACAATAATGCATGGTTTGCTCATTAATGAAACTCGTGATAATCATACATTATTAATCATAAAGCAGTGGTAGTGTTTGCATTTTAAACTTCATAGGCTCGCTGTGATTTATTTCACATTTTTCACTCTTATGCCTGATGTACCTTATTGATGTAAATTTTAATATGCTAAACAGTTAAGTGCTGACCAGTTTGTGCACTTACACTGTGCAATGTTGTTTAGCGATGTATCATTCCTTTTTAATGCACTTTCCAATGCATCTCCACTTTCGAATGATTGATATTTCAATCTGGAAACATTTGAAACATACGTTACAATTGTTTATAGTACACACTGATACATTTTAGGGCTTCTTGACAATGTCTTTTGTGACTCTTATATAAATATATTCCTTGGGTTTTGAACACGGCACTTCAACAAGTAATTTTGCAGTAAAACTCATAATATTCAGACAAAATAAACTCTTGAAATTTAGATATCTTATTCCAATTTTTCATTTAAATCCAATTGTATATATTATACGGACGATAACATCAGACGACAATTAAATGAATCTGCTTCCAGAAGTACTGAAGGTCTTGCAACGCTGGTACTCTTGATATTTATTAGAACTCTTAATATTTATCTTCTTTTTTAGTGTTTAGTATATTTATGTAACATACGTGACTCATATGCGTAACAAACGTTACCAAGGTTTAAACCGTCACATTTTCATTTGTCATATGGTGACTGAGATTGTTTGAGAATATGTGTAGGACAAATCCATCTAGAATAATTTGGCAGTTATCTGCAAGTTCTATGTGTCCGAATAGAAAAAATATAGGAAATAATCTAACTTTACATGGTTAGCAACCTCCATCATATCTATCAATATCTTAATTCACGGTTACAGTGACTTATCAAATGAATGAAAAAATATAGAAGGCACATTGAAATAAGAATGGTCATATCTTCGAAACTATCCACCAATAGAAGGATAGTTGCATTGTCCATCCCTAAACAGAATGAATATGGTCAAAGAAAAATAAGCGCAGTAACGTAAGTTACAGTGGTGAAATTTTCATGTTCAGCTTCAAATATCAGAACATAAAAAGTTTGCAACATTTGTTGCTCATTTTTGTTTGAGTTGAAATTCAGTGTATCCTCTTGCAATTTTTCGTTGTATGAATGTTTTTGAGAAAACTTTATTTTTTCAAAATTTCAAAACCTGAATTGTACATTTTTAATGGTTTTGGCCCTGTACCACAATTTTGATATAAACTTTTTTACGATTAGCATTGATAGGCGTTACTTGCCTTTTGCTTGCCCCTATTTCACCTCTGGACAAATATAAGACAGCATTTGATTGCTGAGATTCAGTATGTGTGGCCCGCGTGGATGTATGGCATGCTTATCAAATTGGGCATTGGTCATATCCCATGCATCTAGGAAACCCACATTATTTTCCTCGGAGATGATTCTTCTCAGTCGCCAGTCCAGGTCCCGAGTAAGCCAGTCGCTGTTCATCACGTAGTGCTCGACAAGTTTGTGCTCTCTGGTATTTGCACTTTTGAAAAGTATTAAAGTCTGAGGACTTCTCTCACGCAAGCGATGGATGGCGCCAACGATAGATTGAATGCGAGCCTCGAAGACTGCCGGCGGATGTTTGATGAAGTGCACTCCCAACGATAAAACTATTATAGTGACATTTTCGTAATCACGGATACTGTTCAAAACGTTGACTACATAATCAATGTTTGCCGTTATCTCCCAGTTTCTGGCACGAGCGATCGGATAGCCATGAAACCGATAAGTTATGTTTATATCATAGTCATTTTCCGACATCTTCATCGGTCCAATGTACCAATTCGACGAGTTCTCTTTAACGCTAGTCTTTAGTTTGAATGTCTCGGCGTAATATTTAAAGAGTTGCCGGATGGTCGAATCGCCGAGCAGATAAACTGTTTTGCTTTGCAGGCATTCTATAGCTTCTTTCGTTGAGAAATGACGAATCTGACAGGTGCTGGAGTACCAGTGCTCTCCCAAGTAGAAGCCAGAGACATCGGCTTGGCTGCCCAGAGCAGCGGGATGGCAAGAAGGCAGCCGAGCTAGTGCGCTGCTGTGGACCACTGAAGAAGCACCTTCTATAGGGACGAGTCAAATAACAGAAAAATCATCTCTACCAGTTGTGGCACATCAGTATTCATAAATGTCTATCCGGCTATCCTCCAGTTTCAAATGTTACACTTGCGGTATTTTTTAACCTCTTTGCTGTTCTCGTCCTGTCAAGACTGTAGCCACTAAAGCTGAATACCTCCCATTTATATTTAATAATCTGCATATACCCTGGCGTCAAAGTGACAAACCTTTGACATAGAAATTACCCTGCAATGATTTTGCAGTCGTTAAGGCCATTCTTAGTGTTGAGGGTTTCCTTTATATATTTTCCGTGACGATATCCCTTTCCTCTCCAAGCTCACCAAAGTGACAATGCCGCCAAGATTGGCCACAAATTTGATGATATGTTTTCCATAGATGCTGAATAAATTATGCGAAAATTGCCCCCTCTTTGCCCCCATCCCCCCCCCCCCCTTTCCTGGGGGCCCCAACGGGGGCATAACTGAATGTGTATGAATGAACATGAAAATGCACTTAAAAACAAATGTATCTATACCATTGTAACTCTGTTATTTCTAGTTTTATGGAAGAATGCTATTTCAATGATTTTATTATTTGGGGTTAATGGTACCCTCGGGGTTTCGAAGTGGGGCATGGTGCCATGTCCACAAAATTACTTATTTTATCACCTCAGCGATACTGCCTGCCAAGCCTGATGACAACCTTGGTAGTGTGATTTTAAAGAAAAAAAAAAATGATCCCCAATTTACCTCCTTCCCCCGCGTAATCCACTATTATACCAGTCAATGTGTCTATAGTATGCCATCCATGGAGGCTGGCAGCAACGAAATACCCCCCCCCCCACACACACACACATCCTCGCCACCACCACCACCACCACACACACACACTTTAGAAGGTGTGTATGTGTTTTAAAGAAAGAAGAGAGAGAAAAAAATAGGGCCCTAAAAAACAAATAATTTGCCCCAAACAATACTAACATAAATCAAACATAATAACTCTTAAAGGTATCAAACAAGAATATATACCATATGATGTCTCCACGAGGGAGCTCATTAAGTCTCCACATTTAGAAGGTAAGACAGAAAATGACAAAAACTGAGAAGCAAGAAGGAAAAGCATTAAGGCTTTACAATCCGAATTGCTAAAATCACAGAAATTTTCACCTTGTTGAGGCAGAGGCTGAACTAGTATTGAGGTGGTGGCTCCAGAAATTCTCATATTTGTCCTGCAAAAACAGTTGATAATTATTAACAGCATGATCACAGAATACCAAACGTGAACAGTTAATCTCATCTTTGTTAGTCAATAGCATAACCACAGAATACCAAACGTGGACAACCAATCTTATGTTCCTAACATGCCTAACGATGAAAATAATAACGCAATATAATAACGCAATATTAACAATGCGATTGACACGCAGTGGACTTGGGTGCCGCCACTTTTCACACAATCACTATAAGGCTGGTCTCAAGCTGTCAAGAAATTGGCATATAGGATGGACACACGATTATGGCAATTTAAATTTTCGTGCAAAGTGTGTCCCAAACCTTATTAAAAGGTATATACCTAAAGTACCTAATTGTGGCGTTTTGTAAGCAGCCTGAGAACCTCAAAAATAATCAGAGCCGAAATGGCACACTTATTTTATTATGTGCCCATCTTCGCTCAATTTCCGACAGTGTGACGCCTCATGGAACATGAACATCATTTGCGAAGGATGTGAACCTGGAAAAGATGGCAAAGTCCAACATTTGCTACTTAACCTGCAAAGAATCGTCAAACTGGCGCGGGGGTTTGAAAGCGCCGTTAACTCTTTGCTGGTTCGTGGGTATATATATATATATATATATATATATATATATATATATATATCTATATACGTATACAACATCAATACAAAGTATATTTTCTAAAAGGCACAACCCTCCCCTACCAATACCTAAAACTATGAAAAACACCCCCAGATGACAATTTTACAAGGGTTTGAATATCACAAAGTCCGAAAATGGTCAATTGTACTTCGTTCAACGTTTTCACCCATATATATACATGTATATACAGTAATTTCTTGCGAACCTTTTCTGTATTCTTGGTCGGGATTTGATCGCAATTTGTTCTTGAAAGTATTTTGAATGCCTCTTAATATTACACGCATTACGTACGATAACGTGAACGATGTTCACAAAATCTTCGTGAAATCGAAGTTGAGAAAATGTGTCGTGTCTGTTTCGCAAATCCCCCCTTTGTAGATCTCCCTGTTGTCACATAAGAATAAAAAGTTTAAGTCAGGTATTTGTCATTTTAGAACATGACATATTGAAGTACTTGTTTTCCATCTTTATTTTGCCAACAAAAAATAAATGATTAAAAACTTGAGAAGTAAAGGTTACAATATTCTATGATGCATCTATCTAGATTTGTTGTTGCTGTTGTTGAAATTTGATGGATATTTTGCACTATTAATTGAGTATACATTATTTCTTACTTCAAGAAAGGGAGTTGACTGCGTCTGTCACTAAAGTGCGTTTCACTCCACACGTCAGGAGGTGGGCGGAGGCGATGGCCGAACCGATGTTTGCAGGACAAGTTTTGAGGCTTCCGGCAGAACCATGGGAAGCCCGATCTCTCATCGGTGAAATTACACAGTGGACCCTATCAAACAGACGATGGCGAAATTATAAATAACAAGAATAGTGCAAGTTTCTGGGACACAAACAGATTCATCTTCTAGTAGTTGTATGACACTTGACCGTCTAGCCTCCTTACACGCTGCACACAAATTTTGTCAATAATACTTTGCCAGAGACACTGGCGGTTCTGCAGTTCGTCTTTTATTTATCGCACAGCGCGGGGAACACGGTATCGACAAAGAGGTACTAGCTAGGCGAGCTACTTATACCCATAATGTGTTTTTAGGACAAAGTCAAGTTATATCATTCATTCACAAAGTAGGGCCATCGTATATGGTTACAAATCATTACTATCATAATGGTGAAAACTATCGACAATCAGGGGGCATTTCACAAAGTGTTCTGTCTGACATTTCTTCTTACAAACTGTTGTAAGCTACAGAAATCCTTTCATCTGATTGGTTGAGAGCAAATATGTCTGAAAAAGAAAAACAGCCGACAAAATGTTTCGTGAAGTGCCCCTCAGGCACTACACTGTCTGATTTGTTTTACTTACATACTGTTTCTGCAGAGAAATATCGCACAGAGTAGCTTCTACTTCTGAGGATTTCTCAGCTCGAAAGCCTCCAAGAAAATGTGCTTCAACGAGGCCCTCACTCTGTATTTGTCGGAGCAGATGAAGCGCTTCGCTGGGATGAACGAGCACGACCTCGATGCTGACGATGCCAGCCCACTTAAGAGTAAAAACAGCGGAGTATGATCCGTTCCCGTGGTCGAATACCTCTCCATCTGTTGACGAGCTGGCCGCGAAGGTCCGATTTTTGGTGAATATTCTCGCACGAAAGTAGTCCCCACCGTACGTTTTTGCTTGGTAAAGACCGTTCCTTGCTTGGATGACGAGTTCCAACTGATCGCAAACCCGGAACTGGCCGTGCTTTCCCCTTACTGTGAAGGACGAGAACCTGCCACTTGTGAAGGTAGTGGCGTTTTGCCACGAAAGTTTCGAGGGGAGGCCATACTCGTTGGAGCGCATGCCCTTGGTTCTAACGTTTCGACCAGGGCAGAACGGATGGCGTACAGTCCGAATGCTTTCGACGATGCCTTCTTCCAGTCCCTGCTCTGCACTATCCAATGAAAACTGATTAAACAGTCCAGAAAAGATACACGCGAAAGAAATAATCATCATTTAACCCCAAAAGTATTTTGGGTAAGTTGAATTTAGAAATCACCACTGGCCCGTTTCACAGTTATGCGCCACTTTTTGTCAACCTAGGGGTCAAAATTTCAAGTTCTCTTTAAGAGATGGAATGTCTTGATTTTTTATTCCCAAGAATGTGAATTTAATAGAAAATGTAATGCCAGAGCTTAATTATTATTACAATATCTGATATTATGAATGGTTCTATAGGAGATGAAGGTAATTTTGCTGAAAGATAACACTATGATACCATGGACAGAGCTGACACACTATGTGTCCATCAGGTAATTTGATACTGTAACATGATTAAGTGATATTTAAGCAAACTCCGTGCCAGATTTTGTGTTCTTATTTGGATTTATTGGAAAATTGTACCGCTTTGAAGGAAAAATATGGTGTGAAATAGGGTAAATGACTTCAAAAAGTTTCTCTTACTTTACACTTCCTCATTCAGGATGTGTAATATTTCATGGAGATAATGCTTATGTTGGGGGACATACACACACCTAATATTAACATTGTGAGTGTCCAACTTTTACATTTAAAATTTCAGCTGGAGGATGTGGTGGATGTGACAAAAACAGATGTGAACAGACATTTTACACCTTGAGCAATAAACAAAAGAAATAAGCAAAGTGATTACCCAATGAACAGTCAGCACAAGTCAGTTTACAGTAAGAAACAAATTATGTTTCATAAGAAAGCTTCTTTTTTTTTGTCAGCATAAATGATATCAGTAATACCCAACACGGTGGATGTGACATGTGAACGGAACACCAATTTCCAAATTTTGTTTTTCCTGCACACCTTGCATTGCAACCAATGATTATAATGCATGCAGTACCACCAAGAATACTGTATTCTTTAAGTACAAGTCACTGCTGACAAGGTTCCATGTCCTGTAAAAGTTATGAATGCCTGAAATTCCTTATAAGTGGTGGATGTGACGGATTGGAGATGTGACCGGACCATTTTACTCTTCTTCAATTTATACTTAATAGTAATAGTTGAAATCATTAACATTTCTATTGGCTCACATGCACTGAGTGACCAAAGTATTATTTAGGTCTTTTTGCAGACATACATGTACACTGTTAATTGTACAGTTCACTTAATTTTCTTAGAGTAAATTGGATCCAACACAGGGGATGTGATGCCAAAATTGTGAACAGAATTCCGAATTTTAATCTTTCTTTATCATAAACTGGTAACAGTAATCCTACTTGGAAGAACCACATAGAATAGCCACATTTTAGAATGCAAATCACTGCTCACAAGGGTCCACATACAGTTGTATTCTCAAGTTTCAATGTATGAATGCCTGAAACTCCTTGGTGCAGATGTGACAAAATCAAATGTGAACAGACATTTTGTTTACCTTCAATTTATGTGAACTGCATATGAATAAAACAATAAATTCATCAACATAGTAATGACATCCTTACTCTTTAACCAATGAAGTCATACATAATGTTTCTGATAGAGCAATTATGCACTCAATTTTTCTCACATTAAATGATAATCCAACATGGTGAATGTGACATTTTTATTGTGATCAAAATCCCCAATGTGCAGTTAAGTGTTTTCCCAGGGTATCGAAAAGAAAAGGTACAAGTAATGTGAGTCTTAATCTTACCTTAACCTGTCCTACCTATAGTTTCTGCCTATGACAAACTTTAAAAGTGAAAACCTGGTATAAAGACCAATCCTCAATAATAATAACAAAAAATGCAGATTATGTGGTCATGACCCTGCGTGCATTATGCATTGTAAATCTACAGCACAGGCAAAAGCTACAATAACTCTCGCATATGTCACCTACTAGGATTCCACCCATAAACTTTATCATGTCAGTTAAAAATCACATTTCTAATTTGCCATAGTTTGTTGATATTGAAGCATCACTGTTAGTATGTTAATGCACAGGGTATACATAGGCCCTACATATATTATATATATTGACAAAATGAAATCTTTATTTGTATAGTTTGTGTTCTGTAAAAAGAAGCATTTTCTCCTTTTCTCCTCCTCATCCATATACCACCCTTCCACCTCTCCTACATCATCACCAGGATAAGCCATTCTTTGTCAATTGAAGACCATTCATTTTTTTTTCTAAATAACAAACTTTATTTTCCTTTTTGCTTTATGAGTACCACTATGTATTCAGATTAAAAAAATAATAATTTAGGGTTAACAAAACTTATTACACCTTCAGATGAACAAACCCTCAGAATAACATGCCTTATTTCATATTTGGATTTATGAACCTTTGGAATAATGACCTTTATCTAATTCTTGGATTTACAAAGCCTCAGAAAAATAAATCCTCTCTCATTTTTTTTTTTTTTTTTTTTTTTAGCTGAACAAACCTGTAAAAGGGAATGTGTGTGTTTAAGAATAACAAACATTGGGAATAATGAGCAACCCTAATCAGCTTTTGATAGCTGGCTATAACATGTAATCTTGTGAAGCACATACAGCAAGTGTATTTTTTTTTTTAATCAGCAAGTATCTTTTTTTTAATCATGGCTAATACTGAATAATGCTAATTTTTGTCAACAACGGGCAATTTGTCAGTCAGTTGCAATAAAAACAACTTGATACAAGGGTTTATTTATTTGCATAAATATGGACTTACCCTCTGCTAAAAAGAATTGGAAGGAGCACTGGTTGGCTGTTGGGGTTGAGGCAGTTTAGTGGATATGAATTACAATGCCGGCCTAATACTCAGGAGCTTGTTGGTTCCAGAGTTGAAAATTGTATGCCCATAATTTTGTATTAGGACTACAACTATAAACACTGAATAATTGGTGTTTTATTGTACATCGACAAGGGGCAATTTGTCAATCAGCTCCACTTAAAAACAACTTGATGTAAGAATTCATTTATTTGAATACCAGGTAAATACACAGTATCTACTGCACAGGATCACGTACATTGTAGAACTAGCACGGGCTCTGTAGCGGAAGCTTGGTAGTCTAGTGGATATGACGCCAGTTTGGTAATCAGGAGATGGTCAATTTAAATCCAGCTTGAGTATCATATGTCCATGATTTTTTCATCACACATTTGGTTACTGTAAAACATGATATATTCGCGGCATGAAATTTTCGCGAATTGGAGCCGACAGCCTTTTTCGTGGCATGAAATTTTCGCGAATTGCCACTGGCGTTCAATGCATGTAGTGTAGACCAAAACTTTCGCGTGCATTTTAATTTCGCGAATTTCGGCGCTCGCGAAATTCGCGAAATTAAAATGCACGCGAAAATTCCTCGTTTTACAGTATACTCCTAAAACACTGAATAACTATGCAAGAATTCCTTTCTTTCTAGAAATACATTGGAAAGTGGGGCTAAACAGACCCCTTCAGTGAGATGGACCCATACCATTATCTCTGTGAATCACCCTCACTGTACCTTCACTGGAAACTAAACATCAGGAGATAGCTGGTTTAAATCTGACCCAAGTTGAATGCCCATTATTTTTTTGTCATGGCTACTACTAGAACACTGCATAACCGGTGCTTACTTATGTTGAAGGGCAATTTTCAATCAGTTGCAGTAAAGTGATATATAAATCAATTTAACTTTTTTTTTTCACCCCTCAATCTAAGTTAACCATTCCAATGGTTGTGGATCATTTCACACTGTGTTCAAGTCTTGATGCTGCGTGAAGCATTGGGAACTAATGCTGAAAAATGCTGTGCATTTGGGGAGATACACTGTGTGTCCGTTCACACCCCAAAATGTCACATCCACCACATATTCAATCATTTTTAAACTTATTAAATACAGTATACAGGAGATGTCTAATCAATGTAATTAAATAACATTTATATTCTTTTGCCTTTTTGAGATTAATTATCTGGAAAATTGATTAGAATATGTAGAACATCAGTTTTCACAGTCACAGTGACAAAATCATACTACATCCTCACTGTGAACAAGTATTCTAAAGTAAAATTATAGTGAATGTGGTATAAAAGTGGGTGTCTGATATCTGGATATCGTGGGAAAGACATGTTTTTTAAATCTAAACATATTTTGTCCCCAAAAAAATAAGTTGTCCCTAGATTTTATGTGATATTCATGGAAATGTCCGTTCACATCTTAAAACGTCACATCCACCAGGGCATTTCACATATTTTTTAAGTTTTTCAAATTTTTAGTTTCATAGTAATCTCAAAATCAGTGGCATTTATAACATTAGTAAAGAGTCTAAAATGTGTTGAGATTTAAAGTTAATTGAACCAGTATTTACTGAGATGCACACCAAAATGTTTTTCTGACAAGAAAGGTTGGTGGATGTGACATGTGTGAACGGACACCATGTTTTGTGAAATAAAAAAAGCATTTGAATTTCAAATCCTAAATTGTTTCAGAGGGATAGGCACCCAACTGTGTATCATTGATTTATGCAAAAATTTTAGAAATAATCTAAACCATTAAAAAGTTATAGATTTATAAAATCTTGGTGGATGTGACAAAAATGTGAACGGACATTTAAATTTTGTTTTCAAATTACTGTCATTTCATCAGATGGAACTGAAGCACAAACAAACTTTCTACAGTCACTCATACAAAGCTATACTTTACTTTTACATTATTTTCCTGAGACTTGCCTTTGTTTTCTTACTTACACAACCCATATAAGCAGATGATTAAATGTGAACGGACAATGTCACATCCACCAAGAGAATTTTGGGGTGGAAAAAATGTAACAAAAAGGAGTTGAAACCTTTTAACTCTGATATGATTCATTTATGGCTACTCATACACTTAACATAGATATGTTCACTTAACTCATAGCTAGATATGATACAGAATGGCAAAGTTTGCAAAAAATTGATGTTTGCCAGGTTGACACCCAGTGGGTCCGATTTGGGCACATCTTGCCTCACTGTAAGCAAATGCTTTGGAGTTGCATTTTCGTTATGCTATGGGAGGTAGACCCCATGGGGGTCTAACATATGCATATCAAAACATTTCATGAATCTACTCTTATTCTGTGTAGTAGACTGAAAACTGAAAAAAATGAAAAGTGGCGCCTAACCGTGAAACGGGCCCACTCTGAATTGTACTTCATTCTTGTACAAGTACATGAGAGAAAGTAGATGGAAACTATTGCATTTGTTAAATATTTAGAATACAATTATTATCAATAGACCGTTCCGGTAATGAATTGAAAAAACATGCATGTTTTGCTCAGAAAAAAAGTCCATACATTAACACAAAGCTTGCAAAATTATTTCTTGCTTGATACAGCTAGAATAAACAATGAAAGTTCTACTCCAGCAAACACTTGATTGCTAGATGGTGTTAATCCTCATCAGATATTCCTATACCCCTACAAACAACAAAAGAAAGAGTCAACAAGAAGAAAATACAGAAAGGAAGAAATCTTAATAATCCCTGAGATGATCAAACATCGTGTCCAACGGTTCCTTCCGTATGACTCAGTCTATACATTTATAAATGCAACTTAAAATAGTTTGCAGGTCGCTAATTTTAGTTTGCAAATCCTTTGTTTTGATAAAGACGACTGATATTTGGACGATTTTCATACACTAGTAACCTTTGTACCTTTGAGACGTTGCGTAGGAGGGACGGATTGGAGTAGAAAGGAGCAGGCAAAGCAACGGCAAAATCCCCTTGTCTAACTCTTATGTACGCCGCTGTCAATAAGATGGTCCCAGCAGTAAAAACCAGCAAGACTACGAACGCAACAGTGATATGCTTTTTCATTTTTGTCCATTTACCCTCCGTCGACCTTTTCCTGTATAGGAGAGAATACCGAGACGAATCTAGAACAAAAATATTGAGAATTTTGTCTAAAAGCAAATCTCCAGTATCTTATGCCAGCTCAGACTTCGCATGCTATACAGCACAGAATAATTACCGGTAAATTTTATATCAAAATGCAGGCAACTCCCCCTGAGCTTCAAGATAGCTCTAACCTTGACAAAAAATATCTCCTTTATTTTCTATCCATTAGTAAATTGTAATCACCTTGCTACGAGCCCAGACAAAGTCATGAGTGAAGCACTATGGCTTTAAATTCACATGTTTATTGTAGTCTTACTCTTAGTCTTAGCCTTTTAAGTGTTAGCAAAATAATTAACGTTACCGGGTACAGTGTATGAAGCGTGGACCAGTCTTTGAAGCAAATACACCATTAGTGCATTACCCACGCCTGCTCCTGTCAAAGGTCCCGAATACAAAATTATGAAAACATTCGATCTAACTTAGATGTGGATATAGTCTTACAGTGCACTGTAGCAGTTCAAATTACTTGATGTAATCTGTGATTTCATGATATATTGTAGTTAAAGAGGACATTACATCCAGGGCGCTCTGCCCCTCTCGTGTAGAAACAATTATCGTTCCTTACAATTCTGAGTCACCTGACCCATGCCATCCACACCGAAGTGGTAGGCCCAGTGCCGTATATTGGATCTAACGTTAGATTGTCTATCCTACGTAAAGTCGTAACAGCAGTTAAGTAGACCATGACATGAATGGCGTTGGGCCTTTAACTTTTGGATTTCCAACACTTCCAGTAAGGTCTAACGTTACGTATTTTTCTTCTCTTTATTTCTTACCCCTTCCTTGGTTACTGGCCTTGCCCTTTTCCTGCCTTGTTCCACAAGCTTCGAGGCCGCGCCGTGCCGCCACGCCATACTACTCACGTGTCCGTGGGCCGTCTGTCGCGTCCGCGTAACAAACATCGCGCGCAGCAGTGCTAGTGACGCCCGACCACCGAACTATTCGGTGGCCGTGGTCGGGCGTCACTGCGCGCGATGTCTTGAAGTGAAGTGGTAGGCCTACATTCTGTCGATACGCGGACGTATTGTATACGCCTTCAGCACTTTATCAAAATGAAATATGATTAGGGGGCCTATGATTATATTCTGTACCGAAAGCAATTAGATATAACTCAGTCTTTAAAATATTTAGGAATAATCATTAATGAACATGTTTTACAAAATGATAAATGATATGGTGAACATCGGTGCGGGACAACATAGAATTACATGAGAGAACAGATTTGGTAGAAATGTAAATAAAAAAGTATATATCCCGTTTGCAAGAACTGATCATTTCAAATGTTATTTTTATCTCAAAGACTGCACAAGAATGGAATTCATAGACAATTAACATTGTAACCAGTAGGCCCCTACATCTCTTTCTCGTTTTAGATATTCATTAAGACAGTTTTTATGTATGTGAATTTATTTTACAATGTTTTAGGCCTATGTAGCATACTTGATTTATTTGGTGAACGTTCTAACCTTATTCTGGCTGATGTGATATTAATGTGTATGCATTATGATATAGACTTTTATGATATTTTCATCCACTTTTTTAAATACATTGTATCTCGCTTGTGTATCCTGCAATATTGTTTGTTGTTAAGATGACTATTCCTCTTTTGCAATATCACTAATTAACATATTATTTATATTGATTATCCGTTCTTTGTGCAATATTGCTTTTCCGAAGGCCAGAGCTAAATCTCATTTTCCTTTTACTGTATCATAACTATGCTTCAGTGTATCTAGATTTTTGTATTTTAATGTTTCGATTATAATTTTTAAATTGGTTCAAATTTGTTTAAATTGGTGTGTAATGCACTTCATGGGTGCAGACAAGCATGGGTATTCGTGCCTTTTTGGGCACCCCTAGACATGTTGTCTTTAGTTTGTCTGAATAAATACAAAAACACAAAGTAAAAATTGAAGAGGGCGCGTGCGCTCCCCCCTTGTCAGCCGATGAAACTAGGTGGAGAAAAAAAATGCATGCGGAGTCTCTTTTTTCCCCTTTGCTTGTCAGCTGATGAATCCTTGAAGTGGCACCAAGAATATTCTATGCCCCATCCCTTTACCGAATTCCTGGATACCTACTGATGAACCAACAGTCAGAACAGTGAAGGAGAAGAATTGGGGTGTCAAGTTCAAGATCATTGAAATTCATGCGTGTTGTGATATTTTATTTTTCCATTTTTTTTTTTGCAGTAAGTGTGAGAGTGTGTGTGTGTGGCTGGAAACCCCCTCCCCTCCGCTGCCTCTGAAGCATGAAGTCCTAGTATTGGTGGCTGCTTGATCACATTTACACACACACACACACACATACTTACACACACACACACACATACACACACACACACACACACACACACACACACACACACACACACACACAGACCTAGACACAGACCCTAAAACATCAAAGAGCAGCAACTACGACCAAATTTACAGCTGCTACTTCGATCATCTCCTCCTTCTCAAGACAAAAGTTTAATTAAGCATTGTGTTTTGGTCAAAATTGTGTCCAGTCGGCAAGTTTTGATATGAAAACTTGTCTACAGATGCAAGGCTCTTAAAGATTTTAGCACAAAATAAGGATTAAACCCATACATGAGATACAATCATATCATTTTATTTAGGGGTGGGGTGAGAAAGAAGGGGTAGAGGCTTACAGTGTAATCATACTTCCCAAGGACTTCTAAGCTGCAGAACTCACTCGAGATTTTGTTTTTCTATGATACAGTGGAAAGTCGATATAAAGAGATCTGATACAACAATATCTCAAGAATCTTGTAATACGCTGGGTTTCCACTGTATCATTCTAATCTGTACATAGCTTCAAATCTGCTGCAACTGTATTATTCACGAAAACAGGACTGATATAAACTTCATTTTCTAATATTGTCTTATGTGAAAGTCTGATGATTGTCATGATTAAGCTCTGTAATGCTTGTGCAATAAACACAGTCTACTTCAGTGAATGTTACCTACATGAGAACACAAGCAAATATTCCATCCTCAATTTTCAACACAAACCCCAGACCACTGGGACACAAACTGATAAGTCCTCTTACTTTTTACACATACAAGGTACATGTATTCATTTATTCATTTCACACCTTAATTAATTACAGAAGGAATGCATAAACAGAAAGCAGGATGACAAAACTCAATCTAATCATAAAGATCATAATTTCTACAATCCTTGCTGCCAAATTTGTGCTTTTATCATTCCACACCTGTACACTGTACTTTCTTAAGAATAAAGTTATCATATCTTAAAAAAAAAGAAGAAAAATGCACAAGTTCAGTGTTTGAAAAAGTGAGTCTGGATATAGAGTGTCATTCATGGTTGATGTAACAAGTGTTCTGTGTACAATCCAAAAGGTTGAAAGAATTCAAAGATCATGAATTTGTAGGAAATGTGAGCCCTTACTCTTCATAGCAATGAAACACAAGGGGCTAGGAAAATCACTGCCAGCCTGGACCCAAGACTTGTCAAATTAAAAGATCAAATTTCCATAAATGAATGCACCAAATATTCAGACTATTGACTGAAACGAAGAAGTAGGAAAAAGAGTACAGTATTAGAAGAGACATGCCATTCCATTAGCATGAAGGTTTTACACATCTGGTTTTTGTTACAAAAGACAAGGTGCAAAGAGCAATTAGTCCCACTGTCTGATTCACATGTTCACAGCCAGCTCATCAGGATAATTTACAGATTAGAAGAAAAATGAAAACTTTTTTGTTTTAGTTTTTGTTTGTTCAGTGCATAACCTAATCACTCTATGTACAACAGTAATTAACAAATGTGTTACGGTTCCATTGCCATCACGGACAACACAACAAATGACAAAATTGAATGAAAAAGTGCACACGCTTTATCACTCACCAACCCCAAAACTGCAACTTGAGAATGCAGTCTTGCACAAGTGTATTTCATGTTACAAGGAAAATGCAGAGACTCCAACTCTCCCGTTTTCGACGGGAGATCTCCCGCCGAAAACCCATTTTTGCAAAATCTCCCGTTCTCCTGTTTGAGATTTAATTTCTCCCGCCCTGGCTCAATGTCTCCCGTTGGAAATGATTTCTTACTTATTGCTATCGTATGTTGCAAAAATAAGCCTTAGATAGCACCAGAGAGCATCTATAACCCTAGGAACTTCGCGCTTCGCACACATAAACTTGGGTCTCCTGTTTGCTAGGGGTTTCAGGCGGGAGAATCTCGAGATCAGAAGGTGCTTGGGGTTGTAGTCTCTGAAAATGTGTGAATGCAGACTAAAACATGGAGAATAAAGAGTTCAAAGGTGATTGTATTACACATAAATGCATACTGGGAGTACCAGTGTCGAATGACATAAACATGTCATTACTGTTGCTTTGTGGTCAGAAAAGATAGTGGAAAGCTCCAGCTTGGACAGCACAACAAATAACGACTTGTGATGTCAAATGTTTATCAGACATTTCGCCAAGTTAATAAATGTACAATGTAATAGATGTAATAACCACTCAAAATACGTTCACTCTTGTTACAATGGTTTCTTTCACATTGCAATCATTATTTACAATCAAAATGTTTAAATTCTCCCATCATCACAGCTAATCTTACATTAAACACAGAAGAACGAAATCGAAGAAAAAAACAAATTTACTTCATACAGCATTCACAATACAAGTTTCATTTGTATCTGACACGCACGCAAAATCTACCTTATTATACAGTAGCCATTGAAATGAACATGGCTAAAACAAAAGTTTTTGAAAATATCACCAACAGGGACTGAATATCCATTCAACGTATTTTCTTTTTTCCACAGCACTTATAGAACAGCTTTCTTTTCTGACAAATGCTTCACCTTGGTGCCATGTGTGAAAGAGAACTCAAGATGGTATCACTTTCCTTTTTTTCCCCCTCCATCACTATTAGACAAGACCACCTTTCATAATCCATAGTCAACACATCTCTCTACATTATTACAGATAAATACACACATTTGGTAAAGGAAAAGTTTCTCTTCCTTGCTCTCAAGAATAAGTGGAATCCACTGATGTACAGAGAAAGTGCAAAGTGTCTGGATTTAACCCTAACTAGGCCGGGGGGGGGGGCCTCCGAGGCCCCCCCCCCCCCCCGACGTTCCGCGCGATGTATCGCAATTGCAAAAAGCTATCGCTGCGACGTTTCATGACTTTTTTCTTTTGAGTCTCCCGCATCTTTTGACACCAAATTTGCGATGCCCGGGTGCGCGGTTCCGAAGTTACACACAAATATGTACATGCATGTCAGACCAAAAATTGCTCAAAAACGTGAATTCTTGTACAATTTCAATGCAAACTGTGCTTACAGGCAAATTTCACAAAAGCATGATTATTTTGGTGTTTTATCAATGAAAATCAATGAATAACATATTTTTTTGTTCGGAGCGATGTTGCGGACAAATTTTATCGAAAAAACAATGAAAAACATAAAGTCGAAAAAACAAAGAAATACATAAGAAATTCAAAAAACAATAAAATACTTAAGAATTCTTTATGATATCACAATTTTTTTTTTACTACATTTGCTAAGGACACTAAAAAGAATATTCACACCAAAAACTTGCCTGTTTGGAGCCTTATTTTGTGATTTATACCAAATAGTCTGATTTCATACATCATTATGCATAAATTAGCATAATTTAGAATAAATGATAATTTTTTGAAAAATTAACTTCACGGTATTTTAGATTACATCATAGGCAATGTGTGTGCCAATTTTTGTCGCGATTGCGCAGTCGATGGCCGAGATCTGGAGGGGGGGCCTGGGAGGCCCCCCCCCGGCTCTATCAACTACACAAATAGCCCGGCCTAGTTAGGGTTAAGCTCTTACCTAGTAAAATTTATCTTTATCTTCTAGGAAGTCAATCAAGTGTGTGCAAACTTAAACTAAATATCAATGAATTGTGCCATGGTAAAGAACAACTTATGAAAGTTGGATGGACAGAAATTTCTTGGTGGTGACCATTTTGAACCCAGGCAGCCATAAATGACTTGACTGTAGGTATTTCAAGCTTAACCAGTACACAGATTCACAAAGACAACCTTGGAAATAAAAGAAATTCTGCATGCAGAGTGCTTAAAGTAGATACTGTTATTCCTAAATTCATATTGGTACCATGCTCTGCCCAATGACTAAAAAAGTGTCGCAGAGATAAACTTCAGCAACCACTGTTCCCGATAACATCCATATTTATCATTGTTGGGTCTCTGTGATGTTACTAATCTGTGTCTGACTGTGAGAAATAATTTCTTATCTCTCTAGATAAAGCTACTTTGCCATCTCCATACTAGAAGTTTGTCTTGGCCACAAAAGATCAAACTATAATCAAGAACCAAGGTTTGTCAGTTGAAGTGGTCAGCAGTGAGGGCTTCTGGGCCACACCCAATGACCACGCCCAATGACCACGCTCTACTTGAAGAAGTCCTCCCTGTCACTGTTCATGGCACTCATGTCCTCCAGCGAGCTAAAGTTGAGGAAGTGGGAGGGTCGGTGCACCTCGTGGTAGAACTCCTTGGGGTTGGACAGCTGCAGGTCGTAGCGCATGTTGGGGTCATGGCGAACACCTGGTGGGAGAGGGGGGAGGGAGGAGGGGGAGGAGGTAGTTTCAAGGGAAAAAAAAACAATTAATGTAACATACAAACAAAATTTTCAGAAAGGATTGATAATGGCACAAGAAACAAATAGTTCAATGTAGGTACTGATCAGAATCACTGTCTATTCCAGGAATATTTTGAACTTTTTGAAGGATTCTTTATTACTGAGAAACAGTCCATATTTAGCATATTGGTATATACACATGTATGTGGAAATGAAGTGGTTGGTGGAGGTTTGCACTCTCCAAGTGCTTTTCTAGTTCTTAATTATCTACTCCATGCAAGCTTTAGCTGAAATCATTTTTTCGTGTAGAAAATATGTGTAAAAAATAACTCTTCCAGTCTTAGAGGCAACACATTTACGTAGAATGTCAATTAGATTTTAGCTTGGTGGGTGATGAGAGGCTAATGGACATAAACAGCAAAAGGGTGTTCAGAAGGAAGCAACGAAAGAAAGATGGGAAGAAGTGCTTTTGAATGAAATCTCACCCATGAAGTTGTAGTTCCAAGAGCCCTGGGCGGGGACCATGAAGAACCCAAGGAATCGGTCAGACAGCAGCATCTGGACACGCTCGTAGTGCGAGGGCATGTAACCCTTGGGATTGTTGCCCTTGTCTGTGTTCTGCCTGCCCCACTCGTAGCCACTGGGGGTCAGCTTGTAGGCAGTCAGCGAACAGGATCCTGGCGTGAAGCTGATTAGATAAAGACAGAGACAGAATACTCTCACTCATTTACAAGCTTTCACAATTTTTTTTGTTGTACATTCACTGCATGAACGAAAGATTGTAAGCAGAGATAGAAATGACTGTACCTTGAGTCTAACTTGACACAGTGTGTTGGTTCAAAGCATGACAACTTGGCACTACTTGTTGACATTTTTCAAGCAATGATCACATACATCTGCTGGGGAATTTTTGAAAGTGTCAAGATCAAAAACCTCATGCATCAATCACACAAGTTCTGTCTCATGAAGAAAGTGATAAAAGTGACAATGTCCTCAACTTAAGGCCACATGCCAAGACATATATAATGTATCATGTAACTCATGGCTTTTTCTTTTGCACATTCCTGTTCATTATGTTTCATTTCAACAAAAATAACTGGATTGCATCAATCGTCAAAGTAACTTCTGCAATACGATGACATTACAAAGAGCTTGCAGACATATAGCTAATATATGGGACTATGGATTGAAAAGTAACACTCCATCTTGCTGGAGAAATGTGAATGGAGATGCTTATAAACATCTTCCTCTAACATGAAGTAGACCTCTCTCCCTCCCTGGCTGACCCTTACCTTCCAGACTGGCTCCTACCTCCCTGGCTGGCTCCTCCCTCCCTGACTGGTCCCTCCCTCCCTGACTGGTCCCTCCCTCCTTGGCTGGCCCCTCCCTCCCTGGCTGATCTCTCCCTCCCTGGCTGACCCCTCCCTCCCACCCTGGCCACTCCCTCCCTCCCTCCCTGGCTCCTCCTTCCCTGGTTGACCCCCTGCCTACCTGGATGTAATGATGACAGTCTTCTCTCCATCCCACATGGGGTTGTCAGCCATAATCTTGGCATGGGTTGTCACATCCTGTGGGGAGAGCTGGGGCAACTCGTTGGGCTGGGTGTGGATCCATCCCAGCGGCTCCATCTCCTGATTACAGAGAGACAGACAGACAATCACACACCAACTTTGTTAACAAAGAGCTTGTCAGAAGCAACTAGTCGGGGGTAATGCTCCATGTTTGATGTAAGGCAATGGTAACACATTATGTTTCTCTCTCTCTCTCGCATAAAGCACTAAATTGTGTATGTGCATTTTGGCAAATTTCAGGCCTACATTTAGCATTGGCAATCCATCCATCATTTAAAAATCTGAAGCTTTGAGTGTTCTTTATGAGACCATGCAGTTCACCGAGTTACAGAGGTCCTGGTAACACTTTGTCAACATAACTGCAAGCAGACACTGAGCCTGATATTTATTCTGTGTTTCTGCATCATCAATCACTTTTGCTAGGTTAGTCAAATGATGTGACTGTTTGCAAAATCTGCATCTAGTGCCTTGAAATATGTGCAGAATTCTTACTTTTCTACAAATATACATTTTCATCAGACATTGAGGTTTCAAAAAATAATACCATGCAAAGGACATTTCATTTCAGGAACATTTTAGTAGGAATTAGGAGGTCTTTATTAGGAATAAATTCTGAAAATCAAAATGGCTTTTGTCTTATTTCTCATCTTGTAAACACCTCTGCTATTATCCCTGGTAACCTGTTCGCATACAATGCAATTGGCAATCTGATATAATGGTCCTCCGAGGTTTGACAAAAGTGCTGCTATTGTATCCATTTTCTGTGGATACATCAGCAATCCTACACTGCCACTAAATAATGTAGAATGGGGCTGACACTCTTCTGGTTTTAATAACTAATGACAGATGACCCACAGGGACCCGTGAAAATGGATGCATACCTTGAGGAACTCATGGTCAGGCAGCTGGTTGGGGAGGTGGACTGTCTGGTGGGTACCCCACTGAGGCACCATGACAATGCACCGGATCTCCTTCACCTGAGGGTTGTCCTGAGGGCTCACGCCGTACAGGTAGCCAGCAATCTGGGTTCAAAGATGGATAGTGGGTGCCGATGACATGATGTTGCAATCTAAAGACAGAAATCTGCCGGCAATGATTTCTAACATTGTTTAACGACATGTGCTGGCAGTTCCATTTGAGTACCCAGTGGTAAAGATAGGACATACATATATTATGGGGAAAGCGTAGTAGAGATTCATCACATTAATTCCTCCGTTGGTTACAACAAATGTTATTGTAGTGCAAGTCACATATGTTGGAACTTGGTAGAAGTACAAGATAGCAGATTAAGCAAGTAATACCATCCAAACAAATATGAAAATACTCTACATTTGCACACAATCACTGACATTGTGTATACAAGACAAGCCACATCATAAAATTTACATCGGCAAGACACAGCTTCACTAGAAGAAAGACTCAATTGACAGGGTGGCATCACAAAGCTACAAACAGGCTACCATCAGTCCTCACCTGGGCACGTAGATCAGAGATGATGATAAACTTCTTGAGCACATTCTTGGGCAGGATGTAGGTGTAGCCCGTCTCTTTGATGTCATCGGAGGACACATAGATGTGGTTGGTCCTCAGGTGGAGGTTGGTGGCCGAGATGGCCCTCACCCGCCACTCCGTCTTGGAGGAGAATGTGGCCGTCTCGTAGTTACTAGTGGTGGAAGTGATGATCTCATCACCTGTCACAAGAATACACACCAAGGAGGGGGAGATATGGTCAGGATTTGGAACCTTTCTCCATAGTGTATGTGGAAACATGAATCTCTCGTCATATATTCAGACAAAACTATACATTATAAAATCATAAAATATTCAAGCGTGTGTACACATACGAATGACTCTTGGTAGATAAATGACAGGTAAAATTGTCAGAGTTATCAGTAGGGTTCTCAGAAAAATTTTAATGATGAATAGAGAATGATGATGAATACATTTTTTTTTTTTTTGCATCTGCCTGAGAGTAGCATGCGAGACATCAACAATATCTGCAACCTTGATTTGAAGTACATGACAGCAAAAAGTAAGTGGGTGACATTTAATCTCTGCATATACCCCAGTGATTAATGATCGACACTGCAGTAAATATTACCCATTTCATCCATCCCATTCACAAAGTCTCATTCATATGAGGAACAGCACCCATGATCAATCACACTTTGATAGAGGCTTTGTCAAGAAGGATCGGAAGCATGAACTCATGATGGCAGAATTTCCTTCAGGGAAAACAGATGAAAACTGGACAAGGAACAGAAGAATCTAAGTGGCAAAAAGTGATATTGTCTTTCAACAGAACATACACAAACCAAGTTTTCATCAACCATATAGGTCCGTCTGCTTCAGACCAACTGACCATGTTTGTTGACCGTCCTGGTGGTGGTAGCGGTCAGCTGAGACTGCTCCTTGGTCTGCTTCTCGATCTCAGCAATCTGCTGTCGCTGCTGGGATGGGGCTGAGATCTCCATACCCAGGATGATGTCTCGAATCTCAGACTGGGTGAGGGAGGCCACGTTCACACTGTACGATAATGGAAGCAATGAAACACAATTACAAAGTCACTGTGTTATATTTTATTCATACTCAAAAGTGTGAAATCTCAGACTTGGTGCGGAAGCAACATTCTCACCATGAAAAGAAGATAATATGACTAAGTATTAACTTCTGTGTGTGTGTATTTCATTTTTAATCACAATTTAACTCCCAAACTGGCTTACATACACATCAAGACAGAACAGAGGTGGGGGAAAGGCATGATTATGAAAATTACATCCAACACATCTATCAGGCACAGTTACAAGATTACATGTAGACCATGTTAACCATTGCAAATTATTGTAAAAAGACCATTAATGATACAATCTAAATGACTAACAAAGAGTGAGCTAAAATTGCATGCAATTTCCACACCAATGTGTGGACAAATGCTCCATAACGAGAGAAAAAGACAGCAGATGAAGAACCAAGATTGAGGACTCACTTGTTCTTCTTGCCGTAGTCAGCCAGGATGAGATCCTTGAGGGCTACCTCAACCTTGATCCACTCCTCATCAGACAAGCTGGGCCAGATGTGGTGGGGCTCTGTGATGGTTGTCTTGTCCGGTTTGAGGATGACCTTGGTGCGGTCGTTGTTCACATGCAGTGCCCTCAGGATCAGGATCAGACGGGAAAAGGCCTATGATGAAAAAAAAAATCATAAAGAGCAAAGCAGATTATGATTTGCCCTTCCTATACTTTGAACTATCCAGGGTGTTAGCCCATTTTTGACTCATCTGAAGAAAAGATCTATGAAGACAATGACTTTAAAAAAAAAAAACTCATGTATTCTTGGATGATCCCTTAATGTCCCTAGAACTTTTTCATCAGCATTCAGTCATCCTTCTAAACTTATCCTACTTGTAAAGATAGCATATCCATCACGTTTAGGCAATGTGCCTCAGTCCACTAGGACGGCCAAGGTGACACAACAGGGATTGGGGGTTAGCTAATCGGTATTCTTTGAAAATTAGTTTCAGGACACATTGGTCAGTTGGCAAACAAAGCACTCTAATGTGCATGTCCATCAGCACTCAAAGCACAGCAAGTAATAAAGGAGTCTGTCAATCATGCGTATCCATGGTAATATACCGTGTAGGAGGAGATAGTCTTGAGCCAGTCGTCATAGAGATTGAAGAGCACCATCTGGGGCTCGGTGGCCTTGAGGATGAGGTCACCAAACTTCTCCACCTTGAGGCAGGCCTGGAAGGGAAGCTGAAGCTCACTGCCCTTGATGACGATGTTGGGGAAGTCCAGCAAGTGAACCTGGGGGAGGTGTGGGGATGTATCAGTCATATTACACATTAACAATAAGATGCAAAGGAAACAGAAACAGATAAGTTCAAATGTTCAATGATACACCCTGCAGCACACATGTATCATTGAACACTTGTGGTGATCTATATACCTCATACGCTTAGATCATCCAATCACTGAAGACCTACATCAAATAAATCCATACCATATCTGATTTTTCTTCACATGTTTTTACAATAGTTCTGTACCACAATCATCTGAATTATCTGAATTCATGATTATGAGCTTTCCCCTCTTATTTCTGTAGCTGTAGGAATTATGAACACTGGCTGTACACTTTCAATGTGCATTACCTAGTACGATTCAGTATCCATACATATACTACACAGCACAAACTTCTGTAGGTTTTATAAGGTACTTTTTTTCCCTTCTCTACTTCAAGAACTACCAATTATAGAAGATATGTTATCACATAGGCTTTTGGCAATTTAATGCTTGGGAATGTTCTACTACCAAATACCGTGTATATTATGACACAAACAACCTAGGGGAAGAATTTCACTCAAACTTTCCCTACGTCTACAGTCCAAAAGAGAGAGTTTCGGGGAAGAGTTTCGGGAAGACTTGAGGGAAGAAGAAGGAGGTCTGTAACCCACCTCCAGGGGGTCCAACATGCCCTTCCTGGTGACAATGATCTGCTTAGGTTGCTCCTCCACCGGTAGGGATCGGATGAGGGCAGCCACCTCCTCAGCTGTCTTCCACTTGGCCAGCTGTGAATGGTAGGAGGGGAAACAACATAGTCATACCATTGGTATCCTCTCTAAACTAATTTATGGTCGACTTTCACACAATGGTTCTTTCAATGAGATCTGAATCATCTAGATATCATACCAGTATTAATCAACCACTGCACAAATGAGATCGAGAGAGTAAACTATTTCCGCAGATATAATTTCACCTCTTGTTGGTCACAAAGTCATCAGCATATAAAACGTATCAAAAGAGATTGCAAAATTTCATAATCACAAAAACTTGGTAAATGGAGATGATTAAAGGGATAGTACAGTATTGGTGGAGATGAGAATTGGGCTTCTAACTTTTTGCGAGATACCAAGAAAACACTTATGATATAGTACAGAGCATACCATTTTAAGAGGAATTCAAAGTTTATTTGATGAAAATCGGGTTTGGAATGAATGAAACATCCAAAAACAAAGTAAAACAAAGCAATCGTAATAAAGTGTGGGTCCCACACTTTATTAGAATTGCTCTTTTTTGGATATCTCAGCCATTTCAAAACCAATTTTCATCAAATAAAAGTTGAATTCCTCATAGAATTACATGCTCTTTCATATTTCATAAGAGGTTTCTCATTATCTCACCAAAAAATGTTAGAAACCTGAAATTAGGTCTCAACCAAAACTGTACATTCCCTTTAATATCCTTCTAACTATGGAAAGCATACTCAAATTTTAAGCTTTCACTCTTGTCAGTATAGGACTCTGCCTGAATCAAAGTGTCTGTGAAACAGCTGACCGATAAGAAATGGACAGGCTGGACATTACCTGACCAAGACGCTTCTGACCGGCCCAGACTGAGGTGTGGATGATCTTGAGGAAGAGCTGACCGGTGCGGGGATTGAAGATGAAGATGGCTCCATTGATGGGCTTCGTTGTCAGGTTACCCTCAAAGGTCTGTCAGATCCAGAAGACATGAAAAGGTTATGACAATTATGGCATAGTTAGCAATGCATGCTGGTTGGGCCAAGGGGACAGCTGGAACCAGTAATCCATAGATTTCTGGATCTGCAAAACCTAGACAGGCCATCAAACAGTGTACATGAGGTACCTTCTCATGCACTTCAAAACAACAGTCACTGATCTCAATTGCCCTTCTAAAAGTACAGAATAATTCAACATCAGTAGATAACTAGTAGCGTCTTACCAAAATGTTTAGTGTGATATAAATATAACAATGCCATAAGTGAACTCACTGCTTTATAACCTGACATACACATCATGAAAACACACCTTCTGGTTCCTTGCACATTTGCTTCATGTTTGTATCATACAACCAACTGATAGAGAAGCATTATCTATTGCTTCATTGACCTACTTCACCTCCATTCTCTTCTACACTCACCTTGTGGATGGTGACTCGGTAGACATTGGTGTCATCCACGAACCAGATGATCTGGTTGGAGAAGAGCTCCCCGTAGTTCTGGGAGGAGAGGTAAGGCTCTGTGGGCTCCGAGGAGTATAGCTGGAGACCTTTACGGATTCTCTCTCGCAGCACATAGAGGGCGGGATTGGCCTTCATGACCTTGGCCATGGCTTGGTGGATGAGGGGTTTACATCCTGGGAACCAGTTCCCAAAGGCACTAAGGGAAGAGGAGAGGAACAACAATACAATCATAGATACATTGCTTTCTCTGATATCATTGCTGTATATGGCAGAAATTCATTCATACATGAGGTTAACTCTCCAAGAATGTCACTGAAATCAACTAATATTAGATGTGATATTACAGTGTGCTAAACTGATGTTAACCTAAGTATTTGACATTTTTCTACATGCAAAGTGTAATAAGTGCAGTAAAGTCTAATGATTTTATTCCAAAACTGCAAGTTTCTATCTCAACATTAACATGAACTAGGGCTGAATGACACCTGATTCAAAGTGCAAAGTAATCTAGTGTATAGTCCCAATTCAAACTGATATAAATTGTAACATTGAAGAACAAACAACAAAAACATGAGGATCAGAAAAGAACATAAGAACTGGAGCTCAAAACATGGAAAAAGCACGGTGTGTATGGTAAGGGTCTACAGGAAGTTGCATGAGAAAAGGTCACCTGTGAAGGTTGTAGGCCAGATCTATGGCAATCAGCACCCCTGTGGGTGATGGGTAGATACTCATGTTGTCTGTGGTGTAGTCCAAGTATTTTGCCCTGGCATAGCGCTCTACGTCATGGGAGTCATAGTCACCCCATCTCAGCTGGACGTCGATCCAGTACTTCTGGGTGGTCGTACTGTCCATCGTGTCCCTGGCAAGTGATTAAATCAAACAAAATGGGAAAATGAGAGAAAAAGGTATGAGTCAGTCACATGAATCACTGGCAATGCAATTCTACATTTTTGTTATAGTATAGTACACATGGAAAGATCTTTTGTGTAAAATTAACAATTAAATTAATCATTGAGGCTCAGCTAGGAGACACAAGGGGATTCTACTTCTGCCTCCTGTTTTGTCAGTGGAACCTTCAATTTTCTAGTTTGGGGCTATGACGAATCCAGTACTTAATTCTTTGTGTTTAATGTTACACTGCCAGGGCTGCTAACTCACACACATCAGAGTCAGGGAGATACACTAACAGTATGACATGCTTTAATTACGGAACTGTGATTCCAAAATCAAGGCTGCTGTTATTTTCTCTCATCCTGACCAGAAGAGATAATTGAACTTTTCATGGAGTCTCCTTTAGAATCAGGAAAACTTGACAGCTCTCAACTGTAGAATGTTAAATGGTTATTTCATCAATAGGTGTTAAGTGGCTATGTTTTGCGGCAACTTCATGTCAAAAGTTTGTTCCATCAGTCCAATCCAATTATAGGTTTGTTTCGTTTTGAACATAATAAATACAATGCTATTTTGAAGGTTTGTTCCATCAGTCAAACCCAATCTCTGAATCAATCTTTTTTTTAAAAACTACTTTTGCAAGCTAAAATATATCCCAACACTCCTTTTTTTGTGGCTTCACTACCTTTTCCCTTTGTATCTTTACTCTCAACATTCAAACATTTCACTCAAATCCCTAATAAAGAATTTCCGGTGGAAGAATGCACTCACTTGGAGTCAGCGAGGAGGGAGGGCCTGGAGACGTTCCACTTGTAGGCAGCGAAGAGAAGGATGTCGGCACAGGAGCTGTTCATCTTGTATGACTTCCTGGGATGGATGGTTTCCTTCTGGACAGTCTCAATCTCAAGGGCATCCAACTCTTGATCAAACACCTGTCATCCAATCACAACACACAGACGAAGAAAGATGAGTTACAACTACTGCCATCTCAGATTACCGCTGTGGCCATGGTAACAATTTCATATGATAGCAAGCAATCGGTTGTTGCCTGCCTACCATTACCACTGTATATATCGCAAAATGTTTCACTCTGGTCTTGGTGAAAAACATTTAAGCGGATAATCATGACATCAATCAAATCTGACTCGACTCTCCTTTGAAGACTGTTATCATTACAATCATGCCTTGCTATCATCTTGGTTACTATTATGCAGTTTTGAATATGATACACACTCACACTTTTTACTTAACCAGTGATTAAATTTCGGGGCATTCATGTTTCTCAATGAAGGACAGCAAAAAATGTCACTGCTTTTAAAACTATTACAACATAATGGTCCATGGAATATAGACGTAATAACAACATAGCATAGTCCCAATACAAAAGATGGTATAACATCACAATGGATTTCTGAAGATATCACTGAAATACAAGCCACCTACAAGTCATTTTGAATTGATTATTATCATTTATTGGCTTTTTTTTTTGGGGGGGGGGGGAGGAGGTTAAAGTGGGATGAAAAGTCAGGAACAGAAATCTGAAAATGCTATCATTTTTTTTCCTGACTAAATGAAGGGTCATGCTTTTCATTTTGATAATCACTGCAAAGAACTTCTTTTTAAAATGTTCACCTGACACAGGTCCATGACCACACTCTCGTGGATCTTCTGCCACAAGTGAGCACGGAAGATCTGGATGAGAGAGATCTTGAGGGTGGGGATCTTGCCATGCATGAAGATTCCTGTCAGATCAAGCTGAACCTGGAAACCCACATACACCTGGATACCAGAGAGTAGATAAGTCGCAATTAATCATACATTTCTTTACTCTTAACACTTATTTCATTTACTCCATGAATATCATCATACTTACTACAATTATTTCATAATGTATCAGGATTTCTATTCGTTACTATTTAGTTTCTTAGTTTGCGAGGTAATTACTGTCAAAAATATATTAATTTCTTGTGATTGCTTCTCATACCATACACCAGTTTATCCATCAAATATTTCATGGATACATGTATAATCACAAACAATGATCACATTACAACAAAAACAAACAATAATTCTGACTAAATATCTTTCGTGTTTGCTTTCTAACGTAAAGTGCACATGTACGCTTGAAATATTTTAGTAACTTTCTTCATGTATACTGTGTCTTAAATTCATATAAACAAAATCAAATGTCTATTTCTATTCTTTGCTTTAAAGGGCTCTTTTCCTCTTCTTCATGAACATACAAACTGTTCAGATGTACAATCATCTTCACAGACATAAAGAAAAGGAAGAAAAGAGAAAAAGGTACATCTATTCAAAGATATGTACGTAATGTAGCAATTAGGTAAGTACAAGACATAGACAGATAAAGAAGAAGATAGAAAGATGCAGACAGAGACAGATGACTTACATTGGCTCTGTTGATGGTGGGGGACCACCAGAGGGTGAAGCGACGGTTAGGGATCTGGTTGAGACCAGACCGCTGGGCATTGGTCAGCTTCTTGTACTTCATGGACTCTTCAAATCCACTGGCCTTCTCCCTGCATGGATAGAAATCAAAGATAACAGTAAAAATCCATCAGTGTTTAGTGACTGGCATCAAATGATGTACAGATGTACTTGAAAAATGTTGCCATTCTGACATCCATTGTCACACAAGGCTACTGAATGTAGAGGTGTAAATTTATAAAATTCTGAACATCAACAAAAAAGCAAATAAACAAAACAAGCAAACCTACAGGACAAACGAAGACAATGAAAAAGAGGAACGTGTGAAAAGTTGACTTTTTGCTGAACAAAATGAATGAACGAACAGTTCTAAAACATGTCAGAGTCGCATGTGAAATGTGACAGACAGAACTCACCAGAACAAACCCTCCCATGTGGGGAAGTAAGTTCCCTTGAAGAGAGTATGTTCCAAGATTCCTTCCACCCCTCCTAGGGCCTGGATCATATCCGTCCGGTAGTTGTTGAGGTTCCACAGCTTGCCGTCATGGCGCTGGTGGGTCCACCAGAAGGGGTTCTGCTTCAGCACCTGCCAAAGAGAAGCATCGGATTGGGGCGGGGGATACAGATGGTGAAATTTTGCTAATATTTGCTGCCAATACTCACATCATCACTTCATTCACCACATCACCAAACTTGATGTTACGAAGACTTGACATTCCAAAACATGACAAGTTTAATATTAAATTGGATGGCTATGAATGGGATACCAGGGAACATTGATTGGCCCTAACGAGTGCAATATTCTCTGGTATTCCATGAATTAATGCCATCCAATATATATTTATCATCATGTAGAGAAAGCATTAACTGCACAAAAATACCGTAGGCTTACTTCTACTCGTCTTTGAAGTTGACTCAGCAGTCCCATCGCAGGGCTGAAAAGGGCAAGCCCCTACGCAACTAACTGCATATGAAGCAAGCAAGATGTTTGTGCGCTTGTGAATTGTAACAAGATTTTGCACGCTCATAGCAAGTGTTCGCACACTCAGCAAGCGCTTGTGCAACAGACGAGACAAAATATGGTGTGATATTGAACAGCCAGTAAAAATGGCTGCCTATGGGGAATTAATACATTGGCCTATGCATTTTGTTCAATATGCTCTAAAATTGAACAGTAAAAATGAGCAGACAAATTATGCGTTTTTAATGCGCTGCTGAAACGTCCTATATAGATGATAATATCTCATATCTCACAAATTCAAGAGCGCACAATGGTACAAACAGTTTCCAATTACCAAATGTGAGGAGGGGGTCAGGCACCTGATTGTACATCATAGCTATAGTAGGCTAATCCTTTACAGGTGCAGCAAATATATGAACACACAGTGGCAATACCTAGACATATCACATGCAATACACTATACTGCCCTTCCATGCACAATGCTCTCTGTTTGATTTGGTATAAAAGCTTTGCTAGCTGAGTCATAGGAGAGGTGGAGGAATCAACTCTACCTACCTGGTACTGCTTGAAGTCAGTCCTGACCCGCCAGCCCTTGTCGTAGGCCAGGGTGTGTCTGTCCTTCTGGAAGAGAGTGTTGATTCGGGGGATTCCCCTGTCCCACGAATCCTCAAGGTCTTCAAGTGTCAGACGTCTACAGATGAAAACATCATAGAAGATACATTACTTCACACGTTTATTGTGCCCTGGGACCCGTTTTACCACACATGCTGCCATAGATTTATGATAGAAATCACCTATATAACCAATTATAACTCTTCATAAAACAGGGCCCTTGGCTTCTAAGTGGTGGTATAGATCTATTCCCTAAAACAAGTATTCAAGAATTCCTCCATACCACACAACATTCAAGTTGAATGAAGATTCATTTTAAGGGCTTACCTGCACCAATTATTACGTATAAGTTAAACTTTATACCATGGGCAATAAAAAACACACCCTTCATCAAAGTAATACATACATTTATGTCAATGAAGAGCAATCTGTCAATCACTTGCAACAGAAACAATTCAATGCAAGATATATAATTTTTTGAGAAAAATAATACCTTTCATCATTTCAAGTATTATAGGAAAATCCTTCACAAATAATTCTTAGCACAACTGCTAGTTTGAAATCTCACAGCTCATATCTGCTTTCTAAACATGCCCATGAAAACATGCGATCTCTTGTCGGACATAAAGAAACGTAAATGACATGGAGGCTTCTCTCACCTGTTCTGTGCGTTGGCTTCCTGCCTCTTGAGGGCGTACTCCGCCCAGACTCGCTGCGAGTCGATAAACTCACTCTCCCACGGCTGGATGTAGCGGTACAAGTTTGGGATCAGCTGGTCCTCATCATGGCTCATTCCAGACCGGAAGTGGGTGATGCCGACGTCTGTCTGTTTCGACCACCTGGACAGGTAAGAAATTGGGAGTTCAAAATTTTCCTTCATTTTCATTCATTTACTAACTTGCAGGTTTTCACAAATTGCATTCGTAACATACATCTAGAGATTGTACGATACTGACAGAAATGTGAAAATCCCATGACCACAGAATGATCTTTACCTATGATTAAAGTTACAGAATGCAATTAAATCTGTCTAGAGTATACTACATTCACATTTGAATATCAAGATGATGTGTAAGGGAACCTTAAGAAAAACATGGATATTAAAGACTCTCAAAACTCACTGCAAATGCTGTGTGAACATGCTAATGAACCTCTGCATATATTATGCCAGGTATTGCAACGTAAGTAATGCTTGCGTATTTCTATTCCAGAACCTCTACTACTGCTCACTATGAATAACAAAAAAATCTTACTATCATTTTCATAGCGGAATAGCTCGAGTCATTTTCATAGTGGAAGAGCTCGAGTCTTGCACAGAAAACACACACACTTGGTTGGAAGAACGAGAATCGTCGCTGGGGCGACAAGACCTCGTATCTACAAAATGTCAAATGTTCAGGAGAGCCAAAAAACATGGCAGCCAAAGCACTATAGTGAATGGGATAGCTTTTCCTTAGACATGCCGTGGTGGCTTTATTTTTGGGGTAAGACTGTAAGGATTTGGACAGGGCATCACTGAACGGATTATTTGATCATTAATCCAAAAAAGGTCATTTTCACCAAAATTTCAGATACAAGGTCTTGTAAATAGTAGGCACCATGACTGTCTCAGTTTTTAAACCAGGATGGTATGGGTAGGGGGTGATTCCTTACCATCCAACGATGCATGGACTGAATGTCGTTTTCGCATTGCATCGAACAGTACACAGCATCAAGTAGGCTGGGACTGTAGATACCTGCCAATGCGCACTGAATATAGCTTATGACACTAGTCAATGGTGTAAATGCATTACCATATGTGAAGGTTAACGACCACAGAGAGAGTACATGTCTGAAGACCAAAGCTAATTGTATGAAGCTTGATCTCATTTTCTTTTTTGAAGTTTCAACGAAAATACATGACAGAGACACAATGTAAAACCACAAATTTTCACGTTCATGTAACTTTCACAAATTTTGCCAGGAGCCAAGATTTGCAAAAGTAAAATGCACACAAAAGTTTTCTTTTTTTTTTTTTTTTTTTTTTTGTCTACACCATGCACTGTAAATGCCAGTGACAATTCACAAGAGTTTTATGCCTCAACAAAGCCTGTCAGCTCAAAATTTAAGTAAGATTTATGCCGCTAATGTTTCTGGTTTTATAAAAACTGGATGGAGGAATGAGACAGGAATGAGAAAGGTAGATAAACTCTTGTAGCTTCAGAATTATGGACAGTGTGCTGTTCAAAGTTTTAAAAGCAAGTCATTGTAGTAAATAAGATTTTCTGGACTTTAGATACTACAGACTAACAGTGTTATTTTGGAGAAGATGAATTACGGCATTCCAAATAAAGTCAACTGCATATGACTGTGTGTTTGAGAGTGCGTATGCCAAATACATGCATCTTATCAGCATTACTTTGTTTTCTTCTGTTTTGTTTGTTTTATTTGTTTCTCTGTTATCACTTGTTTTGTTCTGCAAATGCTGAATGAATACAACAATAATAATTAGGGGAGAAAATTTGTCTTGTTCTTCTGTTAGTTTGTGGGGTTTTTTTTTTTTTCTTGGGGGGGGGGGGGAGGAGGAAGGGGCAGGGAGGGGGTATTGTGTGGTGGAGTATGTAATAAGATACCTGAGATCAGACTGCGGGATGAGGACGTGCCCCATGGACAGCATGCCCAGTCCACCTAGCTCCTTGGGGGTGTAGAAGACCACGGGTGGGAAGCGGCTGGGCATCTTGGAGTTGAGACCAATCTTGATACGGGTCTGGATCTTGTTCTCACACTTGACCAGTAGGTCCAGCAGCTCCTGGGTGTTGACCACTGCCTCTCGGAAGTAGGTCATTAGACCGATCAGGGCCGTGTTCCACTTGTTCACGATCTGCACAGAGAGCAAAGTGAAATGAGACAAATGGCTACAGTGTTTGCAAACATACAATCAACAGCAGGATCAACCCTGAGAAATCAAACCTGAGAAATCTCAGAATATCACATGACCCTCTCACCGGCAGTTGCACTGTTACGAAAATTCACACAGTGATAATGACCAGTCACAGTACATATTGTATGTATGAATTCATCAAATACCAGTCAGCGACAGGCTGAACACATGAATTATGTGATAGCAGTCTATTTGTAATGTTCTTCTGAGGGTGCAGGCGTGTTGGGGATGTTCAATCATGGAAGGATATTCAAGCATGATATATGGTGAAGAAGGCAAGCAGCATGTAACTAGGTAAGGGCATCAATACACTGGGCTTGAAACCTCTCATTACCATGATTTCAAATGCTTCATATTGATCTTTTTAGATATGCCTCCTCCTCCTCCACATCACCGGTCATTAAAGGGATGGAATTCAACGTTTATTTGATGAAAATCAGGTTTGGTATGACTGAAACATTCAAAAACAAAGTAAAACAAAGCGATCCTAAAAAAGTGTGGGTCCCACACTTTATTAGAATCGCTCTGTTTTGAATATTTCAGCCATTTCAAAACCAATTTCATCAAATAAACGTTGAATTCCTCATGGAATTACATGCTCTTTCATATTTCATAAGAGGTTTCTTATTATCTCACCAAAAAAATGTTAGAAACATGAAATTAGGTTTAAACCAAAACTATACGATCCCTTTAAGTATACAATTGCACTACAGGGGTCACTCATAAAATAATGATTTCATAACCAGCCATGATGGACTATCATGATGTCATCTTATTAAGACTATCAGAATTTGAACAAGATGCCTTTTTTATTATTATCATTAATGCATGTCTGAAGTCAGTAGGCTTATGATTACTTTCATTGATCTATGTACCAGTACTGACTTCCCTAAATTTCTACTTCACATCAAAGTGTAGATTTGTCTGATGTACTACTCTGGTACTCACCAATGAGGCACATTTGAATGTTTCAGCTGTTTTACCAGGATGGCATGGGTAGAGGGCGGCCCCTCACCATCCAACGATGCATGGACTGAATGTTGTTTTAGCATTGCATCGAACAGTACACAGCATCGAGTAGGCTGGGACTGTAGATACCTGCCAATGCACTTCCATTCCTGCGATCCATATTTTTATCACTATCTATCTATCTATTCTGTCCATTCATGCAACCATAATGTTTCAAGCACCTCTGAATACTATACTAACTTCTTGTCTTCTGTGGTATGTGTCTTCAACAGAAATTAAGAGAGTGGATAAGAAATGGTTCCTGGAGTAAATTCTAATGGTTACCATGTCCTTACCTTGGTGAAAGTGGTGGAACCAGAAGCCATGAGGATCTGCCTCACTCTGTTGTGGAATCTCTGCAGAGACTCGTCGTCGACTCGCAAGAAGCACTGAGCTGTCCTCTCCTTGGTCACCTGATAGAGAGGAGAGGATCACCTGACTTGATCAGTTTAATTCTTTGCATTGATGCATTTCCACATTATATTCCATAGCTAGCATCAAATGTCGATCTGTTAGAATCTTGTACAGTGGGAATGAATCCTCTCAACAAGTATGAAAGGCTGAATGCTACTGAATAACTTCATCTCCGTATTGCTATGTTGCATAAAATGTAAATGCATGTCACAGCACCCTGGGAGGATTACGAGAAGTATTTGTAGATGAATCTATGTCATGCTGTCTTATTGTGTATGTAGTATTGTGATATGGTTGCATCAAACTAACTTCCACGCTTTCATAGATTCGTGTATGTGTGTTTTAAGTTCTTCACATTTTTCTCAGTTATAGAACAATCTGATTTATGAGTGTTTGTGTTGAACTCAACTGCACTCTGTTCAAGAAAAGAATCTCTAATGTGTGTGTGAGGTGGAGGAATGAAATACATGTGAACAAGAAAACAATGGAAAGAGCGGTTTGTATTAACCCTAACTTACCGTGCGCAAATTTTTTGACCGCGCCGCTTGCTGACTTTTAACTTTCAAGTCTCTCGCAACTTTTGAGACCAAATTTGTCGCGCCCGGGCATACCATTCCGAAGCCACGCCCCTTCAAAAAATGTTCGCCAACCCCAAAATTGCTCAAAAATGTGATTTTGTGTACAAAGTCAATACAAATTGTGTTTTTGTAATTAATTCATATAAAGATTCATATTTTTAATTTTAATGGCTGAAATCAATTTATTTAAGTATAATTATGCTTCAAAAAATGTGCATGACAAATATTGCTGAAAAAAACAACACAAAAGTTTGAAAAACAAAGAAATACATAAAAAAATTGATAAAACAATAAAATACATAAGAAATTAGTTTTGATACTGAATTTTTTTTTACGCACAAATGTTTGGAATGTCACTAGGAATGTTTACACAAAAAATCAGCATTCCATAAGCTTTTATAAGCCAATTACAGACAAAAATGAGGTTTTTTGCATATATTTGCCTACTTAATTAATTCAAAATAGAAAATGCAAATTTTTTGACAATTTAACTGAACAGTCTTGTAGATTACATTCGGCTTTATGTTCATGCAAAATTTTGCGGCGATCGCGCTATCAATGGCCGAGATCTGAAGGGGGGCCATAATGCCCCCCCCCCCCAGGAATTCAAGCTCGCTAAATAGCCCAGGTAAGTTAGGGTTAACTCTAAGAGGGTTTACAAATGATTAAATTGGGTCAAAAATCATGTCTCTATATGGAAAAATGCTCAAAACTACAAGCGTCACAAGAATGTCAGTGGTTTTCAGGAGTTTTGAAGGCAGGCGAGGAAATTACGGAGCTTGGAAATAGACTATACATCATAGGTATTACAAAGAAAGGAAATGTTAGAAAGGGAGACCAAGCCAACCTCATTCTGCAGGTTCCAGATGCCATCCTTGTGTGTGAACTCATCACTGGTGGTACGACACTTTGGCAGGATCCGGCACTCGAAGCCACTCATGTTAAAGAGCAGGTTGGGGTTGTCCTTGCTGTAGGCTGACACAAAGCTCTGTTCCCACATGAAGGTGGTGATGGAGCGAGGTAGACGGTTCTTCATATCCCAGAACACTGCACGCCCACTTCACAAGGCAAACATGAACCGGGGAATATAAACATACAATAAAACATTGGAAATGCTTGTTTTGGTTTGCTCTTTTTGGCAAATGCAACAAGTAATTTGAGAATATTTACTTAACCTCTACAGTTTCATCAGGAATTAATATACTGCAAAGATCAAGAGCATTATCTATACATGCACTCATAACTGAAGTGTACATTCTTCCAGGAACAACATACCCCAACTAATAACATACAAACACTATCTCCAATCATAAACATACTCAAAACAGCAAAACTAACTTATGGTAATCTGAACAGTTATTAATTCTTGCACTGCTGAACTAGGAACTGGGTACACTATTGCATTGTGCAAAGTGTGGTGATATCACTTATGACATATGGTTGTCTACAACAAAATCACTACACATAGCAGTACACTGGATGATGTAAAAGTCTGAGTAATGAACAGCAGCAGACACTGACACTGACACTGAATAGTCAAAGATACAGACACTGAACAGCACCAGACACAGACACAATACAACACCAGACACAGGCACAGAACAACACTAAACACAGACATAAAATGGCATCAAAATAGACATTAAACAGCACCAAACAACAGAACTTGTACAGCACTAGGAAAGCCAATGTGGATTTGAAAATAATTGTATCTGCTAAGAATCCAGGAGAGAGAAGGTTGTAAAGTCCTCCTCTATCCAACGATGCTATTCACAGACTTGGGTTTGATTTTGCATTGTTACGAACAGGTCACAGCACGGAGGAATAGCTATGCCTACAGATACCAATGCTGTTTTCTTCTAATTACCCCAACAGTAAAGAACCAGCATTATTCTCAACTAAACATGAGAAAATCTGGAAATCATGATAATAAGACATTTACCTAACTTTAAAATGCATGAGTAAGCATTTATGAATTGACATTTGTTGTCTGAAATACTGATTGCAAAGGATGAATATAACAATCACCACTCATTGCAATAATAGATTTTGAAAAAAGCAATCTATACTCTCACTCTTAACAACGTTTTGTCCCCTTTGGTATCATTCAGAGCAAAGAAACCAAAGTGAAGGCTATTTTGATATTTGAGCTCCCACTCACAGGTTGACGTCATGCTTCATGAGTCTCATCCTGGCGTCCCTCGGCCAACACTTCTTGTTGTTGTAGCCCACGATGTTCTCATTGTTGGGGTCCGGGTGCTCCGTCAGGTAACGCTGGATCAGGTCACGGGCCTCCTCAGCGGTGAACCTGTATCAGTCAAACAGCAGCGTGTCAGATCATAACTCTAGTGTTTATTCGGTAGTAGCCACATCATAATGCACCAACAAGTTTCCAATCACATCCTCGGGGTACGTCTCAGGATGGCATTCAATGTCAGCATTAGAAGTAGGAAAATTCATCTTCATCATCTATACACTGGGCATTAATGGTTACTCGATCCACTAGGTAATAATCTAGAACCAATCATCTAAGGACCAATAGCATGCTACATGTTAATGCATACATGTAACATGGGCTTTGTCTATACTACAGCTGCAATTCACCAGAGAATTTTAGCGTGATTGGAAGTGGACAAGATTCAAAGTCACTATGAGATATAGGAGGTAAATCTCTCACGAGGTGGATCTATTAAAACAAAGGAATGAACATCAAAGTGATAAAGATTTCATGATAACACAGTCTACTACGGCAAAGTAGGGCTTTACCTATGTTCCACCTTTGCGGAGAAATTGAAACCTTAACCCTAACTAGGCCGGGCTATTCAGGTAGATGATAGAGCCGGGGGGGGGCCTCCCAGGCCCCCCCTCCGGATCTCGGCCGTCGACCGCGCGATCGCGACGAAAATCAGCACACGCATTGCCTATGATGTAATCTAAAGTACCATGAAGTTAATTTTTTCAAAAATTATCATTTACACTAAGTTATGCTAATTTCTGCATAATGATGCATGAAATCAGACAATTTGGTATAAATCACTAAATAAAGCTCAAAACAGGCACATTTTTTGTGTAAATATTCTTTTTAGTGTCCTTAGCAAATGTAAGAGAAAAAAATTGCGCAATCAGAAAAAATTTCCTAAGTATTTTATTGTTTTTTGAATTTCTTATGTATTTCTTTGTTTTTTCGACTTTATGTTTTTCATTGTTTTTTCGATGAAATTTGTCCGTGACATTGTTCCAAACAAGAAAATGCGTTATTAATTGATTTTAATCAATAAAACCCCAAAATAATCATGCTTTTATGAAATTTGCCTGGAAACACAGTTTGCATTGAAATTGTACACAAATTCACGTTTTTGAGCAATTTTTGGTCTGACATGCAAGTGCATATTTATGCGCAACTTCGGAACCGCACACCCGGGCATCGCAAATTTGGTGTCAAAAGATGCGGGAGACTCGAAAGAAAAAAGTCACGAAACGTCGCGCCGATAGCTTCTCGCGATAGCGATACATTGCGCGAAACGTCAAGGGGGGGGGCCTCGGAGGCCCCCCCCCGGCCTAGTTAGGGTTAAAGAAATTAATGTACAGCTGTAGGTGGAAGTTTGACTAGTGAATGCAAGATACCATTCAAAGCTGAATGTACTTTGCAAGCAATCTATCGTGAACATGCCATTTTCTGTTTTCTAGGAAGGAGATAGAGAGGATAGGAGATGCTTACCTGAAGAAGATATGGACCCTGTCAATGTAGCGTGAGTAAAGTCTGATGGGATGGCTGGTCTCTGTCACAACATCCTGTCAGAGGAAAGCAAGAACGAAACAACTTTATGATACATTCTTCTCTTGCCAGCTTGGAGTGCACACTATGAGCAGATACCACATCCCTACATAAGCTGAATGATCATGGCTCATTTGTGTGTGTGATGTTTCAGTAATAACAGACTTTGTGTCCTTGCGTCAGGTAAATTTATGTACATAAAGGGCCTAATCTGCTTGACAGATTTTGGTTGACACAGGCACACTAACGCAAAACTCCACAAATGCAGGCAGTACAGCTAGAAATCCTGTCTTTATGATTCAAAATAGTATCTTTGCGGGGATAGTTTTGTTACAAGAAAGTGGGAAATGCTTCTTATACAAAAGGATTATTTACTACTATTCTCAGCAACAAGAACAAACATATGAATTCAAACTGGAGAAATTTCTAGAGGAGATGTGATGCAAGAAAGGAATGACATTTCAAATTCAACCACGAGACTCGATGTCAGCCGATCATAGGGTCTTGGACTTCATACCTGGAACTGGAGGAAGTCATTAGGCATTTGTGGAGGTCCAGCCATCTCGCTGGCCCTGTGCAGGCCCAGGACCAACAGGTCTAGGACCAGGCCGTAGTACTGGACGATGAAGGAGGCAAACTGCAGGCCACGGATGATTCCATAGGAGTTGGTGTGGTTCATGTCCTGTGGGTGTGAGGATGATGGAAAAGAGGGAAATTAGCTTTGGTCATACATCTTAGTTCTGGTCAAGGTGAAGATTTAGCTTTTAACATTTTGCGAGATATTCAGAAACCACTCTATGAGATGTCAAAGAGCATGCAGTTCTAAGGGGTGTTAAAAGTTTATTCAATGAAAATCGGTTTTGGAATGGCTGAGATATCCAAAAACAAGGTGAAACAAAGAGTTCCTAATAAAGTTGTGGCATGTTGCCTTTTATTATTCACACTTTTTTGGATATCTCAGCCATTTGAAAACCAATTTTCATCAAATAAATGTTGAATCCTTCTTAAAATTGCATGCTCTTTCATATTTCATAAGAGGCTTTTCATTATCTCACTTACGAATGTTCAAAACATGAATCCCCACCTCAACCAGTACTGTACAGTCCCTTTAAGCAGTTGTGAGATCAAGCTACACAACAGGCAAACATCACTGATAAAATTATTGCAAAAACAACCGTCAACTTATCAAAAATTTCCAGTGCTCAGGTACAAACTTTTATCAAGGAATATCACTTGCATAGATTTGAGGGACGATGGACTGTTTGACAACTCTAGGGTGGGGAAGTGGTTTTCTAATTCTTGGGTGTATGTGAAGCTCTCAAACACAGAACTGACAATCACAGAATTGCATGGTTTATATCACGCAGTACAATCACAGGGCACACACTTCATTGTTCAGCAATTTGTGACAGATGAAACATGATTACGATCTCCTTTTTTTTCAGCGAGTTAGACAAGAAAATCTTAAGTTGAAAGAGAGAGATATTACTCTTGGCAATGACAAGAGGAGGACAACTCGCCTTGTAGTTGATGACTACATTGTTCTTGGCTGTCATGTAGTCAGCGATGTTGTGGTCGACAATGAGACGCAGCAGACGATTGAGCAGCGTCAAATCGATCTTCTCGTAGAGCTTCTCAAAGCGGGACTCCATCATCACATTGCACTCACCCTCCGACGTGTCCCACACATCCTGCAAGTTGTTGATGCCTGAGCAGAAACATGGGACAATGACAAACATTTCTTGAGAGATCCATAGTGTACTTTGATCCATAGTGTACTTTTCCATAGACTTATTGCTTTCAGGACAGCATACATTGTAGTGAGCCTCATTTTCCATTGTAGTGAGCCTCATTTTCTGCCGTGTGCAGTTCAAAGTTAGTTACATCAAAAGATCTGTGACATAGCATTATATTCAAGACAGTGTGTATCTGGACAACATTTACCAGATACAGATCTCACTTACATTGACAAACCCCTGCAACTTCCATATCAGAGATACAAATTAACATTATCAAAAAAAAAAAAAAAAATCTTCCAGTGCATCTCCTTTCAATACAGATGACACCACACATTTATGTGATAATATGACAATGTCTCAGTTTTTTAACCAGGATGGTATGGGTAGGGGGTGATTCCTTACCATCCAACGATGCATGGACTGAATATCGTTCTAGCATTGCATCGAACAGTACACAGCATCGAGTCGGCTGGGACTGTAGATACCTGCCAATGCATTATATTTATTGCTCACAAGCTGATATACATCTGTGGACTGCTATGGTCCCAAATGTTTTCCTTCTGGTGTACATTATTAAGTAACTGTCTAGATATATGTATCATGCCTGGCATGATTTTTTTGACTGCACATGATTTGTAGTAATGCTTATCTATTGCATAAGGAGCAGCACAAACACAAATAACACAACCCAGAGACTCCAACTCTCCCGTTTTCGACGGGAGATCTCCCGCCGAAAGCCCATTTTTGCAAAATCTCCCGTTCTCCCGTTTGAGATTTGATTTCTCCCGCCCTGGCTCTGTGTCTCCCGGTGGAAAGGATTTCTTACTTAATTGCTATCGTATGTTGAAAAAAATAAGCCTTAGATAGCACCAGAGAACATTGAACCCTAGGAACTTCGCGTTTCGCACACATCAACTTGGAGTCTCCCGTTTGCTAGGGGTTTTGGGTGGGAGAATCTCCAGATCAGGAGGTGCTTGGGGTTGGAGTCTCTGACAACCTGACTTTGATTGATTATCTTTAATATAATTAAAGGATATCAAAATGAAAGCATCACGTGAAAGCTGCACCATGTTTCTACACTGTCATCTCCTTCACACTTCACTCCAATTTCCACAAGAGTAAATCTCACTGCCCCAAGAACTCACCCTGGCACCATTTGTAGACCAGCAGTGGCGGAGGTTCCGTGTCTGCTGGCTTGATCCACGGCGGGAAGAGTCGTCTCTTGTCAGCCTCGTACCACAGGTACTGGTCAAGGTAGGCATCGGTGATCTTCTCCAGGGGCTCGACATCGTAGACTGGGATGAGGTGGCTGTAGAGGTCCATGAACTCTATTCCAACCTGAGGAGGGGTAGGGAGGGGGAAAGTTGAATAACTGTCATTATAGGGTTGCATTGTGATGTCACATGGCTTGTCAGAAAATGAGATTTATTGTACAAGAGCTGCACCTGTCAGCTAATATATCAGCCACGGTGATTTTGGTCACTTTGACCCTTGCAAATTATGCACAACTAACATGTAGTTTAGTTGAGAGGAAAAATAACAATTTTATAGCATACAGCTATCTCTGGCATAAACAAAGATTGCTGTCTATAGAATCTCATGAAGCACTCTTATATTTTTTTTTCATCCTAAAAGCTTGTCAAGCACAAAGTACATAAATTTTCTTGTCTGCAGTCATTCATTTTCTGAATTACACCTTGCATGACTGTGTAAACCCACAGGTTCTTGTTGAACTTTGTTGGGTAATGAAGGGTTAAATGTGCAATGTATAAATGGTGATCCCGATACTGACCTCTTTGAAGGCACGCTGTGTGAGGAGATGACGCTTGATCCTACTGAGGGCCTCGTGGGGATTGTCGTAGGCCTGTTCTATCAGACCCAGCTCCTCCCTCTGAGACTGGTTCAGACGACTCTTGACACTATCAGGACATCAATGAATATGACATTTTTAATGATGCTATATCTTAACACCTACAAAACACTAACACTAACACTAGCAGATATTACACTTCAGCCATGTCAGGACTGATACAGATACAACAAAAAAACTACTCCATTATAACAAATTAAAAATGCAGTTTCAATAGACTTTAAAATCCCCTCCAGATGCAAAGATAGGCACAACATTAACCAAAATTTCTAAGACTAACCTGTTCCAAGTCTCAACATAAGAATGCAGAAAGTGCCACAACTTTTGGGTACACTCCAGAGAAAAAAAAAAGACACATTATTTGCAAATGCATGTTTAACGCACTTAGGATGAGTCAATTTTGCCGTAACACGTATTTCTCACAGTCACCTGTGCAAGTTTAATCAGGACTAGGTCTTCACACAGTGGTGTCAGAGTACTTGCAGAAAAAAATCTGAATAAGCCTGAAACTTATGATAAAAGTTGTAAGTGGATTAAACTGTGAACATTTCAATGTATTTGAACTGGAAAAATGTCTGAAAAGTAGGTTTTGAACAGAGAAAATAAGTCTGAAATCAGATTTAACTCTGAGCTCTCACATCCCCGCTGATAACAGTCCTTACCTGTAGGCTTCCTTTAGTCTCTCCAAGGCCAGGATGAGGAGCTTGGTGTCATGCTTGTAGGAGAGGGGAGGGAAGGGGATGGGGGAGAAACGACGACTCTCAAGCCAGTGAACTGTGGTGGTGTAGATAGCCACCGCCTCCTCAGCGGTGATGTACGGCCCGTCCTGTGGTTACCATGGAAACACAATATGGCAGTGTTTAGAGGAGATGATGTAGGAATGAAATTTGCAGGATCTTCTCATCAAAAAATATGGATGAAGGCTTCATATAACGGCCTTCATATAACGAAATAAATAGCACCAATTTACATTTGGGGAAAGTGTAATGTAGCATTTAATTAACAAGAAACATGCATATTTGTAATATTTGGCAAGGTGTTATACACTGGAGATGAAAATGTAACCGAACTAGCATGATCATGTGCTCGCTCTATTTGAGAATTGTCCTGCTATGGACACATTGTGCTTGCATCTCTATCTGATGAAAGAACAGATTTTTATCAATTTCATGAGGAATGACTGTGGACAACAACGTTAACTCTTATGAACACTTTCAAGGATAGGATGTAAAGGAGCAGGAAAAAATTAAGTGTCCTTGCAAACTTTCAAAAGGCATTTATGAGATGAGATACATTCCAACATATTTTCAGCATCAACCTGTCACGTCATTCAATAGCAAAGCAGAGATTGACACACAGTATATGGATTCAAGGAAAGCCTCAATTCTGTACCTCACCTTCAGATAGTTGTGCTGCCTCTCCTGCTCTGCCTTGAGGTACAGCCTGGTGAGCCGACCAAGGTTCTTCTTACAGACAGTCTTGTCCACCGTGGCCCCACGCCGAATCCTCTCTCGGTTGTAGTGGGCCGTGTTGGTCCACCAGTCTGCCTTGGACTTGACAAACCTCAGGATCATGTTCTCTATGGGTGTGGGCAGCCCTGGTACCTGTCGAACACGAAAGAAAAGCTGGCTTATCAACTTCAGATCAAAATATATATATATGCTTCAGGTTATGAAAATCAATTACTGTTACAAGCTGCATCAATAATTTCCGTCACTAATTTCTTCAATCACAAGTCACATTGAAGCTTATCACTCAATATCATGAAGTACTTGTAAAATAAGCTGTACGTGCTTGGTAACTGTACTGTACACATCAGGTTGATCTAGGGAGAAATGCCAAGACATATCTGCATGAAGTAATATGTTGTTTTGAGCTCTCTCTCTATATATAACATACTTTATTTCCATTGCAAATTAAAGCATATGATGAATATGATGATGTCTTATCTGAATGAATGTGAAAGACTTTCTGAATGGTATGGTAATATGACTGTGGTCTCATTGACACTATCTGTGCTTCTTTTCAAGCAGCTATCATTGACAAAGAGGGTTTGACTGGTGATGTCTTTTGAAAAAGATTTGGAAGAGACATGGGCTTGAGGAGAGCAGGCTAGGTGTAGGTGTAAGTTGTCAAGCATTGGGTGTTTAATGTCAGGTGCCAAGCATCTGGTGTCAGGTGTTAATGTCTGGTGTTGCAAAAAGGATTAACCCGTTAAGGACGGACTAATTTTGCTACAACACACACTTCCCATAGACCTCTGCCCCGGGCATACTCGGGATTCTGCCTCAACGGGTTAAGAGACATGGACTTAGAGAAGGGCAAACTACATGTCAGGTGTTAAGCATCAGATGTCAGATGTAAAGTGTCCAGTGTCATGTGTCAAGTCCCTTGTGACACCCTACCTTCCATGGGATGTTGGCCTTCCAGCACCTCCAGGCCTCACTGAGGTGCTGTAGGATGGTCCTAGCCTTGTTCTGCTTGATTCCCTCTGGCATCATGTCAATGATGTCGTGCATCACCTGTTTACATGAATGAATGCATGTAAAGTCGGGTTAAGAAAGGTGTCAGGAGTAACAAGTGAGACTTAGAGGGGGAAACTACACTCTTTCCTCCTGTCTCCAGAAATTGATTTGGTCAGTAACCCTTTGTATCATTGTGTACTGCTATGTAAAATTACACATTTTTATTCTATTTATTTTTTCTTTTTTAGAGCATTTACCAACCTGTACCTGGCCCAGGTAAAAGAATCATAGCTTCATCCATCACAATGACTGAAAAAACCTCACTGAAAATAAACCAGAAAAGTTTCCAAAAACAAAGCAAAACAAAAGCAAAATACTTGATTATAAACGTGTCACATAACACCATTGGCTTCCTCCACATACATACCAATCAAAGACACATGGCAATGGGACAGGATTATGACTACTAAGTATTTTGAAGCCAGTTGAAACCCTTTGTCCAGATATCAATTATACAACATAATTTCTTCTTGTCCATGGGCCTCAATCACAAGCTGTTCTCCAGTAAGTTCACCATCAACGAATGAACACACAAGATAATACTATACTTCTATTAGGTGACTGGTCTGAAATAAAATGAACTGAACCTGACTGAAGTAACGAGGTGTGTTCATTCTAACAAGTTATAAGTTACAAAATATGCAAGCTGAAGAAGACAAGACGTCATTTTGTCTCACCGATGCACGCAGCTCCAGGTCGTAGTGACTCTCGACTCTCTGCTTGGTCACCGTCTTGGTCACACCCTTTGAGTGTCGTCCTTCAAACTGCCTGGAGAGAAGGTTGCCAAGCCAACGCTCCAGCAGCGGCGTCACTCCCCTCATGAAGAAGACCCAGACCCTCCATCCAGGGGCCCAGCACCCACAGCCTGGTCCCTTGCCCACGGGACCCTGCGACAATGTCAAACAGAAAGAAATCATTTACCATTTCGATAATCCTCCAGGTGGCCACAAATTTTGTTTTAGCTTAATTCTTCAATGCATTTGACAGCAATGTCAGGTAAACTTCCCACTTGGGTGTCAAAATGTGGCAGTCCCACACACAGACCATTTTGATGCAAAACTAGCAGTTAGCCTTGTTTTATAAGGTACAATATTGAGAATATCTTGTCCAACATGTACCTGGTAACAGTATGTATTATGAAGGCACTTGCAAGTTGTATGTGGTATAAACCACTAGACATAATTCTCCCTTTTGTGATACAATGAACCAAGCAAAACAAGTACATACCTTTAATACAAACAGTAATGCTGACGGTACAGTAGTCCGCAGTCCATATCCAAGCAAGGCGAGACAATGTCAACTTTACCACTAGTATCTGTTAAAATTATTCACTCTCCTCTACCAAAATTGCCAAATTTACATACGTCTGCTTCTTACAAGCCTGCAAGATTTACATGCTGTACTGACAATTAGTTTTGCCAACTACTAAAGAGTTAAGGGCGTACCACAGCAGGGCCCTGTTGCTCAAAATTATGACAACTTTACAATTTATGGCAATGTTGCCATCAACGGTTAACTAACACGCCATCATCATTGTATGGCCAATCAAATCCAAGATATCACTGATGATCACCACTGACAGCAGAGTTACAGTTACAAAAAGGTACCTTTAGAGAGTTTTATGCCAAAAGGTCCAGGTTTCTTGTAACAAATGCCAATGCAGCCTCTAACTGTCTACTCACCGTGTTGAACCTGTAGTAGATGACATGCTTGAGGTCCTTGCACATCCTGATCTGTCTCATCAACTTGTACTTGTAGCGGTACATTCCAGTCAGCTGGCCAACATGGGCAAAGATGTACTGTATGCCATCTGCCAGCTGTATGTCAAACATAAACATAAACATAATACATCATTGCACTTGGTTACAGTGACATATGGGCGCAGATGTACTGTATGCCATCTACCTGCTACACGTTAGACACAAACATTTACCATTACTGTTAGTTACAGAGACACAGACACATAACAATACTATTAGATAGATTTATGCTATTTCAATGAGTTTTTGTCCAAGTCTGTCTTTTCCATGGTAGTATCAATGGCATGGCAGAGAGCATTGCAGTCTAGTGAGAGGATGCTATGTTTCTGCTGGATACAGCAATGACACCATGTTACTATGTACAAATACATGTAGCATTTGTGCTGAAAGCCCTAACATTATCAAGCTGCTTGATTGTACATGAGACTGGAATTGTCTTTAAAACAGTTTACAGTAGAGAACAACACAATATTCATGGATTTATTTGTGGTGGCCTGCCTCTTTCTCAGTTGAAGTCATCCCTATGTGTCTGGCCATTCACATACTGCACTTGTTAACCCTCACATGTGGCCTTTGGGCTAGCATGGAACGTACCTGGAAGGCATCCACGTTGCCAAGTCTGTACTGGACGTGACTGTCGACCACTAGTTTGGTCAGTCTAAGGATCTCACGACACAGATGGAAGGCGTTGCCGAACCGGGACTTCTTTCTTTCCTGTACATGGGAGACAGATGGAGTTTGTCAAAGGAAAAAATGAATATTCCTCTTTACACCACAACAGCAGGGTGGTCACCATTTGGGCTTTTATGCAAGGAGTGCTTACAACACTGAATGTAGAAGTCTTCATTGCTAAATATGTGTGTATGGGGGAGGGGGGGGGGGGGGGGAGAAGGGTTGAAGTGACATGGATCAAATTAGGCTAGGATTGAAATTCACAGGGCCAACCTGTGAAAAGAGTCTTCATACAATAATGAAAGGCACCTAAAATTTGCCTTCATCCTTAAAAGAAGATATGAAAGGCAAATTCACTGGGTGTTTTTCACTTCTCAAACTTAGTCCTTCTAATGATTTGAACTCTGCCAATCTGATACAAAGTGCTAGCTTGAGATGAAAGGAACAAACTGAGAGGGTGTGTATGGAGGGTGACTACATATAGTGGCAAAAAATGGAAAGCAAGGCACAAAGGCACATGTGACCTCCAATAAGCATGGGTGATCATGATCAGAGTTTGATGCTGTTTGCCTCCATGTGTGCAATACCAGTAGTACAACTAATCTTAACTCATTTGTTTCTTAAAACACTGTAACACATACAAACAAAACCCAACAGGGCTTTTCAAGTTCTCAAAAGATTTTGTAGAGTAGCTCCATGGGCCAAATATCTCAAATTGATGGTTATCTCCCCATTTGATGACTGACGGTAGGGTTGCTGAACCATTTCAAGTGTGAAACCTCAAACTGGGATGTCAAAACCCATCATTCACACCCTCCATTGGCTTTGGTCACCGGCAAACTTACCTTAGTGGTGAGGGTCTTGACAGGCTTCAGGTTGAAGTTGTAGTCCAGATGGAGGTAGTTGAGGTTCTTGCGATGGATGAGCAGGTTGAGCATGTTGTAACCTTGGCGACACACCTGTAGCCCCACCTCCACCCAGTCTAGACTGGTAGACTGGAAGAATTTGGTGGCCTTGAAAGAGCGGAACAGATACCTGACCGACAAAGAAGGACAGAAGTTTGAATCAAGTAGAGATGTAAAAATATTTACACGATACAAGGAGGAATTAAGATATGAAAATACACACTGACTAAGAGAGGCAATGAATTACAGCCTATGGAGAAAACTGGAGTTTAAAGGCATTATTTACGATCTGCAGATGAAACAAAATCCCAGCTTTAGTTCTTCAAAATAGTTCTAAAATGTGAGGTAGAGTTTGAAACAACCAATATAAAAATGTTTATCAGTATAATCAGAGTTAACTCTTGTTTTATATCCATGATTGGAACAACAGCTATAATCAAATTGTTTCCAGAATAAACTGTCTAAGATAGTTATGGTCTATTGAGAAAAGCATTGACTTTTTTCCTCTTTTTAAGGTTTTCAACGACAACACTTCCTTTGAAAACTAAGACATAGGGACAAAGCATTAACATCTGGATGACCTCAAGCATATAACATTGCAAATAAGATTTAGGCAGGGTGTGTGGACAGATGAAGAGTAGACAGACGGACCACCCTAAAACACAATGCCCCTAGCAACCTTCTAGGCAACAGTATAAAAACTTTCTCAGGCACTACATCTCTAACAGCACATACCTCTTCTTCTGTGACTTGGGTGGCTTGTGTTTGAGAGCATTGAGCACGTAGATCTTGAGGAGCTTCTGGTAGGACACACGGACCTTGACCGGCTGACCACTCGGACAGTGCTCACGGTACCTAGTGACAAACATAATGGCAAATTGAGGCTACACATTCCATAGCGTATATAATGACATACTCTAAGCTGGTAACATGAACACATCTCAGTCTAAAGAGGTATTTTACATAATTCTTTATTTCATATCAAAACAGGTATGCATATATCACATTTGCATTTAATGATATTCATCTTTGCTTAACCCTTCATGTACCACGTTCGCACGTCCGACTCAGTCGACGGCGTGCCAACTTCGCATATTCTGCTCAAACGCACAAACCCCCCCAAACCGATCGATAAATGGCCAAATCCTGCATTACAACGAAAGCGTTTCTCACGACTCAATTCCTGCCACGTGTAGCTTGCGTTTAATGGGGTAAATGACTATAAAAGTTGTGTTCCCTACTCAATTTGCAAGTAAATTCTAAATATCTAGCACTGATTTGAGTGCAAAAGTCATGCCTCTACAATAATGTAGCTACTGGTCATTTGAAAGAAGGGCAATGCATAGATTTACATTTACATAAAAAACAAAGCATGTTATTTTCTTTATAACTTTGCTCCTTACATGTTCAGGTAACAAAAATCTATAAAAAGTTACATAGAATTGAAAACCAGAATGTCTTCCGAAAGCATGACTGCGTTTCAGTCTCAGAATAATGTGGCACGCAGGGGGTTTACACCATGGCACATAAAAAGTTAAAATTGCACCAATTAAACTGAAATTGAATTGAAATTCCATTTACTGGTTTCATAGCACTGCTGGGGTAACATTATCGACATCTGCATCATCATCATCAACATCATCATCATCATCATCATCATCATCATCATCATCATCATCATCACTTCAATTGTCATCTTCAACACAATCACTTTTTTTATCATCAGCTTCACAAACATCATCTTACCAAGTCTTGACCAGAGGAATGTCCATAGCTCGCCTGTGTCGTCCAGACCGTAGGTTGAACGGCCTCGGGGCCCACAGCAGCGCGATGCCGTTGGCCGTGTTGTCTGTGTAGAGAGGGCGCTCCTGAAGGAACGGCTGGACGTAGTCTGGTAATTCGAACTCCTCATCATCGTCCGGAAGTGGCTCCAAGTGCTGGTGTAAGTAAAGGCATAACAGACAAAGATTAAAACTCTTGGAAGTGTTAGTTGTAGTAGTAATACATTCGCTACTTCATTTTTCAGCATACACTTTAGCCCTTACATGTAGCATATATACTGTTATCTGCTAAGAATTTCAATTTTTACTGATGATTAGACAGCTTTCAGATAACCAAGGTTAAAAGTTGCAAAAGAAACAGCAACAAACAAACTCTCCTGCCCTGTATAAGAACTATAACCATGATGAAAGCATTTTACCTTATCAGAAAAAAAAACAAAGCCTGATTGGTATCCTGAACTCCCATTAAAATTTAAAGGTTCAATAGGACTTGACTAATTTTTGATGAAAATACAACCAGGCATATCTGGTGAATAGTATGCCAACATTCCAATTAAATATGTACATCAATTTTATAAAGACCGAGTTAAAGAGAGAGAGATAGAGGAAAAACAATCCAGCACACCCTAACTTCACTCCAACTACTTTGTAGTTCAAAAGGTGAACTCTTGTTACCTTGACAGCATGCCTGTGTGATATTGGGTTGATCAGAGGATCAAAGTAGAATGCTGGAAGGTCAGGGTCTTCAGTCTTGATAAAGACTACAGGTGGTGTATGGTACCTGCAAAGAGAACAAAGGGAGCCAATGTCATCTCTTGCAATCTAGAATGGAACACTGCATGCATACAGATGAAACAGCACCTACTTAGTCCAGTCAAGATTATTCGAGTGTGCTGCTGTCGTAATTAATACAATCTTGCAATTATTCAGTGCTACGCAGTACAGTATTCATCGCATAATCGGGCATCTGATAATCGGGAACCTCGCTTAAATGACATACGCTTCCCAGAAACATTTCCAATGCACGTTATTTTCACTGGATAATCGGGCGGGGACCTCTGATAAACGGGACAATTTTTCTTCAAGCGATCTTTGATTTTGTTGATATTTTACACAAAAAACTACCAAAATACCACAACAATATTTCAAAGATTCCCTATCAGTTGTCGTTTACATCAAACTTACAAAGCAAGCTTCGGACTGGTCTGTTTTGACCTCCGTCCATCCAGTACACGTACATTTCAGCTCGCTGCCCGCCTTCACTTTTCTGTACATTGTGTATATATGGCGAGCCAGATCGCTACAACACATGTACAGTGCAGTGATCGCGGCAAGTAAACAGTCAAGCCGTGATGATTGAATGATTGAAGGACCTTTCATTGACGTTCCCACATCAGTTCTGGGTAATCATTTCCCATGGTTGTGGATATACAGAACGCCCTACGTGTCCAAGAAATCTACGAATGTTTAAGAAAGTGCTATAGCTTTTAATCCACATATTTTGTGTTCAAAGAGAGGCGACAGAAGATGGGTTGTGATTACTCTACATCATTGCGAGAATGCAGGGACAGCTAGAGGGTCGCGCCGAGGGGTAGCGTGGTTGTGTATTCATGTACATGTGCAGTACGTCAGTATGCACGTGTGTGTGTGTGTGTGTGTGTGTGTGTGCACTACATAATGTACATGTCGTATGCCGTTAGTGTATGGTGAGTGCTCATCGCGAAATCGGCCACCCCGCTTAAAGGGGCCGTGTTTGCTACTCCCAACCTGTCCCGATTATGCGATGAATACTGTATTGTCAAAACCTTGGAATGTACAAAAGTGGTGACCAGCCTCATGGGCCCAAATTCACGAAGGTGGTTTAAATTTAAACCATGGTACAAATTTAGACCATGGTCTAAAATAAGCGTTAAATAGGCGTACCAATACTTGCGCGCATCAATGCACGTTTTTTTACTGGATGCCTGTTAGCGTACGCAATCTGTCGATCATAAATACGCAGAAGAAATATACATAAACCATGGTTTAAATTTAGACCACCTTCGTGAATTCGGGCCATGGAGTGTAATATGATTGTTGAGTAATTTGGTGCAGTGTGTCGTAGTGCTTAGTTCTGAAGTGCCAGTATGGAGTGGCAGCCTTATGTACCAGTTTGGTGCAGAATGCGAAAAAATAGGCCAAACATGGACATGACTGTAGGTAATTTAAACAATGAGTGAATACTATCTCACAGTAGGAGACCCCAAACTTACCATGTGAGGTGGACATAGTACGGCAGGTTGTTGTAGAGGTACGGGAAGGCAATCTTGTACTCGGTACGAATCTGCTGCCGGATGATGATCTTGTTGACATCATTGAACTCATTCCAGTCCTCATCCCTTGGAGGAACACAACAAATAAAAACAAAATTATTACTCCAAGAGCATGGCATTTGTGCTGTGTACCTGCTCATTCAAAAGCAGCCATTCAATCTCCATGAAATAATAACATTTATAAAACTTTCAGGGTGACAATCATTGCATGGTCGCACAATTTAAACAAGTGGATCTACTGTCTGACAACATGAAATAAGATACAACCCCTTGATGCTACATGAAGCTTATCAAACTGTAGCAGTACAAATAGAATTAAGGAATTGTGATGAAAAGGCAACTGTTGTTGAAATTTACATGTGGAAAAAAAGGTCATACTTAATTAAGAAACATTTGCAAACTGGACAAGTACGATGAATGAGAATTAACAGAACACTGTTAAATGGAGAATAACTGAAGAGTGACCACTACTCACTGTAGGTTTGCATCTCTGACCAGTGGCTCAAACTTAGGACCGCCAGGGATGGCCATGTTGAGGGCCTTGGAAGTGAAGAAGGACTTGAGGTCAAACAGGTAGAAGTAGTTGTCGTCCACTAGGTCGGTCAGCAGTTGGTTGGCCAAACGGTATAGAGTGGACATCACCGGCAGGGTCAGGTTCCAGGACTTGTAGCTGGTACCATTGACCATCCTGAGCAAGGATGAAGGGTGAGCATGAATTGTTTCCTTCTTTAACCTGTTCCCTACTGAATTCTGAATTCCCCATAGACATAATACACAGTCCACCAGGTTCCCACAAGGAACAGGTTGACACTTAAAAAGTTACAGAAGTTAACTTTTGCACTACTGCATTCAAGCATGAAATTGTGTGTGTGTTTGTGTGTGTGTATGGGGGAATTCAGAGAGGTTTTTCAAACAGACCCCTTACTTGATCAATGTGTTTGAGTCATTCAAGCAAAATAGAAGCTAATAATAATAACCTTTGCAAACAAATATCACAATGAAGGCTTTTACAGTCGGACAAGGGAATGATCCAGATAGTTTCTTGACTTAGTGGCAATGATTCGACCAAAGCCAGGGGGCATGAAGAACCAAAGAAACAGTGACACAACCTATATCCAACATAAATGGTGCCAACTCCACTGAGCTACAGTAGCTTTTTCCATGTACTCACATTCTAAAAAATCAATGCATACTAAATTAGCTAATTGCAATTCCTCCACATCTCTAAATTTCTTCCAATTAGGTTTTAATTTCCTTCAGAGAAAGCCAAACTTCAAACTTTGTTGTACTTTGGGTGTACTTCATGAAGACAAAAAAAAAAATAATAATAATAATAATTAAAAAACAATAAGGTCTTCTCTGTGTCCTTCTAATTTCAAAGATTTAAAGTGTTTGAAGAATATATCCAGTTCACACCAGAATCTTTCAAAAGAAAGCATCTATGGAGGACTCAAATTTCTGATCAGGGGGGTGTTTCATAAAGCTGTTCTTAAAGTTACGAATGATTTAAGAATGACTGGTGATCAGTTCTGATGTGCTACACTTCAATAATTCAGCACAAGAACTGATCACCAGTCGTTCTCAAGTCGTTCGTAACTTTAAGAACAGCTTTACAAAACACCCCCTGGTACTGTTTCTTCTCATACAAAGTTTAACATCTTACTTTGAGTCAATGAGAGGCTTGTGATCATAAAACCACTCGTAGACAGGAGAGTCCTCTTCTGGATCCAGCTCCATCTGGATCGGTTCCAGGGGTTCCACATCCAACACGTTGTCTGCGTAGTCTAGTGGCGGCTCCTCGTCATCAAACGGCGGGAAGCGCATGCGCTTGAAGTGCCGACGATCTCGCTTCTCTCTCCTCATCATGATCCACATGGACCTGGGAGGGTGGTGTGACGAATGCAATAAGGTTTTTGACAACTGTTTGTCTCTACTGTCATCTCAAAATGGATTTGATGCAATGGCTATCAATATCTACTTTTTTAGTGCGTTGGGATTTCAAGTAGTCACACTTTACCATAACTTACCACAACTTGCTGGCCATGTACATAAATATGACCCATACAGTACAAATGATTGTGAAACACGTTCTGAATCCTGCAAAACCCAACATATTGCATGCATGAAACTTTTGTGAATTTCACAAGCCAAGATTCCCGCTAGTAAAATGCACACATAAGTGCTCATGTACACTACACATTGAATGCCAAATGTGATTTACGAAAGTTTGGCGTTGCCAAAAAGGCCGTTGGCTCCAAGTCGCAAAAGTTTCAAGCCTCAAACTTTTCTGGTTTTACAGAAGATACCATGCAGATCATGAGGTAACTCATATCCTTTTGGAAGGTACTCCCCTTTCGCAGCTACTCACCCCCATTGTGCTATATAGCAGGGCTCGATGACGCGTGGGATCTCGTTGACAAAGGAGATAGCGCCTGTGATGTGGTAGAGGACGGACACATCTCGGATCTGTTCCCACGGCATCGGCATGTTCTCCATCAGTTTGAGCACAGCATGAGGCATGTACTTCAGTGCCCTGCATGAAACAGCAAAATTAAACATTGGCATGTACAGGGAGACATGATTAGAAGGAAAATTGCTAAAAGTGCATCTAAATCAGAAAGAAATGCTGTTCATACCTCTATACAGCTCTACACGTGTATGTACCAATGTATGACATATCACATACCTTACTCAGAAAAATGTTTTGTCTCTACTCTTTTTTGTGTGTGTTTTTTCAATGAGGATTCTTCACTTATCCTTATTTTCAAAGAGACAAAACATCCTCTCTCAGGTAATCACAATGTCCTGCAACATGCACTGTTGTATATATATCCTTGAGTGCGCTACATCCACTAACGCACTCTCACCTGTGCGTTATTTGTATTTATAAAATGGGTTCAAGAATGTAGCCAATAGGAAGCTCTGAAATGAGACACACCTCCTTCCTTTACTTCAGTACTATTGCACTGCCTGTAATCCTATGGTGGATTGCCGATCGTCTGTGCGCGCGGCGGCTCCTTTGATGAATTGCATGCGCTACGCGTACGCGCTGTCAATCCTGTAAACAACTTCTAGTTCGGGCTGCCGGCCGGCCGGCCTGTCTTCCCTTGTGCATAACATATGTGGCGTACGTACGTATACTGTACTATACTATACATATATACGTACACTTTGTACAGTACAGTAGACCAAGCGTTATGGGACCGGACGCGTACATGGAGTCACTTTGAAGAGCAAATCCAACGATTTAGCAGGTTAATTCTCACGCCGTTTTCAGAGTATGTTGTCTAGTAGGCCTATATGAGGAGTCTATATCAAGTCTTTAAGGTAAAGGGTGCATATTCTATGTAAAATAAGTAAGTTTTCATGCGGGTGTCCGAACCCAACCCCCCATTATACTTATACTGTATGTGCGGGACTTACGCGAGTGCGACGTGCGTAAAAGTTTGGGACGAACATCTTCGGACGTCTTGACCCACAAAGGTACGTGAAAAACGCTGAAAAATGATGTTAGTTTTCGAATTTTCGACCCATTTTATAAAACAAATGATGCACAGGATTATTTCGTGGCGTTAGTGTAGGCGTAGCTCACTCTCGGGTATTTACAATGTAGTGCAACATGCACTCGGCTTCGCCTCGTGCATGTTTCACAATTGTAAATACCCTCGAGTGCACTACGCCTACACTAATGCACTCTATCCTGTGCATCATTTGTATAATGATCACTGATGTTGATAATTTTTCAAGTACAATATTTACATATTCACTCACAGTACACTGACCTCAAAGAAGGCTAGACGCTTGTTTGATATCTCACGCATACCTAACATGTCACACCCTACAAAGAGATCAAGTGTACATACCCGAGGTAGACTCTCTTGTCGTGGCGGAATTTCCTGTTGGTCATGTCGCCATGGTCACGGATGATCTTTCTGACGTGCTCCGGAGGCATGTCCTCCTTCTGAGCATCCACGAAGCCAAACTTGCGCTTCTCTGCATACCGCTTGGACTGAAGCTGTTGCCACTTTCGAGCTGGAGGGGGATGTTACAGAAAGAAATACAATGAAGCATTACAGGCAAACTGATCAAGATACAGACACCTACAATTAAAAGCAGTAAAAAGATGTATACCTAACCAGGGATGCAAACACCACTGTAGTATTCTGAGTGAAGAAAAGGCATATTTTTGGAGGAAAAACAGCATTATTTACCTTTTCTGCAATACGCTGTAAGATTTGGCAAAAGCAGTAGTTCCCACGAAACCTTTAAATTTTTCCTTCTTTTGAAAAGAAACAGTACAAGATACTTACTGCAAAAAAAGTAACAGTTCTAGTTGGTATCTCTGCATTTAAGACAAACTTGCGTGCTCGATAAAGAATACACATTTTTGTCACAAGGCTAAAATGCAGGTATGATATTGAGGTTTGTTTAAAAAATTGAAAATTAATATTTTCAGATGATTTTGATATATGGAAAAAGCAAAATGTGTATAGACTAGAGAAAAAAAAATCTGAAATCAGATTTAAATCTACAGAACATGCCTGTAAAATGGTTGCAAGTCTTGCTAACAGACAAAAAGAAAGAAGTGGAGAAAAAAAGGTAAAAAAGATCATTCACATTTGAGCATTCAAAAGTCATTGTCTATACCAAGGTACTTGAAATCATGACTTTGAGACATTCTAGGATAACATGTGGAGACTTAGAAGCTGATGTTCAAATTTCATGTGGCTGAATATACTTCCCTGCCATTGTATTACATCATAATTAATAATGTGAGCACTCGTACCTTTCTCTTGCAATTTTTCTTCTGACATGTAGTCTGGAACCTGGGGTGGTGGTGGCATGGGCTTCATGGGGATGACAGGCTGGGCCTGGGCGAAGGCCATGGGGTGCATCCCCAGGATGTAGCCTGGTGGAGCTCCAGCCATGACTGCAGCTTACACGAATGCGAGTCTATGGGCCTAAACACAAATGTCATTCCATGTTAAGATTCTACAGAATGTGTGTGTACATATTACTTAGACTACTGCAAATGATATTCTCTGGAAAGTAAAATAAATTATACCTTAAATTACTTTAATAAAAATAACTAAAAAAAAAGAAGAAATAAGTACAACCACTAATAACCACAGGATACTTTGTGTGCCAGCAACATTTACGCTGATACACTACAAGGTTGACTGTACTTTATTGAAAGAAGAAGAAAAAATACAGAACTTACAAGAAGAAGAAGAAAAAGAAGAAAAAAAAAGAAGAACATGAAGAAGAAGAAGAACATTGATTGATACTCCTATAGCAATGCAGATCTCTGGGCTCAACACGTGCACGCACCGGAGGATACAGTATCCTCCAGTGCGTGCGCAAGCTCGCTCTGAAAATCTCACAGCTTGCGCGCTGTCTGTATGTGCTGGATGCGTGATGTGATGATGTGATGTCGCGTCGCGGGATGAAAAAGCGCCCAAAGGTTAGCGAACGGCGGAATTGATGAAGAAAGTGAACCCGCCATACCTACACAGTGATTAGTTTGCTAACAAATTGGAGTACTCACCTACTCTATCAGTGTGGAATAGTAATTTGGAATATATGCACAAGATCAGGTTAGTACTGATTTTATTTTTCTTGTTACAAATTTTTGTAAAAAGATGTCAGACTTCAGCTTCACGAGGCTGATTTGTGCACGGAGAAGTGAGAGCCGCAGAAAAAAGCACCAAAAATATTTAGTCGGATCAGGCCACTAGGTGCGGCAGCCTTGCATAATTGCATTGAGCGAACCCACCGAAATCCGTGATTAAAATCAGGTCTGTAAGCATCCGTATTGCTTCACTCCTCATCTTTTGCGTGTTATTTGAATGGCAATCACTCTCGTATATCTACAACGTAGCGAGTCGGAAAAGTTCATGACCTTATCGGAGCGGAAGTGACCCATGCAAAGGTCAAATCATAAGAGCAGCACACGCGGAAATACATGTACAGGTACGTAGCATACGACAAGCTTTACGTAACACACAAAACGCATGGGCGTACGTAAAATGCTACCATGGTACTTCCGGTTGAGCATTCATGGTAGTTCGTTGATTTTGTGAATCAGCGCACGATCTACTCCGAAAAATTCAACAATAATTATAAGGTCTGGATACCAACAAAACAACAAATTCAACTCAACCATCAGCAAAATACGATGTAGGTGAGTGGTAAAACTCATCAAACCTTCAAACAACACAAAAAAAAACTCATCTTATTGGTAAAATCAAACAAAATAAAAGACATTTTAATGTGATTTTGCCGTCAAAAGCGATGGTCGTATACAACGTAAAACACTAACGGTTGTCTATATTTAGATGTCAGACGCAGACTGCTGTGCTTCGCACAGCTGTCTGGTCAGGCTAGCTTTTTGTTAGTTTGACCTCTCAGCGCTTACCGGTCATAACGTCCCCACGTCAAAACGTCCCCGAGCCAAAACGTCCTCGGGTACGACCAAAACGTCCCCGGGTCCAGCTGGCACCAAAACGTCCTCGGGTCAAAATGTTCTATGTCATAAATTTTTATAAAAATCTAAGTATCACTTATCAATTCATAACGGTAAATGTGAAGAAATTTTGTTATTTAGAGCAGCATTCAGGTGGCTCGCTGCTCGCTAGCTGTGCTGCCGTGCGCGCTGTCTGCTCCTATGCAACGCGAATTCGATGCAACGCAATGATTGCCGAGCGAGTAGTTGCGATCAGGATTATTCCCAAGTAGATAAGTGACCAAAAAAAAAAAAAAATGGTGAAAATTCCATTTCTACTAGACTCGAATCTCACTCAGATGCAAGTATTTAGGTTACTGGATAACTAGGGTGAGTTTGTGCATGTTAGGAGGTCATTCGACAAACAGGTGCGAAAGTACACTAGCGCCCATATGCGCCAAAGTGTATTTTCTTCATGCATTTCTATTGAGTCCGCTGGATTATGCGCCATATAGAATTGCCGCTGCAAGACGAGACCCTCCGCCCGTTGGCCTGGGCCTGGCATGCAAGAGGAGGCAGAGCGGGGATCGGACTGACGTTTTGACCCACAGAGCGCGCGCGGACAAAAGCGGGGACGTTCTGGTACTTGACCCGGGGACGTTTTGGTTGGAACACGGCGGGGACGTTTTGACCCGGGGACGTTTTGACCCGGGGACGTTTTGACTGGATTCGCTCTCAGCACTCAGGTACAACATTACTGTTGTGTGAGAAACAGCATAGATCTAGAACCTATTGTCATACAGGCTGAAAGTACAGTTGAACCTCTATTATCCGGCCTCCCTTTATCCGGATCTCTCTATTATACGGACGCAATCTCGCCGTGATTTTGCCCAACTCCTTGAGAACTCCTACACAAACACACATGAATTACATATTACTTCCAACATGATTAACATACATTACATCAAATTTCCTTCCAAATTGCTTACCCTCAGACATTTTAACATCCCCAAACATCCCCAAATGTAACAATGAAAAGGTTGCGGTATACACATTACTACATGTGGTATAGTAAGGGTAGGGTAAGGGCACCAGTATTCGGTCAGGCACCGGTATTCGGTCACTTATCACTAGTCACCAGCCAGTAAGTTCAACTGTCACAACACATGGCAAATCACACTAATTCACATACTTGCACACTCATTCACAACAGGAAACTCCCTTAGCCCCCTCCAAAAATCCATCCAAAATCCCAAATTTTACCGTCAAAAGTGCAGAATCGGCGCTACTTTCCATAAGCGCGCGCGGATAAGGCCCAGTTTTAAGAGTACGGGTCGCCGAAAAAGCGCTAAAAATCGAGAAATACGCCGTTCTCTCACGGGATTTTTCGCTTATCGCAAGCTTGGAGTGTAATGGTATCCTCAAAAACGCAAAAGAAAAACAAAATGTCCGTACGTGCCGATACAGTGTCCCAATGTACAAGGGTTGAATGCAAGTGCCGAGGCCCCAGTATTCGGTCACCAACGGTCGCCGCAACTTCCCCGATGCAATTTTGCGCCAACAAGGTAGCGCGCGCGCGCGTTTTTCAGCTGCCTTGAACACGCATTGACTTTGAGCGCGCACATCGCGTGACCGAATACTGGAGCCGATGACCGTATACTGGGGAATTTTCAAGGTGAAATATTTCGCGATTTTGTGCAATTCTGTGAGATATTTAACAAAATGAAAGTTGAGATTAAAGAAATTTGATATATTTCACATACATTGCTGTAGATATGATGTATGTATGTATTATTTTAGTTTGAAAAATATTGCAAAAAAGCTTAAGTGACCGAATACTGGGGATGTTACCCTACTAGGTCTCGCGCAGGGACCTAATGATCGCGCATAGCGTAACTGCGTATAGCAAGCGATATTACACGTAGGACTAAGCGCAAAATTTGCCGATACGCCCATGGAATAAACATACCTGACTTACCGCTCAACATGAGAAGCAGGTAAGAAATTTTGATTTCCAACAAATTTTCCACTAAATTTCCAATTTTTTACCTTGTACAAACCTACCTTCCCTTAAAATCTGTTCTAAGGATGTTGTAGCCTAGACGTGTCGTCTCGCTTGTCTCGTTCGTAGTCGATAGAATTCGTAATTTGTTCGATCGATCGTTTACGTGACGTCATCATACACAAGAACAATGTATGCTGCCAGCTACGCTGAAATACTGTTAATAAATGTTGTTTTAAGTCAAATTTTAACGCAACAATTATAATATTACAAAGGAATAAATATTTCAGTCTTGAAAAATTTTGAATTTGCTTGTGATTTCTTGCACTAACTTTTGATATATTTGTGACAGGGGAGGGCCATAATGATACTGAAGAAAACAAATTAGATGAGAGTGTGACAAATGGGTGACGAAAATGAGAGGGTGACGAATGGGTAAGCACACACACAAACACACACACACACACACACACACACAATATATGTTCATATTTTACTTTTTTTTCCATTTTATATTACGTGTATATTATTGGTTAAAGTGATTAGAAATATTGTAAGAAAACTATAAATGAAAATCATTAACAATTATGAAAATATCAATGATAAAAATAATGATAATAAGAATGATAAAATGATGATGGTGGTGGAAGTGATAATAATAATAATGAAAATGATAATGATGATGATGATGATTATGATGATCGATGATGGTGGTGGTGATATAATGATAATAATGATAACAATAATAATAATAATAATAATAACACATATAATAATACTAATAATAGTAATAACACATATAATAATATTCAAGTTAGGTAAAACTGCTGTTTATGCTTAACAGGGACAAATTTAATATCAAGTGAAAAAATATTCTACGAAAGCCGGAGCACGTTACAGCCGCAGAGGGGCAGACACTTTCACGCATGAAACTACAGAGGGCAGCTGCGCGATCTTTACATACCCCGAGAAATTGAACGCATAAAAAAAAAGTCCGACATACAAACGGCGACAGCGCACTACTCCGTCATCGTATCATCAGCTCAGGAGATTCTGGGAGGTGATTTTTCTGCATTTTCGTGATATTCATTGAGAAATTCAGGTGCGATTATGGAATAACTTCTATTATAAGAGCATTTCAAATTTTCGTGCGCGATATCTAGACCCCTCAACCATACTACAATGGGCTACATCAGTACATGTGTATGTATGGGTAAATTGGCACCTCGTCTACAACCACCCTGTCCACTGTCCACCTAGTCTAATGCCATCTCGTCTAAACTCACTTCGTCTACTACCAACTCGTCTACCAACCATTTTGTCTATATGCCAATTAGTCTAATTGTCATTTCGTCTACTAGCCATTTTATCTAATGTCCAATTTGTCTAAGTCACATTTCGTCTAACACCCATTATGTCTATTGACCATTTCGTCTATTAATCATAAGGTCTATGAATAAAATAGTCTACAGCTCATTTTGTCTAATAGCCAATTGGTCTACAACTCATTGTCTAATAGTCAATTAGTCTAATAACCAGTCAGTCTACTCCCAACTGGTCTGCTGCCAACTGGTCTACACCCAATTGGTCTACTCCCAACTCGTCTACTCCCAATTGGTCTACTCCCAACTCGTCTACACCCAAGTGGTCTACTCCCAACTCGTCTACTCCCAACTAGTCTACACCCAACTGGTCTACACCCAACTCGTCTACTGCCAACTCATCTACTGCCAACTCGTCTACTGCCAACTTGTCTACTGCCAACTAGTCTACTCCCAACTGGTCTACTACTAGTCAAAGTTTTTTAGGTGATACGCTATCAGCGTATCACCTATTGTGATTGTCAAAATCTCTCTTTATTTTTTTTTATTCTTCTTTCTTTCTGGACAATTTTGTGTCGTCAATATCTCAACAATGACATTACGAAATAACATGACATTTTCAGTCAACATGTCTCATTACAAAATCTAGCCACAATAAGGTTTTCATGACAGTAACATATCTATGACGTCATCTAGGCGCCATTTTGTGATTTTCGGACCTTGTCACATGATCGATCATAACTTCATAACTAGATGTCATTTCTGTATCATTTTCGGTGGACATGAAGTTCAGGTCAAGCTCTATCTTACTTTTTAACGCTAGTTACACAGGTCATCATTACGCGCGCGTAAGCGCGCGTCAAAATTTTAAAAGACTCAAAACGACTTCCCAATGGGAAATCTCGAAGTTTCAGACAATTTTAAGCGTTTCAAACATTTTCTCGCGTGCGCGTCCGTCCGCGCAATTTCGCGCGCAGAGCCCGTAAGCAACACGAAAATGCATTATTTTTGACTGATTTGGATTCCTGATACTTTGAGTAACAATATCCATTGATTTCCGATCGATTTCGACCTATGACAAAGGAATGCACTGGCGTCAAAGTTGAAATTTCGTGTGCGCGTCTATGTGGAAATATAGCGAAAAACATGTCTTTGTTTATTTCGCAATAGCTCTTTAAAAAGTCCGTTGACCCTATGTTTTCATTGCATATTGCAAAAGCATATGAATTGGAAATAACGTTTCAAGTATCAATATTTCCCGAAATACATTATGACGTCATCATATCATCATCTGAAATCAAAAAAGTGGAATTAATTTTTTTGAGGTACTGTTTCTAACATTCATTTGCTCGTATCTCTGTTGTTTAAGCTCAATATTATCCCAAATTCACATATGTTGTACTTTTAACATTTGCCTTTCAAGTCCATGTCATGGTTTTGAAATTTGATGACGTTATCATACTTTAAATTGTGATTAAAAGTAAAGATGCAAAATCGGACAAGTTTACGTGTTATGTCTATGGGAAGTGATTTTTTTTTAAACCATCCATTGACTTGACAACGTTTAAGCACCTTTATCTCAGCTGATTTTGCTTCATTTCCTCTGAAATTTAAGTATGTTGTAGCTGAGACAATAAGCTGCAGTAATCATGCATTTTGTTCTTTGAAATCTTCTCATGAGGTTGACAATTTTGCAGTTTAAAACTGAAAAAGAGAATGGAATGCGGACGAATCGATTCCTGATTCATCTTTCACATACATAAGTTTACGTTCCTCATATTTTCTCGTCGAGACGTATGGCCGAGTGGTTAAAGGCGCCGTCTCAGAGACGTGAGGTTGCACTCGTGCGGGTTCGAACCCCACAAGATCACGAAACAAAATACCTAGCTATTTTACTTTTTTTTTCTTCAATGGTGTATTACACATTCGTCCATGTAGAAATTACGTTCGTATATAAACGCACCTATACACACACACACACACACACACACACACACAATATCCCTCTGTTTTGTGTTGGAGACCACATTGCTTCGACTGCTGCAGAATGTTGCATCCTGACTCTGTCAAATAGTATGTAATGACGACAACGGAGGTGTTGTACTTTGAGCAATTGTCTTTCAAGTCCATGTCATTGTTTTGTACTTTGATGACGTCATCACACTGAAAATTGTGATTAAAGGCAAGGTATCAAAATCAGCCGATTATAGGTTTTATGTCTGCGGGACGTATTTTTCCGAAATTGCCAGAAATGGCACAGCGACCTCAGTCGTTACAAGGCCGCATTTCCTTCTAGCAATACAATACATGTTCACGCGGCCACAATTGTTGAGTGGGCATTGACTTTTTTAATATCTATACATTTTTTTTCGGCCTTACCGTTTCCGTGGATGTCCCGTGGCCGAGTGGTTAGAGAAACCGTTTTGCATGCACGCTCAATATAACTTCAAGGTGCCTATATCACATTCTTTTCTTTGTCGATCACAGATGACCGACATCTGATGACCCCAGGCGTATCACCTAACTCGTCAGTGTGACGAGTTTCATGTCTCGTTTTTTTTGTTTTTTTGTTATTTAAGTCTACTTCATCCAGTTTCTTTTTTCCCAGTGAAATAGGTTGAACACTCTTGGTGCCCCATTTGGTTTAAATTTTTATATTCTAATTATGACAATTTTTTAGGAAAAAAAGATAATGTCACAGTGTGAAAAACTTGCTGTGTTATTTTTGTGGTGGATGTGTAATTTATATCAGAAGCAATCATGCAGCATTTATATGTCCAAACTTCAACACTCCATCCATTCAACTTTGATACACAATCATAAGTATGGTAAAAATGAAAAGGAACACATTAGAAGTACATTATCAGTATTCTTTATTCTGTCTGCCACGTACTGATGTATGTCAACGGTTAAGTGCACAAAAAAGGTTGAAACATATACACAAAAATATGATTCATGTACAATTTATAGCTACTACTAAGATGAATAATTTACTTGCCTGCAATGTACTCAATACACGTTTCGCGAGGAACCCTTAATAAGCTCAAAGGTGCCCCGCCACCCAGTATTCAAATCTGTTCAGCATATCTTTGAAAATTGATCAAAATTAAGTTCACAATAACATTTGTAAACACATGATTTAAATGCATTAAAACTTGATATTCAAGGAAACAGTAAAATGTGACTAGCGCCATTCCATGTGGAATCTGGATTCAATTTTTGTTTACAATGCTTTGGAGTATCCATCCTTAGTCGTGAGAGATGCATATTGAGGTCATCGTCATGTTTCAAAATCATTTTCTTCAAACACTAGGGTGTGATAATGGCTCTACATTATGTTTATCCTGTTGGTAACATTTTGTGGAATTGCGCCCTAATTAATGTAACATCGAGAATAGTACTAACATAACGGTTTGTTTTACCTAGGCTACCTATTTTCAAATTGACCCAAAATAATGTGATTATGGAAACGGCTCAATGTATCTCGAAGGCGGTGTTGCTGACAATTCGTTTGTGATGGAGGGTTGTAACTGAGCTAGTTTATCATTATTTAGTTATTTTACGGCCAGAATGTAGACTGGATAGTCATGTCTCACCATTGATTAGTATGTCTTTATATTCAGCATGTGCAGAATAATTAACAACTAGAATAGTCTAATATTGATTTTTGTGCTAATCAAGGGCAGGGTTTAATATGAATAGTTCATGACAGTGAGACGGACTGGACACTAGACAAAGTGGTATATTCATTATCAGCATGACCAGATGGAAATGATCAGTTTGGGTAAATTGTTGAGAGTAAAACTATATCAGTTGGGAGTACACCAATTGGGTATAGACGAGTATAGACCAATTGGGAGTAGACAAGTTGGGAGTAGACCAATTGGGAGTAGACCAATTGGGAGTAGACCTATTGGGAGTAGACCAATTGGGAGTAGACCAGTTGGGAGTAGACCAATTGGGAGTAGACCAGTTGGGAGTAGACCAGTTGGTAGTAGACCAGTTGGGAGTAGACCAATTGGGAGTTGACGAGTTGGGAGTAGACCAGATGGGTATAGACCATATTGGGTATGGACAAACTAAGGGTTGGACGATATGATAACTAGACAAAGTGAATGTAGACTGAATGACTTGTAGACGAGGTGGGAGTAGACTAACTAGTAGTAGACAAAATAGATATTAGACGACATGGCAAATAGACATTGTGAGTGTAGACGATTTGGCTCGTACAGATCAATTGTTTTGTAGACGAAATGCTCATTAGACGAGTTGGGTATTAGACAGTACGGGTAGTGGGCAAAGTGACTATTAGACAATATGGGTACTGGACAAAACGAGTTGTAGACCAAATGGGTATTAGACGAATCGGTAATAGACGATATGCCATACCAGTAGACCAATTGGAAAATAGACATAGTGGCTGTAGGCGAGGTCACTATAAACCTATGTATGTACATGTATAGTAAGGGTACTAGGTCTCGCGCAGGGACGTAATGATCGCACATAGTGCAACTGCGTATAGCAAGCGATATTACGCGTAGTTGTAAGCGCAAAATTTGCCGATACGCCCATGGAATAAACATACCTGACCTACCGCTCAACATGAGAAGAAAGCAGCTAAGAAATTTTGATTTCCAACAAATTTTCCACTAAATTTCCAATTTTTTACCTTGTACAAACCTACCTTCCCTTAAAATCTGTTCTAAGGATGTTGTAGCCTAGACGTGTCGTCTCGCTTGTCTCGTTCGTAGTCGATAGAATTCGTAATTTGTTCGATCGATCGTTTACCACGTGACGTCATCATACACAAGAACAATGTATGCTGCCAGCTACGCTGAAATACTATTAATAAATGTTGTTTTAAGTCAAATTTTAACACAACGATAATAATGTTACAAAGGAATAAATATTTCAGTCTATCGAAGTTGAAGTGTGATTTCAATTTGAATTTGCTTGTGATTTCTTGCGCTAACTTGTGATATATTTGTGACAGGGGAGGGCCATAATGATACTGAAGAAAACAACTTAGATGAGAGTGTGACAAATGGGTGACGAAAATGAGAGGGTGACGAATGGGTAAGCACACACACACACACACACACACACACACACAAAATATATGTTCATATTCAACTTTTTTCCATTTTATATTACATGCATATTATTGGTTAAAGTGATTAGAAATATTGTAAGAAAACTTCATAAATGAAAATCATTAACGATTTATGAAAATATCAATGATAAAAATAATGATAATAAGAATGATAAAATGAGATGATGGTGGTGGAAGTGATAATAATAATAATAAAAATGATAATGATGATGATGATGATGATTATGATGATCGATGATGGTGGTGGTGATAATAGTAATAATGATAATAATAATAATAATAATAATAATAATAATAACACATATAACAATAATAATAATAATAATAATAATAATAAGACATATAATAATAATAATAACACATACATTTGTATAATAATAATAACAATAATATACACAAGTTAGGTAAAACTGCTGTTGCTTAACAGGGACAAATTTAATATCAAGTGAAAAAATATTCTACGAAAGCCGGAGCACGTTACAGTCGCAGAGGGGTAGACACTTTCACGCATGAAACTACAGAGGGCAGCTGCGCGATCTTTACATACCCCGAGAAATTGAACGCATAAAAAAAAGTCCGACATGCAAACGGCGACAGCGCACTACTCCGTGATCGTATTATCAGGAGATTCTGGGAGGTGATTTTTCTGCATTTTCGTGATATTCATAGAGAAATTCAGGTACGATTATGGCATAACTTCTATTATAAGAGCATTTCAAATTTTCGTGCGCGATATCTAGACCCCTCAACCATATAAAGCATCGAGTCTCCCGTATCCGGCTAAATCCCTTATTCGGATAAGCCCCGGTCCCGACTTGTCCGGATACAAGAGGTTCAACTGTAGAAGTACTTAGATTCTACCATGCTTACCGTGGGCCCTAGCATGGGCCTAGTATAATATTACTAGGCCTAAGTACACTTCATTCATATTCTGCCAAAGGGCGAACGTTTCACAATCGTTGCCGTTGGCGTACCGGTACGTTACCGTCAATACAGTCATGAACGAACCAGTTCGTCAATGCCTAACCTACATGCACTACTTTTACATACGAAAAACGTACCTGGCCGTGCCCGTGCGTACGCACGCGGTATCTGTAACATGCAGAATTACACAAATTGTCAGCTAACTTTTCGGACAAAGAAATCTTCATACGTACACAAGACTACCAAAAATAACGATTTTGAAATGTAGTTACCCTTCAGTGTCGTTGATGTGCCAAACTCGAGTGAAAACTAAGGGAGATTCATGCTAGCAGCAAGTTCATTCATCCTCTGTCAGCACTGCTCATGCTCTGCGCCAACACACATCAATAGACTTACGCATGCCGCGCATATATGCAGCGCAACGTACATACATAGTACAGCGCTATCCGCTGATACAATTTTATAAACGGTACCTATGCTATATGGAGCTGGACAACTCGACCTTAAAATGCTTGACCCTCTGACCTTACGCCCCAAGCCCTGTGTAGCTCCATCTGACTATTCCACAGACCACTGACAAAACAGTTGTGTGCGATAGCTGGATGGGACGTTCTTTCTTGGGAGATCATTCACCGTCCCTGATTGTGCTTTTAGGACAATGATCTCTATTCTTTACCCCAAAGGTTCGAGAGCACCGGGCGAGAGCAATAGTTGAGGGAGAACCTGACTGTCTTATCTTACTTCAGTAATAATCAGTATGGATTATTATATTGCCGACAATTAAATCAAAGGAACAATAAAGGAAAATCTTTTAATTCACTCCATGCTGACTTGCACTTTTTTTCGGGGGGGGGGGGGGGCGATGGTTTGTCACAATCTAATGTTTCCTCCTTGCCAACATCCTCTGATCCTCAGAGTCACTTAATGTCCTGTAGTAGATAGGAATTATGCACCAGTGGTATACACGGGGATGTGTTTCCTTTGAAGGAGATCGTAAAAGTTCTTAAAGATAAAAGAATACGTCCCCTTGTTACTTGTTATACTGATGATAAATGATTCTTTATTCTTCACTTACCATCTATGGGAGGAACGTCATGACCTCTTTCATTACGGGGGAAAAAAAGTACATTTCTCTTTATATTTTCTGGTTCCATTCGGCTATAACGGGAAGATTTAAAAGTTCATAACTTCCTCACAAATTTCCACTGTTTGATGTGTTTTAGTTACACTTATGCATTCACCGAACTTTGACTTTGTAATACATTTTCTGTGTTTCACTTGTTTTACTTTATCTCGTAAGCCTATAGTGCTCATACGCAAAATATGCATGGATTTAATGCATACTATTCTCTGAGGAATAATAATATTTTTTGCATTCTCTGAGGCTTGATTAATTGTAATGTATTTTCTTTTTTTTCACCTGTTTTATTCTGTTTCGTATATATGAAAATATTGAATATGGTGTTTTATAATTACATTTATATGCACTCACTGAACTGTGACTTTGTAATGCATGTATTTGTTTGTTTCACCTGTTTTATTCTATCTGCTATGTGTGAAAATATCAAAAAATGTAATCATGAAAAAAAGTCCGTTGTATGGGTAGCCTACTTATTGGGAGGCGTTTGGAAAACTTGGTAAAAAGAAAAAAGAGAGTGGTAAGTAAAGAGTGCGTTCGGTGTTGTTGTTTATACGTGATTGAACACTTTTCTTGTATGTTGAGTGTATAGTAATGTGTGCGTGAGTATATAGTGACGGAGTGGGGATGTTATTGGGGGAGTGGGAATGTTATTTATGTGTTAATAAGATTAGTGTATACAACAGTGTGTACACGTTTGGTGTGGTTCTAATTAACCCATGTGACTGAATAAATTTGGTGGCATGGAGCTATACAACGGGAGAGGCTCAATGCTGTAGTGTGTGTATTTATAAGGGCAGTAATGGATGTCATGTGGCTGTGGTGTGTTTGTGAGTCAAGTGCGTAAACCTTCGGGGAGCGGGATTGATGCACGTCCGATTCTCATGGCGACCAGGGAGGAGTCCGCCCAACCATCCGGGGGTTGCATCTCTTTTATTGACTCAGAAAAGACGTTCTGCATGACTGATTTTAGGCAAGAGTAGTCTTTATGACAGCAGCATAATTTTTTATTAATTTTTAGCTGCACAAGGATTGCCAGCACTACCCCATAGGCTACAGGCCTATTTTGTCATCACTCGGTGTGTAAGATAAAATTAAAGTCCGGACTTCTTAGACTAGATGACCTGTGGCGTGTGAATGCCATTGACCCTGTTACGTAACGTTTACGTAACGTTACGTAACATTTAACAGCCTTCCGATAGTCTAAAGAAGTAATGGATGAGTGATCTTCAAAGGAAACCAATCTGACAATGACCTTTAGCCGGAGGACCATTCATTGTCCATGAATGAACTTTCTTTCACTCCTCTTATAATTCTTTTCAACTTTGGAACATGCACCTTGCCTACAGCACGCAGATAATGTACAGCGAGACAAGGGTATGATAAGGAGCACAGATCTATCTTGTAATTTTGGACGATGGTTTCATATCTGTTTCTGTTTTCGAGTCTTGATGTTATTCAATATGTTTCAAATTAACGTGTTTATGGATGCGTATTACTCGTAATCCCGGTGCACATCTTTGCCTTGTAAACAGACTAAGACATTTGGCAAGTGTTTTTTGTTTTTTGTTTTTTTTTTTGCGTTGATGACAATAATAAATGGTATAATAATAAAGATAACATTACTGATAACAATAATGATAATGATGATAATCATAATAGTAGTAGTAATTAGATCAATATATTTACACAGCTCATTTCATATTCATTATTATTATTATTATTATTATTACTATTATTGTTATTATTATTATTATTATCAATATTATTGTCATTATTATTATTTATTCATTTGTTTTGTTAATCAATTAATTGATTGATTTATTTATATATATTTTGCATTTCCACATAAAATACAAATTCAAAACCATACTACATGAAAAATAGAATGCAGTGATACTCCATAAGGTAGTGAATACCGCTGGTTGCCAGGGGAGGAAAACAAACGTAATCACCGAGGCTCGAGGCAAGTTCCTCCCCGAGAAATGTTCAAATGCGCACTAGATGAAAGGACTAGGTGAGATTTTAGATATTTTTTCATACCGATAGGTTCTGTATCAGGCGCGGATCCAGGAATTCCGTAAAGGGGTGGCGCCTTTGCAAAATTAAAGGGGGCTAACGCACCCCCATTTTTGTCTTTTTATATTCTTTTGTTTTAACCAAAAACAACGAGGGGGTGCGCGCCCGGTGCGCCCCCTCTGGATCCGCCACTGTGTATAATATTTTCCAGTTGAAGCTGAAAAGCAGCCCGGCACTTTGTTACCATCAGCAGAAATCCACAGTCTTTGCCTTTCTGCTATAATACCGACACTTTATATAAAAAATTAAAATGAAACTAAATTTGACTAACGTCATCATAAATATCAATCTATAATTAATTTTTCCTAAAATTTCAAACGAAAAAAAAACACATGTTCGAGCTTGTCATTTGGTATCCCGTCACATTATATTATTCTGTTGTAACATTGTCAAGCTAAAACTTAATCATTACCTATTTGAATCTTACAACGTTGTAGAGATAATAACGACCAGCTCGACCAGGTTGAGCTATTCAGGGGGCATTTCATCAAGCGTTTTGACAGATATTTTTTTATAGCAATGTTGCTCTTGGCCAATCAGATGCAAGGATTTCAGTAACTTCAAAACAATTTGTCAGAAAAACTTAGCTGACAAAACTCTGAATGAATCCCCCCCCCCCCCCCCCCCCCCCGTGCTGTTTGGGGTCGGATTATCCCGGGGTCGAGTTGTCTAGGAACCACAACGCATGTACATTACGCAGGTTTGTACAGCGTGCAGATACATTCACTTGTACAGCCCGATTAGTGGAAGCACGGACAGTGTACTACTGTACGCAACTCGTGAATATGTAACGTGTGCGTGAGCGTATGTGTATTGTGTGTGTGTCGCGTTTTACGATTGAGCATCATTATCTCGTTCATTTTCCTCTAAACTTGAATGTTGATCCTGTAAAAGAAGAAAAGAAAAAAAAAACAAACAAAAACATATTGGTGATATCTATACCAGTCCTGTGTATCATTATACCAGTATACTTTATACCGATACCCTTCGGTCAATGCATTTTCTGTTGTTAGAATTGGTTTTAAAAATGTTTATGTTAACTCAATGGGTAAATTGATTTTTAAAGGTGGGGGGGGGGGCTTATATGATATTGTTTTGCTGTGGAAAGTGTCAGTTTGGTGTATTTCCTTCTCTCTGTGTCCCCCTGCTGTAAAGTTGAATTATTTATTTTGTTGTCAAATTTGATGTAATTAACCAAATACGGTTACTCTTCTGACTTTTATTCGGTGTTTTGTGAAACAGAAATTGAATTGAATTGAATCTACTATGCATAATTATATACATAATACTAATAATATAGGCCTTATGAGCGGTGGCCGCGGTGGCCACTATAAAATTGATGTCTGGGTACCTAATTTCAAAAAAGCTTACCATCCCATTTGGTGGCCCCACCAGGCAACTAAACTTTAAAATAAAACCTTTCCTTATTATTTCGGCAACTACATTTTTTTTTCTTTCCTTCTGGCCACCAAAACTGCAGTTCGAACGAGACTTTAGTTGCTGAAAAAAAAAAGTCACTGCCGAGTCCTGATCATAGGCCTATTCTGCAACATAACTTCTGTCCTAGAAATCGAATTCAATTTTGTTTGTTGTTTTTTTTTGTCGCATCTCGATGATAGTCGAATAAGAATTAGACCGCTTACATACCAGATACATGGAATGCTTTATCCGACTCCCTGAAAACACGAATATCATTGTTTTCCTTCCAAGCTAGTTTAAAGAAATATATCTTAATTTAAAAAAAAAAAATCAGTAAAATACGGCCTGTATAACAACTCGAATGTAATTTTGTTTATTTTTGGTCTGATTTTGTTAGTATTATTGTATTAATACATTGAAGCATTATATTTTGCCCCAACACAAACATTTAACGCACCTACTGCACACGCACAGCTGCATTCACCCATATCTTCCTTTTCCCTTTAAACCTGATAAATACATGTATAACAAAAAAATGTGACTGCTTTTCGTGAGAGGCAAACCTGAGTTAGTATATCCCCAATGAGGCCATCAGCCAAGTCAAGCCATGCATGCATTATGCTGACGGTCTCCTAGGTTCCCTGTTGAATCAAATGTAAATGCTTTATCGTATTAGGCTATGCAACTAATAGATGTTTTACAATGATTTTGTTATGCATGTATTAAACTGCGATTTTGCATTGCTCCTTTGTCATTGGTTATTGTTTAAATCTGTCACACCCATGTAATTTGTTTTGATTTGATTTGATTTCATATGAGAAGCAAAATAGGCCTAAATACGAACGAACGAACAAACTTTTAAAATTATGTGAAATTCTCAATAAAACATTTTCTACGATTAAAATATAATGATAGTCAAGACCCCAAAATAATATGTGCAATCTGCAGGCACGTTGCACCTATAATCGTTGCCGTTATTAATCATCATCTCTCAAGTTTGTCCAGTTTTACCTGTATACAGAGTCCAAGGCGCCAAGCAGGAATATAATCAGTGCGGGCAAGTTTTTGTTCAATATTCGAGGGAGAATTATAATAAAATGTTATTGTTGAGGGACAATTTGAATGGTTAAATCGAAGCATCTATAGTATCACGTCTTGTTCTATTACGTGTGTGCCTTATACTTTGTGCCAAGTCTATGGAGGTGCACAGCGCTCACCGGCAATGATGAAATAAATGTAGTATAAATTATAGTGACTGGAGTATTGTCAATACCACTATGATGTCATTTGTCACTGTACACATAAGATAAGGAAATGCGAGAAATTGTAAACAAACAAACGAAATACAAAACTCATGAGAAATGTTGCAGTTTCTTTTCACTTTGTCCTGAAAACTTGACGGCGGGCGCCTGACAGTATATGATTGCACGCTTCCATCCGCATGCACTTTGAGTGTGGGTTTGTCTATATGCGTGTGTGTGTGGGGGGGGGGGGGGGGTGCAATTTTGTTACTTGCAAAATGTTTTGTACATGCTAGTAAAGTACAAAACATTTTTTTTTCTGAAAGCAACTTGAAAGCGAGGTCACATGCATGTTCACGTCTGAAAAAAAAAAGTATATTTTCTGGCCGTAAGTTAACATGAGAGAAATTGTACACTTTATTCTTATATGTTATTCAAACTTCCAACTTGTGTTATGAACACATATTTTCATATTTCAATTGGGTTGATTGCAAAAGGGTGAACTATAGTTTAGTACGATAACCATGCATGTCATAACGCATTACAACTTTTGCCCATATTCATATAAAAACGTGATAAATAGCAACTAGCAATGACTATGGTGGTAGACGTAACATTATGGATCAATTGCGTGATTTACTAAATTACTGAACTATTCTCTAGAAATAATACATCCAAATCAAAAGAAAAAAGAGGGGGTGAAAATAATTGGGGACAACTGTCCACCTCCCCCCCCCCCTACTTAAATACAGCCGCAGCACCCGTATTCGACTATATAGATTAATATCAATTTAAAAAGCTAGCTTTCGAGGGCTCCTGTACGATCGTAGCCTAATGGAACATGCTGCCTATCTGTATCTCTGGTTTCACCATTGAGTATAGGCTCCGCATGGTTTCATGTTATCCAACGGAGAGCCAGTCCATGACAACTGACGGTCGCAGTGGATAACTATTGCTCCTTCACTCTACACGCCAACAACCTGTTGGACTTGAATCGGAGTCAGGAAGTTTTTCCAATGGAGTTAGATATAGGGCAATTGTAGCTGGGTTGGGTCGAAAGTGAAGCCTCTTATTTTGGTTACTAAACATGTTTTGTGTTACCCACTTGGACATGACTGGAACTTTCGGGTGTTTTGCACTTTTTTTTTTTGTCAATATGACAAACGTATAAGATATTGTTCATGAAAATAAAATCATTTATGATACTCGGTACTCGATTTTCTCTCCAAAGCAACTGTAAGTCAAAGAGAATTTTCTCCTCTCCTCCACTTACTGTGAGCACAAAACTGCTCACAGAGACCTGTCTTACAAAACTTGTGATAGAACTCAATCAGTCACAGATCTCTTGAAAGCTGCAATCAATCGCAACCTGTGATAGATTGATTGTAGTTCTCCGTCTTAATTGCAATCATAACTTTTTTATAAGATGGATTTGCATTCAATCGTAAAGTTGTGATTGATTTGAATCAATCACAAGTCTTTATAAGACGGGGGCCAGGTCTGAGTGGCACAGAACTCTACAGAGTTCTGTGGTATATATTATGTGTGCATAGAGCTCTATTATAATATTATACGTAAATACAGCTCTATGCTGTGCAGTGCCGTATATTAATATACGGCAGCACTGATGCTGTGCAGTGCCGTATATTAAGAGAGTCTGGCCAACTCGGTTTTCGGCTTATGTGTTTTGAAGCCTGTGATTGGTCAAAAGCTGGTCCCGTGATCTACAGGCGCCATGTTGTTACCAAAGTCAATCACGCGGGCGTGAGGAGAGTTCATACGCAGTGCCCATTGTTGAACATGCGCAGCTACGCGTGTATTGCTTGCCTTTGGGAAATCCCCAATATCAGTCGCGGTGTAGTGTCCTTGCCGTTGTCTATTTTATTGAAGTATGCGAAAGATATTTTGATATCTTACTGCGATAAACTGAAAATTCGTCATGCCTTTCCTGCGCAGCATGGCGTTGCGCTAACCGACCTGGCTCAAATGTAATGATGCACCGCTTTTCGACAGATCCAAAACGAAGGAAAGAAGTGGGAAATTAGAGAGTGACGGGAAAACTAATATATGATTTTTTTTTTTCCTTTGGATTCCTCGCGGTGTCTCTCAGACTATCCAAGTTTTGATTCTCATTAAGATTGTATAGGCCTATGTCACCGCTATAACGTACGAAGTGTCGCCTGAGGCATTTGTCTGTCCTTCATTCGTAATCAATTTTGTTGAAACCATTGGCCATGAAACTTGACATGATTGTGTGATTGCGTAAACATGCTCAAAGCGAACCGTCAAAATCATAATGGTTAAAATCTTAAAATACTGCCATTTCCCCCCATACTGTATTCAATTTCTGAAGGTGAGCACATGTATTTCCAGACGAAACTTACTGCCCGACCGTGATTCTCTTGTGATTTTTTTTTTGGGGGGGGGGGGGTGGTGGGGTGGGGTGGGGTGGGGTTTGGGGTTATGGGAGGTGGCAAAGGTCAAGGATCGATGTCGGGTAAAATGTTAAAATTCTACTATCTATTGTTGAAATATTATTACCCAGTTCATCCATACCTTGGAGATTATACCCAATGCACAAACTTAAAACCAAACGCGGTATTTGCATGCCACCATTCGTATACAATGACGCATAGGGAAGGATTTTGGCCATGATGGTCAAAGGTCAAGTGAAAATACTAAAATGACAGTAATATCCGCAGATTTGTAAAATAACCGCTGAAAGTATTGCCATGAAAATAGATTGGTCAACTTACGAGTAAAAAATGCTCAAATTCCTCAATACTTCTCTTTTAAATAAAACTCATCCATTTACACCTATAGTTCAAGGAAAGTAAACACTCGACGCATTAAATTTTGTGACAATTTTTTTGCGAATAATATGTGAAACTGTCGTGTAACATTGTCAAGGCGAACTCTACATCTGCTAAGAACAATGTAATATGGCGGAGGTATACCGGTCGCCATTTGGACATTTTCATTTTTTAAAACTCATTTCATATCCATTCAATGGTCCTGATCATAGTTTACATGTATATTTGGTACGGATGTCACTGAAGATATCCCTCATGGTTATCATGTTATCCAGGTACTTGTGCTAGTTCAATTGTTCAATTACACGTCTTTTTTTTTTTTTTTTTGGGGGGGGGGGGACATTATTTTTAAACAATTTGAGATCATTTTACACACCATTATAATTATGCACTTGCCGATGACTTTTCATGTTGTATATACATTGTACATAGGTGTATTCCTCTTGAATTAGGGCCTACTTATACTAGTAGGCCTTCATGTCAGTTTATCTAGTATGGTACTAAATAGGATGGTAATTGATGGTTATTTTTTTTTATGTGCGAAACAGTAAAACTGTGAAATTCGTCTATCGTCTGTGCACAGTACAGCTAGAATTGTAAATATATATATAGTATCATTTTGTTGTACAATATTCTTGTTCCCTGGACAACTTGCTAAATAAACAATATAGCATACAGTCTAGTGAAAGTTTACGACACGACATACTGTGAATTCTACTTTTATTCATACAGCAATAATTTATCATATTTATATTCTAGAATTATGTCCTTTAAACAGCTTCCCTATTAAGTTTATATACCTATGTGCTTGTGTCTATTTGAATGTGTAAAAATGATTGATTGTTGGCTTTGTTCAACATCTCTCTCTCTCTCTCTTAAAAAAAAAAAGAAAAAAAACACAGTCAAGCAACACAGTGCCTTGCGCCTTTGGGACGCCTGCGCGCGCTAACCCCAAAGCGCACACGCTGAAACCATAAGCGCACTGTACGCTGGGTAACGACATGGCGTTCAATTTATGAGTTGGCCAGACTCTCTTAATATACGGCACTGATGCTGTGCAGAGCCGTATATTAAGAGAGTCTGGCCAACTCGGTTTTCGGCTTATGTGTTTTGAAGCCTGTGATTGGTCAAAAGCTGGTCCCGTGATCTACAGGCGCCATGTTGTTACCAAAGTCAATCACGCGGGCGTGAGGAGAGTTCATACGCAGTGCCCATTGTTGAACATGCGCAGCTACGCGTGTATTGCTTGCCTTTGGGAAATCCCCAATATCAGTCGCGGTGTAGTGTCCTTGCCGTTGTCTATTTTATTGAAGTATGCGAAAGATATTTTGATATCTTACTGCGATAAACTGAAAATTCGTCATGCCTTTCCTGCGCAGCATGGCGTTGCGCTAACCGACCTGGCTCAAATGTAATGATGCACCGCTTTCCGACAGATCCAAAACGAAGGAAAGAAGTGGGAAATTAGAGAGTGACGGGAAAACTAATATATGATTTTTTTTTTCCTTTTGATTCCTCGCGGTGTCTCTCAGACTATCCAAGTTTTGATTCTCATTAAGATTGTATAGGCCTATGTCACCGCTATAACGTACGAAGTGTCGCCTGAGGCATTTGTCTGTCCTTCATTCGTAATCAATTTTGTTGAAACCATTGGCCATGAAACTTGACATGATTGTGTGATTGCGTAAACATGCTCAAAGTGAACCGTCAAAATCATAATGGTTAAAATCTTAAAATACTGCCATTTCCCCCCATACTGTATTCAATTTCTGAAGGTGAGCACATGTATTTCCAGACGAAACTTACTGCCCGACCGTGATTCTCTTGTGATTTTTTTTTTTTTTTTTTTGGGGGGGGGGGGGGTGGTGGGGGGGGGGGTGGGGTGGGGTTTGGGGTCATGGGAGGTGGCAAAGGTCAAGGATCGATGTCGGGTAAAATGTTAAAATTCTACTATCTATTGTTGAAATATTATTACCCAGTTCATCCATACCTTGGAGATTATACCCAATGCACAAACTTAAAACCAAACGCGGTATTTGCATGCCACCATTCGTATACAATGACGCATAGGGAAGGATTTTGGCCATGATGGTCAAAGGTCAAGTGAAAATACTAAAATGACAGTAATTTCCGCAGATTTGTAAAATAACCGCTGAAAGTATTGCCATGAAAATAGATTGGTCAACTTACGAGTAAAAAATGCTCAAATTTCTCAATACTTCTCTTTCAAATAAAACTCATCCATTTACACCTATAGTTCAAGGAAAGTAAACACTCGACGCATTAAATTTTGTGACAATTTTTTGCGAATAATATGTGAAACTGTCGTGTAACATTGTCAAGGCGAACTCTACATCTGCTAAGAACAATGTAATATGGCGGAGGTATACCGGTCGCCATTTGGACATTTTCATTTTTTAAAACTCATTTCATATCCATTCAATGGTCCTGACAATAGTTTACATGTATATTTGGTACGGATGTCACTGAAGATATCCCTCATGGTTATCATGTTATCCAGGTACTTGTGCTAGTTCAATTGTTCAATTACACGTTTTTTTTTTTTTTGTTTTTTTTTTTGTTTTTTTTTTTTTGGGGGGGGACATTATTTTTAAACAATTTGAGATCATTTTACATACCATTATAATTATGCACTTGCCGATGACTTTTCATGTTGTATATACATTGTACATAGGTGTATTCCTCTTGAATTAGGGCCTATTTATACTAGTAGTCCTTCATGTCAGTTTATCTAGTATGGTACTAAATAGGATGGTAATTGATGGTTATTTTTTTTTTTTTATGTGCGAAACAGTAAAACTGTGAAATTCGTCTATCGTCTGTGCACAGTACAGCTAGAATTGTAAATATATATACATTGTATCATTTTGTTGTACAATATTCTTGTTCCCTAGACAACTTGCTAAATAAACAATATAGCATAGGGGGCCTACAGTCTAGTGAAAGTTTACGACACGACATACTGTGAATTCTACTTTTATTCATACAGCAATAATTTATCATATTTATATTCTAGAATTATGTCCTTTAAATAGCTTCCCTATTAAGTTTATATACCTGTGTGCTTGTGTCTATTTGAATGTGTGAAAATGATTGATTGTTGGCTTTGTTCAACATCTCTCTCTCTCTCTTAAAAAAAAAAAAAAAAAAAAAAAAAAAAAAAAAAAAAAAAAACAGTCAAGCAACACAGTGCCTTGCGCCTTTGGGACGCCTGCGCGCGCTAACCCCAAAGCGCACACGCTAAAACCATAAGCGCACTGTACGCTGGGTAACGACATGGCGTTCAATTTATGAGTTGGCCAGACTCTCTTAATATACGGCACTGATGCTGTGCAGTGCCGTATATTAAGAGAGTCTGGCCAACTCATAAATTGAACGCCATGTCGTTACCCAGCGTACAGTGCGCTTATGGTTTCAGCGTGTGCGCTTTGGGGTTAGCGCACGCAGGCGTCCCAAAGGCGCAAGGCACTGTGTTGCTTGACTGTGTTTTTTTTTTTTTTTTTCTTCTTCTTCTTCTTCTTCTTCTGGTTAAGTCTGCCTCCTTCAATAGCCTGAAGATTCTTGCAGACTGGTGCTATTTACATTATAATACAATTTATTTACAGATATTTACAAGCACATAGAAAATTTGACGAAAACAACTAGCCACTGTGATCAACCGTTAGACGGTTTCGAAATGATCCCACAGATGGCGCAGAAACAATGTCTGACGACAGGGAATTCCAGTTCCTTACAGTTCTTGGGAAGAACGAATGGCGATGCGATTCAGTTCTCGAATATGGTACCTGAGAGAGAGAGAGAGAGAGAGAGAGATGTTGAACAAAGCCAACAATAATCATTTCTTCTTTTTCTTCTGATTAAGTCTGCCTCCTTCAATAGACTGAAGATTCTTGCAGACTGGTGCTATTTACATTATAATACAATTTATTTACAGATATTTACAAGCACATAGAAAATTTGACGAAAATACTAGCCACTGTGATCAACCGTTAGACGGTTTCGAAATGATCCCACAGATGGCGCTGAAACAATTTCTGACGACAGGGAATTCCAGTTCCTTACAGTTCTTGGGAAGAACGAATGAATTTTTACACATTCAAATAGACACAAGCACACAGGTATATAAACTTAATAGGGAAGCTGTTTAAAGGACATAATTCTAGAATATAAATGTGATAAATTATTGCTGTATGAATAAAAGTAGAATTCACAGTATGTCGTGTCGTAAACTTTCACTAGACTGTAGGCCCCCTATGCTATATTGTTTATTTAGCAAGTTGTCCAGGGAACAAGAATATTGTACAACAAAATGATACAATGTATATATATTTACAATTCTAGCTGTACTGTGCACAGACGATAGACGAATTTCACAGTTTTACTGTTTCGCACATAAAAAAATAACCATCAATTACCATCCTATTTAGTACCATACTAGATAAACTGACATGAAGGCCTACTAGTATAAGTAGGCCCTAATTCAAGAGGAATACACCTATGTACAATGTATATACAACATGAAAAGTCATCGGCAAGTGCATAATCATAATGGTGTGTAAAATGATCTCAAATTGTTTAAAAATAATGTTCCCCCCCCCAAAAAAAAAAAAAAAAAAGACGTGTAATTGAACAGTTGAACTAGCACAAGTACCTGGATAACATGATAACCATGAGGGATATCTTCAGTGACATCCGTACCAAATATACATGTAAACTATGATCAGGACCATTGAATGGATATGAAATGAGTTTTAAAAAATGAAAATGTCCAAATGGCGACCGGTATACCTCCGCCATATTACATTGTTCTTAGCAGATGTAGAGTTCGCCTTGACAATGTTACACGACAGTTTCACATATTATTCGCAAAAAAATTGTCACAAAATTTAATGCGTCGAGTGTTTACTTTCCTTGAACTATAGGTGTAAATGGATGAGTTTTATTTAAAAGAGAAGTATTGAGGAATTTGAGCATTTTTTACTCGTAAGTTGACCAATCTATTTTCATGGCAATACTTTCAGCGGTTATTTTACAAATCTGCGGAAATTACTGTCATTTTAGTATTTTCACTTGACCTTTGACCATCATGGCCAAAATCCTTCCCTATGTGTCATTGTATACGAATGGTGGCATGCAAATACCGCGTTTGGTTTTAAGTTTGTGCATTGGGTATAATCTCCAAGGTATGGATGAACTGGGTAATAATATTTCAACAATAGATAGTAGAATTTTAACATTTTACCCGACATCAATCCTTGACCTTTGCCACCTCCCATGACCCCAAACCCCACCCCACCCCCCCCCCCCCCCCCAAAAAAAAAAAAAATCACAAGAGAATCACGGTCGGGCAGTAAGTTTCGTCTGGAAATACATGTGCTCACCTTCAGAAATTGAATACAGTATGGGGGGAAATGGCAGTATTTTAAGATTTTAACCATTATGATTTTGACGGTTCACTTTGAGCATGTTTACACAATCACACAATCATGTCAAGTTTCATGGCCAATGGTTTCAACAAAATTGATTACGAATGAAGGACAGACAAATGCCTCAGGCGACACTTCGTACGTTATAGCGGTGACATAGGCCTATACAATCTTAACGAGAATCAAAACTTGGATAGTCTGAGAGACACCGCGAGGAATCCAAAGGAAAAAAAAAATCATATATTAGTTTTCCCGTCACTCTCTAATTTCCCACTTCTTTCCTTCGTTTTGGATCTGTCGAAAAGCGGTGCATCATTACATTTGAGCCAGGTCGGTTAGCGCAACGCCATGCTGCGCACGAAAGGCATGACGAATTTTCAGTTTATCGCAGTAAGATATCAAAATATCTTTCGCATACTTCAATAAAATAGACAACGGCAAGGACACTACACCGCGACTGATATTGGGGATTTCCCAAAGGCAAGCAATACACGCGTAGCTGCGCATGTTCAACAATGGGCACTGCGTATGAACTCTCCTCACGCCCGCGTGATTGACTTTGGTAACAACATGGCGCCTGTAGATCACGGGACCAGCTTTTGACCAATCACAGGCTTCAAAACACATAAGCCGAGAACCGAGTTGGCCAGACTCTCTTAATATACGGCACTGATGCTGTGAGTATTCTTGCGCCATCTATCGATCGCTCCCTGTACAGTATACTCCATTTTTTAATCTTATAATCAGTAAATTGATACATTTGTTTATTTTTTTTTGTAAAAATAATTCTCCATAATTACTATTTTCAATGTATTAAAATATTAAATGGTTAAATATTAAATATTTTGATAGGTATGAAACCAATTGTGGTTTGAGAAGATTTTTTAAAAGATACCAATCAAGTTCTGGGAGTACGAGCCTAATAAAACTTGTCCTTTTATTTGTGACCCGTTTGTGTTGGATACGCTGTATCTTATGTGAAGTGAAGGGCCTGCACAAATGCTACGCACAATTATTCGTGTGTAAACCATACACGTCCACATCGATCCATACTTAGCCAAAGGCAAAGGCAAACCAAAGATTTTAGTATCTGCTGCTTGCGAGCACATAAAATATGGCAGAATGCAGGACACAGAGTGATCATTAGTTGCAGACCTCCAAGCAGCTTCTCTCTGCAGGAATAAATGTACTGGAGAAAAGGTATGGTTGAAATTGAAAAGGTCTTCGCACGCAGTCGTCGTCGACGACAGTAGACTCTAAACTGTTGTGTTAATAATAATATTGTTTGTGTGCATGCCCATGTCCGTTGCATGTAAACCCCGTAGAAAGGCGTAGACAATGTGTGTCTAGGCTTAACCGTTAGTAGCAGAGCTGAGTGTACGTTTCTACCTGGTACTGTAGGCCCTTTAGTACAATTTATTTACGAATAACAATACAGTTACTTTTTTCTTTTTTCTTCTTTTTTTACATCTGCATGTTGTATGTAGTCTGTAGAAACTACATAGAATCTACTGTATGTACCTATGTAGAACTGCTAACGTTACATGTAAGTTAGAAGTTGGCCTACCAGTACAAATGCTTCAAAAGATCATGATTTTAACCTTTCTCAGTTTGGTACGACTAGGGCAGGCTCTGCTAGGTAGATTAGTAGGGCCTACCGTAGATTCTAGTATAGAACCAAACTAAATCTAAATTTTACGACTAACCAGTTACGACTCATCGTTTCATTCAAAGCCAAATCATACTGGTTGACTGGGCAACCCCTGCCCCCTACGTCCAGTTGCTTGAAATAAGCTTCATAAAGATATGTTTTTGTATTGAATAAGTTTTGAATGTGTTAGATCTATACTGTTAAAATGCTACTGCTAGCTCAGTATTTTTTTGAAGGTGTCTACCAATTTTACCATGAAGACAAATCAACAAGACACCGTAATCTTGGTTAATGCCATGGATCATCATTTAATCATGTTGTGTCTGGCGTCAATTACCATGTCGCCACTACCTAAAGTCGCCAGACATTCACATCGCATATCGCATGGTAGGGCCTACAGTATAATCATGATAATGCGCGCCGCGATTGGAGATCAGCTGGGGCGACGGATTTTCAGTGCTCACAAAATACATTCCTAATTCACCTTTTTTCTCCGTAAAAACACAAATAATTGTAATCCAAATGTATTTCACCAAATGTAACAGGTGACAAAACCATTTTTAATGCAAGGATGTGTTTGATTTAGAATGGATTTCAGGTGGCAAATTAACACAGTTTTTCAGACGCGATGATGCACAATGCATCCTACATTGAAGTGTGTGTATAACACACGCACTAATAATACGTGGCGCGCTGTGGGAGGCGAACTAATTCAGTGCCTATCGTTAGTTCGTCAACCCAGAACAGCAGAAGTGCATAGGAAATGCACACAAGTGGCGACTATACGGTAATTGACATTAGATCTTTCTATACCATATCCACAGATCGTATCAGAATAACTCAGAAAAAATAGTAGTAGAAATCAGTGCATGTTGTTTGAAATGAAATGCTATTTCTGCTTACTGATTTACTCTACATCTACAGTGTAAGCATGTTTGATGGCACAAACATATACACTGTACATGTACATTGTAACATGTAGACCACATATTCTCACATAGGTAGATCTTAGATGTAAACTGTACATACCTATGAGGCTGTGTGGTCTACATGTACATGTTTGTGCTCTCAAACATGCTGACACTGTAGATGTAAATTGGAGTAAATCAGTAAGCAGAAATAGCATTTTATTTCAAACATGATTTTTGTTTGAGGCGTGTGACTTATACTCATTGTAGTTCTAATGTATAAAAATGGGTTTACAGATCTGCATGAAAACGTCCATTAATGTCTCATTTCAGTCAAATTGCAATGGCCGCTCCAATCGAAGTGAAGCTGAGGAATGCTGAGAGCTCCATCCTCTTCATGCAGCAGGAGCACGCCAAGACGCTCCAGGCGCTCCACCAGGAGCTGCACAAGCTGCAGAAGAAATGTGCCGAACTGACCTTTGAACTTGCCATGAAGAGTGATGATGTGGATGAAGGTAAGACACCCTGCTGTCTAGCAAGAGACAATGAGACAATGAGACAAGAGACGTTTACAGTGCGAGCCGCGGCCGAGCCCACCTTCATTTCAGTGTAAACGCGCAAAAGGCTAAAGGCAAAGGCCAAAATTGGCCTCGCATTTGGCCACACTCTGGAGGTGGTCTTGGCCACGGCTCTGCCACGGCCGAGCCCGGCCTTTTCTTGGTGTAAATGCAAACTGGGCCAAATGCACGGCCAATTTTAGTCTGGCTTCCAAACCCTCTGCCTGTATTATTTCGCTATTCAGGATATTAACCCCTTAAACGTCGAAAACTAGTATAGTTTAAGGTGGTTTTGTCCTGCAAAGGATTTTTCCTTCGGCAAAGGCCTTTGCCCAACTTCGTCGCCACAGAATTCAGTTGGCAAAGGGTCTGAAAACCAGACAATACCAAATTGCGTTTGTTTACAAGCAGAGCGCCACTACGACAAAATATTGAAAGGTTTGAATTAAAAACGCGGCCGAGCCCAGCAGTGTAAACGGACAAAATTGCGAGGCTCGGCCGCGCAATTGAGGCCGGGCTGTAAACTTGGTCTAAGTCTCCTTTGTAGATGTTATTGTTAGGTTTGTTATAACCCTGTGACTAAGCAAACGTGTAACATGCTTGTTCCAGTCTGTATCCACTGTGATAGCCAGATCAGGTTTCAAGTGTTTGTTGCAATTTGAAGCACAGGACACTCAAAGGTCTCATTATTTGTGTGGAATCCAAATATTTTTCTTTTCAAAGGTAGAACCTGCATGTAGTATGACCTTGCATGAACAATAACCTTTGTTATTCTGCCGAAGTAGCAAAACATTTTAAAAGGTACAGTTGTATGCTGGTGTATCACAGCTAGTGAAAACTTCATTTGTAGTTCATTTTCATTATTTTATCAGTTCATTGCAAACATATGTCTGTGAAATCATTTAGCCTGCCTCCCTATCTTGACAAAGCAGTGTTATGTGTGATGTACATGTATTCATTCTGCATTTCCAAGTGGGAATGAAATATATTAATGTCTGATCTGTTTTCTCATTTTTCAGAGCAATACACAAGTGAAATCTCATCATTGAAGGAGAAGTTGGAGTCTAAAGAGAAGCAGTGCAATCAGTTAAGCAAAGAAAGAGATTCATACAGTCAAAAATGCAGTGATTTTGAACTCCAAATGAAAGAGCGTGAGAAGGCATACCAGGGGGAGCTTGCTGAAAAGGGTCAGAGAGTTATGGTCCTAACAGCTGAACTAGATCAGCGTTCGGGAACAATAGCATACCTGACAACACAGCTTCACCAGCTGAAACTCAAGCAGCAAGGCCATCCAGATGATCAGACTGCTCGTGCTGAACCTCCAGAGAGAATCTCCAGCCCAGCCCCGCCCAAGGAGCCTGCCCCACCCCGAGTGAGGCGCTTCAACCTGCGCACAGGGAATGGTCCCGTGCCTGGGGCGCATGTGCGTACCAATAGGCACGTCCGACGGGAGAGTGCACCCCCGCCAAACCAAGTGCAATCTCACATGTTCAGCCGGATTCGTCAGGTGAGCCCGGCCAGTCCCGGATACCGCCAGCGGGACGAGGTCGTGAGGGACGTTGCCGCATTCATTGCCCATGTCGATCCGACTGGGAAGGAAGTAGAAGTTAAACCTGCACCTGCCATCTTGCCACCCATTGCACCCCACGACTCTGTCTCTAGAGAATATGCCATGTCTGCTGAGATTGCTACACTGGCTATAGAGAAGCCCTTTAAAGTGGACAGTACCTTGAGATCACCAAACCATTCACCAGTTCACACGGACTAAATAGAGTCCCAACTCTTACTCTTTTTTTTTCCTACAAAACCATATGAGTGATTTTGTAGATGACTTAAATGCTTATAATCATTATTCACCTTGTGTGCAAAAACACCTTGATTCCATAATTACAATTCTATTAATTGTATTCATGGTGCAGGTACGTGTACTGCCAAGTACTGCCAAGTATTTACAGGACAGTTGAGTTCATGTCAAGTGAGTCTGAAGCAGTTAACAGAATTTAATTTGTCATGTGCATGTTTTTCATGTTCTTATATCAGATTTTATGATTCTTGTCAGGCAAATTTTCAAGTAGAGGTTGGATAAAGGGCATTAATTGTTATCAAATAAGACTAAAAGTTTGACAACTACCAGATGATGATCGTACATGGACCTGATCATGTGTTCAATTCTAATTTTTACGGATCATTTGTATTTAAACTAAAAATGTAGCAGAAAAACAAAAACAAACCCAAAACATGAAAAGAAATAACAAATGAGCAGAAAAGGCAAAAAAAAAAAAATCATAAATGAATGTCATGGCAGAATTGCAATTTGAGCCCCGTTTTGGTGTTCTTCCTTTGGAAGCAAGCATTGTAGAAGTCCAGTTTGGACTTATATTCATTAAACAGTACAATACTAGATAAAGTCCATATAAATGCATTGTGTTGCAAGGGGTCCCAGTCATCATAACTATACCTGGCTTCAGTTTCTTGTTCTCAGAAGATTGTTCTTTCTTTTTAGTGCATCATGTGATTTTTGTGATTGAATAGTGCAAGTACAAGTGTGATGTGGAATTTTGTTGTTAGTGCATTGCCAAGTTTTACGTTTTGTCAACACTGTACATGTACAAAGTACTTCATGTTTCTCCTAAAATTGATTATTTCCAGTTTGTCTTTCGTTAGCCACAATGCCATAATAATGTCAGGAGAGAAAACGTGTTCAGTAAGTCTGCATACCCGTTTTCCTCGGCAATGGACTTGTCAATCTGAATTGCTAAATACAGACAGTAATAAGCTTTGCAGTGCAAGTTGATGCAAGATCATTATTAGTCACTAGAGGAAAGGCCAAGCATTTTCTCTTTCATGTAGATTATTTGTCACATGAAATCACCATGTTTTGACCTCAGTGTGATGGTATGATACAGTGTATTTAACATTTAAGGAACATATTCTGCTTGTGTTCTAGAGTGGAATTGCTGTGTTGGTATGTATTTGTTGAGACAATTTATTATAAATACATTTAAGGGCAACCGTGGAGGTTGATTTTCTGACACATTCGATTTTCAGATATGACGTTACACACCTTTTGTATAGGTGTACGAAATGTTCAATGCATACATGTAGTTATTGAGGAACAAGTAATGCATGTGTATGTGCTGCCATGTAAGTTTTGCACTTTAAAACAGAAGATGTTATTCTACGCTTGTAATGTGACAGTAAAGCAACATGCTCTTGTGAAATGTTCATAGAAATGGTTGAACTACCCTTGTTTGGTTGGGTTTTAAGTGAGCAAAATCGTAGGACGAAGAAATGACACATTCACCTAGCTTTTATTTTGTGTGCACCTGGCCTGCAATTGTAGCCCTATGGACAGTGCAAGATATTTTGGGTCCAGCGTGCAGTCATACAGTAATAACATACAGTTCCCCACAGATCCGTTTGCTTCGCATGTAAATTCATGTATCATTTTTATCATCATAGACAAGTCTGATAAGGATAGTGGGATCATGGACCCTAGGGTCCATGGTGGGATATATATGATATTTTAGTCCGAGAAATATTTGCTCAACTCCAGTAAGTTCCCTTGAAAGCATTTTTTTTTTACCCCACTCTACCCCATGAGTAACAAATTTAAAATGTATGCAACATTGTTGTTATAACATGAATTATACTCATTGATATTCTTGTCCTCCTAACATGTTGCTATGATACGCATGGCATCACCATTCCAATAACCTTTGTATAGCTGTATGCCTTTACCAACATACACTTGTGTGCCATTTGTGGTGTATGCTTCAGTGTACATTATATACCCAAGCTCAATGAAAACAGTGCACATTGTGTACAAGTACATTGATTGATGTGGTTTTTCATAAATAAATTATTATTAATGTTTTCTTGCCAGAATCTCAAAAGAATAACACACTGTAAAGTGGAAATTTGTGCAGTGAGAAATTTTTACACATCTTGCATAACATGAAAGGCTAGCAGGAAAGTAAAACCATGAAAGTATGTTTACATGTAATACGTTTATATTGTATGTCATATGTAATCTCTTTCATCCTGTGGAATTAAAAATATGCAAAATTGATTTTACCCAACTGAGCAAGAAAGAAAATACTCGTACTAAAATTTCCACTTTTACAGTAGCCCATGGCTCATAAAGAATGATTAATTGTCATCATGAGCATTTTATAATCTCACCTTGTCGGTGTATTGTAAAAATTTAAAAGTGTTAATCATGTTAAAACAGAGGCCTTGAAGTACATGTATTTTAACTTTACAGTGTACAGTGATTGCACTTTAAACACACTGGTATTCTGTATTATATCATTATGATAATATTTGATCACAAGCATTGTATGGACCTCCACCTCCAAGAATTTGGTTTGTTGGTTTTGTGGGGAGGAGGTGAAAAGAGATGTATGAGAGTGAATTCAAGCTCAGCATAAGGACTGGAAACATATTGCCAGGAATAAAGGAGTGTATCATACTCTTGAAGCAAAACAAAAAACAAAAAATCAATACAGCAATGGTCATTTTCTGTGTTTTTCATATTGTGTATGTATGCACATAGATTTTCTGTCTCCATTTTCTATCTCTATAGTATATACTCGGGAGTGCATTTACACACGTATACTGTATGCCTGTTTCATCTCCTTTGAACTGAAGTTAACTTTTTTTTTTTCATCCTTTATGTGTATGTGTGAGCTCACATGTACAAGTATTTTTGGAATGTGTATGGTGTGTGTGTGTGTGTGTGTGTGTGTAGGGGAAAAAGAGGATATGGGTATTTCTATTTGTTGTGTGTGTAGCAGGATGTGTGTAACAAGGGATTGTGTGTAGGCTTTGTAGCGGATGGATACCCATACATTTTCTACTTAGCTAGAACTACAAAATACTACTTTTTATTTGTCTGCGAATGTTCTCAGTACCTTTTATTGTATGTACTGCAGCTGTACATAGTACATGTATATTATATCAATATCTATCTATCTATCTATATATCTATCTATCTATATATCTATATATCTATCTATTCATCTATCTATCTCCTAGCATCTACACATGTATCTATATCTGTATCTGTACCTACATTATGCATACAGTAGATATCTGTCTGCTATCACACTATTATCTGCGTCTATGAATTTGGGAGAGTTGCGGTGAAAGTGCTGCGCAGAAATTGAGATTGATATGCTGGAGTCCTTGCTAAAAGCCGATGCTATACCACCACCTCGGCCGCAGGATGATTGAACTCCTGCTAATAATGCAACGTAACCTTCCCTTCAAGAGCAGACACCTCCACTTGCATTGTTAACACGTGATATGCCATCGCCATTGATCTTTCGTGGAGGTCGATAGTGGCTATATCGCTTACAATACATGTCAATCAGCCGAGTGAATAGGGCCGAACCGAGGGAGGTCCATCAAACTTTGCTGTATAGTCTTTCATCAAGGGAAATCGGAGTTCTCTTCTGATAAAATTGTCGTAATCGCACAACAAGCCAGTTCCACTTTGCGCATGAGCAGAAAAATGGTAATTCGTACCAACAGGCATGTTGGTGTTTGAATTCACTGGGATAAGCATCTGCGATGTAATAATTATTGTACTCCTTATAAATGCTGCTTGCCAACACATTCACCTGACAGCAAAAGTGGTATTTGGCAATATCGATAGAAAGAGATTGTTGATACATTCAATGTAAATTAATGAAATGGATGCTTTCCCAAGTGTTGATTGACGGATCATTCTGGTCATCCTTGTTTGAACAGGATTGATGAATCCCATAAATTGTTACGTAAAGCTTATGCCTTACGTCGCTCTGAAAACGAGTGAAGTGCCCCAAACCGACTGAGAAAAAACAAAGAAAGGTCAGTCGTACCAATGTGCCCATGAACTAACTCCGAACTGGTCTATTAGACAATTTAGTTTCAAGAAGAAAAAGAAAAAACAAACAAAAAACAAACAAAGAAATAAACAACACAAAAACAAATGAAAGTCAATTACTGATTAGTCCTAATTTGCTATTTTTTTTTTTACAATTGAGATGCCGAATTCAACAACAATATTATCATTTTTTATCATTGTGATGATGCTAAATGTTGTAGTTGTGATTATCATGATTATTATCACAAGAAGAAGATGAAAGCAATTTGGATCATACACAGTGCTGTCAGTGAATAATCTCCATCAAATTTATCATTGTGAGGTAATCAAGTGATATATATCATTCTCACATAGGAACCCCGATGTCTAAAATGCAAAAACAATAACTTCTAGTAGCAGCATCTATTTTTTTTTTTTTTTGGGGGGGGGGGATAGAAATTACAATTTTCATCATTACTGTACTGTCGAGAAAAATAGTTCCTGCAAAAAACACTAGTTTTCACTGCAGGTCCCTTATTTGGTATCCTTACTATCAGATGGAAATCAATTAACAAGCCATTTCATTTTTTTTTCGTAAAGCAAACTGAAATACTATTAAAATAGTATGAGCATACGCATTACATGTCACTATTCTCCCGACGTTGAAATGCATTATTCTCTATAATATATACCGTATAGTTATCTACATCTTGTGGTAAACAATTAATATTGTATTCTCACACCAAACAATGCGCACAGTTTGTTTCAGTGTATGTATAGAATTATTCAGTCACTTTCAGGGGCCACGGAACGGGGAGGGGGGGGGGGGGGCTGCAGCCAAAGCAGAAGATTCCGCACTCATATTCTTCCCGTCTAAGCGCGGCGGAGGGGGGGGGGGGGGGGGGGGTGGGGGGTCTTAACCTTGACACGCTCTCCGGCCGGTCTCGCAGCCCCCCCCCCCCCCCCACACACACACACACACACATACACACAGACACTGAAAAACTTTTGTGAAGGAAGACAAAATGTTCCGGTGACTATACATTATGACAATTTTCCGTACTTCCGGTCATTACGTCATCAGTCTCTGAGAAACCTATAGGCCTACTTTACAAGCTGTGTCTTTTTTTTTTAATTTTTCCCTCGTGGTTTACCTTATCATTTTTTTTTTTTTTGTGGCCAATTTAAATGGAACTTTCTTGATATGTATGGCTTACATTTTTTGCTTTTTCTTAGTATTGTTCCATCTATGTGTCCTTATTCATGATTTCATGTATTATGGAAAAATAAATCGAATCTTATCATACCGAACTATCAACATCATTGTCGTTCTCATCATCACCATCCCATCATTATCATCAATGTCATCATTATTATCGTCATCATGACATCACTATCATCAGCATCATTATCATCATCTTTTATTATCATTATCATTGCCATCGTCATTAAAATTCGATAACACCTGTTCTTAAATATCATTTCCATTACCACCCTCAAGACCAGCAATATCACGAATCATCATCGCCATCATCACAAATTAGTTATCGTCATCATTATCCTCATCGTTACCGTCACCATCTCCGTCGTCATCAAGAGCAGGAACATTCTTAACAGCAGGGTGCTTCCAATTTGAATAGGCATTTTTTTTTTCCGATGCCATGTTTGTTTGTAGCTGACATGTGAGTTCTTTTTTTTTTTGTCTGTTTGTTGTTGTTGGTTTTGAGTGTTGTTTTGTTATATTTCATTTAGTCGTTCATAATAATGTTCATGTACTGAGTGAGTACATAATTTTAAATGTATTCAGTTTGTAGATTCATCTCGAATGGTAAATCCGACATTGCCAGACTGATTTCTTTTTGTGTGTTTTTTTTTTTCGGGGGGGGGGGGGGGGAGGGAGGGGGAGGGGGTGGCTGTTTTGGTCAGGACTTCACACGTAAGTTTTACAGTGTCAAACTTAGACTGTTTCAAATTTATCGCGAGTTTTTATCATTACAAAAATGACACAACGGTTCTTTGAAAATTTGAAGAGTTTGTTTGCAAAAACCGATAAGTCCATTTTTGAAGATTTTGAAGTACGGTCTCTGTCATAAAGTACAAAATAATACCTTTTAAATGATATATTGGTCACCACATATAAAGGTACATTTTGGAAGGTATGGTCAAAAGAAGCACAAATTTTTCTTATTATTCTCTTTATTTTTCTTGACCTTTAAGCGCAAATATCTCCATTTGGCAAATATGGACTTATCGGTTTTTGCAAACAAACCCTTCATTTATATTCCATGGGAATTCGTCGTGTAGAATATGAATAATTTGAACTTGCAGATTGTGGATTTTTTCTTTATTTATTTTTTTATTTTTTTTTAGATTTCTGTGACATCATCTACAACATATATAAGATGAAGATGATTCGATGATGTCGTTGAATATAATGCCAAGATATATACTAACCATATCAAGCATGTCAAGGGAACATAGCATCAAATCCTCGTGTGGTAGCTATACTCCGTACCTGGATTGTGCTGTGACTTACTTCAACGATGGACAGCGAAAGAAATAACCCAAATTTCAGCTACATAGGCAGAATCACATTAGTTTAAATGAAAGTCCCATTCAGTGATTGCACAACAAACAATGAGAAAATACCATATCCCCACTGACCAGTGGATTTATTGGATGATACGAATAAAATAAGTTACATTTTCGTACTCTCCTTTTATCTCTGTTAGTTCTGTGGAAAGACTATACTCATGATATCTTTACAAGGTATTAAATTAGTCTTCCACGGAAGCACGTTAAAGTGTGAACGGCTTATTTCCAATCGTTTTCACTAAATAACTAAATCTCTTGAGAAACATTGATACCAATATTTATCTGACTACTATAAATTACTGGCAGGACTGCAAAAAAATAGGCATTCAAAGCGTTGAAAATAAACACCTCCCCAAATTGATATTTACCATAAGGTAAAACTCTAGGATCAATAACACATAAGAACAATAAGAGTGGGTATTCTATTTTGTTGAAGTATCGACAGTCATTATGCAAATATTCATTTGATCTGTTCGGCTAAATATATATTGCTTATTTCCAACCCATCAATCAGACTCATGTGCCAAAATAATCAGCCAGAATTTAGTAGATTGTAACAGTGCTAGGTAGACATGTTGTGAAGAAGACCAAGGAGCTATAGCTCCTTGAGAAGACTAAGTCAAGATTTTGGTCCGCAGGCCACATGTCCATCCTGGCTCTGGATATTCTAGCAAGGACAGATTAGGTTGTATAGACCAACATGATGTTAAAGCGTGGTGATGTTTGGACCTCCGTCATAATATTCGGGTGCACGTTACGAGACCGACACCCACAAGTCATACAGCCCACGAGTCATACAGCTCACAAGTCATACAGCCCATGAGTTATAAAGCTCACGAGTCATACAGCCCATATAATAGTTCGACACTAAGCTAACAAGGCCCATGAGACCGACACACTAAGCCCCGTGTTGTATCTGTTGAACTCGTGGGCTTTATTTGCCTAGTGTCGAACTCATGGGCTGTATGACTCGTGGTTGTCGGTCCAGAGGGATGACCCCTAATATTCATATGTTAGCATAATTATGATCTCTTCCCCTCCCAAATTATAGAATGAAGTGCATTAATTTTCTCCTTTGGACCGAGATTGAAACTTTTTAAGATCCTCTTTGGGTGATAAGGGAAAGTAAAAACACAAATATGCCTCCTTGAAACCCTTTGAGAAATATCATTTCCTCACGGAAACATTTTATTCAACATGTTTAGGAAGTAAAGGCTCTATATTTTTTTTTTCACAACGATAAACCAGCCAAATACTGCTTGGATGCCGGAGTCTGGAACAATTGAAAAGATGGACAATAAATGAAAGAAAAGCGTTGACAGACAACAAAAAAACCATCGTGATTGACGAAATATGAAATATTAAAGAGACTGAAAAATATAAGCATAGTCTACAGATATATATAATTGAATCAGACGAGGCAGGTACTGTTGATCAGTCATTAAGTGCTTCAAAATGTGTAAAATGCACAAGATCCACCGAAACTTGTTCTAATCAGTTTCGTAACTGCGGGAACTCTGCTTTGCAAGTGACCTCAACTAGGACTTATTTCGTACTTTAACAATAATGATTACGTCACCTCTTTGAAGAAGCTGCCTCATCTAAAAGTATTAGAAAATGCTCCCTATTTTTTAACATTTTTCTATTGAATAATCTTCATTAACAGAATTGATTGATGATTGAAGATATTGCGACGATATGATGTGATTCCATCGTTGAAACTTGTCTTAAAGAAAAATGATTTTTATAGAGTACTGCCAATCTATTCTTGTCATAATTGGGACTAAAAAATTGATTAAATTGTTATCTTTGAAAATGTTCAAGCCAAATGTATGACACGAGAGAACAGTAAATGACGTCACAATAACTCGAGAACAGAAGCATGAAGTCTACGCTTCTTTCTGCTCGAATAGATCAGATACTAGGAATTATTGCTGTTATGAAGCAACCAGCACTTTATCGATTAATTACAAAAGACGACAACATCCAATGACAGCGACATAGACTCCCATAACAAACTTTGCGGTTCTAGTTTGCAAGCCCTCTCTTGTAAATTTCAACTACGACATTTAGCATCTAAAAGTGCATACCGGCATTGAATAAAAGATTGACTTGTACGCCGAAAAAAAGGTTAAACCAGTATATCTTCAAATAATACAAGTCAGCTTGAAATATTCATTCTCTCAGATGCTAAGAATAATTCGAGATCAACGGCTCTTACCTCGTCTAGTGACTTTGTATACCTTCACTAAAATGAGTTTCAACCACCATAAAAAGGTGAAAGTCTTCTAATCTCGTTTTTGTGCTGGGGAAGCATAGTTCGATTTTTTTTTTCACATGTTAATCATAACAATGATGATAATAGCTAGTTTTTATATAGCGCATTTCAGTCCTGGTAAGAATTTCTATTCGCTTTACAGATTATCATTATTATCAAGGTCACCGGATACATTATTTCCAACCTGCACTGACAGTGCTCACTCTCCACTCCCTGGGGAGCATTCCAGCCAGTCGCAGCCATTTTACAGGCGTGTACATGCTGATGAACCTTGGTCAACCAACAAAATCATTCTCATCCCACCGGGTACCCATTTATACTCCTGGGTGGAGAGCAGCAATGTGGACAAAGTGCCGTACTGAAGGGCAAACGTATCGGGCTTTGTTGGGCTCGAACCCACGAGCCAACACCACGCTCATGGTTGTGATTCAGAAACGAGCGCTCTTATCCACTCGGCCACCATACCTCACTATGATCCTATCATGGTGGCACTGCTCACCTAAACTGGCAATATGTACAGGACTACAAAATAGCGGCACTTTTTTGCTGTTGTTAATGTGAGGGAAAAACGTAATGATGGATATAACCATATATCTATGTGCATTCTCTGTTCTCATAGTAAAGCCACCGCAAAAATTATAATGAATCTGTTCTAAAAATATTCTCACCTACAAATTTGCGATTAATGAGAACAAAGCATCTTCATTAGATAAGCAACAGATTTCCAAGAATAGAATATGAGCTAGTATGCAATGAAAATGATGTAAATGATGTAAATTACACATGATGCAATGACCCTTAACCTCAAATAAACTAGACTCTGACATACAGCCTTTTCATTGTGCCTTCTAAAGCACCAATGTCGGCGAAAACATGAGTAATACTTTGAAAACGGATGGAGCGTAAAGTTACGGCTACCTGCGCCTGGAGTTTTTCTAAAATGACATACACAACAAAGCTTTTTGGCACACACATACACACTATATCGCCAAATGTAATAAAAGATCGTTCATGTGGCATGACTTTTATCGCATTCAACCCGTACTATATATTAACTGTCATATTCTTTTTTATTCACTGTATTTTTTTTTGAGCAAGTATTGAAGTGAGACTACAAGAAATAGTAAACTATTTTGCTCATCTCTGCTCACCTCAATCACCAAAATTCATCCAACCCTATGCCTCTCAGTGACAGTCACACTTCTATCACTATTGCGATAAATAATCTCTGCAAATATGCTTACCGACACGAAGCTAAAAACAACTTGACAAGGCTTTATGACATTTTATTGTTCATCACATTTGCCATTGCGGTTTCTAATGTAACAAATATGTATACTAATAATTATTTCAAATATCGACTAAAGCAAAGCTGGTCCAACATACGCAAAGGCCATTAAAAGACGACAAAATCTGCGACGAAACAAACCGTACATTTTTTATTTTGTTCGGCTTCTGTCCGATATACGCGGTTATAGGACAGCAGTCCACTCTGTAAAAAAGGCTTCAGTGTAGATCACCGATGAACTGATCACGGGTAGCTTGCGGCAGACATCGGGTCTCGAGTAACGGTAGAGTTAGAAGGCCTCCAGCGTTATTTACAGTTTTCCTCTGTAAAGTAAAAGGAAGAGAGAATGGGGGAAAATACATCTCAGAAACGTTTGCTACCGTGATGAATAGTTTCAAATATTCTGAAACAATGTCATTATAAGGGATTATACTGGCTAATATCTTTTACATTATTTCTGAGGTTTTTACTAGGTAGCAAAAAAAATATCTGATTTAGCTTCTTTGTGTAATTAAAAATGTTTTCAGAAAAAATAGACTTATCTCTTGTACATGATGGGTAATGATAGCAGCAGAAACATCGTTTCTCACATTGATACAATATGAAATAATATAATTCATGATTAAATGATGTGTTACCGATATGATACGATATGACATAAGATGAAATATTATGTTCATATACATATTTTTACATTTATAAACATCTTATAATACATGTAAACCTATATAAACTAATATAAACATATAAAGTATGTACTATACAAATTATATATATATATATATATATATATACAAATATATATGCGTGTGTGTGCGTATTATTATTATATATATATATATAATATATATATATATATATATATATATATATATATATATATATATATGTATTAACCTACTCACATAGACATAAGGTAATCCGTCCTATTGACATGGATGGCTTTCTCTCTCGGCACAGGGACGTGGGCATCATCAGTCTCCCATAGCAACGGGGAGGACAGGAAGATGCACATGCTGCCAATCGTGACGATGAAGATGTACACCCATAGAAACAGACGGTCTATCACCATGGCAACGTAGTGCCATTCTGCCTGGATCTGCGAGAGGGATGCACGAAACGGTTTTCAGTATGATCAGTACAACGGCGTTTGAATGTCCACGTAATATTCACCAGTCATTCATAAATAAGGCAAGGATATGTCTTTCCATCATAATGATTAATCAGAGAGGTCATTGCAAAAAACAAACAAACAAACAAAGAACAAACAAACAAAACCATGCCAATTGATATCAACCCATGTGTGCTTACAGTTCCCTGCTATCGTTCCCACTCATTCATAGTTTTGAACCACAGGAGCATGAATGTCATTTCCTAGCATGCGCCTCTAGGCATCCTTCCACCTTCAAGAAATCCCAACAGGACTATTAAAGCCATTTTCGTTCAAATCACTGCAGAGTTTAAAAAACCTGAGGTAACATTCGATGTTATATATATATACTTTTAATTGATAGACCAAAAACTGCACGTTTATTACAGTTTTAATGTACAAGCACATGAGTATTTTGAGATATGGTGACGACATGATCTCCTTATCTAATTTGCAAATGCTGTTGAAATCTATGTCACTGATTTGCGAAAACAAAACTTTCTATATTTCCATATTTTCAATGATTATGTTGGTAATTATTATTTTGCAAAAAAAAATAACAATGACATGTAGACCTGTCACTTACAGAAATGTGAATTTGTTTCATGATTTATAATGTATACATCAAATCGATGATCTTTCGATGTGTGATTGATTGAAATCTTTTATTCTGCGTACTTTTCGGTCCTTGTCCTCGTCTTTGGTCCTCTCCACGATGTAATTAATGAATTCCAGTCCCTCCTTCAGTCTCGGCGGAGTCTTCCCGTTGTCGCGGATGCGCTTGAGGTCGACGTTGGCGTCCATCAACATCTCCTCCTCCGTCTCGTGCGTGGGCCACTCTCCGTCAACGCTCAGGTTGTGGATGGTCGGGAGGCCGTCGGGTCCCGTCGTCATGCAGCCGCCTCGCTGTATCACGCCTCGGAGGTATGGATGACGGTTGAAGCATTGCCTGTCCGCGTCCGAGTTTCGTCCGTACATCTTCGTGGGACAATGAGAATAAGAGAGGAAAGAATTATGCAAGAGTGATATAGTAGTGAGCGATTCAAATCAATATACAGAATTGAATCACTGACAAGTGTCCTCAATTTGGGCCTACGAACTGATGCCAACTCTTTATACGGCCATGGTGCAACTTTTACCTTGATCCTCATGTTTAACAGATTGCGCTATGTGATTGGAAGCAAAATGGCTGATGAGAATCTGTTGGGATAGTTCTATTTCATAACAAAACTTAAAGGAACTGCACAGTACTGGTTGAGGTGAGGATTCAGCTTGTAACGTTTTGCGAGATATTTAGAAACCATTCTATATGAGATGTTAAAGAGCATACAATTCTAAGAGGAATCAAAAGTTTATTTGATGAAAATCGGTTTTGAAATTACTGAGATATCTAAAAACAAGGTAAACCAAAGAGATCACTAAAAGTCGTGGCCTGTCAATTCTATTAGAATCGCTGTTTTTGGATGTCTCAGCCATTTCATGGCCAATTTTCATCAAATAAACCTTGAATCTTTCTTGAAATTACAAGCTCTTTCATATTTCACAAGAGATTTCTCATTATCTCACTCAAAATGTTACAAACCTGAATCATCACCTCAACCAGTACAGCCCCTTTAATATGAAATAGAATGGGGGAGGGGGGGGGGAGGGCAAAGGATAGGGTTTTGTTCTTATCCCCTAACCATCCTAGTCAGCTGGACGTTGTTGCTGTTTTCGACCTCCTGTTGGTCCGGTGTCGGGTAGAAAAGCTTGTAGTTGTCTGGCCGCTTCATGTTGAGGTACGGCGGCAGCAGCTCGATGAAGATTGTCCGCACCCAGGCTGGCATGGTGTGCGTCATGGCTGACCGATGGAACAGGTTGATGATGATGACCGTAACGGTGATCGAGACGCTGACCATGGCCATGGAGAAGAGGAGGTAGACGCCGATGAGCGGGATCGAGCCGGACGTCGTGGGAATCATCTCGGCGATCAGGAGTAGGAACACGATGAGGGCCAGGAGAATGGAAATGCAGAGAGTCACCTGGAAAGACCAATCACGGCGAAGAGAGTATGAGTAAGGATCTTAACTAAAAAATATCGAAATAGATACAAACATCAGTGGACATGGTTGATGAGTTCAATCAAATTACAGCTCTAACACAAAGTGATAAATGTGAGATAAGTATCAGTGTACATAGCCGTTACATCCAGTAGCCATTAAAGATAGATGGATTTTGATGGCGTCATTAAGTCAAGTTCAGGGGCAAAGTGATACACAGTTTTGTTTTGTTTTTTTCGCAGCACTCCCATTCGATACATCTTAGTCGGTTGCATTCTATGACTCGGGCGAAAAGCCAGACGAACAAAAAAAAAAAAAAGACAAAAATAATCCCAATTCCTAAGGGTCGATCAATCCTAACCATTCACAAAACTCCCGAAATTTTATGATGTAAATGCGAACGGCAGCTGTAATTGTTTAGTTACACTTTATATTGGAAGTGTGACCCTAAACACTCTTCTGATTTAACAAATAAAAATGTAAGTCAAGTTCAATGTGAATCAGTCTACACTCTGTCAGTGGCCTTTCCTGTGCCAGTGGGAGTTCCAACCTCTCACCTTTTCTCCGCAATTGGACGGGACGTAGAAGACGAAGATGGTGAGGAAGGTGATCATGATACAGGGGAGCACAAAGGTCACGATGTAGAAGAGCGACTTCCGGTGCAGCACGAACTGGAAGGTGAGGTCGACGTAGATGTAGTTGTCGCAGCACGCGTATTGCAGCTTGTGTCGCTCAATGGGTGTCTCCACGATGTCCCACTCTTGGTTCTCCCAGTAGCGTTCGAGACCGACGTAGGCCGAGATGGGCTGCAGGTCGATCTTGCTGTAGTCGTGGGTCCAGGAGCCGAACTTGAGGGGGCAGCTCTGCTCATCAAAGGGAAAGTTATTGATGTGGATGAGGCAGGAGCTACGGTAGACAGCCGGTGGGAACCAGTCCACTGTGCCGTTTGGATACACCTGCGTCATGGTCAGCTTATCTGTGGTGTAGTCACCCCCGACGCTGAATATAGCAAAAATAGAAACAGTAAGAGTAATAGTAAAAGTAATATTAAGAGCCATAGTATTAGTAATTGGAACAGCAATAGTAATAGTCATAATAGGGTAACCCTAGTCATGACAATGATGATAATTATAATGGTCATGATAGTGATAATAATAATAATGATAACATCAATAATGATTATTATTTTTATCATTATTATTACTGTAATTATCATTTACTATATTTTCATTATTCTCATTATGATCGTAATTGCAATAGTAGTTTTAAAAAGATCACAACAATGATTCCATTTTGCTTTACTCATAGAAGCCCCATCTAGGTAATCACTCCTCTTCCAGAAGACATATGTCTGATGTTATCATTTTCGCCAAGATTGTAAATTCATTGGAACACCTTTGTCAAAATGCCACACACCAAGATTAAAAGACCTTTTCCAATGATTAACGAACAATTTCCACATCATGATTAAATTTCCTTCAATCAATCGAGTAGAATCAGACGAACAGAGTGTTATCGATGTCATCAAAATGAAAAAGAAAAGAAGTTACAAAACATCTACGGACGATAATATCAAAACAATCCATCTGCAAATAAAATGAGGTCAAGATGTGATGTTCAAATAATCTACACAACTATATCCATTCTATTACTTTAAAAATTCCAATTATAAAATTCGATCACGAAACACATTTTGTTTGTGTTTGTGATAACCTACCATAATATGATAACCTTTAGAGAGAAAGTAATGTGGTAGCTATATTGTTGACCAGAATATGTTTCTCAGGATGTTTTCTTTCACAAACCAACGGTAGAAAGCTGTGCGTAAATGACATAATCTATGTATATTCCATTGAAAGTGCTACGCGAAATCGAGCCGGCACGGATGACGTCATTCATGACATGCAAGCTTACTTGTTATACAGGACAATGTCCGGTCTCCATAGCAGGTATATGGGAATGTGAAAGGTAGTGATGTTGCCGTAATCGGCCGGATTCCACTCGAGACGGTAGTCTGTCCATCGCTGTGCAGCACATTGACAACAGACACGAGAGAATATAAAACAGAAAGAAATAGTCCACAAGTAAACGATTGCGTCATATGGGTATATGAATTGTCAGAATTGTTCGGCAATATCGAATGATGATATTATTCGCCCCTACATCTCGTGTTCTCCTAATCATATATCGATTTCTGATCTCGTGATGTTTGCTTTCCGTGCACGCTCCTTTAACATACTGTTGTAAATTAAATGTAAATAAATTGTTGGTTCGTCAGCCGGCACATTTATAAGGCGCAAGAGTTAAACTAAATCCGCAATCCTGTGATTTTTCATTTCGTCTCAATTGCTTGGCAGTTTATTCAAATAATTATCTATACAACAAAATGCATATATACCACTTTCTTAGCTTTCCCAAAAACTAGGTTGAGCAATGCACTGAACCAATTATACATGTATAACAAAGTACAAGGCCAAGAATGTATGTAACAACAAACAAACGTAATCAAATGTCCAGATACTCAACAAACGTACAATATTCTTTCAAAATATTTCCGAAATGTTTTCAGTAAGCACGGCACGAAATCTTTTTCAAGAGGGCACCTAACTTACATGAATTTTATCAAAGATAGTGGGGACAGTCGGGGTCAAAGCTTATAATCATCACTATACTATATATATCAACCACTCGATCCCCAAAGTCTGACCGTTACACCATCTGCACTGGAAATCTGGTTTGGCATGAACACAAATTCCTCCCCCTCCCCCCTCCACCACCTCCCCCTCAAAAAAAACCCAACAACAACAACAACAATAACAACAACAACACACACACGCAATTCTCAAACAATGTTTGCATGATTGCATCATTTTCATACTACTCTCAGATAAGGTGTCATCTCTGCCGATCGTTAACGGTACAAAGTTGCACAAGATCGGCAGAGATGACACCTTATCAAACCCTGCATCACATTGTGGAAGACTGCCACCTGCGGAAGTTCCCAGGAGGGCTTGAAGAACTTGCTCAAGCAAGTGATGCTGCCCTGAACTGGATCCGCAGCTTAGATATCAACCTACACAAGGCTATAACCCTCACCCACCCCGTTGTATTGCATCATACGACAGAAGAAGAAGTGAACGGCACTTCAATCGAAGATCACACTAGTGATGTCGAACACTCACCTGTCTCTGCCATAGGCTGGTCGTCATCACTTGATTTCTTTCGTCCTGCACATTAAAAACAAGACGAAACAACAACAACAAATTATGATTGTGCCAATTCAACCTCGCAATATATGCACGATCACGAATAGTCAAGTTTATGGTTCTTTACATGTTCTTCGGGGACTCAGAATATCTGTCCATTTTATGTGCAATTTAGATAACGTTGTCTTATCTCCACTATGATTATGCACCTCAACTTGCAATTTTGAATTCAACCAATTAAGTAGAAAACTACGCCACAATGTATAATACTCCACACAACCTTTCTACTACAGAATTGAATCGGAAATGCTTTCCCATATCAAGTTGTCTTTGCTAAATGTAGTATTTCAAACAATAGCACAAGTTTATTGAGATACGAAGGGAAATGAAGAAATTTTGAGGTTTTACATATTTTAATGAAAGTGATATTGTCGCTAACAATCAAGCAAATTAAATTTGATGAAGTGATAATGTCTCACATCAAAGCTTTCCTGCCTAACATCACTCTACCGTGTTTTGACAACAATTCAACAATCAATTGCAAGCCTTACATCCAACCAGTCCTGTAAGCCATCAACAATGAATTATTACAATATATTCTGCATAATGTCTGATGAAGATATAATATTTGTTTTTCTTGACTCCATTGAAAAATATTGGAAAATCGTGTAAAGGTTCATGAGAGACATGTTTTATAAATTCATGATATCATCACCTTATCTATACTTTGCAATATGCGATTGACATTATTGCGTTCTATCAAAATGTCAGCATTTTCTTATTAGAAGTCCAATTGAGGGAACTTTACTACCATTCTGTTTGTTTTCCCTAAATGTTCCACATACACCTTTCAGTAAACTGGAAAATGGAATGAAACTTGAATTTTAACTTGTTTACCTTCTGCCATTTCTATATCTGGACTCTTCGTGATGTTTATAATTTTGTACAGTGGTATATCTTCACAAAGTTTACGGGCCGTGGAATCGTCAAGTTTTCATAGTTGTTAAAGGGGCATTCCAGACGATTTTCATATCACATATTTCATATAATGGAGTACATAAATCGACAGATCCGTGTGCCGATTTGTGGAATTTGTTGTGGTCCTTGAGCAGAGAAACCAATACTCTGAAAAATCTTAAAGAAATTACACTGAACAGTGTTGATAACTTACGAGCCTCACATATTTCAGAAATGTAGCAGTGTAATTCCATTACAATATACTGCTTGCTTAACAAGTTCACCTGTGTAGAATCTATGCATGACTTCTTCTTTTGTTCTGCTTCCTTGAGTCCAAACTCATGCATTCTTATGGTGAGGCTGCCATGTCATAATCCTTGTTCATTGCAATTTGTTTGAAAACATTCTTATTCTCTCATCCCAATCACTTTAAATTCTGAAACTCTGTACTCGGTATAACTGATTTATATTTATTCAAATATAAAAGTCTGAAAATCAATTTATGGACTGTGATGGGGAGATGCTCACGTGTTCGCGTTTCCGTATTTCTAGTCGTAATTGAAATTACTTGACGTTGACGACTCATATGGCTCGCGTTGTTGTTGTATAAGGTATACACAGTTGTATGAAATGTTTTCCTACACCTGCCTATACTGTTCTCATATATTAATTTAATCAGACAGAATGGAAGACCATAATTAGTTGGTTGATTAATTAATAAACACACGTAAGTTTGATGACGACAATCTCGACTCCTTTTGTTATTAAACATTGACATTATCTGAAACCCCCAAGAAGACAGGCTTGATGGATTTAAAGTATAAAATTTATATTCGTATATTTGTATTCGTAAATTCGTATTTCTGATTACACACAGCTAGTTACAACAGCTATATGTTATCAGAAAATTTTGAAACATGTTAAAGGTACCCGATTCTCACGTTTGCTCATATTACTTCATTGTTACGATGTCAATGAGCAAATTGTCAAAAAAAATCACAGTACCCGTTCACGTTCAATACTACATGTATACGACCTTAAAATATCTATTGATTTTACGTGCGTGAAAACTTATATATCCTGTACCGTAGACCATGTGTGCGTGCAATTCTCGCCTTTTCCACCATAAGAACGGTATTTTTCTTCGACGAGAATGAAATGAGGGCGGGCCTGTTAGATGGGAGGAATGACAGTCCCTTGGCTTGCAAAGAAAACAAGTTACAGTGGGTCGCGGGAGAGTGATTACGGGGCAATCTTGTGTTCACCCCCGGGAAGTGTCGGCTGAAACAACACGCGCGGATCGAACCTTGCCACGCAGGCGCGGGGCTATTTTTGTGTCGAACTGGGCCCTAATTTGTTTATGCTGATTATAATACCGACGAGTCCGCTCTTCTAATTGTACACGTTTGGCGCGCTAACCAAGCGAACGCAACGGAGATTAATTCCGCCAAGGCGCCTCCTCTATTGAAAAGCGATATTGGGTTGTCTTGTATCGAATCCTCCAAAATGCTGTATATTGGGAGAGAGAGGAAGAGAGCGAGTTTTCCCGTTCTTCTCAATTCTCCACCTCTCTTTCCTTCTTTGGATCACCTTCACTGAAGCCAAGAAGTTTGGTATGTACATTACGCCATACTCGGCAGAGTATGTTCACATCTAAAGTTGAAAACGCTACACCAACATTAACGTATGTATGATATGACACTCAAGAGAATCAAGAATCGGTATAAAAGGGTTTCTGCGCATGAAGTTGCTCAGGCTGCCGCCTATGCAAACGTAATAGTAAGAGAATACATCTGCTATGTAGCAGATAATGATCTTGAATAAGAGAGTCAAATTCGAGGGTCTTGTCAGTTTTTAACAAAAATTCTCTAAAAATGCGTGAACACACACACACACACACAGAAAAAAACCCAATACAATTATGTTGCCCAATTTGGAATGATTATCATTTGAAGCTGCAGCAAAGAATCAATTGTAATACTTGTATTACTATTACTTGTACGTTTCTGAAACATTAAAACGTATCTTTACGATGAAACGAGCTTAAAACAGGGAAAAAGATGATTACAATTCATACCAGGCAGAAAATAAGCAATATCCGAAAGCACGTTTTTATACGAGATCATCGATTCTGAAGTTCTTAAAGGGATGGTATGGTACTGGTGGAGATGAGAATTGGACTTTAAAATTTTTGCAAGATACCCAGAAAACACTTATGACATAGTTCAGAGCATACCATTTTAAGAGGAATTCAAAGTTTATTTGATGAAAATCTGGTTTCGAATGACTGAAACATCCAAAAATAAAGTAAAACAAAGCTATAGTGTGGGTCCCACACTTTATTAGAATCGCTCTTTTTTGGATATCTCAGCCATTTCAAAACCAATTTTCATCAAATAAACTCTTTAATTTTTCATAAGAGGTTTCTCATTATCTCAACAAAAATGTTAGAAGCCTGAAATTATGTCTCAACCAAAACTATACAATCCCTTTAAGTATAGGAGCATGCGAATTTCAGTGCAGCATACTAGGCATTTTATATGCAGCAATATGGAAGATCAGTGCTCGTTTGTTGTAAAGTTTGATGGCATAGCGTCATCAACGACAGCTTTGCGAAAGGTTGACAAACATTGTACTGGAACTAAGACCCCCCCCCAAAAAAAAAAAAAAAAAATGTTATAATAACAAGAATAGCTTCCCTTTGCAACAATATTCAATACGGTCGAAATGAACTTTTTGTTATTATGATATTATATATGGCCTACTTGCCAAGCACGCAGGAGAGACTGAAACTGAAACCTGACCTAGTTATGCTAAATGTTATCAAAACGTTTATGACTGCACATTCGGTGTTATTGCGCGACTTTTAAATGTTTTTTTTTTCTTTTTATAGAAGCTTCATAATGCATATGAGCACTTAATTCGCTAACACAAATGCTTTTACAAAACCACCAGAATCAGTGAATGAGAGTAATACCGGCAACGTAATCCAAGCTTCTATAAGTCTGCATGAATCCTCTCATTTTTTTTTTTTTTTTTTGTGTGTGTGTGTGTTATAAATGATATCCATTTCACCATTGCATGCTTGTTATTGAAGTGATTCATGTCCGCATACTAAAAAAAAAAAGGCAATCACTAAAGTATAAATGGTGTACAAACATTTCGATTTTCATTCGGCATATTCGCTTCCCAGCTCCGTGCTGGTTCAGAACATTCACTCATTCCTTTCGCCAGGCAGTAAATGTTTGATTATCGTCACCTTCCGTTGAGATAGCGGCGGCCGAATTTGCCCTTAATATTAGCAGGCGAGTCAACAGATGGACGAGATGCCGCGGCTCCTCATTGCATGTACTAGTCACAAAGAGAAAGTTTTGTTGAGAAGAAGGACTCGCATTTTGTGCGTCAGCGTGTATAGATTGTTAGCAACCGAATACCTAGCACTCGTGTTTCCTTCCAGACAGCACAATCCAATATCTCCCTCCAGGAATGTGTAGCAAGGAACGGGACACGTCACAAAAAGAAAGCTTGCCAGTGTGTGTGTCTCTGTGCGTGTGCGTGTGTGTGTGTGTAATCTGACCTGTCGGAGCAAGTTGCTTTGTAAACGTAACATTGCCTCAATCTTCCTGTAAGAAAAAAAAAAGAAGAGAGAGACGTGGTCACGTGATACATTGTTTCTTTAGACACTCTATTCCCGATGCGTGATCAGAGAATAGCCAAATGCTAATAGCAGGGGAGGATCACGAGTAACTGGTTTGGCTCAGTGGATCAGACCATGGGCTGTCAATCATGAGGTCCGTGGTTCAAATCTCCTGACTGCAGTGCTTGTACCCCATGGCAAGGTACTTTATTGTATCCTCGTTTGTTTGTTTCATTTCCATCTGAGAAGATGGCTGGACAGCCCACATTCAGCTGCAATAGCTGGTCTTCCATATGGGGTCCAGTTGGATGTAAAGCGGGACCCACTTCAGCGGGTTAAACACCCTGCTCTTTGCGATGAATAAATGAGGTGGGATCTTTTACGTGCATGAGTTGTGACTCTCTAACACACGGGACCTCCATTTATAGCCTATCCGAGGGACAGAGTGTTTTGCCTAATAATAGAGGGGACGGTATGATTACAAACAACATTGCTCAGTGCGACCCGGGAATCGAACCGGGGTCCTTTAATGATCGTGAGGCAGACGCGCTACCGACTGAGCTTTTAACTCCCCGCCCTCCGTCGGTCCGTCGGTCGGTCGGTTTTGCTTGCATACAAGCGTCAATCTCCCTTAGTGGCCACAAAAAAAAAAAAGCTAATGAATTAATTCAACTGAATTGAAAATTATTAAATAGGGAGTATATGGATGCTGCGTATTTTTAAAGTGCTTAAACCACCCTTTAGTGAGTCATTATGAAACTAACATCGATGTCAAAACAGTCCATCAAAAACGATGTCAATATACCATCATTTCGCAGAACATCAATATAACATAATATGGCTGGTGGATACACCATTGTCTTCAACCTTTATACAACGCAAAGAATGTGAGTCAAATCTTCTAAAATTTTCCATGTCATTCTCGAAGGTATTTAACAGTTTCTGTCTCAAAGTTTATCAGATCCAACTTTCATGTGATCCAAACCTTCCGATAAATAACTTACCCTGTTCTAAAGAGACAAGCGGCAACTGATTTGCCTCGAAGAGCCCATGACAAACGCACGGCTTTGGCAACGAGACATCACAACACAACAGAATACCCTCTTCACACTTTAATTTTATGCTCAAGACCAGTTTGTGAAGTCCAAGGAATGAGGCCATGACGGAAGTGGGCTCAAATGACCATAAGAGGCCCTTAAGATAATACGCATGGCCTTCTTCACAAGAGGGTCACTTTATACTGTCTTTTTGGTAGTACGATGGCTGTGGAAAAAGACAGTGGAATGAAAAATGGCGGCTATGAATAGATGGAAAACATCTCCAGCGTTACGCACTTTCAGGATCTTGAAATCAAGACGTTTTGAAGTGGCCAGTAATGGGATATAGTGAGCAATGGTGAGTAGTGGAGCAGAGCCCCGCCGCATTGCAGTGTCTATAGGAAGATTTCCTTCTTCCTTTGATCGTAACATCTGACTTTAAATGGATGATATCGTCTTGCTTAAGATGGGGATTCAGGTTCCAATTTTTTAGCGAGATAATTACAAACCGTTTATAAGAAATTTGAAGAGCACACAATTCTAAGAGGGATTAAAAGTTTATTTGATGAAAATCGGTTTTGAAACGGCTGAGACATCCAAAGACAAACCGAAGGAAAGCAAAGAGATTCCAAAAGGCGGGTCGCATTTTTTTTTCCAATAATAAAAGTACGTTTTCAATTCCCCTTACAGTCTTAGGATCTTTAGTGTTTCATTATGTAGGTTGCTTCCCAAAAGTTAAATCAGAATCTCCATCTCAACCAAAATTATACTATTCCTTGAACTGTTTAACAATACTTAAACTTCGAAACATTTCAGGTACACGGTCCCTCGTGATTTCGTTTAAGTATTAATCTATGAAAAAAGGTGATGTTCGTCATTCCTAAGGTTCGTTATTCCGGAACACACAAATTTTCTATACATGTACCTCGATGCTCGTTAATTCGGTTCATATTGCAATGTTATTCCGAAGGTTGTAATTAATCCAAATTCAGGTTTATTGATCCAAAAATGACATAAGATTTGTTAACATTACGAAGTCTTGTTAATCCAAAAATGAAAAAAAAAATGTTATTCGGAAAATTCGTTAATCTGAAAATGAAATACCGTTTTATGTTTTTTTATTCCGACATCGAACCAACACGATGATAAACAGTGTCTCTAAAACTACGGATACATGATCTTCTCGAAACTTCTTTAGCAGTTTTAGTGTTTTCTCTTAAACTACGGATACATGATCTTCTCGAAACTTCTTTAGTAGATTTAGTGTTTGAGTATTAAAGGTACTAGCCCACATTTGCAAACCCACGAAAATCAAAACTGCATAAAACAGGTCCAAAATGACTTCAAGTACAAGTTATAACAGTAACATACCTCACCTGTTGCTCTTTGTCTAAAACATTCGATAAAAGAGAGAAAATCATCGTTTTAAAATCAAATTTCAAACCGGGTCAACCCGACCAAAAATCGAATTACGAGCGCGGGCTAGCTACGCACATTAACTTACACATGAATTGTATCGCATGGATGTAGTACGTGCGTGGACCGGAGCTAGCGAGCGTTTTTATACGCATGCATACGGTGCATTTTCATTTATTTTTATGAAAGTAACGGACTAATTGGAACGAAATTTTGCACAGGTGTTACTACAAACATACCTAAACTCCATGCTAACTATGAGACCAATTGCTGCAGGTTTACAAATGTGGGCTAATACCTTTAACGCATTCATTTTCCCCTTTTCTATACATCATGAAGGCTTGATTCTCTCTCGGTCAGTCTGTTCCCTTGCCAAGAAATTGTGACAACGTGCTATTTTTCTTTCGGAATTGTGCAGGTTACTTATACAAGACAGAGGAGTTTTCATCACTTCTTGGCCTAGCAGTCATTGCCTTAACTGGCTTGCTGAACCCAAGAAAGACTACGCCATTTTTTCTTCAATCATTCGAATCGTTATCCTAATACCACGCAGAAGAAACTGAAATTAGCAAAGGGAAATCTTTTTGAATTCATGTATTTATAGGACCTCAGACTGACTCTGAAATATAAAAGTACGATATCATAGATTCCTTCCGGCAGCTTGAAATGCCGATTTCAAGACTTCACCGATGACTGAGTATTATAAGTAATGTTATCATTATACAATCATGAACTGAAATTCACTTGTTTACAGCAAACACTGCAATCTAGTTAAATACCTCAGCTTAGCCAAACAGTGCGCGTTCATCGTTTACATATGTAAAAGCAGTAGTAAGGGCAATGAGCAACTATTTTAAAATTTTGGTGCGTGTCTACCGACTTTCTTCTTTTCTTTGATATGATTTATGTGATTATTGTCCGAGTGATTTATTTGAAAATAGATGAATCTGCGTGATGGAGTGGATAAAACAATACCACACTTTATGGGGTTTCCCCTTTAAATCTCCAAATTCCTAAGTCTGAATACCAAACGTAATGGAAACAGCAAACTTCCCACACACATGCACAGTCGCTTGGTAATGTCATGTCTGCTTGCATCTAGCGTAATTACATGACCTGATTCGCGGCCCTGTAATAAGGTAATATCGATCTCTGCACGTCGCCGAATCGAGGCGAGCTCGCGCCGACGCTCCGTGCCGCGAGCCGAGCAGGTGTGGCGATTGGGGCCGCCCCCACGGGGTCGGCGCTCAGTGCCTTCCGACCGTTCCGCCGCTGATGACGCCCGGCCCCTTGTTGATCCAGGCTGAATCAATAGGTTATCAAACTCGAACTGGAAGATGGTGCGATATTTGGTCTGGCAGGAGCCGCATCGTTGTTGCCGCGATCGCGCCGGAAATCATTTCGAGCGCGACAGGTTCCGCGGAGACTTCCCTCTTCTTTTGTCTTTCATTTTCTCTTCGATCATGATGAAATAACTTTTGCGTTCAATCATGCGGTCGCGCCAAAAAACCAAAGCAACGCGGTCTTGCTGGTGCATATTCAATGGAATGCAGGTTTTCCCCTTTGCTGGGATGAAGACATTGAATAAAAAAAAATATCGCTAGCTGTGTGATTCCAGCAAAAATCGACAGGTTTAAAATTCTGCTTCTGCTTACAGTTTATGGGTATAACATTCGATTCATGGTGATTTGATTACGATCCATTGGGCTTTCCAGCATACACGCGTTTTGATATCGATATACCTTGATGTTTTCTGTCTATTCATAGACGAACTTCTGATCAGCTGCCAAAATTTTTATTCCACTTTACTTTCCTTATCCATCATACGATCGAACCACCCCCTCCAGAATAAACTGACCCTCTGCTAAATAGGCCATACATATAAGGGCTTCTTGTGGTCATTTGAGCCCAATTAGGTCATGGTCTCATTCCTTGGACATGACTGATGGTCTTAAAGCTTCCAAGAACTTTTCGATTTTATTTCGATAGAAGTAGCTGCTCGCGATTGAGCCATGTGATACTGTCTGGATAGAGGGCGGCCTTACCTATAGTATTAAAGAATGACCCTCAAAAAAAAAAAAGAGAGGTTGTAACAGAAAGTTCATATGTTCAGTTCAGTTCAGTTCAATCCATTCAATTCAATTCAATTCAATTCAATTCCATTCCATTCCATTCCATTCAATTCAATTCAATTCAATTCAGTTCAATTCAGTTCAATTCAATTCAATACAATTCAATTCAGTTCAATTCAATTCAATTCAATACAATTCAATTCAATTCAATTCAATTCATTTCAATTAAATTCAATTCAATTTAATTCAATTCAAACTTAATTTCATTTTTCAACAAAATAAGCAAAGTAATTAGTGAAATTGGACATGCATTCGAATGATATACAGAAGTAAAAATCACAGTATGCTTATGTCTATCATGTCTATGATCAATACAAGACGAGACACGTTGTACAGGCACACTTATGAATATATTCTGATAAAAATGGAGGTACCAAATCAAAATACTATGCTTGTAATTATGTGGGTAACTCAGAAGGAAGATGGGAAGAGGAAATGAAGAGATTATTTCGTCACAACGAAATCTCATTCGATATACTATCGATTCCTTTGGCAGCTGTTTGGGCAAAATAATATAAAAGATTATATATTTTGCTCTTACAATTTTGCTCAGTATAGCAAAACTCACTGACTTTATGTTGACTTAGTTTTGTGTCTTCCCTCTCACTTTGTTTCTGTTCTTGTATCCTTGAAAAGGTGACGTGCCAATGGCTTTACTTTGATCAGAAGGCTTTAGTTTGGACAGTTATCCGCTTTAACCTAACCGAAGGGGAAGAATTTCCTTGCAGACAGTTGTTTATTTGATATGATAACCACATCCCTCCCAACAGATGCGGTATCAGAGACACGCGGCCAAACATTATACAGAGGATGATACAGCGAGATAACCGGCCAGTCTGCGTGTCGTACGCGCGCGATAGTCCTCGTCGCGTAATGTATATGTTCATTGTATCGAATATTGTCAAAATGACGCGCATTTGTTTATAACACGATACCGCGCAGCTGCCAAGAGTATCTTAATTAGCCCGATTGGTCGAGTGGAATCAAGTTAGGATGCCTCAGCATCCCCGTGTCTCAATCCTGTCAATAACAGTCACTTAACAGATAAATAGCGGGCGGTTACCATGAAACATGGCACCTCTCGAGCTCTAAGAGTTCTAGCTATTCGCTCTCTTCGTGCCTTCATGGTCTGGTCGTAATGTAATGTTTACTTTTATGAAGACTATTCGAAGGCACATTGTTTAGGCTGCATATGGAAGAAAAAAGAAATAAACAGCATCATTATCATCGTGTGAATTGAAACTGTCAAAACGTAATCGCTTGGATTATTTCGAGAGTTAACCGCGTGAGTGCGAGGGAAAGCGGGAACATGCAGCGGGTGGCGAACATGCTTGCTGACACGTACCCGTTCTACCAACTCTCTTTGGCGGCAGATACTTCTGCATTCCGTCAGCGAAAGGGTTGCGGGCCGGGAAGGATACACGTACGACAATGTCTAAAGCATCAGGTCACCCATAAATCTGTCCCACTGTTAACATTGCCTCAAGTTGACGGTTGTTGCGAATGCCAATGACGTCGAAAAAGTGTGTCCACATGCCCCTATGGTACTGATCATGCTTTCCCGCCTGCATGCCTGAGTGTGTACCTTTAGGTGTCCGGGTACCTTACGTGATGCATTCATAATGGAGTTGCAGTGAGTTGAAGCTATTAACACACGCAACCGCACGAGCGTGACATTTTCCCCACAGAATGACGACAGGTTAAAGAAACATGAGTAAGTCTCCATACCGAGTCCAAGAATTACATCAAGTACGATTTTTAAGACAATATTATTTTATTATCAAAATGTAGATCTAGCAACAATATGACGCAGTAATGCTCTTCTTATCCCGCATGCATTCCATGACTTGCTGATGAAGCAGTGGAATAAGCAGAGAATAAGTAGAAGAAATCCAGAGAGAGAGAGAGAGAGAGAGAGAGAGAGAGAGAGAATGAGAGAGGCCAAAGTATAATACAAATAAGAGAAAACAAAATTGTGATAGTGTTATTGGACACAGTTTTGGCGCGCGAAGTTGGTCACCTTTTCACAAGTATGAGTTGAGGAGTATTTTGTAGATTACAGCTGCAGACGATATTGTTTTATTCTCACCAAGCGATTGATTCGAAATGTCAGCGTAATAAAGAATCGGTGAGGGTGAGTTTGGTCTCAAATGAAGAGTGATATATGCAATATAAAAAAACACACATGACAAACATCCCCAAGGAATACAAGGAAAAGTACTATACGACTCCCTTCGCGGGAAGTTCAAGACAAGTAGTATGCCTTACTGTACATCTTTACCCACCTCACGTGTGCTCTCCACGAACAATCCCCACTCTTTCATTAGTGGGGCTGTGTATTTTGTGGGACCGTTATTCAAATCAGAAAACATAAGAAAGCTCTCTATCTATATCTATTTATCTATCCATCCATGTATTTGTTTACCAATCTATCTATGAAAAACCATGATGACTAGAAGATGGCAAACAGGTCATTTTATCCTACGAAATGGTGATTTTTGTAACAAGATTTTGATCGATGTCTAGAGGGGGTGCAATGAAACACCCCAGGAATGCTGGCGGGTGGAAAGTCTGCCTGTTCTCATAAGCATAAGGTCGCCATTGACGTTGTTTTTGTTCCTAGAAATCTTTGGTAGTCATTAAGGGTTCGTGCCTAAGTGGTATTTGTTCATGATTTCGTCTCCCCCCTTTTTTTTTCAAGCTGTTCATAGGTCTCTTGCGTGTTTCCCACCCCTTCTTTCTTCCCCTGGTCCTCTATCCTCTTTAAACACTCAGTCTTGATTTGAAGTCGGATTTGCTCGAGAGCTACTGATCAATCTTTCGGAGTGCTTTTAGAGCCATGCTTTGGAGGGGAGAGCGGTTTTCCTGATTGGAGGATGCCGGTTTGAAGTTGGAATTAATGAAGCAGCTCTCCTCGGCTTGGTGCCTTCGGAGGCAGTTATTTCCTGACAAAACGGTCTGCGGTATTTAGAGATCGTCGGCAAACAACTTGCTGAGAATTTCACGATAATAGATGGATGCTCTCTGGATGATAAGTTATCTCGAGTTATCACATTTTCGACTCATTTGCGTATAATTGTTGAACATGATATTCATTTTGTTTGATTTAAAGGGATGGTAGAGTTTCGGTTGAGATGGGGCTTCAAGTTTTCAGCATTTTTTGATGATTTTTTCTTTGATAATAAGAAACCTCAAATGAAATATGAAAGAACATGCAATTCTAGAAAAAAAATCACAGTTTATTTGATTTGTTTTTAAATATCTCAGCCATTTCAAAACCAATTTTCTTCAAATAAACTTTGAACTTCTCTTTGAATACTATTGTATGCTCCATAACATTTCATTAAGTGGTTTCCAAATATCTCACAAAAGGTTAAAGCTGAATGCTTACCTCTTCCAATACTGTACAATCCCTTTAATTTGGTGTATTTTATTCTGACAAGAATAATAGTAACATGTTGCCATCGTAAGAACTTGAAATACTACGTTAAAAAAATGGTGCAATAGAATCAAAAACGTACAGATGGTAAGCGGAATGCGAGCACTGACTAATGGCTACAAACACAATCATCCAATTTATTGAAATGGGAAAGAGAAAGTCATACGCCTGATAACTCATTCGGCGTAGCATTTTCCCTATCTTTTCATGTCATATTATACCTATGGGCCAGCTAGGCTAGGGATTTCTTGCACATTGCGTACTCTTCAATACGTACCACGTCTATGATCTGTGATATGGACAGTCCCATGTAGACGGTTAATGCCTCGGACTCGTTACGAACCGGGCGAACGTTGGACTCGTACGCCTCGATCACAAGATCTTTTAGCAAATTCTCTTCTTCCACCGATCCATGGCAGCCTGTAACGGTAGAGGGAGACAAACAATGATAAATGTACACCATCTCATGCATTCTTCTAGATTGTTGATCTACGCGTTTCATTTTCACTATTAGCGAGTTTTAGATCTGCGACGCGAACGCTAAAGACGACGTTACATAGGCTAAAAATGGTGTTCTGCACATGCGCAAGGCAGCTGTTTCCATTGTTCAACCCGGGAGGCTGCGTCGTCTTAGCGTTCGCGTCGCAGAGCTGAAGCTCGCTATTGTCACAGATGTGTGGCACACACATACACACATGAGCCCCCCCCCCCCCCCCAAAAAAAAAAAATGCCCAAACATATTCATCTTACATAAGATACATTCAAAACAGTGAAGTCGCAAGTAAAAGGTGAATTCAGATCTGACTATAGGAATTGATTGCACCTTTGTAAAGAGGGAGAATTTCATCGGTCTGATTTCAGGGAAACTGTCAGGGGCACTATTTTCTTCAACTTTTTTTTTTCTCACTCAAACTCTTCTCTCCTCCTCCCGCCACCATAAGTACGAACACTAACAACACTCGAAGCCTTCATTTTGTTGATCCACGTTTAGCGGAGATGGCGGCTCTCCGCATCCACGGGACAAGAATTCCAAATGAAGTAAGCGTTGTCAGGCTACATCCGGCTTGTCTTACGATAGACACTCCTACGACACAGACACACACTGAGACACACATACACACATGCTCGCACACATACACAAATATAGATACACATAAGGGACACACACACGCAAACGCACACACACACAGACACACAGACACACACACACACACACACACACACACACACACACGCACACACACAGGAACGAGGCTCGCTTGCAGAGTACATCATTCTCCACATAAAACGTATCAAAAATGTCATTGCTGGAAACTTTTGCAAAAGTGGTATTACAGAACATCGATTCCTTTCTCTTCACCATGCTCACGTTGTACAATAGTTATTAATGTTTTGAATATGGTATGGGAAATCATCATTAACCTTGAAATGGAGGGGGGGGGGGGGGGGACAACATAGCTTTCTAGTTTACCGAGAGCGTCATCTTTATCTGATGGCTATAACGTCTGAGCATATAACCTTCAATTTTAGTGTTACATGCGAGAAATTTGTCATTCAGGAAAGTTCTATATTCAAGTAAAAGTGAAATGACGTCACTAGTTTCTTGACAGCATCAGAAGATGATTAACAAGGTATAACGACAGCCAGACTGTTGGTAAATCATCGGATATTGGGTACCATGGGCATCTAAAAAAAAATGATTTGGTCACGTGATCAAGGTGATGCTAACTGTATACTTGTCGTTTTTTTTTTTTTAATTCGGGGAATAACTTTGTTGTATGGGGGAAGGCCGTAATATGCACATTAGCTGGATTTTAAAAAAAAAAGATATATATGCATAAACATTCCTTCTTGAAAAAATAGAAGTAGTGACATTCCGTGTTGATAAAAACAAAAGCAAGAAAAGGTTTTGATTAATGCCACGTCAAAATGGACTGGGATAGGTGAACACGAGTATAGTACTTGTGTAAGTTTATTTAATCATTTATTTTCAATTAACAGAGCATACATACACGTACATAGAAAAGTGCCAACAGCATGAATATATGACAGACCAAGGTGGCGGATAAAAAGGTGAAATTTCGCGAAGTGAAGGCAATGTATTCTTATTGTAGCTAACCTCCGGGAAAATAAACTCAGTGATTACATGAAAGCACAGCATTTAACTATACCAAGTAGAAACATGAATATATAAACTAAGCCCTTTGCGTTTCCGATCGCAGAGAATAATCTTTGGTTTCACGCATTCCAGTGCAAATGTCACAACTATCTCGACAAACACTAAAGTCAGTCTGTTTCACCACCAGTTACTGCTAGCGGGGTACGATAGAACATAACGAACTTTTGTCGACTAGAAAGGTGCTAACCTTAATCTTGTGTCGCCGCAAATGTGCTACGGAAGATTTAACGGCGATTCAGCTGGCGACAAGTCCCTCTTACAAAAGAGGAGAATTAGTCAAATGACTCTATATCCTGTCTATGCATAATGTAAGAAAATCAAACGTTTATATCCAGACGACACATTTTTTTTTTCGGAGTGTTCAGAAATGTTACCCGCTCATTTAAGTGCCGCGTGGAGGATGGCTCCTTCCTAACTTTGTTAATTATTGACTTCATCCTGACGTCACCAGTTATTTCGCATTTATCTTCAAGTCACGTTTGTAGAGTTTCGACGAATTCGATATTGCCCCCCCCCCCCCCCCGGAAAAAGGTAGACAGGAAAATTAATGAATAATAAGTAAAAATAGCAAATTCTTATACAGCGCATTTCAGACTTGAAAACAATCTCAATGCGCTTTACAAACAAATTATACCACAATACAAAATATAACAACAAAATTGCAATTTACCAAATTCTATATTTTACTCTACAACTTTTTCTTATACGTACATAAGGGGTCAGAGTTGCCAATACATCAGAGAAAGTTGCATTAATAAATTTTAATTCAACAAACATGACAAATATATAACCTGTTTTGTATAAATAAGTTTTGAGTTTGAGATTAACAGAGAGAGAGAGACAGACAGAAAGACAGACAAATAAACCAACAGACAAACAGAGAGTGATGGAGAGGGAGGGAGAGAGAGAGGGAGAAAGGGAAATCTGGGGAAAACACTATTGTATGCTTGTTTGTTTGTTTCAATTCTGCATTTAATCAAATACAAATTGAATAAAAATGTCAAAGGCACAGAGGACAAAGAGGAGCATGTGAAGTGATTTAAAATGATGACATAACATTACACAAAATAGATAAGCATAAGCGATAGCATTGTGCAGTAGTCATGTGAATGAGTATTTTCCAGTAAATAACAGAGATGATTGATCGAATGCAAGACACCATTACATGTATCTATTACAATGTCTTATCCTTACAGATTGATAATGAATAACTTGTGTTAGCTAAGTCGGACTCTTGTTGCTTTATTTCGTGTGGAGATGCTATAATGAGAAGGCGAAGGAAGAAGATCTTCTTATTGCCACAGCAAGGCATAAATTTGAGCCAAGATCAACGAAATACGTGAAAAGCAAAAGTTTGTCAGATCATCTCAAAAACTTCCAACATGCCACAGGTATTTAGATAATGCAGTGTAATGTGAAATGGTAAGTACCATTATATTAGAACCACTTGTTAGAAGTCTTAATACCGCCATTTAAAGTTCGGTACAATCGCGAAAGGGGACAAGGTTTTGTTATGGAAACAAAGACACAGTGAACTTTAGTTATCTCAATGATTCTAGAATCTCATATTTTCTCACTTTTGAGAATTCCATGGAAGTATATTGTACATTGTACATGTTTATAAACAATTTTAACAAATGTTTTTGAAACAAACTGCTTTTCCACTTAATGCTCTCTCTGCAACAGACTAGCCAGCAAGCAAGCCAGCATGCAAGTGGCTCCGTGGAATCGAGTGTTATTTCAAAATTCGCACCCCTGCAATTGAATTGAAGTGTTTTAGGTCGAAAGAAGACTCATGACACACCCAACGTATTCCTTCCTGTACAGGTATTATATGACTTCAAGCTAAACACGAATAATGATCATCGGATTCTTCCCCCACCGGGCCTCTGGTGTTTGTTAGGTGAGGATGGTGAGCAACAACTTTAATGCCCGAGTTGTGTCAATTATTTGGGCAGTCGAGTTTTATTGGATTATATATTTTCTACTCTTATCTTCCCTCTCTCTCTCTCTCCTCTTATCTCTCCTCTCTGTCTATGCCTCTCTCTCTCTCTCTCTCTCTCTCCCTCTCCTTCCATATCTCCCTCTCTCTCTCTCTCTCTCTCTCTCTCTCTCTCTCTCGTTCTCTCTTTCTTCGCAAATGCCGAGGCTCATTTTTCTTTCCTGGAGGGCAAGATTATTTCAGATGAAACCAAATTTCCTTGCTCTGCTTTCCTTAATAATCCAGTTTAAGCCAGTTTCCATTAGCACCTTTTCCTCTCCCCTTCTCTTCCTCTCTCTCTTCCTCTTTGCTAAAGGTCTTCCCTCTTTCCAAAATGGCGAAGAATTATTTGAAGTCTAAACACGATAATCGTCATAAATATACTGATTTCCCTGTTAGATGCCATTTTATCAGGACGATTTACAGGTACAAGTTTTTGTTTACGTGCTCTTGCAAGAGTTATACCTTTTTTTCTTTAATTTACTTGATGATAATCTTTGATATGAAAGTATAGCATGAACGGAAAATAAATGACCCTTATTTGCTATGCAGCGTGATAAATATCTTCGGACAGGTGTTATAAAGGATCACATTATGAATGCAAAGTAAGATTAAATATCAGTTTGGTCTTATTTTGTATCACAATCAAGTTAATCGAATCATCTCTCTCTGTACACCTACTATTAGGATCCAATATGAATTAGATTCAGTGAGACTTCACACTCGATATTCTGACTTCAGAGAGAGGTTAAGCAATTATTGGTTGTATATTTGGTTGATTTTTTAAGAAAAATGACATATTGCCATGATCAATAAAAGATAACAAACAAAGAAACAAAGAAACGAGTAAGATATGATTCAGAGTCTTCTAATTCTACAAACAATCTGATAGAGATGTTTTGTGAAAATTGATTGAAAAGCGCGAAAAACATGAGACAACCTTTAAGCGTATGTCATCCCGACTCTCGAAATTTTGTCATGACCATCCTCCTCGGAAAACATCGAGGCTTGTTTTGATTATGTTTTCTTTTATTTCCTTTCAAAATATTACAGATGACACACTTCCATCGAGTTTAGGCAACATTCCGCTCCTTTTAGCTTCTACTTTCAATTCACATTGATATAAGAAAAGAAGTTCGTGAAAAAAGGTGAATGTACTCCATAGAGCAGGAGATATTCCAATTGTATCATGAAAGATGAGAAGTTGTGCGTCAAGCTGAATGCCGTGCATAGACTCCTCAATAATCTTCTTATTCGGAGGTAGTACTATGTTGATTTTCTCCCTTTTGCCTAAAACCCCGATATAATTTGGACACAGTTCAGTATGAAAAGTGAATTAAACGATTACTTTCCTTTTAAACGACATTTCCTGAAACCAAATTATAACGCTTCAGAACTCAGTGTTCTACTAACATAGATAAAAAAGACAAGATAGCGCTACATCCGTTACTCAAAAAAAAAAGTCACCCAGCAACACACACACACACACCTAAAAAAAGGAACTTTAAAAAGGTAAGAGGAAGAAAAGGCGTTCGCCAGAAGATGGTGCGACTAACTGGTCGTCTGCGTCAATATTGGCGCGCTCCATCTGAGGTGTGATTGTGAATACGGGTAATTCACGTCACCACGCACCTCGCTTTCTACCCTACGTTACAGGTATGAGCAATCGATAATTCCGGTATGGATTTAACCCGTAGAATATTTGAAGGTTTTTCATAGATGATAATAGTGCACTGTCAAAGCGCGCCGCTAGTCTGCAGTTCTCACCAACGAAATGTTATGAAAACAAATTCTTGATGGCATGCGATAGTAAAACAACCGAATGGCGACGAAGAGTTTGTCACAAGGATGTAGACCTATCTACATAAAACTTATTTTTTTTTTTTCAGTGGTGTAAATTTGATTAAAAATGTTATCAAAGAGGCCATCGGTAGATCCTATCTCCCCCCCCCCCCAAAAAAAAAAAAAAAAACCTTCAAGAAAGATTTCAAAAGTACTGGGGTTTTGAAGTCCAAAAAATACTGGAGATTGGACGAATTATGAATGTTAAGAATTCATGGAATCCTAAAAACACAAACTTCTCAATTTCATTGTGGAGATAATCATCTTAATATTTTCTGCATTAATTTTCACCAAACCGGCTCAGAAGTCTGAAAATCCTTTCGAAATAGCAGTAGTATAACCGGCAGTATAGGTACTGCGTCATCGCAATCTCGTCTTTAATGTTGAACATTTTGGATTTGACGTAATGATCTGGAAATTCAGACAAAGAAATTGCAGAAATACTAGTAGATCATTAAGAATGTCATCATTCTTAATTTTTGCGCTTCGGTTTCGATGTCTCATCATAAACTGCACTAAATCGTTTATATACATTGAAAACACCGTATAAGCTAATATCTTATATCGTGCACTCAGCCAAAGACAAACAGACAGACAGACAGACAGACAGACATACAGACAAACAGACCAACACACATGACGTTTGTATGGCTTAATAATTTATTGTCTCCAACACATGGACTCTTTCAGTGATGTTAGTCTTTATAGTTCTCAGTCGGATCACTTGTTTATGATGACATTACAATGAAAAATGCTCCGTGAAGTCTGGAAGAGCTGCATCTTGTTGTTGGCTTTCTGAATCTGAATTGTGTTTTGCAGCTACCGAATGTGAATATTGTGAGTGTGGGTCTGTACCTTATCGGGTAAAGGCCTGCTGAATATCAGACTAAGGCTGACGCAGGTGCTGTGCTGAAATAAAAAAAAAAATAAGCCGAAACTAATAGTGGATCATTAATGAGATAGGACACGAGTCTGCAGTGCGCTAGATGAGTGATGTGTATGTACTTGACGGTAGATAACTCTGCAATAAAGATAATGAACGCTATTAAAAGTAGACGAATACCGAAGACTCTCACAGACCCAAGATAATAACCTTCAATGCCAGACAACATCATATCGTCTGATTCACATTAAACAGAAACGTGAGGGTTGTAAATCTTCTTTATCATCAATTAATGCCACAAGAAGTAGTAGTAGTAGTAGTAGGAGTAGTAGTAGTAGTAGTAGTAGTAGTAGTAGTAGTAGTAGTAGTAGTAGTAGTAGTAGTAGTAGTAGTAGTAGTAGTAGTAATAGTAGTAGAAAGAAGAAGAAGAAGAAGAGGAAGATTTTCTACTTTTTTGCCCATATTCTCTTTTATTCTATTTTCTCTTTTTTTCACTTTTTTCTTTTCTGTTCTCATGGTCTTTTTTTGCCAATTTCTTTTTTCCTCTCTTTTAAGGTTGTCGTATCTATCTTCAAGCTATATGCTTATTTGACAACAGTCTTCGGCATTCACACTCCCAATACATGCGCCATAATTCAGTCAGATCATTTGATTCACAATACCCCGAGTGGTTCCCAATTGACGTGTTCTCTTATTCTTTTCTTCAATCTGTACACGTATATCTCACCTATGTTCGGATGTGCACACTGTATGTTTTATTGTCTTGAAAATAAAAATGAGTGACTACATTTTATTTGGAATATATATTTAATGCGGAAAATTCCTAACTATTGAATTGAACTAAAAACAAAACAAAACAAAACAAAAACATGATCTTTGCAGACATGCACACAGCTCGGCCTGCAAAGATGCAGTTCCCCTGCCGGTTAACATCTCGACCAAGTGTTATTCGATTCACGGACAACTTGACCCATCTCTTCGAATCACAAACGACAATGGGGCTTGGCGTAACGCTGCTCCTGCTCCACAACGGCACAAATCTACACGAGAGTACGGCTGTGAGGAAATCCAATATTGAACGAAATTGGGGCGTCTCTGATGCAAATAGAATGTTGGCTAGCTTTTCTTCATGTCATTTTTTCGCGCCTTCGCTTTCGCCAGTTGTCCCCCTCGCCAATATTTAAAGAGTCACGTGACACGACTGACAAACAGTTCATATTGATGTAATCAACAGGCGAGAGAACCGCACGGACGGAGTTTCTTCATTTGATTAAAGAATGTAGAATGCCGTTTCTCTTTTTCCTAATTTGTCTCTTTATTGCCTTCAAAGCAGACCTTTTATTTCTATCGAAAAAGGGAGGCCAATTTGGATTTGCACACCATCTGTTTGCGTTACGTGAAAAGCCTTCTTGATTGCACATTCCTTCACTTCGTTGTCTGCATTCAGTATTCAAAGTGCAAGACATTAATGTTTACCCCTGAAAAGGAGAAAAATCTTATAATACCAAAGATGAATACTAGAGTATGTATGCACGCTTGTCTCTATGTGTGTGTGTGTGTGTGTGTGTGTGTGTGTGTGTGTGTGTGTGTGTGTGTGTGTAGGGGGGTGTCGAAGTGATAGCTTTGTTGTCATTGTGTAGAGATAATGTGCAATATGGTAAAAAGGATGAAAGGATGACATTATGTGAATGTCAGTGTGTGTGCGTATGAAGTTGAAAAGTATTATATGCATTAAGTTAAGACTGTCAATAACGTTTATACGACGAAGATGATGTGCGTGTGTGACTGTTGATATGTATGTGTGTTTGAGGGGTTTAAACTTGTCCAAAAGTTGTGGTATGATGAAACCGTGGTGAATATGTATGTGTTTCAGATGTCTTAATGTTCTTGTGATTTTTGGCTTAATTCTAATCGTTTCTCAGAGTCCTTGCTTCTGAGTTACCGATCTTATGATCATGATGAATTTCATTTAAAATCATATTCGCCCTGGGAGATCTCTTCCTTTAAGGGACCTTCCATGGGGTTAGTTCCCGATACATCGGCCAGGAACCAGATTGAATTCGGACACCGATACCAGTTCTTCTATCCCCACGTCGCCTGCCACGACGCCTCCGCTGGAAGGGAGTGGGCTTGGAGCGGGCCACGGGAAACGCATGCATAAGTCATTCACAGTGATCTGTCGCGGGTCTTTCAACCAACCGGATCAAGTGCGGAAATGGAGCGGAATACTCGCCCAGCTATCTATCGTCCCCTACTCATCTTCCATGCACCATATCCGGCGAGATACCTCTCTCTCTCCCTCTCTCCCTCTCTTTCATCCTCTCTGTACTTCTCTAATTCTTCATCTCTTTGTCTCCCTCTCCCCCCTCACTCTCTATTCAACAATGTTTTCTGCATATATATATATATATATATATATATATATATATATATATATATATATATATACACTCAGCAAAAAAAGTAAGTTCCCCCTAGCATTTGTGGATATATCTCAAAAAGTATTCAACCGATTTTCATAATTCAAACGGAAATGGATAAAGAATTTTATTACTCATAAAATGAGTGGAAAATCATTGCCACCAGATATCATTATTGGTGTGAAAAAATGCATTTTATGTCAAAATGCATGGAAACAAAAGTTGCACTTTAGTGATTTGCAATGACTTTTACACAAATAATCAAACAATCACTCATGATTCTGAACATTTAAGCATGGGTTATTGCATATTTCTCTATCTCTTTCTTCTCATGAGCATATAGTGAAGTATTTGATAATTGATATGTCCACCACCGGCAATGACTAGCCGCCATCTCCTCCTCAAACTGTTAACTAAAGTTTGTACTTGGCGCTGCTCAATGTTGGTCTATGCTCTCTGCAAGATGGGCTGAAATTCTTGCAGTGAAGTGTCATCTTTCAACTTCTTGCTCGCTTTCCACTTAATGATATCCCAAAGATTCTCTACTGGATTACAGTCAGGGGATCTTGCAGGCCACTCCATACGTTCGATGCCATTTCCCTCGCAAACTGATCTACAACTTGAGGGCATGATGCAAAATGCCCACAGGCACGTTAATGTGATCAACCTGAATTGGAATTATAAATCACATGGCTTCTACCAATATTTTCATATTGAGAAGGCCTATTGTTCAAAAAGTATGCATAACATCTGTTTAATAGGGAAGCACATTGTACCTGAAGAAATTCCTGAGAATTACACAATTTAAAAAGATCATTTGATAACTTACATAGGAAATGTATACAATATGCTCTCTATGGCCTAAAGTGCAACTTTTTTTCCCATGCATTTTGACATAAAATGCGATTTTTTTTACACCAATAATGATATCTGGTGGCAATGATATGCCATTCATGTTATGAGTAATGGAATTCCCTATCCATTCCCGTTGGAATTATGAACATCCGTAAAATACTTTTTGAGATATATCCAAAAATGTTAGGGGGGAACTTACTTTTTTTACTGAGTATATATATATATATATATATGATATATATGTTTATATGTTTGTGTATGTCTGTGTGTGTGTGTGTGTGTGTGTTTGCATTTCTCTGATTCTGTTCTTGTACCATGTCTAACCTCCTTTGTTTCTCTGTCCATGATGTTCATAATAAATTATTATCTTTCACATAATCATTGGCTGATTATACTATACCTTGTAAAAATACAGATATGTACATACCTTCTCTCTCTCCCTACTCCCCCTCCCCCTCCCCCCCCCCCTCCTCTGTATAGATCTATCTCTGTATGTCTCTAACCCGGCCTCTCTCTCTGTTTCTCTTCTGGGGTTGAGAGAGTCTCTTCACCCTGTTTATCTCTTCGCCCGAACTCCTCGTGGCGCATGAGACGCCGATGAAACACACAAGTATCAACCTAATGATAGATAACGAGAGAAATTAAAAGAGGTCTTTCGTGTACACACAAACGGGGATTAGGCAACCAGAAAGGTCAGGCGAACCGGTTTCACAGACACAAGTCCAATTAAAATGGAGCATTTTAGTGCTTCTCTTGAAGTAAAGATCTTTCAAGATAGTGAGATGACTTAATTTTGGTAAAGCGATGTCTCTCATATGGAAAATGATGATTACTATAATAATGATTCTGATGATATTGATGGAAGTTATGACAAAAAGTATGACGCCAGTTAAAACAGTGGCGGTAAGTATATTTGTACAAGATTGTAAAAGATTCTAATAGTTACAACAACAACAAAATGATAATAACAATAGATAACATAGCAATTACAAACAGTAAGAGGACGCAGACTTCCGTCAAGGCTATCTATAGAGATACTGACGTCATAGAAGTGCGCACGCGCCTTTTAAAATAACCCTAAATTCGGATCACGATCTTAAACACCACAAAAATGAATATCAATCGCCTATTTCGATACATACAATGGATCTCTTCTGCAAATTTCATGTAAGTAACTTTTCACGCGATAATTATTACAACGTGATAAGTTATTTCGATTTTTATGAAATTTGCAGGAGAGATCCATAATTGAATAACCGCTAAAAATAAATTATTTTTAGTAGAGTTGAAAGCAAGAAAAATGTGAATCAATTATGAATTAATTGAGATCATAATAACAACACCAAACTTGTCGTACGTATTCAGGGTGGTCTCTTCATTGTGAATATTCTCTCTTCCAAAAGTGACTTATCGACAGCTCTAGACGTCCCCCTTTTTCCACTTCCATCCAGAAGAACATATCAACTTGGACATAATATTTTCGTCGTAAAGAGCAAAGAGTAGACTAACCCACCATTTTCTCTCTCTATGGCAATGCTATACTGTGTATAGGCCTACCTGACGAAGCAAGCGTGACAACTTTATAGTACGTACGAAAGATAGATGATAGATAGATAGATAGATAAATAGACATAGACAGAGATTGATGTATTAGATATACAAGTAGAGATAGATAAAAAGATGTATGACATTGTTATGGATAAATTGAAAGATACATATATATATATATATATATATATATATATATATACAGAGAGAGAGAGAGAGAGAGATAGAGATATAAGGAGAGAAAAAAGAGTGAGAAAAGGAGAGAGAGAATATAAAGCAAATATGATAGAGATGAAGAGCGGATGGAGGGAACTGAGCGGGGGAAAGTGCGTATCTGTCTGTGTCTGAGAGAGACTATTGAACCTAGTTTTGTTTTTGCTTTCCCTCAAGGGGTAGGCGTGATTGAAATATCAAATACCTCTGGAGATTAGGCGGAGGGATGTCCAGATGTAATCATATTGATCACGCATTCCCTTTATTATGGAAGCTGTGTGGTAGCCATGTAAGTCTATCGATTGAATTGTTTGGAGAAGGATAGATGATATCGAAATGAGGAGGAGAGTCTGAAAAGAGTAAAACAAATGTTATTAAGGTATCAAAATAATGACCGAAATTAAAACAACAGTACGGTTTTAATCGTTGCAAATAATGAATATTCTTGTGCTGAACGTCTGAGAGTCATACCGTAACATTCGCCAGAGGCACAGCGTCGAGTTCAATGCTCGGTTTGGTGATAAAAGGAAGTTTAAAGGGAAATTGATTTCACTAAAAGCTTCGATTTTCATCGCAATCTGGGCAATTTTCTCTCTGTTCACATCTTCATGCGACAGCAAAATTTTGTATATAATAGGGGCAGTGGCCACTTTGGATTCTAAAAAGGGCGTTGACATGATGCACCAGCCTCTTGGGAACGCCTTAAAAAGGACAATGTATTATTCAGAGATAAATAGTTGCAAGAATAAAGTAGTCACGTGATTGGGTTTTTTTTCCTGTAGTCTCTCATCGCGAGTATTTCACTAATTCGGTGTCAATGACAAGCACATGCTGCTTCCAGACTATATAAGCGGCTGTAGATGCGATTTGTGCTGAACTGTGTACCAGGTTTTTACCGCGTGGGAAAAAGGTCTCGGGGACCAGAAGGGGGTTGAATTTGCTTATATCACGGCTTTAGTGGTATCTGGTAATTTGATAAGCCCCAGTAAGACGGTAATAGCATTGAGAGGGGGGATGCCCTTCGTAGTCCTGAAGGAAAAGAAAGAACAGCCGTGAAGTGGGCCTACTTTATCGTCCTGAGCTGTTTTGCTTCATCGTTAATGGCACTTGTTCCTCAGGGCCGTGCCTTGGGATAGCCGGATTTAATGACTCTCCCAACGAAATCACCGGGCACATTAACTCCTTTAAACTGACCCAATATTCTTCTCTCTGATGGATGGAGGCAGGAGGGTAAGGAATTTACCAGAGGATGTGTCCGAGATGGATGATAAAAGGCATGCTGCCGACACTGGAGAAAATCAGCCTTTTTTCATTTTGAGGGAAAAGGAAAAAGGAGAGAGAAAAATATAACACACTTAGTATCCTCTTTTGTCTTACCAAAAACGAGCACTTTAAGAAGAGTGCATCGTTCACTGTGTATAATCAATTCAAGGAGGTATCAAAGAACCTCCTCGGTATAATGTAAGATTCCCGCAAATGATATTACGGCAATTAGTCCAATCCCTGTTCACCTTGCACTTTCAGGAGAAAAAAAACCCCTCAAAAACACCAAGGAAAAAGACAATAACAACCCTAACAGAGCACCAACAACAGCAAGACAGAGTTTGTCAGTCTTTCTAAATCCTGAAATATGAGATGAGGTCGCTATAATCATCATCCAGGTCCACTAAAAACAGAAAACTTGCGTTACTATTTCCAGAGATATAATCAAGAAAACTGCTCTTATTCTGTTATAATTCAATGGTATTTTCTTAAACTCAGGAAGATGCCCTCCCTTTATTCATAATTCAACATTTTTACTGCATGTGTGAGTAAAAATTGCCTTTCAGAAAATCGTTTCCTACTGAAGTCTAAATGTTGATATTATTGATGTAGAGAGTACAAACAAAATGTCTGCCTAAACTGTTTCACGACCTCTCATAACCACAATCATACTGGATACGTCTCTTATTTTGCAGGGATGCTATTCGCGAAAATAACAACACGCAGAAATATTAACCGTGATTTCTACACGATTGCGACGTGAGAGCAGTCATGTATTCACTCATTAGTTGTACTCTACAGTCACGAATTTAACCACTCACGAAACTGTCGGGAAGTCCCGACTCTCGAAAAAAACAAACAAACATAAGACTCGCTAAATATATGCCATTCGCATTCTTACACTCATAAAACTATATATAAACTTTGGTTGATCGCGGTAACATGATTATTAATCTGGGGTAATACTCTCACCGATCTTGGATCCTCATTAGCATTATTCTTGTTTTCACTTCAACATTACCGAAAGCATTATATATGCGAAAGTAAATGATAGAGAGAGGGAGAGAGAGAGAGGGGGGGGGGGGGAGGAGAGAGAGGGAGAGAAGGGTGGGGGATAGAATGTCCGTAGTGAAAGTCTTGTCATGTGAAAAGAGTCACTTCGATTTTGCCTCGCAGATATTTCAATTTTGACAAGTTCTCGGTCGCCTACTTGAGTGTACGTGGTAGCTGACACAGATGGACCTTATTCTACGATTTCCAGACCCTGGTTCATACCATCATTAATCGGACACAATCATGCGCAACACATGCGTGTCTGACATATAATATACTCAGTTTTTGTATTCTCTGCCTACAGCGGAGAATTCCGTGTAATGCATGAAAAACAGAAGATACTTGTTTTCTCCGTTTACTTAACAAGTTTGAGAACTGAGAATGATATGACATGATGGTGATTATAATTTTCCTCCTTGAAACATTCCATCTTTGATGTTTTTTTTTTTTATTTCACCATCCTGTCTCTTGCCTCTCTTTTATTTTATTTTCTATACTATTTATTCAGATATAGTGCAATGGCTATTCTAAAAATTGGCGTTTTTTTATATAGTTCAGTCAACAGTGTGTGTAGCCTATATTACATAAATTTTTCCCTTCCTCAAAGGACAAATAACTGCTTGCTAGGAATACATTTTGTAATTTTTCATCGCTCTACATAAGCAGGGGGTGAGGATAGGAGGAAGAAGTATGTTGTGAATATCCTCGTATCCATGGCAACGATAGGAGGCTGCTGCACTCTTAACCCGTTCGCCTCGAGATCTTCAGGTACGAATTGAAAGCAGAGGCAATATCTTCATGCAAGAACTATAATGCAAACGTTTAAAACGTTCTTTGCACCAAGAGAGCTAGGTCCCGTTTCATGATACTTGTCATCAGTAACAACTGCCACATTTCTATGACAAATTTGCTCTCAGCCAATAAGATGCAAGGACTTCAGTAGCTTATAACAGCTATCGTAACTTGTTATTGATAACGGGTTTTATAAAGCGGGGCCCTGGAGCAAAGTTTTAGAGGCAGCGCCCATCACACTTTCAACCCTTATTGTGCTTTACTTGAGACATTCTCTGGAATGCATTCTTTGCTGGCTGGCACAAAGAGGTCTGGAAACTACCTGCCAACGAATAGGAAGTACCTAATCTCCTCAGGGGCGGATCCAGGAATTCCGTAAAGGTTTGGGGATGGGGGGGGGATACGCTGACAAAGATGGCTTCTTTGAAAAATAAGAAAATAAGGAGGGGGGCACGTGCCCCTTTCCTTTTTTTTTTTCGTTTTATTTCATTTGTTTAAAAAAAAAAATAAAGGGGCACGCGCCCAGTGCGCTGATTGAACATGGTCTCACGTTTGAACCGTGGCACATTGTTACGCCTACGTGGGCTGATGGCCAACATAATAATAGCTCAAGTTTGGAGGAATAGATTGAATGCTGATGAAGAAGCATGGCAAGTTACAGCCAGGCGTCTAGACGCATTTTAGGGTTATTGTCTTTTCCTTTCATTGCTTATAGTGTGGAATTACAGGAAACCATTTACTCGTTTGCATCGCATCAAAATGCACCAGACAACTTTGCCAGAAAGTTTCCCCCAAAGGCCATGACTTCCCATCGGGGATAAAGAGCATTCCAGGAACATGGCTTATAACTAGCATAAAACAATGACCTTTGAAACTTGTGAAGATAGCATCATCTTCAGTGAAGAGAGTAGATTAGAGCACATGTAAAGATGGAGATAGTTTCTCTATTTTTGCCCTTCTGAGATGGCTTCAAATGAACTTCAAATGAACAAATGATTAATCTGAAATATCGCTTGAGTTTCGCGACTCTTACCACATCAGTCATGTTAGTAAGGCAAGCTTTGATGCAAGCCAACGTCACATCTTGAGCTCTCATCGTTTGACGTAGGCTCGATTTTTTCCTCTCTCTACTGTGTTTCTCTTGCTGAACTTCGAGCACGAACATTGCAGCTTCTGTGCATTAAGCATAACATGTAAGCATGAGGAATGATGCCATTCCCCTCGTCGGAATGATGAAGAAATATCCCGTCTGTCAGATCACTTTGTTTTGGGGCAGCCATACTTTTATGTGAAGACGATGGCATCTCACACAGCGGTGGGCCACAGCAGCGACATGTTATGTATGCGTATGTATACATGCGTGTGTGTGTGCGTGTATGTGCGTGTATGTGCGTGTATGTATAGATGTACCTATGCATGAATGTATGTATGTATGTATGTATGAATGTATGTATGTATGTATGCATGTATGTATGTATGTATGAAGGTTAGATATGTAAACATGATATTTTTCACCACATTATGGTATTTGTCACTTTGACAAAAACATTCTTTTTTAATCAATATAACTACACATTAATGATAATGAGAGAAGAAAATCTAACAGCGCCCAACACTCAGTCGATCCCACCCTCAGCATAATTCCAGTGTCACCCTCAGCTCACAAATTGATTTGCAACATGGCCGTCTAAATGATAATGATACAGAAAGTGCTTCTACCTTTAATGTGAGGACACGGCGGCGAAATGCATATTCCACGCATGTACTATGTTCGTGTCGTCTGCTGTCACAGCTGCTTTGATCCTCAGCATACTCCCGCTCGCCTCCTCGCCATCTCTCCCCCAGCCCTCCCCCACGGTAATCATCACTTCGCACCTGGTGCACGATCCAATGAGACACTTGTGACACCCTTAGACAGATTCTATACCTCACCAATAATGAAGGTGGTCCATCAAACCATCCCCATCCCGATAAAAAGCATCAGAAACGAAACAACAAACCATTAAGGTGCTCTCAAAAAGATTATGTAGCCACTTCCTACTAGTATAACATAACCTTTTGGGTTGCTTTTTATCTTGCCGTGCCTGAAAAAACAAGAATGCATGAACATTCAGAAGTTGACACTTTGCCTGCGTGTGGTGTCGTCGCTCCGAAACAGCGTTCCAGCCGCCATGTTAGACTTTAAAGTTCAACCACAGCATGCGGGAAGTCAACCTCTCCCTCACTCCTACATTAGCCCAAAGAAGTATCTATCTGTGATAGTAGCCTTCAGTTTATCAAGGTCTTTGATTGGAATTTTACCAATGACAAGCTGAGAATTTTGCCTGTGCGATATTCCTTTCAGGTTCTTTTGTTTTTCATGCTATCACACACCAGTACACCTGTGGCACGGTGTGATCATCGACTACAATAGGGCAAGTAGGGTCTGACGTAGAATATGGCGTACATCAAAGAAACACAGACTATATAAAAAGGAAAGGTATGCTTGCCATTTCATAACACATGGTTATCGAACAGGCGATAGATGTCAAGGACATGTGGGGGACAATGAGGAGATGAATCACAGTCTGAATTCACAGACTACGTCGAGCCTGCAGAGAAGGAGACGCGTCCCCTGCCCAGGGACGAGTAGCTGGTTACAGGGGCCGAGATCTCACTCTCGAGAGCCGAATGTTTAGAGGAGGAATAGCCCAGGGCCACCCGGGTAGAGGAGACCCGCAAATCGCCAAGTGTAATTGTTGTCTCTTGCTTTTCTGAAGGGTCCCCCTCCTTAGTGATAAAAAAAAAGAGATGTGAGAAATATAGAGATAGAAAACTAGTGAGAGAAAAAAAAAAGAGAGGAAGACAGAAAGAGAAAGAGAAGACCAATAACAAGAAGAGATAAAGACAAAGTGTGTGTGAGAGAGAGGGGGGATGGAGAAGAGAAAAGCTACTAAGGGTAATGTGAAGCGGGTTGACAATTACAGAGAGACAGAAAGAGATAGAAAAGAAGGCAGAGATAAAATAAAAGGATGATAATGATGTCTTTTTAAAATACAAACACCCATACATCCATGTATAAATATATCAAATTAACGTATGTAATGATATTGATGATGATGATAATGCGCGACGATGATGATGATGATGAAGATGAACATCGTTTATATAGCACCATTTGTTTGTTAAAAAAAAAGAGAAAAATGAAAGGTGTCCGGCTCCCAAAATAAGATCATGACACATATTATTCAAAAAGTTGCTAAAAGATTATTATGTGTGTATGCGTGTGTGTATATTTGTGTGCATATGATATGCTTACATCACATAGCAGAGGCGCACACATATCAGACACATATGTATTGATAAGATAGATTAAGAAGAGAGAGAGAGAGAGAGAGAGAGACAGACAGAGAGAGATGGGGCGGGGGACACACAGATAGAGGCTGCGACTGAGATTGGTCAATTGGACAACCAAAAAAAAAAAAGAAAAAAAGGAGGATGGTAAGTAATGGGTAATGGAGGACTGTCCTCGATGTGTAGCATCATTATCATCATTAACCTCGAAGAGAAACAAACTCATCACTACACGCTCCAGTTACTCCTTCCTTTTACTGAGAGGATAAGAGGGACATGGATTGAGGGTAAACAGGACTGGGGGATCATGATGTGACAAATCTCATTCACAGCCTTTTTGTCAGGAATATTTACCGCTATGTAGGTCAATGGATCCCACGACTGAACGGCGAGGTACAGGATGTAGAAATGAGATAATGAAAAGAGACGGATAGCATCTTTACATATCGATTCCGTTCATCTTCCAAAACCAGATTTTGTTTCGTTATCCACAAACATCTTTAGGACGTATCTTTTACTTTTCAAGATCTTCGTCTTTCACAATGTATCTGCGACAACAGCATTACATTATTTCAATTATCCGAATGGTAACGGCGAGTTGTTTAGGAGCACAAGTGTAGTGGTAAAAGTAGAAGTACTATATTATTATTATTATTATTATTATTATTATTATTATTATTATTATTATTATTATTATTATTATTATTATTATTATTATTATTATTATTATTATTATTATTATTATTGTTATTAATATTCTTATTATTATCATCGTTATTATTATTATTATTATCATCATCATTATTACTGTTATTATTAATATTATTATTATCTAATATTATGATAATAATAATCATTATTATCATTATCATTAGTAGTAGTAGTAGTAGTCGAAGTAGTAGCATTACAGTAATAGTGGTGGCTTGAACTGGCAAAACTAGCGATTCACACGGGCTTGCATGCGAATCCGAATTCTTTGATACTTTTTTTTTATAGAGTATTCGCCCATATTTGCCCCAATACACTTGATAATAAGTTCTGCCATGTACTACTATCATGATATAAGTATATGTACGATGTATGCATAACGCATGTATGATGTATGTATGTATTTATGGATGTACATGTATGAATGCGTGATGTTAATATGGCGCATGTTACCGTCATCAAGAATCATCTTTCTTTTCTTTTCTTCTTTTTGTCTGTGCAGGGAGTCAAATTCTCTGTCTGCTTCCAGTCACCATTTTCTCGTGACTTATTGAAAAACATTCTTGATCGGAAGAGCTCCTCTTCTCCAACTTCCGCTGCTCTGCCGAGATTTGTCGTCTAGTGTTGGGTTTCACCCCAAAAGAATCGGTGTTTATGACATTCGAGACGATGTAAGGCATCTTCCTGACCTTTTTAGACTTTTCTGCTTGGCCAGTGACATTAAGACCACCGCATTTAGAGCCGCCAAAAAGAGTTTTTCCCCCTTTGAGATCGACCGAACACTACTCCTCAAGAAAACTTCTAGTTAAACTCTAGCTTCAGTAGATAATGTGCCTGTATTCTCTCTGGAGAATAACGCATATTTGGGAGAACATATTCTCTTACCCGTGATGTTGTCTAGGACCTTTCAGGTATGTGATTGGAAGCCCGGTTCGTAATCTGGTGAAGGTTTGAGGTAGAGTTACTCTGTGAAAAGTGTATTTCACGATGACAGAAAAAAAAGGAGAGAAACAAAATGTCTGTTTCTCCTCGGCGATGGCAAAGTACTATGGATTGGGATAGATTTCGTTCACCGTGTAGCAAAGTGAAGTGAAAAAGCTCAGTCAGTGGATGGTGCAGCACTACGAAAATACATTTGCTTCATTTAAGACCACAGGAGTAGAAGTCAGTTTTCATTGTCTCCCCCCGTAGAGTTCCTCGTGCGAAAAATCTGATTTTTGAAGAGGGAGATACACACGCGAAAAAAACTCTAATATTGTTTTATTTAGCTGACGTTAATTTGATAGTTAGTATAAGTGTTTTATTGTTAAAACAAATTAGAGTACAAATGCTTGCTAGTGTCTTTCTATTTATTCTTATTTTCATAATGCAACCGAACATAAAAGCACATAAAACCCGCCTCAAACATGGTGATGGTATTGAAGCAATGTTGCAGGTTTATCACGACCCCATGAATGAAGTCTTTCGGCACACAATGTTGTGAAAGACGCCCATGGTACATGCATGGTTACTTAGGAAATATGAAAGATGATCATACATTTCATTCAAAACACATGATATCATGTTGTCGCACATACTACCATGGCGTCCCATCAATGAAATATGAGAAGGGTATTATGGAGGGTCATTTTTTTACCCACTTTTCCCCTATTGTCCCTTTGTCCAATTTTCACCCAAAAAAGTCCTTTGTGTAAATGATTTTCCTTATTGCTATAGGATTCTTCCTCCGTCATGTCCATAGAAAGACCAGGAAAACACCACATTTGCCAGGTGAAATGTTAAATCTTCTTCTTCTTCTTTTTAACTAATGGTTTGTTTAGGCTGCATCGGGAGATTAAGACCTCGAATCTTTAATCTTGGATCGCCAACAATACGCCTCTGAACAAGAGTCTCAGTTTGGAGCAATTCATCGCTTAATATTTACCTCACGAGTGATTGCGTAAAACAAGAACAGATGATATTGGAAAATAAGAAACAGGGAATGCTCTCTGGTACATTTCTATTGGGCACATGGGAAAAGAAATAGAAAAATATCATTCATATTTCAACCTTGGCATGTACATAAAGAAGATGCCCTCCTGAGTAAGGAATACTCTTCGGGGGTTTTCTGCACTTTTCGTTTTTCCCCGTTCCTTCAATGGACCATGCTTTTTGCGCCATACTTTTTTTTTTTCTGCCTTTCCTCTCAAGTTTGCATTCGACAATGTTTCTGGCCAAGCCATGTTGACACACTAATTCGATAGTAGCGGGCGCTCTAACGTTTCCATGTTTGACTTCTCAACTCGGGGCTTCACGTTCTATTTGAGAAAATGACGTCGTGCACTGAAGTGGATGGCCGAAGCAAAAAGGGATGGTGGAGATTTTGATGTGTTTACCCCCCTCACAAAAACCGTCTTTGAAAGCACCCGGCACTCCTGTCTTTATGATTCACGCACTTATTGTCATTTAACCCAAGGTCGCAAACTATATTGGAAGTTCAAAGCCTTGCAAAGAGTTGTTAACACGCAGGGGGTAATCCTGATGTGAAAGTTTTAGAATAACAGGAATGTCATCGTCTCTAAGAGCAATTAGCTGCTTATTGAATCCAGAAGGTCATTTTCTTCTTTTCTTCTTCTTCTTCTTCTTCTTCTTCTCCTTCTTCTCTTTCTTCTTTTTTTTTTTTTCTTTTTCAGAGAGAAGGTGCACTTAATACAGATTTAATCATAATACGAGAAGCTACAAAACCTGCCTTTTGTTTTTAAGAAAGGTCTGTGGTATAAAGGGTGATCACCGTGAGCACAAAATCATGGCTTCATTACCCATTACGGCATTAATTACAGCGCAACATTATCTCGGTAAAATATGCATTGTTGCTTAGATAACTTCGAGACATGTTTTCGGAAACCAGGTACAATCGTGGTCTTACAACAACATGATTGCCGAGTATTTTCGAGCGGATATCATTCCTCGATCTAGCAGAAACACGCTCACCGAAGTATCTACCAACTCCTCTCGCGTGCTTCTTACGTTACCATTCTGACAAACAGTCCTTTTCTCCCAAGCCCGAAACCGAGCGCGCCTTCCTCGTGGCTACGCAGATAACCTTACCCATTAGGAGCGAAAGTGAGCCCTCTTAGGCGAACCGTGAAGACGAGATAAATCAGTGTGATCGGCAGCTCGGATAACCGAATCTACACGGTTCGTATAATGCCGTGCCAACCGATTCGTATCGCGGCGAACATGCTTGTGGGGGGGGGGGGGGGGGGAGGGAGGGCGCTTCATCGTACTTCAACGTTGCTGAGGTAAGGTAAGGTGACAAGTTTTCAGAAAACACGCCAAACGTATCCAGTATCTTTTTAAGACTGATCTCTATTTCGATCATGGTAAGGTATGTATGATGAGTCGCCGCAGAAAGTGAAAAAAGAATGAGAAAAAAAAAAACCCAAAAAGGAGAAACGAACATCTCTACGAAACCCAACATGAAAGCAGGTTTGAAACGATTGATCAAGACTAATCTTTACATCAATCACTACGCAGGAAGAATAAACAGTGATGTAATGATTAGGCCTACATATAAGTCAAATAATGACTTTAATATACTACTCAAGCAGTTTGCAAAATCTCAGACAAGCGAGACAAAAATCGATGTAGCACTAAAACTTTGCTTCGTACAATCTAGCAGTCAACGCCATTAATGAGGGTTAACTTCGCATTAACTATACATCGCAGGTGCCTGACCGTGTATGTACAATAAGTAATGTAAGCCGATCTCTCCATTCACACAGAATCAATAGCTCATAACACCGTAAAGTCGATCATTGATGGGTACAGTGTCGTCTGTGCCTTGTGTCTGGTGAATTCTGATCGATTGCAGGCGTTGGCGGATGTTGGGCACTGATTTCCCCCCCCCCCCCCCCAACATCGAATATCGCCCGATGCTAACGCAAAGATGCGTCATGCAAAAAAAAAAAAAAAAAAAACAAAAACAAAACAAAACAAAACAAAACAAAACAAAACAGCTGGTTGATGTGCAGAGTAACCCGTAGTGGCGTGGAAATTGCAAAGATCTTCACGTTGTCAATACAACGAGTGCTATGCACAGGTTGCGTTACATTCATAAAGCCCTCGTCCATGAAAAGGAGCAGACGAATTCACAGCATTAAAGCAGGTGGTTAGAGAAAGTGATCGATATTAAAGGGGGAAAAAAAAGACTATCATTTTGAATGCCTGTCCGTCAGTTTGTTATCATGAAATTACCATTAGTTTTCCTCTCTGTCTCGACAGCATAGACCCATGTCTACACTGTCTAGTCTGTTCGTTAAGCGTATCGCGTATTTCGGAAGGTAAATTCTGGGCTCCAACAAAGAACAAAAATCAGAGAGAGGCAAGGTCATAGGTCAGTGAGGTCATGATATAATATTCACTTTTCGCTCTTGGCAAGAGATAGGTGGGTGAGCCCTGAACGTAATAAAGTTCTGATCGTTCTGATCCGTGGCAAATGTAGCAAGTATCGTATGCGCTAATCTGCACCAGATGACTGCATACATGAAACTAAATTTTTTTGTGTCAGGAAACATTTGAAGTGAATCAAATCACTCTTTACTATAAATCTAAAGATTGTATTGATACCGGACGAGTCTAGCAGTAACTTCGGGAAGCAAAAAAAAAAAAAAAAAAAATAAGGGTACTTACAGGGCGCAAAGTATCCTATAATGCATAACTCCCTGTCAAAGGCAGCCATTTTAATATGTCAGTTCGGAGTAAGCTCCTGATATACAAATGGGTACAAATGACTTTTCTTTTTCCTCAGTTGGTCAGGCACTTCATTCGATTTCAAAGAGACAAAATGCATAAGACTTAGATGGATCGATATCCAAATATTTGATAGATTAATACATCTGTCAGACCAGGGTACCAATTCAATCTTAGATTGTTTGCCTTTGGAATGAACACGAGAAAAGTTAAAGCGAGTGATGTTTTAATTCTTGTCTCTAAACTTGTGAGCTATGAAATTGTGTCTTGAAAAAACAGAGAGAAAAAGTAGGGACAAATGTAACAATGTCTTCAGACGAAATTACAGCAGAAGTTGTGTTATAGTCGTCGCAGTGCAGAATGGCTTTTTGATGAAAGTAGAAAGTAATGCACGTTCACCAATCAATATCCCATCAATGAATACAAGTAATGTATAATGAGTCAGCGTCATCGCAGAACCAGAACTCACAATACACTCATCTCTCTTATACTGATTACTGATCTTTTTATTGCTCGTCTTTCAAACTAAGAGCGCTTTCAAGGTACGGTTTCTGCACATCTTAATACGTCAGGCTTTGCGTGTTCATTGCATGTGACACCAAAACACGTCGAGCTGAAGACTTTGTAGGAAACTCGATAATGAGTACAAAGACAAGCTTGCTGCCATTACACAAAATCTTGTCGGTTATTTTAGATAAAAGCATCTAATTTGGTAGCTGTCTTTAAGGAAACTATCACATTTATTTGTGTGTCTTTTACACGAAATGCGCTTTCCTGGAGGAGAGAACAAAGAGAAAGTAAGCAAAATAAGAAGAAAAGAGATGCATTAGAAAATCTGGAAAAAATCCCCAAACACTTGGTAATCATATCAAAGCGGCTGTAACGCTTAATTGCCCATGGCAAAAGATTCGCTCCAGCCCAATGTACACATTACTACAGTGCATTATTGTACTTTACGCGTAGATTGCCCTAATCACGCCTTTATAATATATTTCAATATCAATGAAGGCTCATACGCTCTCCAGGGAGTGGGGAAATTTTCGAAAAATCTTCTAAAACAATCATCAGTGGGCACGTAAACCATAAACTACAACTTTTATGGTTATCAAAGAGACCATGAAACAATATCGAATACCGAGTATGTTATTGCGAGATCTTCCATTTATCAATATTATGTACATGAACTTGGCATACATCTTTTAGCAATCTTACTCTCTCTCTTCGTTCGAAATGACTTTTCGGCTGTAGCCAGCCGGCTGGTCCTCTTGAGGCCAGTCGTCTATCTCAACCCAATATCGTTCAATCAAATGTAAATTAAATTGCATTTCCGAATTACCCGAATATAAGATATTGCACTGGTCCAAAATTAATCTGATAATTCTGCCCCGGGCAATATACATCCCACAAGTTCGCATCACCACTGGGGCTTGGGACGAGGGTTGGCTGCATATCGGCCGGGCGCGAAGTCAGATGTCGCAATACGGATTATTCTTTCTTGTTTTCTCTCTCGTTCTGAGAGACAGATATGGTCTTAGAAAGCTACACAGTCAAAATGGCGGCGAAGAGGATTTCTATCCCTTTTGAAAAAAAAAAAATGTTTGGAAGTAGTCTCGCAAGAGCTTTGTCACATCGGTAAGTGTTATGGCTGGCCTCAAAACGACTCTATTCGTTCTATCTATTACTGCATAGTGGGAGCGGAGAATAAATCTTACATGCTGATTTATGAACACTCGGTCTAGCCCTTACTCATTGATATCTTTCACCCCCCACCCCATCTCCTCTAAATAGTAGATAGCTAAGATAGCTAAGAAATCTAACTGGAAACCCTGCTTACAGTGTCAAGATTGACTAATCACTGTAGGCTGACTCTAACTTTAGCAGAAACACAAGTTGCCAATTAAAACGCTTGCTACCGTAATATCAGACAAGTATTCCCAAGCCATTATTTAAAAAAAAGATAACATTCACAACAGGAAAATTCTATAGTGCGACCCCGTTGTCATGATTACTACCTTGCGCTTGACCTTTGACCCCTGTGATAACTTGTTTTATATTCACTCAAAAGATTTTATTTTGACTGTATTCAAAAGTAAATGTCAAAACGAAACAAGTATTTGGTGATTTGGTGAGAGCACTTATGCAGAACAACCATGCCAGGACCTGATCCTTGCGCGGATTGCAAACTTTCTATCTTTCGGGGTTTCACGTACATGTCCAAGCCAACATGATTTCGCACTAAAGCCAGTTACTTCGTGATTCTTCTCAGTAGTTAAGGAGAAGGTATATGATACTATCTGACATGGCCGAGCCTCCATGGATGAAGGTCCTACCGAGGGGCCTAGTGAAGCCGTCATGAACATTAAATCTTCTGCCAGTTTCAATAAATTGTGTGATTTCTTTAAAGAAATTCGAAGGAGAATCTACATTGTACACCCCGTATTAGTCCGTAAGAATGTGCACGTAGACAACATTCAAGTGACATTCGTAATGTGTTGCCAATTTAACGTCATCCCTACTTTCCACTGATCTCTACAGGGAATATTCGCTATAGACATATAAATCATGTCCCCCTGTCATTCCGCGCACGATGGAGGCTAAGGCAGCAAACACATTAACTCTGACGGGGGCTACCGAGTTATCATTAAAACCAATCTGACGTTCCATTTCGTGTTAGACCCTGCGCCCTGTGTTCAATGGTGATCAATGGGTACTGAGACACGGTGTCAGGAGATGGGTGCCGGCGAGTCATTTATAAATGCATGTCATTACAATGTCATACTTGGTGCTTTGTATACACTCAGAAAGCTCATATTGCTTTTATGAGCATCAGATACAATGAAAGAATTCATTGTAATTGTTTCTGTTAGATAGTGTTGTCTGTTCTATGTTGTCTCATTTGTCTTATCATGTCAGTCTCTTCTCTAGTCGTTCATGTAATCTTCTTGTTGTTTGATTGATTGATTGTGTGTGTGCGTGTGTGTGTGTGTGTGTGTGTGTGTGTGTGTGTGTGTGTGTGTGTGTGCTTGTTACTCTGTCTTTTTAGCGTTTTTAATTTCTTTCTTTCAACCTATTTTCTATTTATCTTCTTTCCCAGAGGAGCCCACGGTCTACAACCGATGTGTTTTCAGTAGGTCCCTCCATTTCTTTTTCGCACATTGCATATTGTTTACCAAGTAGGCCTATATACTTGAATTTGATCAGTTCAGTATCTATTACAATGTATAATTACTATAAAGTTTCACTATTGTTCTATACTCTGTACATTTTATATCAACTTGTTTACCCTATTTTCTGTTACAAAAGAAAGAGATATGCATGTTTCTGACGAAAAATGAAGAAAAATTGAATTGAATGGAATGGAATGGAATTGAATTGAATTGAATTGAATTGAATTGAATTGAATTGAATTGAATTGAATTGAATTGAATTGAATTGAATTGAATTGAATTGAATTGAATTGAATTGAATTGAATTGAATTGAATTGAATCGGATCGTCTCTCAGGCTTCAGCACTGCTCATATCGCTCACTTTTCCTCACAGACGATACTCCTACCTACACATACCAACCACCTTTAACAATAAAAAAGACCCGTAGTTACGTACATTGGAAATGACTTAGCAGCATGTGGCTTAAGACAGCAATTTCAATGACGTCAAGCACTTAGAATTGCTCTTTTATTGTATGTTGTATAATACTTCAAAATTCTCCAAATTCCGTGAAAAAAGGCGTCTCCAATGCACAAGCGCAAAAGTTGTCACGGAATTGTATCTGAGGCATACACAGTGAAGCTACATGGTTCTCCATAATTTACGTGAGGAGAAGATTCTTAAAACTTGTTTCCTTTACATTCCAGAGCTCCCGCCGAGCTTCTGCAACACCATGTCATGCGTCTTACACGGCTGTCAGGGCTACATAGAGACTGGCGAAATCTAATTATCGGTGCGTCTAAATTGCATTTGAATTCAATTATCGTTAGCCTAATTGATTTTGAATATCTCAAGGTTGCCTTCCACCCTGCTAAATGGACCTTCAAACACAGAAATAACGCAATTACACCCCACATTGCGTCAACATGATGATACGCAGGCAAGATGCTATTCAAAGACGCGCATTTGAGATGGACGGCTCAACTAGAGTATTGTCAAACCATCCATCTACTTAAGAGAAGCTCTTCTGTAGATTTAATGCAGTCGTGCGTTATCTTAGACATCACGTAAAGCTCTTTTAGATTCTCCCGCAGTACTTCTAAGATCTACTTGATCTCTATCAACTCCAGCACTCAAACCTTCCCGTCAGCAAAGGGACGGTGTAAAGGATGAAAGACTTCATGAATCATTGATGAATAAATCGGAATTTGCAGCGCCATTGTCGTGCCTTGAAAGCCATTTTCACTTTGCATGCAGGAGAGAGTCAAAGAATCGCAGTGTTATTCATTCATTTATTCATTCATTCATTCATGCATTCATTCATTCATTCATTCATTCTTTCATTCATTCATCCATTCTTTCATTTATTCATTCATTCATTCATTTACTCACTCAGTCATTCCCTCCATGCATTCATTCATTCATTCATGCATTCATTCATTCATTCATTCATTCATTCATTCATTCATTCATTCATTCATTCATTCATTCATTCATTTACTCACTCATTCCTTCCTTTCTTCCTTCCTTCCTTCCTTCCTTCATTTTTTTATGTCCAACAGAAACATACTGATATAAATTCCTACAAAAAACAAGTGCATAGATTAACATTGCAATGTACAACCCCCCCCCCCCTCCAAATTTACGAATCATTTTGCGAATCATTTGTTTGTTTGCGAATCATTTTGAGTATATCAAAATGCAGGAAATGGTGTAGTGCCATAAAAGCAACGCCTGTAGGGTGCATCCCCTCCCGTACATAGTAACATTAATCACGTGATTGCTATACTATGATACATAAAAAGCGGAATTACAAAAGTCAATTACAAAAGCTGTATAGCAATCACAACTTTTTTCTTGCTTCACCTTTCTTCGTCTTATACAACACACCTACGTCATATCTTGTGTAACCAGAGAACCAAAGAAAGATAGATGGACAGATAGATAGTGAGAAAATAAGAGGGATATACATTATGCATATACATAATGTATACAAACATACATACTAATAAATATAAGTAGACAGATATAGGATATATCAAACAGATTTTGACCCCATATCTGTTGAGGTGTCTGTCATGAAAACAATAGTAATTTCTTTCACGAAGTTAATTTGTAATGTAGATAAAATTACTAAAGTGCAAAGGATGTCATTTCTTTTGTTCTTAGTCGATGTTTTTACAACATAAAAAAATAGGAGTCAAATGCATGCAAACATCATTCATCAATCTTTGGCGTATGAACTTTACCCAAATATTATAATAACCCCAATATCTTTCGGTCAAAATAATTCCTATAATCTATTTCTTTAAAGACAAATTTAGGTTAAATGATTTTCAGCGGATTTTTACAAGCACACTGTTACAAGTCATTTCTCCCCTGATTTTCCTATTGCTATTGTTACGCCCTACCAAAGAATCTGGGCTGCTACCGACAGACAAAAGGGAGTTATGAACACCTGGACAGAACATTCCTGTGTATAGAAATCTGGCCTAGCAACAATACATTGCTGAAATCATACAGTGTCTGGCTGCCAGTGTGGAGCAGCACTGTGCTGGGGAAGCTACAGGTGTTTGCACATAACAATGTTAGTTGATTTAATACATAAGGGCAATACAACCACATGTCATACTGGCTTCATAGAAGCAACCTCAGTGGCTATGCAGCAGTTGCAGGGGCAGCAGTTAGACTGCAAGGTCTGCTGGAAAAGGCTTGAGCAGACGATATGAGGTTGGATACCGGCAGTTTTTAGTCACCAAACTATGGCGTTAACTTGGGTCGTTCGGGTGTACGTAGACAACCCGTGCACGCCGTGCAAAGATAACCCCAGCTCGTGACAATGTGTTCGGGCCACTTCGGACAAGGAAGGAACCCGCCGTGTACTACACATCCAGTTGGAAACCGTCCCTTCGACGAGGTCTTGCACTCCGTCTTCGCAGCGAACTGTTTCGCGTTCGACTTCGGCGATCACGGAGACAACTTCAGCATGACAATACCAGGTTTTGTTTATCCCAAAAGAAGCACTTTGGACTGTTAATAATCAAACCCCAATTATAAACTGTGCGCACAGGTAATATAAACTGACGAGTTATTGCAAGTGTTGAGTTTAATTAAAGAAGCTTATGCAAAACCATATCAGTAACCGGAGTAAAGTTTAGGCAATATTCATGGCCATATTGCGAAGCATTAAGTTTGTTAAGTTTTCTCTATGCTATGAATAGTTAGGAGATTGATATGAAGCCGGCGTTTAAGCATTACGTCGCTAGAGTGAGGTTTGAGGTGTCATGATAAGCATTGACTGAACTGTGTGCATGGGCGTATGTGACGTGTCTGTGTGATGTTTTGTTTCTTGTACCACCACCTTATTTGTATCTAGATTGAAAGACCGGAAATAAAGCTTATAATTTCCGGAATTATGGTGTTTTGTGCTTACTTTGTCTGAGTTCTGTATTCAAGGAGTCACACTGGACCAACAAGCAATCACACGCTTTCACCGGCTGTGACACACACAATACAATACAAGTAATAATTATCTATAATTATGTAGTCCTACTTGTATCTTACGTTTCGACGGAGACAATTAACTTTAATTGATTACACTTGATATTTTGTCTCTTTGGAAATTCTCCCTTTTCAGAGAACAACATTCCCCCCCCCCCCTCCCCCATGTACTATAAGTGTTAAGGCTATGAGAAGACCAGCTACAAAACAATCCAAACACAAATGGGCCTCAGCAGTTAGCATAAAACCGCGACAAGCTTACACCGCGCAGTCCATCCACCATCGTCTTTGAAATATCAAGAAGTTTCTCTCAATAAAGTGAGAAATTGCGCAAGGCAATAGACAGCCGAAAGTCGCCGAGGCAACCTAAGCTTGGCGTGGATGGCATTTGCTGGTTCCAACTGTCAATTTGCATGCGTCTTGGAAATTCATCAGAGCAGACGACTGAAGTGGGTATTCCGTGGGTATTGCACCGCGGAGCTGGAAAACTAATATATCGAAAGTCGGTAGGCGCGCTGAAAATGTCATTGACTTCCCCCTTCTCCAAACTTATGGTTTAATCAGTCTCCAGCCCTAAAGTGGAGTGCCCCTATTACTTCCCATTTTACCTACGTACAATCGCCATTTACTGTGACTGTTTTATTTCTCAAACAAAAGTTGCGTCGTCTTGCTTAGTGCACGACAGCTCAAGTGTAAGACCACTGTAAGATGATTATACTGAACTATGCTTGTGACCGATAGTGTGCTGAAGTAGTCCATCAGTATAAGATTTTGCCTAGAAAGAAAGAAAATCAGTGCATTTTAATTTTCATGACAGCTTTGAAGAAGTGGAAAAAGGCTGTAAGCTTTGATCTTTTGCCTTGCAAAGGTCAGCAGGTCAGTATCGGTTATATACCTACATTGAAAGTGATTATATATAACAATTTAAAGAAAGTCGGTACAAAGAGAAATCTTTCCCATCAGTATCTATCTCTCTGTCTCTCTGCAGACACGTATAATATATATATATCTATATATATATATATATATATATATATACTATAGTGCGAGAGATAATTCCCTTCCCAAACGTACGCGGTGCCTCATTGTGGGTAGCATTATTATACTGAAAGAAATTCGACTGAGGCGGACGTTGCTCTCCATCTTGAGTCTCCCTTGTAAATCAGTCGAGCTTTCGGCCTGTCACATTTTTATATATATATGTATATATATATATATATATATATATATATATATATATATATTTATATATATATGTGTGTATGTGTGTGTGTGTGTGTGTGTGTGTGTGTGTGTTTGTGTCTGTGTGAATCAATTTCTTGTACTCGAATGACACATTCGACGTTGTTAGAATTGATACATTTTTGCATCTGTGTGCCTCTTCATATAGGTGAATCATACAAGTATCGATTGTAAAAACATCTGAAAGGTATCACATCCACTTCATTTGCATTGTCAATACCGGATAGGGTTTCTTCTTGTGTCAACAATCACTGCAGCACCATCTTTGTGAATGGCCGGAGGGAGGTGGGGGAGGACGGGGGAAGGGAGGGGGGGGGGGAGGTGGAGCGGAACAGGACAGGAGGTGGATTGATACAACTTTATTTCTGGCAGTGGAATCGCGTGGAAAATAATGTCCCCCAAAACGCCTGACGTGATTCTTTGTTATGGTCCCTTCTCTTGAAATAGCTAGACACTTACTGAATTCAATGACATATGCGCGTTACCTGACATCAACTTTCAACATCGATTCTCATATTGCAATGTTCCTCGTAAATATAAAAGAAAAAACTACCAAAAAAAGGTAGCAGAAATAAAAGGTAGCATTATCATTGTTGGATACACATAATCCTTTTACGTAGATTAATTTCGAATAAGCATGATGCAGATATGTCCATATCAACTTGTCATTAAGATTCTAAGAAGTTCTCTTTTCGATATCAGTCATAAACAGATAAAATCTCCATGTCAATACAGTCACTTATTAAAAAAAAAAAACATCACTAACCCGTGTGGGAAAAATATCATTATGACTGGATGAGAGAAGTAATAATTTCATTTCTAGTGATAGAAGCTGAAATATGTTGATGACATTTTCTCCATCGCAAGAGATACTGATTGATAATGACAGATAGCTTCCGAGATGTTTCGACTTCGTACAGAAGACAAGAAATTTGTTTGTTGCTTGTTTTTATCCTTTCTTTAAAAGAAAAGAGCACCTTTAGACTCCTCTCCGGCAACCTCCAATCCAGAGCTGAAGATGTAAAGTGCAAGCAGGGTCAAGCAATAAAAGGAACTCGAGCTCGAGTCTACGAAGAAATGTCAGATTTGATGCGTTTCAAGTTTGATGATATCTCCAAATTGGATTCAAGTAGCAGACAAACAAAAAGGCTTTGTTGTTTCTGTGACAATTCAAATAAAGTTTATTAATCAAAAAAACAACAACATTGGATTTAGAATTAGAAAGAAAAGTCATGTGGCGAAAGAACAAGTGTATGAAGACTGAACATGATACTACTGAATAAGCGATGCAGAGGCAGACATTTTTAGTACCACTGTATTAATGACCGACGCCCGCATTTCTGACAGACGCGATGAATTAATTCCGTCATTCTCCTGTTAACCTCATAACCTTGTGGTTCCCTGGGAGAGATTTGCGTCCTTTTTGAGGTCGATTTGGATGTAGGAGGCGCAACGTGATTGATCTAAACATTGCTTATCGGCTTGTTCAATCATTTATCAGCCGGAGTAATATGACGATAGCGGAGAGGAAGCGTCTGTAAACACGAGATTTTTTCCGGCGGATTCGCGGGCACGAGGTTTGGTGCAAGATCCCCGGAAAAGACAATGGATTTGCATTTGAGATTTTCTCTCGAGCGGGGATAGTGGTACGATGTTATCAATTTGTGATGTAGGTAAAGATGAAGTAGAAAAGTAGAGGAGGCATGGGGGTATAGGGTAGTGAGGTTGTTGTTGGTTGGTGGCGATGTGGATGATTGGGAGGGCTGGAGGGTGGGAGATGAGGAGGAGGCTGGCTGGGGAAGGGTGAGGGGGGATAGGTGGTATATAGACGCCTAGAGCTTCGATAAAGTAGGTCTGCCTCCGGGGTGTTACTTCATTATTCATGCACCTCCCATATGGGATATCCGAACCTCCCGGGCATAAGTAACATTGTTGTCATCACTGTCTGATTATCACTTCGAAGAGAGATATAGCACATCTAAACTCTGTATATAAGTCAGAATAAAAAACAAAGAGATGGTAATGCGACAGATGTTGCTGTTATCAATCATCTCATCTGCTCCATATTATGTATATGAAAATGAATCGCAAAATAGGTCAAGCGCCATTTGTAAGCATTTAAAAGTAAGTCCATGATCAGACAGAGAAAAATAATACATTTCTAATAACTCAGTGGAGGTGTATTAATTAAGGAATATTCTTGAAGCTGTGATTAAAAAGAAACAACCAATATGCTCTTTTCATTGTCTTTGTTCTTTATCAAGTTTAATTGTAAATACATCAAATAAGCAAGAATGGTCTTTACATGTTTTGCGATTATACTCTTTATCTATATTATATAAAGATGATATGATATTCTGCGAACATACTTAACATAAAAACCTTGACTAATACGATGACACGGAGCCCGACTTTACCTCTTTTTTTTTGCCACTAAAATGCTGGGGTTTCATTCTGAGGTCACTGGGCCAGTTCTACATTTGCAGAAAACGTTGCTGACAATATCATGTGGTCACCGAGCGCGTACTACTACAACTTCAGGCGCTAAAAATCACTCGTCGTAAAGGCTTCGATGGAAATATGTATATGAACACTGTGAATAAAGTTCTCTAAATCGATTCAACTTCTCCCCCCGGATTATTCTCCATTATTTCCACAAGAAACAAGCCTAGGCAAAAAGGAGCAGGTAACTTATTTCCACCATATCTTGACGGCATGAATTTTTGTAACCAACAACATAATTCCGACAACAACATTATCAATCTTTTTGAATGAAAGCTCTATCCATTAGCAGTATATATAAGGAAACGTTATTTGTTCTTCTTCCTTTCTTTCTCTCTGTCTCCCTCTCTCTCTCTCTCTCTCTCTCTCTCTCTCACATGAGGAGATGTTAATGAAGAAGAAGAAGAAGAAGAAGAAGAAGGAGAAGAAGAAGAAGAAAGTCTTGATATGAAACCGCAGCAGATTCTGATTTCACCCTGGATATAAGTTAGGACAGAAGCTGGGGGAGAGACGAGTTATTACTATTCATGGAGTCCGGATCCACCTCCGGCCGTCCGCTCTTAGTTTGGCACCTTGATCAATCGACGGGCTGCTTCCTGGGAGAGAAAAGGAGAAAGATGGAGATATAGAGATAGAAAGAGAGGGAGAAAGATAGAGAGAGACTTTTACGAGTGCTCGATCGATTACTGTATACGTGGCGGCTCTCCGCGTTGAATGCAAGACAGATGCCTGTTGCTTCCTTCATTAGGCTTGCTCTCAGAGGTATAAGTCGGTCGCCGCCAAACGTATCATACCATCTCAGCTCATACTACCTTGTGACTTGAAATCTATACACTGACCTTTTGATCGGACCCTCACCTTTTCCTTGTTTCAAGTTGTTTTGTCTTGTTTTCATTTGGTTTTAATACATGTAGTTTAATTTGTGACGCTTTGAGTTCTTGTCACTCTTTGATTTTGTCAAGAAAGAGACCGACTTAGGGTATTCCTTAACTCGATCGATTAGTACCAAAAGAACTTCACAATGTCATTGGTCTTAAGGCATTCTATTCTCTGTGATATCATTTCAGAACACATTGTACCAATGCCATATACTGAACATCTTTGATGCATCGCTGTTTCGGATGCGATATTTCAAACTTTCTTAAACTTTACGAACTTCTTTTTTATTTTATTTTTTTTTACGGCTGTGTACGTTTCCACTTTCAAGTACACCATATTTCGCGTAACTCCTCTCGTCTTTACATAGAAACCAGAAAAGTATTCCGTGCAGAGCAGTTCCCCCAATTTGCCACAAGCATGTTATCTGAAGAAAGAGTTATTGCTAAAATAAGAATTAGGATGAAAGTCATTCTCATTCTTGGCTATAAGATTATGCTAACTAAGGTGGAAAATGAAATATTCTTCTTCCTGAAATTCTTCGGCATTTTTCGTCCAGCACATGCACCGAACAGGACATTCACCCGGACTTTTGATCAAGATTTCACATCACACACAAGATCGGGCCTCGTGCGGTATTGCGCTCTCTTATTGACCGAACTGTTTATCCTTTCATGCACTATTTTGACTTTCCAATAGGAGTTTATCATGAAACACAAATTGCAACAAGACTTCCCTCAACGTATTGATTGAAATGTCTCTTTGTTTTTATCCTAAGCTATAACATAATCTCCGATTCTTCGACAAATCATTGATTTGGAAAAAAATGCAAAAATAAGTGCGCAAAGGCTGTAATAAGGGATGTCGGAATACATTCGTGGGTATCAATAAAATTATACCTATAGGTAACAAACGCTGTCTAGTCAAGTATTGATTGATAAATAATGCTTTGATTGATACGTTGAACATGAATTCTTTCCAATCTGTGTATATCACGCTCCGCTCCCGGGAAAGGACAGTGAACCTAGGTTGTATGTTAGCATGAAGCTCATTGTGCTACACGGCGGATGATAAAGCAAAACCAATGACAAACACCCAACGCTAAGTTGCTGGTGACTTGATTTGAAGGTATTCCTTTAATTCACTGTTTGCTAATTGCGACTGAGAAATACTTGACGAGATTCTCTCCCCCTGATCACCTCAGGAGGAACATCCATGACAAATCCAGCAGACGACAAGCCACCTAACCACAACCTCAACACGCCAAAAATTTGAAATGGCGGGTGTTCAATTCCTCGGAAAAACCACTACAGCCCACACACACTCGCAATAGAGCGTGAAATTCAAGGACATAGTGACACGAAGTCAATGAGCAATGTGCGATGGTCCAAAACTTGGCCCTAGGGGAAAAAAATCTTGTCCCGAAGGGGCTAGGTACACCGATCGATTGGACGCTGTTACAGTAATTAGGTTTGGAGGCCAAGGCAGTAATGTAATTGTAGTCAGGTGAAATTATTCTCGAAAAAATTCTTCCTCATCTTTAGCATATTTCCACTCGGATTTAGAAAGGAATGTTGAAATTAAGTGGGTTCACTTGTTAATGAACTTTGTACATCCTTCATCGTTTTTTCTCTCTCTGTCCACATATAACTGTTGAATTATATATATATATATATATATATATATATATATATATATATATATATATGTGTGTGTGTGTGTGTGTGTGTGTGTGTGTGTGTGTGTGTGTGTATCGCTGATTGTATATCACATTCCTTTGAACCAAAGAATTCAATAAGAAAAATTCCACATCAACTTCATGATGAGGTTGTAGAAATGGCTGATCCTGGAATATCTTCACATCTTGCTTAGATAGCCATTCTCACAAACCGTGGATCGCCAGTTTGTATCCAGAAAGGAGGTAACCTATTGTCATGACCTTTGCGTGATCAAAAGCCCCTCGTTATGTTAAGCCGCTTCGTGTTTGCTTTTTTGAAAAAGACACCAGGGTAACGCCTCTCTCTCCGTCCATCCATCTATCTATCTATCTATCTATCTCCCTCTCTCTCTCTCTCTCTCTCTCTCTCTCTGCACGGTAAAGATTGACAGAGGACTTCTGTTTACGCAAGCCGGTCGCGTCCCGGAGACTTCACCCGGTCGTTGGTCCTGGATGGGGTCTTCGTTCGTTGTTTTGCAAGATGGATTCCAATGCTCTTGCACTCTCTCCACCTCCTGCGTCACTCTTGCTTTTTTAACCCTTAAGATCTCACAAACAACATTTCTGCAGTTTGGTGTACATACATACATACGTACATATTTTCATTTTTCAGTCGTTCGTAAGATAAGAATGAGCAACACATATATATATTTTGATTTGTATACTTTGTTTTGCATTGTAGTTGTTTGTGTTGCAGAATTTTCAAAATTCTACTATACCGTACCTTATAAGAAGTTTCTGTTCTTTTCCAAAATGACTTATTTTTGTAACCTTTTGATTTTCTGATGAATGAAATTAATATGTTGCCTCTAATCTTTCTCCAGTGAAGATACGTAGTGAAAAGCAAGTGGTGCCAGTCTAATGACGAGAATATGATATTGTCTCTAGCAATTTCCCCTAAAGATTCGAGGGGTTAATGTCAAATCCAAACATCAGCATGCAACATCTAAATTAGCGTGTGGATGAAAACAATTTTAGGAGATCGGCTTCTACCGCAAGGGAAAGTGATGCCGCGCACGTGAGTGCGTCCATAATTGAAACCCCCAACAAGATGGCCGTCGAGAGGGTTTACGGAATAATGGACACGTTCAAGAAACGACAGGGAATAATGAATAAAGACACACCATCTAGCGCGTGCATAATGTATGCCACGGCATAATGGCTGCCGTTAAAACTAATGGCTCGAGTTGTTGTACGCGCTCTTGACACGACAGGGCGGAAGTCCGACACAATAAAGCACTTGCACTTTTTGTTAATATTTCTGTGGCTTTGTTGCCGCATTTCCAGAGACAATTTCTTCTTTGTATTCGATACATTAACCGCAAGACAACCTGATGCTATCAAAACACGATATATGTATATATACTTAATAGCTATTTCTTTTTCCTTTTGTGATGGGGGTAGCATTGACGGAAACTCGTGAATGTGATCATGCCTTAAGTAATTCTATTTTGAAAGAGTTGTGTTTGTTTGCTCAGAAAATCAAAAGCACACACTTCCCTGTATGCAAGGTGTTTATCAAAGTCACCAAAATACAGATTTAGACAGCAAACGATTATACTATTTCTCGCACGATAGAATTTGAATAAAATCTCGTTGGAGATTCCTGGTTGTCCAAAATATAAGTTAATTACCGATTCGATCAAGTGAATTCCTTTACTCATTGTGTTTGGATTTTCCCCTTGCGATGACCAGTTGATACATAGTTTCAATCTTTTCATGGATTAATTTGTTGAGCCACAAACAATTTTACATCCTTTACGTCTACTCACCTTTCCGAGATGAAGAGCGACCAGAGACTCGATCCACTATCAATGTGTACTTTCAAACTAAAAAAAAAAAATTAAAGTATTGACATAACTTACAAAGAACTACAGACATGCATGAAGCATCTAATAAGGACTTTTTCCAAGAGAAGTTTGAAGAAATCCGAATATTGACATTCGATAACAATAATTCTAAGGCAATTTTTGGAGGGCGTTAATGTATATGAAGAAAAAGAAAGTAACAAAAGTGAAATTTCCTCGCAAGGGTTATTTCTGCATGAGATTCACCAATACACCTTACCTTGTATACCGGTTTGACCTCAACCAACAGGCACTATGTGACGAAAGGAGCTAAAGGTGAACCTGACAGGATTTACCCCAGCCGAACCTGGAGAGAATTCCACGCTAATGGTAGAAATATAAGGGGTTGATTGCCTGAAAGGTTAAAATGCCTCCACTTATTTCATTCCAATACTGAGAGACTTGATTGGAAGAGGGCACACCACAATCTAAAGGACCACGACTCACGTTGCTGCTATGTATAGCTCTTTCTAACAGTGTCTAAATTTACCGCCATTTTAACGTAGCTTTTCACAATTTTGAAAGTTATCCTTTGCTTTGATTGGTTAATTGGCCATTATGAAAAAAAAAACACCAACCACATATTGAAGTACCACAGCATGTCAGTCAAACATCTCAAACAAGCAAGTCTCTTTCCAAACAAGACCTACAGGACTTTAGGATGAATCCATCATTCAACAATACCAAAGTACAGACGAATCGAACAACAACAACATACACACAAAGCAGATTACGAAGAGAATTAGCAGCAATATCAATGAAAATGTCTCTGTTAGTCTCTTTCTTTCTCCGTCTCTAACATGTCTTTTGGATCGGGATAGGGCATTTATATTCTCCAAGTTAAAGCCTAGAGGGAAAAAACTTGCCTTCTAGTTGTATTTTGTTCAGAGAAACTTGCTGGTGAATTTCGAAGTGCGAAGTATTTGATATTCAAACTGTGTTGACAAAAAGAGGTCTCGATGAACATGTTCGTTAAGGAGCGTCCGGACATCATGTTGACTAAATGTCTACCTGTAGTATCGCATCATGTGAAAGTACATTAATTCTGAGTGGATATCTCCGTACAAATGAACGCCTACTTCTTTCAGTGCTGCGTAAAGTGGCTCATATTTCGTGCTAATGATGCACAAAATCACGATGACCTTCAAGTCAATATGATGTTGCTTAAAGCGGGAGGGAGACCATGTTACCCTTTTCTCACTGAAACCCAGAACACAAGCAGACACTCTGAATGCACATGGGCAAACCAGCTTCTTTCTCAGTCATCATTCAGCTATTTTTGCTACAGATCCAACAACAAATATCCTGGCAGCGCCGCCATCCCCTTTTTTACAAAGATAATGCACTTTCTCCTCTCTCTCTCTCTCTCTCTCTCTCTCTCTCTCTCTCTCTCATATCTCTGTCTCTTCTTTATGTCTTTGGTGCACGGTCTCTCTCTCTCTCTCTCTCTCTCTCTCTCTATCTATCTATCTATCTATCTCTTTCTCTCATGAGAGCATTTTTTTTTTCCTCTTTGCAGTGACAACTTATCGATACTTTTGAAAATCGAAGGGTGCCTTGATTTTTGCCATTATTTGCATGTCTGGCGTCTCCGGTGGCTGAACTTTTTTTTTTCCCGCGAAAGAATCTATTTTGCGGAGGGCCGAGATGCAGACTATTCTAAGAAGAGGTCGTATAGTGCATTTTGGATTGTTTGTATTGAATCGTGTGTGTATCTATGCGCAGCGATGTCATATTTCAGTATCCTGAATCAAAAAGGTATTTTCAGCCAGTGCTGGTAATGGGCACGCATGATGTGCAGTAGTGTCAAACAGTCACGTGAATAATCGACTTTAAGAACTTATAAATTCATCCGTCCAGAGAGTAATTTGTTAGTGGTAAACGCGCAGATGAAAATAATGACATGTTTTTGAATACCTACAAAACTACAAAAGACACTGGATGGATTTGAATATGATCCTAGTATGAGCCCATCAATTTGAAATGTTGTTTAATACGATTCCCCCCCCCCCTGCATGCCTTAACAGCTTCAAAACCCATGAGCTCGCGCTGCAATATGTTGTCTTGATATATGTAGTCCTGGTCAAGCTACTTCATGTCTTGATGAAATGAGTAATAATACATGAATTATACTCCAGAGTTCTTCCAACCTACTTAAGGAGGTTTAGGCGACAACTTATTGCTTCATCGTTCTCTTTTGTCGAAAAGGTAATGACGACATAACATGGTAATGCCATACTTCAATCTATCCTGCTTTATCAAAATTTAAGTCAGAGAATACTATATTATATAATTAATGTAATCAAATGTGTTTTCATGTAATGAAGTAGTGGGTATATTTTCGCAAAAATTCCACATCCCACAGGATGAATACATGTTAAGTTTTTTTTTCTACTTCTTTCGGTGAACTTTAGACGACTTTTCATAACACTGAGTAACATACGCTTGACGTGAAGTGCATACAGGCGTTAATGCAGGCACCGCTAACCTGATTATGACGTACTGACATCTGCCACTAGACAACACGGCGTTTATATTAATGCTACAACCGAAGGAAAGCAATTATATCAATTAAAACTTCAATTCATTGTGTCACTTTCTTGCTGCGTTTGAGTTTTGCATTAATGGGTTCGCCTTGAACTGCCTACCAGGTATATGGTATTCTTTGAATACGTGTAATATTATAGCGGTTTTAAGAAATATTTGCATACAAACAAAATATTGGCAACTGTTTAAACCACAAAAAAAAAATAATAATAATCTCCGAAGTGTATTTACGAAATTAGACTGCCCTATTCGTCTTTTGGTAATTTTGATTTTGTTGTTTGAGTGTTACAATGGTTACTATGTACTTGAACAGGCGATTCTCAATCCCTCGGTCTTTTCTTTTTTCCTCCTTCCTTCAAATCGTAATGAGAGAAAACGCTTATACACGTGTAACATGACATTGCAGCTAAACGGCAAAGTCCACATTCTGGTGTATAGTTTGGTGTTGTATCTCTCAGTCATTAATTTTTCTATTCACTTGTGATGATTTCAAAAGGTTCATATAGGCAATTATATAGATGTATATGTATAAAGTCCAATGACTGTATAATTTAAATGCACAATTTTCAACATCTTTCAAACCTCTAAATTTAAAACTGAATATTTCCAAGTCAACGTACTTTAGTAATTCAAAGCTTCTGTGCTTTCATTCATTCATTCATTCATTCATTCATTCGTTCATTCATTCACTCATTCATTCCTGTTTTATTTTCATTTCGCAACAACATACATCTTTATAATATTACAAATGTCAAGATAATAGCATGTTCCACCTAACATAGTATCATACTGCTTTTTTTATTCGTTGCAGATTTAACTTTTTAAACTATGTTTGATAATCTTCTCTCCATTATAAGATATGCTGTGAAATTCAGAGTTGCCAATTTAATAATGAGAAGGTGATAACGTCTGCAGCAATCATGTCTCTGGATTCGATGGGTTCAGCAATCAGGCTAGTTTGTTATTGGCTCGTAGCAAAAGAGGGAGACTGATTATAGTAGGGGGCGCTGTGGCACAGTGGATATAAAACTCCTGACTCCAATCGGAGGACCCAAGTTCGATTACCGGCCAGTGCTTACGTAATTGGACAAGATGGTCTCACCCACCATGTCCCTCTCGACCCAGGTGTATATGAAATGGGTACCTGGCAACGCTAGGGTAATAATAATGTCAGGGCCCTCTGGCAGAGCAGTGGAAACACTGAAGAGGCTACCCTGGGTAAAGAAGTCCTTATTATTATCATCTCTTTATCATATCATATCATATCATATCATATGATAATAATAATACAGGATACTTATAATGCGCCAGTTTCACATAACTAACGTGCTCAAGGCGCAGTAGAAAAAGTGAGTTATGAAGTACAAAAATAATTACACAAACATAGCTTGAGGCAACTGATTCCACAAGTAAGGTCCAGCATGTGCAAATGACCGATCCCTCCCCCCCCCCCCCCCCCCGCCATGATTTCTTCGTTTTTGGAAAAACAAGCAATCTACAATCGGATGACCTTAAACATCTGGGAGGATTATAAAATGTCAGCAAATTAATATTGTACTCCGGGGCAGATCTGTGTATGCAATGAAAAACAAACAGTAATAATTAAGATACAATGCGAGATTCAACGGGCAACCAATGCAATGAGGACAAAACAGGGGTAATGTGAATATTTCGCCTGGTAAGGGTAACAATGCGAGCTGCAGAATTTTGTAATTTTTGTAACCGTGAAAGTTTAGATTGTGGTAGCCATTGGTAGCTGAAATAGGAGTGCATGTTGTGTATGTTTTTATGATATTCTATACATTAGATTACCATGTCTTTCTCTACTTTCAGTTTTATAACGATGTTTGGGTGGAGACCTAGATACCATGTTAAGGCATTTTGCATGAACTTCCAAACTGCATTTGATACATCAGTTCGCGGTGTAGTATATGTATGGCGGCCGGGAGATACTTTCATTGTACTGGGCAAACACACGCGCCCTAGCTATTTCAAAATTTTTTCACGGACATGTTGAAAACAGCCTTTGGCTGAATCTTGCTGCCTTGTTTAAATAAATGAACGAAACAAAACAAAACGAAACGAAACTAAAAGACGAAAACGAAACGAGTTGCATACCACATGTCTTTCTACCAATACTAGCACGTCACTCGATTAAAGTATAATGATGTAGTCCCATGTGCCGTGCGGCGCGCTTGTCGCACACACGTTGCTATTAATCTGCCATCATGACGCTTTCTACATGAGACTTGCACAGGACGAAATGAGGCGAGCATTTATTCATGTATCGAAAGGGGTTATGGTAACAATGAGCACGCACAACCTAGAAAAGTTGATTAGTTGATGGAATATCGGCGCCTCGCTAATCGTATTTATGATATATTACAGACGAGAACTTGGAGAAATGTTGTCCCCTGGAAAGATAAATGAGCTCGGCCGGGATGCCACTCAATTAAATTTCAAGGACACGAATTTACGTCGCGAGTTTATAACGTTTGAAGAGAACGTTGAGCAAATTAAAAGAAAAGACGGAAAGATGAAACTGGGTATGGTAATTTCCAGATAAAAGCAAACATTCACTGCAGCTTCTAAAATTCGCACATACGCTGCTATCAAGTTATGCTGCATTTTAGGACAGGAGTACAATATAATCCCCCCCACCCCCCGAGTTTATAAGTTTTGGGAAGTAGGTCATGGAACTCATCTGTTTCTTTCATAATGTCAGCGACCCTGCAAATCTGCATATTAATCTAATCAGTAAACACAAGGTAAACAAATGTATTTACTTGTAGTATAGGGTAAAATATTGTAACATCACGCAAGTGTAATTGTCTCAGTTATCTTAAAACATCTAGAACATTCATATCGAGACTTTCCATTGATGCAGTAGCAACTTACAATTTTGACGCTGAAGCCAGAGCAGGAAAAGTTACCTTATACTGATTATTTCTTTCTTGAAGACTGAGTGTTTTATCTTTGATTGATAAAGAATAAGTTGTAAAGATCTAGTAATGTATGCTTGTGCGTGCTGCCCGAAGGTCGGTAGTAACGATGTTACCTAAGTCTAAAAGATTGTAAGACTAACGTTGTATCCAGTAGTTTGTTTGGTTGAATTGGGTTGGTTTAAATTGACGCAAATTGATTTCTATTCTATTTTTTCAGTGTCTGGTAATTAATTACCCCACAGTGTTATAATGGATACGCTCGACTAAACCTTGGTGAGAACTTGATTAGATTTTGTGTGAGTAGAATGACAGAAGGCCGTTAAATTATGCAGAGCGCGTACCGTCCTATTATGTATATATTGTATATATAATATAATAGGCGTACCTGTGTTTTGGTGCCTTGTCTGCTACCGGCGGTTTCACGCTGTCGCGATCTTCAGGCAGACTGACAAAGTGGTGTGTTTATACAAAACGGATACAATATATATATATATATATATATGTTATATATCGATTGCCCCGACACTGTACAGGCATGCTAACCTGGAAACATTGAATTGCACATTACTTGAATATGAGACCATTCTGAAGCAAACAATTTTCACATAACAATAAATATATGATGTACTCCTAAATGAATCCCACAAGGACTGGAACAATCATCCCCCCAGCATTCTCACTGATTCCCACTGATCAGTTACTCGCCATCCCCTTTAACATCCCCATTGTTTATAATCTTACCTCAAATAAGATATTTTATTGTATCACACTAAACTGACAGTTTGTTCAGATCTTGTTTTCTTTGAATACTGATGCCAGTGACAAGTTTTGTCATGTTTGTTGTAGATTAATTCCGCGTTTCAACTGACAGATGCATGCCTGGTTTTGCATGTTCTAGAATAAGCGTCTCTTCTTTTGCATAAAATGGTAATGTTTTACCTACATGGCTTGAGGGAACGAGGAATTTATACGATAATTGAATTGACGAATGATCCTCATTCATCTTTGTAAATAGAAGCAATGAAGTCACTTAAAAAAACAATGTATTTTACAGCACACCCCCAGAATAGAAATCCATTTGAAAAATGTGAGGCGTGCCTGGAAATACAATGGTCCATTCACATGATAATAATCGAATGAAACATGCTTTGTTGAGCCTGAAACGAATAATATGAAATGACAATGGATACACCTTACACAAAGGCTGAAAATGATTCAATACGCTCGTCCACTTAATTCGATTACACGTATCGCTATATAGCCGACTGAATGATGGACACCGAAACGTGACTTCATCGTGGTAAAAACAGCTCATCGACATTTTTTCCCATCGCTGACCGAATTGTGTCACCTAAAAATTTGTGATCACTACAGTCACGTGATAGTTCTTCCAATTCCACCGAGTCCTACATTACATGATTGACTAGGGAGTAGCGTTCTGATCAGTGAACGAATATTGTTACAGAGTTGTCGGGAGCGAGGCACAGAAACGAATTTAAGCCTCACGTATTGCAAAATTCTAACAACAAAGATATAGACACGGAATTAAAGAAACAACACGCCATGATTATTTTTGTTTAATCACTTCACTGGTTCGCAAAACCTTGTCAAGAAGTATGTTTCCCATTTGAATGGCATACACGGCGTGTATAACAGCTTGGAACATGATAGGAGGGTTGCTATAGAAACCATTTAAGAAAGAAACAGCTCTCAAAGCTCAGAACGCAATGGCGGCTGTGAGATAAACGTGGAAAAATTCTGAAATACAACACAGTAAATTAACGGATGTATAGGAGAAGTCATGTGCAAGGTTTCTGTGACACCATATTTTGATCTTCTTTTTCATTTCATCATGTGCCAGAAACTTTTTAATGTCTTTTACCGAAATGTAAATAGAGCTACAAAGATTGTCAAACAACAGTTGATGGGTACATAAGATGTTCCTCCTGAACTACATATACATATACATATATACGTTAAGTATACACATAAAATGAAGTGGTTTGGTGATTTTTTTTTCATTATGATTCTTACAATGCATTTAATTGTTGGCAATTCATAGAAGAGAGCAAAGTTACTATCTTTTACTCAACCCTTTTGGTGATCACTGTAAATTCTTTATTTCTGTTGGGCAATTTTCCAAAGCCTCTAAATCGCTAAATTTTTATCTGATTTTTTAGTTGGCACCAAGATTTAAAAAAAAAATAAAAATCTTGAATCTTTGTGAAGTTGGCATATTTTCAAACACTCTTTCTGATTTTGTGCATGATTTAATGAATTCAACCAGTTTTATCTCATCTTCAATTATGAAATATGATATGAAATTTAAAATTGCCAATTTGAAGATGGAAAAAGTGATAATCTTTACAGCTAAACATCCCCAATGTGTGATGGGTAAAGTAGTTCTCCTTTCTTCTAAATGAGATCATTGTCTATGTTTGGCTCATACGGAGATTGGTGACAAATATTTCAAAGGACAATATCAAATATGTTGAAAGACTACGTCTTCCGATATAAGTCTTGTCCTTACAAAGAAATAATTAACACCAGAAATAACGCCAGTATTCTGACTGATATTGCAAATAAAAGGGATAACGCTTATATGTCATACTTTTGCAGCTCGAACATTGATTTAGCAAAATAAGAAGTAAATAGAAGTTGATAGAATTAATTACACACAAGAAATGCTGAACCAGCTTCACATGATAACAAAAATCCCTCAAAGAATTCTTTGGCCGTTTTTAGTAGCTCTTTATTTGGAAACAAGAAAGCAAGATATCGGGGTGATAGAAACTATAGATATAAATGAGTTTGGCTTGAGAGCGGTAACAATCCCTGAAAACTCGACGTCAAATTGAGTGAAAACTTAGAAAATTGACTTTTGATGGTGGTGGTGTTGTTTATTCTGTGTCCAGTGTGGCCCAATGACGTCAAACACGTGTTTGTCTGGTACCGAAATGTATGACTTGGTTTATCTTACAGTCAGAGGGTGAAGTGCAACACCGCACTATATATCTAAATTGACTTCGCGAACGAAATAGACGAAAGACAAACACATTGAATAGTTAAAGTTTTACCAGAATTGGATGTTAACGAAGAAAGTTATGGGGAAAGTTTGCCGTGTTTACTGAAACAGTGACGTCGGTCATGGTTGCAATTACATTATGCACAATTTCAAGTGTTAAGTCTTCGAGAACCCTTTATCTCTCATTGATTTGTATGTATTTTCATTGTCTTACTGTCCCCAGTATGATATGAAGTAACACAGGAAACAATGACCCTTTATATAAAATCATTTATTTATTCTTATATCCGATTCTAATCTGAAACATTGGCAGTTCTGTGCGTTTATTTTTATCTTATACTGCAGTATACATCAAAGTATAACCCGCACATGGTGACGCAACCTACTTTATCCTTTATAGTCTTTTTCATGGTTTTACATCACAAGGAATACCAGTAATTTAATATTCTGTCCTGGTGCATAGTGACCTAGACCTTCTATGAATGTTGCTGTATTTCAATGCGACCCTGTAATATTGCTATTCACTGACCGGAGGATTTCGACACACCTCTCTGACCGTGAAGAAGGAGCATGATGTTTGATAATGGCACAGAAAGAGCCGCAAGCCAGTTGACCGCTGCATAGTAGCACTCACTCGACTGCTATTCATCAGTAATCACCGCTAGCCTGACGGGACACTGGCCCGGCGAAAAGAAATCAGCGGAGCGCAATGCCGCCAGCGCCTGCCGATAATATGTAACTTGATTAAAAGTGATATCTGACCCAATTTTGGCCTCAACATCTGTTCGAGCCAATGACCTGTGCTGTGATTGCATTTTATTCGTCGGCTTGCACTGTGAAACGCCTCCTTTTTATCGTGTCTGCGTCGAGAGCTGCAATTCGCTGTGACTGGAAATAAACAAGACTAAGGAAAGAAGAAACGAGTAGGAGCCACTATGATTACATCGAAACTCAAGCTTGACCCGCCCGTGACCTGTCGTCTAAAATATCGTCGGTCACCGCAAATATCTTCATCCCGTCCCGTCTTCATTCAGTATATCCCCAGCGATGATATTTGCATTCCTGAAATAACCTGAGAAATCATATCACAAGTCAAGCGATCAATCTCCATCCAACTGAGGAGATGGTGCATGGGGAGTTGGAGAAGGGGGGGGGGGGGGGCGATGGAGCTGATGCGTAATTGAAGACGGCTGGATTTAGGATGAATTTACTAAAATGAGAAACGAAAACCTGTCTGCATGGTGATATGACGGTGAGCATTCTCAACCAGTCACCCTTGACTTGGAGTTTGGTTCGGTCTGATCAGCCCCTGGTCTGATGATGAGCTGTCACGTGACCGGGGGGGGGGGGGGGGGAGTGACTTTCTTCCTCTTGGTTCCTTGGGCTTCCTTAACAAAGTTGTTGTTTTGATTTTTTTTTTTAAGTTGAAAAACTAACGCAGTGCCTGTAGTTTGAATACACGTTGAATCGCGACGGAAAATTAGATGTATAACGCATCGGATTGAAAAAAAAAAAACCCAACTTATCTAGATTTTATGTTCATTGTTTGTTTGTTTGTATCTGTGTGTGTGTTTGTGTGTGTACCGTGTCCCAAAACACGTACATATTTGTGTATATATGTACGGATTGTTCGTTTAAAATATTCTTCATTACAGCCGTTTTTCAGAAGCTGGACGAATATGTTAAGATAATTGACGGATTATAGTTACGAACTGTATCTGATATAAATGTCGAAGGCAATTCCATAACTGGCTTTTGCTTTTTAATATTGCCTTCGATGAAAAGCTGAAGATAAATATAAGAAAAAAAGGAAGTACATTGTCCTCATAAGATATTAGAATATACTGATCTCTTTTATCCCCTAACGTACTTTTAAAGACTTCTGGAGCCCGCCATTTTCTACAGTTTTACCCATCAATCAAACATTTGGTGCTTAGAAAGCTCAATTCATGCGCAAACTTGGTGCCAGTGATTTCCCATGTCGGTGCTCAGTCCGGATTATGTGGCAAAGAAAAAAAAATGATATAGAACCAACATATTTTCCAGATGCGAGGAAGATATTCGAATTAGGATAACAGAAGCGGATTGAGGGAAGACGATTACGGCCGGGAATGCACCGGACCGGATGGGTTAGAGATTTTAATCAAGAATAAGTCTTCCAGGAGGGTAAATTAGGTCGACTCCTGGAGAACTGCAGAAGGACATTCCATGCCAGCGTTTATTCCCAGTCTGCATAGAGAGCATTGGCTAGGTTTGAGGAAAATCGGATCTTCCGTTAAAAAGTTATGAGTATAATATCATTATGTATATATTTTAAGTTTTGATGCAGCCATCAAGGGATAAGAAGACTACAACAGCTCGTGACGTCACAGTAGGACAACGATGTAAGCAATATAAACAAAAGTCTACATATTTTCATATTTGCGGCAAAATTAAAGAGCACTAGACTTACCTCTTTCAGAAAGCTGGGGAAAATATAATCCACAACATGACTTGTGGCAGTAACAAGTGGAGGGAATGTGTACTTTTCATTAAAAGAATGAAGTTTTATTAATTTTCTTTATACTTTCTTTGTTGTCCTGCCGTGACGTCATGTAGACTTTTGCAGTCTTGTCATACATAGATGGCGGCATCGAAACTTTTGAAATAATTGTTAAGTTTTGAACGGATTGTCGGATTTCCCACAAACTTCACTGATGTGTTCCACTGACACTGATGAATCCACTAAATTCACACAAATATTTGGGTGAACTTGTCAAAGTTTAAAGAATTATTCTCTCACTATCAAGATATCTACAAACCGATACCACGAAATTAATGAACAATTTGCTAACAATGTGACTAATATAGTTCACTCTTACGCTGCCATCTAAGGAAGATATTAAGTTTGTTAAACCAGAACTTCTACATTATTCAAGGTATAACCATAGCGGGTTTTTTTATAGCTTCATATCAACACAGAATCAGAGACTCTGGTACCATGTACTGTGTTGAAGGATAGAAATTAAATTATTTGTAAATGAGAATATTGTTCAATTGTGCATTGATTTATGGTTTGTTACTGATCCAGTGAGCCGTTGCATCGCAATCATTAAGCAGTCTTGGCTTTGATTGTTGCAGGCATTGAAGTAAGGATGGAACTTTTTTTAGCCAATATTCTCTTTCTCATGTTTTGAATGTTATCTTTTGTTCTGTTTCATATTGTGTTGGTTTATATGCAGTAAACTCTTATGGACTCACTAAAAAAAAAAACCCAACAGTCCTGAGGCTGCTATTTTTTAACCGCATTAAAATAAAACACACAAATAAACAAACAAATACAAACAAACGAAACCCGTAAGCACCTTATCTATGATATCGAGTCATTAAGACTATGTTGTTTTCTTCGAGGCCCTAGAAATAATATCATAATACATTTTATCCAAACTTCCATGTAAAGCGTTATCTTGAATTCAGAATTAACCGCAATTTTGGTAAGCTTGTTATCACAGCATTATAATCATGTTCTATTTCTTTTTTTTTATTGTTTACGACAAGACAAACATAGAGATCCGTCAAACACCATAGAATTTGATCATGAAACACACATGGAGTGTCAACATCCAATTTATTTTGTGATGGCATATTGACATGGGATACATTGAGCTGAAGCGCGCAAGGAAAGACTAAGGATGCAGTGGTGTTTGGGATGAGGATGGGGTATAAAAGGAAGAACGTATGGTGGGTATTGAGTGTGAATACTTTCCATAGACTTTTCAACTATGTATCATCAATATGTTGTATCTCCATTAACATATCATGCTAGGAAACACTTGAATGGTGTGTCCTTGACTCAACCTTGAAATTAATTTCGTGGTAGCGACTGACCACAGGCTAATCAAGAAAGGATCCAGGGGGAGGGGGAGTGGGGCTGGTGGGGAGGAATGGTGGGGGGGGGGGAGAGAATGGGAGGTCGGCTGGGGAGGGGAATGTGGCCCCTGATGTCAAGCATACGCATTCTCTTGGGATGGATTACAGGCGCGGGGTACCGCCGCTGGAGCACAGGTATTTTCATACGGCCGTTCTCGCGTGCCATCACGGCGGGTTAGGGAACAAAACCTCTCAGGTCGTGGGCGTATCATCTTCTTCAGCAGCAGGAGGCACTACGGGGTCTGTCACCACTGGTCACGGACTAGGCACCAAGAGCTTCAGTTCAGGTACCCAAGAAGATGTTGTCGAACTAGAACGGGTCTCCCGCAAAGCTACCGGCCGTTTGGAGAACATAATTTAAAGTGTTCCCCATTTCATGCAGCCATCATAATTACATCGGAATACCACCCGTCCTCTAATTCTTGGAACAAAATACTCTCAAGGCTTGACATTAGGATGTGGTAGATTCAGACAAACTGCAGAAATTCCTTCCTTCAGGCTACCCAGTCAACAGTCAGGAATCTCCAGAATGTAGCAAATCCAAAATGCTTGACTAAAACGCCGAAATGCAGGCCCACGCCTTGTAAAAACATTTCCAAGAATCTCTTATCGAGATGAATCAGGTTTTGCTCCAAGTCTGTTTTCAGACAAAACCGTCGTCACGAAACCGGAGAAATCTTACAGGATGGGATACGTGTGTGCAACCAGCCCCAACAAAAGTAGTAACTACGTTTTGTCTATTCAAATTCGGAGTAGGGTCCTAATTCAAATTGACTTTTATACATTTGAATTAGAAAGTGCTTTTGGTTGGGAATAGATAAAGAATTGCTTATACCCAAACAGGCTCTCCTTGCCCAATATGGTTACTGGGCGGGATTGGACAGGTGCGCTTGATCTGAGTGTGACGTATATTACGTAGATGCCATCTTTAAAATACGAGAATATCAGCAAGGAATGGAGTGTTCATCATCGTACGGCAATAAATAGATAATGATTAAAGGATGCAGAGACATTGCGTGTTAAAACTACAAGTCACAGTCTTTTCACGTTTATTCTGCAGAAAGGACGTATTGTCTCCTTTCAGAATATCTTATACTATATTGTCATAAAGTTAGTATCCCTAATGAGAAATAAACCCAAGACTTGAAAATGACGTCAAAACTTGATCATTTTGTATTCCATTTTATTTTTTGATAAGAAAGTTAAGTGAATTAGTTAGTCATTTTCAGCGAGGTTGCAGACATTTGATTACTATTTTTTTTTTCAAAATTGTTCTTGTTAATGTCACATCAAGGCGGAACAACACCTTAACACCGAAAAGAACAACTAACTTTGGGACAGAGGTCTTACTTAAGTTTGTGACAAAATACCTTTGTACGTTTTAGACAAGACACAACGTTGTTTGGCTCCGGCAGAGATATGAATAGCACAGATGCTGAAAAGAAATCCTAATTAATGGATTGGAGATGTCTGACTAGACTGTCCTGGCTGTGCTTGTAAGCCCTCGATAGATTTACTTCGTCGAGGCAAGCGATGGCATTCGACTGTGCGCTCATTTATTTGTCTGTCGTAATGGTCCCGGTGACGCGAAGGTTATAAATCTTCTTGGGGTCTGACAAGATTGGAAGGCGATACACATTTCAATTTTCCCCCTGTCTCTCTCGTCCTAGCTCAGGGTCATGGCGTATAGAGCTGCGATGGAATGGAGGTGTAATTAATTAAATGTCACAGAGTTTTGCTCCAAATGCTTCGAGTTGGATTCAAAACGTGTCATTCTGCGTTTCTGGAAGGTACACACTACATTTTCGCAATACAGATGAGTAGAATGATAATTGTTGTCATGATCATGATTATAATCATGACAAAAATCGGTGTAATGCTCTTAATATATAACGGTTTCATTGTTTTTTATATTCAGTAGGATTTTTCAATTTCTGTTCATATCAACAAGTAATATCACTTTGTTCAATTCGTGAATACTTTCTAAGCACAAAATGCATGGAACAGATATATATTCATTATCCAAAGAGCTATGAACAAGTGCCAACCATGCTATTAATCCTTTGATTGAATGCTTAAATCTAACACTGTAGAACAACAAATACTTAATAAATCTAGCTGCTAGGAGATTCCTTTAATATTTGTTTTTTTTTTTGTGACAGGTACCGTTTGTTTTCATTGTAAACCCTTGCAAAACTTCATATTGTAACACTATCAGATATTCTAGTTAATGTGGGACCATGTAGCTATGCTTTTCTACATTGGAAACATTGTGACATCAGGCTTTTTTTTTTAAAGAGAAGTAACAGATAAAAGATTACGTCAAAGTATGGGAAGAGTCATTTTTTGCCAGTTGTTTCTAATTGATACAATGGATGCGATGTACTTTTCACTTTGTCCCAGCTATTTACACAAAAACTCAACAATGCCAAAAGATATGCAAATATTAAAAGGGTGGCATGGTATTGGTTGAGGTGAGGATTCAGATTTTATGTTTTTTGCGAGATACTTAGAAATTACTTTATGAAATGTTAAAAAGTATACAGTTCTAAGAGGAATTCAAAGCTTGGAAACCTGAAGCCCTATCTCAACCGAAATTGTACCATTCCTTTAATCAAGTTAGTAGATACGCATTCTTGTTTCCTTTGCATTCAAATCGTCACGTACAGATTTGTTGGCTAAGTCAAGGAACGTATAGTATGACAAATGATGTAGTGGACTGAAGCTACAACAGTCACTTTTGCAATATCTGCCACAGCGCCAGCTGAAAACTGATTTGTTTACGTCATTATTTGATCTTCTGTTGGATTTACATTCGACACCACCTGTTCTTCGATTCTCTGATGAGTGCCGCTTCATATCGCGGCGTAGGAATAGCATCAAACAGAAGATAAACTAATATTGAAAGTACAGACGCGTACACTGGTACAAGGAAGAGGAACAATATGGGCGGCACAGCGACAAGGCGGAATAAAACAGAGTTGGAGAGAAAGAAAAAAAAAACAATATTAGAAAGTGCTTACTCACTCAAGGCCATTTTGTTTTGTTTTCTAACGAGACAACAAGAAAACCGAAGATGGAGAAAAAGGAGCGAGCACTCGTGATTCTGATCGTGAACATAAATCGATCCAAAGCATGTCATGCGGCTGAGTTTGGATCGATCGTGTTTATCCAGCTGGGTTCATACAATCCCCATGTTCTCTTATCATGGCTTCAGAGAGAGAGAGAGTGAGAGAGAGAGAGAGAGAGACTACTAAGTAGAGGGAGGGAGAGTAGACTAGGAGGAGGAGGAAAGAGAAAGAGTTTCCCGCCCTTCTTACTCCTCTCTCGATATCCTCTTTTGTTTTTTCTGTTATTAGGCAAAATAATCAACAACTCCTCCGATTTGTTTGCCGATCATGAAAAGCGCTACCACGACGTGGGTTATAACGATAGTAACGTCTCGAATGGCGTGTTGGCCATGTGCAGTTCTTTTCGTTGGCCTAAGACTTCCATATATTTTCCCCCATTTCTTTTTCTTTTCTTTATAGCTGCGCAGTAACATTTGCAGTTTTGTTAACTTTTATCTTATATACTGTTTTCTTCTTTGGGTCTCAGCCAAAACGAGCGCAGAAGTCAAAACTTGTCTTAATTCGGTCCTTGTATAAAACTAGTGTTGTATCCCGATATCTGTACAATTGATACCCAGACATTAAACTAAAGTAATTGACAGTTGCCGACTTGTTGAAACGCAGTCATTTTCTCCTGACAATGCGTTAAATTTATCTGAAAACTGATTTTGCTGTAACATTTTACATATCGTTTTTTCAATATGGTACGTGAGATTCGGTTGCATTGTACTGGATAACCAAAAGAATCAACAGAAGGACACAAACAAGATAGTGTTTACAGTCAAATTAAGGATAGTAATCTTTAGAGTACTAAGATGCCTGTTTCGAGTGACACGATTCTGTTTAATCGTGTAACAGTACAAATAATGATATCCTTTCGATTCTGTAAAAGTAATCTTTACTCCATAGTATCAACAACAACAACAACAAACTGCCGAAAGCTGCATATCCAATAGTGGAGAGCCTATTGAGTAAAATGGAGTCAGAAGAGGCCCGAGCTTTCGATCCTAGCAGAGTCTTCGTCAGAAGCAAGATGACAAATATGTAGGAAAGCAATATAAGGACTACACACAATAAGCACAGTTTGAGGAGGGCTAGGGACACAGAACATTAACAACAAAAGGGGTGGGTTAGAAATCAGAGGTAGGGAGCCAAACAGGTAAGGAAGGGGATTAAAACTTAATTGTAATATAAAATAGTAAACTTCTAATTTTCAACATAAAATATGAGTTGTCTCATTGATGCAATTTCTTTCAAGCAGTCAGTCAAAATCCAAATGGCAACGGTTTTAATTTGCAGACTTGTCCAGTCAAACACGCTTTCAATCTAAAAATCAAAACAAGAACAATGTCGTTGAAGTAGGCGTACTAAAGAACAATGTCCTTTAGTACGTTACAATGGTTTTTTATTTAATGAAATTCATTAACTCCACGCTTCGTTTAGTATGCCCATACTTTGCTTTATTTGGTTGAATTTTGCATGAGTTGGATAGTATTCTTTGCCAGCATGGCAAAAGGTTACTTGGAGTCGACTTGATTAGATTTCTGCATTTTTACAATAGTATGTGAGTGAAAATATAATGTAAAAATAGTCATGCATGTAATGTACAAGAAGAGTTAGTGAATAACATCAAAGAAATAACATATCAACTGCTCAACATGGAGTATTAACATAAATGAATATTGGGAATAAGCAGTAGCATACGGGAGGCAACCATGTAAAACCAGGCAGTCTATGATGGACTCTGATATTATATGACAGGTTCGAATCAGATATAAAGGTCGTGTGTAATATGAAAAATTGTTCCCCTCTCTTTGCTTATCGCAATATTGCAATAATGTCAGTGTTTGAATACAAAGCTTTATAATATGAATGCTTCATATATGTTTGTTCTACGTCTAAATCTCATTTGCCGGACATGTTCTCTTATAATTCTTGTCAAGGTCAACGTATTATTTTAATGATATTATTATGCCTATTGTGTTGTTACATCCTCCATTAATTTCTTTCAGTTTGTTTGATTGACTTCGACAGAATGATGATTTACTATGCATTTGTTTATGTCTTCTTTACCCCCGCCCCAGGCCAAGAAGTATGTTCAATGTCATGCGTATTATAATGGCATCGTGATTTCAAATCAAGGCAGGCCTATTAAACTTCTAGTTCCCAATGGATGAAACACAGAATGACGATTTGATAAACTGCAAAAACATCGGTGTTAGATTTAACACCATGTATGATAAATCTTACGCCGATCAAGTATCAGTAGAGGCACACATTCACATGTGTACACAGTATGTTCTGATGGTGTTGAAAAGTGTTCACCTGGCACTTCGTGGTGTTAAGTTGACACTGTAGCTGGCGATATTTTTGACACTACGCTGGTGCTATTTCAACAATGACACTGCATGGTGTTAAATTGGTATTGCTGGTGTTTATGCCAATGGTATAACACCGCCCAGTGTCAATAGGAGACCATGGTGTAAATGTGTTTTCACTTTTTTTTTCAAAAATCAATTACTTTTTAGGAAAATAATCGATCGTCTTGTTGAAGTTCAAAATAAACAAGAAGAACAGTCACTAAGTAATTTTTCAAAAAAACAATTTATAATTATTTTGAAGTGACACCCGGAGGTGTGAATCTAAAACCGCAAATAAGCACCGAAAATTTAACACCAGCTATGCGTTTCATATTTAACATCGGACTTTTTGCAGTGTACCTGTCATACATGAACTTAGAGGAAAGTTTTCCCTTAGAACTGAGACTGAAGGAGGCAGGCCGGCGAGTCCATCTGTGGTAGATAAATACGCACTTGAATTGAAGCACAGTGATGCAATAAAGCTGTGTAAAAGCAAATAAAGGGATAACCATTCAATTAGGGCAGACTTGAGGATTTGGAACGAAGCGTCCTTCTGCCTTGTGTGTGTTTTTGTATGTGTGTGTGTGTGTGTGTGTGTGTGTGTGTGTGTGTGTGTGAGTGCGGACATGTAAATGTGCTATTTATGTGTGTTTATGTGTCAAGGGGATTTTGCTTGAAAGAGCCTCAACTATGGCAACGACAAAGATGGAAAAAAAAGGCATAAAAAGTGACGTCAAGTGGGCTTAAAGCTCGTGAGACATCGTCGTGTTTGGCGACAAAATATTAGTAGGGGAAAAAAAGTTTAATGTGGAAAAGCTGTGATAACTTGGCGCGGCTTGAGCATGAGCTCGTCAAAATAGCTGTCGTCTGCTCGAACATCCCGCTCTTTAGGAGTGTGTGCTCTCCTCTCTTGTCTGGTGGTCTCTGTGTTGGCGCGTTTTGAAAGCAAACTTAATATTCTCCTAGCATTATGAATATCACCGAGTAAACCTATGAGATTCTGTTAAACTTTTACACGAAAGTACTCGCGTCAGCGTTTTGAATTATTACAGACACAATTAGGTGAGGGTTTTTTTTTCTCATCAGAAGAGAATGAGAGAGAAAGAGAGTTGAAATAAAAGGACAGACGAAAAGGAAAATGGACTGGTGTGTGAGATAAACAGAGATAGAGAACAGTGCAATGGTGATGTTTTGTATTCAGTTTAGTTTAATTCACACTTGATGAACTTCCCCCATGTCTTCAGTATCGCGCTCAAGGTGAGAAATTAAGTAAAAAAGAATCAATTTTCGTCTCCAAGAATGGTGCAGTGATATCTCTGACTTGATGGCCATTATGACACTCACCAACTCCGGTTGTAGTAGACATCATTATTTTTTTTTACTGGTGAAATTTATCGAAAGTTTGACGGTGGAAAGAAATTTCTGGAAAGACGGAGGACGGTTAGAGCAAATCACTGCACAACAGGACAGTAACCAACGATCGTGCAACAAGCAAGGGAGAAAAAGAAAAACTTCTCAAATTTCTCCCCCCCCCCCACAACGAAATTCCTCGTCGATCTCCCACCCTGTGATATGAGATACATGATATTGGTTACTGGGAATCGATCGATATTTGACCGCGGACAGGTGACTATCGTGATGTTGTTGTAACCGATGATGGAGATGGGGGGGGGGGGGAAGGGGTAGGGGTGAGCAGCATAGGATGGGGTGGGGGAGCTTGTTGTGAGGGGTTGTGAGCTTGCGTTGGTGTCATGGGGTTCCTTGCAGGGGTAGTAGTTCTGCTTTTTGTCTCATTATATATACGCCGTGCGTGCTTTATCGCCAGCGGCTGTTGGAGAATGGTTGTAAAATGATTATAGTATAGGTATTCCCAATGTGCAGATCTTCGAAGCCAGTGTAAAATCATAAAGGAAGAACTGAAATTCAAGGAAAGTGGGGGGGGGGGGGGATGAAGGGCCAGCGATGATCCTGGGACATAACTGTTGAAGTTGTATCATCGGGGGAAAATCACTCATTCATCAAAAGGTGACTAGTACTCGGCACAGAGGTAAACCTTGCACAATATTATATGGTTCATTTTCCGGAGGAAAAAAAAAAGTGTTATCTTAACAAGATGTGAAAACAGACACGTTAGAAACGTTGATTGTCTCTGCAAACGAGGAATAATGGAGAAACTCAAACTAATTCACATCAATGTTTGAGTGTTTAATTTCAGCACAGGCACGTATATGTTTATTAAATCATAATAATAATTCCAGACAGGCACACACATGGGCACCTACACACACTGCATGTGTCTACGCTTTTGAAGGAACTTGTGTTTAATTCCCACATAGATTAATACACGCCACGCAGTCTGCAAGGGGCCCATAATTACAAAGTAATTACTGTGCGCCCCTAGGATCTGTTAGAAACATCTGTCTCCCTCGGAGCTAAAATGGCTGTGACCCGACTGTCAATATTGCTTGAAGAGAAGAGAAGGAAACAAAAAACAAATGAACGGTGGACGTAGAGAGAATGAAGGTAAAAAAAAAAAGAAATGTACATAAAACAATGAGGAAGGAAAGAAGATGTAGAGATTAAAAGACAAGAGAAAATTAACAAAAGAAAAACGCAGTCCCAAGACACGTGACTTTCGCTGATCTTGGAAGATGGATGAAATATCTGATTTTCTACATGTCATAACACTCATTTGAACAAAAGACTATTAGTGCGATCCAAGTAAAATATATGTTGCCTTTATTTTTTGTTGTTGTTGTTTTTCTAAAGTATCATCACTGACTACACATGCACACATACTCACACAAGCATTGGAATATCAAACATGATGACATACCTATAGGTTCTAAACTTTTATTATTCTTTTTAATATCTATGGAATTTTTTATTAAAAAGATAAAATCACTCACACACTTACACCCATACACAATCTTATTCATGTTCACATGATAGGGCCTATGTAAGTCTTAGACCTAACACACGTCATACACACAGTAATGGTTAAGGTTAACATATAGGGAGATATAATAGGGAGAAAGGGAGAGAGAGAGAGAGAGAGAGAAGGGGGTGAAGAAAGAGAAAGAGATAATTTACCGGAAATTAAAGAGATTTCACTTTGGCAAAGTGTTAGATTTGATTCTGACAAGATTTTTGCAATGTACCTGCAACACCGATCTGATATTCACTCTGCGCCGTTCCGCGTCATTGCCGATTTACATGGTTGCCTCCAAATGCGATTGAATGGATTTGTGCAGCGCGGCTACCTTTCGGAGTGGTAAACATCTCCGTACAATCGCGGATAGCGTGAAGTCTTGTTTAAATTATGTGCATTATTCATTAAGGGTGTATTTGATTATTCTCATTCACAAGATGAACATTCACTCAACGCTTAGAGGCTTTGGTTATGCTACGTCGTATACATACTCTGGTGGTAATATTGCACAATCGGCGAGCTGCCATTTGGCTTTATTGCCTGACGCTTGCGCCTTCTTTCCCGACGTTATACAATAATACTTTGAGTAGACAGACGGCGGACCGCGCAAATCTATAGATTCAGGTGTGGCGATATGTGCGTTGTTGTGATTTGTTGTTTTTCAGTTTATCATTCTTTTTTTTTTCTTTTAGAAAATTCAATAAACACTGTATTCCACTGTGAGGTTAAAATGGTATATTGTATTATACTGTTGCGAATAGACAGAAGACTAGACCGCCATGCTAATATAATGAATTAAGAACATTAAGAGCTATGACAAAAGTGAATTTTGAGGCAAGTAAAAAAAAAAAAGAGACACCTTTCGTAGAGACACTTACCATTTGGTAAATTTCCCAGCAGAAGGCCGACGGACGAAAAGACGAGGAAAGTCCAATTTATCAGTTTCATCTTGGAGTGTCTGCCTTTCCCAACGATATGTCCCGGACCCACAGCGCCACAATCCATGGCTGAGCCGCCCTCGTCAGTGCGCTAATTCAGTTTGTCAAGACGCGGCTTTACCGGCATAGAAAACTGCTCGTGTCACACATACACACACATACAACACGACTCAACACAAGAACCAATGTTTAAGCCTCTAATCTCTAATAGTTTCTATCAGCTTACAAAGCGACTGAAATCCTTCTTGATATGAGCAATTACGCTACGATTCACAATCCGATTCCATCGTTCTGTCTATTGCCAATAGAACCTAATTCTTGTCGCCAGTTGCAGCCTCTCACTCGGTTGCTTGGCGGGCAAGATGCGGGGAGTCTCCGCCGAAAGCCGTTAGCGCGTCGGCATAATGCCTTTTTTCTCTCTTCTATCATTCGTACCTCCACTCTTTCTCCCTCTCTTTCTCTCTTACACTCCCTCTCTCTCTCCTGTCAGGTTTGCTCAGAAAACTGTGGAGAGGAACATTGCTGTGTACGAGCGATGAGGGCGCTGGAAAAAGTGCTTTGCCCATGAAGTCTGTGCATTGGACGAGGCATTCCTCTATACCACGATATCATTGCTCGTTTGATTTGATTTCCCCGTATAGCTATTTATATAACCAAACATCGCCAGGATTCTTACTGCCTATGAAGGAAGTCAAAGTTTAGAATAATATCAGGTGCGACATCCCGTGGAGATATGTTCCTTCAAAACAACTGTATAAAACTTACCCACTTAAAGATATTTCCTGTTGTGTCTGCAGTGTTTAGAGTGTACAGTGATTTTTTTTTTAATCACGATATATTTGGCGGACGAGTCTGTACTTAATTGTTTTCCATGTTGAGCTCTTAGAATTTGATCTATTTGGACATGAATTCGGTGACTCAAATTCCATTTTCGGTATCCCAGCAGGAAGACATTTGCAATAAGCAACTTGAGCAGAAATTTTCTTCTTCTGTACAGTACTGGATCATGAGGTGAGGATTCAGCTTATAACAATTTGCAAAATATTTAGAAATCACTCTATGAAATGTTAAAGAGCATACAATTGTAAGGGGAATCAAAAGTTTATTTGATGAAAATTGTTTTGAAATCACTGAGATATCTAAAAACAACGTAAAACAAAGTCATCCTAATAATCGTGGCCTGTCAATTTTATTCACTTTTTGGATATGTAAGCCATTTCAAGGTCAATTTTCATGAAATAAACGTTGAATATCTATTGAAATTACATGCTCTTTCATATTTCATAAGAGATGTCTCATTATCTCACCAAAAATGTTATAAACCTGAATCCTCACCTCAACCAGTACTGTATAGTCCCTTTAATGAACGCTGATACATGCAAATTTGGACACGGACACCTATTTAACATTTAAATTCTTTATTGCTTGTTTCAAGCTATTTGTGACTTAGAATGACGTTACTAATCAATTGCAGATTTTGGTAAAAAAAAAGGGGACTAAATTAAGCTCTCCCACGACTGTAGTTACATGTGTCGAAAATCTTCTTAACTAAACATTTCAAACGTGAGTTGCTTGCTGTGAGAGGATCTGTTAAAAGACCGACGAGATTTGATTGCAGATACAACTCTGATTCACAAACCTTTTCCGTCATGGAAATCACACATCATCACCGTCAGCCATTAAAGAAATGGAAATGGTGAGAAAGAAAAGGTGGTTGTTAGGTTACCAGAAATATACACATCGTCGGTTGAGAATAATAAGGGCGTAAAGTTGCCACTAAACCCATATTGTTCGAGACAACTTAAAAAGTTGTGTATATTTCTCCACATAGTCTTGTGGGTTTTTTTTTTTGTGTGTGTGTCTTTTGTGCGTGTGTGTGTTTTTTTGTTATGATTTCATCTCTTCATCCGACCTTTAAAAAGAGTGAGCTTGTCTGTATCCAGAGAATGACATTTCAAAAATGCCGTCATTAAATTCTATTAGCCATTACAGCAAACTTGTTTGGCCTTTCAGCAGGACCATTAAGGCTAAATGACCCCATCTCTTCATTAAACATGTCTCTTCATAAGTTCTTGTTCTCGAGGATAAATTGTCCATAAAATGATAATTCCATCTTTAATGTTCCTCGTCTGCACTGTTGAGGCTCTGACTGTGACGTCATTGCAGTACCTTTATTTTGAAAACCCCACGCAGTTTGAACTGATTAATCTGAACCTCGTCTTAGAATAGCAGCTCTCAAAGTAAGTATCAAATTAGCTGTTATGTCAGACGAGAAGTGAGTGCTTTTTCCAATATATTTTCACTCTTCTGCATGTGTTTATTCAAGACGACGTGAAAAACACTCACTCCAGTTTAATTCTCACAAATTTGGCAAAACAAGTGATGAAACAAGATCTAAATAGAATCTGCTGTTGTGGATATTGCCTCATGAGAGTGAATCAAATGATCTTTTCAACTATGAAGGTCGTCACCCATAAAAAGTGCAATGTGCGTATTGCTTCTTGGGACTTCCCATGATGCACTGCGATAACTACCTACACAGAGTAATGGGCCGCCAAAAAAAAAAAAGTCAGAAGAGATTAAAATATGAAAAAGGGGAGTAATGATTTTGCTCTATTCCTTTTGTTCGCCGTCGCAGCCCGTAGGAAGCATGAAGCCAAACATCCCACCGGGGGAAAGCATCGTGCTCTGTGCAATTATTGGCCCAGGAAGGCAATAAAACATGAACTTTAAGCCTCCCGCGGGACGCACTCCGCTGAGCCGGATATTAACTGCAAACCGACGCTGGATCACGGCGGCTGGTGACAACAGCTTCCTACGTCCTCCCCGGATTCCCAGATCTTTCTCTCTCTCTCTCTCTCTCCCCCTTCTCTAGGTTACCTGCCTATACCGTGTACCGTTCATGAGAGGAAAACGAGCTTGTTAGCCATACCTCATCGCCATTCCACAAGTGAGCAGACTATCCAACTATGGCAAGCTATACCCAAACCCACTCCATTCCCGCCCGTGTAATGATCATCAGGCTAATGTTCAATCAATCTTGCCGGAAAGGCAGATGAAGTGCTAGAGAGACAGTGAAAGATAAAGAAAGAGAGATAGAAAGAGAGAGACAGAGACAGAGGGAGAAAGGGGAGGAGAAGGGGGAGAGAGAGATAGATTGCAGAGGTGTAGAATGTGAGAGAATGACGGAGAGAGAGAAAATAAGAGGGAGGTAGAAAAGAGAACACAATCCATATACCTTGATCTGACTGCTTCACTGCTTCATCGTCCAGCTTTTCTGAAGACATTTTGGAAATCATTTAAATCATTTAAATTATTTAAATCCGGATGAGTCGATCATCATGTTGTATATTTATCTGAGTTCATTGTACATCCAAGCTATGTAATAGCGTTTTGCTACAATTTATCTATTCCTCATTGAAAAATATAACAAATAAAATTGCATGAAAATGATGATAATACATCATATCTTATGCATCGTATCTATATCCATATGTGTGATCAATGTTTTTACTTATTTGAGCATATTTTAAGACTAGAGGTGTTGGTTTTTTTTTACTCTCTAAGTATACGTTTATACGGCTTTGCTGTTGTTGTGTCGGCATTTCCGTATTATGTCTAATTTGCCCTCACAACAATTCACAACATTGTCATAATTGTAGTACTGGTTTTCGAAATCACTTAAAAAAACACATTTCAACACCACTGACAAAGGGACAGCTCATCAAAAGAAACTGTATCATCTTTAGAGGGGTTTCCCTGACTCTAAATCTATCAAGTCTCTTGTCTTTTCATTATTGTTATTACAAAATTATTGTATAAGTATCAGAAGCTGACATCATGTTTTTAGTATCTTATTACAAAGAAATATGTGTGATTGAATCACCGGAAACTGACGGATTTTTTTCTCCTGCTGTAGTACAACGTACTAAAGAGTTGATACATCGGCACTTACACCAAGTATAACGATGTGTTCTTGAATATGATGATTAGTCTCCATTTTATGTGAATATGGTTATGATGTTAGAAAGCTTAGCCACTTTGTAGCATCTTGGCGAAAAATCGATTTTCATCTTTATCGACATCCCATTCTTACAAAAAGAACCGCATTTCCAAAGCCTTCCTTTACAACAACAAGAGTCATGTTTATTTTCTTTCATGTTAATCTTTCTCTTTGTCTATTCTCTCTCTCTCTCTCTCTCTAATACGTGTATATATATATATATATATATATATAGATAGATACATATATATATACACATATATTTGTAATCCTTAACTTCTACAGTCATCAACCTCGGAATGATGGTGTCACTGATACACAAAAACAACTTGCGTACATATGGTTGTGTTTGAACTACCGAACAACAAAGAAAGAAGTAAGCTGATAGTTCACTGTCCTTGGTGTTGACTACAACATCACGAAGCCTCCATGAAGAGGATGCCTTCCGGTTATAATTGCTCCTTTGTGGCTCTTATCACCAATAAAAACATGCCAAGTATACATTTTAGCTTGCGAGAAATATACATTGCAGTTTGCCATCTTGGCGTCAGAGAGAAAGAGAAAAGGAGCAATAATAAAGACAGAAAAAACAACAACAACAACTAAGCAACCATTTCTTTTTTATTTCTATTCCTTCAGTCCACCTGCTACCGTTGTCTTTCTTTCTTTGTGATGAGTATTTGCCTCCTTGAAGGTTTTTGTACCTGTAAACTGAGATTAAGTTGCTAGGATCAAAATCTTTCCCGCGGTTTCTTCTCCCCATTGTGCCTTCTACTAAAGAGATATTCTTTCCTTGAAAACGATATAACGTGATAAACTCACTCCCCCCTCTCTCCCCCTCTCTCTCAGACGCCAAGATCGTGAAATCTCTCTATCTACATGTATATATTTCCCTTGTTGCGTTTACATGGGAAGGCAACTTTGTCATAATGTGTAATAACACACCTGCGCCAATTTTGAATATAATAAATTGTTATGCTAAAGAGAGAAGTTTATCAGTGATGTAGATTTGAAATAGTCTCCCTCTTATATATCATGTTGAATCAAAATTTACTTGCTAAAATATATTTCTGAGTAATTACTCATTTTGCCAACTACTGGTATAGTTATATAAATGGAACTAGATTATTAAAGTAGCTCCGCTGTAACCATCGTAGGTTTAAATTCTAGTGCATAATTACCCACTCCTGATAAAATCAAAATGTTTATTTACACTGATATTAGTCAGTACTATCTTGTGCAAATGAAAATACTTCTGATAACTCTTTTAAACTTTGTTTCTACACTCAACGTGCCCAATTTCAGAGTTTAAAGGTATTCAGACGTGAACATTTTCATTTTCTTTTTCTCTATACCTGCATAATTCATATGTTTGTGTATATCTTTACGTATGTTGTTTTGTTTGTTTTTAGTCTGTGTGTCTATGTGTGAAAACTGACACATAGAAGAGATTTAACATAACGGGAGAATCTCCAGTGTTATGGCAAGCCAATCTTGTTTGAATTATTCAGAGCCATACGCCTACGTGTCGAAACTTACATGCCACAGAAGAGAAAACTATACAGACGAGATTCTCTCGTGAAGTAAACGACAATCTTGCCTGAATTATCCAAACCCTTCCCTCGCCAAAGAACACGCTTAAAAAACAAGAAAAACATATCTTGCCGTATCAATTATTAAGGGGGATTGTATTGCTCTCGGCGAAGAGGTGGATGTCCGCGATGTTTTCTTTTTTTGTTTGTTTGTTCTTCTTTTTTTTTTGAATGGCGAGGGGCTAGAATCATCGACGCGTTGCTTCATCAATGGTCCACGTACCATCTGCTTCTTACTACTGCTTGTAGTGAGTCGTGAGGTGTTTTTTTTTTCTTGTCATGTGAATGGCGATGTAAAGCCGTGCATGGAGGTAACATGATAAGAGAGAGAGGGGGGGGGGAGGAGAGGGAGAGGGAGAGAGGGAGAGAGAGAGAGAGAGAGAGAGGGAGGGAGGGAGAAAGGGAGGGAGGAAGTATACGTGCTGGGGAACGCGATGAATGATGAAGAAACATGAAAAAGGCAGGAAAACTAACGACATGGGTTACAGTGGTTTCCAGTGCCATCTTTCAAATTGTACCTTATTTCTAGATTCGTTGTCTACAGGTTAAGCGCATTAATGACATTAATATACCAAAATCTTGATGATTATTTAAAATCTTATATATCAAAAAAATATATATCCTTTCTTCAGGCCTCTGTTCAATTTTCCACTTATGGTTTTATTGACAAATAATATCTACTTCACGACTGTTCGAGGGATTTTGTTCAATTTTCGCCTTAAAGTTTGGTCTACGATATTAGGAAAAAGTTGCCCCTTGTTAGTTATTTTTTACTGCTAATTCACATATTTATTATAGTGGACCTCGTCCTATATTCACAGAGAAGAAGCAACAAACTGTGCCTTCGACTGAGAATACCAGCAACGGGTCTGTAAAAAAAGTAACCATAAAAAAAAAAGGGGTGGGGGAGGAGGAGGTCTTACAACTCCCCTCATGAATAATTCATGACATGAGCTGACTCATTGTAGCTGTATCTATTTTCAAACACATTCCCATCTGTAACATTAATGGCATTGCAGGTGCTATATTCCGCCCCATGCTTTCACCCTCCTCCCTAATTGAGCGGGATGCCAGGATTGTTATTAGGCACGTGGGAATATGGGTGACTGAGAAACACATCACGTAGTAATGACCAACAGAGAAGACAAAACTCAAAGGAGATACTCGTGTTTTCTCCCTCTCCCCCCTCCCTCTTTTATCCCTCGATCTATTCCCCTATCTAGCATCATCTTTCTTTCTATCTCTCTTCGTTTTCTGTGTCACTTTTCTTATCTATGGAGCAATTCCTGACACATATTATATTCGACTCATTATTTCGTCATTTCTGAATAATTCAGATGCAATTCACGTCCCATTCTATCCTACAAATCTCGAATGAGGAATTAATCATATACATTCTCAACTACGTACACACTTCACACACCAAATGCAACAGAGAAATTATCAATGAATAAGAAAAAGGAATAAAGAAAGAGAGAAAGGGGGAGAGAGAGGGAGAGATAAGCCCATAACAACGTGTGTGTCTACTTGCTACTTGATCAATTATTTATGATCCATTCTGGTGCTGGAAAATGTGCAGAACATAATGTTCACGCATCATGTCTCATGCGATTATGTATTCGACGCGGGTGCGACTTTACAAACTATAATTTCAGAGAAATGTATTGCTTCATGATATCTTATGCTGTTATTTAACTATCAGGGTGATTGGTTAACTATCAGAGCACATTTCTTTCACTCCAACGAAAACAGATTGTATTGGCCTTGGTTCTACGAAAGATTGATTAATACTTCTTGTTCATCATACTCATGCCGAGGAAATTTGTAAGTTTGCAAGTGTTTGATTGTGTCTGTATAGAAAAAGCGCTATACAATTTTGTTATTACCATTATTGTTATTTACCGTGATTTTATGTTTACTCATTATTGAATGTAGTCTTGTAAGACTCTATTTCATATGCATCATGTGCATAGACTTTTGGATTCTGACGGTGATTACAACTATGATTAATGATAACACTACATATTTTCAACAAATAGGAGCAAATCAGCAAAACCGCAATCAGTTGCGTCTTACGGACCGCAAAGTTCAGCTCATACTTGTGTTATTGACTGTGTGATGAATAACAATTGCGATGTGTTATAAAATAAAACAGGGAAACGTGTAAGTACACTTTACTGGTTAATCAAAAACACATCATGTTCTTACGTAACGTATAAATGTATACACAGACTTATGCATTTATATATATATATATATATATATATATATATATATACATATATGTTTGTGTATGTGTGTGTGTGTGAGTGTGTGTGTGTGTGTGTGTGTGTGTGTGTGTGGATACAGCTGTTGCACTTATAAATAAGTTAGAATAATAAAGGGAGTCAATCATTGGGGACGACTTGTAAACATTTCGGAAGAACGTTTTAAACATACCTAATCATATTCGTTACCCAATTATCATAATAGTAGCAAGTCAATATAAGTTATGATATTATAAGTGAATAAGGTAGAAATATAATGTCATCATCTTGAAATTTCATCATTAAAGCATATATGTAGATGTATGCATACAGATGCATATTATACATACATAAATACATACATTTTGTATTACATTCATGTCTGTGTGTATGAGAAAACTATCCATCTAATGATTACGATAGAACCTCGAAATAATCGTTCAGCATCGACCTTTCCATGCCTTTTAAGATCCTCCAACACAATATAAGGTGCAACAGTGCTCCCATTGGGACAGAGTTTTGATGTATATATATAAATAAATATATATATATATATATATATATATATATATATATATATATATATATATATATATGTATATATATATATATATATGCATATAGCACATCTTTTTCCTTGTGATATAGCGGCGCGTAATTTATTTTCAACAAGCAGGGAACGTGACAAGCCCGGTAAGTCAAAATTTTAATCATATCGCGCTCTGTACGACAATAACATCTGTTCAATGCCTGGCTTGTGGCACCCTGCTTGATTTATGCCCGGCCAGGCGCCTGCTAAACTGCCGCAGACAAACGAGCATCTCTCGTCCTGACAAGGAAGAGGAAAAGGGGGGGGGGGGGGACGGGGGGGGGGGTGAAAGGAGGATGGTCATAAATTATAAGTAAAAAGATGCGCCTTCAAAGGGAAAGAATGTAGCCCACTTTTCTACTCCTGTCCCCTCGCGCCGTCGTCCAAAGTTTGACTGCCCTTTACCCTGGTTACACGGCTTGACCCGAGTCGAGGATGAACGCTTTTCTTATATTCCCTATGAGAAATCAATGTCATTCGTTGAAATATGATGATATGACATGATTGACCGCTGTACGTGATAAAAAAATAGAAATGCATTAATAAAATGCAAGAGGATATTAAGAAGTGGGGTGAAGGTTAAGGTTTGAAATTTCTTCAGTTTGTCCCCCTCTAATAAGTGAATTATTCATGAATAACAAATTATTAAATGACAGATCAGCAGTTGCGATCTTACAAATTTCATTTGTTAGAGGGAGACGAACTGAAGAAAATTCAGACCTCAAGAAATGCATTTTACGGAATGAGAATAATGGAGTTATGGTGTTAGAATCCAGAGTTTCATGAAAAACCTTTAAGTATGTCCCTTCACTCCTTTTATTCCAGGACCTCCTAGACCATACTACGCCCATGAAAACAAAGCCAGGAAACAAAGATACTGTGCAAATTACTCGCTACCAGAGTAACACCAACACAACTGCTATCCGAATCATCACCTCCAATGGTTTTGTAGCCAATTTTGCCAATCCACATGATAGGTTATGACGATGATTAAATCTGGTCAAGCATGTGTATGTATTTGAAGTATTTGTCTTTGTTAGGAAGAGGAGGAGGTACTCAAAATGGGCATCATATTTCAAATAGGTGACTTTAAATGAGCCACACGGAGGTGGGGATGGGGTGAGAGATGGAGATATGTTTAACATGGTGAGGTGCAACACTACCAGAATTTGTGTAAGCTGTTCATTATTGTTGCACAAAGGCGCCAACATTTCTTTAATCTGTACAATTTTGTATAATCGTGACCGTAGAAATTTTCCTTCCACAAAGAATGAAGAAGTTAACTATGAGATAGAAATAAAAGTAAGACGTATGATAAATAATTATGCTAACAGTAATGTAGAAAAAATCCTCCCCATTCAGAAATTTACATATCTTGAGGACTTCTTTCTTTAAATTTCACTGCAATGTTTAATACACACACTCACACAGAAATAAAAGTACACACGCACACACACACACACACACACAAACAAAATCATAGGCACACAAATGTGTAGATAGATAGATGAATAAATACAATACCTTCCTGTATTCTCTTAACTCTTCGCTTTAATTGCTTTCACAAAATCACAAGTATCTAAGAACACATAGACGTATACACATCCACACACATTTACCAACTAATCCATCTTTTTGGGAAGATAACACACAATGTGTGGGCGTTCCCGACGGTGAAATAGTACCTCCTTCTGGTCAAGGGGATTTGTACGTCATACGTCCATTTTGGTGCCATCAATCAATTTGTCCGGATTTTGTTTTCGTCTCTTGGGGTCATCTGTCTTTAGGTCCTCAAGTTCGAAGTTCTCTTGAAAAAGAGACGGGACGGCTGACCACTCGGATGGACAAAGCCAACATGCTTAGGTCATTGATCCTTTTCGAAGAATGTGAAGAATGAAAGCGCGTCTCTTTCTACGGTAGATATGAACCTTGTGGCAAATGGGGTCACTGGTAACATGTCTTGTTTCTTCTTATCTTTTTTATATGACTCTGTGGAAAGTCTTCCCTGTTACTTATATCTCTTCAAAGCTTATTTCCTCTTCCAAGTTAATGTGGTTTTTATTTTGTTTGTAGGCCCAACCAATTTCTATACATTACATAAAATCTTGTTACTTTATGAAAAACGTGTTTTTGTATGATTTATCGTTCTTCCGGTCAATTCTGGACTTTATTCACTCTATTTCTTCTGTCATTTTTCCCATTTCTTTCCTGTTATTCCCATCTCTCAAAGGACATGCACTATATCGTAGCTGGGATTGGGATTATTAATTGTGGAGCCCTTAATGGAGGGTGAAGTCTTCCGCGTCTTATACAAGTACTTTTGTTTTCTTGTAGGCAAAGGAACAGGAAATAGCTAATGGCACGAAACCCATATGACGATATCAAACTGTTCTCTCTCTCCCTCATCCAGAAGAGCGTTCGGTTAAGAAACAAATACCGTGGCCTCCATCAGATAGGATGTTGTAAGTCATTTGTCTCAACCGTTACTCTGAAAGGTTAGTACTTTTGCGTCTTTGGCGCTCTCCGTATGTCATTCCGGTATCATGTTGGGAAGACGCTGGACTTTTTGAGAGGGGTGGACATAAGAAATCTTACGAAAGACATTCTACTCATATTCCCCAGTTGGTTTTGGAGACGGAAATTACGCCTGGTCGATCTCTGCTCATGGTTTGTATTTGCCCTCATCATCTATCATTTTTATTTCTTCTTTGCGCAACTTTGTTTGACGTGAATAAAATATTAAAGGTTGAATTGGATTCTTCGTCCTTTTACGGTTCCTCTATTTGGATGGGAGCACGAAGCGATGATCTATCGGTCGGGGACGGGTTTAAGTGGTTTAAAGTGGACGGTTAACTCCACTAATTGGCACGACGGAGTTTGGCAATCAATCAGAAACACAAAATGGCTGCCAAGGTATCATCAAGGTAGGCTACTTTCACTGGACGAATGTGCAATCGATAGGACGATAATGATTATCTCAGGTAAACCCGGAGATCATGGAGATGAAAACAAAAAGTAAAAAATGCTGACAAAACGAATAAAATAGTCAAGCTTTTTATATCTTTTTCTAACATGTGACAGATAGTGTGTGTGTGTTTTCTTGCTGATTTCTTCACATCTAGCGTACTTAGACATAGCTTGATTTCCAAGTCATATGGATGACTGTTACTCTCAGCTTAGTAGCATAGGATCTTTGTTTTTTTTTTTAATATCAATCAACGATTAGATAGATAAATGAATAATGGGACACAAAAACAAAAGTAGTCAGTGGTAGAAAGACAGGAAAATGTGATGGGACAAGGGGGTGATGATACTATGGAATAGAATATCATTCGGTAATAGTAATAAAAAAACATCACATACACAAAAGTAGTCAGTGGTAGAAAGACAGGAAAATGTGATGGGACAAGGGGGGGGGGGTGATGATACCATGGAATAGAATATCATTCGGTAATAGTAATAAAAAAACATCACATACACAAACATCACTTCCAAGTTAAATGGGATTGTTGACAATATTTCAATGGTAACTGAAATGAAGGACTTTTAATACACTTCTCACGAATGCAACGGCATTAAAACCGAGAGACTACTAAAAGGGATAGATAAATGAATGGATGTAGGCAGAGTGAGTGATAGAACGACGGAAGGGAGACAGAGCAGATAGAGAGACAGACGGACAGACGGACAGACAGAAGGGAGATAACGAAGCATATTTGTTGTAAATGATTGCATTCAATGCGTCGTTAATTCATATAGATGGGTTGTACACCTGTTCCACCTCGTCACGTGTGGCGTGGTGATGTTGAGTTCGAACTGACATGCGATAGCCGGAGCGTGGCGACTGATACCGTCTGTGACCGAATCTTCGGATTTTATAACTATCTGTGTGTGTGTATATATGTTTGTGCGTGTTTGTGAGTTAGCATGTGTGCGTTATGCGTTTGTGTCTGTGTGTATGTGCTTGTGTATATGATTTGCCAAATAAAACAAAGCGTCAAACACCACCGCGCAGTCAAAAAGCAGTTAATCCACTGAATTCATTAAAATAAGATGGAAGATTCCTTTTATTGAAAAATAGAGCACTGTTAGAAAGAAATCAGTTTAAGAAATAGCCAAAATAAGCATAAGGAGTTTTCATCAATCGAATAAACTTGATATGGGTTGCGTTACTCTCGATCGATCGAAATAATAACGGATTGTACGGATAACAAATACGTATGGATTGTCACTTCGTGAACAGTAAGGTTGGCATGCGCTCGCTACTCATATCAGTATTGGGTAGCTGAGTCAAAGACCTGCTTATGATCGTAGACAGATAAGTCAACTCGAGTCTCTCTCCGGGGTGATATCTAGAGCAAAGAAGCACTAGAGAGTGATTATGTAGTCAAGAGTCAAAAGTTACATCAATCTTGTCGGAGACTTTCGCAACTCATGCAGCAAAAGTAGGAAATTCATCGATCAACCACATGAAGTGTATTACAATCGAGCCGGTGGCATTTTTCCACTAAACACCATTGCTGATAATAAATTTTAAAGATTCAAAACAGCGATGAGAAGCATAATGTGCATGCTCCCAAGAGCCATGGCATGAAAGCGGACCAGCAGTAGGGAAGTATTACTAACATGAGCCGAAATTCTATCTGCATTAAGTGCCGTATCAAGATGGTGACAGAATTTATCAACAACATGCACTTCGTCCTACAGTCGCCTTGAATTTCTCAGTCAAACGAATGCATAGACTGCAATGTTGAGCCTAATGCCTGGCTGTGTAATCGTCTGTCTTTGAAGGTGTTGCGTGCATTCATATACCATGTATACACAAACACTCAAAAACAAAGGCGCACATACACATCACGGACAAGACAAAACCCAGATATTATTTCTTCAATGACATAAACGCTACTCCTTTCCATAACTGAGGGCGCAATTCCTGATGGGCTGGTCTCTTTAAGACCGGACCGAGTGACATTTATAGCGACATGTTTTATGAAGTATATAAACAAAAGGAGGATAATACAGCTGCTCCACAGTTCTGTCAAAACTCGTAATACAAGAAATAACGCGATGTGTTTTTGCTTCGGGAATTTTTGTAGTTTGCATATATCTCCAAATGGCGCTAGAGATAAACAGGAATAGCCTTTAGGAGTTGACATACTTCGACGCAATGACTACATGCAAAAATGACCCATGTCGTTGTTTCTTTTCGATAGCTCCCATGATACATGGCTATCTTGAAGAAATATCTCCCTCAATGAAAACATAATGTATCCCATGAGACAGCTCCCTCTTTTAAGTCATCGTAAGTTTGTTGCGTGTTGTGGTAAGATGTTGGGAACACAACTGGATGGACAACAAATATCCTGATGGTGAATGACGTCAGCGGATCAGAGTCTAGTTGAAATAAATTTTTATCAATATTTCTATAGGCAACCTTTCCTTCTGCACTCACACACGCTCATATATACAATAACAAACACATACAAAAGTAGAGGAAGTGCTCTAGGATTTGTGAAAGCGATGCTCGCAGAAACAGAACTATATCGAAAAAAAAAAAAGGCCCTGGAAAAACCTGGAGGGTTTGGTGTAGGAGGATTCACCCTCTCACCTACGTCTGCGCCACATTCTTTTTACCGCCTTTTTCTCTCATGAATATTCATTATGTATCATGTTTCTATACAACATGAGAACACGTTGTGACAGCGAATCCTCCAGACAGACCATATCTGAGGGTATGAATAGCCGGGAGATCTCGACCCGACAATGCCCGACAATTCTCCCCAACTGAAAAAGACCGTGCAGACAGAAAGAAAGAGGGGGTAAAATGAGAGGAGAAGGAAGAGGTCTTGAATATTCATGACAGGATGGTATTTCAATATGCTTTATGCTAGTAATTCGATCAATGCGATTTGGGAAGTAGTAGTTTTTGGTAAGGTGTGTGGAGAGGGAGGGCATTGCTACCGTCTGATCCGATTCAGCCTCCGCCGTATTAAACACTCGAAGGCAAAGAGAGTGGCTTGCAAGGAGAAAAGACCCCGCTGAGATGGGAAGATTCGAACGGAAAGTACTCGGACACGCTCCGATCACAAGGCGAGCTAACAGTAGGATGTTAGTGATGGAGGCATGCCGGGAGGAACACGGGAAAAATTGCTCGCGAATTTCTGTTCTTTCGTGTCAAGAGATCAAATAGATGGCCGTTAGAGGCGTAGTGTAGAATGTACCCTTTGAATAGGAGTGACGGTACACCGATGGTCAAGTGCTGGACGAGGATAATGGGCGGTACTTGCCTTTATACCAATCTCTTCTTTCTACGTTCCTTTCTATTCATTTTCTTTCTTTGAAGTAGGTGCATGGGTACAGGAAACTTTCAAGAATAAATTGAAGAATACGAAAGGAATAGTATCATTCTATAGAACACACACAGTTAACCAAAGATAATATACCACCGTATGTATTCAATTATTACTTTTTTTTAATATGCTGAATATTGTGTAAAACTGAAAGGAGGGCACAAAATTTACATTCACTAAACAGTTGGTGTTTCTCCGTGCATTCGTCTCTGTGCGTTATGAGTTTGTATAAGTCTTCCTTGTGTCAGGTATTTGATAACGTGTGTGTGTGTGTGTGTGTGTGTGTGTGTGTGTGTGTGTGTGTGTGTGTGTGTGTGTGTGTGTGGGTGTGTGTGTGTGTGTGTAATGCATGTACACTTTGTGCGTGCGTGTGTGAGTCATAAAGAATGAAGAAACAAACGGGATACAGGAGGGGGTGGGGTAGGGGTAATGTCGGAAAATGGAGAAAGGGGGAGGGGGACACCAGAGAGAACGCGACCTAAGATGAGCCCAGGAAACGAAAGGTCGCTCGAGGTGTCAGCATTGATAAGCTGTTGAAGCGATCACGTGATTAAACGCCATCTTGTTTCTGGACAGTGATGGATGCGGTAGCACCGAGGCGCCAAGGCCGTCCCATAGGAGGGATGTATGTTATTAGCCAGCGATCGGGGCTGATATATAAGGGACCATATATGAGACAAAACGCCCGATGGGGCGGTGAGACCCCACGAGAGAGGAATATAAGAAGCAACTCTTTAGCTTCTGAATCACAATCTCATATCTTCACACCAACACTATTCCTGGGGGCAATAGGAAATTGGAGTCCATGTTTATTGTCGTTTTATTATCATGAGATATGATCAACCCAGGAGCAAAACGGTTTGTTGATATCATGTACCGATATAGACAGCTGATAGAAAGAAAGAAAAACCACCTTGGAGTATGGACATCGTACACCCTAATACTGCTGAGGGTATATTTTATGGATTATTCATTTCTGTTTTCCCTTCGGTAATGTGTAACTTGTGAAATCAAATTCATTCGACCCCCTCCTTGACTGTATGTCGGAATGACCTCTAATTTTTTTCCTTAAGTTCACTTTCTTACCTTAATTTCAAAATCTTGATAGATTGAGGTAATTGATGTTTGTACTCACTCTTTATTTGCTCATTTTCCTTGGAAACCATCTTTACCTCACGTATTTTGCTGTCTTACGGTCATAATATTCTGATTTTCCGCCCAGTTCTATTCCTCACGTTCATATTCCAGGGTGCACTTGTATGAACACTTCCCACACTAAGGAACGCTCAAGCGCCTAGTCTATGGCAATCTATAAAGTTCTTCCGTGTATAAGCTTACGCGCCAAAGCTGGAAAACCCGACATAGTTCCTCCGCGTGAAGTACAAGACGAACCTCAGCGATACACCCTCTGCTTCTGCATTCACTGATACTCGAAATGGATCTCGAAAATTGTCTCAAACTCTCCAATCGGATATTAGGGTCTTCGCTCTCCGTCGATGAAGTTGAAATACAAGATTCCATTTGATACGAGCTCATCGCGTGTGCTTTTAGCGCAAATTGCCTCGGACGGACGTTTTACCACTCCAAGTTATAGGAGTGTGGGGATGGTTTAAAGGTAACGTCTTCGAAAAATGGGCTACACATGGCATCTATCGAGAAATATCATGATAGAAAAGTATATAAATATTGTTATCAGATGTATGATATATATATATATATATATATATATATATATATATATATATATATATATATATATATATATATATGTGTGTGTGTGTGTGTGTGTGTGTGTGTGTATATGATGATTACATAATATGAATGTTTCATGGTCATATATATATTATTACATACATAAATTATACATATTGTCACTTTTGTGTGTAGAAATGTCCATTGTTTGGTGATAGAAGGAAAGAAAGCGGTGAGGAAGAATCAGAGATTTCAAGAGAAATATGTTTTTTTGCTGGATCGGGTATGATAAAAAAGCAGAAAGCACAAAAAAAAAAGAGATAATACCTAGAAGTAGAGATGAAGAATGCTAGATTAGGAAAGAAGGAAACAGAGCGAACAAAACAGAAAGAAAATGTGGGAAAATGCACGAGAAGAGAAGAGAGAGAGAGAGAGAGAAAGGGAGGAGAGAGAAAGAACTTGAAACATGAGAAAAACATGTCATCTCTTTCATTCAATTGTTGATTTTGACCGGCACAACAAATGAAGGATAGAAATGCCCACTGGGAGGATGATAAATATAGAAGGGGGGACACAGAAAGTATATCTTCCCTTTATCAGTGTGAAAAGGATGGTCGGTGGAAGAAAGAGAGAAAGTATTGGGTGAGAAAGATAGAGAAGTTCAAAGGGATATAATGGATTCTATAGATGAGAAGACTGACAGACGGGGAGAGAAAACTTGTTTATGTCGCCCAGGGGTCACGTGTTTGACATGTTTAATGGACGCAGCTAGAAACAAATACAAAAAAAAAAAGAGAGAAAAGAATCGAGTAGAAAAGATATGTCTGTGGTTTGTCATCTTTGATGAGAAAAGTAAAGAAAGCAAGAGATATCAGGTCAGGGATATTATCATGAGTATATGAGTGTCTGCATGTGAGATAGATATATAGATGGTGAGAGAATGGGAGAAAGAGAGAAAAATAGATAAGGAAAGAGAAGAAATACAGAGAGATAGAGAGAAGTATAGTAGATGGTCCCCACTTAAGCTATCGCCATCAGAGGAAGAGGCCCTTCAAAAGCCATCTGGAGCTAAGGCTGACAAAACGAGCCCGACTTTTATTGAATTACCCGCCATGAATGCACTCCATATCTAGGCAGCGGTATAAATTGCCTCTCCCCGTAATGCACATAACATCGAACCTGACGCTGAATATTGTTGGGATCTTAACTTGGATGGTTCTATTGCATTTGCCAAGTTCCCTTCTCCACTCCAAGGCCCGAGCGCTGCTTCTTCTAAACCTTACCTGGTTTCAAGACTGCATTTCTCTTTCTTCTGTGCCATGCACTTTTTCTCGAAGAAAGTGACAACATAAATCGAATGACATGAAAAATGCAGCCTCGTCAAATGCAGTTCTAATCGTGTTATAAACCCATTCTACCAGCAATGCGTTTTCTGATATCACGGAGAATGTGCCATGCGCTGTTTTGACATTCATAGTTAACAGGAAAAACACAATCATGTTACAAGTCGGCAACAGCTGAAACACACCGTGAATTTGAGATCCAAGTTCTACCATAAGTCAGAGCAAAATTAGTAAGGAATCCACTGAAGTGATGCAGGAGGAGGGACTTCAGTTCTCTTCTTTTTTTTTTTCCACGTCATCAACTGGTGTAAACTGAAGCCCAAACTTCTCTTTATGTCTTTTGTCACGATCATGTCATCAATAAAGTCTCGTTGATCACGATGATAATGTTATTGCTTATATAAGAGTCGGATGTAAATATGAATCCAGAAAAATAATATAGTTAATTAATCATGGCACATCAACCCTAATTATGATTAATAGTTTGTTACATTGTGAAAAAGAAAAACAAATGTTGTGACAATGAATCAAACTGTCTGTTTACTCAAGGCAAGGCAAGATATTCAAATCTTGTTCTTTATGGTTATCAAACATACAGATATCAACACATTCTTAGAGATTAAAATTATTTGAATCAATGATCTGAATTAGGCCTATTAGATAAAATTCAGTCTGTCCAAAACGAGCTTTGATATGTAAAGGTGGGAACAAACGGGCTCATTTTTTTTTGTTAAGGGAGAATAGTATATTAAGTATTCAAAAAAGGAAACAAAGGCCTTACGATACTGCACGTTTCTATTCTGAAATGTAACTTTTTTCTTGCATTACCCCCTCCCCCTCCCCCCTCCCCCCCCCCCTCCCCGTACTTTCTGAAGTTGTGCACATACTGTAAAATGCTAGATATAGGGTATCAGCCCATTTCTCTGTGTCTGGTTTGTTTGAAAAGCTTCGTAGAACATATTTAAGTCCAAAGCGAGAAGGCTTAAGTGTGTCGCCAAGAGAGATTAAACCATTCACAGTGTACCGAGGGGGGAAACAATATATCACTTTTTTTTCTTTTTTGTTATACTCAAACATTATCGAAGTTCACTGAGGCACCAAGAAAGAAAAAGTGACTGTCGGAATTAAATCGTAGCTGGGAGAATCCGAACCCAATATGATCCTGCGATGTATTCGGTGGCGCTGTGGATGGCCGGTATTTTCTACGATTAGGGTCGAGCCAGGTCTCTTGATTTACTGCCAATTTGAGCAATTTGTTTGATAAGCCGCTGGGATGGATAGACGAGCGACATTCAAACCTTAAGGATGCAAGAGGGATTCCTTTACGGATACACCTGACGTTCTACTGGCGGGGGTCAGTTCTGGGGTGGATAAAAGGTTAGCAATTTGCGCGCTGACTATTCTACTCTTTAAAATGTTAATTTATGGACTCCCTAGACATGGCGCCAAAGGTTTCGCCTTATGCAGTGATGAAAATAAGAAATGTTCCACAATCATTGACAACGGATGAAATATATCACGATCTCAAAATATCATTTTTAATCGTGAGGTGCATGTGACTCTGAATTCTTCATCCATATATATGTATATATATATATATATATATATATATATATATATATATATATATATATATATATATATATATATATGTGTGTGTGTGTGTGTGTGTGTGTGTTTATGTGTGTGTGTCTATGTATGTATAAATGCAATTTCAAACAAACACAGGACACACACATGTACTTTCGCACACAAGCCCGCACAGAAAACCATTATATCTTACATAATAGATATCAGTTGTCATCGTTCCACTGCAAGCATTTGAAAAGGACAACCACACATTGCTTAAATAAAAAGCGTCAAATAAAAAAAAAAAAAAAAAACTGGACGAAAGAGTACATTCACTGACATTTTTTCAACCTTTCAGGAAAAGAATACACACAAGCGGGCGCGCACACACGCACACACACACACACACACACACAAACAATCCACACAATCACACACTTTTTATCCAATATCGCATTGTTCAATCAAGGCATGTATGCCCTATTATTCATTAAGGAAGCGGATCGGACTATTCTCGGACTTCGATTGAAAGCCGCCTTCAAAATGTCAAACTACTCTGCAGTTTCATAGCTGCACTATTTTGCAAGTCCTGCCAATATCAACAGCGACCAAAGGAAAATCATCTGAGGAGAGGGATTATCTTCAGAATACAATCATCTCATCTTAGATTAGATAAGTCTTTCTTGGAGAAATGCAGCTGTTATCAGGAATCACATTATCATTCGTATATGTATACCTCTACTAGCCGTTTTTGCAAGGAATTCACTTGTGTCATTAAACATTGCATTAAGATCATTCAATTAAGTCGATGAATGTACTGAATTATAAGTTGTCATTCCACTTATTATATACCCCAGTGATTCGGGTGTCTAATTTATTGTTCAGTAACGTCAGACTATTTTTTCTTTCTTTTCTTGGAACGGAGAAGATATTGACGGTATTCAAACTGTTGAATGCAACATTAACTAAAATCATCAATGTTTTCTCTCATGGATCGTCAAAATGTTACGACATTGAAAGAAGATTTTGATTTTTTTCTCTTACTTTATGAATGCGACTATACGATTTTAACACTTCAAATTTTCAACCATCATAGATGACCCCGCGCGATGTGACTTGAGACATTTTTGGTGTTCGAGGTTTCATATCTTTACCGGAAATATATGGCAACCTCAAAATATTCTATTTTGTACCCTCAAAGGGACTGTACAGCACTGGCTGAGGTGGGGATTCATGTTTTGAACATTCCTAGGTGACATAATGAAAAGCCTCTTATGAAATATGAAAGAGTTTGTAATTTTAAGAAGGATTCAACGTTTATTTGATGAAAACTGGTTTTCAAATGGCTGAGATATCGAAAAAAGTGCCAATAATTAAAGGCGACATGCAACAACTTTATTAGGATCTCTTCGTTTCACCTTGTTTTTGGATATCTCAGCCATTTCAAAACCGATTTTCATCGAATAAACTTTTGATACCCCTTAGAACTGCATGCTCTTTGACATCTCATAGAGTGGTTTCTGAATATCTCGCAAAACGTTAGAAGCTAAATCCTCACCTCGACCAGAAATGTACACACACTTTAATTTTCTCTTTCTCATCGTGTGAGTATAATGTTGTTTTCTAAAATCTTCAAACGTTCATAATTTATGTACATTATTGCACTCAGATATCCAAATATGTATAGACAACTTTTAGCAAAGAAGATTGGTTTCCATCGGGATTCGAACCCGAGATGTCAAAGTTTTCACTATTTATCATTCGTTTCTGGTCAGTTTTTCCTTTTTTGTAATTATATACATATATATATCAAGAAACGGTGACAAAATCGTCAAACAATGATATTCTGATATCTGCAGTGACATTTTGAAATGTCCACACACTAAAAGCTCAAAATGTTTACACGTACATGTCTTTATGCCTTTAAAAAAAAAAATCACGCAAACCAGAAGCGCCAATAAACTTATATGCTCCGGAATTAAATCTTTTGCTCTTCTGTAAATTATCCGTTGCTTATGATTGTTAAAAAGACAATTCTGGTGATAAACTGAAAACCTGGTTTCCTGGATTTTCCCTTTTAGTCGACTACATTGAGCTTTCTTTTGCTTTGGAAGTGATAAATTTCGGGTTCCGTGAAAAGTCATAAGCACATCTGTGCGGAGTGTGTAAACAGGTGCATATTCAAGAAGAAGAAAATATACCACAGCTAATTAACTCTCTGGGAGTGCACATAAATCATATGCCAAAATTAGATCTTATCGTAAAATGAATTGTATACGAACAAGGAGACTAACACGTAATATCAGACGCTGGCAGGACACATAAAGCATTTTTATTTTATGTGACATGTTATTGCCAGACGTATAAACAGCTCTGCTACTTTTTCGAATTTCATAAACTTGACTGATTTTCGGGTTAATCGCCTGAACTGAACACGTGATTTTATATATAAAGAAATAATTATCATGTAAAGACAACAGCATTCAACGCCGTCCAGTGCAACAAGGAAATTAAAAATGCTACTTTTAGATCTGCAGATGTCTTGCTACGTACATGCCGCATGATGTTGCTATGCGGAAGCAAATTTAATGCTGAGAGACCTTTAAGCTCATTCATATATTTTATGCTGTGACTATATCTATACTGCCTCGATCACTGTAACTACAGTACTACCCCTTTTCTTTTCTCTAGTCTGTCTCTTTCTCAATCACAATACAATTCAATAGACGGAGACTAATGCAGGGCATTTGAATGAACGCGGAGTCCCTTGTGTAATGTCTTCCCGGAGGTGAATATCACGTTCATACAGAGTATCAGAAGAAAAAAAAAAGAAGTCTTGATTTCTCACGCAGATAGTGGCCTTAAATAAAACTACAATGGAATACTGGTTTTCATCTTTGTAAATTTGTCATTAGACGTTTAAGGCGGCATATTTGATGAAGGATTGCTTTGTGTACAAGACATTGTTTTGAGGGTCAAGTTAAATGTTTCCCGTTTTTTGCTTTAATTTGTGTGTGAGTATGTGTGTATGTGGGTATGTGTGTGTGTGCGCGTGTGCGTGTGTGTGTGTGTGTGTGTCTGTCTAGTTTGTTTCTTTCTTTTTCTTTCGTCTTCTGTCTTGTTTGATTCCTTGTGGTGAGAATATCAATTATTAGACCAGCATGTTAGATTCCTCGTTATAAGCTTTCTTTTTCTCTACGAGACAATGTATATAGGCCAACGTCAAAAGCTTGGTATTTGTTTTTTGTTCTTTGCTTTCCATTGCAGTAAGGGCTCTTTTTAAATATGATAATAAATCATTCGTTGAGCGTAGAAATTGTATCTATATATCCAACTTAGCTGCAAGAGGTTCTTCATGTTCTTAATGCTATTTTGCTGCAGTGCCCTAAATATTGCCAAATCAAAGGAGTTCGCGGAGGTGCGAGTTTTATTAAACTCCAGCATCAGTCGAGGTTTTCATGACCCTTAACCTTTACATCCATAGTGACATCACCGCGTTCCAGGGATAACTCAAAAAAAAAAGTGTTAGCACAGTTCCAGGCATAGAGCTACAATTTACACAAGCGAATGCCAATGTAAGCGGGCGTCTTGGAGTTACCGGTTTTTTGTTTGGCAACTTGATACTCCGTAAATAATATTCTAAGAGGATATTTCTATACCCGTAGCACGCCTGATAACTTGACCTGCAGCTCTACATGTAGGCCTATCCCACCCCACCTGTCCAGTCCCCTGGAAGGTAAATATGGGGTAATGCGGGGGCGTGAGGCTACACCATCAGAGAACCTCCGAGAAGAATAAAGAGAAAGGAACGATGGAATTCTAAATTGATGTTTATGAGATAGGGATATAGGAACCAGAACCTAACCGCAATATTCATAGCATGTATCATGATATTGCATATGTGTCATATTGCTTTTTTAGAGCGTATTGATATTGTGATCAGTGACAATCTTCGCTGTGTGCTAACATGAACAGTTATTAGTGGGAGCGAATGCGATCGAAAGATCAATAGGCAATCTAACATATGTGTAGAGAAATCTATATTTTTGGTTTGTTTGCATGTTTGTATTTATTGTTCCATATTCCACATTTCAACAAATAAACCATAAACATTACAAAATGAATGGATGAATTGTCAATTACAGCATAAAAACATGTGAAATATGAGGAATCTACATTAATTGTTTTTGTTTTGCATCAAATTTGAAAAACAGAAAATAACAAGCAATCAAAACTTAATGAAATAGCAACTATAAACATTTGCACATACCATGCATACTGTATAATACTTTGCAGCAGCCATTCAGATCCTGCACTGATCAATTCCTGCTCTCCATATAAAGAATCGATATTTATATTGTTTTAACTCATATACATTTTAGCGAGCGTTGCGTGGTTGTGGGATGTTAATGTATGTATAACTTGGGAGGAAGCCAAGAAACCACATGACAAATCGTTTTACAAAGCATTACAGCACAGATGACCACACTATTTGTTATGCGGTGTGTGAAGATCTTCTTCAAGCTCTCACCACAAAATCCAATGTCAGCTGATCAATTCTTCCCTTCCTCCTCTCTGCAGACATAACATCAAATGAAAACTATTCTGTTTTAGCGGTGAGAACCAATCAAAATACCTAATAAGCAAGGTACTCTGCCATGAACAATGAATATGTCATATATCTTATCATATAGATTATATTCCATTTCAATCACATTTATTTCAGATTAAAGCAACAGATCAATACAACATTTTTTTTTCGTTTTGTCCATAAAACCAAGTGGAACGACTACATACGAGACATATCACATCATCTATCAAGTAACATACACCTGACTACAAGCACACAAACACACATAGAGGCGCACATACACACATAAACACGCACACACACACATCATTCCCTGCAAGGGGTTCGCCTGGCTACCAACATTGCCGTTAATTTCCTTTATAATTATCCCAATAAAAACGAACATAAAAACTCACCAATTTCAACCTCCAAATCACAGTGTTAAGAAAATGCCTGAACGAGTAAAACTTTATGAATATTTCTTGCATCTGTTTGCAGATTATATTGTAAGATTAATGGTTTTAGTCACAAAAGTCCCCAGGCAAACTGAAGATGGAAGGAGTGAGGTAGATAGATAGAGAAGCAATAGATTATAAGAAATTTTATTCGTTTTACCCCCAGGTAAAACAATGCGTGTCGTGTGCCGAAGAATGGAAGAGCGCAAGAAGTTAGTTTGCCCTTAGAGACGCCAGCAAATTGGCAACGAATCATCAAACGAATGCATCAAAACGGGGGAAGCACTGCCACGGAGAACATGGTGCAGCATCAATCACGTTTTGGAGCGATACGATGATGACACAATATGCATTGAGATAAGTAGGCCATTATCCTAATGTCTTCACTTACATGGCAGACACGTTTGTTACGTATCGATTTTAATAGCAAAGGAAACATTGATGCCTTTTTAGTCCCAACCGTCTTGAATGTGCGATAAAATTACCAGCATATTTTGAGAACCTTATAATCGAATGTTAAACATTCAAGGCACGTAGCTCTATTTGCAGCAATGCAGTATTATTGATTCGGTATTGTAATATCCCGTCATGAAATCATGATTTATTTCCTTTCAGCCGACTGAAAGCTTCGCACGTTTGAATGTAAGGGAGCCCGGAAAGTGAAAATAATCTTTCTTAAGATGAATACCAATCAGTTCTTCATGCAAATTTGATTCCAGTGACAGGATAATAATGATGATAATATTGTAATATTGTAAAACACCGCGATTAAAACTAAATAGTGAATGAGGTTATATTAAGCAAACAAACTAATTAACCGTGTCTGGGAACAAGATACAGCAATGCATATACAAGGGGGAGGGGGTTCAATGGTTAACTGTAAACTCTTATCATTTAGGGAAAATACAATTTCTGAAAGTTTCTACATCGATAGAGAAAACGTATCCTGAAAACGTCAAAATCAAGTGCATTATACCAGGAAAACTAAGGCAGACATATCATTAATTCATATGACAAATTGAAACACCCACTCTTTTTCACACGAAGAAATGAAAATAGGGCAAATGAAAGAAATAAAAAAAAGAATAACTTTATAGGCTAAAGAAAGAAATGAAGTGTAAGCAGTTCGTTCGTCGTCTTCCTAGTAACGTCCAGAATGTGTAAAATGTTGTAAAGGTCGAGCAATGAACAAGGTTGGGCCTGAATGTGCACATATTCACAAACTGTTCGATTGATACTTAGGTGATGCAGCACGTTGTCTAGTTTTACTATTAGATAGACTGAATACAACGTCAGTGGAAATTTTGAGTGGTACAGTGGTAATCATGTAATAGGCCTACATACATGAGCATTCCGTTCCAAGTCTGAAAAAGCAGAGTGCTCCCTCCACTTAAATTTGTCTGTCTGTCTGTCTGTTTGTCTGCTCTCCCCTTCTCCTCCTCCGCATGTCTCTCCCTGTTCCTATGTGTGTGTAGAGGGCATGCGCATTGAGGTCCTATTACTGCGTGTTTTGATGAAAATCATGATCCGTGCAGGGATAGATGAAAGATATGCCTAGTTTTGTCAGTTCAGCTCACAGAACATCCTATCTTTTCGTATCACTTACGAGTAACACACAAGTCCTTGGTATGATACATATCGTAGAAGCAGGTTGAGGACAATCTTGTTTACACCGAAATTTACTTGCTCACTGGAGCGTAACGGCCGTCAGTTCCACACTTGTAAATTGGGTCGTACTTCACACTAGATTCAGCCTGACGTTCATCTCTGCTGGGGGGGGGGGGGGTAGAGGGACGAGGGGGTTTTCAATATGATCCCAACATCGAATGCACATCCACGAAGGTAGACTGAGTCGGTTTCGACAGTCGTGATTTGCTGAGATGTTATTTCGTCCCCCTGGCTCTACATCCGTCCATTCTCCAGGATTTAAAAGACAGATTTTGTTCTTTTATCCACGGCAGTACCAGCATCACGTTCAGCCAGTATTACCTCAATCATCGTGAATTTGAGACTGCTCGCATAGAACAGTAGAATTGAGGACCTGTCAGATATAGTGTTCTCTCATTACTCTTCGTTACCTTTTCCTGGGAGAACAGGTTGTCTTCTATGACCTGTGATCGATTCCAATCCTGGACACCATCAATCTTGATCGATCTCTTGTCACTCCTGTTTCAACATTGTGAATTCACGCCAGTATAGTGCCATGTATGTTATTGGTGCCCGACATTCTCTTACATGTTTCTTAGAATTCAAATTATTCATTTGAATGTTGACAATAAGATAGATTTCTTCGTTATTCCTTATTCATACCTCTCACTCACCAAGTAACTTCTACTTTCTCCTTTTTTTTTCATTGCTGCCGGTAAGCTATGATTATCTTCCTTCTGATGATACCTCTTCGCTGCTTCTCTGCGAATGTAATGTGATTAAATGTATCAAGACGAAATATGATTAACAAAACTTGCCTACCATCAGAATCATGAATGATTTTATTCATGAGACGCTACCCAAAGTTTCTTCAATACTAATAGTCTTTGTTTAACTTGAGATTCAACTTTGTACAAAGAGCACTGGACGCATGAATCTGAGGTCTCAACTTAAAATTTATGCTAGGTTATTGACACTTTCGTTTTATATTTGACACCCGTAAGCTGCAAAGGTTGATGCAGGAAGCATGAGGAAAAATAAATGAGTCTTTTTTTACCTCTAATTTTGTGAATAATAAATATGTAACATCTGCAAAAAAAAAGTACATCCCCACACTGTTAGATATTCTGCTGATCGTTAGTTATCGATGAACGGTCAGGATTGCATATATTTTTTCATAATGTATGCTATATTGTGTGCGATCAATGACTCACTGTAACTAATTTTTAATATCAGTTCCTTTTTTACAACAATGTCTTTAAACCTGACATGTATTGAAGGCGACATCGTGCGCACCAAAGGCCATCATCAACACGTTTTTTCTAGTTCAATTGTATTCAAATTTGCGTCGCATAAACTTGACATTCAAGGAACAACTAAACGAATATTTCCCTTTTATGCTCGTCCGCTTTAAGTCGAAATATATTGCGGATATAATGTGGGTGTGAAATATACGTCCAGCGATAACCCACAAAGATAAAGCACGTGGCAATGGCGGGTGCATTTGTTAGGGGCGATGACAGATGACAGTGAGATAAGAGAAATAAATGTGTCTTGAACTTTAAGGTAAAGCAGCCCCCGTATATCCTTTGATGACAGAACATCTGTTTCCCTATTGATCATCGTCGCTAGCTTGTCCTATGACTTCTTCCTGAGAAATAAAGACAGGGAATACACATAGCATTTACATACCGTCACACTGACACTAACATGCATGGGCATCTCCTGAACTCGTGATCTTTGGGTCCGGGTAATTCAGGTTTGATCACCAGTAAAAGTATAATATGTTTTTGTCATGTGAAAGAAGACAATATAAAGATATTATGTGAATAGCTTTGAGGTAGACCACGAAGACAATATAAAGATATAATGCAAATATGTTTGATGTGGACCTTAAAAAAACTAGTGTTTACAGAGAAGATATTCATTTCAAAGATGGGTGAAAATATCTTGCAAACGCGATTTGTCATAGGCATCGAAGTATATATATCATTTCAATCGGTCAAATGAATAGACAATTTATTGGCAGGCGAATGCGTTAACGACGTAACTGTTTATGTCCTCTTCTTAGCCAGATAGCTAACGTTCATAATCATTTGCATTGTAAGGCAAACATCGGAAATATACGTAGATTGAAAAATCATTTCATGGTCAGGTAGACCACGATGTAGACTGACAGGCAAAGAGATAGTTAGACGTTATTGATTGATAGATAATTAAATAACAAATAAATTGAAATACTGAAATGGTAACGAACATACGTACGCCGTGTTTTATGTTTATACACCACTTATCCAACATCTGTATGGCAATAATTGCAATTGAGGTCTTATGGAATTTCGTGACATTGCGTAGTTGTGTGTATGGTTCTCTCCTTGATTTTCTTTCTACTTGTATAATGTACATAAGTATATTATTTGCGCGTGTGTGTGAACATACCATATAAATATATAAACATACATACATAAACGTGCATATCTACGAATATACACCCACAATATGCATCTATAGCATGTGTGGACGTTATGCATCTACTTATACAGTGTATCATGTTACAAGGTTGAATATCTATCTCTCTACACTATCAATTATCTATCTATATGTCTATCTTTATATCTATGTATGTTTATGTATATATTGTGTATATATATATATATATATATATATATATATATATACATATATATATATATATATATATATATATATATATATATATATATATATATATATATATTATATACATACACATATAAATTAACTTTAACAGAATACGTATATAAACATGGAACCACTACTTATATACACGCATATCTAATATGTGTCTGAGTGTTTTAAATTTTGGTTTTGGTGTTTTCATGCGCTTTTATTTTTTTCCCTTCTCATTCACTGGCTGTCTGTCGTTGTTTCGGGGGCAGGACACAGATTCTCGGCATTGCAAACCCGTATAAACTGGGTCTGGGACACGATTGCCCTCATTTCACTCGGCTTGTAACTGGTCTAAAGAGATGGCCTGACAGACACGCTTTAACAAATAGAGGGAAAAAAAGAGAAAGGACATAATTATGAACAATACATAGTCTCAAAAACGCTCCCACACACGCACACTTTTTTGTATGATATTCTTTATTTGAATTTTATTCGATAACGGACCTATGTTTGCAATGACATTTTAGTATTTATATGAACAAAATCAACACACACACCCACACACACACACACACACATTTACACACATTCTATGTCTGTCTGTCTGTCTCTATACTCCCTCTTTATCTATCTCTATATCTCTCTCCACGCATACGGGCACACACACATACACACACATATATACACATTCTCTGTCTGTCTGTATGTCTCTATATATTACCCATCTATCTACAGCTGTATCTCTGTATGTCTCTCAATGCACACGGAAACACAAACACACACACACACACACACACACACACACACACACACACACACACACACACATACACATAAGCACAATTAGGGGAAATAATGGGAAAATACCGGGAAGTGTAATGACAGAAATGCTTTCTTTTTTTTTTCCGAGGGTGCTCAGGCCCACTTACAGCCGGAGATAAGGGGTTCACATCAGCCTACGAAGTGAGCGTGATTACTACCACTCCCATAGAGCAAGGGTGGCCCACGTTTCGCAGTGATTGATTGTATGAGGTCATTAGCCTGAATATGGCTAACGTGTTTCGTTACGACCTTTTCATTAACGAGCGACAGGTGCAGGGAAGGTAGGGCCACGCGACGCCTTTAACCCATCAAGCCCAGGAATTACATATCTGTCATTTGGTGTTCCATCTCCGAATTTTGAGTTTTCTATTCAATGTTGGGATTTCATATAGGGTCGAGTTAAAGTTCGTTCTCATTTGATCCCTTCACTGGACGTTATCATAACATTTTGTTTCATATTTTGCAAAAGCCCCGAAATTGTAGTAATCGCTATGTATATTACTGATCCTATAACTGACAACTCACTTTAGGAGATCAAAGTTCCTGTTTACAAGCAAATGTCTTTGGAAATCTCTCTGATTTTGTGTAGACTTAATGAATTTAATCAGTGCCTTGTAGTGATTGTCAATATATCAATATTCATCGAAAATCAGAGGAACAAGATAATGAGGACAAGATAAGATTTTCTGCAGCAGAGTACCCCCGAGGACTTGTGGAGTTAAGGGGAATACTCCGCTCCCATCAATAAATCGATAGCAGTAAACAGTAAAAGCGTGACACAGCAGTCACACCCTTAATCGCTTGTCCCTAAACAATTTGATAGACTGATCAATACCTTGAAATTATTATCGTAAGTTATAATGCAGACACTGTGCGGGGACATTGATAATATGGGCATAAAGTTCGTCTGTTAATCGTTTAATGATAGGGTTTTTGTGGAGGGGCGGATCCAGGAATTCCCTAAGGGGGGCGGGGGGGGGGGGGAGGGGGCTTTACAAATTTAAAGGGTAGCTCACGCCCCCCAATTTTTCTTTACATTTCCTTTGTTAAAAAGTGTGGTGATCGTCGTTCTATTCGCAAATCAGGTGCTTTCACTGAGTCAGTCTGTGAAAGCACCTGTATCCGCCATTCTTGTATATGGCACATACAGATTCTCGGCTAAGCGGAGCATACTGTTCATGAAGTTATTACCGGATAAGCATTAAAGGTACTGTTTACCATTGGGAGCAGTGATTTGAAAGAAATGTTTGAGATATCACATATGATGCATATGTGTAGGTCTGTTGTATCATAAAACATCCTATCATATAAAAAAAATTCGTAATAAAGCCTAAGATATAAGGAGATATGACTATATCACTATAAGAAACCATGACTGTAGACGGTTTAGTGTTGCATAGAAACATGTTTACTTTAACTATTGTTCACCTTTTTTATATTCAGCAATACCTAACATTGATTACACTGACTCAATTTCTTACATTGGTTGTTTCTACCCTAACTCACATTTCAGAACTATTTTGAATCACCAAAACAGGGTTTGTGTTTCATCTGCAAATGGTAAATAATTTCTCTAAATTCAATCACCCACTGTTGTTCATTTCGAAGTCTCTCGCAGAGCCTATTTCAATCCGTCACACTGTTTAAAGTGTCTCTTCAGACAGACACTGACTCTACTGAACAGATTTGATGACGTAGCTGCTTGCTCCTTGCATAATCGGTAAGTTTGTTTCTTTTAACGACGTTGATTTACATCGAAATATATGTGAAATGTATTTTTATCGGTTTATAAATGTGTAACAGCTTTGAACGATTATCATCATGACCGTACATGCATAGATTTATAACATCATAACGAATTGTTTTATCCTCTCTATCAATGCAAAAACTTTGCCGTTGGCGATCCACTATGCCTGTATTATAAAAAGGGGCCGCAGCACAAGCATCACATTAATGTACACACAGCCATTGGTAACAGATTACTCAACGTGACTGACTCGGTGAAAGCACCTGATTTGCGAATAGAACGACGATCATCACGCATCTCAGTCAGACGTCTGTTTTTGTTTTTGTTTTATTTCTCGAGTTTGCAAAATTGAAGATCATATCGAGAAATCTATGGAGTGGTGGAAGCCAAAAAAGAAAAAAAAAGTCTGGCCCAAATCTCAGAAATAACTGATTAGCCTCCAGAGGGATGAAGGAGCCGATGGGGTAAGATGAGATTCGAGGGAAATGATAAGAACTAAAAACAAAATGAGTGGATCAGATTTGTGAGGAAGAATGAATTCGAAAGGAGGAGTATGTCCCCGTGGTCATTATACCCAGAAACGTGTATCATATCGAGCACATCGAATGTGGTCATCTATCATCTTCAATCATTATGAATGAGGACCGACATTTCGAGAGAGAAGAGAGAAGAGAAAGAGATAGCGAGGGAGAGAGAGGGAGAGAGGGGGAGGTAGATAGGTAGATATATAGAGAGATAAAATAGAAAGAGAGAGATGGAGAGAGAGAGGACTCAAGAGTGAAAGCGAGCCATTTTCAGTGAGTCGGAAAAAGAGTAGATGAAGGAAAATGCTCACCACACTTTAATCCGTAAGCTGTGACTCAATGGTAAACGTTGCTATTGCAAATTTGCATAATATCCCTTCGAGACTATTCTAGCCTATCATTCTGATAGCTGCCCAGGCAGTTATCACATCACGCTGATGGCTTCCTCCTTGCTTCCCAGAGTGCTTTAAAAGATCTGTAGCCAATTTGGGATCTATCCCTTTTAGCTTGACACTATATAAAGCTGCATTTCTCGATTTGACGATGCCTAAACTAATACGTTGGAGAAATGATTAGTCAACGAATCCCTGATTTGAGCGGGTACAATTATTAAATGAGTGCAAAAAAAAGAGGAATTGAGGACACAACTCCCCCTCCCTCCACGCACACACACACACACACACACACCATCACACACACACACAACACACACACAATTCTTATTTGAGGTGAAAGAAAATGATAAATCCTCTTGCAAAGACGAAAAAAAAAACTAACTTTTATTTCCACAAACTTTAAAAACATTAGAACCTATAGGATCCCCATAGAGATTAATCCCCTAGATTTCCCTACTATGATCCTAGACTCCTTACCTCTCATGCCCTCTATTACTCTGCATGTACCCCAGTAGTAGTAGTTGTGTATTAAAGCCCGACCCCTACCTATTCCCATCGCCACCTTTAGCATGTGAGGTACAATAAATACTAGCTGGCCCCTACTTCAGTGCCCATAAAATCATTTGAGTGCTCTGTGATGGAGAGACAAGTAAGTGAATATTTACCTCGCTCTTCAAACAAGCATTAAATTTTGGCAGATGAAAGATATGAAATCCTGCGAGGATGCCAACCCAATCAACACTCTGACAGCACAGAATAAAAACGATTACTCGAGATTCGTCCTACAAATTTATCATAAAATCATTGCAAAGAAAACTTGTATATACGAAAATATAGGACAGTCAAAGTCAACAACACAAAAATAAAGCTTTTCAGAAAAGATACAAGCAAACAAACAAAAACCGTTTTAACGTACGCACATGGAATGGGAAATATAAATTTTGATCAACACGACGCACAGTCTTTTTTCCTATATCTCTTGTTAAAGTTTGCCAAAGACATTGTAGGACAAAAACACGATAAATAACATTGATGCATAAAAGTTTGGTTTATAGATTCGAAAGCTTTTGCAACTGTTAAAAAGGTATGATGTATACTCTCACACCTTGGCTTCAGAAAAACCAAGCGTGGTCTGCTGAATGAATCTTGCGTGTGAAGATCTGGCTACTCAGAACCGTCACCGTGATTATCGAATCCACCCTAAAAGCATGAAAAGATTCCGCTTTTTTTCTTCCAACTGAGGTCTGTTCCTTGATGCACGAGCGAGCAGCTGTCAGCCTCCATAATCGTCGAAATAAACGCAGGCCGATACTCCCGGCCTGAGAATTCTCAACGGGGGAATAATGTCTTGCCCGCGAATGGAATTCAGGATCATTAATTCCAATCAATTACAAAATAGCAGAGTTCAACCGACAGTTCGCTGCTCCAGATTCTCTTCTGAATAGCTTACATTTAACGTTTTCTCCTTTGTTTCTAACAAATCATCAAGAAAGTTTTATCATGGAAATCTGTTGAATTCGAACAAACAACCTAGACACACAACGAGTAAAGAAATATATCATACAAATTCACTTTAAATTCATGGTTTGAAAGAATATCATCAAGACGAATAAATCCATGGGGCCTTGAATCTTTCATTATAAATTTTCTATGAAATTTACCGGATTATATAAATATACTTCACAATGAATGAAATATCAAACATGGATATGAGAGTATCATTTTTGTAACGAACCGGCCGTATAAGTATGACAGCTTTAAATGCCCTCATTTAATCAGTTTAACTATGTACAGAACACCGGGTGACCGATGCAAATGAATAACAAATATTACAAGGATTGTTTTGTCATGATTTTATTTTTTCTAAAAAGTTGAAATTAGGATTTAGTAAATGATCTTAAACGTTCGTATTCTGGAACTTTGACGCACTGTCTAATGTTCCATTTCAACATTGTTTTTATATATTATGTTTCGTTTTGACTGATGCATCTATATACACATCTTGATTTATAATTTGATTTGATAGTTGCAAACTTTGACACTGGGCGAAGACGATGGCTGCAGTGAGAAATATCGATCAGAAATCAGCCTCAACTATTACATGACATGTATGAGAATCAATCTTTGTGGTAAATTCTGTTATGGTGCCACGTAATGGGTAATATACATGTAGTTTAGCATTTAAGTTACATTTAAGTACAATCCTATTCTTATATCTCATTGATGCACACACGGAAAAAGAAAAGCAAAAATAAACAAATAAAAGCAAAACAATTTTCCTCGAAAAACTGATATTGCAATGGTTTACGATTCGGAAATGATAACACGACCGAAAATGGGTCATATTTTCCTCGAAAAACTAATATTGCAATGGTTTACGATTCGGATGTGATAAAACGACCGAAAATGGGTCATATTTAGTTGAGTTTTTTAAGTCTCGACAAAATAGAACATAACCAAACACACACGCACGCACACAGTAATACACACACAGAATTGGAACAAGATTGTAACGCGAATGTGTAATATCTAAGTATTCTTATAGCAGGAGAGGTGATGATTGAAAAAAAAAAACACACACACACACGCACACACAAATAAAAATTATCTTTTCAGAGGTTCAGTAATGTCATTTTTTCATTCAGCGAACAAAAAAAAAAAAAGTTTTTGCTACAGTATCTATAATACGCTTCAATATTTACCCCTAATTTTGAATACCGCATGAATGTCATCAGGTCGTTTTTCAGTTTCAAAATACATACAGCGCTCGTGTATCATCTACACTGAAGTCAAGCAATGATAACCTCTGATCTACGCTGCTAACCAAACGCCGTTTTCTTCGCTGTAAGGAGCACGGGAAAACTTGACTGATCGCCTGTCAGCCCAAATCCTTTCGCAACGTTACGGCGAGGTCGGCGACAAAGCGAAAGCGCATCGTTTGATCTCCGTTTGATGCCGATGTCTATAGACCGACGGGAAAGAACAATGAGAAATGCAGCCGAGAAGACACGAATTACGATCGTTGCCTCGTCGGCATCGTGGATGATCAGGGTCGAAGTCGTTACGATGAAGTTTGAATTTTGATTTGTAGTACACTTGGGAAATTTCAGAACGCAAAAAACAAAACAAACAAACAAAACAAGTAAACACATACAATCGTCATGAAAGGGAAAGTACCCCGTGAGTATTCAAAGGTCATGTACGCATGCGCAAAAAGGAGTTGGTTTATTTTTTTTTCTCTCTCTCTCTGTCTGTGTGTGTGTGTGTGTGTGTGTGCGGCGGCAATGGTCATGCACACGTTCGATGCGCGGATGGAATGTGTGCGTTTTTGGAAGGGAAAATGAAAGCTTGAGGTAAAGCTTGTATTTAGCGTAGATGTAAAGGGCCCCAAAAAGGATATATCATATCCATCGCTTGGTGCGTATATAAATATTATGTTACCTTAATGCTAATCAACTGTAGATCCCATGCGTGTATTGAAATCGCCAATCAATGAGTTTGAGAATTTTAATGTCACAAGAATGATTACCATATCATTAATAACACGTAAGTTTAACAAAACTATGCATGGTACACTTGCGATGATATATCTTGTTCTGATCTATCTGTACCACTCTGCAAGCAGTGACATTAACTATGAGCTGTCGCGCAAAAAAAAAAAAAAATACCATGAATATATCAAAGTCTCGAAAAATGCAAACGAAAGGCGATATTATTGTGATATTCTTGTAATTTGTGTCATTTAATTATGTATTAGTGGAAAATGAGCAAAGAAAATGGGATTCCAGATAGGTGTCTAAATTGAATTACCGTTTGTGCAAGAAAGCACGGTTGCGTTAAAAATCCTTATTAGACTGGAATGTACCGCTCAATATGTGACTTGCAAAACTCTGATCATATCACCTTTTCTGCATTTAGTTACAAACTGTATAAGAATGCACTTTCCACGTTGAAAACAAATTTGATATATTCTTAATGTGACCTATTGGCTGCCTGGGGGAAATCCAGTGATAGTAAAGAGCCCCCAATCATCTACCAAGGTAAATTGGATGGTTAAAGTCTTAGGAAAGAGGCCCCATGTAGATCTCAACGACGTCTCGTTGCCAGCCTTCTGTCTTCTTTCTTTATTCAGATGGCTTCAGCTGTACCCTGGAGAACAAAAAGTAACATCAACCAGAAAACAGCAACAACTGTGATTTCCCTTCAACTCGCATTGCTGACATCCATCATCTAATGTAAGTTGCCATGTTTGCAACTGTTCATGTTTTCTTGTTGATATTTTGCGCGGTGGCAACATGCAACATCCCAAGATGTTGGGATGCTAAATTGAACGTCTGGCCCTGGTAAGCAGCAGAGATTTCTATCTCCATCGAGTTTATTACCTCCCGGGAGCGGCTGCGTGCCTCGGTAATGTACCCGCTGCTGTCGATTTTTCTCCCAAATTGCCCCTAAAATATTGACCCATCTCCTCAAGTAACCCATTTCGAAGAGGAGAATGGAGTAATAGAAAGTTATAGATGCCAGAGAACACCTGCACACGACCAGTCTTTTCTTCAGATCGGATTTATTGGTAAGGACGGGGAAAAGAGAGCTTTTCCTTTCAAAAAGAAGCAGGTAAATCCAGCTTACGTGGACGCGGCTCTTGCACTGGCATTATCATTATTGTCATTATCATTATCATATCCAAAAGTCGATAAAAACAACAATGACAACACGGCATCTAGCATGAGGAGGTAGAGTGGGGATTGTTAATAATTGATTTCCATGTGTAAGACACGTTTAGCTGCAATCCTGCCGATGTTCGGCTTGTGGTCCCTTAGGTTTGTTTTGTGCAGGTTCTCCCTTGCAACTGCGCGAGCTGAGCGCAACTGAAGGTGCATGCAACATAAAAAGAAGACATATTCCCATGCGATTTGTACTTCGTTTTGCTTGCGCTATCATTTCCGTCAGAAATGCGCAATCTAATAGAGAGCGAAATGGGTTTAGGAGCGCAGGGAGGAAGGGGGGGGGGGGGGGTGGAAGGAAGAGGAGTGCATCCAAGAGGGAGACATAATGAATCGAAATCGTGCTCGGCGTAATAGGGAGATATGAAGACCCCTTCTGTCAATATGTTTTCAATCACGCAATAACTGGATCTAAATTGCGCAGAAATGGAAAATGTAAATAACTCCATACCATCTCACAGCCGAAGTCGAATCGAAAAATTGTTTACCGAGGACCTAGCGTGACTACCACTAAATTGTCCTACAGGGAAACATTGCATCACCGCGTTTGTGCCGAAATGGTACCGGGAATATAGGACAGAACTCCCCATCTTCAGAGCTCTGTTCCCGTGGTGGGAAAAACGCATATCTTGCTTTATTATCAAAACTATAAGCAAAGTGACACAATATGTATGAGAATACGGTGATAAATGTCAATCTTGACGTCTTTTCATGTTATTCTTTGAAATGGCAGATATTATGGTGGTCTCTATATTCAGCGAGATGCAATGTTGACGTCATCCAGCTGATCTTATCTCCCCTAAAGGAAAAAAAAAAGAGGAAGAAAAAAAAAAAGAGAGAGAGAGAATGTCAGCAATCATAACGCAAGTGAAGGACATACATCCACAGAGTCCATCATTATTCATCAGCGAGAGAAACCGACAGATACATAATAAAACAGAGAGAGACAGAGAGAGAGAGAGAGAGAGATACATAAAGAAGGAAAGTGACAGACAGAGAAAAATCGGGAAGGAAGCCGAAGACAAGGATGTAGATTAAAGTCGTGAGAGAGGAGATATAAATGGAAGTGGATATATACAGATAGAAAGCGATATATAGAAAAATCGTAGACATAAAGAAAGTGGTATGCATGGACTGAAAGAGAGTAAGAGAATGAGAAATAGAGAAAAGAGAGAAGGATATAGATGAAATTGGAAAGAGGGATTATATATATATATATATATATATATATATATATATATATATATATATAAAAGAGAAGAATGGAAAAAGGATGATATAGATGAAATGGGGACATAGAGGGAGAAATATATAAAAGACGAGAATGGGAGATACATGAACAAAAAGGGGAAATACCAAAAGTAGGGTAATGGCAAAGAAACAATGAGATGAACGCGAAGCTCTTGAGCCGCACTACAGTCAGCGATGCTTGAAGTCGCTATGTAGCTACCCTGTGCGATCGACTTTTATACCGGCCCCAAAACGTTTTTACATCCTCTCGATATAATTCGTATTTGTCTACACTTGATCCAAGTTCTGTTAATGAGTGGGGCTGACGATCCCTGTCGGAAGCAATCAAGTCTGTGATTAGCTCTAATTCTTGCACGACAAATCACCAGAGGGCAGAGAGTTTGGAACGAGAGAAACCATCTAAATAGTTTTTATTTCTGGTAATTGTGTTACAACTAAATCATGCGATTTTCCTGTTATCACGAGCAGATTCACGTGCAGAGAGGGAAATGATGATAAAGACATACCTTAAACGTGTTTGATTGTCGCCCACGCATTTCTCCGTTTCTGTCTCTCTGACTCTCTGTCTATCTTCCTATCTCTCTTGTGAAACAAAAATGAAAACACTGCCGTTTTTAATTTTCCTGCTTCTGATAATTCATGTGCGTCACCAAAAAGTGGCATTTTATTTGCCACAATTACAAAAAAAAAAAGAAAGAAAGAAATATCTATGTCTTTTTTGGCAATACAGTTGCAAATGATTTAATAGATTACCATAATTCCCAATGCAAAATATGATATATCTCTGGATACCGCTAATGCCATCACATTATTGTCATCAGTTATAAGAGGAACTGCGAGTGGATTTGACATAGTGATGACTCAAAAATAGTATGCTGCATTACGCAGAGAGAAGTAGTTGTGAGAAATTAAACTATTCCAATCCAGATTCTGAAATTCCTAAAGTTTCTGCTTTAGGACTTCCGAGAGTCTCTTCTAGTCTGGGGTTAAAGGTCCTATTTACCTTTGGGAGCAGTGATTTTAAAAATGTTCAAGATTTCACTTTTGTGTAGGTCGGTTGTATCACAAAACATCCTACCATATAAAATTTTTGCAAAAAGCCTAAAACATAAGGAGATTTCACTATATTTCTCATTAAACCATAACTGTGGACGGTTTAGTCTGGAAATATTTTTATTATAACTATTGTTCACGTTTTGTATAGTTAACAGTACTTAACATCGATTATACTCATAGACTCAATAGACAGCAAGACTAGCTATGGTACGTTTTTTTTTTTTTTTTACGTCGTATGAACATTACTTCCACTTGTAACTTCTAATGCGTGCAACAGTCAGGGACAGTAGCAGAGAAGAAAGAACGAAATGTCGGAGAAGGGGAGGGAAGGTCGTGAAGTTATCAACCCGTCACGTGACTAAGTCAACATTAATCGTTATTCCATTAATATTTGGCGCCAACTCGATGCGTAAAACACCTGCGCCTCCAAAAGAAATAGTTCATTCATTTCCCTATGACCTCCCCGCCTCCTCGCTTTGATATTTCCATCGTTTGCCATCGTCTTCTCCTCCATTAAAGGTCAACTTTATTCTTTTACTTTCGTCTTCTCTCTCTGGATCTTGAAGCAGAGTGATAATTACTGTACGACACCTCACTCTGTACGTGTTGAAGATGACCTCGATTGTCTTGAGGACACACTCACACACGCACAAACACACACACATATACACACACACACACGCACACACACACACACACACGCACACACACACACACAGGCTCGCTGCTGCGAAGATTGCTTTGATCCCTCGCGCAGCAATAACATGTCAACCTCAGAACAAGCTCTATATATACTGCTAATCCCTCCATGAAAGCAGGCAAGATTGGATATCTAAATCTTGTTATTAAAAACGACCCCCACCTAAAAGCAGCTCATTATATGACAAACTGATTATATCACACTTTCAAAACAAGTTTGATTTTAAAAAAAAATGTTTGTTCCAATTTTTGAGACAGAGTTAAGTCTTTTCTTCCATTTCCCCATAAAGAACAGCTGTATAGCAAACAAAAAAAGAAAAGCAATACAGGCCAGTAGCAGGAGATGTGCCTTATACATTCATGACGTCATTCCATACATGACAGATAACAGGAAAAACCAACAAAACGGAGTCATCAATAAACGCACAGAAGTGGACTGTAAATATATGATAACTGCTGCTTGATTTGACTCTATTTTGTCAGTTGTTCGTCAACATCTCTTATATTTTGCAATTTCTCTGATAGAATTGATTTTTTGACAAATTGAATGTGTTTGAGATTGAACATTGGTGTGTGTTTCCAAGCAATAATACCTGCAAGGTGGAGACAAATTTCAGATCAGACTGTGAAGTAGAATAAGAAGATTAAGATTAGAAATTACAATAACTTAGTTCCAGATTCACTCATGAATTCGAATACATTAGTAAGATGTTGGATTCTGCACAAGTTTCAGCTACTTATCTATTATTTGACCGATGCAGGCGCCACGAAGCATAAACATTAAAACTGTCATGAAGCACATACTTTTTGTTTCGATTCGTATGCATTAGTGTAAAGAAGTCTCAACTAGGTCCGTGTCGTAGCATGTACGACAGATGCCATCCGGCACGTCACCCGAGTGTCCTAGCTACTCTATATACAAACAGCCTTTCGCAAAAGCCCAGAATAGAAGGTTTCGTGTACAGATAAAGTCACTTTGTCAGACAGCCGTAAATCGTTTGCAAACAATGGTAAGTAAAAGTAAATGTTTGTGCTCTGTTAGGAAGGAAAATGGCAGGAGTGGAGAAAAGGAGAACAACCGAGAAGAAATTACAAAGGAAAACAAAGTCGTGTGGCAGCTGACGACTACGGAAAATGCCGTCGTTCTTCGGCGTTGACCAGTTCGGACACGAAGGGCGTGCAGGCAAACTGCTTGTCGGTGAAATTTACACCCACAGCGTCCAAACACGAACCAGGCCCTTGAAATTGATCGTTTGATAATCCAATCGAGAGGTATCTTCGTGGGCATTTGAAGAATTCGCCGCCTGTCTGCGCCTGCGCCTTTGGTTGGTGGCCAGATCGTAAAGCCGGCGAAGGTACAACTCCGTTGAACTCGGCGTTGCTATTATCAGGGCATGCGAGTTGAAGATAGGTCTTTATTGCACTCACGAGGTCACGAAGATCAGAATTCATATGATATTTTACAGCATGTTTGATTTGACTATGGAGCTCCATGATTTTGACAATGTGTACGGAGTGAGAGCGAAGATGACACCAACATTTATGGAGGATCGTAGACTGAACTTCGCGTCGACGTTCTATGTTACTCCCTTGCGTGGGCTCAATACGGGCCATCATGCCAACTAAACGAAAGAGCATTCTTTGGTACGCTACTGCACAAAAATGTCAAACTGGTGTCGTCGGGATTGTGTTTAACACATTAGCATGTAAACACACTCTGGACTCGTTTTGATCCATTCTACCTTTTACCCCCTCCCCTCCCAGCCTCCCACTTCGTCCTCATCGTGATTGGTGTTTTACCTAATCAATTAGAAAGCTCTACTACCTCTACCAAGAGGATGGGACCTAATTGATTAGCACGTGACCCATGGAGTCCTAAGCGTTCTCACACCACTGCCATGACAGCTATCTACTCAGGAACACCAAATGTAATTGGAATGCATCGATATAGATAATCTGATCTTGTGAGTGTCGCGCAAGAGTATCGAATGTCAGAATGGATGTAGTAACTATAGTGCTAAAGAAAAATAAGGAGATAGTTGCAAAATGAATACTTGGGGAGAGTTGTTGGCTAAAATTCTACAAGTTATTTCTACTATTGTCGTTGGAACAGTACGGAAAACCAATATAATTATTTCATGCATCCCGTCATACTGCTTCATAAGACTCTAAACAATTCATAGACGGTACATAAGCTTTGCCTAAGTTCAACTGCCATTGACATAACATGGAAATGATTTCTTTTTAGCTAATCACAAGATGTATAATATATATATATATATATATATATATATATATATATATATATATATATATATATATATATAGATATATTACTGAATCTAGCGTTGTCGTTAATGCTGACATTCTCATTTACTCTCTCGTTACTGAACGCGAAGATATACCGAAAATATAAAACGTCTGCTTGCGCGATGCGTAGTTTTGGCGTCCAAAAATGATATGGTTTGGGATGGCAAAGTCGATACGAACTGGCTGTAGAATCCATCACTGCTTGCGTGTTACGTGGAAAGCATGGGGTGCTAAGTAAGGAAGATTAATGAGCGAGGAATTACGCATCAATTTAAGACAGGTAAAATGTAGACAGGCGTATACACACGTTGTCAGACTTTTTTTTTTTTGCTCTGCCACGAGCCAAAACAAACAGTTTTAACCTCAGAAGTATTCGGCCGTGTGGAAACAAGAGGAGAAGAAGACAGAGACGGGCTGAAATAGAAACAAAAAAAAAAACAGAAAGACTGAGAGAGACAGTAAAAAAGAAGAAGAGAGATTGAACGAAAGAAAGAGAAGGGGAGATGGGGTAGAGAGAGAAGAGGAATAATAGAAAACACCCTTAAAGGAAGTGAATGGCATTCAACAAGAACAAACAATTGGTGTCTAGACAGAAGGCACTGTCAGCTGATTGTAGGATTTTGTAAACACTGGCACAGATCAATGAGACAGAAACACGAATCACACACACACACACACACACACACACGCACACACACACACGCACACACACACACACACACGCACATACACACACACACCCTCACACACGCAAACACACTTTTTTGTTCTGTATTCGAATTTCGTTCTTTTTCTCTTTTTAATATGATCATCCTGCCCAACACTTATCTCTATGTATGTATATTATGTAATTATGATTTTTTACATAATGCCAACAATAGTTACTGTGATATCATTCAGGTCAAATAGCAATATTTAGAATTATGTCAATGGTAATAGTAATAATGCTGTTATTATCATTATTATCAAATTTGTTATCATCATTATTAGTATCATTATTGCCATTATTATTATTATTAGTTTTATTATTTTAATAATTACTACAATAAAGTTTCATATTGAATTTGATTTTAATACAGATTTTCTTTTTTTTTTTTACTCTTACATAGGTCCTGCCATCATGATTTTAGCTGTTGCCCGGCTACGCAATGTAATTCAGAGATGGCAATTATTTCAATGATGACACGATAAGAATATCTGCTCGAAAATTCTCTCAGAATTTGATTGCTAATGTAATTTGTAGATGAAAAGTAGATGTGTAGGCCTATAAAATGATAGGAAAAAAAAAGAGGGGAAAACATTGCAAAGGTGACTGCATCCACGTTGGGTGAAAGAAGTGGTGAGAAAGTTGCCGCTGTGTTTGCCAATGAAGATTAATGGCGTCTTCGCTCTAAGTGCGCGCAAATTAAAGGCGGGAAAACACAAGACAGACGACAAAAGCATGGAGAGCCGTCGCTTTCCTGTCGGCCATGGTGGGTAAAAGTGCAAGACATATTATATTTAGCGAGAAGGGGAAGATGAATTTTAAGACTGAGCGCGGTTGAACCATGTGCGTTTCTATCAGTCACTGTCAGCGATGTCTGCTTTCAAATAAGGTGTGAAAATTAATCCCAAACCTTATAGAGGTGTCTTATCATTTATTATAGGTGGAAAGGCCAAATACAATTCAATTGTTGGAGAAAAAGATGTAGAGTATAAGATCTTCGAACAATCGGATGAACAAAAATACAGAAGCAATCATTTGAAACTCATATGTCTACATCCACACATATACACAAACAAGCACATATACCTCACACCCTTACACAGACACAAACACATATCTGACAAAAGTGCACAATAAACACACACACACACACGCACACACACTTACACACACACACATACATATTGAACTATTGTGCTTGGTCAGCAACAGCCAAAAAAGTTAGCCAAGAAATGAAAATTTTAAGGTTTATAATGATTAATGATTATGTTTATCTTTGACTGAAAGAGAGAGATACGTTATTGTGGGTGACTTGCATACATGAACACTACGTAAACTGCAATCTGTAAACCTACAACAGTGGTTTGTACAGCTCCCACACTTCCGAATATGTCTGATTTAGTAAGATGCCTATGAGATGCTACACGTATGAAAGTAGACTCGCCCCTCCCCTCTCAAAAAAAAAAGTGGGGATAAAAAGCTCGTAGGGGATGATAGTGGCATACTTCGATTCTCTGAAACAGAGGAAGAAGCGGAGGATAGAGAGGAAGAGAGAGAGAGAAGACGCGAAGTAGAGCTGATGAACTATACGCATTTCGAGTGGAATAAGTACCGAAACGAGCTGGCCACTCTTTTCTCTCAATTCCTGAAACAAAAATAAAACTAAAAGAAAGAGAGGGAGAGAGAAAATCTGGCCGTCGAGCCTGCGAGCACGATTCGCTGTGTATCACTTCAACCTCCTCCAGCCGTGTTTTGTTACCCTTAATATACCCTACCTCGCCACTCACCGCGTGTGTGCGCCGTGATTGCGAGCGGCATTTATCGATAGTATCGATCGGGTGGTATCGGGTGTCAATTAGACCGATGGATGTTGGGCCGTGAGGGTAAAATCACGTTTTTAGTTACTGATGAATATACGGCGGCGTGCGGGGGACTTTAAAGTCAGGTGGGGAGGCAGAAAGAGGAGGGAGCGTGGGGAGTCGGGTGCAGGGAATGTGATGCTAAAACAAAGTGGGCGAAAACACTCAACGCTCTTAACACAGTGTTGAATACGCTGTCAGTAAAGGGGGATTTTATTTAAAATGGGGCTGCCTCTGAAGAAAGCGTGAATTTCCTTCCATTTTTGTAGCCACTTACAATAGTTGCGGACGATCAGACTTCACGTGGAGCACCTTTTAAGACAGAAAAAAGGAAAAAAGGTGTAAAAATCTTTACTGTTACGTGTATTGTCTGATCTTCAAATCAGAGTGACGCCTTAAGTGTTTCAATTATCCACTCTTGTGCTTGTATGCTTCTATCTACGGTAGATATTAAGTTTGCAGATTCGTTTCTGTTAGGGACAAGGGAAAACAACTTGAGTAAGTGTCATAATTGGATACGAGCTACTGAAGTCACTTCATCCTCTTTGTAAGGGATGCATAATTCGAATGAATTATTCACGGGAATATATTTCAGAACCCTGAAGCGGCGAAAGCGTCTGAGGCTCACCAAAAACACCTGTAGGTTTCCTTTCCTAGAGACTCATTATTTGATCAAATTCCGCTTAGAAACGCGGATAGTCATAGCCCCCTTCTTCCCCTCCTTCCCTCAACCCCCCCCCCCCCATTACTACTATACACCCTTCCTCCCGAAACTGTGCCGCTACCACTATAGCGACGACAGGTTGAATGGATCAGAAAAGAGACGTACAAAGGGAAAAACATGAGTAAAATCAGAGCGCCACCGGAAACCACGTGCCTCAGGCTGTTTGTCACGTGATTAGAATTCAAATAAATGCTGCCGCTGATGGAACATGCCCAGAAGTTAATGGACTGTGACGTAGGAGATATCAGGTTGACGTTAGGGTGCTTTGTGGCACTTTACTCTGTAAGGAATCCCCCGCATCGTCTTCTTCTTCTTTTTCCCTCAATCGTAAATCTTTCTTGGTCAGCTTTAATGTAACGCCACGTCATGGATAAATACATAATTCACACAATATCATAAAACCATCATCCTACTCAAATTTAAAATGAATTATTGATCAATTGTCTAACCACCACACATTATTGTATATCAGTTAACCGCCCCCATAATGCAAAATGAAATTTGTGGGCATCGTTGTTGGAAAGGCTTCCGTATTTTTTTTTTTTTTTTTTTGGGGGGGGGGTCAGCTGCACTCTGCATGACTATGTGCTGGAAGTATAGATAAAAAACAACAACAAAAGGAAAGAAAGAAGAAAGAAAGAAAGAAAGACAAACAGAAAGAAGGAAATCAGGAGATCGTGGTGACATTACTCCAAACTGCTCGCCACTATAATGTCATAGTTTGTAACATTGATCAGAATTTATTACAGCAGGTGTTGAGGGAAAGCCAAGCGGGGAAAGACTAAACTGGACCGACATTTATGAACCTACAAATGATTTCCTGGTGCTCCAGCGAGGGCAAAAACTCCATAAACTGCCGAGATGATTGATATCTGACAATCATATACCGGTGTTGATGGACTTCTTTATTATCAGCATAAATATGAATTCGGAAGAGGAAAAAAGAAAAGAAAAGAAAAACAAGCACAAGAGCAAGTCTTTTGTTAACTTTTTTTTGTGTAATCATTATTATTTTTTTTTGTTAAATAAATGGTCCAGGTGTATTCCCATAACCCCCACCCCCGAAAATGTGTTCGATATGTCGTTTAAAATCACATTTGAATTTGATGATTTCTTTTTTTCGGGCGGTAGGAGGGGAGGTAGCTTACGTGATTTAGATTATTATGTCATGCCCAGTTTTTACACAAACTACGTTCATAAGTCTTTAGACACATGGGTGCTTGTTTCATCGAGATTCCTTTAAGATGATGGTCTTATGAATATGTTTTTGGGGTACTGTAAAGATAAATAATCTTTCAAAGACTAATCAACAGAAAAATTTGATATCACTGTTCTTCCTGTGAAGACGGGTCATTGCGACGTAATAATGATCATCAGTTCTGTCCAACAGAATATTGTGAATTCTCGATCTGAAAAAAAAGCACCAGACTCCCAGTGTCTGATGATACTAATAACTTGAGGGTCCACTTTATTATTTTCTACGTCAACGCTTCTGACCACTCTCTGAGCTTACGGTATTAAAGAGGCGACAGATTTCATGGTGAGTGAGTATAGAGATCAATATTTTAGAAAACTCAAGCTAGACTCACCCTCTCTTTCTCTTTTCCTTACTCTTGAATAAAGAGGGAAGTTCACAATGAAAGTTATTTCCAGGAGATTGGCAGCGGCAGGGCCACAGTAATGATCGAGATTTATGTGGTCTAGCTCCTGCGTCGGGTTCATATTAGGTTGATCTGTGGTTCTAGTTGTCCGCATTCACCGCACTGATGGCGCTTCTTTGGAAAGGGAGGAAGAGTATCTCAGCCACTGTCATTTAAGTTGGGGCTTTGGGTGAAAGACATACCAATCTCTCCCTGTCACTACCCTAATTACATTTTTGCCCCTCCGCTGTCTAAAATATACGATGACATTCACTGTAAACATTCTGACAGACGGAGAGAGGGAGATAGATTGATATACAGAAAGAGCCAGAGATAAAAAAAGGAGTGTATATGTGCTGGAAAGATCAAGATCAAGAGAGAGAGAGAGAGAGAGAGAGAGAGAGAGAGAGATGAATAGAGACAATTGTAAAGATAGAGAAGAGAAAGATACAGAAATATGAAATGATTTGTGGATGTGTTGAGAGAAGCATATCTATCTATCTATATCTATATCTATCCATATATGTATCTGTAGCTATATTCACATTTATATCTATATTTAAATCTATAACTGTATCTATATCTATATCTATATCTATATCTATCTACATCTATACCTCTGTCTATCTATCTATCTATATGTATATATATATATATATATATATATTATCTTTATTATTATCATTATTATTATCATTATTATTATTATTATTATTATTATTATTATTATTGTTATTATTATTATTATTATTATTATCATTATGTGGAGATAGAGAAAAGGAGAAAAATAATGGAAAGAAAAGGCGAGATGTTGATATGTTTAGTAGATAAGCAATGGAAGAGAGAAATATATTAATAAAAGATAAACAGAGAAATATAAAAATATTGAGAGAAAGAAAGAGATGGAGAGATAGAGAAAGAAAGAGCTTATGAGAGAGGGGAGAGGAAGGGGGGGGGGGGAGGGAGAATGACTTGTATTCTATACTGTGCCTCCAGGCGTAACAAGCTCGGCATCTGTACTATTTCCCCCCGAATCCATTTCTGCTGATGAGAATACCGCGAATGGACCGGGAGTCATCCCGTCCCGTTCGGACGTTCCATCGGGATATCTCGGGACGGATTTAATAGGCGTTGAAGGAGGTCCGGAGCGATCTCTAGCCTTTGACCAACTCATTGGCAGCATCGTCGGAACAAATTAATCAGCATCCATCCCACCAAGGAGGATGATGTGGCCGGTCCTAGGGGACTAGCTACACGGCAGATGGTTGTCAGTCAACGCTTCGCAAGGCGTCACGGGAAGACATTTCCTGCTAATATCGAAGTGGGATCGCCATGACAGTCTAATCATGGCTTGATAGAGAACGCGGATTGATTTCAGTGAAAGGTAACCAACCATATCTCTCTTGAGTAGCTCTAAAACACTGACATACTCTCCATTGCTGATATACTTTTTAACCAGCCTCTTACCTACATGTAAACTAGATAAAATTAATTTGTATGCCTCTTATACAGCAAAATGCAATGACAATGCACTAAACAATAAATCAAATCAAACTGAATGAAATGAAATGAAATCAAATCAAATGAAATCAAATCAATCAAATGGTCTTTCACAAATAATGTAGTATGATTGACAAATCTCTCATCAGAGAATGCACATTGCTGACCGAGTACCTCTTGTATTTATAATCATGACGATGATGATAACAATAATAATTTCATTGGTAATGATAAGAATGATGGTGATAAAACAACAACAATATTTTATGATTGGTTATCATTATCATTATTGAAATAATAGTAAAAACAGAGCCTGGTTTGCACCACGTGATATAGATCCATCTTCTATTTCAGAACTCGAAACCATCAGAAATGGCGAAGTCTCCATCTTATCTTCAAGGATTATTCTTCGAAACGGTAAGGTCGTCCAAATAACCAGCGACCTGAGAGAAAATATCTTAGCTTGAGGAGGACCTGAAATCTGATTCCATCTAGACAGATCTTTCTCCAGCAGGACACACACGTGCTTATTTTTCATCTCGCCAAAATTGAAACCAGCAGCGCCACGTCAAGAGGGTCAATGGCCTCTTGAGATGACCAAGGTTTAGCAGCTTTAGTTAACCCTCACACTGCCATCGACGACCAGTGGGCATACAATGTCTACAGCATAAAGAGAAGAGGGGAGTGGGAGGTTTAATTAAGACGGCCCTGCGAGATGTTAGCTCACTGGAATTAATCTTCTTTACGACACGCCCCTATCTCTTGTTCTCCCCTTCTCATTGGTCACCTGAGAAACATGTATGTAAATTACTATCTTAAGTCTGTCAAGATGGCGCCTCGTGGACAAATCGCTGTAAAGTTTGACCAACGGTTCGCATGGTCGAATATCCAGTGTGTATTTCAAAGCGACCACTATGATCCAAAGTGACGCAGTTGGCTTGGATATAGATCCTTGCTTTTCTGACCTTTTGTTTCTTTTCAGTAATGAAAATCATCAAATATCTTAGAAGGGGGTGGGGGATGCAGGGTCCCTCGGGAATTGGCGTGTGGACTCTGGCATCATCTTCTTGCAGAAATTAAGTCTCACACAGGACAGAGAAGAAAAAAGATGACAAAATGCTGACGTGGTGAATTAGACACACCATTCGCATAATTCAATGTTTCATCCGATATCTAGTGATCTTTCCGGCATGAAAATCTACTGCTAGGGATGTTAAGACAAACGACAACATTCTAAGATAAGTGTCAGCTTTTTTGATTTATGAATTCATAAACATCATCGTTATTTTTTTTTTCTGGCTGTCGTTCCCAGCTGAACTCCGGCTCATTTGAAATTGGATCTCTTCCCCGCTGTGGCCCATAGAGTAATGCATCTGACATCAGACGGACAAATTTAATTGCACCGATCTTACGGGGGATCATGGGAGACTCTAAACAGGATAAAAGTGGGATTGCAAGTGTTCCTCCTAAAAGAGGTACAAGATGGACATGAAGGTTGGGGGGGGGGGCAACAACGATGAAGAATAAAATCAATGTCCTTGCCATTTGCATTACAGCTCTAGGCAAACATGAAGAATAAGGAGAGTGGGTTCTTGGCTTTCGGCTGCTTTTAATTTGTCACGAGTTATTGGAGAGTGGCAGTTTGATGCTTCCGTGGTCTTTGCTTAATTGAATTCGCCTTCCGACTTTGTGATTGCTCATTCTTCTTCTCGTCCAACCCCCCCCCCCCCCCTCCTTTCCTTCCAGCATCAGTGATTAGCGCCTAAAAACGTTCTGGAGACTGTGGTGATTAGGGCGTAGGATCCCTCAGAGAAAATTTTAGCCTTTGCGCTGATGTAACAAAACACCCACGTTTGGGTATCTTTTTCTATTCCACTTTTTCTGAAGTTTTTTGCTCGCAGATCACGTAGACTCATTTGCTCTAAGACAAAAAAAAAGCAGAACAATAGTTCCCGATAAAATGGATACTATGTCTTTTGACAGTACAACAGAAGAGAGAATGTAACAAAGATATCAAACTTACAGAGTAGAAACTAAGCCTCTTTGTAAAATGAGAAATTGGGTAACGATCTTCGATGATAATAATTGTTGCACTGGCTTGGCAAAAGGTCTCTAAATCAAATGATAATGGTATAGGATTTTTTTTCGTACTGTTTCCACGATTTCGGTGAGCTCACAGTCTCCATAAATCAAACACAGCCGTGATAACAATCCCATGTCACCTTCCATGAACAAAGTCTCAATTAAGAAAGAAGAGTGAATCCGGTTAAAAAGAATTAGCCTAAATTCGCAAAATATGTGGGAGTAGCTCAAATAGTATCGTGGCGTGAATTAGTAACTCGCGTGACGCAGTGAGCATGTCATGGAATAGATGTGAATGGTGCACTGTATTTCCAAGCATGAAGACTTTCGCAACTTTAGGAAATTTCTGAATTACTTACTTCTTGACCTTTTCGTCTTCCAATTCTCCAGTTCGCTGTATCTCATCATCCTCGGCTGTAGTAATTAAGAAAAAAATCAGTGGAGACCCTAATCGATGGGCCCTACCAACTAGAGACATCGTCTGACCACTGAATTATTCTTAAATTGGCAACGATACCGGCTAGAGAGTCTGATCGGAGAGGATTTCTCTATGAGATCGGAGCAAAGTAAAATACTCGCTAAACTTTTTTCCCCCGGAAAACTTCGAACAGCTCAGGACTGTGTCAAATCTAAAGATATGGGAATGGAGTATACTATAAGAGTTACCTCTATAAGTATTGCCTATTATTATTACTTACACTTCCGCTTCCTCACATTCAACTTTGAGGACACTCATCCGACTTCCAAAAACAGATCAAACAAAACAGCACATAAACTCATGCTCCGAATAGTAGAAAAGAAATAAATGTTATCTACATATAGAATGGAAGCAGCGTAGAGTGAGAGACGAAGAGTTAAGGAGAGACATACAATCTAGTTTGCTTTGACAAGAACCAACACATACACATTTAGATCACAACCCACTTTTTTTTTTATTACAGCTCACTTCTACTGCAGATATGAAAACATCGAAGCTGTCCGCCTATTCACCGCTCTTCGAACGAGGTATACTTTACAAAAGCAAATATTGAATCGCGCGGCGTGTTTGCTCCGTCCCCCCTCCGAAATGGAACCTGGGGTCGCCCACCACCCATCGTGGCCGTACGCTCGGTGTTGCCGCGGTCGATGCGTCCGCGTCGTCCGGGGGGACACTGCGTGCGTGACGGGGTGAGTGTGTAAACACCGCCAGCGGCCGTGTCACGGGTTAGCTTTCACCCCCGTGTCACATTGGCTCTCTGCAGGTCTTCTATTAGACGGCGGAGGAGCTGTAATTTGTTCCTCAGGCTCCCCGTAAATGTGGCAGCTGTCGAGCCCACATCAACACGAACGGTACAAGAGGGAAGAAAGATAGCTGTTCTTTCTTTAGTTCTTTATTCGTCAAGAGGCATACAAGCAATATGCATTTACTCTTTCTCCATCTCTCTCTCTCTCTCTGTCATAGATTCTATAATCACATCATTCGATTATTTATGATTCAATTCTGATTATATGTCAACTGTCCCTCTTGTCAAAATATGACATGACGTCAGAATGTAGACTCACACACACAAAATGAACGTCAATAAAACAGACACACAAAAGCGCACACAGTATTTATACCGGTATGCATACGCTGCATTGCAAATATGTATAAATATATATTTATATATTCATATAGATATTACATTAATCTATATAATCATATATATATATTATATATATACATATATATATATATATAATGCATACATATACATATATGCACCGTGTGTTTGTTTGTTTGTGTGTGTGTGTGTGTGTGTGTGTGTGTGTATATATATATGATGGTAAGTGTATGCATTAACTTGTTTTTTCTATGATAATTTGATTAGTGATTCGTCCAAAGCCTAGATTTGACCCATGACGCCACCACCGAGTGGCATCGTTGAAGAAGATATTGAGGTTGTTTCCCATAAAGTTCGCCAAACTTGCGAAACACGAAGTATCGTGTGCGCTGAAAACACGCGAACAGAGATCAGCGTTTGATGGTCCAGACGATTACACTGATCTAAACAGGAGGAAATCGCAGCGAGTCTTTGGCTCGCCGAACATCAATAACTACCACCACGTATAGGAGCAACCTAACGCATGAAGAACGGTCTAATTAGAGGTGTTGACATCTATGGACACACGCCTTGGTATCAAAGTACCAGAACCATGATGGGTATATACTCCGGCACATGCCCGTTCCGACTCCGATTTTAAGACCAGCTGAAGTGAAAGGGGCATTCCAGACGATTTTCATATTTTCACATCATGCAGTACATAAATCGACAGCTGCATGTATAGATTGTGTAATTTATTGTGGTCCTTGAGCATAGAACCAATACTCTGAGACAAATCTTAAACAAATTACACTGTACAGTGTTGATGACACAGGAGCCTCACATATTTCAGAAATGTAGCAGTGTCATTCCATTACAATACTGCTTGCTTCACAGGTTCACCTGTGTGAAATCTATGCATGCTTTCTTCTTTTGTTCTGCTTCCTTGAGCCCCAGCTCATGCATTCTTATGGTGAGGCTGCCATGTCATCATTCTGGTTCATTGCAATTTGTTTTAAATTTTGAAAACATTCTTATTCCTCATCCCAATCACTGTGAATTCTGAAACTCTGTACTCAGTATAGAACTAATTTATATAGTTATTCACGGTTAATGTAAAAGTCTCAAAATCTTCCGGTCTCCTTTAAAAGGAACTCCAGAGCTTAATCTCAGAAATACAGCATCATCAAACACACAGACCACAAAAAGTTTCAAAGAGATCAAGATATAACATAAAAATGTTATTGAATTTCGAAGTTTCAAGTGTTAGTACAAATGTTACCAAATGAAAACTCAGATGTCTGTGAATCTGAAGATATTTTTTATTCAAACAACCTCAAATGCTTGTTTCATATCATAAATAGTACTTCGTAGTGTTTGCTATAATAGTGAACAATTTCATAAAATGCTCTATATACACAATGATGCAAAGATTACGTTCTTTTGATTATAATATCAACATGCCAAATTCAACCAGCTCTGACACTTTCTGCGGAGAAAATACTACCCCCCCCCCACCATGGAACTTTAATTCAATTTTAATTCAATTCACTTCATATCTTTGACGAAAAAAAAAAGGAAAAACGAAATGACGAGTTGCTCTTAAACTTAATGTGTTAAGCACGAATAAAGCGAGTTATCCAAAATATCATATACCCCGATAATATTGTGTTCACTTATCTCGTCACATGACTCTGACGTCATTCTCGTGCATTGTAAATGAGGTTGTTATCTATGAACGCGAATTGAGAGTTTCCTCATGCTCAGATCAAGCTAAAGTGAGTGACTACAGATTAGTCAATGTCAAAATAACGCCGCTTTGATAGCTGATTATGCAACACTTCCTGAAACAATTTAATAAAGTGACAGTATTTCAGACGTCACATCAGTCAGATGACATGTAAATGTCAATTCCACACAGTTTTCATGATTTTCAAACGTTCCCTCCGTTGTCACGTTCTCCGGAAACGTTCATTTAAAAATCAAGCACATTGATTTAAACCTATTATCTTTTCATGTAATTATTTCTCTTGTAGAAGATTTATACTTTAGTTTGTCGGGAAGAGATTGTTGTCTGAGCTTCTAGTATATTCATCAAACTTATCGATTTCCATTCATTTGAACTACATAGGGTCTGTAGTGATGATTTGATTTTTTTTTTTACATTCCTCGTTAACTGAGGAAAGCAATTTCTTGTCTTATGTAGCGCTAGCGCTCTTACAAACACGATTTCCGCATACAGTAACCATAGTAACTTGATGTGGCATTATAAGTAAGACTTTATGATTTCCACTGTGTTTCTTGTTCGTAGAATCATTTCTCTGACTGTCATATGCGTATTTCGTTAACTATACTTTAAGAGACGTAAGATAAAACAAGTTAGATTTGATCTATGACATACGGATAACTGAGATGTTTAGATAAAAGTATAGCTGTAGTAGGAAAAAGAGTTTTTCCTTTTGGATATAAAGAAACTATCACACTACAGAATGTGAATAAAACATTAGATTGTAGAATATACGAAATGTAAACAACACACTGATATGATAATATGCAAAATTGTTGTTAATGGAAAGACAGTCACAGGAAAATAGAGCCATACCGTTTATAATAATTTAAGATATTATTCACAAAAATGATTCAGCATTTGAGTAAGAAAAACGTAACGACAACAAAGATATCGATAAAATACACACATGCCGCACACACAATACATAAATCAAATGAGTGTTATGAAATAATACACGTTACAATGTCAAGTAATGCGCATCAAGTGGTTGTATCTTTGGATTCGGTGGTTCAAATAGCGTTTAAATTTTGTCATAGCCAGCGATAGTCTTGTTCATTTTACCGAGATTTGTAGACTCGATGTATGTTTCACCAAAGAATCTGAATATAGAACTAGAAAGGAAATATATTTATTCGCATCGTGTTTTTCAAAATTGCACATTGCAATCTTAAAAGATGATTTTTTTTTAATTCATCGTATTAAGAAAACCAGTCCAATCAGAGATATATAAAAAATAGATTACGTTTTTTGTAGATTTATGGAATTGGCGAATTTACAGAGTTATCGTTGGTTCTGAACTCACGTAATGCTAATAGCTAAAGACGGTCATGACTGTTTGTTTCTTTATTGCTTTGCTTATTGTACGCTGCTTAGGATCCACACGACGAAAAACATCGTAAAATTGCACGATTTCCAACAATGTGTCGGTAAAACACTCATCTGCAATAAATATCGGTACACCCTCGAATTATTCTCTGCACAATTTCTGTTCGTGCGAACACACGTCATACAATCTTTTACACAGCTTCCTTACACAGCTGCTTGAAACGCCAGCCACCCATGAGATTCCTGCTGCACAAAGAACCCGGTACTGCAGCTTCTAACCAGATCCGGAAAATGTCCGGAGTACTGGACAGAGTCACCGGATTCTGGTCTCAATTTAAAGGGACATTCCAACCGATTTTCATAATTTCACATCATGTAGTACATAAATCGACAACTCCATGTATAGATTTGTGGAATTCTTTGTGGTCCTTGAGCAGAGAAACAATACGGTGAAAAAAAAAAATCTTAACAAATTACACTGAACATTGTTGATGACATAGGAGACTCAAGTATTCCAGAAATGTAGCAGTCAATACGATACCACTTGCTTAACAAGTTCACATGTGTAGAATTTACGCATGCTTTCTTCTTTTGTTCTGCTTCCTTGAACCCTCACTCATGCATTCTTATGGTAAAGCTGCCATGTCATCATCCTTGTTCATTGCAATTTGTTGTAAATTTTGAAAACATTCTTATTCCTCAACCCAATCACTATAAATTCTGAAACTCTGTACTCAGTGTAACTTATTTATAGTTGTTAAAATGTAAAAGTCTGAAAATCATCCGGTGGTCTCCTTAAAGGGAGGTCTAACTCTGTTAAACTTTGGCAGCATCAGCTATGATTATTTAAATCACTCATCTTGCCAGTCCAGTTATTTGAAAACAGAACAATGCAAAAAGAACGAAAACTTGGAAGTTTTTCCTTCCTCATCTGCTGCACGGATCTTTCATTAAAAAAAAAAAAACAGATACAAACTAACAAATAAACAAAAACCCTCCACCCAAAACGCACATGAATGCTCAATTTCTGAACAGCTCGTGTGTGGAAATGTTATCTTGCCCAATAGCATGCTTATTTACCTGTGATCTCTTTAGTGGTAGAGCAACAAGACAGAAAAATGCTTGTAAAATAAATCAGGAGCGTTTGCCTCCAATGAAGTCAGTTAGGTGTTGATGTGACTACACGTTTGAAAGGGAAAGGAAGAAGAGCTAAAATGCGTCGTGTTTTGCTACGTACAGGTCCATAAATGACTGCCAGGTTGTCGGCTTAGTGTTGATGAGATGGTTGTATCGTAAAAAAAATCACATTATGCTGTAAACCTGTGGTGAGACTAAGTTTGTTAATCGTCAACTCTCTCGTATGGTCAACTTTCTATATTCATTGCCTATACGAAGACGATAGAATACAGCAAGTCAGTTTTTTCTTTCATATTTACTCTGTGACGTAATGAAGATATCAAACCCAACGATCATCTGTTTATTTTCTTTAACTTTGCAAACTCATTTCATATAAAAATACACAACAAATGCATCATCGCCAAAATGAATGCGCGTAGATGAATATATGGGATGAAACGCACACACATTCACACAAACACGCACACTACATACATGCACACACGTGATAGAGTATACAACGCGGAAGTAGAAGTACGCGGCGAGCCATGGAGCTCGCCGCAGCGAGCCATGGAGCTCGCCGCAGCATGCGTTCTTGTTCTTGTTTGCTTGTCATATTCTTATACTATTATTTTCATCTCTTCTCTTCTCTCGCTCACACACACACACACACACACACACACACACACACACACACATTCACTATCTCTCTCACACTCTATCTCTCTCTCTTAATGAGAGGGTGTGGTAGGGTTAAAGTCGTAGTATGTCTGTCTCTCTAAGACAAGAGGCTCGGTGTAGTTGGTGGTGTTGTGGCTGCTGGCTGTCTCCCAGAGCATGGGGGCGCGAAGCACGATCCCCAGCGTGCCGCTCAGACACATGACAGAAAACACCCAGAGGAAGACTCGGTCGATCACCAAGGCAACGAAACGCCAATCTTCACTGATCTGTTAACAGAAAGAGCAGCAAATTTATATATTTTTATATTTGTAGTCATGTATCACCTCATCTCTAATGGTTAGACAAGTATCTATTGGCATTGAAAGTAATAGATTTTGGTCAAAGATAATCAGCAAAAGCATTCAGACCAAATACCAACAGCATGCTTGTGAACTCTAGTTTGAAGTATCTACCATTTTACTACACTGCCGATGCATTGGCGATTTCAGTATTCCGTATAAAAATGGACGAATTGAAGTCCAAAGAAGCTGATGATTTGATTAGCTCGTAGGTGCCTGACTTAAAAGCTATAACGCGCATTCGGTCTTCTGCACGTATGAGGCTAATGCCACCCATGATCATATCAACTGCTTAGCAACCTACCTGGTTTTCGTCATCTTCTCTTTGCATGTGCCTGGCTATGACTTCCACACAGTCCAGCATCTCCAGGCACTCCTTAGGTAAGGAAGTGTCCGATGAGTTCAAACCTCGGTTTCTGCTTTCGATTTCCTCCAGCAATGACGGTGTGATCGTATCGATCACGTACTGCGCTCCGGAGCGCAAAAATTTGCTGTCGCCCGACGTGCCGAGGAAGCGCCCGCACAGACCAGCTGAGGCGAACTTTTTCTTCATTTTCCTGGCCGATTTGTACTTTTCATGCTCAAACGGCTTCCCCGGCCTCGGCATACACAGCACCTTGGGCAGGAGGTTAAGGAAGAGGTATCTCATCAGAGGCGACATCTCGTGAGTTCGTGCGTTGCGGAAGTGTAAGTTGATGACGATCACGGTGATGGTGATCGAGAGCGTCACCAGCACCATGGTGAAGAGCATGTAGCGACCGATCAGCGGCAGCGTGGTCGACGTCGGTGGGATGATGTTGGGGATGAGGAGAAGGAACACGATGAGCGCGAGGAGGATAGATATGGAAAGCGTGATCTTTTCCTGCGCGTCCGACGGAAGGAAGAAGACGAGTATAGTGAGGAAAGAGATAAGGAGACAAGGCACTACTAATGTTACGATGTAAAACAGAGGTTTTCTATGCAGCACAAAATAAAAAGTCACATCTGCGTAGATCTCCGCGCAACACGGGTACTTGATCTCGTTCTTCTTCGCCGGTGACTCCACGATCTCCCACTCCCCATTCGGCCAATAATCTTCCTGGTCGACGATCTCAGACTGTGCCTTCATGTCGATTTTCATGGTGTCGTGCGTCCACGGACCAAACTTCATCAGGCAGCTCTGCTCGTCAAACGGGAAGTACTCGATGTCGATCTTGCACGAACTCTTGTAAATGGCTGGAGGTAGCCACATCACGTCCCCGGTGTATTTGACGATGGCGTTGACCTTGAATTGCACGTCATAATTGCCGTTGGCACTTTGCGAAGGAAGAAAAAATAAAAGATATCGTATGGAAAGAACAGGAATAAATGATCACTTAGGGAGAAGTGTACGAATGAAACCATTTTTTTAAGGCATATCATTTTCATCCCGTGAAATATGATAATGCACTAGAACAATATCAATACTTGCTATCCACATCTAACGCTATGTTATCATAAAACTACCATGAAGCATATAAACTTATAATTGCCACTTTTATTCGATAATCGAATTAATGTTTGGCATAACCTTCTATCGTACGAAAGACACGAACATTTTTCTTTTGTTTCCTCTTCATATATCATTTCCTCTATTTGACATAAACATGACACATTGAACCGCGACCATTAGAAAATTATGGAATGAAAATGAACGGCATTCTAGACATCAGGGGTAAAGAGGCAATTGTAACGTAAGTGTGGACATATCGTATTGGTTACACCTGAAAAGATTCGTAATACTGACCTTACACACAGCAAATAGGAGAGAAAACAATCATGTTCAAAGACTTAAAAAATGTTTTTTTTTTATTTGGTTTGGGAAATCAACCGAAGAGAACTTAACGTAAAGGCCAATCATTATGACGTCATTCCTACCTCTGCAGCTGGCTGTCCTTACGGCTTGAAGCTTTTCACTTTCATTTTCAACGTAATGCTACATTGTATGGCCTATGGGGAAGATAATAATTGGATGTACATAAATTTCGATATCTCGCTGTGTCAGCTTACTTGTTGTACAGCAAAATATCTGGGAGCCATATTTCCACGGATGGTATGTGGATTTCCTTGATCCCATCGTAGTCGGCAGGGTCCCACATGAGGTCATGGTCCTTCCATTCCTACCAGAATAAATCAAGAGAAAAAAAGTTCGTCAAGAAATGAAAGAAAAAAAAGTAGAAAGGTCTGAACAATGAAGACTACCATTTATCCTTCCTACGTGAAACTGCCACACCCGTCACAGAGGTGTTTTGACTCGAACTCAAAATTGGTTATCAGCTAAGACGAATCGTACATTCACAGATATATTACACTTGAAGATCTAATTTGTGATTATCAAAAGTACGTTATTGCACGCCATCGCAGGTAAACATAAAAAAGTTTCTTAAATCAATATATTATTTGATTGGACGAAGAGCACATCCTCGAGATATGATTGGTCGGAGGGGATGGTGCAAATGATTTTTAAGCATTACAAATTTGTCGTACGGCATGGCACACAGTCACACAATTAATACAGTGTAGCACTAGTTAATGCTGCTGCTATGCAGCAATATTCACAAGGTACTGAACTAGCACTTCCCTCTGCGTGTTGCAGTTAGCCCTGAGGACTAATTCGCAATTTAGACGACAACAGAGCGGTACCATAATTATTGTCAAACTATTATAATCGGTAGATCGGTAGAATTATACTACTATACTACTCAATGTTCAACGGCAAGGTGTCCACGCTTACAATCCCACTGCGAGCTACGCGTGGCCAACCGAACGTGTGCATTTTTCTTTTCTTTTATTTTCATTGTGTTTGTACTTACGTGCTTGACCCAGACACTTGTAGTCATGACCTGATCCCTTTCATCCTGGCAGAGATAAAGAAAGAGAGAGGGAGAGAGAGAGAGAGAGAGTGAGAGAAGGAGAAGGAAAAACAAACAAATTAGATAAAATGCTAATAGAATCGAGGAGTCGGTGGAACATAAAATAAGGTTTCTTCCTTTTACAGTATAGTCGATTTTGTTTTTGTCTTGTCACGCTGCAGTTCAAGGCAGTGCTTACAGTTGAATTCAAGAATGATAATAATGATAGATATGAATGATAATGATGATGATGCTGATGATTATTATGATGATAATAATAATACTGTTAAAACAACTTCTACTACTGCTACTATATAAGGGAGCTTTAGATTTTAGACGCGCGGACGTTCAAAGGGAAAAAAACATGGTCTGAGCGTGCGCATTAACTTGACGTGCGCTACTGCGCACGCTCAGACCATGTTTTTTCCCCTTTGAACGTCCGCGCGTCTAAAATCTAAAGCTCCCTATTACTACCACCACAACAAGAAGTTAACAAGAACTATACAACTACAACTACTACTACTACTACTACTACTTCTACTTCTACTACTACTACTACTACTTCTACTACTACTACTACTACTACTGCTACTACTACTACTACTACTACTACTACTACTACTACTACGACTACTACTACAACTACAGTAGTAGTAGTAGTAGTAGCAGCCGCAGCAACAACAACAACAGCAGTAGTAACTACTGCTGTTGTTGTTGCTGCGGCTGCTGTATTGATATAGTTATAAAACCACTATAATAATGATTACAAAAAACCCAACTATATACTAGTAGTTGAATAAGAATGAAGTTGAGAAAGTAATGCAACAACTTCCTTCAATAAAAAGGCGTTAGAAAAAAAAAGATACACAAAAGAGAGAATCAGAAAGAGTTACGAGTGTAGTAGAAGTAAGCCTTCAGAAAAAATCTTATACCAGATTCAAGCGATGAAAGATTATAAGGACATGTAGTTTTAAGTTGGTAACAAAATAATTATGTACATGCGTGCTTCAATCCGACTAAACTTTGTTATATCTAAGAGATTTAAGAGATATTTCAAAATTATCTGTGTCATTATGATGCAGTTTGAACCAAAGTTATTTTGATTTTAATATCTACATTGCGTCATTATGATCATTATGCTGAACGGATTATATAGTTGAATTTACATCCTACGGAAGGACTTTTGCCACGTGTAGGCGACGTTATCGGGAAGGTGTACCATACAATCGATGATGTACTTTCCCAAATTCCAGCCATGCTATCGTAAACTCTGGACTAAACGCGACTGTTCCGTGGCAGGTTTTTGTTTTTAACGCCAGAGATCGATAGCCACCGTAAATAGACCTCCCGGGGGCAGGGCAGTGATCAAAAGGCGTTAAAACGGACAGAATGACACTCGGACACGCATTTCTGATTGTCTCCTCCCGCTGGACAAACACAATAAAAGACATTATCTGGTCATCCCAAGGTCAGTTAGGGAAAACATTTCCTCGCTTTGTCTCATGTTCGGCGGATATCGGGCGCTGGGTTCGATAAGCGTGCCAAGTCAACTCGAAAGAAGATGTTCGATTATTTCTTTTTGTCCTAATTAATTTCACTCGGAAGTGGCTTCGGTTGAATGTGTTGTTAGCCCCAGGCAGAGAGGTTTGTGTTTCAATTAGTCGATTGGGGCGAGTCTTCCTCAGAGTATTTGAGCAATTCTATTCAGTCCTCCCACGACATCCTCATCCTCATTATTTATCTTTACTTGCAGAAGCCTAATTGCTTGTCATATCAGATACAACTCGAGGTGTACAATGTACTAGCAAATGAATTACTTAATAGTAATATTAGCTAATAATTTTGATATCTATGGGTAAAATGTTGTAATAAAATCATCTGACTTGTAATCAAGACTTAACACAGTCAACATGCAACAATGTGTGGATGAGAGACTGATGGATGTTAATGAGCAAGCCTTAATTTAACAAAATTATGTAGAAAATTGAGAACATGAACATTAAGAGACATTTGAAGAGGATATTGAAAAAATACCTGTAGTTTGAGGAAAAGGGAAATAATTTATTTGCACTAGCATTATCTCAGGATTATGATGACTTCTTAATCAATCGAACCCCCAAACAAACAAGCAAACAAACAAACAAATAAACATACATACAACAACAGCCAACGAGCAATGAGCGCACAGTCATGCTATGTCTTAAAGACTTGACCAAAGGGGTGATGATTACTTGAACTAAAATTCAAATACAATTTATGCGAAACAAACCAATACACTCAAACATGCAACATGAAATTTCCTTTTGCTGTTTTTTACATCTTTTATGCAACTTGAAAAGAAAAAAAATACAATCTTTCGTTCTACCCTTTTGCGACTGTGTTACGATTGATCGTAAAACGAAACAAGTCAATACTCACTATTGCTATGAGTTGTGAGATGGAGAGACCAAAGTAGACTACGACTGGGTCCGTCTCGTTCTTGACTGGTCGAATGATGTTCTGATAGTCTCTCGTCAAGTCGGCGTAGAGTCGCTCAGCTGCCTCAGAAGCAAGACTCCCTTTAAAGTGACGAGAGAGAGAGAGAGAGAGAGAAAATAAAACACGATTATTAGCGACAAATCACATTTTATTCAAATTCATGAAATTCTTCCGTCGAGATGTTTTAATTGAAACTGATTGACAAATTGCCCTACACCGACGTAAATAAGCACTGAATTGATCAGTGTTTTAGTAGTAGCCATGATAATCATGGGCGTACATACTCGAGCAGGATTCGAACCTGCTACTACTAAAACATTGATCAATTCAGTGCTTATTTACGTCGATGTAGGGCAATTTGTCAATCAGTTGCAAATCACACTTTACATAAACACATTTACGATTATAAAATCGTCAAACATCTCAGTTGTCATCTTCATGAGAAACCGTGAGTACTTATAACATACTTTCTCAAAAGTTGTCCTTTTCTACTATCAAGCAGAACTGGGTCTTGTGAAAATAAAATAGACAGGCAGACAGACAGACAGACAGACAAACAGACACACAGACACAGACACAGACACACAGACACACACACACACGGGGGGGGGGGGGAGCGAAACCAAAATGACAATTTGTTACATATGATATAGGTGAATGATCAAAGCTAGAGAAACAATGATCATTTTACCATACAGTTACTGCGCGAATGTCATCAAAAACGTTTCTGCAAGCTGAATGGAAGAATGACGAAGAGACAGCATGACCAGTAGATACAGACAGAAAGATAGATGGACGAACTTACAAACAGACAGACAGACAGACAGATCGACATACAGACAAGCAGGAGTGAAATTGATTAGACAGAGAGATGGATGACTAATAGCTAAAAAGTTTGGTGATAACTAAAACAGGTGTATAGACAGACAAATAGGCTAATAGATACATTGAATGAGGCAGTGAGAAAAGTTCGAGTAAGCCTTGACATTAGTGACTAGGCAGAAAAAAAAAATGATCTCCTTTGGAGATACGCCCAGAGATCTTCCGTGATAAAAGGCGGGAAGCAATTGGTAAGAATTGATAGCCCCTCGTTGGGGGTCATCGCGTGCTCCGGGTAGGAGGGCGCTTGTACTGTTCCCAGATTAATTGTCGGATATTAAGCCACTCTTGGGAAATATCGAGCCCTTCAGATCTCTCGGAGGAGGGATAAAAACGAATCAACGATCCTTATAAGATCGGGAACGTCAGTTTTATAATCCACCTTACATTGACGTTTATGAGCTTACGACTCATTTAGATAGGAAGAGCTAAATATTACACGGGATCTCAATCTGAAGAGTTTGCCATTCTTGAAAATACCTGAGCATGTAAGTTTTGACAAGACCTAGAAACCAAATCATGCGTATACTCTTTTTGTATAATGAACTGGCAGATAATTAGCGCGGACTAGTTCTTTTTTTTTTTTTCAGCGAGGTTACTGAGCTGTTAAAAGGATAACCAGTAACGCACCGCAGTTCGTGAATTGTCGTCTTACAATGTGAAGTTTTTTTTTTTCTCCTACTTTACGATCAACGGAACATGATTAACAAGGGTAGCAAAATCATCGTGATATTTTAATTTGTTAACTTTGTCATACATACATTTATACAAACGATCTATGTATCTATCAATATATCAATCAATTAATCAATCAATCAATCTATCTATCTATCTATCTATCTATCTATCTATCTATCTATCTATCTATCTATCTATCTATCTATCTATCTATGTAAACCTATGTATCTATGTATAAATTCAGTTATCTTTTTTGTCATCATTTCATCTATTTTCTTGCTTGTTTGGCTACTGACTGACTGACTTTGTCATCAGATATGAGCGAGCAAGGTAGGCGACGGGATAGTCTACCTTGATGCATTTTGGGACAGCCGAGATTCTGTATGCACATTATTGTGCGGGGGCGCTCTCAGATTATATTTTTTCAGAGCATGTCTCATAATGTGGAGAGAAAGAGAAAGAGGGAGAAAGAAGGATAGAAAGAAAAAAAGTTCATCAGGCGAGACATATTAATTTCTACAACACCTGCTGTAACGCGTGGAAGGGATGTTGCAATGATGCGGAAAACACGTGGAGCAGAGAAGCTATAGCGACCGTGTTGCCAGCTGGCCAGGTGTAATTAAATTCTTTGCATACCATCCTGCTGGGACGGAAAGAGAAAACAATAGAGGGAGAAAAGAGAGGGAGAGATAATGTGTGTGTGTGTGTGTGTGTGCGCGCGCACGCGTGTGAGGAAATAGAAATAATGTCTAATATCCATATTAGATCACAGTTGTCACCGTCGATGGGTTTCAGAGGAATAAGTTTTAAAAGACATGCAAATGAGATCAGATAACTATAGACCTTAAAGACAATGGTCAATATGTATTCGGAAGTTGCAGAGCGTGCTTTGCCAATTTCGTTTTATGAAGGCGCCTTTAATAGAGGTGTTTGTTGGAGTTACATCGAGAATACTACGGTTCATGGAAACTCATTTCGCAATATACCGCTCCAGCGATTGTCGCGCCGACGACTGTAAACAGTTCTGACAAGTGCATCTTCTAAGCAATAACTTCAGGTAATATCGTCTGCATTGAGCCAGTGCTTCTTACAAGCTCTCCAGTTTGTGTTTCAATACATGTGAGTGTATGTGGATGTACACTACAAAATGTCTTCTTCGCATGTTTATACATAACATATTTTCCACAATTAGACTCTTGAAATTTCGTCTGGGACTATTTTGGTGACGCCACACGGCACATTACAACGCACATGAACCGCATGGTAACCCCGTGATCTCGATCGTTACTCCCTCCCCCATTTCGCCTCTTTTCCCTTCTCCTTCCCAGGCGAAAAAAAAAAGTTACAAAGAGGCATATTTGATTGCTCTGTCTACCGTCATCGTCTTGGCCCGCCATCATAAAGTGCAAAGCAGAGTGTGGACCCCAGACAGAGCGATACGAACCGAGTCAGGGCGGATATTTGAACGAGACTCATTTTTACCCATCTCACGTTCCAGCGATAGACCAACGAGATGATCGTTTACACGATACACTATTTCCCCACTGTGGCGCCACTTTTCTCTCTTTTTTTCACTCTTGTACACGTACACACACACACACACACACACACACACACACACACACGCTCTGTCTCAACAATGTCACAAACACGTGTCCTTTCTCATAATATGATACAGCAATATTCAGCATGGGCATAAAAACGTGCATTCTATTCATTCTGTCCCTGTCACCATGTATAGTGGTGTATGTATGTCTTTCCCCCTCTAAAATAGATGTAAAACATGCACAAATGATTGTAAATACAAAGAGGTAGACAGGTAGGGTGAGAGATATAAAATTTACAAGAAAGATATCTACGCACAGCAAACAACGAAAATAAAAATGCTCGAAGGCAGTGATGTCAGAAATCCACAGACGCTCGTATAGACGAAAACAACCCCCGATAATACCTTTCGAAGGTTTCTGCAAAAGAACCGCTGATTTCTGGACAAAAAAGAGAAAAATCCTGAACCAGTATTTTCAATAGTTCGGCATTCTCTATAGTTCGGCGTTCAATAGTTCGGCATTCTCGAAAATGGCTTCTTGAGAATAATCAACGCTCTGTTATCAATAGCAACCAACATCGCAGCGGGAGGAAAAACTACTTCTCTAACTCCTTCTCTCTCTCTTTTTTTCCAAATCCAAATTCTGAATAGAATCGCTCGATTGCACAGGGTCAACTTATAAAGACTGCTAATACCAATGTGAAAGCAAACCTTAAAGAGTGCTACATGAATTGGCTATCATAATGTCTCCCGAATTGCAATTACTTCGGGCTAGAAGAAAAAGATGGCCTTATCTTGTTCACATGTGTCGCAAAAAAAAAAGAAGAAAAAATGTCATTCCAGCTAGTTCTTGTTAAATAGCGCCCATGGTTGTATGAAAATTTAATCATCTAGAGGTAAGTAATGAAGAATGCATTGTCACAAGTTACCAAATTGCGCCCTCATTTGTCAGCTGAATATTGGAATTCAGGGGCGGGTACACGTCGTGAGATGTTGGTATTAAAAGACGACATCATCGTGACAAAATGTTTGCCTCTTACAGTGTGCAATTTGATTGGCAGTTGATCAGCCTCCTTTGCAAAACGTTATAGTGGGGGTGTGGCATGTCCAGATATGAACCATCGTTCTCACGCTATGAAAACTGATGTGGCAATCATATTGTTTCAACATTTCCTCTGTTTTGTGACAATTTTCGGATAGTTTAGATGTTTCTAATCCTCGGCTACGTATACATAGAGACGGTGTTTATGCAGCTTTAGAAAACTGGAAGCATGTGATCATGATATTCTCATCACTTGTCCCTGTTAACTTTTGCATCAGTCTATAGAAAAGACAACACTATCAGGCAGATCCTTGTTGCTTTTTTTTTTTTGCGGGGGAGGGGAAGTTTGGCAAAGGTGCAACTTCTTTCATGTCGATCATATTCACATTCTTGGTCATCACTATCGATACATCCTCATCCTCAAGTATAGATGATGTGATATTGGGTTCCGGGTTAAACATACACATACGCAAGAATTACGCATCTGAAAGAATTTCGTTATGTTGGAAATGAAACAAGAAGACCATTAACATTTTTACACTGAATACATGTCTCTAGTATAACGATCTATGGAAATTTCTAAATGTGGTGTGTTTCCATCTTCAACGCCTTTTTCCCAATTTCGAAAAACCACGAACTATACACGTTGAGCAACTTAGATTAAAACTTTGCGCGAAAATGTTCAGATATGGTCATAAGACAAAACTTTTGCTGCATACGTACATCTTGAGTTATGACTCTGCACTGCAACACAGACACAGACACAGACACACACATCACACAAGCACACAACACAAACACACACATACACACATGCACACATACGCACACAATTACACAACCACACAAAGAAACATGCTACTCAACCCAGACAATCGGCTTTCTCTCCGTGGGGGAGCGGCCGCTGAGGATAAACACGGCTTCTCGTATTCAGACGTGCCCTACTAGAAGAGGTTCGAATAATGCGAGTAAGAAGCCAAACAAAAAGTGAAGACTTGAGAAGACTTGGGAACCAGCGAACAATTAAGATACATTATTTGCACAATCACCACTGACCGTTTAATCAGTGGTTCACAAGGTGCATGGAATCAGAGTGACGGTACTCCTTTTTTTATTTCTTTTATTGGCAAAGAAAAGAGAAAATTAGTTTTCTTGGCAAATGAGACTGGAACAGCATTTTGACACGGGCGAGTGGTTGGTCCTGTCTTCCTGAAAGAGCTCACCGGCCTGAGTTCAGCGTTTCGTGGTATGCTAAGGGCAAATGAGAAACATTACATGGACTTCCTTGCAAATACAAACTATCCGAACGAACTCTGTATTTGGCTTGGAATTAATAAGAAGCGAAAAAGTGAACACAAAGAGCCTGGAGGTCGCTGTGTTAAGCGCTGAGTAAGGGCGATGTTTTGGCGATAATGATAGCACCTCATGCAAACAAACCTTGGACGGAGATAACTTAGGGTGAAATTTACCCAGGAGCAAAATCAAGTAGTGGAATCTAGCGACAACATGTAGCAGACAAAACTGAACGAGTGTTAGGAAAATTACCACAGTTTACATGATAGTAACATCATTCAACATGGCGTCCAAATGCGGGAACTCGAATTTGATGTCTCCTAAAATAGCCGTGACATCTCTTCCGTTAAAGGTCCAGTTTACCTTTAAAAATGTTCAAGATATCGCATTTTATGCATATGTGTAGGTCTGTTGTATCACAAAACATCCTACTTTATACAAAATTTTCACAATAAATCCCAAAATATATGATGTCAACATTTTTCTCAATAAACTGTAACTGTAGACAGTAATAGTCTGGAAGCATTCTTATTATAACTATTGTTCACATTTTGTGAATTTAGCAATACTTAACATCGATTATACGGATTCAATTTTTTACAGTGGTTGTTGCTATCCTTAACTTACATTTAGAATTATTTTAAAGTACTAATGCTGGGTTTTTGTTTCATCTGCAAATGGTAAATTATGCCTTTAAAATATTGTGATCACAAGAACCAAGCTATATAAGATTACTCTGTTTTGTAAATATCTAAAGAGGGATCAACTTTCCATGACAAGCAGACGCTCACATAACAATTACGTAATTCATCTTTCATGGAGTCATGCTGATGGTAGGCCTTCTTTGTTTCAGTGAAAAATAAATGTGATATCGATGACTAACCGCAAGTTACGTTACCGACATCTTTGTCGTTTTAAAAAAGCACAATTGAATTCGTCGGTTACATTCTAAGCAAGCTGAGTTCACAGACTAAGTATTAGAAAACTCATAATAGTAATAATTCCTTGTATTGTGTTTATGTTTGTCTGAGTTAGATGTAGCCTCCACTTACATTGCATTCTACTCTCTGAATTTCACAAGAAGCCATTTCAAAGGTTTTCAAAGGTATATTTCCATTTTTGAACAGCTTACCAATGGTTGAACATTTTTACATTTTCAACTTCATCTATGGAAATGATATCAACGCAGAGAGATTGTTGCTTTCAAAGCATTTCAAAATTGGGACATGTTACCAAGCGGCCGCGGCTATTTAAAAACCACTCACCAATCAATTAGGAGCGGTAATAGCGGGTTTAAACGTTCAGGAATTTGACGCTTCACTGTATCGATATTGTTGATGAGACGTAGGAGGGCTAGAGACATCCATTATTCCGGTCACGATGCGGTGACGATATCGACGAGCCGTTTTCTTCCACTCCCACAAAAACTCCCTCCACCACACCCCTACCGCCCCCTATAACACACCCGCACCCCATTACCACGCGCCTTCCACCGCACCAAGAATGCGGATGGAAGTGCACCTTGGATCTTCTTAACCGTTTACAGTAAAGTGATAAGCAGCCGATTCATACGCACAAGTTACTAGTTAATGTATACCATCGAAGAATGCCCTAGTTTTATCTTCTGCGAATCTTTGCTATTAATGTTTCCATGCTAATCGAAACTGCAAGCGACAGTATGATTCTCCTCATACAAATGGATGGAATACGTATACACAACAACACTGGCATTAATGTCCTGATATCCCAACAAGCTTATATGCGTGAACTAAAAAACCTCGAAATACAGTGCATTTTGTTAGGTAGGATCTGGTTTAGACCTGAATATCTATCGCAAAACAGTTCTAACTTAGGAAAGACAATACATGCCATTTACGTTTGATATCTTGAAGCTAACTCATCAGTAAATAAGTACTTCGTCATACAGCCACAACATTATAGTGTGCTTGATGCAACATGCAGTTACAAGAAAGAAAAGGCATCTAGAGTAATTGAAAGATGGATTGTGTGTGCTTAGGTATTTTCAGTAATCTTATAGAGGGATTGGTACATTTGCGTTTGTGTCGGCGCTTCGTTTAATCAATAATGAAGAATATCTGGGTGAAGAAAGACATGCATATTATATTTCATATATTTTCATTAATCGGTGCGCCATCTTACACCTGTTATAAATCTTTTTTTCCATTGAGTTACGTTGAGTATGCTTGCTTTCTGACAGATAGGTGACGAATTCTTTGGAGGAGCTGACACTTTAGTTTAAGAAATGAAAAACTCTGTGTTTGATGAGTAAACGTTTTTGACAATAAATCAAAATCAACCCAAAATTGACCCATTTGTGGCACAAATAATTTAAACTCTCTAAGCTGATATCACCCACTCTCTTTCTCAACTCTGTTTCCTTTAAATCACTAAAATGAGAAGCAAAAAGACGTCAGCTTGTTGAATATAATAGCCCGCCTGTGGTTCTAACGATTCCTATGCAGAGTTGTGACATAAACGTGACCACAACTAACCGAGAGCGTACGTGAGCTTTAAACTCGACGCTCTCTTCAGCACTTGTATGTTCTCCCTGGAGCTACGTTGTCATTCACTTTTGAATCACGATTTTCAAGAAATGGCATCGTCACAACTCCCCTGAGACACAAACGATTAGGCATTATGAGTGCGCTGACCAGCGTTTATCTTTTTTATGTTGTAAAAACCGTTGACTGCCGTTGAAATGAGCCAGCTCTGGTATCCATAGGCTCAGACGGATCGATACAGAAATCGACATATCGATAGAATACCTTTTAAAGCTGAAAAAGATTATATGTGAGTCTCTTTTGTCGCTGTGTGATCATCACTACGCTTGAGTAAATACTACAAAAGCATGTCAGTGGAGGCACAAAACGACGCTGCTGCCGGGAGGGGTAGATACCAGTTTAGTGGGGTGTTATTGGGGCTTATAAATCAACCCCTGCCGTGTAATTGAGAATGACAAAACAAAGCGGGTGAGCGATTAGGGAGAGGGGATAACAATAATGTCGATTTCTGTCTGTTACGCACACTCCCAGCTTCTTAGGGTTGTTGCTTGGTTACCGTGCCATCGTAAGAAGTAGTCATTTAAATACACACAAAAAAGGTCGTCCAACCTGAGCGGGATGAGCCCCTTTAACGCCATCAATGCAATTTCCTGAAAGATACATTGAAAGGTGACATTCCGGCAATCATGGATCAATCGATTTCTCTTGGCATCAGTCAGCAGCTAAAGGATGAAACCACAGTCTAAAGGGGAGGATTTGCCCCACCATGTTTCCGGGCAGGAATTTCATGAAGACACCTTATGGCTTCACGAGCATTTGGCGTAAAAAAAAGAAAGATAAAGCTTACTTAATCTCTTCGAGCGGATACTTGATCTGAGGAGGATTAAAAGGGGTAAAGGGTCATCGGGTAGAATTTTCTATGACAGTTTGCTTTCGGTGATTTTCGTCACTTATCCACGTGAAGATGGGATAACGTTGCGTCTGTAGTCTTGTCATCATCGCATGCCTCTTTCACACAAGGATTCATTGATCGATGAATTTGAGGCGGTTTGGTCGTTTAACCTCACAATCAAGAGTTGAGATTAAGATTTCGAATGGACCAGGGTTAGAAAGTCCGAATAGAACACCAGCCCGCTAGACCGAATTCTCTGAGGGTGGTGGAACATAGGGCCTACTTCGTTGCCCACAGACATTTTTTTTTTTAAATTTCCCCTTTCCCTTCAAGAGCTACTTTGTATATACGCATACTCTTCTTATCGTAATGAATACGTTGCAATTTACATCTTCCCTCAGTTTATATACAGTGCCTTATGCCTTATTATTTATATTGCAATAGAGGGAGAGTGAAAGAGGAAAGTGTATGTGTGTGTGTGTGTGTTTGTGTGTGTGTGTGTGTGTGTGATTTCATTTTCAAGGCAGAGAGAATTCGTCTTCATTATGTTTTCATAATCATACTCATTATCAATATGTTTGAGATGTCAACATTGCTGTCGTCTATTTGACTTTTTTAAACACTAATGTACCAATGTCATCGTGTGCACTGATTACATAATCACTGTCACAATGACCTCGAGACCCACGTTATTGGAATACAAATAATACACGACAAACATCTTTCTGATAAAATAAAGAATTATACAACCTTTCACTTTCTGATCTCTTTCCGCAAGAACAGAACACAATGTCCTCATAATAATATGCATATCATTATTAATATCATTCCTGCAAAGTGTTCTTTTTCGTGCAGACAAAAAAAGAGGGAGGGGTAAAATACAAAGAGAGAAAGTGTTTGTGTTTGTGCGTGTGTGTTTGTGTGTGTGTGTGTGTGTATGTGTGTGTCTGTCTGTCTGTCTGTCTGTCTGTCTGTGTGCGTGTTAAGTGAGGTCTTATGTCAATTCGTTAAGTGTGACCGCGTCTCTAAAAAGCCCAAGACAAAAAGTCTTCCAACATTAATCACTCTACAAGCACTTAGGCGGAGTGGCTTCCATTATTGATTACCTGTTAGTGCACAACGGTCTCACAAACACTTTTCCTCCTCTCTCTCCCCCTCGTTCTCTCTTTATTTCTATATATATATCTCTCTCTCTCTCCCTCAATTTCTCTCCTTCTCCCTTTCTTTCTCTTTTTTTAATCTGTCTCTCTCGTTTCTCTCTTTGTTTTTAACGGAAATAAAGACCTACCTACCTCTTTCCCTTTTCCCTTTTCCCTCTTTCTCTATATATCTATTCATCCATCTATCTATCTATCTACATATCTATCTATCTATCTATCTATCTATCTATCTATCTATCTATCTAATTATCTACCTACATATCTACCTATCTATCTATCTATCTATCTATCTATCTATCTATCTATCTATCTATCTACATATCTATCTATCTACATATCTATCTATCTATCTATCTATATATCTATCTATCTATTTATCTATCTATCTATCTATCTATCTATCTATCTATCTATCTATCTATCTATCTATTTATCTATCTATCTATCTATCTATCTATCTATCTATCTATCTATTTATTTATCTATCTATCTATCTATCTATCTATCTATCTATCTATCTATCTATCTATCTATCTAGCTAGCTATCTATCTGTATACATATCCATCTAGCTATCTCTCTCTCTATATATATCTTTCTATTCATCGCTCTCTCTCTCTCTCTCTCTCTCTCTCTCTCTCTCTCTCTTATGTTTTACGAATGACAGCCCGTGTAAGTCGTCGCTATTGTTTCGTTTAGCTGGTGGCTCGGGAAAAAAAAACGGACATAGGAATCGACCAAGACTCACCTAGTGTTCCCTTTATTGACTGACTGTCTACTCGAACGTTAAAAACCGTCCAGCCCACTTCTCTTAAACTACATGGCATGACCAAACGTTTTGGGATATTTCGTAAGACTAATGATGACGGCATCGATTTGGGTGACAGACAATCTAAATGTGAAACCAACACACGGCACAGAAATGAGACTTTCGGTTTCTTGGTCAATACTTCTACGAGGCAACTATTTTCTCGCTGTTATCCTGTCTTTCTTGCAAGAACGATCAAAGTTAGGCAACTAGTTGACGATTCGTACATGGTGAATGACTTTTGAATGACGTTTTTGAACTTCTCGCTGAAAAATAACTATGATAATGCAGTGCGTCTACAATGTAAGGAACCTGTACATCTTTCGAAACAACTTTGGAAGCGCAAAGCATATCGGATTTTATGGAACAAGTCCCAAGGATTGTACAGTATGGACGATCAATATCAGTGGTTGGTCAATATTGCCTGCTGCGTTTCTTTCGTCGTTACTCTGAGATTTTTTTTTTTCATTCTCATCCTAATTTTGTATTCAGTTTCTTATCATGTATTATCATTATCATACTCTACTTTGAATATAACTTTGTATTTTGCGTTGTTCTTATGTAGGGTCCCTTTGTAAATCAGTTCTCTAACTGAGCTAGCCTGTGAAAATAAAAAGGAATGAAAGCGAGTAACAGAGAAGTGCTCTTTTTTATTCTTTCTGCTTGGTTTGGTTTTGTTTGTAATGACAAACTTCAACCCATATTTCTTTACATAAATTGAAGTTACCATGGACCAGGATCAAATCAGACCCCTACAAACAGTCCCAACGTAAACTCACGAAAAACGTTAATCCGCACAGTCACGGTCAACATGGTGTCATGATCGCTATTGTGAAAACAAACAAACAAACAAACAAGCAAAAAAACGTTCATTGTGCAGTTTGTCATTAGCACACAGGACGGAAAAAAAAAACGTATTCAGTTTTCTCACACAGTCACTCCCAGACATTTCAGTTTACATTTGCTCGTTTCTCCATGAATTTGTCTGTCACAATCATTATTCTCCCTGTTTGCTGTAAAAATAAAACCCTCTAGCAATATCTCATCAAATGGGATGTTTGAGGAAATGATCTCCGACAACCAAAATCGTTTCCATTATCACTGATTGTTAGACTAAGCAATCTTGGGGACACAGTTATCATGTTTGGCTGCAGCGAGGGAAAATCAAAACTAGACAAAATTTGCACCGTCTATCGCCCTCAGACACGAGATGATTCAAAGAAAAAAAAATCATTGGGAAGACACATTTTCATCACTATGTATCATTTCTTTTTAGTCTTGAATGAAGAGAAGCCTGGTGATAATGCAATACTCTCGTACGATAATAGAAAAAAGTCTATCCATGTGTTTGTTTTCAATTAGGAGTGGAAAAAAAAACAAAACCAAAATTGCAAATGCCCTTGGCCTTGCACGATTTATGTTAATCCGGCGACGAGTTGAGAGGCGTGTGTGAGCGTAACGCAAGCTCCGTCGCCCGAGGGACATGATCGGGTACGCCACTTAAACTTTCGCCGCCGGCGTTTCGCGCCATTTTTTTTACGGGGGCCCGGCGCCGCGCGGCTTTGAGGAGGATGCATGAAGTACGTCGGATGCAACGACAAAAAATTCTCAACAGAGCCCAGGCAAGCTCCAAATAATTAACATTAAAAGAAGCACTAACGACAACAACTGAAAAAGATATCTATCTTTCTGTATCCCGACTAAACGTGCCACCTGCATAGTTGGGTTTAAGTTTCTCAATAAAGCTGTGTGAGAATTGACTACAGTTGTCCCTTATATGATTGCAATAGAGAAGAATACTGGGATTGGTAAGCGCCTAAGCAAAATCACACGTAGAGGGAGATCTGGGGAGGGCAGTTAAATTCGAACGTGCATTCAATCAGCACGATTGTTCAAGTTCACTCAATGCATTCGAGATACATGCATTGTAATTCCCTACGGAGAACATAAAATATCGAGTTCCCGTCCACTAGGAGTTCAAAGAATGACATCATTGATAGTGCAAACGACAGCACATCGGGCTCAGCTCTTAGAATGAGGAGTACATGGCATCTCTCCAGGCTCAGGTGAAAAAAAAAAAACAACAGACTCACGTGTTGAATAAAGCTGCAATGGATCCCATTCATCTTCTTCATGAATGCACTCGAAGCGGTCGAGATTGGTTTCAGTCACACAAAATGAGAGCGAGAGAGGATAAAATGAGGTGAATTGTGAGAAGAAATAATAGAGGAAGAGGGAGAGAGAGGCTGAGCGAGTGACTGGACTGATTTTAGGAAATCTGCATAAAATAGAAAGAAGCCATAATGTGTATTGTCTTCTCGTCAACGAAACATTGGTTGACGAGGAAACCACTTGGTACTTTACTCAATGAGCTTCGCATCATGCAATCGTAATGCGCAGGGGGAGTGCTTTTCTGAATGGGCAGGCTGGAAGGGGCTGAATGGAGTCATCTTGAAATGGAGTAAAATTCTCTGCCAATTTGCGACTTGATGGAGGTGACCTTTGCATGTATGTAGCAAAAAAAGTGTTTGGGGTGATGGAGGTTGGAGAAAGGTTTACTGGATGACTGAAATACATGGGTGCTTCATCCTGATTGAATTGAGGTGGAGATGGTGACGATTGAAATTCAGCACGCTGGTTTATCGTTCGAGGTATGTAAGGCATTCATCCACGCGGCTAGGATGAGGGTTGAATGGCAGATACAAGGGGAGAGCTCGAAGCACCGGCTATCTTGGTTTGCCACCTCTTGCTGGATCTTTGAGGAAAATTACATAGAAGATTCTGGATGCAAATATAGTTTCCCATGTCATGTTTCTTTTTCTGTCTGATGAAGAATGGAGTGCGATTTTCCCTATATACTTATCAAGATGTTAGAAATAATTGGGATAAATATAAAGTGTTTTTAGTTTATTAGAAACTAGAGGAAGGTGGACTGGAGAAGAAACGTTTGTCATTTAGGATCGTGCATTCAAAATGAAGTCGCGCAGCGAAATAGGAACGTTTCTTTTGTAAGCAAGAGTGTTACTGTATGTGTTATAGTATATTGATTTTGTATTACAGAGAACGAGTGCATATTAAACAATGACTAACCCCGTCCCACCCCCCCCCCCCCTCATCTTCCCTCTTGCACCCTAACACCCTTTCAGTTAAACACAAGATCCTCCTCGGACAATGTGATGGGGTTGGTTGACAAGTTCGGACTGCGTAAGACGTGAATCAATGCCCTAGGATAGATTTCGTGAAAGCCATCTCACCGATCTCGTGACAAGGGTTGGTATCTGGCTTGGAATGTTTCCCCTGACCCGCCATGAAACCCATCCCGTCAGATAGGCTTGCATTTTGCCCTGGCTTTAATTAGGTCGCTAAACAACAAGGATTTGTTTTTTGACAGGAAGAAAAGCTATACCAATCCAGTGTGGGTGGGAGACGGATTCGGGAGTGGGTCTTTGCTCTCACGACGTTCTTGCTTTATCTGAACATTTTGAAAGGTGTTTTTGAAAGAATATTTATTCCGAAGAGATTATCATCTTCTTAAAAGCAGGAATAACAAGCAAAAATGCAAGAAGGAGGCAAACATTTATATATTATGATGCAGTCTGACAAAGTTTCACGCAAATGAGTAGTAAATGAAAATTTGGCGGTTGTTCGTCACTACGGCAAACCGCCTTTTCCTCATGGGGACATCTTTTAGAAAGTTATTCTCATCGTGAAATGCCTTACTAAGCACGGAAAATACATTAAATATACACATGCATGATAGATATAAATATAAAGATAGAAAGTAAAAGTTAATCAAACCTTTTCTACAATGGAATAAAGTGATAACTAGCAAGGACGAATCTATCGTCAAATAGGCCTAAAACCGTTTAGTCGGGCAGCTGCGTCAGCGACAGTCTCTAAGCTCGCCAAAGGATCGCCTGGTAATGACCGTCATGTGTTTTTCCTCTGCTCCCCTCTTCCACGGCAATATTTGGATTGAGATACCCTCTAAGCTCCGACCCAAATAGAGATAATATTGAACATTTTCTCTCGGTGACAGCCACGGTGGTGATGATTTGGATAACTTCTCCTTTCTCTTTTTTCTTACTTCCTCCTCCCCCTCCTCCCACTATCAAGTCTTCTTTCACTCTCCCGGCTGTCCCCCATTTTGTCTTCCCTCCTTCAGTTTCTTTGTTTTTCTTTATTTCTTTTAACTCTCATCATCTCTTCTTTCTTTCTAGTGACAACGAATGCAGTCTCATCTCTCTGCCTGCTTTTATTGGCCTTCTCTTGTCATGACACTCCCTTCCTTATTTCAACCATACCCACAATAATGTACAGATAAACAAATACAAATGAAATAATAATATAATCATACTTATTTGCTATTCGGCTTTATTCCGCTTCTCTACAACTGCTTTTTTATACATGCCTCTTATAACGTCGCTCCATTTTCTCTTCCTATAGAATAATTATACACAACTTCATCAACTTGCGTCAGTTCATTGAGTGGAACGTGTCGCAAACTCTCGGATTCCTAGCCACCCCCCCCATCTCGTTGTTGTTGTTGTTGTTGTTGTTTCACTCTCTGTGTGACATACACCTTCACCTCAATCTCCTACTCTGCCTACTCATCCTCTTTCTCTGTAATTCTATTTTTGTTATCTATCTACCCTATTTGGTTGTCACTTTTCATTACTTTCACCTTGTTTCTCCCTCCACGTACTCCCTCTCTCTCGGGCAGCCTGGAGAAACATCCCAGAGTATTCTAAGGCTCCGAGACATCCCTAACACTCGCTCCCTCTGCCGACGCGTTTCTATCGTATGCTACCCTTGCAGCTGTTGACATTTTAATCTCGTTGATTGCATTCATCATCTTCGGGTCGGGCATCTTGAAATACATGTTGCTTTCTTGTGTCTTCAAATTAACAGCTGGGGAGAGAAAAGACGCGAGGGTGCTGTCTGTCTCCCACTGCTCTCATGGACATTCCTCCACAGGGTGTTGGCGGAAAGAAATTGAAAGTGAGGAAGTGTTCGGGTGGGGTGGGGTGGGGTGGGGTTGAACCGATGGGGTGGGATGGGGTTGACGAGCATTCGCGCATCATCACCAGCGTCAATATCGGCTGTCTGAGTAGAACGTCGACCAGCTTTTGGTAATATCCTAGCTCGATCCCGCGACGAAGATGAATTCGTTACGATGTTAACTGATATCCCTTCTATCTATCATCTACTCTCTCTCCCTCTCTATATCTCTCTCTCCTATCTCTCAAACGATATATCCCCTATCAACATGATCAAGATCTACGCATAATCAAGGTGTTGCTTTCTTTTACGTATGGAACAATTTTTTGTGTGTCTTATTGGTCCTGTTTGTGGACTTAGAATTAGTTCTTTGCCGCTTGATTTGTGACTGCTCAACCAAAAATCTGTATGTACTAATATGCAATTTGTAAAGATATGTATACAATAATTGTATACTGTGTCGATGTGTGTGTGATCAAGCTGATCTAAGCTGATCAAGGTAATTTATTTTAAGAGTTTTATGCATATTATGCATGGTGCAAGGTCTTAGTACAATTTCTGGCATTAATCTGGTAAATATGTATTCTTTGAATGCACGAATTCATGAGATAAAAAAGAACGGTGGAATGGAGTGGACATGGTGGAATGCAGGTTGCCACCATTTTTTGTTGTGTGTGTGTGAATATGATTAATTACATATCATAATCAATCATATAGTTAAAATGATTGCAAAGCAGTAATTGTATGTGCGACTTATGTTTTTGCGTGATTATAAAGTTACGAAACAGCAGTTTTTCCCTTTTTCTTATCTAGTTTAATTTTGCTTCGGTGTGCACAACATCCATCATAAATTGAAAGAAACAATTATATGCAACAATGATATTGATAGTTTTTGTGTTGAATTAATTGTTTTCATTCATGATTTCCCATGCGAGAGGTGAAGTTTCTGATAATTCATCTTCGTCAATTATGCTATCATGATAATATGTCTGGTAAAATCATCAGTCAGTTAATGGAGTCAGTGACTGCTTTTCATCTTGGATAGTGTTTGCGACTTTTGCTTGAAGAGTATTGATATGATACTTTGTCTGAAGATCCCTTGTGAAATCAAATTAAAGCTAAATTTAGATGGTGCACAGAGACATTTTTCAGAAAATGTTTATTTGTTTGTTTGTTTGCTTTTAAAATGCTGTGCATTACGTCCCTACACCTATGGAGCTGTCCTTACTGTGACTTCACACGCATAATTATCTAATAATCACATTTTGGAAATGAACTATCGGCAAAAAGAAATAATCATCATCAATGTAATCTCCTAAAAAATTGTTATGATACATCTTCACTAAAGAAAACAAACAGTAATTATGTGTGTGTGCGTATGTGTGTGTGTGTGTGTGTGTGTGTGCGCGCGCGCGCGTGTGTGTGTGTGTTTGCAATAATGTCACGTACATTCTGACAAAAAACGGAAATATCACCGTACCTTTCCACACTGTTATTAACTTAAGTGTATATTTGGTCATCGTGATCTCACTCAGAACGGCTGTCCCCTTGAGGTTAATGTTCTTTCCGTTTTAGATCGTGACATTGTACGTCCGGAGAATATGAGTTTTATATTATAGATGTCAAGCAGCTACCTTGTATTACAATGTGTGGCGATTACATCGTTTGTTTGACTGCTTGTTGTTGAAGACGTTCGTCGCATGGTAGCTCTGCCAATTCGAAGCCAACCTTTCCCATCGGTTCGGCTGACTTAAGAGAAACTCGCTCGAAAGGAAACGTGCTTGCCTTGTTTTTACGTTTACGTTTATTTACTCAAAAAGAGGCTGCTTGATATTACTTTGCTTGGATCTTGTTCCCTGATATTCTGTCTCAGGGGGAAATGTTGCAGTCCGACGTGGCCCTAGCGAATTCATGCTGCCTCATACAGTGATTCATAGTCAAATAAACAACTGTCCATATGCGATACAATGTGTATTTCGAAAGGTTGCCCAGCCCGTAATTGGCGAAACCGATTTGACCTTTGCGGTGCTTTAGAGGCAAGAAACTAGTACCAAAAGACGTCAGTGGACAAATTCAATGTCTTCTTGCTGCATGCATGTAATGCACTTTTCCGATACCCAGGGATAAATATGAAATAAGTAGAGTGAATAATCCTATACTAGGAGAATTCAAATATATATTTCTCTACATTCTTGATTCAATACTATACTATTTGTATACTTGTCACCATACCATCCGACCCGCTTTCCTAGTGATAAATAGTTTCCATGGCGAGTCTATGTTCAAACCTATTTCGCAGCTTGTCATATTAGACACGGTCTTATGCATGCGCGACGGTGGTAAATGACAATTTACGGGCTATCATCGTCTCGCACCTATTACGGCAATTTGGTCTCAGCCATCGCAATAAACTATTAAGCCGCAGCGGTCAACGAGGAATATATAACATTATCCATGCATGCGGTGAGACCGAAGCTGCTGATTAAGAACGCGACGTAAGCAAATCTTGTTCCCCGCGCGCTAAAGGTAATTTGACTGTACCAGTTTACTTAATGTACGCAAATTCATGGATCTTTAGTCACTGTGGACCTCGCAACGAGCTTTCGATTCACCTGCTCTTTCTAATGAACACATATCATTACTCTGAATTCTAGTTTGCGCACATTGGCTGTTGCTATGTTGGGCTTGAAAAGTCTGAGTAAAGTTGTTCAGTTGTAGAGAACAACCTCAATTTGTTTTAGTTGCACAGTGTGTTGAAGTATAACCTAGCCTATTCGAAAATATTCCAAATATAATTAGTGTTTGCTCGATGGTCTGAAAATCTATACAGCGTAGCATCATGGAAATTATTCCGTAATTTTGAAGACTTTGTTGGCAAAACGGGTTAAGCGCTATATCAAAAATTATACTGTTAGTCTATCATCAAATAAACCAAAATAGTCCTTCCCAGTGACATCTCACTTGTTACATGACACGGAATATTCTTGAGGTTATGATTTTAAAAAATCCCATATTTTCTTATCACTTTTTTTTTGGCAGCTTCAATCAAAAAAAAAAATAAGGTCAAAAGGCTGATTCGGACGATTTAATTTTTACTTTATTTGTTTAAGGTATTAGATTCATCTGCCAAAAAATAGCAATCTTAGGTAGATGTCGAAGTAGTATAAAATAAAGTTTTCAAAACCTCTTTTCTTTGTACTCCCAAAGGTTTTTTTTTTCAGACGTCTCTGAATAGAAGCATCTTTTCCTCTAAAAAGCATTGAGTAAGAACATTGAGTAAGAATCAAACGTTTTAACATTTTGTGCGAGAGAGTCGTATCTCGAGAATTCATTGACTTTCTACTCGATACATCAAAGATGACTTTCTACTCGATACATCAAAGACTCCCTGCCGAGGGAAGAGGATCACCAACGTGAAGCCGTCTTAATCCCTGCGTCGACGTCATTTTTTCCCGTGAATAACTCGAAGTGGTCGTCGACAGGGGCTGTCATCAGAATTACCAGATTTTTTTTACCTGACAGCTTCCTCGAAGCAAATTTCGCCTAGAACGTGCATGAGGGACTGACTGATCCGCAAAGATCTGGGATCAGACAGGGAAAATCCGAACGTGGCGTCAAATACGTGATCGGTGGGTGTTTTGCATAAATGATTTCGCTCAGGTTGCTGGCTTATTGCTTATTTAACTAGCTTGCTGTCTTCACATTTCGAGGATAGGGCGACAAGGAGAAGAATGAACACAATCAATTTGTTTCTGTTTTGTTTTCTTTTTGGAAATGATCATGGCCGAGCAAGGAGGTCCCAGGCGAGCTCGCCTTCAGTTCCTCCTTGATCGGAGTGCAATATGTAAAGAGTGCACAGAACGCGTAATGATTAAATGCAACGCTGTAGATCATACAGTGCGGTATGCTGTCCTGGTAATCTGAACAACAGATAACGGCCTCCGCGAAAATCAATCCATTACTTTCTCATTACCAGTTGATTACTGCGCCAGTAAAGATGGACGGGTGAGAGTGACACAGGATGTCGGGCAGGCTAGAACCTCTGTAGCACCAAGGAGGTATAGACGGAGCTCACCTCCCTGGTAGCACTTACACAAATGTCACAGCAGAAAATTAATAGATAGATCCCCAGGTCGAAAAACCAGTTGGCAACTGGTACTGGTACCAGTTGATTCCAGTTAAGGCAACTGGTTTCAATATGGAAATTGGAATGAGTGACTAGAAATCAACTGGTATTCATTCAACTGGTATCAACTGGTTTTCGTCCAACTGGTAATCAACTGGTACCAGTTGTGAACTGGTATCAACTGGTACCAGTTGTCAACTGGTTGTCAACTGGTATCAACTGGGATCCAGTTGACAAAATTAATTTGGTGTATGCATGGGTGTTCGGTGTATGTCAGGACATTGTTAATATCTAACCTAACATAATCCTACAGCTAGTCTTAAAGCCTATACGGTATACCTACAACTACATTTAGGCTTATAGCCTACATCCTAGACCTAGTTAGTACCAGGGATGTTTCATTCATATATATAGGGCTGTATTGCTGCATTGATTTAAGTCATGGTTACCAAGTAGATTAAACTTTTATTATAAAAATATGAAAATACCTCATCAGAGGTACAAGTTCAAATTGTGAATATCACGGCAATAATGTTAGATAAATTCCCAATGCATTTCAGACATTTCTGAGTTAATTCAAACCATAAAAAAGACAAATTTAACAATATTTTCTCATTTTCACGAAGATGATTTGAATAGCTTATGAATATTCACGAGCAAAAGAACCAGTAAAAACCAATAGAAACCAACTGGTATCAACTGGTATTAGAATTTCAATGATTTAGCGGGTGTTAATATGGAATGAAGTTATAAGCAAGTCCAGTCTGTTACATGGGTATCAAACTGAATTGCACACACACAGAAACACACACACGTGCGCACACACGCACACACACACACACACACACGCACACGCACAAACTGGTCAAAATACAGTCTGTCAGTTGAAGTGTCAGCTGATCTTAATTGGTTCCAGTTGCTTTTAGTTGAAGTCATTAAGAGTCCAAGTTGTTGATTGTGTTTTGTTTACTTTTAAATTAAATGTTTTAACTAAGTTTTGTTAACCTCATTTAATTCAGTTTTAATTGATGAACTAATGGAATTCAAAAAGTAGACTTCAGGTTGTGTCAACTGGTACACAATGAGATATGAACTGGTATCAACTGGTACCAATAGACTTGTACTGGTTTCAACTAGCGCTGGTAAACAGTGCAACTTCAACTGGTATAAAACTGGTACCATTAATATATACTTCAGCTGGTACCAGTAGACTTGTACTGGTATCAACTGGTAAGCAGTGCAACTTCAACTGGTATAAAATGGTACCAGTAAGACTTCAACTGGTACCAGTAGACTTGTACTGGTTTCAACTGGTAAGCAGTGCAACTTCAACTGGTATAACCTGGTACCAGTAAGCCTTCAACTGGTACCAGTAGACTTGTACTGGTTTCAACTGGTAAGCAGTGCAACTTCAACTGGTATAAACTGGTACCAGTAAGACTACAACTGGTACCAGTAGACTTGTACTGGTTTTAACTGGTAAGCAGTACAACTTCAACTGGTATAAACTGGTACCAGTATGATTGAACTGGTATCAACTGGTACCAGTACATCTTCAACTGGTATCAACTGGTTTCAGTTAGAATTGCTTATTTTGTTACTGGAAATTTGGAGTTACCTTCTGATTTCAACTGGTACCAGTTGAAACCAGTTAAGACCAGTTAAAACCAGTAAAGACCAGTTGAAAATGCTTACTGGTTTCTACTGGTTTTTCGACCTGGGTCGTATACAGAGCTACAATACAGATAGTCGCGACAGTGGTAGTTGTTGCCGATGTTGAAGAGGCTGCAATATATTATTATCATTTATTATTATTATTATTATTATTATTATTATTATTATTATTATTATTATTATTATTATTATTATTATTATCATTATTATTATTATTATAATTATCATCATCATCATCATCATCATCATTACTATCATTATGATTATCATTGTTGTTGTTGTTGTGATTATCATTACCATTACCATTATCAGTAATACTAGACGTATGATTCGTTTTAACGGTTTAAAAGTAGCAGGACAGAATGTAGCTGGATAAGCCCAGCATCAGTTGGGCGTATCAGTTTACATGAAGTAATATTGCCATTTCTTCTGTTCGGTCCAGACTTTAAATCATGATATAAGTAACACATCAATGCATTGTCTATTGCAAAACCCCTGATAATAAACTATTAGGATACAATGCGTTCACACACATTCGAAGTGTCTCATATCCGTAACACTGAAAATGACTTCCAACATAGCTGTTTTGTTGATAGAATCAGAAAACAAAGCTACGATCTTGGTACAATGAGTGTCATGCTGCAGTACGTGCAACGAGTTGCTTCAAATTTTATCTTTGTTGACCTTTATACTAACAATGCCTGAAAAAATAGCCCAGAACATCTAAAAACAAGTCATTAAATAGTTGGCCATGCATTAGAACTCTTCACCACAAAAATATTTGCGGGTGTATCCATATACATGCTTAAAGCGGTTCGCAAAAGTTCAATAACAAAATCGCATTTGCATTCGAAAATAGATTTCTACCGCAACGTGAATTCGTCGAGACGTTTTGCTCGACGGATGAGAAATGAAGGTCATAAATCAAGGTCATTCACCCGTGAGTATCCAAACATCCATTTCTTGTCGAGAAGGTGATGGTGATGAATCATTCAACCAGTCTAAATATCTTTTCTCACCATGGAACCTAGGCTGCTGGGAGATAAATGAGAAGACCTTTAGAGTGGCCAGCGATCGCCAAAGTCCGGTTTACTGCAATGATAGATGCCCAACAAGGGATAAGAAATCGGTCAAGGAAGTTTCATGCACTTTTTCTCTCCAATAGACTTCATCACACAAGGGAAAACTCGACTTCGTAACCTTTGACCCCGTCTTTATGCAGCATTACCTCCAGCATTCTACTACCATATCCTTTCACATTTCCCATTATTTTGGAGGCATATAGCGTTGAAAGACATTACAATTTTAAGTACTGATCTTGTATATATATCAACAGAGAGAGAGTGTGTGTATGTGTGTGTGTGTGGGGGGGGGTTGAGGCAGGAAATAAAAAATTATCTCGTATCATTTGTAATGGTGAGCATTTTTTTACATGAAAACCTGCTACAAGATAGAATGGGATTATAAACACAGGCCAAATCGTCAGCCGGGGGTGGAGACAATACCACAGTCAAGACTGCATACAGCTCATTAGTAAATAGATGTAACCATTGTTCTCCAGGCGCTTCCTTTTTATTCTATTCCTATTCAGTGATTTACTTAGGTTTCTTGTTGCTGCTGTTGAATGTAATTATGCGGAGAGGAATTTCCATTAGAAGCAACGCTGTTCGGGGCTTGCATCTTTGTGGACATTAAAAGTTGGCGGATAAAGATCTTTCGATTCAAATCCGTTCCAGGCGGCCGACTCGGGGTTGGGTTGGCAATGAAAATATTGATCAGTGACTAACCTCAGACTAATTGTGTCGCTTGTCATTCTTGGCTACAAATCCCTTTCGACGTTGGTCTGAAAAGGGGAGTGGAAACTGACGGGGGAAAAAGGAGTAACTCCGAGTTTCGTCCTGCTTCGGAGGTTATCTCGTGCAAGAGGCAGGATAGGATAAGATGAAAGTTTGGAAGAACCACTCCCTAACGTTTTGTTATAGAACTGCGATCCTAATCCAGATTCATATTGAATGTATCATCCCGTCTTTATCCTAATTCCTAATCTGACACCACTTCCCAGAATTCCGGTGCTCGTCACATTGGCAGTTGCAATCATTCGTTTCATCATCGTCAGGCCGATCATCAGCTCATCGTCATTTCATTAATCGTTTCATAAAACTTGAATATAAACATACAGCTCTATCACAACAAAGCACTGTTACCAAGAGTTTACGAACTACTCATTTTATACTGTATAATGTTTCATTTTCATACTGTTGCATTTTCTCCATTATCTAGAACCAATTTAATCTAGTATCTACTCTTCTTCTTTCATTTTTTATCTTGTTATTTGTACCGACAACTGACCGTCTTCGATAGCAAATACATGCAGTTATACGGCTACAATCAATTAATGTCTTCGAAAGACGAGGTCCCAACGGAGCAGTTTGTTTTCTATCAAAGGTTAAATCTAATTAGTCCAATAAAGTCTCGACAATACCACTTGTGACCATCTCTTGTTTTGCATCCTGCCATAGCTTACAAATCTTGCAGTTTTCGCCGTTTGGAATCCCCACAACGAGGACATTAACAACATTAGAATGTTAACAATAGCACTCAATGATTAAGAAAAAAAGAAATCAAACAGGCTGCTATCGCACGCAGGTATGCAATCATTGCATAACGCATTGATTAAACATACTTTATATCAGACCATGCGCGTGCGGTATATACGCTGATGTAAAGCATGTTGTAAAGGAATATTTTATAATCAATGACAAACCACCAGGTGAGCACACGTGGTAAATTTGAACATTTCAGCTCTAATGTCCCCTCTGAATAGTTAAACCTTTGGAAAGTATGAACAAAATACGTTACCACCCATTTGTCATCATTAACGCAACAGGAAAGTAATGCAATATTGGCGCACACAGAAAGATGCAATCACAGAAATATTGATAAACGGTCAGCATCATAGACCACGCGCGAAGGACGCGATTTTATTAATCTTCATTATCTAGTGCATTGTTTGGCGTGCTATTAGCTGATGAAAATTGAATATTTTTTCCTCCCAATGCCATCCTGCGCCAGTCTCTGATATGAGACTGTGAGGACAAACTATAAATTCTCAGTTCGTCCTTTCCAGTAGACTTATAATAGCTTACAGCAAGATGCTCGCCATCAGCTACAGTCAAGATACAAACGGGAGCGAAAACAGGCAGGACAAAAGGTGTCAATCATAGAACGATGTTGTAGAATAACAATAGGACCACATTCCTGTTCGTGTCGATTGTTGTTTTCCATGGGATTGAATGAGGAAAGAAAGAGCGGAGAGAGAGAGAGAGAGATTGAAAGAGAAGGGGGAAGAGAAAACATGAGGAGATGTTACTATGATTACGTAATCGCCCTAAGATATTATACCACGATATCAAAATCCTTTTGTGACAAGATCGAGGCCAATTTCCTATTCGCCAGTTCCCGCTTGACACAGGGAGGGGAAAAGGTATACGTTTGCACAGAATAGTGATACAACATGAGCCCACCGTATACCTTTTTCACACCTAGAGAAAAATAATGCTCGATATGAAAGGAAAACATACGAATTGTCTGTGTTGACCTCGATACAGGTTACACAAAAGACTCTCAAATATCATGATCATCATTCTGACGCATCCTCGGATAAATATACAATGATCAGATAATTATTGATTCCACCTGGATTTACTTGGATGTAGAGATGTAAAGCTGTGCTTATTTGAACCTACAGGTTTCACTGTTCCTCTGATAATAATTAATGGGCTCTACTTTAGGGAATGGCTGTGTCACTGTTTCTCAATGATAACTTTGAACTGATTTACACTTAACGCTTGAAATGATGTATCCAGTAAGAAATTTCAGATGTTGTCGAACCACGTGACTGGTGAGTGATGTCATCCGATGGCGGTTTTGTTGTTGTTGTTTTCTGTTGCGCCATATATAGACGCTTTGAATCAACATGTCATGACAAGGATCTTAGTATTATTCTTCGGAGGACAAATCAAGATTCTCACAGAATGTAGTCACACCTTTTCACCTCTCAGAATTACTTATTGATCTTGCAAATTTGAATGAGTTTATCAAAAAGAAAGACGAGTACAGACGAAGATTTTCGTTTTCTGCACAAGTACCGTAGTGGGCGAATCGGTTGAAAGAAAAAATAAAAGAAAGACAGGAAGATCGATATGCAATGAAGAGTGTGTGACAAACAAATGTTTGAGTGACATTTATCTATTGCCCGATTCTAAATTGTGTCATCTCTAAATAGTTTCACACATTTTGCAGGGCAAAGGTTTTTGGATAATTGTTCCCTTACATAGATACATTTCCGAGTTCTAATGACGAGGTTTGATCGATAAACAGCGGTAATCCCTTTTTATTAAACCAAACTGGAACAATTCAATTCGTCGACTGGGTTACAAAATACAGTCTTCTGACATGTCTGAACACACATACACACATCTCACTCCACTCTGCTCCTGTCCCGATTCCCCACGCGGCAGTGGATAAATTGAACGGAGCAATTAGCCTTGGAAACTTGCAGCGGCGGGGTTATTAATCAATAGAAATAATTAATCGAACAAAGGAGCTGCGTACATGTATTTGAGAACTCATGCATAGTACATCGCACGCATGTGGGCGCACATTAATACTTTTATGCTCTCATCCAGACAGAAACACGTAATAACGACTAAATGTTAGGTTACAGGAGACCGAGATCAATTTCGACCTTATCTATTAAACACAATTCCACTTTTTTTACAAGAATGCTGAGGGACTTCGACATTACAGTTATATTCGAAATAGACCAAGAGATCTTGTCAGTTTTGTTCATTGGCAACCCGAATCAAGAGACGCCGTACTATGCATCCCTATTACAACGAGAACATTTATTTTCATGCCGTATACAGCACCCTTTATATCCCTATACCCTTCCTCTCTTCTTAGCAGGCAGGCAACAAAAATAACTGTGAGTAAAACCAATCTTAGTAATAAAAACACAAATCATATATGATTTCAGCATACTAAAAAAGTTGATATGTAGTAACATCCATGTTGGTTTAGAAATTTACTGAGATAAGCATATGTTTGATACATGTATCATTTATACAACCCTTTATACAAATGGTGATTGGCAACACAATCGCCCGTCAGCAACAACGTGTTTAACCAAGTCCATAGTGCTTGTCAATAATAATGATAGCAATTAAAGGTTAATACTTTCATTGAAAACAGTACGCTAAATGGATGTTTCCCCAAGTGTTAATTGATGGATCAATCTGGTCAGCTGGTCTACGCAAGCTTCTTTTGTTTTGTTTTGTTTGAACATGATAAATAAATTCTATGAATTGTTACCTCGGGTAAGCGTATGTATTATGTCGCCTTGGCAACGAGAGAAGTGTCTAACCAACAAAGAAAAAAGGAAGGAAGCTAATTTTTAGAAGTGTGCACTTGAGCTAATTACGAACTGGCTTATTAATAATTCATACCTTTAGACCTTCAACATCCTCGCATCAACATTTGTGATACCTGCTAATATTGTGGCTGGAGATCGTTATAGAGTACTACCACAATAATAATATCTATCCTCATACAATCATGTCTAAATTGAGTGTCGTCTATCAATGTTTTTAACTTAGGAAAATAATAAAAGTTATATTCCTACCAATATTCTAGACAAGGTCGGAGTACTTAATCAAATCAGTACACGTGCATGGACGTGATCATGTTGTGGATACAATGGCGGAGCTGATAACGTAGCTCAATGACATAACCAGGCTAACGATATACAAGATTTCTGAACAATTTTCTATCATGTACAATCACGAGTAAACCATTACCGCTTTTCGATGTTGAATTCACCAATGGTTCAGGTCTCAGTGTATAGACGCTGAGTGTTGGAAAGTGTGAAACCTCCTCTAAACACGTATTTAACAGTGTTTTTCTGCATCAAACACAATGGCACGAATTCACGAAGGTGGAACAATCTTGTCCAAAGGCAGTAGTTTTGCATGTCATGTCAAATCAGTCAATAGGCCATGCGACACTTGGCGCCCCATACAAAACTACGGCCTTTGTCCATGGTTTAAACCATGGACACAGGTCCATGGTTTAAACCATGGTTTAAACCATGGACAAGATTGTACCATATTCGTGAATTCGGGCCGACATAAACCAAGCTATAAAATGCAAGCATATACCATAGTGCATCCATCTTTTCCTGATATATGACTCACATGTAAGGGATAACATGTGGTTTTATTAATCTTGTTATGACTATATACGACTTTAAAAAATCAACATACATGCGTCTCAGATATGATGGGACAATTTGTACAGCTACCGTTACAGCAACTACACCCCGTTCTCCTATACATCCCTCCCAATGTTGTGCATTTACCTCTGGGCTAACTGGACTGCGAATTTTGTTTTGACACATTATATGCTTATCGGAAGTGTTAATGATGATTAAGGCAGCGTGACAAAAATCGATGTCATACATTGATTGGATGGGGTGAGGCGACGGATTTTCCCAAAACTGTGTGCTGTCAGAGTTGACTAGAGAATGACGGGTAATTATGTGTCATCTTGGGCGGGGCTTAGGTTTCTAAATCCTGTGACTGAGATTCTCAAAATGGCGACTTATCAACTCAAGTGTATAATGTATGAATATATACTTCTTCAGCAAGAGTCTTTGATTCCAGAGAATTTCTCATCTTCAGAATCGGCAACATCAAATCAGTGCATGTTCGAATGATTAGAATGTTTCCTGGGCAAACAACTAGTATCATGAAATTGTTTTATGACTTTCCTTTGTGTTTTTCACCAAAGTTCCTTTGCTCATTTCCGCAGTCGATCACAGATGATACATTATCGTTCCTATCTTATAAACGAAAGTTGATGAAATTTACACTGTTCCTTTGGGTAGACTTTCCTATTAAACATTTCAAATGTGGACCGGCTTTGTGCGTTGATGATCTAACATTTATTTGAGGGGAGAAATATTGAATATCTCTTCAATTACAAAAGAACTAGCAAAACAGAGTTAATAAAAAGACAGATTACAGCCTATACGGTATAGGTGAGGTAAGTGAGTGAAAATCTTCCGCCCCACCAACCTCCATCCCTACACTTCACTGTATTCTCATTATTAGACCCCTTTTTACAGTCAAGCTCTAACACTGTCTAAGAGTAAATCCAATTTCTAACGTCTATTAGAAGTAGTGGATCTGAAAGCGACGATCCCGTATCGGTTTTGTTGTTGAATGGTGAAAGTTATCCCCCCTCAGTGGAGTGGAAGAAAGGAAGAGAAAAGACAGGGACCCTCTGGTAGTCGCTCTCCTTTTGTTCCTTAAGCCAAGGATGCTACCAGACTGTAAGCTGCTGAAAAGACCAAATAGACCGTCCGCTCCTTGCTGGTATACAATATAGAGCCCAAATACACGTTGACCCTTCTGTTAAACGAATAATTGTCCAGCATTTTAAAGGACGCCAGTTAATGGCACTGACAAAAACAACAAAAAGTCTTGGAAAGTTCGAGGTAAATGGCAGCTCCGTGGTATTCTTTAAAAGATGGGTATTATGACGGCATCAGTATCTCCTTTGTCTAGCATTGCCTCGGCTCCCTGGAGGCTATTTTCTTTTCCAAAGCCAAACGCAAAGAACTGTTGAAGATCTGTGTAAACAGGTACTTCTCGACTCTTGTGTCATTTTCACACTTCATTTTCTTTCCCATGGACGTGAGCCAACGGTAACCAGTGATGTGAACACCTTTCTCCTCTTTTATTCTGTACCAACTGACGTGAGGATTATCAACTCCTTACTCTTTTGAACAAAAGATATTTGCTCAAGGAATTTTCAACGGTGACCGGTATCTATCTTGATATACACTCCCGTTTATGGCATACGAAAATTGCTATACAGGCTGCCATATGTGCACATTAGTTTACCTTCATATTCTTTGTGTATGTGTGTATGTGTGTGTGTGTTGCTATTTTGTTGTTGTTGAAGAATTAGCACTGGGTTCTCAAAACGATCTTTCTAAGATATGAATCTATTGTCAAAGTGTTAATATACAGAATAGTGACATATCAATACATCATTTGAAAGTATACTGTGTCTGAAAGATGATACTCACGAGAGCATAACAAACCCTTACATGTACACAGATATTTGATTATGCGAGTGTAAAAAAAAATCAAAACATTTAATCAACTGTTAATATAAAGGAGGAAAATCTGACATGAATCCAGTCAAGTTAAGTGACACGTGGAAATGAAGAAACAATAGACAATGTTTAACACGGAAAGTGTGTTGGTTTTCATCGTAGAGAAACGCCAGTAAGTCATGCAATATAATGAAATATGTAATCCGTTTGGAAGGCAACCCTTTGGTTCTCCAAGAAAGAGACGATCTTGCGATGTGTTGGTTCGCAATATATTCTGATTAGGACTTGTTGTGCTTGATTAGACCGGGGACCGAACTCGATGAGACGAAACACACAAGCAATTTCGCATGGTAATTTACTGGGGCAATTTCGGCGTGTAATTGCATGAGCACCGGTCGCCAAAGCGACAGAAGTTGTAGGGTCGCGCTGAAAAGAAAACGAAATAAAAAGCGACGGCCGCTCGGCATTCCTTTCTTCTAGCACTGATGGAAGAAGTGGCCAAAGATAATCACCGGGCGGTAGGTAGACTTTTATTGGGATTGAACTCAGACTTAATTGGCTCAGATTGGACAATTAAACTTCCATTTCGGTGGAATAATAGTAATAACAACAAGACAGTCGCCTGCGATTTCGATTATCGACGAGTTGACGGAGAGGGAAGAGCAGCGAACGATGTGGTGTGATATGAAGTGTCACGTGTTCAGTCTGAACTATGACTGGACAGAGCTACAATAATTCTTGGGTGAAATACGTGTCATAACAGGGAGGTGGCCACCTCCATGGTCATACGAAATCATGACTGGACCCCCCGGGCAGAAATTCGTACAGGGCGAGCTCATTGTTTGACGAGGAACAGAGATTGTCGCTGGGTGGGTATTTTGAAAGCAATGACAGCTATGCAGAAGGTTCCCTGTTGGAACTTATCACATTTTGCCTATGATTTCCTTCTTATATAGATGCTCCACCATTCGGGGGGGGGGGGGGAGTAGAATGGGGCTTGTCATACAGTGGATCCAAGTGTCACCAACTTGCTACAGTGTCACACTCGTTAGTACGATGTGACATGTTTACACTTGAGTTTTCTTTGACTATCGAGTGAAAACCATGCGGTGTTGTCGACAGAGGACCGTAAAATGAGAGTATTTCATAGCGCGGACAAATAAGGACTTTTCAGCCATATGGTACAGAAAAAGACTTAATCATCGTCAATATCACAAAGGTATTACACAGTATTGTCATCTCAAATACCGAAATGATACATCCAGGATTTGGATCTGTTTGGCCAGTGGCCAGAATTGATCCGCTCAATGTAAATACTGATCTGTTTTTTTTGTCGTCATTTCTGTTGCTATTTGCGAACCAAGTCACACTTTGGTTTTGGTAAATCGTCTCATTCAAAACGACGAGTCCCTAACGTTGTCATGTCTTGAAATATCACTGCATTTTATCAAGAGGCCACGGTTTACGGAGTAATGAACGGAATCTTCCGCTGCTAATGTACCCCTGCACATCAACCTGCATTACACATGAAGTATAAATTACGTTTTCATTTGATAATGGATGTGCTGGAGGCAGACATTGTGAAAAAAATTAAATAAACCCAATCTAAACAAATTCACTTGATTGCGTATTCACCAACCTCTCAAGCACGTCGATCTGCTACCCGGAAACTGTGACAACACGGAATGTGGATAAGGGCGTTTGATTTATGCCCAGTATGATATGTGAAACAGAACAAGACGGAGTAGATATGCCAAAGATTTTTACTTTTCGAAACCTAAATAACTCGCCACGAGAAAATAAATCAAAACAAACAGTCACACTTGAGTAGAGAAGTAATTATATTTCGCCGAATTCGTGCAATTAATCTGCAGAAAGTCACGGCCCAACTGAGTTACCTTCCAGCATGGAGCTACTCTTACTAGCTCCATGCTTCTATACCAGGAGTAGTCGAAGCAGGGAGGTGAGACAAAAGCAGCTCACCTCCCTGGTCGAAGTAACCGGTTTGCTCTTACCCACTTCTCCCCATAGCTTAGCTTCCTCCCATTCCACCGCTGACGTTTGTTTAATCGATCAAGTTATTTCGGTGTACAAGGAGATTCACCTCAAGATTAGATCAAAACACCGCCTTTACAAATTAATCAACAAAGATGGATGACATCCTCATTGTTCAAACAACATGATTCATCGAAACCACTCCTTGTTATCAGAATCTGTACATCGATTGAACACTGTCGCCTACTTTTGTCAAATCGTACTGAGAACCATTTTGTTTCCCTGCAAAATGAAACGTTACAGACATCTAAGGAATAATAATTAAACTGCCAAAATACAAATATTTGTAAATGATATATAGTCATGATTGATTTCATGATTGAGTTCATTTTATTCTCTATAGGTTGATCATGTTGAAGTCATCTTTTTGCACATGATGAAACTTCATTACGATGTTTTTGCAAAAAGTTGGAAGTATAGTTTGCCCACATCAATCAAATAAATCAATTGAACCAGCTTTATATCGATATCATATCCTTATACTTATTAACATCGCTCTACTTTACACATCAGTAAGTCTCGGTTGGGAAGAAGAGTTTCAAACAAGATCCATAACTGTCCGTTAAGAGTGCCGCGGTGGAGGTATTGTTGCACATTATCTAGTTCACATTATGGTGCGGGAAGGTATGAGAGAGAGAGAGAGAGAGAGAGAGAGAGGGGGGGGGGATGAAAAAGAGAAAAAGAGAAAAAGAGAAAGAGCAATTGATAAAAAAGACTCTTAATAGTATTGGAATTGTAATAAGATCCATGAGACCGAATGATAGAGAAGTCGTCTCAATGAGACATGACAATAACTATCATCGCAGGACCAAATAACACTCACAATGGACGCACAGAAGGAGGTTAAGAGTGGATCGAATGGCAGCTGTAATTTGAAAATCGATGTTCGCCTTTTATGCACGCTCCGTTTTACGAGAGTATTTTGAAGAAGGGGCGTTTCGACTACCGACCGCATCGCGAATGAGGCAATACAATGTCATGTAATGCGTACTACTGGGATTAATAATTAACACATCAACCATGTCAACTTCTTTTTGGTTTGCGCCGCCGATATATTTGAAGACATAATCAGGAATGGCAAGAATAACGATGTCATGACATCATTAAGTTGGTCCTTAAAGTATTGGATTTTGGAAATCTCAAGGGATATGGGACTTAAAATGTAACTGTCTCCTTCAGGGGATGCTTACAAAGGGATTTTATTTTCCGGGGCATGGATATATGCCTTGCGAAAATACAGCTGAGTGCACTGTACAAGAAGGTAACAGGGTGAATTGAAAAGCTTTTTCAACTACAGATGACTTCCTCCTTTCATGGAAATGTTGCTGCAAGGTATACTTTTTTCTTTGGACCGACGCTTTAATAATACACCGCGATGGTTAGCATTTCATATGAATAGCGGGAGCTTTTTATTTATTTAGTGGACGTTTATCATCTAAACTCTGAGTTCAATCATTTCAAATTCTTCTTAATGTATTCATCAGAAGCTATGGTTCCTTTTATTTCTAATATCCTGAATGGATGTTGAGAAAAAAAGAAACACTGACAAAATGACTCACAACAAAACAACAACGACAAAACACTCCTGGGTTTATACAGGAATGCATCCTCACCATGGAGTACATCATGGATGGCATCAATGGTAACCTACTCGTTGATCAAGTCAGAGAAAACGTGGATACCATAATATTGGCCACATACAGAAAACGTGCGAGTGTAGGGTACCGGGATATCTCGCGCACACTGCAGGTAACTTACACAATTTGATTAACGGCACAATCGACAATCTGAAATAAATATCATAAAGTTTTATAGATGGACCTCTGTTTATGAGACCAAACATGCACATACAGAACGTCGTCATGTTGCTCCTAACCTTACCAATGCTTACGCACATGGTAATGTTGACGTAAGTAGGTTATTATACAGATATAAAAAGATAAAACACGATCGACAGCAACTGTCTGGGTTATGCATGCGAGTACTTTGGCAGAGTTGAATCGGCCTCTCTGAGGGATAGGGCGCCAGTCCATCGGCTGAGGATTGACGAGCAGCCTGAAGACAAACCAGCTGCATATCATTAATACTCTATGTTTGGACATAAACTAATGGACGGAGAACCAGTTTCTTTTCCTATTTCTTTTTCTTTGGAGTACTGAATGTATAATCAAATGTATTACCACCACACGACAATGGGTAAGAACGTGTCCGACCAAGGAGGACGTCGGACATATGCTAGGAGAGCCGAGTAGTGGTGGCATACTCCTTTGTCCAACTTTGCACTCGAGTAGTGACATTGTTCCTAGATTAGAAAACGCGAGAATTTTGAAGTACTAATGACCTTCTTTATCCGTTATAGCCTCTGTAGTCTTCAGTGTTGTCACTGGAGCTGTACCAGAGGGCCTGCATGCATGTCATTCCTATATCATACCCTAGTGTTGCCAGGCACCCATTTTAAACACGGGGTCAAGAGGGAGGTGGCAGGTATAAGACGTCTCGTCCAAAGACGATTAAAGTCACTCGACGGGATTCGAATTCGAGACCTCCGATCGGAAATCAAGAGCATTACCCACTATGCCTTCACAGTGCCCCACTCTACTATTACAGTGGATCGTAAATACAGTTTTGTATTTTGCCCGGTACTTAGATTGTCTTATCACCAAAGTGATTCAAATTTTAAAAGGTGGTATCATATTCTTTACGTCTACATGATTACCCTGCCCATTTATTCCAACAACAGGATATTATAGTCTTGCAGAACAAAGCAAAATTTCGTTGATGTTATGTTCTACTGCCAATTCACCGATTGAGGGGCACAACGTTTCAGAAGATAATAGGTAAATTTGCCGCGCTGCAAATTTTGACCAAAATGAGTTTTCTTTTTCATTTAATAATACCAGCTCGATATTATGATGACTTATTTCGTCAAACAGCATGAGCCATGACTGCTCAGGTACATCATCATGAGACAAGCACTATACTGTTCAATCAGTAAACAAACAAACAAACAAACAAACAAACAAACGAACGAACGAACAAAAAAAAAAAACACTTCTTTTCCGCAGTTTGTGCTCAGAGATGATAGGTGGCTCAGGCAAGATCAAATCGAGCGATTTATTGTAAGTGTATATTCTTTCGATCAAGTACAGGCCACTTATGGCGTGTATCAACGTACTGTTATATGCATAGGGTAAACAAATTGTTTACTTTATGCAAATTAGGCTGCGAGGGCGAAAGCTGTTGCACCGTATCGCCGATCCTGATACAAGTATCATGAATCTTCACTGGGGCGGGGCGGCGCGATGAGGTGAGGTTGGAGGTCGACGGGGAATAACGTATAACTTGACTCGTGTTAACCCGCGTCAGACCCATCGGGGTGTAAGTGTGAAATCATGTTTGGGGCAGATTTTGTAGCCGGTGTTTTGTTGCTGTTTTTTTTTTCCTCTCTCTCTCTCTCTTTTCAGTGTTGGTTTGCATACTATTTAGCGAAGCAGGGTATGAAGCGGAAACAAGACCGGAGTTTTGACGTGAGTAGACACGACGGAGACGGCTGGTGACGAGCGACCAAGCGAAATGATCCAATTTATCACTCGCAGCATCGTCCCTTTCTTCGGCAAACTGGTGGCGAGGATGTGCGATCATTGAATTATTCCAGCCCGATACCATCTCAGGTCACAGCGTGACAACACGAGAGTCGAGCACTTGCAGAGCAGCGTGGAAGCGAGGTTGCGTTAGGTGCGAACGCGCGGTAAACTCGTAGTGCGAATTGAGATGGTCGAACGTGGCAGACGATACTCACTCATCGCTGAAATCGAGTTACGAATTTTCCCGATCTTACTCGCCCGAATAAACCGCGTTTCGCTTTCTGCATGTACTCCATGATACAACGCTAAACAGGCACACCGCAGCCTCGCGCGTATGTCTGTTTGTTTATTTGCCTTCTTTATACCGTGGACCTGTTTATACATTCTGATTTGAAAAAAAAAAAAACTTTTTTATATACAATAGGGCTCCCTTCTTTTTTATTTCTTTTCTCTTCTTGTTGTTCTTCTAGATCAATGTATCCGAAGGTTTATCCTCTACGTCTGAATTCTTCACTTTATTCTAATTTCCTATATTGCCTTCATCTCATTTTTTAATACTTTATTTGACAATGAACAGGACACATCGTGTTTTTTTTTATATTGCTCTACTTTAATGGTGTCATTGTACAATGTATGAGGAAGAAGATTATTTCGTATATTTGAAAAAAAAATATCTTTAAACATGGCATGGTAAATTTACAACTCTTTGATATTGGATAAGTTAGATATCTGCGGGCATAATACAGGGTCTTCTTTCTTTTTTTTTTCTTTTTTTTTCTAAGTAATCATACATTGTATTGCAAGAAAGAAACATAAGTGATCAAAGCGAAATACATCTATACCGTTGTTTTAAATGCGAATTTAAAATTTAAAATGTCTTTTCTGGCATGAGAAGCTCAACAGTCTACTCAGTCCCTACTGTAGATGTGACCACGTGACCGATGTCGATAGCTGAGAGAAACGAATTATCGCCATCATATTCTATCGTGACACGCCAAATGAACGACCGCTGAAGTCAGCAGAGAGCGAACTTTAATGGGCTTTGTTCGCGGTCGAGTCCGAGCCGCTGTCGTACATGACCCATCTTTAAGGGGTCGAGGTGTTATTTGGCCATAATTGCATTAAGAGTTGGGACGAACGGGCGACCGCCAGGTGATACGCTGTGAGCGAATATCACTAGCTCTCAGGTATTTTTGAACATTCATTTTGCGAAAACTGTCCTCTGATCTCCCTCCAGTGGGCGATGAGAAATCAAACATTTTCTCTAGAATCAGGTCGCCCTTTATGAGATAATAGAAGCCTTTGGTTTTCTGTTGGATGCGCCTTTCTTTTCTTGTCATGATTGTTAATGTTAGAAAATTAAATCTTCATATATCAAGCTAAGTACAATTAATGAAATATATGAAAATGTTGCAAACATTGTAACCATATTATGAATACAATTGCCTGTCAGCCAAGATGATATTAACAGGAACATCCATGTTTGAAAGCTGGTAATTGATTGATTGATTGATTGATTGATTGATTGATTGATTGATTGATTGATTGATTGATTGATTGACTGATTGATTGATTGATTGATTGATTGATTGATTGATTGATTGATTGATTGAGGCCAGTTTAGGCCATTTATTCGGCAAAATAAAAAAAAAAAAACATATAATAGTGGCGTTCACAATGAGAGCCAGGCAACCTCGAAAGCATCTTGTGCTTGTATTAGGTTGCCTATAATGTTAACTATCTTCATGGAAAGAATGGACTTGCTGAAATAATAAAACTCATCACGACTTATTGTCAATGGAATTGGGCTGTAACTTGTATACCAGTTTCTATGGAGTATGATTTTGGAAGATTCAGCAGCAATTAAAGAACTCATACTTCACGAGGATAACTCATCGATGCTAATAATTCATTGTCATGCACGACTTGTTCTTTGTAAATCCACGAAAAAAAAAAGATTTCCTCTAATCCTCTAATAGATTTGAAAAAAAAAAAGAACACTCCGGAAAAAAAAATGGTGCCACAATGTGGCCATCTGCACGTTTCAGCAGGTACGTACTGCGTTTTGTAATGGAAGCCTAGCCAGCACCAGTACACTGCCCATCAGTATCAGATGGTTCAACGTATTGAGGTGCGCTTGACATGTTATTCGCTGTTTCACCCACGCTGCTTATAATTACCTTGGAGATGGACCTTGCTTAGGTATTGATTAATATGATGATACAGGTACCACCTCATCGAGAATGACAACTTGAGTGGGCTGTGCAACATGCTGGAGGTTTTGCATGCTGTAAGTGGAAAAAAAAAGTATAATCTCGATGCTTTCCGTCTGGTCTGGAAAGGGAAGAGTGGGGTAGGGTTTGGGATAGAGAAGGGGGCTTCGTTTCGTAATATAGAGCTTTGTGACTTTGCCGCTTTTTTTCAGAATTCCTCCCTGATGATTATAGACTATATTTCTTCAAGCTCACTCTAAGAAACAGACTAAAATATATACATTGAATAAAGAGAATACAACTCGTCAGGCAAGGAGGTCCAATCACACTCACAAACACACGGACTTTGTAATAATCCTTATGATGCCATCTTAGAACAATTATATCCGCCACGATTTGTGTATACAAGGTGTAGCAAAGTCCATTATGTCAACATCACGTCAACATTCCTTGTAAATTGTAGAAGGGGATAAAGAAATCCTTGGCTGTTTTATACACTCGCACACACACACACACACACACACACACACACACACACACACACACACTAAGATCCTTACTTCAGAGTTCAGAGTACTGTATTTGACTCCTAATTCTGATGCAAAGTTATCACTGTGCTGAACAAGTGCTATCAGCTTTGTATTAATTTGCTGTTGATATAGGGAGATGACATCCCCCGCCTTATTGAATGAAAACCACAATTCATGAAAAATTTTACATCATTAACATAAAAACAATTCATCAATGCTCCTAGTATTTTATACATATTGCCATCATCACAAACACCATGAAGATTATCATACGATTACTATTCAGCTCTGATATTGTCTTTTACGTGAGAATGTTCATAAACGGTCACCTTCGACTTTTTTTGTGATCATCGTTATGTCGAGTACTTTTAGTATACTAGCATAAATCCACGAATGTGGTTGCACGTACAGTATGTGTGTCTGTGTTTGTTCCCGTGTGTGTGCGTGTGTGCGTGTGTGTGTGTGTGAAGGTGGGGGTACATAAAGTAGAAGGATACCTTTCAGATAGAGGATCAATTTGCTGGGAGAGTATGTTGTTTTGAATGGACTCGCCATCAGAGCCGCAGCGAATTGATCAGAGAAATCGGGCAGACATTAAGAAAGCTACGACGGTTTGAATGTCAGTAGGTCATCGAACATGGCGTCTCCATGTTATGGGGGTATCTCAAAATAGCCATCTTGTCCAAGAAGTAGTGACGTCACCAGCCTAGAAACTTTCATTTCCCTTGTGCACAAGGAAATAATATTATGATTTGGTTGTTATTGTCTGTGTGTGCTTTTTTATTGGGTATAATGGCGAACTAGCGTTATGACAGGGCCTTCTATATCATCAGGATAGATCTCGGCTATTACATCGTTGGTACAAGACAAACCACGTTCTTATCTTTGGTACAAAGAGTTTGTTTGCAAAAACCGATAAGTCCATATTTGCCAAATGGAGATATTTGCGATTAAAGTTCAAGAAAAATAAAGAGAATAATAAGAAAATTTTTGCTTCTTTTGACCATAACTTCAAAAATATACTTTTATATGTAGTGACCAACATATCATTTAAAAGGTATTATTTTGTACTTTTTGACAGAGATCGTACTTCAAAATCTTCAAAAATGGACTTATCGGTTTTTGCAAACAAACCCTTCGAATATTGTACTTTTTTGACAATGAATAAATGTGATGATAATAATGCTAATGGTGATGATGATAACAATGGTAATAAAAATAAATAAATAAATAATAATAATAATAATAATAATAATAATAATAATAATGATAATAATAATAGTAATGATAATGATAATGATAATGATAATAATAATAATAATAATAATAATGATAATAATAATAGTAATGATAATGATAATGATAATAATAATAATAATAATAATATCATTATTATTATCATTATCATTATCATTATTAATACAGTAATGGAACGACTTTCATTATCATTATCATTACTATCATTGTTATCAGTATTAAAGGTTTTACTTTACTTCAAACTCTACAAACTCAAATAACCACTCTTGAATTCTACATTGTGAGTACATGATCTCTCTCTCTCTCTCTGTATCTCTCTCAATTCTCTGCAAAAAAGAGAAAAATATAGGACGAGCAAGAATATCAGCCACGCCCTCTTAATACGAAACCACGAGCCTTCGTTGTCATCATCAGTGGCGTCAAGAATTCCTCTTGAAAAACATCGACATCCAATCCACGCATGATAACGAGGCCAGGGCAAAAGTGCTGTGACCTCTTAGTTACACTCATTGATGATGAACATGGTATAGCAAATTAGAAGTTTGTAATGTAAAGTCGTTATATACCAATGTTAAACACCTAAATTGATATCTACGTCCCTCAAGGACGCAGAAACTGAATCACCTCGTTCCTCCATCATGGTAAGTAGGACACTCTTCTTAATGGTCGATTAAACTCATCTCAGACTGGCATTCCATGACATGCTTGAAATATTTCACTATTAATCAAGCCCTTAAAGAGCAAGTCTGAACTTTCAAAACAAAGACCCTTACAACAAATTGACTCATGAACCGAACACACACAAATCATTCGCTGCAAACTTAAAGTATAATGAGAGATGACGAGTATTATATCTATACACAGGATTGCAATGTTGTCGTTATTATTGAGAGAGGGATATCTTTAATAGGATATAATTACCTGCTATGGTGATAAGGCTTTTTTTTTCTGTCATTTCTCCATCTCTATGGAAAAAACTCCCTCTTTATATTCAAAATGCTGAAAGTGTTGATAGTTTAAATCATTGCTGAAAACTTATCTATTCACTCAATCCTAATTTTTGTTGTTGTTGGTATATATAATGTACATAATGCTGTATTTTAACTTAATATTTTTCATTTTCATTCATATATATTAATGCGTTTAGAAACGTCATGTACTAAGCGCTATGTAAGTGTTATTTATCATTATCATTACTATTGTTATTATTAGTATCATCATTATCATTACTATTATTATCGTTATCATTATCATTATTACTATTATTACTATGGAATAAGGAGGCAGTTCAGGAAATTCAGCAAATCTTACTCAAAATAATTACTGACGGGGAAAGTTACAGCGTGTCCCTCCTTTTCTTTACTCACCTTTCATGTCGAGGGTTAAATCAACATAACTATACCAGTTAGGCTAAATCTGATTCATTCGTGAATTCTATGTTAATCAACAAGTTTTGATCACCAAAGTTAGAAGGAATGGTTAAGAGAGAGCAAGACAGGGAGAAGGTGAGAGAGAGAGGAGGAAAGAGAGACGGGGAGGGGCAAACTGAGGGAAAGAGAGGGAGAGAAAGAGGAAGAGATGATAATTGAAATAAGAGTAATGAGGTCCTTCCCACTCCTACATCAAACCCTACACTGGATACAATTTTGAGGCTCGGAGCAACACTGGTTGTTAACGATCTGTGTGGTGAATCGCTCTTTGACAGTCATAAAGAAATAATTGGCTCCGTGGCTGGGTGTGGGGGAGGGGGAGGGGGAGGGGGAGGGGGAGGGGGAGGGGGAGGGGAGGGGAGGTATAGATATTGGTTCTTCACTTTACCTTCTCCCTCACATAAATTTGTGATCACCAGGAACAAGTTAACATCATATATGTCTGTGGCATTTTCAAGTAGAGATCCTGCGTCGGTTAATGTTCAATAATTGCTCTATTCATAAAATGTGAGGAAGTTTATACGAATGGAACGAAATGCAAAAACAATATGGGCAACGCGTCGCCACAATCATGTTCACAAAGAATTAGCTAATGACTCCGCATCCACATTTAGCGCGGAGTTCCTGTTATAAGGGTTGATATTGGTACACATGCTAAACCTATCGTCTATAAACCTGTCTGCTATTCTCTCGTTATGTACTCAACATGGATTGCATCACATAACCATGCAGCATAATAATGAGAAGAAAACTATAAAGACTATCGACATAGCTTTGATCACAAATCCCTTTTTAATCTACTATTTGTAGTATTCGATAACAAGAAAAAAACAGAAATAAAATCTCTTTTAAATTTCTGGAAGCAAAGAGATTTAACTTTGATGGGAAAAATTCAATTACTTAAAGTACATATTTATTCAAAAGTTATATATCGAGCTTCTCTCACTCCAGTTCCCAGGTGGGTTTTTGATTCTTTAGATAAATTGGTTTTTGATTTTATATGGAAAGGAAAAAGAGATAAAATTGGAAAAAGTATATTGTTTTTAGATTATAAACAAGGCGGGTTAAAAATGATGAATTTTGTTGATTTAGTTAAATCACAGCGAGTTATGTGGGTTAAGAAACTTCTTAATAAAGATGAAAATATGAAATGGAAGCAATATTTTAATTTTGTTACGAGAGACATAGGAGGAGAATTCATATTTTTGTGTGATTATCTACCAGTGTTGTTGAAAGTGAAAGCTCCACTATTTTATAGGGATTTATTAGAAGTGTGGGTAAATACGAAATATATGAGAAGTAATGTGAGTAATAGTTTGTATAGTGGTCATGTGGTTCTGTTAAGGAGATACAAAATATATTCTTAAGGCCAAGACAATGTACATTAAATAGCCGATTAAGAGAGTTTCAGTTTAAATTGGTGCATGCATGGTATTGTTTATACAAATCACCATCTTTTCAGGTTTGGTTTTGCTGCAAGTAACTTATGTTCTTTTTGTGAAGAAGAAGAAGAAGAAACATACAAACATTTATTTCACATTTGTGAGCATGTGAAATTAATATGGGAATTATGTGAAAAAAAAATGATAGAGGATGTTGATTTAAAAAAATTGTACTTGGGAAGAAATTCTGTTTGGGAGGAAGGAGGGTAATAGGGGAAAACACCAGTTGTTAAATCATATTTTAATTTTGGTTAAATATTTGATATTTAAAAGTATAGAATATGGAAAGCCGCCTACATACAATGAAATAAACAATAATATTTTAGAGGATAGATTTGAGGAAAAGAAATTAGCATCAACGAGGGGAACTTTAACCATTCATTTCAGTAAATGGGAAAATTTGAAAGTATAATATGGAAGGACCCGGAGCCAGATGACCACGGGGAAGGGAGAGGAAGGGTAGTTGGGAGGGGAGGAAGGGGGGGGGGAGGGGGTAATTAAAGGGAATATCGATTCCATTTGGGTGTATATCGATTTTATTTGGGTGTATAGATTGATAATGTGTTAAGTATTCTTTTTTTTTTTGTTATGAATGCACTGTCATGCTGAAAGTACAGCTCCACTCCGCATTTGATTTTAATGAAAGTAAGTAAGCAGTGTATGTTGTTGTTTTGTTTTTGTTTTTGTTTTTTTCCCGGTGCAACATATTTACGAATATACTGTTTCTGCTGAAAGTACAGCTTGGCTTGATTTCATTATAATTGTGTTTTGCTGAAGCGTGGATTTTGTAAGACATGTGATTTGATCTGTTATGAAATTGTATTGAATATGGAATCAATAAAAGATTATGGAAAAAAAAAACAGAAAAACAAATAACAGAGGCTCAAACAAAACATTCTCTACCATGTCCATATGGACACTCTATCGCTGAACTCCTAAAAAACAAAGTAACCAACAACGCAATTATAGCGAAATGATGCACGTATGCAAGGATACTCGATTCCTCCTCGTGTATCTGTTATCATGATACCGTATCTGCAGTGGCAACGTGCATCATTGCCGAGGATAAATTTCAGAAGAAAAAGAAAAGAGAAAAGAAAAGGCACATATAAAGACGTCATCATGCACGTGGGTGTAAAATTTTGCCGTTATATGCAGCTAGCTAGCATAGTATAGCAGTTGCGTTTGAGTAAAAGAGTGTGTGTAAGTGAGAGAGAATGTGTACGAAGGTGTGTCCATAAATCGCATTTTGACGTAATCGAAAGGATGAGTGAAAGTGAGGGTACTATCACGCCCACGGACTAATAAAACATAATTTTCCTTGCTTTCACTTATTATTATCTTGTTTTGTGTGTGTTTGTTTGTTTGTTTTAAGAGGCGGCCACTCATCAACTGTCCTTTTATCTCTTGAATATGAGAGTTCTTTGTCCATACCGTTTCTCCCTAAACGTCTGTACCGTACTAAGCGCATCTCGTTGAAAATGTCGGCTAATTCTTTCCCAAAATCATCTTGTGTCACTGCTAGACTTATCCACAGAATATGAGGAGTAACCAGCATTTTTTTTTTCGATCGAGAAATGGAACATTTTCCCTTTTGTTTCATTTTCATTTATTCATCTATCTTTTTTTCGCGGTGATTTTACACGTGCCATTTCCCATGCAGCTACCTGTAGCGTCAGCCACGAGGAATAACTTTAATCTTTCACCTGTTGCTTTGATAAGACTTGTCTTGCATATCAACTTAGCCTCATTTTATTCCGGGTATTGTTGCCAATTTCCGAGACACCTTAAGCCTTGTGGATAAAAACGTTCTATTGCCATGACATTGTAGGTCGTGTCATTTATCTTTCGATGAATGTTGAACGGATTCGACCAACATACTCCAGTTCATGCTTCTCAAAATGTTGGATCGATACTCAACATTGAATATCAGTGAGTATATATCATAAAAGTTCTGAAGATGTTTCAAGTTGTTGAGTTTACTTGATGGTTCCAACAGTCGGCACGTCCTGCAGTACCATGAGACCCTGACGAGAGTTTACAAGGATCATCAGAGAGCGATGTTGGAAGAGGAGGGGTGTGTGTGTGTGGGGGGGGGGGGGGGGGGGATGGAAGGGTGTACAGGTACACCAGAAAAAAAAACGATGCCTGGAAGTTTGCAATTACATTGAATTATATAAAGATGACGTCACCTATCAACAGCAACAACAACAACAACAACAACAACAACAAAAACCAAAGAAGACACCATCATCATCATCATCAGACCTGCACCAGCCGCAACCTCCTTAAAGATCATATGAAAACATTATATGATATGAGATCATGCATGCTTATACCTATTCGTCTATACAAAATGAAACGTTCGATAAACTGTCACATTCCTTATCAAGTTTCTTATCATTTGGAAAACTGCATTTCTGTGTACAATATTCGTACCAAATGAACATATAGAGATACATGAGCAGCGTACCTTTAACCTCGAGGAACTTTCTATCAGGAAGAGTCTATAAGATTTTAATAGTTGTATTTGGTTTGGTGGTGAAGGGAGTTTTGCAATATTATTGTAGTACACCGAACATTTCCCCCAATAAGTTTTATTTAGAGGCAAACGGTATCTTGTAATTGGTTGTTTGACTCGTCCTTACGTTCTGCAACTTAAATACAATTTGCAAACTCTTTATGACTATAGTCATAAAGAGTTTGCAAATTGTATTTAATGATAGGTTAATCACTCTCTCCGATTTCGTTTCATCTGTTTCTTTTCCGTTCATTTATCCATACATCATTCGAGCCTGGCCCTACCTCATTACCTCCCTCTTGGTTTTTCTATTATTTCACTTGTTGACTCATGCATTTACTAAAGAGTTTTACGTCGGAAACATATCGTCGCCGATATACGCAGTCATCAACGATAGACAGCGCGCTACGTCAGGAGTTCCTCCGGACACTCATATTGATATGAATTCGGGTCGTTTCAGTGTGTATCGATTGATGACAAAAAGAATATCTTACCTGTAATAGACAGAGAGATGTAAATGAAGGCGCTGTGTAACCACCAGACGGTCATCTTGTGGAGTGGTCCCAACATGTTGCTTTAGTATCACCTTTATTCCTCCGATTCTCGTCCTTTTTTCCCCCTCTTCTACGATCTCCTTTCCTTTAGAAACCCTCGACGTTCACACAAAATGGCCACCAAGACTCGTGGAGTCAGCCTCGTGTTGTGGAGGGTTTGACATGGAGCTTAATGGGGGTAGCAACTCCAGCAGGTATGATTTAGGTCACTCACGCAATTCAAACCAGTGTCGCCTGCTTGTACAACGTAGGTGCAGCAAGGAAAGGTGTCACAAGAATTCTCACATGAGATTAGGTATCCGATCCAGTTCTCGGCTCTGAGGCGGCTAAAACAAGCTGGATGCCACGAACCCAACACCAGGTCAATACACCGCAAGGCGTGCATTGATGTTACCAAAGCTCCTATGGTGACAGATACTCCCAAGGGTGGGGGAGGGGGGGGGGGGCTTCTCCACTCAGGGGGGTTTGTGTCGCTCTCCCCTTAACGCCAACCCTTTTCTGCTTTTCTCTCTTTTTTTTTTATGCAATGTGGGACGGGGAAGCAACGGAACGCGACGCCGCGACTACCGGGGACGCTGACGATGATTAACCGGCCACCTTCCACTTGATGCAAATTCCAGGCTCTATTTCTCCAGAGGAACTGTCATGTGCAGCTGAATTCTAGGGCAGCTGCCGGTATCCCACAATTTGTTCGCCAAGAAAAGTTGTTAATCCATGATCGAGCACATGTTGGGTCTGTCGATTCATAGAAGACATAGGGGTTTAGGGCAAACCTGCCCCCTTCCCGTCGCTGTCGGCTGCTACCGTATCCATGTTTTTTTCACGAGTGCGATCAAGCTTCTCGTACGCACGTCAATGCGTTGCATGTGAGATGCTCTCGCATCGTATGCATCATCGACAAGGCATGGAGATTGTTCGTGCTCAACACTGCGTATCGTCGAGTCTAAAGGGGGCGGCAGCACACTTCGCCTCGTCCGAACTCATCATCCACGTTTTTTGCTAAGCTGCCTTTTCAATGTTACCGGACAAAAGCTGTCCACTTCTGAGAGAGATCATGCAGAAACATTATCGATGGTGTTGGATTCGAGGAACACTAAACCACGGAACAACTTTCGCACCAAACTATGTTACATTAAAGATGGCTCATAATCTGATTACCGAAGGTACCATTTCTTAATTAGTTTCCGCTGCAATCGATCAAGCTGAAACACTCGACCCGGTGAAGGACGACATAGAGAAAATAATCTCTGATCCATAAATGACATGAGGTTAAAATGAGAGTAAAAGCGTTCGTGTCAAAGAGCTAATCGTTTCTCCTTATGGTTTGTATCTCTTTCAACAATTCTTATATTCCTCTCTTTCTTTCTTAATTCTACTTTTCCTTTTTTTGTGTTTATAATCTAACTTCTCAAAACATTCCGATCGACTCTTTCTGTGACAATAAGTCAATAATGTGAATAGATTATAAAGATTATTGGAAAATCGAGCAAAGAAAATGGGATTCCATCGGGATTATAAAGACATACTTTCGGACAGAAAATTAATGTGGCCACAGAGTTACTCCTTCTACGAATGCTAAAACTTTCATCGACGCATTCAGTCTTCTTGGATAAGATTTGATATAAATAATCATCATAAATGCCAGTAATAATCTGATTAGTAATTGTAGACAATTTTATATCATTATGACGATACTAATGTGATTTACTATTATTTACAGCTCTCTTTTACATTATGGCGATCATGGCCGCCTGATACGCAACCAATAAACAACGCTTCTGATGAGCTGAATATGTTCATAAATCAAGAGAAGTCTAAAGGATCATTATACACAGCCCGGGCTCTATCATCTTGTTGTTATTCGCATATAAATCATCGCAGTTCGTTGAAGGTCAAATGGACCATAAAATCGCAGGACATGAAACACTATTTATCGCTATTCGTCATGCATCATTCATCACACAGTTAAGAAACACATGATAACCGCACACGCATCGACAAACTGGACACAATGTGTCAGGAACACATTAAAGCACACGCATCAATGTTCGTATCGTTGTTTACTGTAATGTCAACCAGAGAGATGAATCTCTTTGATGTCAACACACATACAGCAACCAATCAAGCTTGATACAGCCGCTCTATGCACGTGGCAGTGATCACGCGTAAAGCAAATTGGGCCAGCACGCAAAATCCTGAATACATTTTGTTATGCACATTTACTCGCATAATCACACAAACATACTTTTCTTTCAATAGTATACGCAAATTCAGTTTCATTCAGAAAAACAATAAGGGCACTTATCCAGATTGGTAATACCCTACAAATGTAACAAAATTACATACTTTGGTCACATAAGCTACAATTTATGTTCTTTTTGCACTCCTATAGTCGTACAGAAAAAAGTGCAAAATTACTGGTCTATTGCAACCCTTAGTATTTCATGTATTCAGTTGGTAGCAATGACATGATGACATGTGCAGCAAACTTACTGAGAGAATGGGAGTATGTTAATGTTATATAGGATAAGGCACATATACACACACACACACACACACACACACACGCACACACACACACACACACACACACCACACACCACACACATACTGGTTTACACAAAATTAGGCAGCCAAAAAAAAAAAAAATGAGCTAACCTTGCCACCATCCTTCTACGATTAGTTGAAAACAGACAACCACTCCTGTAAAAAAAAAAAATCCTAATAATGCCGCTAGCGAAGGCTGATCCTTTCAGGCCAATCATCATTGTATTTCGTCTCCAGTCGTATAAGTAGGCCTATACGTAGTTTTGCTGTTGTTGTTGTTTTCTTTTTTTGCGTGTGTATTCCATGGCTAACCTGTTCACTCCTGTCATTTGACAACGTAAAATCTAATGCGGCAGAAGACCACCACGTACAGTCTGCTAATCTGCTAATGCGATTGTCATCGACTAGATGGAAGTTGTGGGAGCCTTTGGACCCTGCTAAGAGTCATCCTGCAACATGATATCAGATGAAACTTAACCCTTTGTGTACCTTGAGTGCTTATTGGAACAGAAAACCCCATAGCATTTGCACATACTGCCCGAAGTCCTTAGCACAAAAAGGGTTAATAGTGTATAACATGCAGGATTTTGCACTATACTTTGGCAAAATGCAGCGAGTTTTTATGTGTTTTTTTTTTCCCCTTGAAATGTGTTTTCCGGAAGCATGATCGTCAGCGTCTTGTCATGTCATAATGATAATGATAATGATAATGATAATGATAATGATAATGTATAACATTTATATAGCGCTTAATACTGATGTTTCTAAGCGCATGTCATCTTGACATGAATGTCACTAAACAGTATAAGATAAAAGTTTAAAACTTGACATACAAAATATGATAAACATGCTAAGTTCTTTGTGTATATTTCTATGTATATTTTGACAAAACTTTAATTTTGAACTACATTTAAACAAAATCTCCATTTCCAAGCCCCAGTGTTTTGCATGAGTTCCTCCTCTTACTCGCACATCTCTGTAAATATTTTGAATGTGATTTTATGAAATGAATTAGATTGAATTGAAATGATTGAAGTCCATTATATAAAGCTTTATTCAACCAAATGTTGAATATTTGTGACTTGCGTTCTACTGCCTGTCTGCTGGCCCTACAAAAACATGAAAATTAGGTTATTTCTTTATGCAAACAGCGTGATGCAGTGAAACATAATTCTTTGAAAGGCAAAAGAGTGACGGGACTTTGGTTTATAATATAACGAATATCTATATTTCCGGTATTGCTATTATAATATTCTGATTCTTTGTCTGTGGTCCAGTAATCTATCTTTCACATATCCAATGTCTCGAAACATAAAGAAAAGAATAGGAAAATAAACAAAACGAATTCACAAAGACTGTTAGTATAACGTAGTTTATTCGGTAACACTCTCAAAAGGTGAGTAGATTTCGTTGCGTGAATGCATCTCCTATAATAGAGTCTGTGGTCATTATACAAATCTTATAGGATGCATCTTTGGATGGATGGATCATGGAAAACTAGTGTGGCAACATGTAAAAAACTTTCCAAAATTCAGCTCTTAATTCTTTTCTTTTTCCCTGTGTGTCATTGCTTAATCAAGAATGATTAAAGCTTGAATCATCACGATCAGTATGCTGCACATAAGCACTAACACGTATTGAACGATGCTTACACCGGGGTATATCGTCATATATTATTATTCCTTGGGGTACGGCGTTGTGTTCGTAAGATGTACAATATACACATCGCTCTCCTGGCGGCCAAATCTTGGCAATCGGCGATGACTATATCCCAATGGCAATTCATCAATGTTATGATGACTTTAACGTAATTAAATGAATGATGATGATGATGATGATGATAATAATAATAATAATAATAATAATAACAATAATAATAATAATAATAATAATAATAATAATAATAATAATAATAATGACAATAATAATAATAATAATAATAATATAGTAATAATAATAATAATAATGACAATAATAATAATATAGTAATAATAATAACAATAGCACATAATAATGATAATAATAACAATAATGTTGAAAAGATTAATTTTTTTTTGATAATCACTCATTGATCTGTGCAAGAAGTTTTGGGTAATTTCAGAAAATTGATTATAAAGGCAAAAAGGTTTGTTACAGAGGTTTGAGGGAACACAGGAAGTGGACACACTTTTACTATAATAGCATTCATGTATTAAATGAAAGAAATTTACACTTCTATCTTTGATAGTGAACAGAATATAAATTCCTACTTACATTATGAGACCTGAGATTAAAATATGTATATATGAATTGGTTTCATATGTTTATATATCTTTTGTACATTATATTTAGTGGAACAAAATCTTGTGAATCAGGTCACAGCGCAAAACAACAATGTTCAACAACAAACACAATTTATTTTTTTATGAAAACAAGCAAATATGAAATATATAAAACATGAAGTAAGAAAATACCACAAAAGTCCGAGTCACATGACGGGGTGGTTTAATGAAAAGTCTGACTTTGTCTATATATATAGACACATGATTGTTCTCGAGAGGAAATTTAAGAACATCAGAATGAGAGAGAGAGAGAGAGAGAGAAGGGGGAATCAATGAATGATCCATCAAGTGCATTTCAGGAACAAGTCATAATCCTCAGATTAGATTGTCATCGGGTGGAAGGAGCACAGACGGGTTTTTCAAATAAAAACGTCGGAAAAGAGATATAAATGATGATATAACCCATTTGCATCTTTTTATTGAACCGAAAAGGTGTGTGTGTGTGTGTGTTATTATGTGTGTGTAATGATCGATCAAACAGGTGTATCAACATTAGGAACGGACGACAACTTATTAGATGGGATTTCGTTGGGAGGGAAAATAATTTTTTTTTAATGAAAATGTGGTAAAAGAAGTATGAATCATGACATACAATGTAAGCTTCTTTCAAGCTTACGAATGAAGAGAAAAGATGTGTGTCTGTGGGGGCCAGAGAGGACTCATGTAAAAAAAAAAACAAAAAAAAAAAAACCAGGAAGTTCTTTCGCTTCAACTAATAAAATGGGGCGAAAGAAATATATATAAATCTAAAAATATGGGGCCCGCAGACCCGTGGATTTCCACGGGTGCTGCTAGTATATATATATACATATATAGAGGGGCTCGCGCCCGGTGCGCCCCCTCTGGATCCGCCACTGAAAAGTTTAATATAACGGAGTTGATTGCCTTCAAAAAATGCTAGTACATGTTGTATGAACAGTTTTACTAATGACACCATAATATGCATTAGATTGCATGAAACTCCAGTCGGGGCTCGTGCACTAAAATAATTTACGGTTCAAAGTTTCAACAGACCGAGGCACTGGGCAACTTCCAAACTTGGTGGCGCTTCACGACTTAATATAAATCATCGTCCCATAGGGCTCACACCTGTAAATAGAATGAAATCTCCCAGACCCCTTCACTTGTAAATTCGTATACCAAAGATACCAAAATAAATGAAGAAAAAATTGATTAAAAATCAATAATGCAGTTTGGCAAAAAAACTGAATACCTGTAGATATTGAGTATGAATTCCTCTACAAACTACATTTTGGTTGGAAGATGAAAGATTTCTCATGGGATTTGAAGGGACTATTTGGTGAATGTACGGAAAATAGGTGATATTTTGAGTGAAAAGAACTCGTAATCTGGCTTTGCGGACCCTTGGACAGAGTTTGAGCAGATGAACCCGCCTGGGAATTTGATGGCTGAAACGATATATCTCACTTGTCCAGGTTACTGAAGATGAAACATCTTATTTCTCCCAGCTATTTTACAGATTTTTTATTTTATTTTTTTTTTCGTCTCTGTGGGGAACTATTTACCCGTGTGAGCCCTCTAGAGGGCGACTGATCACAAATCTGTGATTGCGATACACCAGCTGCTGTATTTAGACGTTCATTGTACATTTTGTACCAGTCAATTTAAGCTATTGTGAATGGGCCTACATTCGCAGTTCATTCTATTTTTCAATGTGTTCATCGTGAATCATCGCAAAAAAAAAAAAAAAAAAAACAGTTAGGCCTATATCGCGAATTCACAATTTGCTTTGAGTCCATTGTGGATTCGTATGTATTTCGTATGTGCTATCCGTCCCTTCGTAAGAACGTTGAACGATATAGATCTAGGCCTAATAGTACCGAATTGGCTCATAAACATTATGATATTGTCTGGGATATGCTTAGAACCTAGATATTGACAGTATATTTCATGATTACTAACCAGTATATGATTCACAACAATTATTTTCCTGCTTAAACCCACCCAAGCCGAAGAACATGCAAATTATGGTACATTGTATATGAATTATGATACAAACAAAGGCGCGTACATGAAATCATTTATCTGTTTAAAGAAGTTGACCTATAAAAACTAATGATAAATCATTACGCCCTTTCCTGTTTCAGATTTTTCATTTTGTGACAATACGAACGAGGAATAACTATGACCGATTGTTCAAGTTAAAGGCATATTATTTACCATTTGCAAATGAAACAAAAACCCAGCATAAGTGCTTTAGAATGGTTCTTGAATGTGAGTTAGGGATAGAAACAACTACTGCAAAAATTTGAATAGTTAAAATTGATGTTTAGTATGGTTAAATAACAAAATGTGAATAATAGTTATAATAAAATGTTTCCAGACTAAACCGTCTACTGTTATATTTTAAAATGAGAAAAATACAAATATCTCCTTTACATTTTAACCTTTATTGCGAAAATGTTATATGATAGGATGTTTTCTGGTACGACAGACCTACACATATGCAGTAAATGCCATATCTTGAAATCTTTTTAAATAACTGTTCCCAAAGGTAAACAGGACCTCAACATCTTTCCTGAGAAAAGCTTGTTTTGCATGTTGTGCAAAGCGATGGCTTACTGTGACCTCATTTTTTTCGTTCACTTGCCACTGAAAATGATTTCATGGTGAGATTTCATCTTGTTTTATCTGAACAAGGAAAGAATGTGTGTGATCGTTTAGCTAACATCATAGAATTAGTTTCATATCCTATTCGTTTCTGATAGACGTTTTATTTCTTAATTCTTTTAGTTCTGAAATGACAATGTCATCATAAATTGTTTAAGTGAGTGTATGAATTAATTTCAACAGCATACATTTATAATATCAAGACTTTGAGTTCTTTAAACCTTTGATATAGGCCAAGATATCAGGGGCGGATCCACGAATTCCATAAAGGGGAGCATACGTATTTACAAACTTAAAGGGGAGCGCACGCCCCGTTTTTTCTTTTTATTTCTTTTGTTTTAACGAAAAATGAAGAGGGGCGCGCGAGCGGTGCGCCCCTCTCTGGATCCGCGACTGAATATGAGCCTCGTTATGGGTGCATGATTATAACGAAATCTGGAGACTGACGAAAAGAAAAGAAGGACGAAAACCATCGTTGGCTGGGACAGCTAAAAATGAGGAAAGGGACTCCGAGGAAACAAGTAGGAGATGGAGACAAGAAAAGATGGAGAAGAATCAATGGAGGAGAGTATTAGGCCTACGAAGGAGAAGGAGAAGAAGACTAAGAAGAAGAAAGAGAAGAAGAAACACCATTACACGAGCTTCCAACAAATTCTAAAGTCCGCGTAAGTGAAAAAAAAAAATCGAATTTCATAGTTTCCTCTGATTATGTTTTCCCGAACAGTAACGGAACAACCAACTTTACAAATGTTCCTTTCTCTGAAAGCAGGCATTTCTTTTTGCCCTGCTACTGAAATAATTATATCGAGTCATGCTTTCTTAGGGAGCTAAATTAGGCCTAGATGCTCTTTCAATGTCGTCAAAAGATTCAGCCGCTTTTGTGAAATTCCTTCTCCGTCCAGGTGTGGATTCAGGAATTCCGTAAAAAAAAAAAAGGGGGGGGGGGTCTTTACAATATTTTTCTTTCGATTTCCTTTGTGTTCTGGCGTCTTAACACATTCTGGGATCAGACATCATATTTGTTGTGGAATTCCAGCATGCTGAGAGGGGCTCAATAGAGATGTGGAAAGAAAAACAAATGTTGAGAACTGATTTGTTTGTTTGTTTGTTTGTTTGTTATTGAACAGGTTGCCCTATTTTTAGAAGTTTTATTGCAGTGAATTGCTAAATCATTGACTTGAAATACAAACAAAGTAACAGAAGACACTTTGAATTTAATTCGCCAGAGATAATATCAATTATTATATAACATTATTTTTTTTTTCGTATTTTGGGACGTGTGTGTATGCACACACTTACTTGTGGCAGAGTTCCTAGTTGATGACATCACATCTCAACTACACTGTAGTTTGTGAACTGTATGCGGTTGCAACCATCGATGAAAGCGTGTTATGGAATTCTGAAAACTTGCTGAACATTCGACGTAAAGGGAACGTTGCGCGAAGAGAAACGCTAACCCAACCAACTTGTTCGTGCCAAAGAGCGCACCAACAGACGACGACTGACTGCTGCCAAATCTTTTGTCCCGTCTCCGTTCAACTTGTACAAGATTCGGACGGACAGAAACCGCAACAAGCTAGAATGGTATGACGCAATATGCGCATGCGTTGTAACTCCTTTCAGTGACATGCGCACTAATTCTCTCCGGTAGCCTTACTCTCGGTCGTCCATGCAAAAAGATAACGCCATCATTTCGATCTGACTCCTATGAGTGTACTTATTTTAAATTGACTCTATATTAATGAGTAAGAATAGACCAAAACAACCATAAATCTTATCACAATGACTAGGAAAACTGCAGAATCCTTTCACAAGCTCACCAGAAGAGTTACACTTGTTTCAAATACAGAGCTGCACTCAAATGATATCAACTCAGCACCCTATTGGTTTGTATTACAAAGCAATATCAGTAAAAATAATGTTTTGACCCATGCTCTATAGCAACTAAAACTCTTTCCTCACAAAAGTGATTAGGTCTATTATATTGCAAAAAGTAACAAAAAGTAACAAAGCGATTTAAATGTTCCTTCTTATTTTAAAAGGGATGATTATAACAACTACGAAAATAAAAATTCGCTGTAACTTCGTATTCTTTTTTTTTTTTTGGTCATCTCTTCTATATCATTCTACTTGATTTAAGTTGGTTTGTCAAAATCTGTTAACATGGCGAGGGATTGATTTTAGCCCTTTGTTGTGGGGCTTTTTAAAAGTTGAAATTTGGTTCATAATGACCATGTCATTTACTCAGGTTAAGGAGGAATATTCATATAATTATACAGTTCTTGATCAGTCACGGCACTGCAAAATATTTTTGAAAATTACAGTCACAATAATACTCAGCTTGCCTGCTATGAGTCTCATAGGCCTACTTCAGTGAGTTTGTCTGCCTATTCCATCGCCCAAAACTTAGAGCAGTTTTTCAAAATTGCATTAAATTCTGCCCAGGCTGTAACAATACTGCACTGATGATATGAGCATTATTTCTTTGTTATAAGATGGAAATTACTGCAGCAAAACTGAGTATACATTTTCACGATTAACAGTTTCGAACAGAATCACAATCATGTCATGGTGGCTTCCATCGTTCTCTTTTTCGGTTTCTGCTTGATTTTGAGAGTACATTGATGAAAAAGGAAACGTATTTGAATATTGATCAGCTGAATAAAAAAAAAAATATTCTTCCCTTATGTTTTGTTGCTCTTTTTTTTTTTGTGCTGTTCGTCAAAATAAAAACTTTCATCTTTATGTGTTGAAACAGCCTGTTCTTCCGCGTAACGACTTCCCTATTGTTAGCGTTGCCTTGAGGGAAGACTATATTAGACGAGCGGTGAATGGGCAAGTCTCACGTGTAGAGCTGAATTTGCGCGCGACATTGCATTACATAGTACAGAATTCCCTAAGTCGGGCGTTTATTCAGGTAAGTCAATTCAAGCACTAAGTAATCATAATTATCTGAGATTGTATGATAAAAGAGTTGAGATTGTTATATGGAACCTCCTCTCTGAATGTTATTTATTGTGGTAAGAGTAATAAGCTACATTGGAGTAATATTGTCTTCCCTGTTGCAATGTCTTTTGACCTTTTGTTGACTGATGATGGGTGCCGCAACTGAGCAGTGTGTGTGCTGTACTGGTCAATGCAAGTCGCACAATGTGCTCGTGGTGCATGCTCCCTAAATGTGCATGAATGCATGATTCCATGAACTGCGACTTGAGTGATTGCAAGCAGCAATACTGACCACATGCGGGTTGGAAAACGTGCTCGGTATAACATCAACTCTAGTTGATATGGCACGATGATAACTACAAAACCAATCAAGTCAAACTAGCTATGTCGTGTCACCATCATAAGCATCAGGATTCTCTTTATTCTACGCTGAGTAACAGCGCATCAACTTTTGCCACCTTTTACTGTTGACATGACAATGGTAAATTACTTGTAACTGTGTTAGCTAAAGTAAGAAAGGAAAAAGCAAAATCTAATTCTGATTTACATGGATTACACTAAAGACAGTGAAGTGTAGTGCAAGAACATGTGAAGAAGTAAGATGGCCAGAATTTGCCAGAAGAGCAATCGATCAGCTCAGCATGGTTTTTAACTTGACTGAAAGATCGGTCTGTCATGTTAGTCACTTGGTGTAGTGTATCTCTGGTTGTCGGGGATAATTGTGTTATGTGGAGACTGCGTCTGGCTTCACGGAATTATATTTATAGCATTTGTTCAATTCATTCAGACTATTTACCCGGTATATGTCATTGCCAGATATGGAATTGATATGTGAAATACAGCTCTGTATTTGTCCAATTTATACAGATTGCAGTTTGCAGGGTAAAATGGCACTTGTGTCAAGGACATTCCAATATTTACAATAAAGTTGGCTTTGACTTTCATTCTGTTAATGTTGTACATATTGTTGATCATAACCCCCCCCCCCCCACACACACACACACAAATACCATGGCAAAGGCCATTTTGTTGTCTGCTGTCTCTAGTATAGTAGTAGCTGTTCCCCAGATTTGAGTCAACTAGAATGAAATACAATTGCCTAATACTATGTATTTCGGGGAAATGGTGTGTTGTGAAAAGCTCTCTTAGGCATGCCGCAGATTGCTTGGACTATGGAGCTTGACAAGCAAAATGTTAGGTGTGGGTCATTGTTGGTAACATTGTCCAAAAGAAGAATATGAAACAAAAAAAAAAAAAAGGAAAGAAAGAAGATGAAAAGACCTGCATTCCAAGAACTAAAAAAAAAAAAAAAATTGAATTGATGCCATGCAGAGAATAAATAAATCAAATCAAATCAAATCTAGGTCCCCTACCAATTTCCCATGATTCTGCTGAGTGTTCTTTGCCAACTTGATCTTTTCCTGTCGAGACAAGATAAAAGCCAACCGTGATTTGATGTTGGATTTTTTTTTAAATGTTTTTCCTATTGAGAACACGATACATGCTGCACACAAGTATCTCCCAGTTTATTCAGTGGAACCTTCCTAACATTGATGTGTAAATGTTGGCCTGCGCTCAGAGCATGACATTTGCTCTCACGGGAAATATGATGTGGCTGAAGGAGTTTAGTTATCAAAAGTACTTGACGAAATAAGTGATCAGTCACAACTTCTGGCCTGACACAAGTGAATTCGGTCACTTGCTTGTATCTCAATATTGGTGCAAGTACTTGGATACTTATAATGCTCCCCATCATTTCCTTATTGTCTGTAACAGTGGAAGTTTTTAAAAGTAGCCCTGTTACGTAACCAGTTTTTACGTTGTTCATAATCAGCTCATGTAGTGTTTTCCTTCTCATCCCTTCTGTTTTCCAGATTTCATTTTCTCAGCACCGTAAAAAACAGAAACAATGGCAGCGCCTGCTCAGCCGATGGCTGTATTCAAGGTGAGTGCAGAAGATTGTTGTCTTATTTCATTCTGAAAGCAATCACACAAACTCAAGAGTGCACATGACATGTCTTCAGGCGATGTGGTGGTGGTGGTGGGGGGGGGGGGGCTTTAAGTCAAGAGATTTCCAATGAGGGAAACTAAATTCAGGTCTTCATATGCCTCCAAAGAATCCAATGCAATTTTGAGATAAGCAAGGCCGAGTTGCCCTTCCACCTTACAATCAATGAGAATTTACTTGCTTGCGGTGTGTGGTTCAAGACACTCTTTCTCAATGGCCAGTGCCACTGGGATGGATGGCCGTGTTTGAATGTAGTTTATGCTCCACTGTAGTGTCTATAGACTCTGGCTTTGGCTTTCAATTTCTGTAAGGACATTCAACCTCCCCCAAGAATGCATTCTAGTCAGAAGCTCTGCCCAAGTTCCCCTTACCCCTCCCCCCCCCAACCTGAATCAGCAATCACCTTTTCAGTAAAATGGCAATTTGCAAGAAAAAGATTTCCATCTGTTTCCAAGTGTTTACTTTATTATTATTTTTATTATTATTATTATTATTATCATTATTATTATTATACAATATTATTATTATTATTATTATTATTATTATTGATAATATTATTATCATTATTATTATTATTATTATTATTATTATTATTATTATTATTATTATTATTATTATCACCATTATCATTATTATTATTATTATTATTATTATTAATCTTATTTTATTTCTGTATTTACAATATCTGTAAATGTTAGGTCCTGTTTCATCCTTCAGCTTTAATGATTGCCAGTCATGGTGTTGGCTGTCTTTTTGGTACTTATGTGTGCATTTTCATAAGGTTAAAGGTCTATTATTGGTTAGATCATCCAGCATACATTTCCCACTAGCTTTAGCATGTGCCATTGTTCAGTGTCAGTAAACTCCAAAGAAAAAGATATATTTTGTAACCATTTTGTGATTCCACTTTAACAGCTCGTTCTTGTTGGTGATGGAGGTACAGGAAAGACCACATTTGTCAAACGTCATCTCACAGGAGAGTTTGAAAAGAAATACATTGGTGAGTGACATAGTCGTTTTGACAATTCTGTGTGAAGAAGCACTTAGTTCTCACATAGATTTTTGACTCACTTGAGCTAGTGACATTAGTTCGAGGTCCTATGTGTGTTTAGCTTCCACAAAACTCAATGCTCAATATGTCATCTTCCATGCTTGAATTTTTCAGTTTGCAGGAATCATAACAGACTTGTTGGTCTGTTTTTGTTTTGTTTTGTTTTTCCTGATGGAAAATTGTCAATATGAATTCAAACTCACTTTTCGTCGCTAGTTTCCCCTTTTTTACCCCATCTTACATGTAACGGTATCCACCATATAGTATATGGATATGTTATTTGGTAAATTGGAACCTGTAAGGCAGTTTTTAGAGTGGTCAAAATCATGAATAAGAACTGCAGTAACAAAATGAGAGGAAAGGTGCTCTCCCTTTGTTGAAGAAAAGTTTGTGATTTCAAGCCTTGCAGACGATTTACAGCACATCTGTTTCAAGGAAGCAAATCGTTGCAAGTTTGTTAATTTTGAAAATATTGGTCCACGTGCAAAAAAAAGCAACAAAAAAATAACCCACCATGTAACAAAGATACAATCAAAGGAGAAATTTAAAACCCACTATTTCTGGAGTTTTTCCTTTTGATTAATTTCATTATGAATAAAAGATGTTCTTTTTTTACTCTGCAGCAACCCTTGGTGTTGAGGTGCATCCCTTGGTGTTCTACACAAATAGGGGACCAATCAGGTTCAATGTATGGGACACAGCAGGTCAGGAGAAATTCGGAGGTCTGAGGGACGGCTATTACATCCAGGGTAGGCATGGACTATCGCCTATTTGTGCGAATGAGGAGGTCACAGACATTTTTGCGAGAAGTCATTTTTGCAATTAAAAATCGAGACTATCACAAGTGCACTAATGCCTCTCTGGGTACCAATATTTTGTGTGTTGTTAAATTTGCAGCTCAATAATGATTAACAAAATTTGTGAAGATTAAATCCTGGCAAAAATAACAACTCCTATAGTATATATGTTGGCTCTCCTTTAACCAATTTGTAATACTATATGTTGTGGCTGATGTTGTATGATAAAAGCTGACTATAAGAAACACCAAGTTGATAAAATATTAATATCCAGATTAAACGTTTTATTACTTGATGGTAGTGTCCTTATGCATTTCGCACAGTTTTCTGAAGAAGGTCTAAATGTGTGCTTTGTGAAAGAGGTGAGCCATTTCTGAGTCTGAAATTTTGTCACGTGTCCGTCTGTCTGTATAGCAACACAGATCTGGAAAATATGTTACTTAATTAGTAGCAGTATTGATAGTGCAGAAGGGGACAGAGGGATTTTATTGTCTCGCCCACCGGAGGTGAAGGCGAGACTAAGGGATCCAAATGGCGTCCGTCCGTCGTCCGTCCGTCGTCCGTCCGTCGTCCGTCCGTCGTCCGTCCGTCGTCCGTCGTCCGTCACAAATGTTAAAGTTTACCTGCAAGACTCTCTTATGATGCATAACTTGGCAACTGTTATAGCAATGGCAGCCACACTTGGGTGATAGAAGCACTAGGGGTATCTTCATGTTATGGTGTTGTCAGAGGTCATGTGATGAGGTCAAAGGTCATATATTAAAGGGTATGTGCAAGACCCTCTTTTCTATGTTAAAGTTTACCTGCAAGACTCTCTTTTGACAAGTAACTTCACATAAGTTGCTTGGATTACAACCTAACTTGGGTCATAGATGCACTGGGGGTACCTTCATGTTATGGTGCCGTTGGAGGTCACAGGAAAAGGTCAAAGGTCATTTTGAGGTCATACGTTAAAGTTTACTTGCAAGACCCTCTTATCACATGTAACTCGACACATGTTGCTACAATGGCAATCAAACTTGGGTGATGGATGCACTGGGGGAACCTTCATGTTATGTTGCCGTAAGAGGTCACATGATAAGGTCAAAGGTCATATGAGGTCATACGTTAAAGTTTACTTGCAAGACTCTCTTATCACACGTAACTCAGCACATGTTGCTACAATGACAATCAAACTTGGGTGATGGTAGATGTCTCTTGGGAAGTTGAAGGTTACCACAAGGTCAAAGGTTACAGACAGGGGTCAACGAACTTTTAGGGCCCAATGTTAAGTTTTTAGGGCGCATTTCGTTTATGGCTCATAACTTTTGATCCCTTTGTCCGTTTGTGACCAAACTTGGATGGAACATGTCCCTTGGGGAGGTGAAGGTCGTCACAAGGTCAAAGGTCACAGACAGGGGTCAACAAACTTTTAGGGCCCAATGTTATGTTTTTAGGGCGCGTTTTGATTGTGGCTCATAACTTTTGATCCCTATGTCCGTTTGTGACCAAACTTGGACGGTAGATGTCCCTTGGGGAGTTAAAGGTCATCACAAAGTCAAAGGTCACAGAAAGGGGTCAACAAATTTTTAGGGCCCAATGTTAAGTTTTTATGGCGCGTTTCGATTATGGCTCATTACTTTTGATCCCTTTGTCCGTTTGTGACCAAACTTGGATGGTAAATGTCCCTTAGGGTATTGAAGGTCACCACAAGGTCAAAGGTCATAAGCAGGTCAATTAACTTCTGGGAGTTATAAAAAATATTAATTCCTTGTACGCGAATGGGCGAGACACAATTTGGCGATTGCCTTGTTTTTTACGCTTTGTTCTTGGGTTAAAGTGTGCAACTAATGTGACAATCAACCTCAGACGTCATTTTGTATCTGTGGTATTCTATGATTAGAGTTTAGTTATAGGGCACATGTATGTAAAAGCTAGCCATTACAATGTCTCAAAGGCTTTTTGCCCTCTTCTGTAAAATAGAGTATGGAGTAAAATAAGAGTTTTTATGACAGACATAAAACAGGTTTATCAGATGAGGATTACAGATAGTATATTGGTAGTCACAGTGGCTTGAAGGTAATTTAATACAGTGCACTCCCGTTTAATCGAACACGGTTATATCGAAGTAAAAATTCAGGCCGCAACATTATCTGCTCTATGTTTTTTAGTGTTTGTTTGTTCGGTTATAAGGGAATTTCAGTATACCGAAAGAAAACTGCCAGTCCCGAGGACTTCGCTATAACGGGAGTCCACTGTAATAAATCCTATAGGATGTATGATTGATGAATATTATGATGGCTAGAAGCCTTATTGGTAGAAGCATTTGCAAAAATGTGGTGGTTATACGCACAACTGATGTTCTTAAAAAGATGACCTATGTATTTCTTTCCAGGCCAGTGTGCCATCATCATGTTCGACGTCACATCGAGAGTCACATACAAGAACGTGCCCAACTGGCACCGCGACCTGGTGCGAGTGTGCGAAAACATCCCCATCGTCCTCTGTGGCAACAAGGTGGACATCAAAGACAGGAAGGTCAAGGCCAAGACCATCACCTTCCACAGGAAAAAGAACCTCCAGGTATCAAAGAGATCAGCTCATTATGGTTGTCTGTCTGTCTGTCTGTCTGTATGTCTGTCTGTATCTCTGTCTCTGTCTCTCTCTCCTGTCTTGGTCCTGGCTTGCTGCTATATCTTTCAGAAATGCAGGAACAGCAAAAAAGGGACATTTGTGAAATTTGTTTACTTCATAGATGTGAACTTGAGAAAGCAGGATTCCCTCTTGATAAATTACTAGTTGTAATTTGTTTCAAAATGTAGTTTGCTGTTGTCACTTGGTACCAATGAGAGATCCTTGTTAGAGTATTTTCACAAGTATTGGTACTCTCACCTGCCAAAATACATGTAGGCTGGTTAGTACTTTATTACTCTGCTGGGTGGCTTGGTCATTACTCTCACCTGCCAAAATACATGTAGGCTGGTTAGTACTTTATTACTCTGCTGGGTGGCTTGGTCATTAGAGTTTAGTCTTCAAAACTGTTTCACAGAATAAACTTGATAAATGATATGGAATGTATAATTTTTCCTGCAGCACATTTTGATACACTTATCCAAATGCCCCACATTAAGCTTTTAGCTGATGAAAGCAGAAACAAAATAATGAATGCTTTCTCAAAAAGTGAATTGAATTCCATACTGTAGTTTTGATAAAATTCTGACTTTTATAATAGTGGTCCAGAGAGGGTACAGTTTCATGCAGTCATTGCCTCTCTGAAAGCAAGCATATTCCCTCTGACGGTAACCTCATTGCCATCAGAGTTGAACCAGCTTGCAAGAGAATCCAACCTTTGGTCTGCCAGTGTGGTGTTACTCTTCTTGTGGGACAACATCTTCACAGATTGAAGGAACAATTTTCCGTGGTGAAACGGTTCAGTCGTACAGGGGAATCCCGTTATAACGAGGTCGTATCTGTACACTTGACATAACTCATAAATTTCCCCTCTGAACATGTTCTGCTTTGATAGGGTTACACACATAGTATGATATGATATTGATGGACGGGAAAGCAGAAAATGTCATGGTACTTGTAAAGCGCTGAAGGTATTCTAGCAAAAACAGAACAAACAAAAAACAAATCTTTTTTCTCTGATGTTGACTGTTTTAGATTGAAATATGTCATAGATGGTACATGCCTTTCTCTTATTTATTATGTGCTACCTGTATAATATCAACTAGAATTTGTTTCTGTAGAGTTTGTGTGTTGATGAGCGTGGATTTATGGCTGTTTAGGTGCAGATGTCTCATCTGACAATAGATGTAGATTAACCAATCCTACCAATCCCTTTATCTATCACAATAGCTTGTGTGCTTGACTGTTCTGTTTCACTCTTGTGGGTTTGTGCATTGTGCAACCAGCAGGCTCCTCAGTGAGAAGAAACATAATACCAATAAAAGGTGAATTGTGGCGAAGGCATATGCATATACAGTACATAGGATCGATCAGATGTAGACCTTTACTCATGTCGTATTGATCTTGCTTCTATGTTACGGTATAGGAAATGTATTTATGCCAGTGCAATTCACACCCCACACGCACACAAGATCGAAGAAAGTATCACATGTAACCAATGTCTCCTTAATACCTGTTCTCTCTTGGCAGTATTACGACATCAGCGCCAAGAGCAACTACAACTTTGAGAAGCCGTTCCTGTGGCTGGCCCGTAAGCTGTGTGGAGAGGCGGAGCTGCAGTTTGTGGAGATGCCTGCACTCCAGCCCCCAGAAATCACCATGGACCCCACATTGGCATCGCAATATGAGGCAGACCTTCAAGTAAGTTTGGGGGCACTCTCTAAAAGGGGTTTCAAGGAACACTGAGATTGATCATCAGGCCTGGCTTTTGCATTACACCTGACTTAAGATGGTTATAAATTTTGTGGAGGAAATGAAATTCATGGTTTATTTGTCCATGTTAGTTTTCATTAGAAAGTTGAACCAAGGCTCTTAAGCATGTCATGTTATTCAAGATATTTTGCTAGAGGAATATAGTACAGTGGACTCCCATTTAACAAAGTCCTTAGGAGTGGCATTCTTCTTTTGCTATATCGAAATTTTGTTATAACCGAATGAATGAACAATAAAAAAAAAAAAATGAAAAAAAAACCTTCCTTGTAACCGACATTTCGTTATAACCATGTTCATTATAATGGGAGGGCAGTGTAATTTGTTTATCCAATCACCTGTATCTGCTAAATGTCAAAACATGGGAGATTCTAATTTGCATGCAGTGTCAAGTGCTATGTTAGGTAAGCATCAGGCCATCTTTTCTAGTCATCAGAAAGAACTAATGAAAAATGAACTAATGAAAATCTAAACATGTTAATAGACTTGATTACTGTTAAATTAACCTCTCTTTTCTTTATGTTTTGCTCCCTGCAGGAAGCCCAGAATACTGCATTACCTGATGATGACGAGGAGATATAATTCCTAGCCAGGATAAAAACATGTAATTACCATGGTAACAGTTGTGTGTCAATTATGTAATCATCTGGATTCCTTGTCACAGTCTGGGCTCTGTTTTATGCTGGCAACCCATTCCACTAATTCATCAGAAATAAAGGCAAAGAGAGAAAGATAAGAGATAATAATAGAATGGGAAATCTTTTCGTAGGAGTCAGCGGGAGTTCCAGATGATTACACGCAAAGGAGTGGAATCTACTGAGGCATGGTATTTATAGCTCTGTTTGTTTCCGCTTTTATTTATGTGCTCACAATATGTGACATTTTCTACTCCACTGACATTTTTCGAGAATGATTTCGGCCATAGCTCGTAGAGTACTTCCCTGTTATCCCTTCCTTGGATTAGTAATGAGAAATTAGTCGCGCAAGAGACGTCTTCAGTGACGAATAGTGTGAAGATGCATGTCGTGTTAGGTGACGGGACACATTACCTCAAAGAGAGAGAATTTTAATACATGTATTTGCTTTGTAGATAGTTTGGTTCAAAGGAATGGTGTTATTCCATCATGAGGGGTAGCATTAACTGCCTTCTGTAAAGCAAAGATGATAAAACGACCCAACCTTCCCAAGGTTGTATGTACATTGTAATTATATTTCTCTGTGAAGTAAAAGCAAGACTTGAAGTTTTGTATCAATGTGGTGTGAACATTTTTGATATTTTGGTCATAAGGATGTTTTATTCATTGTCACAAATGAAAAAGCAAATGATAATAACTATGGCTGCACATTCATAGTGTGTTTCCGTTTTGAGAATTGAAATGTGAAGTAAATTACAGGTGCACTTCAGATACCTTCTGATCAGTGTAGAGGAAACGTGTGCCCATGGCCAAGCTTTAAAAATGAAGCATTGTATCATAGCTGTATATGAAATGATATTCACCTTTTAATGAATCAAATTTCTTTCATTTGCTTTGATAACTGACCAGATGTATGTGTGTTCCATAAGCTAATTCATGAAGTTTTGACATTATTGTCTGATACTGTCAGCCAGCTGCAAGCTAAAGGGACATCAAATTTATACCGATATGTTGCGACAATTTGTTTGTTCCGTTTTTCCTCTTTTTTTTTTCTCACCTGTACAGTGCAGGCTTGGCATGTCCACATGGTGGACAATTATTTGTAGTGTTGTAACTTGACAGATCCCATTCTAGGCTAATACTGTATCACAAGGAGATCTTGGCTGTATAGAACATGAGTAGAATCACTCCCTGGTCTGGTTCAGACTTTGGCTGTACAAATGCCACAGAAGCCATTCAGTGTGTTGGATAAACATGAAAGTGATTCAGTGCACAGGAGCTCTGTTGAACAAACAGACATTTGCACAAACAGCTATCACATGTTATGCCCTAAAGTAGTGAAGGTCGGTTCTCCGTCATGACACACTTGTCTTTTGGTCTTTTGGAAAAAACAAAACAAAACAAACAGCCTTTGTAGTACCTGTTCTCACATGCTAACTACGATAAACTCATAATGAACGTTCAAACGTAACATACACTGTACTTTGGGTTTGTGGGTTAAATTTCGATAAAGGTTGTACCTCTTTTGGATGATGTATTTTATTGTTTGTTGGAAGGTGTGTGGGGGGAGGGGGGCATTCTCGGGAAGGCAAACCCAACCATGACATGGATATGCTAATGAACAAACTGAGGTACAGCACCTAGATATAAGTGTTTCATGTGGTGATTCCATTGGAAGATGAGTGCCTAGCCTACAGAAGGCAGAGAGCTAGTAGTTCTGAAAGCTTGCTGTTCATTCATACACTTAGAGCCAGAGAGCCGAGTGTCAACCCTTATTAAATGTGCATGTACATCTGTGTGCAAGATGGGGGTATGACTCAAATACTCATCCTACCGGTGTCCGATTTAATGCATGATTTCATTATCATGTACAGTTCACAAGTTTCATGTATATGCAATTAGTCTGAATTATGAGTGTTCAAGAATTCTCGAGGCTAGTATTTTTGCACACATACGACTTTATGTTGTTGATGTAAATTACATTCTTATATTTTTGTTGTCACTGATTATATTCCATATCTTATATGCATGTGAAACTTGACTTACAGGAGCAGAATTAATGGTTGAAGCAGTCTTTCTGCTGAACGGATTGCATCATTGTCATGCACCAGAACATAGTTTGCGTGTTCATTTTGCTTTCCCCTTCATCTCTGTATTGAAAAATCCTAGTTCAATTAGACTTCATTAAATTCTACAGACATACATGTGTGTACAGGTATGGGACTTCTCCAAGCAAGCAACAGAAACACTAAGCACAACCCAGAGATGTATGTAGGATGCTTTTTCCTTTTTTTCTCCATGTGTACTTGTCCCTTAACATGAAAATTAAACAGAATGTATGTTTGAATTTGCAGATATGTATGTGTTCCCTGTGTTTCTTTTCTTTCAAGTGAACAACATACACTCAACCTTGCTTAAGTTGACCTCGCATAAGTTGAATAATCGCCCAAGTCAAAAATCTTTTCCAAGTCCTCTTCTTTTTACATTCTATTGATTTTAATCCCTCATAAATTGAATTTTCTCTTAGTCAAAGCTACCTGATACTGTATTTCTTCAGTCCAAATACACACTAGATTCAACTTAGGCGAGGTTGACTGTACATTGTACACATGTACCAAGTTACAATGAAGTTGAGTTTGGTGATTTTACAGAATACATGTATATCTGGACAAGGAAAAACACTGCACATACAGTGTAATGTGGAAAGGAAAGATACATTGTAGCTTGGAAATCATCCAGCAAGTGCTCATTCAATTTGTAGCATTCTTTTTCTTCGGAACCCCTAGGAGCTGGAGATGGCACTTTGTACTGTACTTCAATATCAGTATGTTAAATGTTTGGTATCTTGTACATTTACATGTACAGTATTACACACTCCCAAGAACCAAGGAATTCACTTTAATACATGAACAGGTACTAGGTGTTACAAAAAACATTTCCCACTTTTGATCCTTAATATTTCACAAACTACATGTATACACTGTATATCAGATAACACTGACATTGATATGAGCAATAGCTGAATAGTGAACAATTTTGTTGAAGGCAATTTCAAAATGACAGCATGATTCAGTTTCATTAAATTAAATGTTAATTTTTCAGTTGGGTTTCAGATTTTTCTCTATTTTCAACCCTCGGTACAAAACTTTAACTTTGCACAGAAGTCAATTGGTGTGTATGGGAGTGTGTAGTTGACACCCAGACAATGGTCCTGGACAATGACCAAGATTCAGAATGCTCCATTATTTATTTATTTATGTATTTATTTGTTTGTTTTGTTTCAGTAGGGTAGCTCTGTCAGTGGCTAAACACTGCTATTCTCAGAGGCCCTACACATACTAAAACATACATCGCGAAATACATACATTGTAGACACATTAAAAGAAAAATAACGTAATACAATTGTACATGTATACAATTTATTCATGAGAAATTCCACTATCACAGCTAGTCTTTATTCATTCTGAAATGTGGTGTAAGCAAGCACTTGGAAACATGTGCTTACTTTTTTTATGTGCATGCATTTCACCCTTTGCTAGGAATTCAGACTAGCTTTGCCCAGACAATCCATCATAAATAATTAATAAAGCATTCATGTGCCTTGGAGCAGAGCTCTGAACAGGTGGTATCCAGGTCCATTGTTCATGGTCATTGTAAGTACACACTCACATACACATTAGTTCCTGTGTAAAGTTCAGATTTTGTACAGAGGGTAAAACTTTGACCAAAATCTGGAACCTAACTTTGAAATTAATCATGGATTTCATGAAACTGATCTAGGTTTTCATATACAAATCACCTCCAACTAAATTGTACACTATTCAGCTACACTGTATTACTCATATCGATGACATTTTTTTTCTTCTGATATATAGCTTTTGAGCTATCGAGCATCAAAAGTGGGAAATGTTTTTAGTATTAACACCTAGTACAACATTTTGATATACACGTGTATACAGTATCAAGATGTGACAATCATTAAAGGACAAGTCCACCTTCATATACATGTGGATTGAGTGCATACAGCAATATTGGTAGAACACATCAGTGAGAGTTTGAGGAAAATTGGACAATCCGTTGAAAGGTTATGAATTTTTGAAGTGTCTGCTCAGTCACTGCTGGATGAGAAGACTACTACAGCTGATGATGTCACATGCGTACAACAGTATAAGGAAAATATAAAGAGAATTTCACAAAATCTTCCTTTGAAAGTGGCTGGTGATTATGCAATGAGACACGAGTTGATTGTCTTCGTATCTGTTTGGCACATGCTTCAAATATTTTTGAGCGGCGGCTTCAAACATCTAGCAAAGGAAATAAGACGGTTGTGACTCCATTCTCTAGAACCTCCTTGCTATAACTGCAAAAATAAAATCTTGTCATTAAACTGGTAACTTTGTACATGTACATGTACAATGTACATGTATGTGCATTTTGAGAAGTAGAAGGAATTCAGCATGAGACAGAAAATAGCACATACATGTACTTGTAAACAGTTTTTGCCAATTTGAGACAGAAACATGTACATGTACTTAGTTTTAAAATATGATGCTCTTTCATGAATCTGGTCATAAATTTCTCCTAATTATTCTGCAGTGAATAAAAAATAATGCTATGTCACCAAAGGCCTTGATGAAAGAAATTTTCATTCACGGTAGGAAATATGAGTGAAGTAGCAATGAATACAGTTGAATCTCTCGTATCCGGACAAGTCGGGACCGGGGCTCATCCGGATAAGGGATTTGGCCGGATACGGGAGACTCAATGCTTTATACATGTACATATACATACACATGTACTGATGTAGCCCATTGTAGTACCACATGTAGTAATGTTTCAAGTTTCAAGTTTCAAGTTTATTCAAAGTTTACACTCAGTAACAGACCCCAAAATAGAGGTGTATGTTAATGTTGGAAGTAATATGTAATTCATGTGTGTTTGTGTAGGAGTTCTCAAGGAGTTGGGAATCCCCCTTTCCTTCCGTAGTTATTTAAAAAAAAAAAAAATCACGGCGAGATTGCGTCCGTATAATAGAGAGATCCGGATAAAGGGAGGCCGGATAAGAGAGGTTCAACTGTAATATCAAGCAGCCAACACAGAAATGGCATGTTTTTTGGAATCTGGCAAGTCATAAGAAGGTCCACAAATTGATTCTTTATACCAAATCTATTTGTGGTAACAGTTCTGTCGTCATTCCTTAATAGGTGAAATGTGCTCATGGTAATTCTCACTGGATTTCCCTGCACATGTACATGTATCACACAGTGGAAACTTGATACAAAGAGATCTGATATCACATACAAAATACCTCTGATGTAGCAAACTAATTTCTCCAGTCCCAATCATTTCCTTTGTTTTGTATTGTTTATTGACTATTGATACATAAGAAAGTATCTGATATAAAGAACAAATTGTCTTGGTCCCAAGTACAATGTACACTGTATCTTGTTATACTGAGTTTCCACTGTACCATGAAAATCCAAAGTTATGAGTGGGACTCTTAAATTCCATCCTAGCCATATGCAAATACAATTTGACACTCGCATTGCTTCATGTACAAATGTACAACCAACTTCACTCGCACTGGACAGAACAGACATGCATGCATGGTACACAATACATTGTACATTCAACATAAAGTATGATGGTGTACAGAGACTATTCTTCTTCTTTTTTTAAATGAATGTACAATGTATTTTGTATAAATATAGCTTATTTCAAACTGATGCTTCAACAGAAAGCAAAGTATGACATACTGTTTGTTCCATGATGCTAAAATTGAGGTTTAAACAACACTGCCTGTATACACTGTATGCACAAATGAAGCACGGCCCTGTTTTATAAAGCTGTTCGTAACGTTATGCATGACTTCACCAACGACTGGAATATGAAGTACACGTACCAATATGTGTGCCCATTTTTTTTCTTCCTTACATTGTAACAAAGTACAAATGTACGACTGCATGTCAACATTTCATCTACATTAGGGCAAAAATGCACTTTCCACAGAAAAGTGTGTTGACATCTAAGAGTAATCATTATCACCTGCAAACTTCAACTTCAGCTATTGAAATTAACAATGATTAGGAAACCCACTTGGCTTGCCATATTTAAGTTGTTTGTAAAGTTGTGCGTATCATCACAAACAGCTTTATAAAACAGGGCCCAGAGAGCTCAATGAACTAACGCATCTTGATGAAGGGGGTGTCAGAGGAGCTACTGAGTCCCAGTGTGAGGATCAATGCATTCAGTGAAACACAACAGCTCTTCTACAAGACACCATTCGTGCCAAGTCAAACTGAGGGAATGGTGACTACTTGATACAGCTGTATATAGCCAATAATGGTATACAACATCATGGAGGTGCTTCAGAATGGACTTCTTTCATCGTGCCTGCAGCATTATATGGGTGGTACGTGTACACAATTCCTTTGCTCTTTCGATTTGCTCAAAATTTTCACTGGCCTATTGCTTTTGTTACAAAGCAACTGCCACTGTTTCTTCAATTCCTTTACTTAAAAATACATTGTATTGGATTTATTGCAGCTTCCTCTCCCCTTAACCCATTGAGGATGGGTTGATTTTGCTACAACATGCATTTCCCATAGACCCTTGCCCGAGTATACTCGTGACTCGTCCTTAACAGGTTAAAAAAATTTCAGTCCTGACATATTTATGGTGATCACTTACAAAGTGTAATATTCCAGCCCACATATTGAATAAAAATAATTTCTTGATAGTGGATCATTTGTAATATTCTCACCTTGACAAGACAATTTCTTGTACACACTGGGCACATTCATGAGAATGATGATGCTTTTAGTGCCGCCATTAAAAAATATCAAATGTTCTCTGTCTATACAAACTCCTGCTATAAGGAAGTCCTCGAGACCAACATTTTTCTTTCAGTATACTGTGCATTGAAATTTTGTTCAAGCCAAACAATTAAGTATAATATAAAGATATATACATAGATAAGAATTTTGGGACTTGAATACTTACATTGTTTCATTGACACAGTGTACTTTATACTTTATTTTCGTCTCACAAGAGTGCAATGTACGGTGTTTGAAACTGAGAAAGTAATGTTATGCAACATTTCTAGGAGTGCCTTTTCAGACAATAACAACCTCCAAGAACAGCATTTTCAAACTTTTCAATGGAGACATTCTGTATTTGCCCCACACTCGCCAATAGACGTAACTATTAGGTGATGCCTTCAGGGAGCCCACACACAAGGTTTACCTGATTTTGGCACTTGCCAAGTTTTGTTTATTGACTGTGGCACTCTATTGTGAAAGACACAGTACAAATGGTCAAAATTACTGATGTTACCTTCCACAGATCTCACTCACAACACCATAATAACTACTACACATAGTTAAGAACTACAATGTAAAAATATCTCAGTTTATGATGTCCACATATTCATGGGCATTTCTCCTAAATGTGAGCTCCTCATTAAACCTGTTCACATTTTTTGCACACTTTTTCCAGAATTTTCCAAAATCCATTTTAAATGTCACATACATGAAATGAAGCTGTATAAAGCCAGTCTTAGTTATTTTATGGTAACTGAGAACTGTTCTTTTATACATATGGAAGTTTAAATTTGAGTGTCAGTAAGTCAAAGTATGGAAGAGTTATACCAATTTTTGAGCGAGGAATATACTGAAATGTCTGACACAAACATGTACACTGTACAGTATTAGCAATATTCCATCACAAGATGGAAACAGCTGAATCTGCACCCAAACTCCCTTGAATTTCTTGAAAGCTATATTTACCCGAAGCACACACTGTGGACAACCTATTTAAGTGAGTATTCTTCCCAAATACCCAACAAAAAGAGAGTAAACTCCTTCAGCCAGCATTCCTTCTGTAACCACTTGCCCCATTGTTGCTCATCACTTGATCTTCATCAATAACTAACCACATCTTGGTAAGAGATTTGACCACTGTAACCTTATGCGCAAAAAAAAAAAAGAAAGAGAGAAAGAAAAAAAAAAGGAAAAATGAAAAGAAAAACTACAATGTCCCAACAAAGAATGTGACTGACACGTGTAACACTACCAGTTGAGTTTTGGTTAAATGATATGCACCAAATAAGGATGAACCAGTTACATGCTCATGTAATGATAAAAAATAAAACAATTAAAAACAAGTAACAAGGTATATCCAAAGAAAATGGGAAAGAAAAGACAGGAATAAGGAAATTGATTTGCAATATCTCTTTTATGCCATTTCCCTAAGGGTTGTAAAATTAAATTTTGGTCATGATTGAACCGTATACACACAAAGATTCTTAGGTGTGTAAGAAGCTCCCACGTCAGACTGTTAACATTAATCTCTTGCGAGTGCTCTGGGGTAACACTTAATGGCAAGATTACACTTTCACACTCAAGCCTAAAATGTGCATATTTGCTATGGTTAGTGTCATTCTTCTGCTGTGACCATCGTGAGCGTGAACAAGGCTTTTCTCTTATTCACAACAGCCTGAAAGTTTATTCACTACACACGCAACTGCAATGTTTCGGTCCTACTTTGAAACATTTGTCTATGGTTGCCAGTCATGCCAGCAGCCTTTCAAAAAGTCTTCCTCTTACTAGAACTGCTCCTGATTTCCAAAGTTTGAACGAGATCTTCCTCTCAGTAGAAGCAGCTGCCTAAAAGTTCATACACCACTCATGCACCTGTAATGTTCCTCGCCTCTGGTTCACAGTGTTTGTCCATAGGTGTAAGCAAGACGTCCAATGGCCCCGTTCAGAATGCCTTTCCAGAACGCTTCCTTCCTGTGTACTTGGAGTCTGGCCTCACATCCCTGGGTGAACAATTGTGAGCAGAAAAGAAGAAGCAAGAGGTTTCAGGGACTTCCTCAAAATAACACAGACAGCATATCATATTTTACATTCAATGTGTTACTAAATGAAAATTGCTTAGTTGTGATTTCACTAAGGGAAACTTTTAATATCTTTCCGTACTACTGTAATCATGATGCATCAAAGGTACTTGAGTGAACGGCTAAACATAATGTAAACAGAGAGTAAAGTCTGTTATATGTATTCAAGAAGTATAATTATCATTCTCTCTAGATGCACACAGATCAGAATGATTCATCTTAACATATAGTGTGGCAAAACTCTGAAGAGATTTCCATTCAGACTGATTCAGGGTGGAATTAGTGAACAACCTTCAAAGGGTTTGTATAGTTTTGGTTGAGACCTAACTTCAGGTTTCCAACATTTTTTTCGTGAGATGATGACAAATCTCATGTGAAAGAGCATGTAATTCCATGAGGAATTCAACATTTCTTTGATGAAAATTGGTTTTTGAATGGCTGAGATACCCAAAACAGATTAAATTATATAAGGTATGACCCACGTTTTATTACGATCGCTTTGTTTTACCTTGTTTTTGGATGTCTCAGCCGGGATATTCCAGAACCAATTTTCATCTAATAAACTTTTAATTCCTCTTAGAATGGTATGCTCTCTACTTTTATAAGTGGTTTCTTGGTGTCTCACAAAAAGCTGAAAGCCCAATCCTCATCTCCACCAATACTATACCATCCCTTTAAATTTGAAATGTAGGCTTAAAAAAAAAAATCATTTTCAGACATAGCACTCCACTACCTTGGTAGCAAAAGTGGTGCAGCATCATTCACATCTGCATCAGTTTTCTCCTAGTCAGGGTACCCTGTTTACACCGGTGATAACTCACCCCTTTCCTTGTCTTCTCCTTCTCTCTTTCTTCTCTAAGATCCAGTCTCTACTCTTCTTCACATTCTTCCCCTTCATGTTCTTATACCTCATCCTGGAGTCTGTGAAGGAGGCCTGTGTTTGCACACCATGACCTGATTCAGTTCCAAGGGCCTGAATTAACAAATATCATATAGATGGATGAAGGAACAGATAGAAATACAGATATATAGACAGACAGACAGAGATAGATAGATAGATACGGACAGATAGATAGAAAGACAGACAAATAGATACATAGAAATAGATAGATAGAAAGACAGTTAGATTGATAGATTGATAGATAGATAGATAGGATAGATAGGATAGATAGACAGAGATAGATAGAGATAGATAGAGATAGATAGATGGATAGATATATAGAGATCGATAGAGAGACAAATAAATAGTTAGAAAGATAGATAGATAAACAGATGAACAGATAGAGAGAACGTTAGACAGTTAAATAGAAAGCTAGATTGAGAGACGGATACACACGTAAATAAATGAATGAACAAGTAAGAAGGTAGTAAGCTTTATGATCTGCTATGGTTTATTTCAACTGAAATTAAAACCACACCACTCTACGAAATGTCATAAATAAAAGGATATTACCATCTTAAAAGTATGAAAATGGTAGTATGATTCAAGTACAATAGTGTACATGTATTTTCAAGTGAAACTTACTTTTGGTAGCTGTGGATTTGACACACCAGCAAACAAGCACAGGAACATCCTGTAATAGAAAATGCAAAGAGATATCTTAGTAAACTTTAAATACATCTTGTTCATCATATGTCCCCATAATTAAGCACAGTCCATGACACTTCCTACACATTGCAAATATTAGCAGCACCAGCAAAGGTAATAAACATATCAACATAGCTACCTAGCTCATAAACAACACATGCTACAGCAGTGGTATGCCCAAATACACATACAGTCAAACCTGCCTTGGTGGCCACCTTTCTATAGTGGCCACCAGCTGAATGTGGCCAGCACTGAAAAATCCCCTACCTCCTTGAGAAGCAGCCATGTGAAAGACCCTGAGCACAGTCACTCTTTTTGTCTTCCTTGGGTAGCCACTATAGACAGATTTGACTGTACAGATGAACCTCTCGTATCCGGACAAGTCGGGACCGGGGCTCATCCGGATAAGGGATTTGGCCGGATACGGGAGACTCAATGCTTTATACATGTACATATACATACACATGTACTGATGTAGCCCATTGTAGTACCACATGTAGTAATGTGTGTACTGCAACCTTTTCATTGTTACACTCAGTAACAGACCCCAAAATAGAGGTGTATGTTAATGTTGGAAGTAATATGTAATTCATGTGTGTTTGTGTAGGAGTTCTCAAGGAGTTGGGAATCCCCCTTTCCTCCCGTAATTATTAAAAAAAAAAAAATCACGGCGAGATTGCATCCGTATAATAGAGAGATCCGGATAAAGGGAGGCCGGATAAGAGAGGTTCAACTGTATTTGAATACTTGAACTTCATCATGGATAACCATTGCTGTTTACATCATGACACACGACTGGGGGAGGGGGTGATCTGTACAAGAGCACAGATCAATACAAATGGCACACAATACAATATTTCTAGACATATTTACTTTTTGGCTCGGGTACTGTTGGGGAAGTCAACGACGAGTCCTCCGGTGAAGCCTGCCCTCATTGCCTGAGATGTGATGAGTTCCAGCTGGCTGGGGTTCTCTGGGTAGAACTGGAAGACAGCTCGACTGCCTCTCCTCTGAAATACAGTAAAATGGGGCAAAAGAACAAAACAATGAATTATATTAAACAGGGCTCAACACTAACGGTGGCCCGGGGCCACCAAAAATGCACGTCGGGCCACCAAAATTTCAGAAATGAAGAATTTGGTGGCCTGATCGGGCCACCAAAAAGGGTCGGATGTTTGCCTTTGGGCCACCAAAAATAAAAGTTAGTGTGGAGCCCTGCATTAAATCATACTTACAACAGAATGTTAGCACAGATCACTTCATCATATCGCAATGAAGAAAAGTGCTTATTGCTTTCAAAAGCAATTTTCCTGACGTAAATCCATGTGACACGTTACTGTGAACAACCTTGGCTGTATCTCACTGATAGAAATAAGCAGAGATATTCACCTTGTGTCTGTGAAAACCCAGCATTCAATGGACAAAGTCTGTGGATATTTGAGCATCTCAAATGGGATGGGTTAAAAAAAGGACACTTTCAGTTCTTGCAAAAATGTCTAAAACCACTGCAGTGTACAATACATTGTGTAAGTACACCACTTGCATGTAGAAGCATGAAAGCTGCATGTAATGACACACTAATTTGTAACTTTATGAATTAATCAATGACTATCATTAACATACATTTGATGAACATCAACAAAATCTACAAGAAAAAATATCTACTAGAAAAACAACAACAACAACATTCTTTCTCTACACATAACAATGAGAACAAGACTCACCAAGGCACCATAGAGTGTGGAAAAGAATCTGTACAACCTTTTAGGTGGATGATGTGATTTCTTGTCTGCATTACAGAGCCATTGTAATGCTGAGATACTGTGGAGTTAACAAAACAAATACTCAAAAACAGCTATTTTATGTATACAAGAATAGAAAGCAGATCACATTACTGATATGCAAATTTATCTTCAGTGATGTGGTTATGATAGTATTGAAGGCAGGAGTAATTGACACTCATGAGAAAATTATAAACAAAATTACTTTTTGGAAGATTCATAAATTACATTAATTACGTTTATGTAATTACTCTGACTAGCTATTGCAACCATGCAACTTTTGCAAGAGTGCAATGTGTATTTGAATGCCGACATGTAGGGGAATACAGGTACATAGGTAACTTAATAGATTCTCTGCTGGGGACAATGGTCTCTCTTCACTGCACATGCATTCCCAAATGAATCTGCTCAGTCCCATACATTTTATCAAAATGATGTTTCATTATAAATTCAATGTATTGAAGCTTTGATCCATCATTTTAATTCATGTAATATTGCAACTGGTATTAAAAATGCTTTACTAGACAAAGTTAAGAATGGTAAACATGTCATTCAATCACCTGATTGCACCGTCAAATGTTCCTGGTTTAAAGAAGACTCCTTGTCCCATGTCTGCCTGACATACGTCACCCTCCACCTCTCTCTCCATGGCAATGTCTGATGGAAGAAAATATTGAATAAAACAGAGAGTCACGTACAGGAAACTAAAGTCACAGCCTAGTGCACAAAAATTTGTGACAAAGTAACAAACAACTTGTTTCCACAGAGAATCCGATAGACCAAGAATTGTGAAAACCCGGAATTAAATACTGCGCTAACGCAGACCCGGCTTGTTTCCACGGAAAGCTTATGATTGGTTAGTATCCAATTCTACACCTGTATGCAGTTGTGACTGGGTGTCTGGAAAGTTGGCTTAGTGCATTGGGGGTAAATAAACATCCATCATGGTGGCTGGTAGGATTTGCTGGTCAATGCATTCAACTGCATTTTCGATGGTGTTTTTTCCAGTCTAGTTTGGCACTATCTGATGAAGCATCACAACCCACGCAAAGGAAACTTCAGATAATACTTCCGGGTCATAACGCGATCTCACATGAGCTGTATCGGATTATCTAACCTGGCATGTTTCCACAGTGCTGAAATGGGGAACTAACCTGAAAGAACTACCTCAGGAGACGGTTACGAAAATCAGAGTTCTAGTGGCTGCTGGAATCTGAAAAATCCGATACTGGTGCGTTTCCACAGGCTCTTCTATTGGATAGAATCCGATAGACCCGAATTTGGGGATGTGTAGAAACATGCCAAAAGACAATGGGCTGGGTAAAAATAAGGACTTATGTTGGAACAGCATATCAAGGTTTATCTTTCCACAAACTAATGTCCACTACTTACCAAGCATACTGGGGCTGATATCCAGTCCTACCCAGTGGTGTCCCTGTTCGGTCAGTGCTTCACCACTCAGACCTGACCCGCATCTGAAAAATGAGGCAGACGACTGATATCTCCTGTTTCTGTGCAATAAACATTTAATGCAAGGCTGCTAAAATGGCATTTAAAAACGCACAAAAAAGCAAGCAAGCAAGCCAACAAACAAACAAACAAACAAACAAACAAACAAACAAACAAAAATTATTCCAAAGGCAAAAAGTTAATATTTTGTTTAAAAATGGGGAGTTTGTGAACATTATAGCATGCTAAATCAAATTCTAGAAAAGGAATAGCAATATATATTATTCATTTCAAAGCTACATTTAGCTCTTTAGAGTAAAAAAACACCTCTACTAACTGATGGTGAAAACATGGTACAGTTGAACCTCTCGTATCCAGACAAGTTGGGACCGGGGCTCATCCGGATAAGGGATTTGGCCGGATACGGGAGACTCAATGCTTTATACATGTACATATACATACACATGTACTGATGTAGCCCATTGTAGTACCAAGTGTAGTAATGTGTATACTGCAACCTTTTCATTGTTACATTTGGGGATGTTTCGGGATGTTGAAATGTCTGAAGGTAAGCAATTTGGAAGGAAATTTGATGCAATGTATGTTAATCATATTGGAAGTAATATGTAATTCATGTGTGTTTGGGTAGGAGTTCTCAAGGAGTTGGGAATCCCCCTTTCTATCCCCCTTTGTTGTACATTTAAAAACAAAATATGCGTTGGGAATGGTAACCATGTAACTTGTACAAAAATATATGTACACAAAAAAAAAACAACTTGTGGTCACCTGAAACGGAGCAAGGCTGTAAATAGCCGTACCTTTTCTTCCAGCACTTCTTTATCAAAACTAGAATTTAAGATATTATAAATATGACTGATTAGTTACCCTCCCCAGTGCACCATCCATTTCCTTCAAAAATTACTTTTGCCTTCTGTTTTCTAGCAGTGGTGGAAGGGTGATATCTGTAATAGTTACCCAATGTCCAAGATGTATGATGGTGAGTCTGCAGGCAGTGCGAGGAGTTCTATGGCTCTCTCAGACATCGTCATCTGGATTTCAATCATTCTTGAGCTGAGAAAAGAATAAAAGTATCAATGAAGCACCATAATGACTGTCGTATCAAACGACCATTACACACATGAAACCATTTCTGCTAATGTTTTACTGCAGCAAATTGCCACCCTTCTTTATAAGGACAAAAGCAAAATATAACCAGAAAATTTTTGAAAAAAACATCAAAATTTTAGCCTACCTCGAAAGCCTCTTTCTAAGGACAAGAGCAAAATATGTCCAGCAAATTGTTGAAAAAAAAAAATCAAAATTTTAGCTTACCTCGAAGGCCTGATCTGAGCAGTTATAGCAATAAGTGTCATACAAACAGCACATTGATGTTGAGATGATTAATGATAAAACAATCAAAAATTGGTACTATTCTAGTTAAACTTTCAGTTTGAAGAATCATGTTGGTTGAATTTGCCTCTGATATACATTATTTCAACTGCCTATATTATTGGGTGAAGGTCACCCAGTGCCATGTATACAATAGAATGCTACCTTACAAAGAGGTGAGGCAGGCATCGAGTTGGGGTAAAAATTGAGAGGAATACTCACTTGCTGGTATACTTTCTGGCTTCTTCGTCATTATAAAACTGCCAAGGAGAGAAGGAGAGGCAAACATTAAACATCAAGTTAACCATTGGTATGTCAACTTTCCATAGAATTTCCGGTTTGTCTACCTCCCCTAGTAATGCCATCAAATAAGCAAACAAGTAAATGAATGAATAATACAATTGGTGCCTTGTAGCCTTGAACTTACCAAAGAGTACAGTAAGAACAGTTAACATCATTATAGTAAGATTCTAAATAGAACACTATAATTTGAATACAGTTAAGAAAACAGTGTGTAATAGTCTAACACTACCTTTACAATACATCCATCAAGTTATTACCCTTTACAAGGATCATGCCTATCATCTGCATTGTTATCATCATTCTGATACCACATCAAAAATAACTTCAGCAAACAATCTAGATGCACATCCAACTTTTTATGAGCCATGGTGTAAATCCCCCATGTGCCACATTTAATATTCTGAGTCAGCAACATAGTCACTCATGCTTTGGGAAAACACTCTGTTTTTCAAATCTATGTAAGTCTCATATATTTTTGTTACCATGGACAAGTAATGAGCAAAGGTGTTGGGAAAATGCCAAGCTTTGCTTTGATGCAAACTGTATTATCTGTAGTGTCACAAATCAATGATTGTTTTTCTTCCAAATGACCAGCAGCTGCATTATTGCAGAAGCATGACTTTTGTACAAAAAAACAGTAGCAGGAACTTAGAATTTACTCCCAAATCCAGAAGGGAACACCACTTGTTAGTCAATCACCACATATAATTCAAGCTACACAACAGGAATGGAAGTGTGGGAAATGCTTTCATTGTACTGTGACATTTGGCGAAATAATTGCTTTGGGCAGGACCTATGCATTTTTGCAGAATATGTGAACTTGGGTCGACGTTGACTGAGTTGGGTGTGTGAATGTGACACATATGTACATAAAGACTTGACATAAACCCTCAATTCTGACAGTGCAGAGCAACAAAATTTGTAAATTCCATTTCTTCGTCTTACTGTGCTGTCGCTGCCTCTACTGTATTGTAGCCCGACTGATTCGCACAACATCTGAGTGCACTGCACTGTCGCGACAAAAGTACAGTGACAGGGCTGTAGTATATAGTCACCTCAAGTATATGCAAGCATGGTGTCACCGGACACCATGGTACATGTATTACCGGACACACACATTTTTGTGTACTAATGACATTCTATACGCGCGAGACTTCGTAGATTAGCCTCACAGAACTTTGTGTGGACCGAAATCATAAAAAACGTGACATAAAAATGTAAAAACACAAAGAAATTCACATTTTACCTCAAATTTATAGTTGAGTGACCCGCACCTCATCATAGTTAATATTTATGCATGTCTGAATCACATTTCACGACTGAAATTCTATGAAATCCCACTCACATACAGGAAAAATGCCGAAGATTCCAATAGAACCAAAGTTCACTGATCGATATCGGAAATTTGGAGCTATCGTCCTCAAACGCAAATAATGCGGGATAGTTGTGCGCTATTAAAACGGCCTGCAACTCGTCGCCCGCGCGTGCAGCTCCCATTGACAAAGCACGTAAACTAGAAGTAGAGACTAGGTCTAACCAGTTGTCGATTTCTCACAAGGTTTTATTGCGTGAACTGTTCGAAATGTTCAAGACAGCTGCCGACATTTTACCGCAAAATATGAAATTTGAGCCTCATTTGCCTATTTTTTGTCATCCGCTCGGTGAGAATGTGTAGACCCTACAGTGATTTGTGGGACAAATTGTGATTCTGGTGCAAGGACTAGGTGCGAAAGATGTCAATTATTTCATTGTGAAAATCGTGTCTGGTAATTGTAATGTGATTTTGCACAGCACAAAAAGACAACTTTTTTAGAGGGTATGTTTGAAGCATATTTTCTAAAAACTGGAATGAACAATTGGCACAAGTTGGCTGAATTCGTACTTTCCAGGAGTCTGTGAATAAGTAATGTTATATTTAGCCGAAATATCATCCTCTGCCTGGGTACGGAATTCAAAGCCATGAAAAAAAAGTGTCTGGTAATTGGATGTACTACGGCTACTAGCTACTAACGGTTAAAGCTCTAGCTCATCATCCGATCATGCTCATGCAATCTTCTAACGTTACTACAATGTAGAAACTACAGCTGTACCTTAAAAGTAGGTCTGGTCTTTATAGATCTATGTCTTTGAATGTCTTTAGATCTAGCTCTATATATTTTTATTGACCACCCGTTGACGTTCAGTAGTACGTAAGCTAGCCCGACCAGACCCCGTGCGCTAAGCTAGTCTTTGTGTACAGCGACAGGGCTGTGTATCATGTGTATTGTATAGTTAGGTAAGCATGACAACAAATGAAATGTACGATCACACTCACAGGTTCTACATAAAATAAGCTGCTCATATATGAAACCATTTCATGGCACAACCATGACTGATGACACAGGCAAAGTGAGACCTCAAAACATATAGGAAAGATTTGAATTAGATTCTAATTAAATTAAGTTTAGACGATTTGAGCCTCATAGTCATAATGTGCATGACGCAGAAATCTAGATGTGGGACTATTGTCCCAACTTGACATCTATACAGCGTTAGCTACTTCCACTAATGTTTTCTTTTACCATCTCTGGAGGAGCCGTATGCTCCGGTCTCCGACTAGATGCCATGGTGATGTGAAATTGTCTTGAAGTTCTACCAACGATGGGTTTACTAATGATTTGTGAACGGGCTCTTGAGAGTAGAAATCCTCGCCACACTTGCCGACAAATCGCTTGCGCAATCATCCAGCCAGATAGAAAAGGTAGGCACTTAAGAGGCGAGAATGCTCTGCGGGAAGTAGTTTCACCAAAGGTCACAGATTATTAATTATTCATGAGCTGGCGCGGAGACTGCCGAAGCCTTATTGAATATGTATGAGGTGGGAGATTCCCTTTCCCCTGCGTTGTAACATACACCACCGAGTGTACGTCATGACGTAAACACATTTCGCTTGCACAGTTGCAACAGTATATGTGTATGTGTGTGTGTGTGTGTGTGTGTTTGTGTGTGTGTGTCACTCACTCGAGGGCTTTCCATTGACGACTCACCCTTGTTGACATCCCAGAGACTCAGTACAAACATGGTTTGATGATGAGTTTGATCATCATTGTGGTAGGTGCGTTTGAAGGGGGGGGGGGGGGGGGGGGAGGGGGTGAGAAGATTTCTTCAGACAAATACTTTTAGTAGTTGTTTTTTTTTTTTTTTGGGGGGGGGGTCGGGTGGGTAGAATGGGTTAGATCAGAAAACACAGTAAAGTACGCTCAATGAAATCAGTCATTCTTGGAAGTTCTAATTGATACGAAGTTCATCTCAATGACTATCATCGTATTATTGCTCTTCTAATGCCTATGCGTTTTACACATAAAACGAGGCGACAGTAGAGTGTGGTGAGGCGACAGTAGAGTGCGGTTTGGTCATATTGGTGAATTTACCGATGAACTTGAATTTTTAACATTAATCATATTTAGTAGAGTGACAAACAAAGCCCCTGGAGCCGAAACTCATGTCTTTTGATGTGATTCGATCGTTAAAAATGACAACATCTTATTATTAAGCGCTCTTCTAATGCCTATGCGTTATACACATAAAACGAGGCGACAGTAGAGTGTGGTGAGGCGACAGTAGAGTGCGGTTTGGTCATATTGGTGAATTTACCGATGAACTTGAATTTTTTACATTAATTGTTTTTAGTAGAGTGACAAACAAAGCAAATGGAGCCAAAACTAATGTCTTTTGATGTGATTCGATGCTTGAAAATGACAATATCTTAGTATCAAGTGCTCTTCTACTGCCTATGCCTTATACACAGAAAACGAGGCGACAGTAGACTGTGGTGAGGCGACAGTAGAGTGCGGTTTGGTCTGATTGGTGAATTTACCGATGAACTTGAATTTTTAATATCAATTATTTTTAGTAGATTAACAAACAAGGCCCCTGGAGCCGAAACTCATGTCTTTTGATGTGATTCGATGCTTGAAAATGACAATATCTTAGTATCAAGTGCTCTTCTACTGCCTATGCGTTATACACAGAAAACGAGGCGACAGTAGAGTGTGGTGAGGCGACAGTAGAGTGCGGTTTGGACATATTGGTGAATTTACCGATGAACTTGAATTTTTAATATCAATTATTTTTAGTAGATTAACAAACAAGCCCCCTGGAGCCGAAACTCATGTCTTTTGATGTGATTCGATGCTTGAAAATGACAATATCTTAGTATCAAGTGCTCTTCTACTGCCTATGCGTTATACACAGAAAACGAGGCGACAGTAGAGTGTGGTGAGGCGACAGTAGAGTGCGGTTTGGACATATTGGTGAATTTACCGATGAACTTGAATTTTTAATATCAATTATTTTTAGTAGATTAACAAACAAGGCCCCTGGAGCCGAAACTCATGTCTTTTGATGTGATTCGATGCTTGAAAATGACAATATCTTAGTATCAAGTGCTCTTCTACTGCCTATGCGTTATACACAGAAAACGAGGCGACAGTAGAGTGTGGTGAGGCGACAGTAGAGTGCGGTTTGGACATATTGGTGAATTTACCGATGAACTTGAATTTTTAATATCAATTATTTTTAGTAGATTAACAAACTAGGCCCCTGGAGCCGAAACTCATGTCTTTTGATGTGATTCGATGCTTGAAAATGACAATATCTTAGTATCAAGTGCTCTTCTACTGCCTATGCGTTATACACAGAAAACGAGGCGACAGTAGAGTGTGGTGCATGTGAGGCGACAGTAGAGTGCGGTTTGGTCATATTGGTGAATGAGCTTTACCGATGAACTTGAATTTTTGATATCAATTATTTTTAGTAGATTAACAAACAAGGCCCCTGGAGCCGAAACTCATGTCTTTTGATGTGATTCGATGCTTGAAAATGACAATATCTTAGTATCAAGTGCTCTTCTACTGCCTATGCGTTATACACAGAAAACGAGGCGACAGTATAGAGTGTGGTGAGGCGACAGTAGAGTGCGGTTTGGTCATATTGGTGAATTTACCGATGAACTTGAATTTTTAATATCAATTATTTTTAGTAGATTAACAAACAAGGCCCCTGGAGCCGAAACTCATGTCTTTTGATGTGATTCGATGCTTGAAAATGACAATATCTTAGTATCAAGTGCTCTTCTACTGCCTATGCGTTATACACAGAAAACGAGGCGACAGTAGAGTGTGGTGAGGCGACAGTAGAGTGCGGTTTGGTCATATTGGTGAATTTACCGATGAACTTGAATTTTTAATATCAATTATTTTTAGTAGATTAACAAACAAGGCCCCTGCAGCCGAAACTCATGTCTTTTGATGTGATTCGATGCTTGAAAATGACAATATCTTAGTATCAAGTGCTCTTCTACTGCCTATGCGTTATACACAGAAAACGAGGCGACAGTATAGAGTGCGGTTTGGTCATAATTATTGGTGAATTTTCCGATGAATTTGAATTTTTAATATCAATTATTTTTAGTAGATTAACAAACTAGGCCCCTGGAGCCGAAACTCATGTCTTTTGATGTGATTCAATGCTTGAAAATGACAATATCTTAGTATCAAGTGCTCTTCTACTGCCTATGCGTTATACACAGAAAACGAGGCGACAGTAGAGTGTGGTGAGGCGACAGTAGAGTGCGGTTTGGACATAATTGGTGAATTTACCGATGAACTTGAATTCTTAATATCAATTATTTTTAGTAGATTAACAAACAAGGCCCCTGGAGCCGAAACTCATGTCTTTTGATGTGATTCAATGCTTGAAAATGACAATATCTTAGTATCAAGTGCTCTTCTACTGCCTATGCGTTATACACAGAAAACGAGGCGACAGTAGAGTGTGGTGAGGCGACAGTAGAGTGCGGTTTGGACATATTGGTGAATTTACCGATGAACTTGAATTTTTAATATCAATTATTTTTAGTAGATTAACAAACAAGCCCCCTGGAGCCGAAACTCATGTCTTTTGATGTGATTCGATGCTTGAAAATGACAATATCTTAGTATCAAGTGCTCTTCTACTGCCTATGCGTTATACACAGAAAACGAGGCGACAGTAGAGTGTGGTGAGGCGACAGTAGAGTGCGGTTTGGTCATATTGGTGAATTTACCGATGAACTTGAATTTTGAATATCAATTATTTTTAGTAGATTAACAAACAAGGCCCCTGGAGCCGAAACTCATGTCTTTTGATGTGATTCGATGCTTGAAAATGACAATATCTTAGTATCAAGTGCTCTTCTACTGCCTATGCGTTATACACAGAAAACGAGGCGACAGTATAGAGTGCGGTTTGGTCATATTGGTGAATTTTCCGATGAATTTGAATTTTTAATATCAATTATTTTTAGTAGATTAACAAACTAGGCCCCTGGAGCCGAAACTCATGTCTTTTGATGTGATTCAATGCTTGAAAATGACAATATCTTAGTATCAAGTGCTCTTCTACTGCCTATGCGTTATACACAGAAAACGAAGCGACAGTAGAATGTGGTGAGGCGACAGTAGAGTGCGGTTTGGTCATACTGGTAAATTTACCGATGAACTTGAATTTTTAACATTAATTATTTTTAGTAGAGTGACAAACAAAGCCCCTGGAGCCGAAACTCATGTCTTTTGATGTGATTCGATGCTTGAAAATGACAATATCTTAGTATCAAGTGCTCTTCTACTGCCTATGCGTTATACACAGAAAACGAGGCGACAGTAGAGTGTGGTGAGGCGACAGTAGAGTGCGGTTTGGTCATATTGGTGAATTTACCGATGAACTTGAATTTTTAATATCAATTATTTTTAGTAGATTAACAACAAGGCCCCTGGAGCCGAAACTCATGTCTTTTGATGTGATTCGATGCTTGAAAATGACAATATCTTAGTATCAAGTGCTCTTTTACTGCCTATGCGTTATACACAGAAAACGAGGCGACAGTAGAGTGTGGTGAGGCGACAGTAGAGTGCGGTTTGGACATATTATTGGTGAATTTACCGATGAACTTGAATTTTTAATATCAATTATTTTTAGTAGATTAACAAACAAGCCCCCTGGAGCCGAAACTCATGTCTTTTGATGTGATTCGATGCTTGAAAATGACAATATCTTAGTATCAAGTGCTCTTCTACTGCCTATGCGTTATACACAGAAAACGAGGCGACAGTAGAGTGTGGTGAGGCGACAGTAGAGTGCGGTTTGGTCATATTGGTAAATTTACCGATGAACTTGAATTTTTAACATTAATTGTTTTTAGTAGAGTGACAAACAAAGCCCCTGGAGCCGAAACTCATGTCTTTTGATATGATTCGACGCTTGAAAATGACATTATCTTAGTATCAAGTGCTCTTCTAATGCCTATGCGTTATACACAGAAAACGAGGCGACAGTAGAGTGTGGTGAGGCGACAGTAGAGTGCGGTTTGGTCATATTGGTAAATTTACCGATGAACTTGAATTTTTAACATTAATTGTTTTTAGTAGAGTGACAAACAAAGCCCATGGAGCCGAAACTCATGTCTTTTGATATGATTCGACGCTTGAAAATGACATTATCTTAGTATCAAGTGCTCTTCTAATGCCTATGCGTTATACACATAAAACGAGGCGACAGTAGAGTGTGGTGAGGCGACAGTAGAGTGCGGTTTGGTCATATTGGTGAATTTACCGATGAACTTGAATTTTTAATATTAATCATTTTTAGTAGATTAACAAACAAGGCCCCTGGAGCCGAAACTTATGTCTTTTGATGTGATTAGACCGTTAAAAATGACAATATCTTAGTATGATGCCTATGCGTAAAACGAGGCGACAGTAGAGTGTGGTGAGGCGACAGAAAATTTCCCTTTTGGTCATATTGGTGAATTTACCGATGAACTTGAATTTCTAACATTTATTATTTTTAGTAGAGTGACAAACAAAGCCAATGGATCCGAAATTCATGTCTTTTGATGTGATTCGACGCTAGAAAATAACAATAATATCTTAGTATTAACTGCTCTTCTAATGCCTATGCGTAATACAAATAAAACGAGGCGACAGTAGAGTGCGGTTTGGTCATATTGGTGAATTTACCGATGAACTTGAATTTCTAACTTATATTATATTTAGTAGAGTGACAAACAAAGCCCCTATAGCCGAAATTCATGTGTTTTGATGTGATTCGATGCTTGAAAATGACAATATATAATGCCTATGCGTTATACACAGAAAACGAGGCGTCAGTAGAGTGATGGTAGGCGACAGTAGAGTGCGGTTTGGTCATATTGGTGAATTTATCGATGAACTTGGATTTCTATCATTGACAATTTTTCGTAGAGTGACAAACAAAGTCCCTTGAGCCGAAACTCTTGTGTTTTGATGTGATTCGACCGTTGAAAATGTCAATTATTACCTTTGTATTCATTGATATACCAATGCTTATGCGTTATATAAAAAGGCGACAGTAGACTTAGGTTCAGTCATATTGGTGACTAATAAGATTGGATTTACAACAAAATATTCTGCTAATAAAGTGATGAACTAAACACCTGTCTTCTAAACTCTGGTGTTTGGATGTGATTTTAGCATAAAGAAATGACTATCATCATAATGTGAAATGTTCTTACAATGCTTATGTGTTTTTATGTGATTTAATAACGAAAAATGACAACATCCTGTATATAGATTGTTCTTCCAATGTCAATGTTTTGTACATACACATTCACACACTCACACACACACACACACATGTATATATACATTATATATATATATATATATATATATATATATATATATATATATGAAGAGTTTGTTTGCAAAAACCGATAAGTCCATATTTGTCAAATGGAGATATTGGCGATTAAAGGTCAAGAAAAATAAAAAGAATAATAAGAAAAATTTTGCTTCTTTTGACCATAACTTCAAAAATGTACCTTTATATGTAGTGATCAATATATCATTTAAAAGGTATTATTTTGTACTTTCTGACAGAGACCGTACTTCAAAATCTTCAAAAATGGACTTATCGGTTTTTGCAAACAATCTCTTCATATATATATATATATATATATATATATATATATACACTCAGAAAAAAAAGTAAGTTCCCCCCTAGCATTTGTGGATACATCTCAAAAAGTATTCAACCGATTTTCATGATTCAAACGGAAATGGATAAAGAATTTTATTACTCATAACATGAGTGGAAAATCATTGCCACCAGATATCATTATTGGTGAAAAAAAAATGCATTTTATGTCAAAATGCATGGAAACAAAAGTTGCACTTTAGTGATTTGCAATGACTTTTACACAAATAATCAAACAATCACTCATGATTCTGAACATTTAAGCATGGGCTATTGCATATTTCTCTATCTCTTTCTTTTCATGAGCATATAGTGAAGTATTTGATAATTGATATGTCCACCACCCGCAATGACCAGCCGCCATCTCCTCCTCAAACTGTTAACTATAGTTTGTACTTGGCGCTGCTCAATGTTGGTCTATGCTCTCTGCAAGATGCGCTGAAATTCTTGCAGTGAAGTGTCATCTTTCAACTTCTTGCTCGCTTTCCACTTAATGATATCCCAAAGATTCTCTACTAGATTACAGTCAGGGGATCTTGCAGGCCAGTCCATACGTTCGATGTCATTTCCCTCAGCAAACTGATGTACAACTTGAGGGAATGATGCAAAATGCCCACAGGCACATTAATGTGATCAACCTGAATTGGAATTACAAATCACATGGCTTCTACAAATATTTTCATCTTGAGAAGGCCTATTGTTCAAAAAGTATGCATAACATCTGTTTAATAGGGAAGCACATTGTACCTGAAGAAATTCCTTAGAATTACACAATTTAAAAAGATCATTTGATAACTTACATAGGAAATGTATACAATATGCTCTCTATGGCCTTAAGTGCAACTTTTTTCCCATGCATTTTGACATAAAATGCGATTTTTTACACCAATAATGATATCTGGTGGCAATGATATGCCATTCATGTTATGAGTAATGAAATTCCCTATCCATTCCCGTTCGAAATATGAACATCCGTAAAATACTTTTTGAGATATATCCAAAAATGTTAGGGGGGAACTTACTGTTTTTGCTGAGTGTATATATATAGATAGATAGATATGTAAGTGAGTGCGTGCGCCGAAGAGGTTGCCCCTCGTTTCGAGCTCTGTTAAATTGTACGATTTAGGGGAGTCACTTTGACGTATGGCTTATCATTTATGTAGTGACGTATATTTGTGAATGAACATGGAAGCAACTGCTGGATCGCTTTTACGAGTTTTGGACGCTGTCTTGAAGATAATTGTTTGATATTTGTATGTGAAAGTTGCAAGACTGGATGTTCCCAATTTTGTTCCACACATGTTTGTTGTACATGTACTCCCTATGTTTTTTTTTTATTTTCCCTCTTGTACTACACAACTAGTATAACTGATTTATGAAAAGGTCATTTTTGTTTGTCTAGAAGCCTTTTAGGCTTTACTTCTCCCTTTTACCCTTTTTATCAGACTGCATTTTAAGGTACATTTCTTTTACTTCTTATGACGTATATGGTATATGGACATCTTGGTTTCTACAAGCATATATGAGGATATATGAAAGTGCAATTCTGAATCTATTGTATAATCATACATGTTTATAAATTTTGTTAAAAGTGTTTTTGTAATATGTTGAAAGTAATGAAGTCTGATTGTAATATAGTGTATTTGATAGTTGTTTATGTAATATTGATTTTGATATGATAAATATAGTAATATAGCAATATTTGATGAAATATATCATGTTTTTGTTGTTCAATAATTTCATTGATTTTTTTTCAACATTTTGGTAATTTCAGCTGGATGGTTGGTAAAAAGTTTTGTAACTGCTGTGCAGTAACGTCTCCCCCCTTTTTTTTACACCCCTGCATATGTATTTTTTTGTTGTTGTTGTTGCTTAGATTAAGGGTTTTTATAAATATTCATAATCCAGTGTTGTAAAGAAAAGTGATAGTATCGAGTAGTTTGGGGTTTTTTTTCTCTGTTGTTGTACTGTATATGTATGTTATTTCTTGTTGATTTAGATTGATAAATGTGTGATTTTATGTATAATTTCTCAATATGTTTATTGTACACACCTTTTAATTTGTGAAGTACTGTGATTTTTGTCTATATACATTGTATGTACTCTGTAAACTGAATGTACTTCAGCCTCTTGGCTGCCAATTTCAGGAACAATAAACCTCATCAATATATAGAAACTGAATCATATCACAAATATGATTCAGATTTGTTTTTCAAAACTAACACATTGAGAAAAAATTGAAGATGCACTGCTTTCGAAGTGGATTCTGTTCTATGCACGCTCATCGATGGTTTGCAGTCAAACCTTCACACTACTTGTGTTACTGATTTCTTGCTGTGCAAAAAATGGCTGAAGGGAAAATCCAGTCGAAATATAAGTTAGTCCCAGCATAAAGAGTGCAAAATTATGTGTATAACAGTAAAATTTTGATCAAAACGGAAGAAAAAGAATGAAGTTGTGACATTTTGAAATTTCGCTAATTTATCAGGAAAGAGTTCTCGAACAGTCAATTATTATGAATATACAAATGGCAAAATGAGCATGTCTTCAACTCACAACTTGCTGTAAATATGGACAAATTTCCCGTTTAAAACGCATTCATGCCCAAGGCTCAAATCCTGATATACCTATATCTGAAAGCTATTCCGAAGTTATTCAACACGGAATAACATCATGTTTCAGATTTCACTGACAGAACCACTGAATTTTCATATTTTTCTTTGTACACAATCAATAGAAAATTGTGAGGTTATAACATGGTTATGTAACTAATTTACATATCCGCTGTACAAGAACTGTTTTGCAGAAATTAGCAAAACTTCAACATTTCATAACTTCTTAATTTTTCATCAGTTTTCAGTCAAATTTCTACTGTTGAACTTGTAAGTCTTTACTTTTTTTTTAATTAAACTATTTACTTTTGGAATGGATCCTGAAATCCCTAAAGGAACTCTCATACAATAGAATGCAAACACAAGAGCAAGGTTTCAACTGTTTCTTATACCAGGCCTCAGACTTCTGTATTTGTAAAAAAAGTAGCTAAAATGTTACCTGTACACAAGTTTTTGCTTGTCACAGAGAAGTGTTACACAACTTACCTTCACAATAATAACATGAAACATATTTCCTCTGAATTGTCTACTAGGTGGAGACAAATATCAAGTTGCAAGACCTTGTTGATTTTGCACCATAATGTACTCTGACAATAGCAGTGTACTGTCCAGTGTTACTCATAAGAATCTGACCTGCACAACTTTGCGGAATGTAAGCATGTTATAAACAAACTGGTGATGCATTTGTGCCACTCTTGATACTTTGTGGCCCTCATTGATGCATTGGAAAAAACAATAACTGAAATCATGTTACTGTGTACATCACTTTGGCTTAATTATCTTTAAAAAAATGGATTTTCCACCATGATTATACTCTTACCATGGTAGTATAATGTTTGCTACTCATAAGAATCTGACCTATACTGCACAACATTGCAGAATGTAAGCATGTTATAAACAAACTGGTGATGCACTTGTGCCACTCTTAATGCTTTATGGTCCATGGTGACGCATCATTCCTACTCTCACACTTTTGCATTTGACAAAAAAAAAAAATCTGACATTAAATTTACATAACAGCAAAGCTAGCACTCCTCTATGACTTTGAGCTGCTACAGTTTTAGGATAAATTAATTGGTGCTATAGTTGAAGAGTGCATAGTTGTAATTCTTTCAAGTGGGATTTCTGAAAAATGTGATAGCATCCAAGCACATGTGGCATTAAAAACTAGGGGAATCAGTATTTTAAACATAATTCAAGCACATTGACACAGACATTTTGTGGTGCCAGTTTTTGGGGTCATATGGCTCAAAGGTAATACGAGTACACCACAGTATTTTGAGTTTTTACATTTTACATTTTACATGCCATATGGAAATTTTGACAGAGTACGCAAAAGACACCGATCAGGACAATGACAGCTATGATGGAAAAATGATTACTATGTATCGTTTGTGCTACATGGGCAAGAGAAATACCCAGTTCTTTAAAAAAAAAAAAAAAAAATTAGTAGTGCCCAGAAAGCCATTTCTTACACTCATAAACAATATGACCACCAAATAATAATTCTTTTTAATCTTCATGAATCGTTACCAACAATCATTTTAAAGAATTGAAAATTGCAAGGCAAAAGTGATTCTATCCCATGATGAGAAGACCTGTACATTCAGTGTAGACAAACTGTTCATGGAGTGTTGATGGAAGTTTAAAGAATATAAGGTACAAAGTCAATGAATGAATAAGTGAATAAAACATATGAAATAATTTGTTTGTAAGTAAGGGTAATTGAGAGGGTAAACTACTGATGTGATTTAAGATTTTATAAGGTTTTAATTATGTTCATTAACTGAACGAATGAATCTACAACTTCTAAAAGATTTCACGAAACCAAGTAACAGCATGATTCATACTTATCTCATCTCATTTGTGTACTGGATCTCCATTCTTTTTTACTTATTTTGTTTTCATTATTTTGTCTAATATTATATTTGACTTAAATACTGTTCCAGGTGCTCCTTAGTAACAATAAAGAGTTACAAGAAAATATCTGATTACATGTTTCTCACAAGCATGTTGCAGCCAAATATGCAAATTAGCAACTTCCAAAAGGAATGTCCTAAATGGTATATGTGTACATTTTTAGAACAGGCGTATGTGCTTGCAAAGCATTTAGTGATAGTTTGATGAAAATCATCTATGCTTTTATAACAAATGCATTTGCATTTACTGTTTTGTATAATGGGGACTTGGGCGAGGGGGTAAGCTTGGGCACAGTCATAATTATATAACATTTATATGTAACGTTTTCACTTAGACATTAGGGCCATGTCTCCTTTATCAATTCCATTGCATTTAATGGAAGTATGAGTTTGAACAACTGTATAAAGGCATGTACAAATGCATTTATGTATCAGGATAAAGTCTCTATCAATCACATTAAACATTCACTGAAAATAAAAGGATCTTGATATACAGCCAGGAAGACATTTACTGGCATGTGCCTAGGTACACAGGTATTTTGCCATGATATACTACATATTTCCGATAATTGCAGTAGGCAGGTAAGGTTGGAGAAGATGTATTTCTAAAATTGCAATTTATGCTGATTCAGATGCCATTTTGTATACACAATTTTCAGGGTCAAGATCACAAATTTTGCTTAGGAACCAGATTTTTATGATTTTGTATACTAATTTTGGGCAGAAGAGACTGTTTCCCCAAGTTATCTTTACAAGATTGAAATGTCACTATGACCTTATAACGCAAGCCTTTTTCAAGAAATCCCACTTGGTAAAATAATGCATTATAACATAATATACTTGGAGAACTGATGTCTCCACCCAGCATGATTATGTGACATAATAATTATGTGACCATGAATCACAAAACCAACAAAACGTTGCCAGACATGGATTTTTAGTTAACCCTTTGTGTGCAACGTTTATTTCCAGTCCATTGGTTTGTGTGTGAAATTTGTGCACATTTTACTCATTGGCTTATAAAGAGTTCAGGGTAGATTCTTAAAGAGGGGACTCTAAGCTTTAAAATGATGTATAACTCAATTGAAATGGACTCCCCTTACCTATCTAAATACTAGAAAGAAAGCACATACTCTGGATAAGTGTGAATTGAGAAAATAGGCTCTTAAGTAGAGGGTCTATTCAAGCACTTCATCTTTACCAATATACGTGCTAGCTGTGTAATGAAACGGACAAAACATAGGATGTAAACCACTGGACCAACAACAATGAAGGGATTATCAGATTAAGCTGAAATTGAAAATGCTTTTTTTAACATATTCTGTGCATGTTTAATGCCAACTTTCTAATCAGTAGACTTATCCTTTCAAAAGTTATTAGACTTTAAGTGAAGAGTGTGTAAATAATTTCAAGAAATGAAAAGGGGACATACCTGATCGTTCTACTCTTCCTCCAAAAAGGGTTGAAGAAAAACTGCTGGAAACACAATTTCACATTCATGTTATGATCCCAAAACTAAAGAATTATGTAGAAGGATAGCTCTTTCAGAAAATATGAAACACTGAAAATTGACTCAGTTGACCCATTTCCCCTTTCAAGAGTCCTCACGTAAAATCAAGGGTGTGACTTTTTTGTTTTTGTTTTGTGATGCACGGTCACATTAATATGGAAGATGGTCCTCTATATTCACCTCATACTGTGCCTTACACACAGGGCATACAAAGTCACCCTTTGGAGGTCTGCAGATGTCAACACATACGAGGCGACACCACCTCCCACACACCTCACAACAAACCCAGCCTGCCTGGCAGAGGGGGCTTGCTGCACTCCACAGCATCACAGAATCGTCTTTGCTTGGGTGGTTTCACTGCTGCTGCCAGTAATGCCCTCAGTACATATCCGCTCATTTTTCTTGCATGTACCTGACCAAGGCTAGCTGGATTCACACCTCTGGTGATCGTTAACACGTTCTAAAGACAAATGATAATAATAATGATAATAATTAATGAATATAAATATGCATGTATGTTTGTTTGTGTGTATAAATTAATGTTATTTTTTCGGCATAGGGGGAATTTTATTAAAAAAAAAAGACCAAAAAAAAAAAATTCTAACGAAACAGTTGATCCCATAGTTGATAAATGAAAACTAGCACCTAAGTAAACTTTATTTTGTAACTAAAGAATATTATTTCCTTTGTTTAATAGGATTAATGTTGCATCACAGATTTTTTGTACATTAACAATTGCCCGTAGTGCATTAAAATGCGCTAAGTTGAATTATATAACAAATCCATGTGGCAAAATATAGGGTGCATTGGAAGAACTCTCCTTTAGTGCGATAATCTCTGCTGCCTTCTTCGTTTCATTTCGCGCAGTTTCAAGAGTGTAGGGGTACAGGAAAACTAATAAACAAGCTTGAAAACGTTATTAAAAGGGGAATTGAATATTTCGTCGTAAGGACGAATTCCCCTTAGGATACCTCATTTTCACACGAAAATTCCCCCTTGAAAACAAATTACACACACACATATATATATATATAGAGAGAGATATATATATATATACACACACATATACACGTATATACGTACATTCATTAACATATGTGAATAAAGAAATACGTAACCAAACACTATTACATCTAATTAGGAAATACAAACATATCCCTACAAAAGAGAACGTATGAGTTAGCACAATTTATATTATGCTATACATCTCCTATGAAAACATCCACACGTCATGCTCTAAAGGTCTTGTCTCTTGAGTATGTTGTTGAATGCAAAACCATATTGCTCATTCCAAGTGTCAGTTTCTAAAATTCCCATACTTCCACATAGAATCTCAACTCATTACGTCAGGAGGTTGGCTCAACAAATGTGATAATATCAAAAAGCAAACTTGGAACATCAACATGCTGATACATGTAAAATTCAGATTCAAGTGTATGAAATCTAAATGTGATTGTCTTATTATAGTCAACTTGTTAAGATAACAAAATGAAATTATCAAGCTCTTCTACCTAATTTTAAAGGGGCCCTGAAATCCAAATGCATGTTGATTTGTGTTGATTTATGATACCCTCAACATTACTTTTGCGGTGAAACAAACATCTAGAAACATTCCATATATTTCTAACGATTTTTTTCTTCTATTTTTCTTCAGATTACTTGGGAACGCCCACCTTCCCCTCGACTCAGCATAGCTTGCATGTTCCCTCTTTTGTTAGTCACATTAATATGACAGAAACATGCAAGTTATGCTGAGTCTAGAGGAAGGTGCATTCCGATGTCTTTTGTTAAACATTTCAGTAGTTTAGCAATGATTGACAGATGAGGTCATCTCAAGAATATTAATATCGATTAGTTTGGAAGGATTTTTGGTGGGCGTTCCCAAGTAATCTGAAGAAAAATAGAAGAAAAAAATTGTTAAAAATATATGAAATGTTTATAGATGTTCGTTTCACCGCAAAAGTGATGTTGAGGGTATCATAAATCACTTTTTTTGGCAGAATGTATAAATATGTCTGTATGAAAAATGCCTAAAGTTGTAATGATTGTTGACAAATGTTATCCTTTGCTATCTATGTATCATTCCTTCAAACGTATGTCGAATCTATATTTTTTGTACATTCTGTTGAAAGAAGTGAAAATAAAACCTTTGAATTTGAAAAAATAAAACCTTTGAATTTGAAATCAACACAAATCAACATGCATTTGGATTTCAGGGCCTTTTTAAAGGACCATTAACAAAGCTGTTGTAAGTAAAAGATGAAGTGGATCTGTAACTGACATTGTCAAAGTAATAAATGTCATTACTGCAGACACATAATAATAAGATTTCATTTTCTAGACTGACCTTGTAAGAAAATAGCAACACAACATTCAGAGGAAAAATTGATTTCAACTCCCAAGAGACAGGTCAGTTCAACTATCACAGACAGAAAGGCGGACGAAAGGACAGACAGAAGGACAACCTGAAAATATGCCTCGGGTGACACTTTATGGCGTATCTGAGGCATAAGATCTTCCTGAGAAAATTATTGACTTTCGGCTCGAGGGGCTTTGTTTGTCACTCTACTAAAAATAATTACTGTTAAAAAATTCAAGTTCATCTGTAAATTCACCAATATGACCAAACCGCACTCTACTGTCGCCTCACCACACTCTACTGTCGCCTCGTTTTATGTGTATAACGCATAGGCATTAGAAGAGCACTTGATACTAAGATATTGTCATTTTCAAGCGTCGAATCACATCAAAAGACATGAGTTTCGGCTCCAGGGGCTTTGTTTGTCACTCTACTAAAAACAATTAATGTTAAAAATTCATGTTCATCGGTAAATTCACCAATATGACCAAACCGCACTCTACTGTCGCCTCACCACACTCTACTGTCGCCTCGTTTTATGTGTACAACGCATAGGCATTAGAAGAGCACTTGATACTAAGATATTGTCATTTTCAAGCGTCGAATCACATCAAAAGACATGAGTTTCGACTCCAGCTGCTTTGTTTGTCACTCTACTAAAAATAAGTAATGTTAAAAAATCAAGTTCATCGGTAAATTCACCAATATGACCAACCGCACTCTACTGTCGCCTCACCACACTCTACTGTCGCCTCGTTTTATGTGTATAACGCGTAGGCATTACAAGAGCACTTGATACTATAAGATATTGTCATTTTTAATGGTCTAATCACATCAAAAGACACGAGTTTCGGCTCCAGGGGCTTTGTTTGTCACTCTACTAAAAATAATTAATGTTAAAAATTCAAGTTCATCGGTAAATTCACAAATATGACCAAACCGCACTCTACTGTCGCCTCACAACACTCTACTGTCGCCTCGTTTTATGTGTATAACGCATAGGCATTAGAAGAGCACTTGATACTAAGATATTGTCATTTTTAATGGTCTAATCACATCAAAAGACACGAGTTTCGGCTCCAGGGGCTTTGTTTGTCACTCTACTAAAAATAATTAATGTTAAAAATTCAAGTTCATCGGTAAACTCACCAGTATGACCAAACCGCACTCTACTGTCGCCTCACCACACTCTACTGTCGCCTCGTTTTATGTGTTTAACGCATAGGCATTACAAGAGCACTTGATACTACGATAATGTCATTTTCAAGCGTCGAATCACATCAAAAGACATGAGTTTCGGCTCCAGGGGCTTTGTTTGTCACTCTACTAAAAAATAATTAATGTTAAAAATTGAAGTTCATCGGTAAACTCACCAATATGACCAAAACCGCACTCTACTGTCGCCTCACCACACTCTACTGTCGCCTCGTTTTATGTGTATAACTCATAGGCATTAGAAGAGCACTTGATACTAAGATAATGGTCTAATCACATCAAAAGACACGAGTTTCGGCTCCAGGGGCTTTGTTTGTCACTCTACTAAAAATAATTAATGTTAAAAAATTCAAGTTCATCTGTAAATTCACCAATATGACCAAACCGCACTCTACTGTCGCCTCACCACACTCTACTGTCGCCTCGTTTTATGTGTATAACGCATAGGCATTAGAAGAGCACTGTCTTGATACTAAGATATTGTCATTTTCAAGCGTCGAATCACATCAAAAGACATGAGTTTCGGCTCCAGGGGCTTTGTTTGTCATTCTACTAAAAACAATTAATGTTAAAAATTCATGTTCATCCGTAAATTCACCAATATGACCAAACCGCACTCTACTGTCGCCTCACCACACTCTACTGTCGCCTCGTTTTATGTGTATAACGCATAGGCATTAGAAGAGCACTTGATACTAAGATATTGTCATTTTTAATGGTCTAATCACATCAAAAGACACGAGTTTCGGCTCCAGGGGCTTTGTTTGTCACTCTACTTAAAATAATTAATGTTAAAAATACAAGTTCATCGGTAAACTCACCAATATGACCAAACCGCACTCTACTGTCGCCTCACCACACTCTACTGTCGCCTCGTTTTATGTGTATAACGCATAGGCATTAGAAGAGCACTTGATACTACGATAATGTCATTTTCAAGCGTCGAATCACATCAAAAGACATGAGTTTCGGCTCCAGGGTCTTTGTTTGTCACTCTACTAAAAAATAATTAATGTTAAAAATTCAAGTTCATCGGTAAACTCACCAATATGACCAAAACCGCACTCTACTGTCGCCTCACCACACTCTACTGTCGCCTCGTTTTATGTGTATAACTCATAGGCATTAGAAGAGCACTTGATACTAAGATAATGGTCTAATCACATCAAAAGACACGAGTTTCGGCTCCAGGGGCTTTGTTTGTCACTCTACTAAAAATAATTAATGTTAAAAAATTCAAGTTCATCTGTAAATTCACCAATATGACCAAACCACACTCTACTGTCGCCTCACCACACTCTACTGTCGCCTCGTTTTATGTGTATAACGCATAGGCATTAGAAGAGCACTGTCTTGATACTAAGATATTGTCATTTTCAAGCGTCGAATCACATCAAAAGACATGAGTTTCGGCTCCAGGGGCTTTGTTGGTCACTCTACTAAAAACAATTAATGTTATAAATTCATGTTCATCGGTAAATTCACCAATATGACCAAACCGCACTCTACTGTCGCCTCACCACACTCTACTGTCGCCTCGTTTTATGTGTATAACGCATAGGCATTAGAAGAGCACTTGATACTAAGATATTGTCATTTTTAATGGTCTAATCACATCAAAAGACACGAGTTTCGGCTCCAGGGGCTTTGTTTGTCACTCTACTAAAAATAATTAATGTTAAAAATTCAAGTTCATCGGTAAATTCACCAATATGACCAAACCGCACTCTACTGTCGCCTCACCACACTCTACTGTCGCCTCGTTTTATGTGTATAACGCATAGGCATCATACTAAGATATTGTCATTTTTAACGGTCTAATCACATCAAAAGACATAAGTTTCGGCTCCAGGGGCCTTGTTTGTTAATCTACTAAAAATGATTAATATTAAAAATTCAAGTTCATCGGTAAATTTACCAATATGACCAAACCGCACTCTACTGTCGCCTCACCACACTCTACTGTCGCCTCGTTTTATATGTATAACGCATAGGCATAAGAAGAGCACTTGATACTAAGACACGAGATAATCATTTTTAACGGTCGATTGAGATGAACTTCGTATCAATTAGAACTTCCAAGAATAACTGATTTCATTGAGTGTACTCTACTGTGTTTTCTGATCTAGCCCATTCTACCCACTCACCCCCCCCCCCCCCCCAAAAAAAAAAAAATTAGCAACTACTAAAAGTATTAAATATCTGAAGAAATCTTCTTAAACCCCCCCCCCCCTTCAAAAGCACCTACCACAATGATGATCAAACTCATCATCAAACCATGTTTGTACAGAGTATGTGGGATGTCAACAAGGGTGAGTCGTCGATGGAAAGCCCTCGAGTGAGTGACAGACACACAGACACACACACACACACCCACACACACACACACACACACATACACATACTGTTGCAACTGTGCAAGCGAAATGTGTTTACATGACGTACACTCGGTGGTGTACGTTTATCAACACAGGGAAAAGGGAATCTCCCACCTCATACATATTCAATAGGCTTCGGCAGTCACTGCGCCAGCTCATGAATAATTAATAATCTGTGACCTTTTGGTGAAACTACTTCCCGCAGAGCATTCTCGCCTCTTAAGTGCCTACCGATAGAAAACAGTAATCTGAACACGTGTTGTGTGTGTGTCTTGTGCATGTCATTCACGTGCACGCGACAGTTTCATTTTCCACTCCCCTCGCCCAGCTAGCGCGGTACACACGGCACCTGGCGGCCTGGCGCGGATACCCGCGCCGCTAACGAAACAAAATGCAGCTAGCTAGCTAGCTAGCTAGCTAGCAAAGATCCAAGAGCATATGCGACTCGTCTCGTACGGACTACAACGGGTGCAGAAGCCGTGACCATCTCCGTTGAACTTTAACTACAGCACAGCTGCGGTAACTGCTGGGCTGAGGATCACAGTCACTGGTAAGCTTTCGTTTTCTCTTACTGCTGTGTTGGATTTTGTAGATCATATTCATACTGCAATGTCCAACTTCAAGTAGAAATCTACAAGTAACAGAATAGAACTCTACGTGCACCGGTCGTCCTCATGCTCAGACCAGAGCAGAGATCTATGCAAGTTACACGGACGCCACTCCTCGCCGGCGCCGGGTGCTGCCTAGGGAATGGCGACCCTATGCTAGGCTACGAGTCTGTGCTTATGCTTTTCGGGCCCTGTTATATTGGGATAGACAATATATTATTGGTATACTTGCTGACATGGTCATTGACAACAAGGATGTAGCTATACCTGCTATGAAGCAAAGTGCTTCATTTTCCACAAGCCACCGACATGAATGTAATACGACACGTAGATGAGAAGTGCATGCTTCATTTTATAAAACGTTAAAGGTTGAATTACGATAACTGTCATTGATCGATGTGTTGTGTGTAACTACTGGCGTGCCGTAGACAGAAGAGAAAGATCTGTCTGTCCGGAGGAGTCTTTTATAAGATATTGACGTTATCAGTATCACTCTCCTCTGTAGACAATGTAGGAGGGGATCCGTGAAGCCAGATGCAGTCTCGATCCGCGGAACATATCCCTAACGTTAAGGCCTAACGTGTAGTAACGACCAGATACAGACAGATCTTTCGGTCAACTACTGGCGGTGCCTTGGGGGCCATTTATTGGGAGGTCGGTCGACACGTGGTTTCATAGATTGAGGGACTTCAGCACTTTTTAATGTAACGTTAGGGTTTTCTGGCCGGGAAAGAGAATATCTGTCTTCTAATGTTTTATGAAGTCTATAGACAGTTCTATTTAGTACTGGATACTATACCATCTGCTTTTTGACAGGTGCTACGATGACAGAACATCAGATTTTAAGTTTGTGTATCTATTGCATGGAGTCTTTGTCTCGAAACAAAGCAATTTTAAGAAGCAATGTCATCAGTCATATATTCTTGTCTTGTGACATGAAAGACATATAAATTATCCAAAATAGTTTTCTTTTCACCCCTTGCAGTGATTTACACTTGTATGTGGCTGCAGTTAAGAAGACAGTTTCTCAGCATATCGCCATGGCAACACTGGATGAAGTAAAGAATGTCTTCAAAGATGCAGATGCCGTCTGCTTTGATGTGGATAGCACGCTCATCGAGGATGAATCCATAGATGAACTGGCAAAGTTCTGCGGAGTTGGTGACCAAGTTAAAGAACTGTAAAGACCCCTCTGATCTTCTTCTCTCCCCCCCCCCCCCCACTTCCTAGTTAGGGCAAGAATAGATGACATACAACAGGATTTTGATTTGCAATACTAACATTCATACTTTTTGAAATTTGTCGCTTACAGCAGTAGTCCAAAAGCAGTTATCTAATAGCAAAAAGCAGGAAGCGATTATGAATGTGTTTTGGCAGAGAAGTCTAATAAACCTCAGAGAATGAACTGTGATAATGATTCATAATCCATTATTCAGATGGTGACTTCTAAGGTGCAGTTCTGATTCCCAGGTCATACAAATTTTATTGTCCATGCAGGGTCAGATCCAGGAATTCTGTAAAGGGGGAGGGGGCACAAATATATTTCTGGTGCCACTTCTAGGTTTCATCCGCTGTCAAGCAAAGAAAAAAAAAAAGGCCAGCTCAAATTATGCTTTCTTTTGAAAAAATAAGAGGGGGTGTGCCAAATTTAAGGGCGATGCACACCCCTTTTTTTTTCAATTTTGTATCTTTTTGTTTGTAGCAATAAATAAAGGGGCGCATATGCCCGACGCCCCCCCCCCCCCCCAATCTGCCACTGCCATGTAACACCTGTAAGCTGAAACTGCAACACTTTCCCACTGTATAGTGAAGCTACTCACATATATGTGACCCTGCATCACAAAACCAACAAAAAGTTGCCAGACATGGATTTTCAGTTAAGAGCAGATTCTGAAAGAGCAGACTGTTCACTTTAAAATGATGTATAAATGGATTCAAATGGACTCTCCTACTAACCTATCTAAATATTGGAAAGAAAGCATACACTCCGGATAAGTGTGAACTGAGAAAAGAAGCTCTGAAGTATTGGATCTATTCAAGCATTTAATCTTTACCAAGCCGCTGTAGCTGTGCGAGGAATGGGACAAAAAAACAAAACAAAACAGCATGTAAACCACCAGAGCAACAACAATGAAGGGATTATCAGATTAAGCTGAAATTGAGCATGCTTTATTAACACATTCTATCCATGATTAATGCCAACTTTCAAAGCAGTAGCATCTTTTTAAAGTTACTAGAGTTGAAAGTGAAGGATGCGTTCAGGGTTTTTAAGGAATGATAAGAGGACTCTATAAGACACACCTTATCACACTATTCTACAAAAAGTGTACACGAAAAACTGCTAAAATACACTCTCCTGTTCGATTTATGATCCCAAACTTCAGCAGAATGTAGGAGAAGCATCGCTCTTTTAAAAAAATAGGAAAAACTCAAGATTGGCTAGGTTGACCCATTTCACCAAATTTCAGTCCTCGTACAAAATCACTGCGTGCGACTTTTTGTTCGTTTTGTGATGCACGGTCACATATGATATGGTACATTTTATTTTTCAAGATTTCACATAAATTACTGATGACATCATTGAAGCATACCTTCCTTGTGTAGCTCAAAGAGTGGAAGTTAAACTTAGGTAACCTACCTGCATATTCTACCCAAGCTCATTTTGAAGGTCATAACAAGTATAATGCAAAGCAATAGGATCCTGTAATACTAGATCTATCAAAATGGATTTCACATAAATCAGTGATTTCATCAGTGTAGTCCTCTTTCTTGTGTAACTCAAAGGAGGGTAGTTAAATTTAGGTAACTGTATGTACCTGCATGTTCTACTAAAGTTCATTTTGATGGTCATCAATTAAATGTTTCTTTTATTTTCAAGTACAATGCAAGGCAATAGGAAGACATTTATATCAACAATATCCCATAGTAGATGAGAAATGGATCAGTTTTAAATTACTAACCTGTGAAAGTTCTATAAATACATTGAAAAAAAAGAACCTGGAACAGATTCCTGACACCAAGAAAAAATGACAGAACCTTCCTTGACATGATGACAACTGAAATGTGAAAATTAAAATAATTATAATTTATAGATTCTGAATGATAGTAATTCTGAAACAGGTATAAAATCGAGGAGGTCTTGAAGAGAGCTTTACTCCCATGTTTGTAAAAAAATAAAGTTATACATTCCTACCCTACAAGAATACATTCCTACCCTACAAGACAGGAAAACTCTTTCCATGTTTCTCCAGTAAAAGCTGCATTTGCGCTTAAAGCAATAGTACACACAGGTCTGACATTCCGGAATAGCCTTGACTCTAACATCACTGCATCGTTGTCACTAAATTGTTTTAAATGTAAACTAAAAAAATTCCTCATGCAGGCTTATGTTTAGTTATACAGCATGCAATTTTATTCGAACTTCCTCATTATCAGATTCGTTGTTTATTAGGTATTCCGGGTTCGCTTTTCGTTCTTTTTACAGAGTCGTTTATGTCAAGGCTATTCCTGAATTAACATGTATCATGCATTTTTGCGCATTCCTACCGTTACGTAACCATGTTGCTCGGGTGACAAGGAATCTTGCAAGCGCATTACAGGTGGCTATTTCGTTATGTTCTGATGTATTTTATTTGTTTCTCTTGCTCTTTTGGCTTTCTTTTCCCTTACGTCCCTTTCCTTCCTTTCATAGTTTTTGTTACTAGGTTGTTTGTTTAATAAGACCAATATTTTAATCTATATAGGGACCCATACATTACAAGCTTTGCTTTTTAGTAGGTCCCCCATGTTTGTGAAATTGTCTTCTCTTGTATTCTTTGTAATTACGATGCTACATGTCCAGTCTTATGTTCAATCGATTGTATCATGTTACTTGTGTTTGAGATGTGGAACAATAAAATCAATTCAAATCAAATCAAAAAGGCAAAGAGCCCATGAATACATGAAAACGTCATTAAACCATCCAATTAATTCCACTGCCATCCAAACAGGACCAACAAGGCCATGGGAGGTCAGATGAGTTACAAGGAGACGCTGCAAGCTAGACTGGATCTGATCAAACCAAGCAGGGACACCATGGACAGATTCAACAAGGAGAATCCACCCAGGTTTACCAAGGGTGTCGAGTGAGTACTTTAGCTCATTTAAAATGCATGCTTTTTAGATGATATGCTAATGGCGTATCACCTATTGTGTTTGCTCGAAATTCCCATTTCTTTCTGACAAATTTTGTGAACAAAATATTTCAATAATGACTAGACCAATTAACATGAAATTTTTAGTCATCATTTCTCATGACAATATCTCAGTATGTCACAGCAACATTTTCATGACGATGACTTATCTGTGACGTCATCTAGGCCCCGTTTAGTGATTTTCAATGATCGATCATAACTTCATAACTAAATGCCGTTTCTTTACCATTTTCAGTAGACATAAGGTTCAAGTCACGACTGATCATCCGGTACTATGCTAATTACCCAGGTCAACATAATGTGCGCGTATGCGTGCGTCAAAAATTTAAAATGCTCAAAACGGCTTCCCGACCGGTTTTCTTAAAGTTTCAGACAATTTAAGCGTTTCAAAAAATTCCGCACGTGGGCGTCCGTCCGCATGTTTTCGCGCACACAGCGCGTAAGCAACATGAAAATGCACTTTTTTTGACTGATTTGGATTCCTGACACATTAAGTAATAATATCCATTGATTTCCACTCGATTTTGACCTATAACAAAGGCATGCACTTGCGTCAAAGTTAAAATTCCGCTTGCGTGTCTATGTGCAAATATAGTGAAAAACATGTCTTTGTTTATTTCGTCATAGCTCCTGAAAATGTCCGGCAACCCTATAGATGTTTTATTGCATATTACAAAAGCATGTGACTTGTAAGTAACATTTCAAGTATCAATATTTAGAGAAAAACTCGATGACATCATCATATCGTCATCTGAAATCAAAAAAGTGGAATTTATTTTGTTGAGGTACTGTTTCTGACATTCATTTGCTGGTATCTCTCTTGTTTTAGCTCAATATTATCCCAAATTTGGATATGTTGTACTTTGAAGATTTTTCTTTCAAGTCCATGTCATTGTTTTGCAATTTGATAATGCCATCGTACTGGAAATTGTGATTAAAGGCAAAGACTCAAAATCAGCCAAGTTTATGTGTCATGTCTATGGGAGGGGATTTTTTTTTAAAAACCATGCATTGACTTGATAACGTTCAAGCACCTTTACCTCAGCTGATTTTGCTCCATTTCCTCTGAAACTTAAGTACATGTATGTTGTAGCTGAGACAATAAGCTGCAGTAATCATGCATTTTATTTTTTCAAATCTCCTCATCAGGTTGACAATTCTCAGCTTAAAGCTGAAAATGAGAATGGAATGTGGACAAAACGATTCCTGATTTATCTTTCACATATAAGCTTACGTTCCTCATATTTTCTCGTCGAGACGTATAGCTGAGAGGTTAAAGGCGACGTCTCTGGCGCCAGAGACGAGAGGTTACACACGCGCGGGTTTGAACCCCACAAGAACACGAAACAAAATACTTCTATTTTTATGCCTCCGCCACGAAGTGGTGCCGGAGGCATTATGTTTTCGGGTTGTCCGTCCGTCTGTCCGTCTGTCCGTCCGTCCGTCCTTCCGTCTGTCCGTCCTTCCGTCCGTCCGTCCTTCCGTCCGTCCGTAATGAATTTTGTGGACAGGGTAACTACCAAAACCTTTTGAGGTATCCTAATGAAACTTGGCATGTATGTGTATTAGGGGGTGAAGTTGTGCCTATCAACTTTTGGGTGCACATGCTCAAGGTCAAAGGTCAAAAGGTCAAGGTCAAATACATAAAATTTCACTTTTTCCACCATATCTATTGAATGCCTGAAGATATTTTCTTGAAACTTAGTGTATACATGTATTACCCAATTAAGATTCTCTGGTGAAAGTTTGCGTCATGAGGTCAAAGGTCAAAGGTCAAAAGGTCAGGGTCAAATACATGAAATTTCACTATTTTCGCCATATCCATTGAATGCCTGAAGATATTTTCTTGAAACTTAGTGTATACATGTATTACCCAATTAAGAATCGCTGGTGAAAGTTTGGATCATGAGGTCAAAGGTCAAAGGTCAAAAGGTCAAGTAAAAATATCAAAACTTCTTTTTTTTCTCCGTGCCTTGGAAAATTGTTCAAGGTATCTTCATGGAACATAGTATATACATGTACTGACTGGAAGTGATTATCTAGAGAATGTAGGGTTCATGGGGTCAAAGGTCAGGGGTCAAAGGTCAAGTGCAACACTTCAAAATTTTACTATTTCCCTCATATTTATGCAATGCCAGCAGGGTTATTATTTTTTTACACTTGGTGTATGCATGTGTAACCTAATAGAAATTCTCTGGAAAGTTTTTTTTTTTCTTCTTTTTTTGCCTCAAAGGTCAAAAGGTCAAAGATCAAGTGAAAGTGCTGAACTAACTTTTTCCTCCATATCACGAAGTGGCTCAAGTTATCTTGAAACTTAGTACATATTATGCATGTTCTACCTGAAAGTGATTATCTTATGAATTTTAGGGTCAAGGGCCAGATGAAAATGGTAACAATTTACTATTCAATTCAGAAATTGCACTTTTTCTCCACACCTGTACCTTGAAAATTACTCAATGCCTAAATGTATGAATGGGTCAAAGTCAGGTTAAAGTCCTTAAATCCCTAGATACATGCTCTCCTATTCATCCAATTAAACCTAGGTCAAGGAAGGTGAACATTCAACACGTTTGTGACAAACTTGTCATTTCAATATTTTGCCAATTTTGTGAAAATGTAATCACACATTGTCCACATGTACTATCTAGACCTATTGGGAAAATCATGCATTATGGCGGAGGCATACCAGTCGCCAAAGCGACATTTCTAGTTTACTTTTTCTTCAATGGAGTAATTAACCTTCGTCCATGTAGAAATCACGTTCTCATGTAAATGTACCCATAAGCACACACACACACACACACACACACACACAATATTCCTTTCTTGGAGACCACATTGCTTCGACTGCTGCAAAATTTTGCAGGCTTATAGAGTTTGTCAAACTGATCATATTATATAATGACGATGAGATGAGACATACAGTTGTAGCCCTCTTGGTTATGCAAGTAATGTTCAAAGTTCATATTTGAAAATACAAATGTTAAAGTGAAGGTGACTCTTAAAAGGCTTTATCACCATGTTTGATTTCTGTGTTTTTATGCCTCCGCCACGAAGTGGTGCCGGAGGCATTATGTTTTCGGGTTGTCCGTCCGTCCGTCCGTCCTTCCGTCCGTCCGTCCTTCCGTCCGTCCGTAATGAATTTTGTGGACAAGGTAACTATCGAAACCTGTTGAGGTATCCTAATGAAACTTTGCATGTATGTGTATTAGGGGGTGAAGTTGTGCCTATCAACTTTTGGGTGCACATGCTCAAGGTCAAAGGTCAAAAGGTCAAGGTCAAATACATAAAATTTCACTATTTCCACCATATCTATTGAATGCCTGAAGATATTTTCTTGAAACTTAGTGTATACATGTTTTACCCAATTAAGATTCTCTGGTGAAAGTTTGGGTCATGAGGTCAAAGGTCAAAGGTCAAAAGGTCAGGGTCAAATACATAAAATTTCACTATTTCCACCATATCTATTGAATGCCTGAAGATATTTTCTTGAAACTTAGTGTATACATGTATTACCCAATTAAGATTCTCTGATGAAAGTTTGGGTCATGAGGTCAAAGGTCAAAGGTCAAAAGGTCAAGTAAAAATATTAAAACTTCTTTTTTTTCTCCGTGCCTTGAAAAATTGTTCAAGGTATCTTCATGGAACATAGTATATACATGTACTGACTGGAAGTGATTATCTAGAGAATGTAGGGTTCATGGGGTCAAAGGTCAGGGGTCAAAGGTCAAGTGCAAGACTTTAAAATGTTACTATTACCCTCATATTTATGCAATGCCAGCAGGGTTATTTTTTTACACTTGGTGTATGCGTGTGTAACCTAATAGAAATTCTCTGGAAAGTTTTTTTTTTTTTTCTCTTTTTGCCTCAAAGGTCAAAAGGTCAAAGATCAAGTGAAAGTGCTGAACTAACTTTTTCCTCCATATCTCGGAAGTGGCTCAAGTTACCTTGAAACTTGGTACATATTATGCATGTTCTACCTGAAAGTAATTATCTTATGAATTTTAGGGTCAAGGGCCAGATGAAAATGGTAACATTCAATTCAGAAATTGCACTTTTTCTCCACACCTGTACCTTGAAAATTACTCAATGCCTAAATGTATGAATGGGTCAAAGTCAAGTTAAAGTCCTTAAATCCCTAGATACATGCTCTCCTATTCATCCAATTAAACCTACGTCAAGGAAGGTGAACATTCAACACATTTGTGACAAACTTGTCATTCCAATATTTTGCCAATTTTGTGAAAATGTAATCACACAGTGTCCACATGTACTATCTAGACCTATTGGGAAAATCATGCATTATGGCGGAGGCATACCAGTCGCCAAAGCGACATTTCTAGTTTTTTTACATTTTGAAGACCTATTGTTATACATATTCAGTTACATAGCCTGTCTAATCGACTTCCTTGCACACGCTGACACATGCATGAAATTTCCACTTGGTTGCATGACAGAAACAATTTGATCTGAATTATGTAGGACTGTATAAAGAACTGGACTTCACGAATGTTTCTCAATATAATTTCAAGTCGCTATTTAACATAATTTTCGTTTTCGATCACCCGTGACTGATATCCGTTTACCCCCAGCGTATCACCTAACTCGTCTTCAGTGACGAGTTTCATATCTCTTTTTGTTTTTGTTTTTGTTTTGTTTTTGTTTGTTTTTGTTTGTTTGTTTTTGCTCAGCCACCAGCGGAGCACACAAAATCATTTCATTTCATTTCACTTATTTATTTCAGCATGGCACATGATTCAGCCAGACGGCTGTTCTTCCTCATGTCCGTGCATCATGAGGTAAAAAGGCCATAATTTTTTCAAAACATATACATATGTACCTGAAACATATATACAAAATACAATGAGATGAAACAAATCAGAGCAAAAGTAAAAAAAGAAAGAAAAAAATATTGACAGAAAAAAAAAATACATTCTCGGTTTACTTGGAAAAAAATGGGGAAAGGGTACAATATCATTGTGGTGTCAGATACAAAATTAAACTCTGTCTAAACTGCTAAAGATTGTTTGCTTGCATGTTGGCAATGTATTCCATAATTTTGGATTTAAATTAAAACTCCTTTGCCTAAAGCAGGTTTTGATATATGGTAACTTGAATATCAGCATTGTATTCCTTAAATCATAATCAAACATTATCAACTCAAACATTTTACTTACAACATGTATAAATATATTTAGGGGTTAACCCTATTCTAACTGGGCTATTTGAGATCAAGTTTTTACTAGGGGGGGGGTCAATTTGACCCCCCCTTCAGATCTCGGCCGCCGATCGAGCAATCGCCGCAAAATTTTGCCTGAACATAGAGCCGGATGTCAACTACAAGATCACATGGTCATACAATAGAAAAATGTTGATTTCATATTTTTTAATGAATTAATTATGTAAATTAACGCATGAAATCATATTTTCACCTATAACTCTATCAAAAAGACTGAAGGATTATCAAATTTTTGTGTCAGAGTTCCTCAAGACACATCAAACAATTTTCTTGTTAAAAAAATAGCACAATCAAAATCATTTTCTTTTGTTTTTTATTGTGTTGTTAATTTCTTATGTATTTTATTGTTTTTTCGATCTTTTGTTTTCTATTGTTTTTTTTGCCAAAATTTGTTGGAGGCACTTTTTCAAGCTTATCTACATTAGAATTGATTTATTTCAATGGTTAAAAGTTGAAATAATCTAATTTATATCAATTAAACAAAAAAACACAGTGTGAATTGGATTTCCACACGAAATCATGAATTCGAGTGGTTTTCGGGTTGACATGCATTATATGCAAAACATTGCATAACTTCAGAACGGTGTACCCGGACGTCGCAAATTTGGTCTCAAAATATGCGGGAGACTTCAATGAAAAAAGTCAAGAAATGACGCGGCAAAATCTGTGCGCGTTGCGGAATCGTGGCGCGAAACGTCGAGGGGGGGGTCAATTTGACCCCCCCCCCGTTAGAATAGGGTTAAATCATAAGCGACTTTATACATTGTGCACAACATATGTTTATTTCTTCTCATCTCAAGCATGTCAACATTAATTTGTGAGTATAACAAATTAGTTGGATATCTTGAATTTACCTGCAACGCTACTCTTAGAGAACGATTCTGAAGAATTTGAAGACGCTGAATATGCCTCTGTTTAATATTTGACCATGTTATGTGACTCTGCACCACAAAACCAACAAAAAGTCGCCAGGCATGGATTTTTAGTAACGGGCAGATTCTGAATGAGCAGACTCTAAGCTTAAAAATGGACTCCCCTATAAAACCTCCCTAAACACTGGAAAGAAAACACACTCTCTGGAAAAGTGTGAACTGAGAACAGAGGCTCTGAAGTAAACAACCTATTCAAGGCTTAATCCTTACAAAGCCGACTATCTGTGCCATGGAAGAGACAAAACACACGATGTAAATCACCAGAGCAACAGCAATGAAGGGATTATCAGATCAAGCTGAAATTGAGCATGCCTTATGAACTTATTCTGTCCGTGATTAATGCCAACTTTCAAAGCAGTGGCATTATTCTTTTTAAAGTTATTAGAGTGAAAAGTGAAGGGTGCGTTCAGGGTTTTTGAGGAATGAAAAGGGAACTCTATGAGCAGGGCTCGACACTAACGGGGCCACCAAAAACGCATGTCGGGCCACCAAAATTTCAGAAATGAAGAATTTGGTGGCCTGATCAGGCCACCAAAAAAGGCTGGATGTTTGCCTTTGGGCCACCAAAAAATAAAAGTTAGTGTGGAGCCCTGCTATAAGACACACCTAATCACACTATTCTACAAAAAAGTGTTTGAGAAAAACTGCTAAAAAACTTGATCGCTCTTTCAAAAAAAAAAATGAAAAACTCAAGATTGGCTAGGTTGACCCATTTCACCTATTTTCAGTCCTCTTACAATATCTCTGCATGCCACTTTTTGTTTGTTTGTGATGCATGGTCACAAATGAATCAAACTTGCCATTCAGAGGTGAATGATGACACCTTTTTGCCTCCTCCAGGGATCTTGTGAGGAAGCTGAAGTCGCTAGGCGTGGCCATCTACCTGGTAACCGGTGGTTTCACCAGCATCGTCAGGAGCTTTGCCAAGGTACTTGATATTCCTGCTACCAACATCTTTGCCAACAAACTCCTCTTTGACTACGATGGTAAGTTGTGAGCATAGGATGGTAGAAATATGGCACTATAGAAACAGTTCTAATACATGTATATACAAACAAGCTTGTAATGTTGCCATTCATGCATAGTGCATAGAGCGATAGACATGAATTTGTAGTATTGATGGAAAATAGGGATCAGAGGGAAAAAAAACACTCTGGACAGAATTCACTTGTTTGCGGGCAAATCTGTTTTTGCATTGCACACAGCAGCGTTTGTGAATGAGGATATGTGCTAGACAAAGCTGTAGGAAAAAGATGTGTCAAATTGTATGTATTATATTCCAGACGTTGATTCCAGAGTGCTGTTTGGTCACTCAAGCAAAACACTTACAAATGTTGTCAGACGAAAGAAATCTGCTGTTAGAAAGATAAATTCTGGATACACAAGTTGAACTTATTCTGGGGATATCCCATAAATCCCTACAGTTCAGTTCATTTCATATTGTTCTCTCTGCAGGGAATTATGTGACGTTTGATGACCGTGAGCCAACTTGCAGCACGGGAGGGAAGCCCCGCGTCATGTCCATTCTAAAGGAGCGGCACGGCTACAAGCGCCTTGTAATGATCGGTGACGGAGCCACGGACATGGAAGCATGCCCTCCAGCAGTATGTAATCCCTTGGGATCTCTTCACATACTCTATTGTATTGATGGACGTCTTGTTGGGTATTACAGTTCAAATTCATACAGTCCACTCCTGTTTAACCAACACGGTAATTACGAAATTCCGGTTGAAATGAAGTAAAAATTCAGGCTGCAACATTATCCACTCTATATATTTTTATTGTGTATTTGTTCGGTTATAATAAAATCTCGATATAAGGAAAGAAAATTGCCGGTCCCGAAGACTTCGTTAAAATGGGAGTCCACTGTGGATGTTAACTAACACCTTGCTATGTGCAAAAGTATGTCACTACTTCAAATTCACAGACATTTCTAGAACAAGATCAGCAAGAGGTTATGTGAAGTGACACAGTAACATGACCCAAATTCACAATTTTGAAACCTACACGTGTACAAAGACATGAGAAGCATAGACTGTAACTATCTTGCTGCTTGGTTAAAGTTTGGAAGTTATTTTTTTATAAAGGGAGTCGGTCATCACATATTATGGTTCTTCCATTGAATTGATATTTGTTCGCTACCCACGGCGGTGCATTCAAAAATCATGACAAGCGCAGACCTGCTTTATAAATAGAGATAGATTTGCCTGTCAGTGAAATTGTCAACTAAAGTAGAGTGTGATTCTTTTACTGTGTATGAGCTGCATTGTGGGAATTACAAGCCAAGGGCAATCATACCAGGTGTCCCAAACAAAGCGGAACGGTGGATTTTCAGTACCTTGCATTCTAAAAGTGATATATTTTTTGACATCACTAGAAAGAGCATCTTTCGCAGAAGACAATGATACCAAAATCATTAAATTTGGTTCAGAACTGTTCATTCTATGCCAAATTCTGTAAATGCAGTCATTCTCAAATTTCGCTGGATTTTTGCGACGTATGAGCAAAGAATTTGGGTGCGACACGCCTTCCTTATACGGTGTATTGAGTAAGCCCATTGATCCATGTCAACAAAAGATAGAGCTTTCACATAGGGCGCGAGCCAGGAAAAAAATGTGCGTTTGTGTGTGTGCGCGCACCCAATGTGAAAGCTGTATCTTTTGTTGACATGGATCAACGGGCTTACATAATATACCGTATGGAAGGCATGTCGCACCCAAATCCTTCGCTCATTTGATTCGAAATTTGAAAATGACTGCATTTACAGAAGTGGGTGTAGAATAAAAAGTTCTGCACCAAATTTAATGATTTTGGTATCATTGTCTTCTGCGGAAGATGCTCTTTCTAAAAATGTCAAAAAATACATCACTTTTAGAACGCAAGGTACTGAGAATCCACTGTTCTGCTTTTTTGGGGACTCTCAGTATAGAATTAGGATGTGTATACAATGCTGGGGATTCAGCAAACTTTGTGCCATGTTCAGGCAGCCTGGAACTGACAGTAAATCATTTGTTGATCTTGGTGAGCTTTACATGGATACAAACTCCTGTGTCCTACTTAGTACGGACAACAAATAGATGACAAGCATACATAATTAGCAACCTTTCAAGGTCACTCCAAACCATCTGTACCAAGCTCAGTTTTTATACCCCCGCCAAACGAAGTTTGAAGGGGGTATATAGGAATCAGCGGACGGTCGGTCGGGCGGTCGGGCGGTCGGGCGGTCGGTCCGTTGCAAATCTTGCGTCGCGAACTACTTCCTCAGTTTTCAACCGATTCCCATAAAACTTGGCACAGATGTGTGCCTTGGGTTGTAGATGTGCAAGACGTATTTTTTGACAGTACCCAAAAGTACGTTGCCATGGTAATGGCATATTATGGGCAAAAATGGGTACAAATCTTGCGTCGCGAACTACTTCCTCAGTTTTCAACCGATTCCCATAAAACTTGGCACAGATGTGTGCCTTGGGTTGTAGATGTGCAAGACATATTTTTTGACAGTACCCAAAAGTACGTTGCCATGGTAACGGCATATTATGGGCAAAAATGGGTACAAATCTTGCGTCGCGAACTACTCCCTCAGTTTTCAACCGATTCCCATAAAACTTGGCACAGATGTGTGCCTTGGGTTGTAGATGTGCAAGACGTATTTTTTGACAGTACCCAAAAGTACGTTGCCATGGTAATGGCATATTATGGGCAAAAATGGGTACAAATCTTGCGTCGCGAACTCCTCCCACAGTTTTTGATCAATTTTTATGAAATTAGGTAAAGATGTTCATCTGAATATGTTAATGTGCAAGACACATACTTCTGCAGTGGCAAAAAGTGCGTTGCCATGGTAACGGCATGTTATTGGTAAAATATAGGGCAAAATGCTTCATGGCAAAACTGCTTCCTCAGTGTTCTTCCAATTCTCATGGAATTCATATTGAATGTTTGTCTTAGGATATAAGTCAGCATGACACATTTCTTGACAGCGACAAAAAGTATGTTGCCATGGTAACAGCTCACATATTATGAGCCAAAATGATGGAAAATTTTGTGTTGCAAACTACTTCCTCAGTTTTTGCCCAATTTCCATGAAACTTGGTACAGATGTGTGCCTTTGGTTGTAGATGTGCAAGACGCATTTTTCGACAGTACCCGAAAGTACGTTGCCATGGTAACGGCATATTAATGGCAGAAGATCAAGGAAAGGTCTTGCGGATTTAACTACTTCCTCAGTTTTTTGACCAAAGCTTATCAAATGTTGTTTTGACCAAAGCTTATGAAATGTTGTTTGGCAAGTTATAACCAGTCGCTGTAGCGACATTTCTAGTTTTATCGGGCATATAGTAAAGCAGATTTTTTTCTCATTCATATCTATATACTGTATTTTTTTTCTTATTTTCTTTCTATCTCCAGGATGCATTCATTGGTTTTGGGGGCAATCAGATCAGAACCAAGGTGCAAGAAGGGGCCAAGTGGTTTGTGACAGACTTCCAAGAGCTGATTTCAGTGCTGGACTCATGATCTCTAGGAAGTTTTTTAAGTTTTCCTGCATTAGTAGGGATGATTTGACCTGTTGTAGAGGTCATCTATGCTACATTACTAGCCAGTAGCCCACTGACTTTCCAGTGAGTGCCTTGCATTTTGAAATATTGAGAGATTTTTCTTTCACTCAAGACTACAGTGAAACCCCGTTATAACGAGTTCGGTTATAACGAGGAACCGCTTATAACGAGGTGATCATGTCGGTCCCGTTTTCCTTTGCGTGTAAACCTATGGCAGAACGAATTGGTTATAACGAGTTCGGTTATAACGAGATTCCGGTTATAACGAGGACAATTTCGGTGCATCATGATAAAGAAAAACGTAAGCAATTTGATCGGATATAACGAGATTCCATTTCTTGACTTACCGCTTTCAAACACGCGACAAACGAAACATTGAAAACCGAATTCACGCTTTCCACGTCTCTTTCCTGTTTTGCAGACTACTGTTTCTTCTATACCCATGCGATAAGACACAGGAATACCTTCCGATGTTCCTACTAAGTTCTTGACTTACCGCTTTCAAACACGCGATAGACGAAACATTGAAAACCGAATTCACGTTATCCATGTCTTTCCCGTTTTGCAGAGTACCGTTTCTTCCATGTTTTCTTCTAACCCACGCGATAAGACACAGGAATACCTTCCGATGTTCCTATACTAAGTTATTAAATAATCGATTGTCTTTTTCTCGAGATACGGCATGCGTGATAGAAGGTCAGACCACACCAAAACGAGAGAAAAAAAAATAACGCACTCGAAAACTTTTCATGATATTGTAGCGACACTCGTGGCCAAAAAGGTACAATTGGAATGCGTGTGTAACTCATCATTATATCGTTAACATTTCTAGTTCCGACATACACCTGATTTGCTGGTTAGTAAATATGAGTGTGTATGATATCAGCCAAAATAATTAATGAAATCATCGCGATCCCGCCGGGTGACAGTAGCGTAAAAATAGTTGAATAATGCATGTTAATCATGTTAATCTACTTAAGTCCGTGTTCAGAAAAAGAAACAAATGCATTTAACAGTTTGCATATAGATTGGCCTTATTCATTATCATTTAACATAAGATAATGTGAATATGAGTGTGTATGAAGTCAAAATAATTGATGAAATCAACGTGATCCCGCCCAATGACAGTAGCGTAAAAATAGTTGAATAACGCATGTTAATCTACTTGAGTCAGTGTTCAGAAAAAGAAACAAACGCATTCAACAGTTTGAATAGATCTGCGATTGTTCATTATCATTCAACACTGCATTTCACGATGAAGATTTTCCTTTCTTTCAGAATGGTCTACGAGGTACAGATTTGCGGAAAAAGGATCACAACCTTCCAAATTCCCTGTCGCATATTTTTCAAGAACGGATGTACAAAACGAGAAGAGATTTTCGGAAGAAAATAAGGAACGCATTTCTAATCCCTTCGGGTGCAACGATCATGACGTTATATAAGATTAAGCCGAAATGATTCATAAAAAATCATCGCATTCCCGCTGGGCACCAACAGCGTAAAATACCTCAAAAGTTACTGTAAACAACGCATGTTTGTCACTCTATTTGCGCTGGTGTTTCAAAAACTTAACAAATGCATTTTATACAATGTGATTTTGTTCATTGTCATGAATTTCATAAACAAAAAATATCATTCTTTCAGAATGGTTCAATACAAGAGGAAGAGATAGGCATAGAAAGAATCACGAATGTAATATAGGCATACTTGTCAAGAACATAATGTGCAAATTTTATGCGAAGAGATTTTCCGAAGAAAAATAAAGAACACATTTCAACCCCTACTTTTATCAGCTTTTTCTTTAATCAATTCACAAATAATATCCCTTTATTCTCTCAATAATAATGATTTATAATTGTGTAGTAACAACGCAAAGGATGTTCTTGAATTTGATTGATGGGTATATGACGTCGTGCTTATGTTTTTCTTTGTTTTTGATGCGTACAGTTATAACGAAGTACCGGTTATAACGAGGTAATATCGCCGGTCCCACGGACCTCGTTATAACGGGGTTTCACTGTATCACAGTCAACAGTCAAACTCATGTGAAAACCAAAGTTATAGCATGCCAACTGCCTGCCAATAACAACATGTCATTTAAACTTCTATTGATATTACTTATCATTGCTGGGTTGACAGAACCTTGTACAGAGTATCTCAAAAATGTCAAATGTTCAGGAGAGCAAATAACATGACAGCCAAAGCACTATAACAAACAGGATCACCTTTCCGTTGACATGACATGGTGGCTTCAATTTTTTGGGTAAGACAGCTAGGATTTGGACAGGATATCACGAAACTAATCATCTGGGGCCGTATTCTGAGAGCTAATTAAGTGTCTGATTAGCACTTAATTACCGAATTGGTATTCTGAGAGCATGATTAAGTAGGGGATATATTAACTACCATAGCAACAAGCGTTTTGGCGGGAAGGACCTACGCGTTTGCGCGTATCAATGCGCGTGCACCTCTGAGAGGACTTAATCACAGAGTTAATTACGAATCGGTATTCTGAGGGTGTAATTAAGTATGAAAGTTAATGGAAAACTTAATGATACCAAAGAGTGTCATTAACTACTCCGATATCACGCATTACATCGTGTTTTCTCTGCCACAATGATGCTTACCGTCTTCGGTAACCGAGGAGCGGTTGAATCTTGTTATCATGGTATCCGTAGAATTCAGAGAAAAAAAGAAATATAGCCGATCTTCGAGGAATTTTGTCATTTTATGTGAGCAAAGAGGTTAAGATCTTTGCGTGCGTAGGTGAGGGGTTGTAAACAAATACCGGAGTGTGCGCACGGAGCTCTTGGGTTGTAATTACAGGGGGCGTGCAGGAGCGCGCATTGAGGGCATATTTGCGCGTGTAATCATCATTTTGACTTCTAACAACGCGTCTGATTGGATGGAATAACGATTAGATGGGAGGGACCTAAGATAATTACAGGGGACTTAATCATACCTTAATTACGTCCTCAGAATACCGAATTTGCCCATGATTAAGGGCCTATTAACTTCACGACTTAATCACGAAGTTAATTACAGACTTAATTACGACCTCAGAATACCACCCCTGATGATTAAGCCAAGAAAATGACTTTAGCCAAAATTTGAGATACAGTTGAACCTCTATTATCCGGCCTCCCTTTATCCGGATCTCTCTATTATCCGGACGCAATCTCGCCGTGATTTTTTTTTTTTTATAATTACGGGAAGAAAGGGGGATTCCCAACTCCTTGAGAACTCCTACCCAAACACACATGAATTACATATTACTTCCAATATGATTAACATACATTGCATCAAATTTCCTTCCAAATTGCTTACCTTCAGACATTTCAACATCCCGAAACATCCCCAAATGTAACAATGAAAAGGTTGCAGTATACACATTACTACATGTGGTACTACAATGGGCTACATCAGTACATATGTATGTATATGTACATGTATGTATAAAGCATCGAGTCTCCCGTATCCGGCCAAATCCCTTATCCGGATGAGCCCCAGTCCCGACTTGTCCGGATACGAGAGGTTCAACTGTACAAGGTTTTGTTACCTCGGTGATGTAACATCATATATTTTGTCAGCATACAATTTTGCAATATGAAATTATAACACAATATACAGGACTTAATACTAACGTTTCTCTCAGTTGGCTCAAATTGTTGGATTTGAAATTTTGATGGCCAAAATAAAAGGAATTACAAGATTTCATTTTGAATTTTTGCTGCCCAATTTGGACAATAAAAGATGACCTTTACGAAAATTTGATGCCCCAACATCAATTTTTAGTGGCTCTGGGCCTAGTGGCCATTGCTAGTGTTGCCCTAAATTGTATACCAGGTGTATATTTAAGGTCGTGGTCAGTATCAATCATTCATACGACAAATGATTTTCTCATGGAGTACTTTTGAAATATTTTGTTCTTCTGCCCCTTTCCAGTATTTTCAGTCATATTATCTGCTTCCAAATTTAGCAGATAAGACCAAAAAGATTGTTCTTGCAAAACAGACACTCGGGGGAAATCTGTGCTCATCCTATAATAATGTGATGTGTTTCAGGTGACGTAATCCCCTGTTGCATGCTTATGATTAATAAGTATCTTTAGGTATTGAGGGTATAAGTACACACAAATGCAAGCAAGGAAACCCTGAGTGTCGACACCAGGCCTGTGGGAATTTAAAAGACAAGTTCACCTTCATATACACATGTACATATGGATTGAATGAATGCAATACACTAAACTGTAGTAGAACACATCTGTGAAGGCTTGAGGAAAATTGGACTTCAAATTGCTTTCATGGCAGTATGCAATTGACATTCATATGAGGGTGGCTACTCGGAAATGGAGGTGTGTTACAACTTTATGTAATTGTATTATAGTTATGTAGAAACGTTGTTAACTCTTTATGTGCCATGGTGGAAACCCCCCGTGTGCCACATTATTCTGACACACCAGCGTATTCATGCTTTGAGAAAACATTCTGTTTTTCAAATTTATAGAAGTTTTACAGATTTCTGTTAAATTGCAGACGAAGTGAGCAAAATTGTAGAGAAAACGCCAAGCTTTGCGTTGATTTAAATTCTATGACAAATCTATAATTCTTTTCCTTACAAATGTCCAGTAGCTACAATACTGTAAATGTATGACTTTTGCACACAAAGCAGTGACAGAAACTTGGGTAGGAATTTTTTAGGAAACACTGCTTGTTGGTCAATCACCACATAAGATGCAAGCTATATACGAGAGGAACGTAATCGCGAGAAACGCTTTCGTGGTACTGCGGCTTTTGGCAATTTATCAATCGGTTTGGGCAGGTTTGTGCGTTTGAGCGGAATATGCGAAGTTGGCACGCCGTCAACAGAGTCGGATGTGCGAATGTGGCACATAAAGAGTTAATATGACTTGTACAGTATCATATTGCTGTAGTGAATATCACATTTCAGACACGTAAGATATTGGTCTATCAAGAATTCATGATGAATCCCATTAGTTTTGTTTCTAACAGAGAGGATCATCGCTGGTAATTAGTTTTGCAGATTAAAATGAACAGAAAATCAATTAAGGAGTGTATGTGATACCTATACAAAAATGAGGAATTCATGTATGTGGGACTTTATTTTGTATGTGTGCACTGTTAAAGGCTTAGCTCTGTTTGTACTTTTCACAGTCTCTGCTCACACAACAATTCTTAAATGCTAATTTAGGAAGCAGCCAAGTCATATTATGTATCTATGCAGAATGGGGTAGCATGTCTCAGGTATTATCATTTTAAGAGAGAATAGTTAAAATCACCCTTTATGCCCTGGCGATTTTATTTTTTTGTCCCCGCCGAACGAGTTTGAGCAGGGGACTATGAAACGGGCTCCGTACGTGTGTGTGTCCGTGTGTCCGTCTGTCCGTCCGTCCGTCTGTCTGTCTGTGCGTCCGTGTGTGATCAAAATGTTCAATTTGCTACTTCTCTGTCATTTATGAGCCAATTTTGATTCTGTTTGCTTTATATGATAGCACTACATGGGAGCTTTGAAACTTCTACACAGAATTTCAGTTGTGACCTTTGACCTTGACCTTTGACCTATATTGTACATTTTGCTTCAAAATGCTACTCCTTTGCCATTTCTAACCCGATTTCGATTCCGTTTGCTTTATGTGATGGCACTAGGTGAGGGCTTCAAAACTTCTACACAGAATTTTGACCTTTGACTTCTTTGACCTTTGACCTTGATTTTTGACCTGCCTTGTACATTTTGCTACAAAATGCTACTCCTTTGCCATTTCTAACCCAATTTCATTTCCACTTGCTTTATGTGATGGCACTACAGTCTGGGCTACAAAATGCTACTCCTTCGCCATTTCTATCAAAACCCGATTTCGATTCCGTTTGCTTTTTGTGATGGCACTAGGTGAGGGCTTCAAAACTTCTACACGGAATTTTGACCTTTGACTTCTTTGACCTTTGACCTTGATTTTTTACCGATATTGTACATTTTGCTTCTAAATGCTACTTCCGGCGGGGACATATTTTACGCACCGCGTAATTTCTACTTTTCCTTGTTTTTTTAGTTACAATAGTGCAATTACATGTAGTAACATTAGCTATTAAATAGTACAATGTATTACCTGAAGGTACAGTTTTTTTTTTTTAGGCCTAAGAATAGACAGTCTGATTTACAGCCCTTTGGACCACTCGAGCAAACATATTTTGTTGTATTGATTGTGCAAATATACTTCATATTTAGAATTTTGCATCTTTATGAAATGACTGCAGTGTTATTTAAACTTCTATATCATAAATTATGTGTAAAATCTGTAGAAATGACAGCCAGTGACCAATGAATTGCCATATTGGAGAATAAATGCAATTCAAACAGACCAACAAATTTCATCCAATGTGCAATGAATCTGTGTATGACCCAGATATGAGGATGAACATTCATATGTATATCCAATTTCATTTTGAAGTTCACCTGGAAATATTTTCTTGGCCAAAACAGTGGCTTTTGAAATTGTGTTACACACAACTTCCTTGTGCATGCAGCTCAGTATGATAATTGTATGAAGAGCTTATCTACATACATGTACACTGTACATGGATGTAATTTTCCGAAGTTCAATCTGTGTTTTCATTATTTTTTTTGTGTTATGGCAACAAGTCCTGCTAAAAATGAATGGCAACTGTTTACACGGATGAGTTATGTTATAGGCAATGCCTACACCCCTTTCATGATATCTTGTACATGTGTGACATTCTTTGTGACAATACAAGTCTGTATGTCACAAGTAAGCTCATAAGAAGGTCAGCTGGTGAAGATAGTCTAAATTGTGAGCCATGATGTTCACTAAAGTACGATTGTACCACAAGAAACTAGAACCTTAATAGTGGGGCAGATATGTGAAAAAGATGCTCACATCCGGCGGAAAGTATGAAATTTTGCATATAGGGGTATTTTGAGACGCTGATTTCAAAAATTGCCAGATCCAAGAGATCTGACCACGGGGTTGGCCGCCATTTTGAATTCCAATATGGCCACCGTCAAAGTTCCCTATCATCAGTTCTGAATGACATTAGCCATTGGAATTTGATATATAAAAGCATGGTGATATGATGACTTCAATAACCGACTTGCGTATTTGATATGTCTGACAAGCTGCACGGCAGCCAATTTGAATTTTTATACATATTTGCCACGTTGGAGTGTTGAAAATCTCTATCTCGGGGTTTGTAAATTAGGCTACCTGATTGAGCGCGTGTTTGTAACTGATAGAGTGCGCGCTGATGTATTTACATTGTGACGTCAGTGAAAGGTGCATTATGCGTCCTTTTTGCTGCACTTTTTGACATGCCCGTGAATGTTAGTCATGATGTTTTTCTTCGTAGCCACATTGGAATTCCAAATAGCAGGCATTGCGTTTGTCAGACACATCACATCAGTTAATATTTTAACTCAGTATGTTAAAATACTTGTTTACACCTAATTTCAGGGTCACTCACCACTTAGAAATCGAGATAGGAATTTGAATATTTCGTTGAGGCAGCCATATTGGAATTCAAAATGGCGGCCATTTGATGTTTGTCGGACACTCCAAATCAATCTGTCATCAAATTCAATGTGTCAAAACGCATTTGTGTACCAAATTTTGGTGCCACAGGTCATTCAGAACTGAAGATAGGGATCTTTGAATTTGTTTTGTGATGGCGGCCATATTGGAATTCAAAATGGTGGCCGACCCCGTGGTCAGATATCTTGGATCCGGCAATATTTGAAATCAGCGCCCAAAAATACCCCTATATGCAAAATTTCATACTTTCCGCCGGATGTGAGCATTTCGACCAATTTTTGTTACATATCTGCCCTACTATAAGTGTTAATGCTGGACTACAGTACTGTACCAACTTCTGCGGACAAGACAAACAAAAAATTCTGATTATGATGCATAAAATAAAGTATTCGGGTTCTCAATAGGGAAATACCGGCTATACAAAACATTTGAAGTAAAATGCCTAAAAAAGGGTAATTTTTCAATTGAAAGGCACACAGTATTTTCGTCTTTTACACAGGAAAAACATACTGTATGGTTAACAAAAACAAAAACTAAAACAAAAAACATCGCTATTCACTAGTTGGCAGCTTGGTACATAAGTGATCAAACATGTCAAGTAAAATGCATCCAATGTGGATTACACTTAACTAAGAACAGTTTCATGACATGCAGTTACAGTGCGTATCTGCATGTACAATGTATACATGTACAGTGTATCACACTGTATGTTTATGCCATCAATTTGCAGTTAATGAGATTAAAGGACAAGTCCACCTTCATAGACATGTGGATTGAGTGAATGCAGCTGTAATATTAGTAGAACACATCATTGAGAGTTTGAGGAAAATTGGACAATCCATTCAAAAGTTATGAATTTTTGAAGTTTCTGCACAGTCACTGCTGGATGAAAAGACTACAGTACTACAGCTTGTGATGTCACATGTGTACAACGATAAAAAGAAAATTCAACATATTTTCACTTCTCTTGCTTAATAAAAGTTCACTTGACTTCCTTCTTTCAGAAGGCAAGGGGAATATCACCCTTAACATACATCAGTGACAAGTCAAGGAAATGTATCCTTTTTATCAAAAAGATAAATTTTGTGAAATTCTCTTTATATTTTCCTTATTCATGTATCGTTGAACACGTGTGACATCATATATTATTAATAGTAGTCTTCTCATCCAGCAGAGATTGCGCAGATACTTTAAAAATTCATAACTTTTGAACAGATTGTCAGATTTTCTCCAAACCTTCACTGATGTGTTCTACTAAATGCATTCACTCAATCCACATGTCTATGAGGGTGGACTTGTCCTTTAAATGAGAATCAAGCAGAATTACACTCTGGCTCTTTGGAACTACAAATTGTTCAATCAAATTGGCAGATACAGACTTTGTTAGTTTTAGAAAGCAGACATTGACAAATATGGTTTGTTGCAAATATACAATTCAATTTTAATGGTACAAAAAGGCAAATTACATTATACAGACATATAGACTTTACACATGTAGAGTAAATCAAGTTAGCATCAAAAACCTCACGAACCATAAAGATCTTTTAAATGTAATAACTCGAAAACTCTCATAGATGCATAATCGAGTGCAAGTACGATTGGTATTCCCAAACACACTGCATATTAAGAAGACAATTCTATTGCAGAAAAAAAGAATTCTCAGTTCCAACATCATAAAGTGAAACATTTGTTAGCTATAATCTTCACACCACTGTTACTCTTAAATACATGTGTATCTATTTAAAATTGCAAAGGGGGGGGGGGGGGGGGTGTCATACGATTGTTTTAATGCCCTATTCAATAAAAACAATGAAAGATAATGCATGAAGATGATAATGAACTATGTTGTCAGATAACAGTAATACACAAACTTTGCAGAGCTAAATTAGGCAATTACTCTTTTATTTCACTTGTACACAAACCCATGACATGGACTGCTAGACTACGTTAGAAAACTATGAGAGTTTGATCATATAATCTACCAGCCCAATCCCGTAAAACCCTAGCCTGGCCTAGCTGTGAATGATTTAGAGTGACTCAACCTCTTTCTCATATTTCATTTCATTTCATTTTTTTTTTTGGGGGGGGGGGCAGACATAATATCCAAACAAGTAGCAACTGTAACTGTGAGTATCAATGTCTCACTGTCATAGACTTTAGTGTATAGCGCAATAATTGCAGTCTTTTAACACATAACTAGCATCATAAGATTTTGCACATCTTTGACAGCGCACAGCTCATCAACCGTATTCCAAGTTACTGTACGTTGATTTACTGATCATCCATCGCTATTTGCCCATTCTACCAACATACTATAAATTGCACTATGTAACAGCTTCCAACACCATATTTCAGGACTTTGTGCCAAACACTGCCCTCAAAAAAATAAAAAACATAAACACTTGTATCGCACTTCCCAGCACACCTTGATTCATGCTCAGTGCGATATTTTGTACAAAATGAAATACCTGGTACAATGTGTGTATAAAAAACTACACATTATTCCCACCTGATTTTCGAAGGAAACTACCAAAAGGAGCCTAAATCTTGTGATAATTCATATAATTTTCTTTTTTTTTTTGACATAACATGGTCACAATCTGTATATTTCACAAAGGGAATGGATTGGCATACTAGTACTTGCTTCTTAACTGATAACTCTGGTTGACATAACTACATACTAGGTACAGCAACTGCACAAATTAACCCGATGTATCGCTAACGCGAAAAGCTATCGCCGCGATGTTTCATGACTTTTTTCTTTTGAGTCTCCCGCATCTTTTGACACCAAATTTGCAATACCCGGGCGCGCGGTTCCGAAGTTGCGCATAAATATGTATGTGCATGTCAGACCAAAAATTGCTCAAAAACGTGAATTTGTGTACAATTTCAATGCAAACTGTGCTTACAGGCAAATTTCATAAAAGCATGATTATTTTGAGGTTTTATGGATTAAAATCAATTAATAACATATATTCTTGTTCGGAACAATGTCGCGGACAAGTTTCATCGAAAAAACAATGAAAAACATAAAGTCGAAAAAACAAGGAAATAGATAAGAAATTCAAAAAACAATAAAACACTTAGGAAATTTTTTCTGATAGTGTAATTTTTTTCTCATATTTGCTCAGGACACTGAAAAGAATATTTCCACGAAAAATGTGCCCATTTTGAGCTTTATTTAGTGATTTATACCAAATTGTCTGATTTCATGCATCATTACGCATAAATTAGCATAATTTAGCATAAATGATAATTTCTGAAAATTTAACTTCATGGTACTTTAGATTACAGCATAGGCAACGTGTGTGCCAATTTTCGTCGCGATTGCGCGGTCGACGGCCGAGATCTGGAGGGGGGGCCTAGGAGGCCCCCCCGGCTCTATGATCTACCTAAATAGCCCGGCCTAGTTAGGGTTAATTCACCTCTAATGGTAGACTCACGCATCTACATAATTATGTATGAAGTGCTGGGCAACTTGTAAGTTTCAGGTCAAGTATAACTGCTCTAGATGATCCCTGATTCACGGGGAATTATTGCCCTATTTGCCAGGACTTTCCCCGGCAATCCCATCGTGTGAACTCTCGGTGGGACATTCCCTGCTCCCCCGGCAAGCTTGTCGAGTCAGGCAACAAAATTCTGCCGAGGGACTGACCTTGATCTCTTGCGCAGCTGTTTTCCTCATTAGTGCACATGTTAGAAATACGGTGGCGAATCAAGCAATCATATAAATTTGCAATCATGCGCCCAACAGCGCCACATATGGTGACCTAACACACAGCTGAAACCACCAGCCACGATTTTGTCCCCCTTTCGGCGGGGGATTTCAATGTACGTGTGGATGGTCGATCGTAAAAAAGATACAATCTCTCCAAACTTCCCCTGCTTTCTGGGGGATTGTCTGAACGTAGGGACAATCTACAGCCTGCTGCTTAAAAATTTCAGTTATGGACTTCAAGGAAAGACTGAATGTAACTGCATCACTCTCTGCAACAGTCATGTTCACATGTAGTATAATTATCATAAAAATTCTGGGTACCAGTATTCAAATTCAGCCAGTTTTTTTCTTATTTTTTTTCCCCCAAACAAGCCTGGTAATAAGCTTATCATTTCATGGTATTATCGTTCCTCTTTTTCTATCGTTGGATTTTGTCCTGCATGCATATCACCTGTTATTGAGTCAGGTAAGACTGGAAGAAAGCTGCAAACAAGCTATTGAAGCTGCCAAAAAAAAAGAAAAAAAAATAATGATAATTTCAACAAAGAAAATGAAAAGAAACTACTGCAAGAGCTGTAATTTTTTGAGGGATTAATACTCGTGAATTTTGTGAATCATTGTTGGGTTGCGAATTGAACAACACATGAAAATATTGCAAACCGACAGGCATCAACGCACTAATATAGCCTCGGTGTCAAATTTCAAAAACAAAATCTTGCAAAAATGTCTGTGAGCTCCTCATTTGCGAAAATATCTGGACACAAAAATAACAGCTTTTACAGTGTGCCTACACTATGTATGAAGTCACCAGCCAAATATTCTCTCTCACATTGAACTCATTGAAGACTAGTCCCGAGTATACTCAGGCAGATGTCAATGGGAAATATGTGTTATAGCAAAATCAGCCTGTCCTCAATGGGTTAATGACTTGTGCTTAGATTGGTGGATGGCTGTCTTCTCTCCACATTGCATGTTATAGAATGGGTAGCGAGAATCCTGCGATCTCATTGGTCGAGAGCTATGTGTTGACTTTGTACTGGCCACACGCTGTGTCACAGTGGTAAACATGTAATCATGCACTTGTAGTACGAGTATACACACTTGCAACAAAGGTTTGCGCACTAAGCATGCAGCGTTCACACACTCAGTACGAGACACCTATTGGATAAATACTGGATGCATGATTTTCAGGCTCTCGTCTATGGCAAGCCAAAAGGAAATGGATCCAGTAAATTTTTCATCGGGTAACATGATAGAAAAATGGATTTTTGGCAAGAAAATTACCATTCTATAACATAGATGATGCACATGTCTTTCGTGCGTCAGTCGGAGTATAGTGTGCATGCGGTAACTATGGAAATTAGCCTAAACCCACTTGGCTTCACCTCGTGGGTTAAGCATTCCATAGTTACTTATGCACACAATTCCGACTGATGCACTCAGACCTGTGCGTCATTTATATACTAAACAGAGAATCTAATGAACCTGTCTCAAATAATTGCACTTCTGTAGGTCAAACAACACTTACTGAGTATATCAAACTCTGTTACCACTGTATGTCCGACAACTATCAATTGAGAGCATTTTTAGCGATATAGTGGTAACAAGGAGGACCATTATATTTTAAAACAGTTTGGAAAATAGTTAAATTGAGAATGATGTCATACAGCAGGGCTCCACACTAACGGTGGCCCGGTGGCCCGGGGCCACCAAAAACGCACATCGGGCCACCAAAATTTCAGAAATGAAGAATTTGGTGGCCTGATCGGGCCACCAAAAAAGGTATGATGTTTGCCTTTGGGCCACCAAAAATAAAAGTTAGTGTGGAGCCCTGCATACAGTATACATGACACACATGTTTTTTAAGTTTAGCTCATTGACTTTACTGATTATCTGACTCACAGTTAAAGTTAAGTTGAAAATGTGCAACATACAATGTAATGTGTAACAGGGCAAGATTCACAGTGTATTACTGCGTGTAGCTTACATGGAAAATTAAATAAAGTCAATATACACTGCATTTCATTGTAGTGCTGTTTGATGGCTGGTACCTGCATGATTCCTGCAAGGTTCCTGCATTGTGACATGGTATGTTGCTCGTCCATTGCCATTCCTGACAACGTCAAGTCTAGAATGTCTGGTTTAGTTCTCGTAAGAACTTGCATGCAAAGAAAACGACCCTGCCATCCCCATCATGTCTCACACACGGTAAATGCATCAATTTCAAGTGATAATATCCTTATATTAATCTGTGAGTGACTGATAATCACCCATAAATCACTCTAGAAATACAGTCAAACCTGTCTATAGGGATTTCAAAACCAACATCAGAGCCTTTTTAGACAGACGGTCACTGCTTTGTGCTGTGTTTAGCAGCAAATTTGTTTTTATCTCAGGTCAATTTGATCTTGTCACATAAATCAGTCATAATTGCCAAGAAAGCAAATGAGTTGAAAATGAGATTTTCTTCACTTTTTTACCATTTTTGCTATAAAGGCAACAGTTTGGTTGACTTTTAGAAGGGTTGCGTCGTGACAACTCTAGTCATACCACAGGCAGGTAAGGTGAAACATGGAGTGAGTAGCTACCTCACATGGTGATATATCAACTATGGGACATGAACAGATGACTGCTAGTCACATCAGACTGGACCCGTGGTTACTGCAATACAGCATATGTACAAAATTGTAGGTCTTTGAGGGATTGTGGCTTCATAGATCAGCAGGCCACTATTGAGAGGTGCCCACTACGACAGGTTTGACTGCATATCTTAACTCATTGAGGATGAGTCCCGAGTATACTGGGACAGGTGTCTGTGAGAAATGTGTGTTGTAGCAAAATCAGTCTGTCCTCAATGGCTTAAAATGCATTAAAAAATGGAGGCAAAAAAGAATGGAAATCACCATATTATAGTGTCTGTCTCTCCCATTGACCACTTCTTATCAGTTTATGTGACGATGATCAGAATTATCTCCACTGGGTCACTGCTGATCAGTTTATGGGATGATGCTCATATCTCCACTGGGTCACTTCTTACTGGTCAGACCACTTGACCGTGATCGGCTTGAAGTCAAAGAGATCTGGCTGACCAAGATGAAGGGTCTGGTTGAAGTCCGACTTGCTCCACTGGAAGGGAGGTTGCTGGTCAGTGGTCGGTCCACACACGGCCACCATGGACAGCTCTTTCACCATGGAACTAGTGGTCACCTACAGATCAAGCACAAGTAGTGAGAAACTCATTTTAACAACATCTAGAAGCTGTCTTTGAATTATCCCACAGTATACAAGTAATGCACAATTGTGAGTGAGATTGTGTGTTAGAGCAAGCATGTCATGCTATATTTCAAAAACTTGCAACATTGAGTGTATTTTTGTGTCAATATAAATAACCATGACATATACCACATATCCTAGAACCCTACACATCAAATACTTGAAAGCAATCACTATTTAATTTACATTGTAAAAGACTTGTCTACCATATAACATGTCAATTGTCTTTGAAATATACATGACTTCAGTACACATCACAACTGCGCTATCATTAACAAAAATCACCTTCTGTAACTTTGTGGATATATCATGTTAAACCACTCAGTTTATAATCAGTGTTGATAAAGAAGTTGTTACAGAAGATCATGGTGCCATGCTTTACATGGAAAATTCCCCCAAACATATAAATCATGTGGATTTAGTAAATGTAAGAAGATTAGTGAAATATGAGGGAAATCTTTTGTCTGTTCAAAAGTTATAAATTCTTAAATTTTTGGTTAATATCATGTGTGTCTCTCTCTATGTGGAACTCTGCAACAATGCATGATGCTACAGTCATAGCACGACATAAAGATAATATAAAGGGAATATCACGAAAAGTAATTTTTCTCGGTTATTGGAGGAACACTTATCTTAGCTCCACCATAAGTCATGGACAATAACGTTGCCTTAAAATATTTCAGTGACAGGTCAAGAAAATGTGAGCATTTGCATAAAAAATTAAGGAATCAAAAACACACAAAAAGAGGTATAATAAGAGACACTGCTACTTGTAACGGAAGTATTTTGGCTAACCAATTGTTCGCATTCTTATCACATGTGCATCAAAAGACATCAACATCTTATTGTTTTATATGTCTCATCATTGTTTTGACATGTACTTCATCAGTGCGATAGATACCTTCATGTCTGTAGCACCATGTAGGCGATGGCCGAGGGCAGAGAAGGGATACTTCCCGTTCTTTGGGTTGAGGTCAGACCTGGAAGCGATGGCATTCTCTGCACTGTACGGTGGGTTGCACTCACAGGCCGACAGTGGGTCATGCTCAAAGTTATTGTACCTTGGGGACGATTATTATAAAGGTTAGATGTTATGTGTAAATTTATTTCATTATCTTGACAACAACTTGGTGGCTTTGGTGCACAGTCTATGGAGGGCTCAGAATCTTGTAGTTAAAATGGGTAAAACAAATGAAGTTTTACTAATCTCTGTATCTAAGTGTGTCTGAAGTTCCTTTAGTCTTGTTATTGCATAAGGTTGTGAAATTGTCAACTCTGATCATAATTTCTGAGCCTGGACTTTTTACTCGAGTTGTGCAAGATAACAAATAGGTGTACTGCAGCAGATTGACTGTTTGCTGTATCAAGATTGACTGTATTTCCTTGAATTCTTCTTCAATCATCACTTAAATATATTGCTGCTGGTGGCCCACAGCGATTTATTTATTCAAGGAACTAATTAACCTGTTCCATATGGGAACCTGGTATACCAGTCAACAATGTGTGCACTGTATTTTATGTGCATACTCTTGTATGCTAGCAAATTGAGAGTTGCCCATTTTCATGAAAGGTCATGCTGTTTGTGACTCAGCATCTGATGGAATGCCATTGGCAGTTTTAGGTAAAGATACCAATTTTTGTGTCTGAATACTTGGTAAACTCGAACCACTTTTTAAAACTGGGTTTCAGAAACATGATTAAAACTATTTCTTTTCTAAGTGTGAAACCTCTCTGACTCTTTTTTCAAGATATTTGACACTATCCCAACAAATTCTGTGATATTCAGCTGCACACAAACAGTACACATCATTTAAAAGGTTGCCACCAAGTATTTAGTCTGGATAGTGTTGTGTAATGATACACAAAGCTATCACTACCCCCTCCCCATTCCACTATGGTGACAGGATATATCTCTTCACCTCTGGCCAGTAAATGACCCCTACCAATACTCTCCACCTCATCCAATGAGTTACCGACCTTCATCATCCCTCCAGTATACTAACAGAATGGTGAATGTTGTTGTAGCTCCATTTAATTTACGACCAGGCTGAGTCCAACCCAAACATCCTGCCCTTCCCCCATTGATTACTTAGAATTGTTGGTGAATCCAAATCCAAGTCCTGGTAGAATACTACCTCCTTCCTAAACCTGGTCACACCATTGTTTCTATAACAATCAAAGTTTTGCCCAATTGAAAACCCTTCTTAACATGAAGACTCCACCCCAATTCACCCATTCATAGTATGCTATAACCAATGTGTATCATTCATTGTATGAAGAGAATTGTATCATGTAGAGAAGAGGACTTGCAATCTAAAGCTCGAGGAGAGGGGATCGCTCCCAAACACCTCTCGAATAAAGTGCTCTTCAAATTAAACTCAACTATGTCGCAGTCATTTGTACCTCTCTAAACTAAAGTGGTCCCACTACACAACAATAGATGGACGCCCTAAACAAAATCTGACACCACTATGTGATAACAGCATAACATTCGAAACACCAAGGGAAGTTTTTATTGCCATTGAGCCCTTCATGAATTCATTCAAAATGAAAAGTACGCTTGGAATTTATTGCTTTGTAAAGTTGACATGAAACCCACAAGTCATCTAACTCTCAGCATTCACAAGGCATAATTTAAGACACATCACTTTTCCTGTCTACATCTGCCTTATATGAAGAGGAATTGCATGACAAATATAAACTTCCACATCCAATGTCATCAACATCCAAGTATCGTGCTGAAGAACATTTTGCTGTGGCAAGCAAAGTTCAGCAAAGTACCTCATAAGTTTGATCATCGAGTCGAGGTCGGTGACTTGTGTCTGGTTCCGCCTGAAAATGTTTGCTCTGGCCGTCTTGTTGTAGGAAAACCAGTCACCATACTTCTTCTTCAGTGCAGGCCAGCCACTCTTGTCATAGATATCCTGGAAGAACCTGTGTCCACAAATTGGAAATGACACAATAAAAACAACAACCAACAAACAAATGAACACGATATTACTTCCACATGATTAATAACAGCAATTTGGATTGTCTGAATCAAATAAAAGCAATAATAGTGTCATTTATTTTCTGAAATAGACATGTTACGACTTCGAAGATGAGATGGACATGATCGAACGCACACGCATCATTTCCCTGACACTGAACAATAATAAAGCCACAACACTGCCAGTAATCTAGGAGGAAATGACAAGACATGACTTTATTCCCTCAAGCTCCATGTGTGCGATCTCTTTTTCTTTTAAAGCTTTCCACCATGTGGGTTTCCTCGAACAAATCATGCATTCATTAATTTGCATATATGTACATATTCATGAATGATTGCTATGTGAGTATGCTCACACTTTATGTGTATCTACTACAAAGATTGTGCCTGACAACTACATAGATAGCTTGACAGAAGCCGGATGGACATAGTAACAATTGTGACCCGCGACAACGGTTTCAGGCAAAAGTCGCAAGAGCAAATTCCCTCCTAGGCGGGGTACAAAGATTTTGACCATTATTTTTGTCGATTTAGGTTTTTTGCAGAAATCGAATCTTTGATATGTTTTCTACATCTACACTAAATTTCATAGCATAAGACTAAGTTTTTCCTATCGAAAATGGAATTTTAAGCATCCTATGTTGGATCGCACTCGTCAGTTTCGAGCTTCTTTCGAACGCCGCGCCAATATCCCCAGTGTTGCTACGGCGCACGGTCTCGCATGCGATTGGCCGGTGCGTCGCATACATTTACATAATTCAGCTTTCGGAGACAACAGTTGTAGCGTGTGGGGAATGCTTTGTCCACGCGTGCACGATTACATGCTCCATTGTTCTTGCTATAGTGGTTTATACGCTCGCTCGCTCTGTAGTGCATGCTCTTCGTTTGGCTTTCTATCCAAACTATTCTACCGCAATGTTCGACAACGGAAGTGAAACAAAAATCGTGTAGCATGACATAATCGTTTGAAAAGAAAACTAAATATTCTCAAATTTGTCTACTTGTACATTTAGTAAAGATTATGACAGCAGATTATGACTCAGTGGAAGGCAGATAAGAGGAAAGGAGCAGTCACATGTGACCAATTATATTCAAATACTACACATCAAAATCGCACCAAACTAACGAGTCGTGTTTTTTTTTTTTTTTTTTTTATTTAAGCATGACCCTTGCCAGCACTAGCAATTCTGCTTTCAAAAGGGTCGCCAATGATAAAGACAAATAAACCACAACGAAAACGCGATTTGTAAATGTGTGGATTCGCCACCGCTCCTGTTACATGCACGTTGCACATTCATGGCGTGTGGATGCCATTGCGTAATACGTGCACCATACACGTCATGTACATGTACACCATACGTGCAATTATCGTATTCGCCATCTTGAAAGACGTACTGTAAACAAACCCGAGCGAAACGCAACGCTGAGCTCCAAGGAAGGTGCCCGGGAAATTTGACTCTCTCAGTGAGCCAATAAGAAGGCGATGTGGTTGCTAGAGGCGGGGCTTAACATCGATTGGCACCATCGTACGGATGGGTGATTCTCCCCTCGCATTGCCGCTCGGACATTGTCTTTGAGAAAGAGGTGAATCTTCAAAGCCTGTTTTCTCGCAACTTTGTCAGGCTAACAACTTAAAAAGTGCATTTTATTTCTCTTTCTATGCCCACTTATGGCGCCGAAGAATACAAGTGTTTTATATCAATGCAAAGCTTAGGAAATGGGCAGTGTGATTCAGTGAAAAAATGAATTTTCAAAATTCCCGACTTTTGCCTGAAACCGTTGTCGCCGGTCACAATTAGTGCATGTAAACTAGATTTTACATGTATGAACGTGTCTCGATACAAACAGGTGCTTTGAGCAGCTTGTTACTAGGTCACCATCATATGAATCTGCACATATTGTTAAACTGGCAAGATTATACGTTAACTGTCCATGACAGCCCTTTTTAACATTCTACTTGGCATAATTTTGTATATCTCATCTTCATATCTCAGAAAAATACACTGCTATGGTGATGAAGATGACTGGGTTGTACTGTGATATAAGAAATTACACAAGATGTTACTTCAATAATCATGATAAAAGATTACATAAATACTTTGATATGTATGGTAACTTGCATTTTGTTGGTTGACTCTCACTTTCATTTTGTTGCCTCTTCTTGGTACACCAGGTTAGGGCTTGCTGCTTGTTCAGCACCCCCCTTCACCCATGCTGTTGCTATTTCACTTCTCTTCCTTTCTTTATCCCTCTGTTGTTCCTTTATTTGTTTGATGTTGCCTCCCTATTCATTCTATCCTTCACAGGTTGCCCCCATTGTTCTTGGGATCATCACTGACCCTCCTCTGCCTTTTGTCTGTCCACCCTCCTTTAACCCCCCTCCCTTTACCTGTTGATCTCCTTGCCCATGACCTCCAACCCCTTCCCTTTTGTTTTCTTTGTTCTGTGTCTCTAGCCCTCCCCTGACTGTTCTTGTTGTGTGTAGTCCTTATATTATGTGATTGCTTTCCCTGCCTGTTTGTCATTTTGCCTCTGACGAAGATTCTACTAGGATTGAAAGCTCAGGCCCCTTTTGCCTCCAAAAGAAGAACATATTATACCCATAATCATTGCATAATGACATGAATCCGCATAGATATATCACTGCATAATGATATGTATCCGCATAGATATATCTTCTCTTTAAGCAGGGCTTTTTTGCATTAAAGGAAAAGAAAAAAAAAAGAGATTCCCAGATGGTCCAATCATGTAAACCTCATTTTTTTTTTTGCTCACACTATAAACTACAGGGCATATTTTAACATGGTCGTTTCTTCATAGGTTAGACATAAAGAAATCTTTTAACATTCCTCTACTGTGAGGGCTGACATTCAGAATTCTCTAGACTGGTTTTTCTTTCACAGTAAGTGTGCAACAATAAAAGTCATTAATCATGTCACTCTAAAATACCTGTAAAAAAATGGCATGTGCTAGCAGAGACAGACAGCAATTGAACTTAATTGCAACACAAGTGGTTTTGTTTAGTTCTGTTCTGTCTCATTCACAGGATTAACCCCCCCCCCCCCCCCTTGAGTGTTGTTTAAAGAGCACTTTGTTTCAATGACCCATTTATAAACTAAAATACATTTAGACAAGGAATGAAGGCATATATATGTGCAATGAAAAGGGGGATATCAGTGCAGGGTATCGATACTCACGGTGTATTATAGCTGGGCCAGTATGAATGTTCTCTGAGGAAGTAGGTCATGTCTTCAGAATGTATTGTGCCACTGAAGAGAGAGAGAAAAAATATATTTTTCATTAAGCAATTTTCATATACTGTCACTGTTGACAGGTTTTCATAATAAAAAACAAGCATTTGGATTAAATACTATATGCTATGCAAAAGAATAAAAGTACTTTTTCTATAGAAAGACTATGGTTACCTTGATTTCTCTTTACTTTAAACTTGCCTGTCAAAAGGTGATACAAATGGGACTGAATATGCAAAATATGATTACAGTTATCTGAGCTTGATTCTCATATTGATGCAGCACATTTTATATTTCAAAAAAGATTTAGAATTAGAGGTTAATTGCAATATACATGAATGTTTGCTTCACTTTTCATGTGACCTACACGATAGTGCTAGCACAAATGTAGCTTCCGGGCTGATTCACTTACGGAATTTGTTCCAGTACCACTAGCAGTCCATCAGACGGGGTTTGGCCAGGAGTGAACTTGCTGTAATCAACGATCATCCACTGATTATTGTACCTGACAAGAAAGGAGTTCAAGAAGACACAACAATGAACTTTGTGGACATGAAATCCATCACTATACATTGCTTGTTTCATGCAATTCATAAAATGTTTGAGCAAACATTGATCCTACCCTCTGACTCATACAACGACACTCATAAAATTTGATTTCAAATGAACCACAGTGATATACAACGTGTACAGGTACAGACAAGTAGGCCACAACTAAATGAAAATGACATAGTTATAACAAATTATACACACAGAATTATAAAAATTCTATGCAGAATTCCTCATAAGAAAATGTTGAAAGCAATTATTTAAGGTCAAACTATTTTTCTTCCAATGGTGGAAGGAACATCAGCCAAATTGAGAAGCTCACTTGCATTGCATTTAACACCAGTATCCTTCGTACAGACAGCCTCACACAAACTAATAATACACACACATACATATTGCCACACTGATAATATTACCCCACCCCCCCCCCCTGTAAAAAGAAAAACAAGAGAGTGACACGTACACCCCCATTTCTCCCCCCCCCCCCTACTGATACAATAAATATTTAACCCTAACTAGGCCGGGGGGGGGGGGGGGGGGGGGGGCCCTCGACGTTCCGCGCGATGTATCGCTAACTTGAAAAGTTATCGCCGCAACGTTTCATTACTTTTTTCTGTCGAGTCTCCCGCATCTTTTGACACCACATTTTTTGACACCAAAATCCACCACCACCACCATCCACCATCCACCACCATCTTTTGACACCAAAATAACCCCCCTCGATGTTCCGCGCGATGTATCGCTAACTTGAAAAGCCATCGCCGCGACGTTTCACGACTTTTTTCTGTTGAGTCTCCCGCATCTTTTGACACCAAATTAGCGATGCCCGGGCACGCGGTTCCGAAGTTTCGCATAAATATGTACATGCATGTCAGACCAAAAATTGCTCAAAAATGTGAATTCGTGTACAATTTCAATGGATACTGTGCTTACAGTCAAATTTCATAAAAGCATGATTATTTTGGGGTTTTATTGATTAAAATCAATTAATAACATATTTTCTTGTTCGGAACAATGTCGCAGACAAGTTTCATTGAAAAAAATGAAAAACATATAGTCGAAAAAACAAGGAAATACATAAGAAATTAAAAAACAAAATACTTCAGAAATTTTTTCGGATGGCTCAATTTTTTTCTCTTATATCTGCTTAGGACACTAAAAAGAGTATTTACACAAAAAATGTGCCTATTTCGACCTTCATTTAGTGATTTTTACCAAATTGTCTGATTTCATGCATCATTATGCATAAATTAGCATAATTTAGTATAAATGACAATTTTTTGCTAAAATCTAACTTTGCAGTACTTTAGATTACATGATAGGCAATGTGTGTGCCAATTTTCGTCGCAATCGCGCAGTCGACAGCCGAGATCTGGAGGGGGGGGGGGGGGGGCCTGGCCCCCCCCCCCCCCCCCCCTACACTACAATGGTACTCTCCAAAAATTATTCATTAATAGAACAAGACTGCAATGTAACTTACGTCCCACTGTTGTACATGGAGAAAATTTGGGCCCAGTGTGAGCCGTTTCTAGCCAATCTGTTAGCGATGATATTCCGGGCCCACTCCAAAGTCTGGTCTGTTGGCTGGACGTACTTCCATAGGGCATTGTTGTTGTTGCCAATGGTGGTTTCTATGGTTACCTGAATATTGGAAGTAGTTGCATCAGTTGTGAGAGATAGGGCACAATCTGATGACTTTCACTAAACTTATTGGTCTTACCTCAAGGGAGCCTCATCAAGTTTCCATGGTTACTTGACAGCTCATATTGACTGTCATTATGGAGTGAAAATTGGACGAGAATTCAATGAGTATTGTTCAAGCATGGTATGTGTTAAGTTTTGAAAGTACGGGTGTAGAAGTTAAGTGATATCAGGGGTAGGGGTGCTGAAACACATTACTTCCTAAACTTGTCCTGCTGACATCTAATGGTATGAATCCAACAGAATAAGTTCGCTAAGTTCCTTCATCAAAATATTGTGAATTGAAACCAAAATAACATGGACAATATCATAGACACTCGATATCTCCACCAGCAAAGATGTCTTTGTGCTTTTCAGAAAATGATCATCCATCTAAGTGAGTATGAATAAGATTAAAAATTCTTCCTAAATTGGAATCATTAATTGAGCAGAGCAAAGGAATCAACAACTCAGTAAATCAATAGGTTGCATGTTTGTCACTGAAGAGTAATATCCAAATTCACAATCTCTAGTGCAAGTTAACCACATATTGTAGGGCATGTGACAGATTTATGTCAAAAAAGCACAATGCTACTGTACATGCCATACATTTAGCGAGTCTAAATTTTCGTGAATAGGAACTTCCCAACGATTCCGTGAATGATTAAATTCACGATCGTGGAGTCCTGTACCAAAGGGAGAAGTATATGCGTATGTCACATTCATAACATGATCAGTGTCTATATTTTTTGTGTGTCCTTAATTTTGCAAATAGCACCCGACTCGCAAAATTTGCAAAAGTAAGAACCTCGCGAAATATTTGGTGTATACAGTATAGTGTTTGCTTCTGCATTACAGGTATTAAATATGAGGATTCAGTACAAAATAGGCATGTGATCACTGAGATATGCAGTGCGGTCACTCCAAAAAAAAAAAAAGAACAAAAAAAGAAAAAAAACAGCACACATACATTAGTCACATGACTTACCAGCCCAGAATTTGTGATGTAGAAGTCATCTCCAGACAACAAGCTTCCTGGGTTAGAGGTGAATGCCGCTGTCTGCCCCGGGACAACCTCAGTGGCTGTGTACAGACAGACAGACAGACGTACGGACAGACAGTTACTAGAGGCAAGCACTAAGTAATTACTGAGAAGCCAGTGGATTATGGGGTATAACTACAGATTTGCATCATAGAGAAGGATTGGAATAGAGGTAATTGTACAGTGTACATAATAAACTTAGTGTAAATTAGGTGGTTGCAACTAGGCTAAACTTCAAAGATGACCATTACAAAGCTTACTATGAGTGTACTATCATACAGTGTAGTGTTGACCAAAACAGAGGGAATCAACAGACTGAGTATTATTAGAAGTAGTACACATTGTCATTGTCACTATTGGTGTAGTGATAGTAGTACAATGTAGCAGCAACAGCAGCAGCACTGGCAGCAAGAATAGTACTGGTAGTCGTAGTAGTGGTAGTAACAATTGTAAAAGCCTAACCACTGCAACTATCGTTACTACTTATATGACACTAATAGGACCAATATGATGTGGCACAAAAATCAAAATCAGTACATGATTTTGATAATCTGCCATGCACACAAACATAATGTACAAACTGAACGCCATCTCTTACGGAGAATGATACAGATTTACAAGTATTTGACAGTCCTTACGCAATGATTGATAGATTTAGCTCTGATGCAGCTACTACACTCATCTCATAAAAGAGTCATGAATCAATCCAATGTTGCTATACTCACAGGTGTTGGTAAGATGGAAGGCAAAGTTGTATTTCTTGATGATGCGCAGCATGCCCATGTAGCCGTTCCAGGTGTCGTGAGAGGCAAACAAGTCTGAGTTGCCTGGCAACAGCTTGATGAGGGCGGAGCAGTGGCCATCTCCCAGCATGCTCTGTTTGCCCTCTTTACTGAGGGCGCTCTCAAGGTCCTCCAGATCACCTCCTATTTGGAATAGCCTGGAAGGGAAGCAGGACGAATCAAAACTCAGTTACGTTTTCTACTCATTAGAAAGGAAATGAGCTGGACAGTATGGGATATGTTAATGAATGACTACAATGTTAACCCGTTGAGGACGGGCAGATTTGCTACAACACGCATTTCCCATAGACACCTGCCCGAGTATACTCGGAACTCGTGTTCAACAGGTTAAAACTATTTCAATGAAACAAAATGCAGCCAGTCCCATGAGGCAGAAAACGTCTTTCTCTTGCTCAATAACTGATGATATGTTTCCTTTTTACTCTTTCCTTCTTCAGTTTCCAGTCTAAGAATTGGATGTGGACACTATGAGTAATCTCAGGCTAGTCTCTAGTGTCAGGCTAAACATGGAGTAAAGTGACACACAGGTAGTTTTTACTGTACAATTTTTTCTGTCTCTTTCAATCTTACATGCATTTCCTGCAAGGTACAATATCTAAGTACAGTATCCCATTCCTGTGTCAGCAGGCCTAAATTCCAGGGTGTCAGAATTTGTAGCATGTGGATGATCTACTAGCTATCTGGCAAGTAACTGTGTAATACATGATACAAGACTTGTTTAACCAGTTACATGAAGAGAACATAAAAATTTGAATATTACACACAGGAATCCAAATGGGTCCAGGTCTATTCTAGGCTGGTCTGCTCGTCCATTGTAACCATCCTCAAGTCCAGACAGTTGAAGCAGTAACAAGTTCAGCTGTGGTGACCAGAGAAGAAATGTTCATATTGTATTAATAGTATGCAGCCCGAAATAAATGCCCACTTGAAATTTACATAAGAAATGGTTTTATCATTCCCTTCTTGCTTTCTTTCTTTGTTTTTTTAACATCAAAATACATCATCCCCACACTAACACAAGCTTTGAATTCTACCATGCATATGAGTTCATTATCATGAACTCACACATGCATTATAAAAACTGCAGCACAAATTAAAATTTTGTGCTAAGATATTCATCTAGCTGTAATTGGGATTACACTACCATGTATTTCATAAATAAGTGAAATATAACAAGAGACCAAGAGAAATATGTAATGTAGGACTAAAACAGGATTTATATATGTAACTTTTGTACCTCAACATCAAATAGTGACACAAGACAGTACCTGGTACAACCAAAACATAACAAACTTGACAGTGAATTAAAATTCTGTCGCTGAACATGAAGCCACATGGTATATACAGCAGTGCTACATCACACTGTAGGGAGTGCGTTATGGAGTTTTCAACCCACAGATGGCTTCATTACATTCATCTTTTCTTTCCTTTGTTTGTTTGTTTGTTTTTTTTTTTTGAACAGTTTGTCTTAAATGGATATTCTCTACATGACATCTAGTTTATCCCAAGCAGGCAGCCAAAATTCATCTCTCAAAATCAGAAAAAATTTAGGTATAAATCTGCATAAAGATACAGTGTACTTGCACAATTCATAAATCACAGTTACACACAATGTAATGTAATTCCTGAATTAGTGAGATTCTAATATTCTTTTATCTAGACATGAAGTGGTATTGAAGTATTCAGATAGCCTCCTGCAGAATCACTAAGACTTGGCAGATCTGCCTAATATCTGCTTCATACTCTTCTTCTTCTCACTTTCCTCATATTTTTTTTTTCTCTTTTCCTGATTAATAGCACTAATGATAAGTGCTTTCTTAAATTGTGATCACATGAATGGTCTCTCCCCATGTTTTTGTTTTCTGAGAGAGAACCGAGAGAGATTTAAAAATGGATAGAACGAGTGGAAGAAAGTGAGAGATAAGGGGAGGGAAGAAAGGTACAGTGTAGAAGGGAGGGAGTAGTATATGGTGGGATTGGGGAAAGGTTTTCGTTAAGGGGAAGGGGTACGACCTAGTGGATATGATTGTATAATCAAGGTAGCTTCTGGATACCTGGTGGAAGTAAGGGTCATCAGGCTTGAGGTCAATCTGGGTCTGCATCCATTCCAGATTCTTGACCAGAAAGTCATGCAGCTTTTGGCAGAACGTTGTCATGCTCTCACAGTACTCATTGATGGTGTTCATCCAGTTCATGAAGATGAAGGGGGAGGAGGCATGCCCCTCTACCACCCCAGCAGCGTAGGCCTGGATGGCATCCGGATAGGATCCATTTGTTGTCACAGTGAGATGCGCCCATCTGAGGGAAGGAAAAGGATAGTGATGTGAGTAGTAGTAGTTCATTACTACTGTTGAATTTTTCAAATATAATTTGCATAATATTATTTCTTACATCCTTTGGCCTACTGTGACAAATCATAAGTTGAACATTTAAGGTGCGTCACTATGTCACAGGTATCTACTAATGCTTACAGCTGAAAATGTGATTTTCACTCAGATAATTACCATCCTAAGGCAATTTGTAAATCAATTGCAACCGCCATCTTCTTTAGCATTATACCACATGAAATATATCTATTTTCATCAATTTACTGAAGTCACAGCAGAGAAACTATTCAAATTACTCACAGGAAATATGCATTAAAAACTTGGAGGCAGCTTCATCTCACAGTGTTACCCAGAACAAACAAGGATGGTGAAGTGCTCTCTCTTTACCCTGTTTTGTTGACAGTCTCCGTAAAGTTGGCCCAGGCGACAGCATCCGGCACCCTCCCCTTGACAATGCTGAAGGAAGATGTGGAAGTGTTGTATGTCACGGATGCAACCATGTCGTAGGAGAGACCGTTGACTTCTTTCTCCAGGATCTTGCCGTGACCACACTGGGCCAGAGATAGGCCCAGCACCATAGCAAGGAGGACTTGCCCAAGTTGCATCCTGAGACCTCTATGTGTCCTAGATGCTGTTTGGATGAGATGCAAACATGTCATTGGGGTAGATTGCCAGTCACATGATACAAAATACATTGCTGATAGTTTATAGTGTAACATAGTCTGTTCAGCTCAGTTCATTCTTTATTTTCTATAAAATTTAAAATTCCATAAAATAATGCAGAAGGTATATAAATTCACACAATTATACAATTCTTTATATTTGATTGGGATTAATTTCGAGAAATAAAGGAGTTAATTTGAATTGGTTTATTTCACATAGTTGCCATGGAAGAAATGAATGGTTATGAGTAAGTAATCACAGGACTGAAATACCTAAGTATGAACAATGTAAGTCATGTGAACTAGCAGTTGCTCAATGATGAATTTGATAAAATTTGTCACTTAGGTTTGAACTTCTAATATTGACATCACAACACAACATGTTTGTGAAATCGAGATCGCATTGAACTGGGGAATGCTGGTTTTATCCTAATGAGGGTTTAAAACGAACTTGATGTCACCACACCCCGTTGACTGGCAGTAATGGATTTGCACATGGTATACAATTGTGCATTGAGTTGTTGACAAACTAATAAGGGGTCATCAAACACTGGATAAATTGGGAGTGACATTGGCCATCTTAATATGACACCATCAATACTACCCCCACAAGGCACCAGTGATCATGCCACGGTTATGCAATCCCAACCCAATTGAGTATTATATGGACAACTCAATCAATGCCGGACAGTGCCATGCATGAATTCAGTCAGAAGCTGAGTGACTGTGATTAGTCTCAGGTGCATTATGCTAATTGATGTCAATGTTAAATGCAACATTCTATTCAACCCTCCTGCCTCTGATTGACACATACTTCTCAACACGAACAGTAAAAATGCACGACAATGACAAACCTTGGATCACACCCAAACTCAAATGGACTTGATCAAGCAACGTCAGAAAGCATTTGCTGCTGGCAAAGCTACAGGCTGGAGGCAGTTAAGGAACAAGTTAGCTTGACACATAACCTCAGCAAAGTCTTCAATTTTTATGGTGACTGCATACAAGCAACGAAGAAGACAAAGCCCCTCCCCCTCCCAGTGGCACTCGGGTATATACCAAAAGTAAAAAAGCTTGAAGTGAGTGAATCCAAGGAAGGGCTTGCCGTCTCATGCTTGGGCCGCTGTACGGCAATATTACAGACATGCTCTGGACACTCTGTGTCTCCCAACTCTAAATAGCAGGCATGAAAAGCTGGCTCTCAAATTGGGTAGAGGTTTGACCAAAACACAGTATACCCTTTCAAAATGATCAATACACTTGTACAAATGGAGTTTCATAACCTAGAACTATTCAAACAATGGAAAGAAAGTGCACACTCTGGAGTTCACCAAGAAAAGAGGCTCTAAAATTGAAGGTCTAAAGTGCTTTATCCTCACCAAGCTGTGCTCAGTGCATTTGGGACAAAACAGGGAGTAAAACTCAGATGGTACCTACGATGAAGGGATCATTTTGCCCACGAAAATCCTAAAACGCTGACTACTGATAAGTAGCATCATCTCTTCAAAAGTTATCAGAGTTAAAAGGGAAGTGTGTGTAGGGTTAATTTTAAGAAATGAAAAGGGGCCATTGAAATGTGTACCAGTATTCTGAAATAAAAAGTGTTGTAGAACTGCAAAAAATGGATAGTGCATGTGTTCCATTGCACGGCTCTGATATTACAATAAACAAACATAATTTGCTGCACACACTCAACAATTACATGTGTACCAGCATGCTTGCAAGCGCATACTTTTGTCACTCATTTTTGTATAGCTATAGCTTCCCACGAAAAGCTGCAACAGGGATTACTTCTTCAAGGTATGGTTGAGGGGTCTAGATATCGTGCACGAAAATTTGAAATGCTCTTATAATAGAAGCTATTCCATAATCGTACCTGAATTTCTCAACGAATATCACAAAAATGCAGAAAAATCACCTCCCAGAATCTCCTGATGAGACGATGACGGAGCAGTGCGCTGTCGCCGTTTGTATGTCGGACTTTTTTTTTATGCGTTCACCTTCTCGGGGTATGTAAAGATCGCGCAGCTGCCCTATGTAGTTTCATGCGTGAAAGTGTCTGCCCCTCTCTGCGGCTGAACGTGCTTCGGCTTTCGTAGAATATTATAAACGATCGATCGAACAAAATACGAATTCTATCGGCTACGATCATACGAACGAGACAAGCGAGACGACACGTCTTGGCTACAACATCCTTAAAAAAGATTTTAAGCTAAGGTAGGTAAATTATAACGTAAAAAATTGGAAATTTAGTGAAAACTTTGTTCCAAAAAATTGGAAATTAAGTGAAAAATTTGTTTGAAATCTAAATTTCTTACCTGCTTCCTTCTCATTTTTAGCGGTTGTCAGGTATGTTTATTCCATGGGCGTATCGGCAAATTTTGCGCTTAGTCTTACGCGTATTAATGCTTGCTATACGCAGTTACGCTATGCGCGATCATTACGTCCCTGCGCGAGACCTAGTACCCTTACTATACAACTTCAAACAATCGGTTCCTTGTGTACGTATTCACATACACATATCTGCATCCCACTTAACCCATATCGGGCCATCTACGGGATATTCCGTAGTTGATCTGAACGCCGCAGGAGCCACATCAGAATATCCCGTAGTGAATAAAATGGCATATGAATGACGTAATTCACTTCCACTGAGTACTTCCACTGATACAGCCCAGTCGCTGTGTACATGGTACGTCGCGACAGGGCTGTACTCGCACGACCACCAACCACTAGGAGAGCGACGTAATCGTATCACGATAGCTTTGACTTTTGATACTTACGATCATTTTTGTCACCTCAAACTCATCGAGTATACTCTTCAATATTTACTCTACATCTGATGATATTAGTATTCAAATGTACGCAATGAAACTTACCGAAATTGATCATCATATCCAGCATGTCCACACGGTACACAATCTTTCACGCCAGGCAAAGTTTAGATATCGGGTGGTCACGTGATGTGAATGCCCTTTCAAAAGGTCGCGCTGTCGACCGTGCTGCTACACTCAAGCAGCGTACGCACGGTTACTAATACTAGTATACAGCTATAAACTGTACTGGGCTTGGCGGCGGCTGGCGTCTGGTCGGGCGAGGAACATTGAGCTCCATACCACGGTTATTGTGTAGCAGACGCCAAGGTTTGTTCGACACTTTCAACGCACACGCGCTCGCCCTGGAGCACATCCGGTCACGCATGCGCATAAGTCAAGGCGCCATTTTGAATTCTGCAACGACGAAGCCCGACGGTCAGGAATTGCGCCAGAAAGTGTCATTTATTTGTTCCACGGACTTACCGCAAGTGGTCTCCATGGACCCAGTGTGGCGAACTATTCTTCTAGTTCTAAAATAGAAACATGCATTTAACGTGAGTAAAGTATTCTGTTTAAAGGAGAAAAGTATACATGTTCCTAAGTTTTGTAGCTGTGTTGAGGTTCCTCACTTCGAGGCTGCATGCCATGCTCGTCAGACGCTGTTTTCGCATAGCGTAACAGTGTCTGGTCGGGCTAACTATGACTGTACTATCCGACTATACTATGTCTATGGCTATACTAGCATTGAATGGCAGCATAAGTTTATACCATATTAAAGGGGATGGCGAGTAACCGATCAGTGGGAATCAATGGGAATGCTGAGGGATGATTGTTCCAATCCTTGTGGGATTCATTTAAGAGCACATTGTGATTATATAGACGTCTATCTAATGTTGTGTGAAAATTATTTGCTTAGATAATAGAAGAACGGTCTCACATTCAAGTCATGTCAATTGGTCAAGTAAACTAATGTATGTGCAGATTAATGCCCCGTCACTGACCAGGCACGCTAACCTGTAAAACATTGTTTGTTGGTAAACTGCATCTTCATGCAGGTCTGAGTCTTACCTGGAAAAGTAAATGATTCTTGTTCTTGTTGGTCACTGATCAGCTGATTGAAGCTATTGGTATTAAATACAGCCGGCAGCAGCAGCAGTGTCAGTGGGCCAGTTCTCGTGTTGATCCTGTTGATCTGTCGTCGACCTGACCCCGTCGTGACTATGTGTATATTATGGGATCTGTACTCGCGATCAGCGAGCCGATAACGCTGCGAGGATCGCTCCTTACCACGGATCGCTCCGTACCACGTGATCTTTCAAGAATCACATGACAGCCGATGCGGGGGGGGGGGGGGGGGGGGTGGGGCTTGCAGGTGAGTTGAGTAATAAAAAGTAGGCCTATTGAAGACGTCACTAGCTCTGCTGAACTTGAGATTTCCATCTTTTTTTGATGTTATTATGCATTGGTATTGGGGCCTCTACGTGACATATCGACCTTTCACTCAATAATTACGGCAATCATTATCATTTCAAAATGATATGCTGGCCGCGCGTCAAGAAGTTTTTAAATTTCCAAAAGCTGTACAATAACTATTATTCTTATGAGGAGACAGATAGGCATTATGTCATAATCGCATTTTATTTCACATTATTTCTATTTCTGTTTCGGCTGCGTCTAAATAATACTCCGAACATAGTTGTACTGTACTCTACCTACGTTATGTTGCTTCATCAAAGCAGTGATGGCAGATCCAGAGGGGCGCCCCTTCTTTATTTGTTGTTAAAACAAAGGAAATAAAAAGAAAAAGAAACGAGATGAAACCAGGAGGTAGCACCAGAAATATCGTTTGCGCCCCCCCCCCCCCCCCCCATTTACGGAATTCCTGCATCCGCCCCTGCCTCAAAGCATAATTACAGTAAATATAATATGGAGGGGAACTGCATGGAATAAATCAATGGACTCTGCCCGGGACCCGCCCGGGACTTGATTTACCTTGTGGCAAGGATAAAATCAAGTTTAAGGCAACATTCTAACATTCAAGCCAGATATATTATATTGAGGTAACTATACCTGCACGGTATAGATTATAGAATCAAGGGAGAAAGTCTAGGAGAGTCGCCTTAAAGATTTCTGCCACACCCGGGCAATTAATTTTCCCGAATGACCGTTGTGAAAGTATTATACAGAGCGTATCAAAAAAAAAAAAATAATAATAATAATCCAACTTTGGAGGTCTACCGTTTCCTAATTGTCAGCTATGGAGAGTGCCCATGTTGATTGTAAGGAAAGGGGAACTCTTCCTCTTTCTTTTTGTTGACAAATATCATGCATGACTGGGCACGTGAACTTTAAATTGAATTACTTTTAATATGACATTGATTTTCATCATAATCTTATGTGAAAAATATGAACTCGAAAAAGTGTTTACTTCCTTTTTTGCTGAGTGTATTATCATGGTCATTCGATAAATCCTGAGTGACGTATAACATGACCTGCAGGGTCAACCATGATCCTTTGTACTGGACACTTTCAATAACAATCAATACAAACTCGTGGTTGGTGAAAGTCCATCAAAACTAAAAGAAAAATAACGATATGTGGGTCATCTTCGATAGCCTGGAAGCAACGGCGTAAATCCATACTGAGGAGTGGGGGGGGGGGGGGGGATGATCGGCGATAGTCACCATCACCACGATTACAAGCCCATAACCGAACCGGCGAAGCCTTGAGGGGGACGGGGGGTGAGAGAAGCTTGGTAACCCCCCTCCCCACACACACACACACACACACTTTACAGGGATCGGATGTCTCACTCTTTTGCATGAAATATAAAGTGGGAGGAGAGTGATATATTTCTGACAAACTGTTACAAGCGAGCTTGAAAATTTTGACATTTTACAGTCCCAAAACTGCAGTTTGTGACTGTATTTTGTCCGCTTTGGAAATTAAGGGGGGGGGGGGGCACCGGGTGAAACTGCCGGCAATTACTGACAGCAACATTAAGACAATGGCATAACAAATTAAATGCGAGCGAGCGAAGCGAGCGAGCTTGAAAATTTTGACATTTTACAGTAAAAAAAACTCCCGTTTTGGGCTGTATTTTTTCGCTTTGGAAATTAAGGGGGGCGCACAGGGCGCAACTGCTGGCAGTTCGTACTGGCAGGAACATCAGGAGAATGGCATAACGATTAAGTGCGAGCGAGCGAAGCGAGTGAGCTTAAAAATTTTGACATTTTACAGTCCCAAAACTGCCGTTTGTAGCTTTATTTTTAGCTTTGGAAATTAAGGGGGAGCACCGGGCGAAAACTGCTGGCAATTACTGGCAGCAACATCAGGAGAATGGCATGATGATTGAGCGAGTGAGCGGAGCGAGCGAGCTCCAAAATTTTGACTTATTACAGTCCCAAAACTGCCGTTTGTAGCTTTATTTTTAGCTTTGGAAATTAAGGGGGGGGGGGGGCACCGGGTGAAACTGCTGGCAATTACCGACAGCAACATCAAGAGAATGACATAACAATAAAATGCGAGCGAGTGAAGCGAGCGAGCTTGAAAATTTTGGCATTTTACAGTAAAAAAAAACATGCCGTTTTGGGCTGTATTTTTTCGCTTTGGAAATTAAGGGGGCGCACGGGGCGCAACTGCTGGCAGTTCGTACTGGCAGCAATATCAGGAGAATGGCATAACGATTAAATGCGAGCGAGCGAAGCGAGTGAGCTTGAAAATTTTGACATTTTACAGTCCCCCAAACTGTCGTTTGTGGCTGTATTTTTTTCGCTTTGGAAATTAAGGGGAAGCACCGGGCGAAAACTGCTGGCAATGCTGGCAGCAACATCAGGAGAATGGCATACTGATTAAATGCGAGCGAGCGAAGCGAGCGAGCTTCAAAATTTTGACTTATTACAGTCCCAAAACTGCCGTTTGTAGCTATATTTTTCGCTTTGGAAATTAAGTGGGGAGCACCTGGTGAAAACTGCTGGCAATAACTGGCAGCAACATCAGGAGAATGGCATAATGATTAAATGCGAGTGAGTGAAGCGAGCTTCAAAATTTTGACATCTTACAGTCCCAAAACTGCCGTTTGTAGCTATGTTTTTCGCTGTGGAGATTAAGGGGGGAGCACCGGGCGAAAACTGCTGGCAATTTACTGGCAGCAACATCATGAGAATGGCATAATGATTAAATGCGAGCGAGCGGAGCAAGCGAGCCTTAAAATTTTGACATTAAAAAATTTGCAATCCAAGAAAATGTCGTTTGTAGCTGTATTTTTTCGCTTTGGAAATTAAGGGGAGGCACAACGGGCGAAAACTGCTGGCAATTACTGGCAGCAACATCAGAAGAATGGCATAATGATTAAATGCGAGCGAGCGAAGCGAGCGAGCTTCAAAATTTCGACTTATTACAGTCCCAAAACTGCCGTTTGTAGCTTTATTTTTAGCTTTGGAAATTAAGGGGGAGCACCGGGCGAAAACTGCTGGCAATTTATGACAGCAACATCATGAGAATGGCATAATGATTAAATGCGAGTGTGCGAAGCGAGCGAGCTTGTTACAGTCCCCAAACTGCCATTTGTAGCTATATTTTTTGCTTTGGAGATGAGGGGGGGGGGGGGGGGGCGCACCGGGCGCAACTGCTGTCAATCACTGGTAGCAACATCAGGGGAATGGCTTAGCGCTTAAATGCGAGCGAGCGGAGCGAGCGAGCTTTAAAATTTTGACATTTTACACCCCAAAAACTGCCGTTTTTAGCTATATTTTTGCGATTTGGTTTGTCCCACTTTTATGGGGGAACCATCCCCCCCTCCATTGACGCCTCTGCATATGAGGGAGCTTTTGTTAAGTGAAAGATATGCTGCACACTCTTTGACAAATTAGGGAAATATACGTCAATCTCAACAGTGTATGCTTATCGAAAGGGATCCAGTATAGCGGAGCTTTTGCATGTTTATGATTGCAATTCAACGATTTGGTGCATAGTTCTGGCGGTATTTGGACAATAATTCCATTAAGAAAGTTCGAAATTTGTCCTCATCTCGGAAATTGCTTGGGGGATAAATGATTTGCCTGCCTAAACACTTTCGTAGGGGCGGGGCGAATGCCCTTTGCCCCCCCCCCCCCCCCCGATATTTTCGACGCCCCTGATCTTCCCTATGGGTATACCCATAGATGTATCTTGACTGAATTATCAGTCACTGTTGTTCCTCATGAATGATTCAGGAAATGGAGGGGGTTTAATATGGCAATATAGTTTTGTTATTGTTTGTTTGTTTGTTTTCGTACATATTTTGCAGATGGTCCCAAGTTACTCTCGTCTTAGCATGTTTACATGTAGGTCTACACTATTTGACGTTGTCAACATCTGAGCCATACCTTACAGTGTATGTCCATGTCCGCGAGCGAGCGAAGCGAGCGAGCGCTTGAGAAAATTATGCATTCGATTTCCTACAAGATAGAATACTGTTCAGCTCTGTTACCTGTCTGAAGGCCGGCGTACAAACGTCATGCAATATGCCAAAATTGATACAATCACATTTCTGCTTCCTCCATTTTTTTTCTTCAAAATTCAGGGGGGGGGGGGATATTTGTACAGGCCATCCCCCCCTCCTCCACTTCAGGGGGGGATATATCCCCCCATCCCCCCCGGGATTTACGCCCATGCCTGGAAGACCGGTGCCGCAGATCCGCGGAAGTAAAGGCCTACTGAGGTCAGACTGTCGGTGGACTATAAAGCAGATTCAAAGTTCATGATCCTGATAATAATAAGTATCCAGTGGTAGAATATAAGGTCATCGATGTCATTGGCGACTTGCTTACTATAAGCAGGGCTCGACACTAACGGTGGCCCGGTGGCCCGGTGCCACCAAAAATGCAAGTCGGGCCACCAAAATTTCAGAAATGAAGAATTTGAATGATACCACTTTGATGTCAAGCTATATATATCGAGGTCGCTGTTTAATAGTTATTATAGTGACTGGTGTAACTTTGATAGCATGATATAGCATAGCCATTCAATTTTTTGAAGTACAGCTGAGTCAATGTATTATAGGCCTATCCAATTATTCTGATTCAGAAACTACAATTGTGCGTCAGCGTGTGTGTGTAGTGCAACGGGGGGGGGGGGGGGGGGGACGCTATGGCCAACTGTTCGAATGGGCCATTCTATGTTAATTGACAATGGACACTGAAACACATGTTGTCATGTTTCTGTTGGAAATAGGAAAAAAATGAACGGATGGATGGATGGATGAATTAATGAACGAACGAACATTAAACGAACGAATGAATGAGTGAATGAATGAATGAATGAATGAATGAATGAATGAATGAATGAATGAATGTATGTATGAATGAATGAATGTGAAACATGAAGTAGTCGATGCCGTATGACTTTGATATTCCTATTTTTGGTCCATAATTAAGTAACGACAAAGCCATCTCCCTAAGAATTCATCAGATGAAATCATTTCGTTGAGTGTTCTCTTTAATCTTTTATTTTTAAAGGACTATTATAGCAGCCCTATATAATTAACGACAGATTTTGTGGAAATTTCTACCAGTCTGTTTGTAGAACCAGGGAGGTGGTAGAACTTTGCCGTTTATTCATAAAAGCCATGAAGTGTGTTTGTGAAGGATTTTCACTCTTGAAAGCAGGTGGGAAGTGTGTTCTTCGATCCTGCTGGAGTCCCCCTTGGTTGCCCTATGTGTTACTGTAGCACTGCGTGAGAGTTTGGCATGAACTAGCTCGTGTCATTGCGTAATCACCCCAGAGCCTGTGTTATGTGCGTGTTCAGACTGTCTTTGGCACCAACACAAACGAAGAAATGGCCAGGGTTCCCATCTCACGACTCTGGCTTCGTCGCTGCCTGAGAACCTTGGGAAGACACCAACAGTACGGTCTGTTGAGGCTAGCAAGGAGAGAGATATCCTGTTCACATAGCCTGGGTAAGATAACTGATTCTCTTATGTAATTCATACTTTTAGCAGGCTGATAGTGCGCCAAAGGGAAAGCAGTTTGTGCAGGAGTGATTAGTCCCATATACTGAGATTCACGTGCTTACACTTAATACCTACTTGATTTGGATACTGTCTGTGCCGCTATCTATGCTATGGATGATTTAGCCCGACCAGACGCTGTGCGAAGCACCTATACAGCAACTGGGTTTTGTATAGTTATGGATTATTCTGAATGCAGGCTTCAAGCGCAAGCCTTTGTCTTCAGATCCAGATTTAGTCGATTGTAATTTAAGTTGGCTGGGTCATAGTCATCGGTCATGGCGTGGTGGAATGGCAGTCAAACTCAAACTTTATTAGACAATGTTAGAGGTCCGTTCTTCCAAAACTTTTCCAGACCAGTTTTAAAGCTGTATGGTTCCTAGGCCAAGTGTAGATACTGCCACGAGACTAGTGCCAGAGCTGCATGGATGGGTAATCTAAAGATTTCTTCTTGGCTTCTTCTAAAATACAGGAATAAGAGAACTGAAAAGTGATGGTATTATGGTCACTGATCCGATTGCAAAAGCTGAAGCATTGAACCAACAGTTCAAAAGTGTTTTCACCAAGGAAACTCCCATACCGAATGACTTACTACTGGAAACCTCAGACTTTGAAGAAATGGAGGATATTTTGTTTACATCAAAGGGTGTAGAGAAGTTGCTTTGTGGTTTGAAGATATACAAGGCCCCTGGACTGGATGGTATAACTCCACGAGTCTTGAAGCAGCTGGCAAAAATTCTGGCTCCAATTCTTTGCAATATATTCTGGTTGTCATTTGAATTAAGTGAAATACCAAATGATTGGCGTGAAGCAAATGTTGTACCAGTCTACAAGAAAGGTAATCGATCTACTCCTGTAAACTACCGCCCCATTTTGCTGACATGTATTTGCTGCAAACTAATGGAACACATTTTAGCCAGCAAAATTATGAAGCACGGGGACGAAAAAAACATTATTTTTCCCCTGCAATATGGCTTCCGTAAGAACATGTCATGTGAACAACAATTACTTGGTTTCACAAGCGATCTACACAGGAACTTGGATGAAGGGCGTCAAACGGATGTTTTAATCATGGATTTCTCAAAAGCTTTTGACAAGGTTGGACATGAGCGGCTTTTAAGTAAACTGGACTACTACGGTATCAGGGGGAAAAATCTGAAATGGATTCAAAGTTTTCTCATGGAAGATGTCAGAGGGTCGTTTTGGATGGTATTAAATCTTCTCCAATAGCGGTAGGATCTGGAGTGCCTCAAGGGTCGGTTCTTGGGCCTTGCCTCTTTCTGCTTTACATCAATGACTTGCCTGATGGTCTAGCGTCAAAGGTTCGCCTTTTTGCCGATGATGCAATTTCCTACATGACCATCGACAATCAACATCATACGCAAAATCTTCAAGAGGACTTAAACAAAATTAGTGACTGGGCGAAAAAATGGATGATGGATTTGAACACAGATAAGTGTAAGGTTTTGACAATATCCAGGAAAAGAAGAAAGGTGCAACACGTGTATCACCTAATTAACGCCCCTCTTGAATCTGTTGAATCTGTGAAGTACTTGGGTGTAACCATCACTTCTGATTTGAAGTGGACCCAACACATCAACGATACTGCCAATAAAGCCAATAACGTCCTTGCATTTCTAAGATGCAATCTTTGCATAAAATCTTCTGATGTTAAAGGGACTGTACAGTACTGGTTGAGGTGGGGATTCATGTTTTGAACATTCCTAAGTGAGATAGTGAAAAGCCTCTTATGAAATATGAAAGAGCATGTAATTTTAAGAAGGATTCAACGTTTATTTGATGAAAATTGGCTTTCAGATGGCTGAGATATCCAAAAAAGTGCTAATAATAAAAGGCGACATGCCACAACTTTATTAGGATCTCTTTGTTTCACCTTGTTTTTGGATATCTCAGCCATTTCAAAACCGATTTTCATCGTATAAACTTTTGATACCCCTTAGAACTGCATGCTTTTTGACATCTCATAGAGTGGTTTCTGAATATCTCGCAAAACGTTAAAAGCAAAATCCTCACCTCGACCAGAACTGTACACACCCTTTAAAGCCACAGCTTACAAAACGTTGGTTCGACCTATTGTTGAGTATGCTTCCACAGTTTGGGACCCATTTTCCAAGAACCTAATCCACCAAAGTGGAAATCGTCCAGAGAAGAGCTGCGCGATTCACTTTAAATTGCTATCATAACACCTTGAGTGTCACCAAAATGCTACAAGAACTTGATTGGACCACTGTGGAACAGCGCAGAGAAAATGACAGGCTAATTATGATACATGTACAAAATACACAATAATCTTACTCCTCTTTCAGCACAGGACATAATTATCAAACAGGCTACTCAGTTGACGAGAGCCTTGCAACCACACTCCTATCGGGTACCATATTTGAGAACTGAATCGCATCGCCATTCGTTCTTTCCGAGAACTGTAAGGAACTGGAATTCCCTGTCGTCAGAAATTGTTTCAGAGCCATCTGTGGGATCATTTCGAAATCGTCTAACGGTTGATCACAGTGGCTAGTTATTTTGGTCTAATTTTCTATGTGCTTGTAAATATCTGTAAATAAATTGTATTATGATGTAAATAGCACCAGTCTGCAAGAATCTTCAATCTATTGAAGGAGGCAGACTTAATCAGAAGAAGAAGAAGAATTTACATTTTCAAGTAAACTCTAGATGTCTAAAACTTTACTGTATAACACTAACAGTATGTACACCGTGTAATATGGATATTTTGAAAGCCACATTGTTGGTTCCTGCTGAGTGAGTACTTGCAATATTTTGCAGGCCTTTCTCCACCACCACCACCACAACAAAAACAGAACAAAACAGAGAAGTAGTGGCCTGACTGATGAATCAATTGATTATCATATTATGATGCTAATTGTCTAACATGCAATGAATACTAAAGGAATATATCAACTGGTATTTGAAGTACACGAGTTGTGTTTAAGTAAAAATGTTAAATTATCATGGTACACACAGATGCATAGGTAATAAAATTGTTTGTCACCACAGGCACAAGCCACGACTTTGACTATGATCTTGCAGTCATTGGTGGAGGATCAGGAGGACTAGCATGCGCCAAGGAAGGTAGGAAGGACAGGAGAGTAACAAACTGAGTTTAACTTGACTGTCAGCATCATTGGTGATTTCTTTGTATAAAATCTAAGTGGTATTTTTAGACAGTGGTACTGGGAGGGGTAACAGCAGAAAAGGACTGAAGCAATCCACCGAATATTTTGCAATCATCTGTGCACTGACTGAATTGACCATATGTGAAGTGAAAAATTCATCTCTTTTTTTTTTCTTCTTCATAATCGTGCCTGGCCCTAGTCTTCAAATTTATTAGGTTTTGTAGTTTCCTCAAAGAAGATGAAAAATTCTAATCCCTCCCCCAATAAAATGGATAAATAAATGAACACACAAATTACTCAACATTGCTTTTCTTTTTTATGCCTCCGCCACGAAGTGGTGCCGGAGGCATTATGTTTTCGGGTTGTCCGTCCGTCCGTCCGTCCGTCCTTCCGTCCGTCCGTCCTTCCGTCCGTCCGTCCGTCCGTCCGTCCGTCCTTCCGTCCGTCCGTAATGAATTTTGTGGACAAGGTAACTATCAAAACCTGTTGAGGTATCCTAATGAAACTTGGCATGTATGTGTATTAGGGGGTGAAGTTGTGCCTATCAACTTTTGGGTGCACATGCTCAAGGTCAAATACATAAAATTTCACTATTTCCACCATATCTATTGAATGCCTGAAGATATTTTCTTGAAACCTAGTGTATACATGTAATACCCAATTAAGATTCTCTGGTGAAAGTTTGGGTCATGAGGTCAAAGGTCAAAGGTCAAAAGGTCAGGGTCAAATACATAAAATTTCACTATTTCCACCATATCTATTGAATGCCTGAAGATATTTTCTTGAAACTTAGTGTATACATGTATTACCCAATTAAGATTCTCTGGTGAAGGTTTGGGTCATGAGGTCAAAGGTCAAAGGTCAAAAGGTCAGGGTCAAATACATAAAATATCACTATTTCCACCATATCTATTGAATGCCTGAAGATGTTTTCTTGAAACTTAGTGTATACATGTATTACCCAATGAAGATTCTCTGGTGAAAGTTTAGGTCATGAGGTCAAATGTGAAAGGTCAAAAGGTCAAGTAAAAATATTAAAACTTCTTTTTTTTCTCCGTACCTTGGAAAATTGTTCAAGGTATCTTCATGGAACATAACTAGTATATACATGTACTGACTGGAATTGATTGTATCTAGAGAATGTAGGGTTCATGGGGTCAAAGGTCAGGGGTCAAAGGTCAAGTGCAACACTTCAAAATTTTACTATTTCCCTCATATTTATGCAATGCCAGCAGGGTTATATTTTTTTTTTGCACTTGGTGTATGCATGTGTAACCTAATAGAAATTCTCTGGAAAGTTTTTTTTTCTTCTTTTTTTTTTGCCTCAAAGGTCAAAAGGTCAAAGATCAAGTGAAAGTGCTGACCTAACTTTTTCCTCCATATCTCGGAAGTGGCTCAAGTTATCTTGAAACTTAGTACATATTATGCATGTTCTACCTGAAAGTGATTATCTTATGAATTTTAGGGTCAAGGGCCAGATGAAAATGGTAACAATTTACTATTCAATTCAGAAATTCACACCGATTCTCCACACCTGTACCTTAAAAATTACTCAATGCCTAAATGTATGAATGGGTCGAAGTCAAGTTAAAGTCCTTAAATCCCTAGATACATGCTCTCCTATTCATCCAATTAAACCTAGGTCAAGGAAGGTGAACATTCAACACATTTGTGAGAAATTTGTTATTTCAATATTTTGCCAATTTTGTGAAAATGTAGTCACACATTGTCCACATGTACTATCTAGACCTATTGGGAAAATCATGTATTATGGCGGAGGCATACCAGTCGCCAAAGCGACATTTCTAGTCTTTTTTTGAACTGATTGTTGCATGTGCCTTACATGATTTTGTGATGTCACAGAATCCTGAAAAAGTAGAAATGAAAGAATGTTTTTTTTTTTTCAAATGATGTGTAGATTTTGAAAGTATTTCGTACTTTATCATTTTTTTTTAACAATGGATGGTAGATCTGCATCAGCTGTATATAAACACTTCTATTTCATCTTCAAGGTGATGAAAAATGCTGGAATTCATGTTAGGGTGTGTGTATGTTTTCTGGTTGAACATTTCTACACATATACAGGTAGGTTGAAATGAAAACTCCATTAACCTAATTGTTTCATATGCAAAAATCATGTAAAAATGCATGATACCAGTTTTGATTTGATTTGATTTATTTCTGCTTAATTCCGTTACATCAGATATGATTATGTACATGTCATTTATGACAAACAGTATATCAACACATGGTTTTTAGTACAATTATACAAGACAAATACAAACAGCTTATGGAACTTAAACAGAAGGGTCTCCAAAATAAGCCGAGGCTTAACGGTATGGAGACTATATGCTTACCTACTCTGGATAGAATAGGGAATAGAGAAAGAGAGAAATAGGGTAGGGTAGGGGGAAGAGGGAAAGTTACTGAGTGTATGTGTACCACTCCAACTACTTTACAATAATAGTAATGATGATAAATACAATGTGATAATGATATCAAAGTTTACACGTTCACTTGCCTTTGCCGGAGTAATGACCGAATATACACTATGAAAATAATAATGTGTGAATACAAAGTATCCTATACATATTGTTATCTGAAATGGAATGAAATATATCATGCTTATTTTATGTACGCAGTAATGGTAAGGCACATCGTACACATACATATACATGCTCATATAATATACATGACGTACCTATCCTATACATACATATATTCATATTCATAATATGGATAGATAAATAAATCGATATATGTATGCACACATATATGCATACAGTTTGTGTTCATAAATTTGTTTGTTGTTGGAGTTTGATGGTATTCAATACATTTATTTTGTATGTCTTTGCATACAATTATGGCCTAGCAATTGACACTCCAATCAGTAGCACAGGAGTGTGTGAAGATATGTAACTGTTTCCAACATTCCTCTTGTGTTCACACAGCTGCTGGGTACAACAAGAAAGTCATTGTACTGGATTATGTTTCACCGTCACCACAAGGTATGTCATAGACTTCAGCTTTCTTTGAATGAATATTTTGACTTTTACTGTATACCACTGTTAACAGATGAAGTTGTTAACCTCCAATAATTTTGAAAAAGCATTCCTGTTCTCAATTCATTTGAAAACTAAGATACATGTTTGTACACTAAGAGCTAGCAATTATAGAAACTTTGAAGGTTTTGGGAAATATTTCAAGATGATCGGATAAATCATATAGATTTGTGCTACTGATTAGAATCCAGTTCGTGCAGACCTATTTAAATTTGATGTATAACAAAATGTTTAATACTGTATGCTTCATTTTTTCTGATGATAGGAACCAAGTGGGGCTTAGGGGGAACCTGTGTCAATGTGGGCTGTATCCCAAAGAAGCTCCTCCACCACGCCTCGCTGCTTGGGGAGTCCATGCATGATGCCAGGCAGTACGGCTGGCAGCTCCCCGAACACTCAGAGATATCCTGGTGAGCATCAACCATCTACTCGTGAAGTTCTTGATGTTACCTTGCACCCTCCTAGGATGGAGTCATCGTGGATGTTGGGAGAGAGATTGGTTATCCGGCAGTGTTTTCTCTTTACCTATTGTTGATTACACGTAGAAATGAAAACCAATTTCTGCATGACAGCATTAAATGTATTTTTTGCATGCTAAAGGTAGGGATTTAAGAGGACGTGTTGGTATGAGTAGTATCAAACCAGGCTCTAGACCAGCTGGGTTGAAAATTGTAGTCAAGTATATACCAAACAAAAACAACAGAATAGAATAAAAATCACATAGAAAAACACAAACAAACAAACATTTGTCTTTCTTACTGCAAGCTAACCGTGGTAACTTCAAACCTAAGGAAACTATAGAGCATAGAGAATGCAGATCAAAGTGATCAGATACTTGCATGCTCTTGTGAATGAATAAACCAGTAACTTTCTTCCCCCCTTTTTGAAATACAGGCCAACATTAATTGGTGCCATTCAGGGCCATGTGAAGTCACTGAACTGGGGGCATCGAGTGCAACTCACAGACAAGTAAGTCCAGGGCACGGTTTCATGAAAGTTGTTAGCCGTGACAAGATGTCAGTCTGACAATAACCATAGTAGCAGTCAGTGACCAGAACATCTCAGCCAATCAAAACCAAGGATTCTGACATCTTGTCAGGACTAACAACTTTCAGAGCAGTTGATGTGTGACATAATTTGGTCTGTTAACTGTCATATTTCTGTGAACAAGATTTAACCCTATTCTAACTGGGGGGGGGGGGGGGGGTCAAATTGACCCCCTCCTTGACGTGTCGCGCCACAATTCCGCAACGCGCAAAGATTTTGCCGTGTCATTTCACAACTTTTTTCATTGAAGTCTTCCGCATATTTCGAGACCAAATTTGCGACTTCCGGGTACACCGTTCTGAAGTTACGTAATGTTATGCATCTGCATGTCAACCCGAAAACAGCTCAAATTAATGATATCGTGTGCAAATTGAATGCAAATTGTGTTTTTTGGTTAAATTGATATAAATTAGATTATTTCAACTTTTAACCATTGAAATTAATCAATTCTAGTGTAGATAAGCCTGAAAAAGTGCCTACAACAAATTTTGGCAAAAAAAAACGATAGAAAAGAAAAGGTCGAAAAAAAAATACTCAAGAAATTAACAAAACAATAAAAAACAAAAGAAATTGATTTTGATTGTGCTACTTTTTTACAGGAAAATTGTTTGATATGTCTTGAGGAATTCTGACACAAAAATGTAGCAATACTTCACTCTTTTTAATGGAGTTATAGGTGAAAATATGATTTCATGCACAAATTTGCATAATTAATTTATTAAAATAGAAAGTCAATATTTTTTTGTTGTATGACCATGTAATCTTGTAGTTGACATCCAGCTCTATCTTCAGGCAAAATTCCGCGGCTATCGCGCGATCGGTGGCCGAGATCTGAAGGGGGGTCAAATTGACCCCCCCCCCCCCCCCCCCGTAAAAACTTGGTCTCAAATAGCCCAGTTAGAATAGGGTTAAGTATGTATTTATGTAAGCTTGTTGTGTTGAGAATCATTCAGTGATATCGTAGATGATAGACTTGCAATATGTGCTCTTATGATGTTATTTCATTTTTGACAGAAATGTGGAATACAGGAATGGCAAAGGATCACTGCTTGATGACCACACAGTCAAAGTGAAGATGAAGAATGGGAAAGAGGTAATCTCAACTTTTACAGTGATTTTACATCCTGACATATTACTATCTGATATATATATACACTGCATGTGTCCTTGTTTATTATGTCACTAGATATTTTCTTCCACTTCTGTATGCCTGTGTCATATAAACTGATTAAACATCTATCTCTATTTAGTGAATTTATATGGCAAGAAGGCAAAGTCATGAATTTTGCCATTCCAGCTGCAAATACTTGTGATGCCTGTATTGTATTATTTATGATAAAAGTTTGTGAGGTTTAATTGTTTTGAGCAAAAAGGAGTATTTAACTCACATCTGTAGTGGAATCAAAACCGCCATCAGAAAGTCACCTTTGGACATAAAAGGGAAGTTTTGTGTTGTTTTAGTTTGATGTCGTTGGACTTGACTGGTAGGAATGTCTGAGAAAACATCCCAGTGTTTGTCTAGTACATCAGGCATTATCCTGGTCTTTGGTCATTTTAGACATAACTCTAGGTTTACTTTTGCAGTTATGTTTCATTTTCTATTTGCAAAGTCAACTCAGTTTGCACCCTTTAAACACAACCATGAGTGCATAATTATCTCAATAAGCCAGACCTGATATTTCAAATCAATCTTGAAATCAGAGAAGTACCAAGAGTTGAAAGGAAGATGTTTGGCATTTGTTGAGAACAATCTGGATAACTTTTATGAGTAGGAGATTTGGCATATATACTTTTAGAGGTACATGTAATATGTAAGTTGCACATTTTCATAATCTATCTCAACTCCTCTCTAAATGTGCTGTTTGAAATGCTGTAACATACTAAACTCACTTCTTTCACAGAGCCAATTCTCAGCTGCCAACATTGTGCTTGCCACAGGAGGGAGACCAATCTATCCTAGCCAGGTCAGAGGAATTTGAGCTCTTCTTTTTAGCATTAGTGCCTAGCAGTTAGGAGACAAACACAAACATGCTGAAAGAAAAGAACAAAACAATGAACCAAACAGAGAAACATATAAATGATGCATGTTTGAATTTGTATTTCATTCAATGTATTGAACAGAAAGATTATTATGGAATGTAAAGGAGAAGTATTTGATTTTATATGTTGTACCAATGCTTCATATTTACATTTGTTTACCCATTGACTCTTGATTATTTCTCTTCTTACCCCATGACACTAATCTTTATGATTTACTCCAACATACAACAGTGAATGATAGGGAACAGTGTAGTCTTTATACATTTGTACCAGACATTTGCCACACTTATCATGCGCAAACTTGTGCTTGTCTGTATACCAGGAACTTGCTACGGTCATAAATACACAAGTATTGATACCCCTACAATTCTCAATCAATCCCTGATATTCTCTATAGACATCTGCATTTGTAGAGTGCTGTGCTTGTGTAGGCTGTCGTGATGACTGACAAAGACTACCAAACTAGATGGTATACCATATGAAAATATGATACTTTTTTTTTTCCCCCACCAGGTATCAGGTGCAAGTGAGTTTGGAATCACCAGTGATGACATCTTTTCTCTCAGGAAACCTCCGGGTCGAAGGTCAGCCAAGATGATAATTTGTGTTTAACCTGTTGAAGACTAGTCCCAAGTATATTGGGCAGATGTCTGTGGCAAATGTGTGTTATAGCAAAATCAGCCCATCCTCAATGGGTTAATTGAAATTCAGAGGAGTTCTGATAGTCATGAGTGTCTGCTAATAAGATGTGTTGGTTCAGTTGTGTAATTGATAAATGGCCCATGATATGAATGTGGTAGGGGCTGACAGATGGACAGACATGCAGACAGACAGACACAATCTGATAGAGGTGAAAGCTGAGGCTAGCAGATAACTAGTAGGTATACAACAACCATACTTCTAGGAAATATGGAGTCAGAAGGGGCCTGAGCTTTCGATCCTAGCAGAATCTTCGTCAGAGGCAAAATGACAAACAGGCAGGGAAAGCAATCACATATAAGGACTTTACACAACAAGAACAGTTGGGGACAGGCTTGGTACACAGAACAAAGAAAACAAAGGAGAGCATGGGAGGTCATGGGCAAGGAGCCCAACAGGTAAAGGGAGGGGGATTAGAGCAGGAGGGTGGACAGACAAAAGGCAGAAGAGGGTCAGTAATGATCCTAAGGACCATGGGGGCAACCACTGAAGGAAAAGGATGAATAGGGAGGCAACATCAAACAAGATAAGTTTTCAGCAGCTTTTTTTTTGCTACTTCTAGGAAATGTGATTCACTTATAGGCTGGTATCTGAAGCTGAGTGAATACAGTCTTGTTTAATTCAGTCAACATAATGTCTGATCATTTTAATGGTGTTTAAATTATGTCTACTGAAAAGTCCAGGTACATCTAGAATTGTCAACATGTTTTCATAAACTGTTCGAAACTGATCAAATATTGTGTATATGTTGCCGTGTTACAATGTGTTCATATGACATTGCACACTCTTATAATTGGAAGAAAAAAAATGATATATGTACAGCCTTCTTGGCAAGTTTGTTTTTCATTCTTTGAGTCTATTTCTTTGATATTGTGTTGATTTTACTTTCCCGTACAGTCTGGTGATTGGTGGCAGCTGTATCCTTTGTCTATCTTCCAAGTTGAACATTGGCTAAACAAAGATTCGAATGACAAAATCCCCCTGCATTCAAATTTACTTCAGGAAGAAGCGCAATAAAATCAAGCAAATGAAAGCTTCATCAGAACTGCCCAAAGATTAGGAAATCATGTGATTCTGAATGTTAACATGCTTTTGGGAAGTAGTGAAAACAGATCATGTTGGTATACATTATAAAGTCAAGTAAAACCCTGTGTTGATCTCAGTGTAATATTATTAGGGCACCCCATTCCATGTAGTGAGGCAGTTTAACTTTGCTCTGAGGTGAAAATGCTTCAGTATCGTAGCTTTTAAGACAGGGAAGTTTGACCGTTATCCATGTATCGGTCGGTCAGTTTTCTGAACCAACTATGAAATGTAGTCTTTCCTTACAATGGAAAAGGTTCACTTTTAATTCCATCTGTGCAATACTGGGGACACCAAGGATATTCTAGATACATTACAATGTATGAGCAAAAGTGCCCATGGTGGCATTTCATTAAATACAAGGAAACACAAACAAGAATGTGAGGCTTGAAATCTCAATCAGTGGAGTCTCTGAAGTTCTATTCTCCTTAGCACGATGTCAGATGTTGCGCTTGAATGTGCTGGCTTTCTTCATGGCCTGGGCTTCCCCACAACCGTAATGGTACGATCCATCTGCCTCAGAGGATTTGACCAGGTAAGAAAGTAGGCATCCTGGCAGGTTAATGTCTTGTGCTTTCATAACCCGCTTTTATGAACCATTTTACTCTGTTGTGTTGAATCTGTCTATTTCTTTAGATGCTATTCTCTTGCTCATTTGACAGAATCCAAGAGAAAAAGATGCTTGCTTGAAGCTGTGCTTTATTTGGGTACAGCCACATGATTATAACTGTTGGTGTGTTAAGTTGTTGGAAGTGAAGTGGGATGAATCATATGTCATTGGAAAGTTTGAAGTCTGGAGAAATTAAAGTGTGCAAATCTGAAAAGCCTTGTTTGATGACTTCCTCAGCCTCATTAGGAAGGTTTCTATAGCTGATGGCAGGTGTATTTGGTTCTTCAGTGCATGATGAAGTAATTTCAGGAAACATGATGAACTAATTTTTGCAAATGAAACTAGACATGTTAGTTATTTCAACAAAGGATATCATTCCCAAATGCTGATACCTCTTGCTCATAGAAATGAAATACAGCCATGACATCACATCTCATCTGGCACTGTATTTTGTACAGGCTTATCTATGGTTTGTACTTGCCCATGTCTATGACTTTTTACATGATTTTTCTTTCTCATTTTTTTTTTTTTTTTGCTTGGTTACTTGGAAATTTTCAAAATTCTCTGTTACAGCAAATGTCTAGACTTGTTACTGACCACATGGAGGCCAGTGGTATCCAGTTTCTATGGCAACAAGTCCCTGAGGCCGTGGATCGCAACCAAGATGGCAGTCTGAGTGTGAGATGGAGAACATCAGATGGAGGAGAGAGACAGGAGGAATATGACACGGTCATGTTTGCAGTGGGTAAGATGGATGACTTGTGTCCCCATCTCTCCTACCTGGGATCATAACTTTGACTTGTCTGATCTCTGCACACAAATCTAATCTAATACAATCTCTTTTTATTTTGATTATTGTTATCATTTATTTATTTATTTATTTATTTTTTTTTTTTGGGGGGGGAAAGTAGGTTTAGTTAATGATGTGAATGAAAATGTTGCTACTTTGTTTGTGTGTCATGGCCATTTTCATCAAGAACATTTTCCTGATCTATCTGAGCTAGTAAGTTCAGCTTCACTGAGTTTTTTAGTTCATTCCCACTTCAAGAAACAGAAGTGATTTTAGATATCCTAGCTCCGTCACTATCACTTTTCATACATCATTGATCGACAGTTCTGAAATATAATGCATTCTCTTGAAGTTGTAAATGGTTTTAATATCCAACTATTGTTATGTTGTGGTGACTTTTCATACATTGGTAGATTTAACACATGATGTGTTCTTGTGTTTTTGTGAGTGGGTGCTATCATTATTGTGTATACATTCATGTTTTGAACATAAACTCTAAGTGATTGGAAGGTAAAGATAACTTGTAAGGACCAGTCTTGCTTTAAAGGTCTATCCCGTCCAAAAGTTAGGTTGTGTTTTATGACCCAGTCTTGTTTTAAAGCTTTATCCCATCCAAAGACTCGGTCTTGTTTTAAGGCTAAGACCTGTTTCATGGTCCATACCCAGAGCCGTCAAGTCTTCTTGAAGGATCCAACATCCCCCTGTCTCCTGGCAATGAATATTTTCTGTATTCAGACTTATACAACACTAAGTATCTCCCTGGAAGCTCTCTAGAATCTCCTTGAATAGTATGTTAGAATGTTTGCAGCCCTGTGTATCACATCAGGTAAGACCCATTTTATGATTTCTAGTATGTAAGTGCAGCTGTTTTCTCTTTTCCTGTCAGGGAGGCAGCCAGAGACAGCCAGCCTTGGTCTTCAGAATGCAGGGGTACAGACCTCTGTAGGTGGAAAGGTCATAGGGTCAAATGAACAGACGTCAGTACCACACATATATGCCATTGGGGATATACTGGAGGTAAGCTCACATGGGGAAGCTAGAACTTCTACAGGTCATGGAGATATTTCTGTATCGAAGGTACAGTAATTTAAATTTGTGGATTTAAGGCTCAAATCTTGTGTTAGGGAATTACACTGTTTGCAATTGTACTTGTCTTTGTTTTGTAGATGATGTTTGGTGATTATAACCATGCTTTTACATGTTTACATAACACTCAAACTTATGAGCTGGATTATATCTGGTATGAAAATACAGTGTGTTTGTCAGTGGTTCAAAAAAAGATCAAAATACAAGGTACAGATAATCACATACACTTCTACGGGAAAGATATCATAATCTGCTTCAACCATCCATTCCTTGTATAAAAAAAAAATAGTCAAATGATCCTTGTGTCAGCAGTTCTAGACAGAAAACAAAAATGAAGCAAAACAACAAAACAAATGCTTACAGATTTTCTTTGATTTCTTTTCTTTCATATGTTTGTCTTTTGACTGTTGTACAATTGTTTTATACAGTTTACTATAGTAGTAGGACTTGTGTCATTATCTCTGTCTCTCTTATTATATTCTCATCCTCCCCCACCCCCATCCTTCCCCACCCTATCCTCCCCCACCCTATCCTCCCCCACCCTCAACCCCCTGTAGGATGGGATAGAGCTGACCCCAGTGGCCATCAGGGCTGGGAAGCTTCTGGCACATCGTCTGTTTGGAGGCAGCTCGGATGTCATGAATTATGAACAGGTGACTGAGTCTTGTGCTGATGATTGCTTTATCTTAGAGGGGAAAGGGAAATTAAACTGTACAGAGGTTACTTCATCGTAGAATTCCTGACATTTGCATACCTGTAGTAACATTGATGAGAATGATAATATTTATATGTTTGTATAGTTTTGTGCACTCTGAAAATTGCCATTCCTCATGTAATGTTCAATGTGAATGCACAATCATTTCAAAGACTATGAGACCAGAAATATAACCTGAATATATAGTGAAATTAATTACTGCTGAAGTTACAGTAATATGTTGTTACAAAGCTCAAAGTAGATAATGCAATAATGGATGTTGCTGTACAGTTGTCTGAAGTACAGTGACCAGGATTGTATTCTGACATGTCATAAGTTAGATGGATGTTTCTTGGTAGCCAACACTTAGTACATAATGAAACACATTGTATATTTTACTCTCCTTTTTTCAGCCATTAGGGTCAAATTTCAAATCTAGGTAATGCCCAAGTGAAGGTTTTAGCTTGATAATCTCTGTGTGTACTAATTGCAGCATTTACCTATCTTGAAAACCATTAGTAGTGTCTAGAATTTGACTAAAGATTTGCATCTGGACTTACATGTATGTTGTAACACGTGCAAACACAAATGTGTGTCTGTGTTACCTCCTCAGGTTGCCACAACAGTCTTCACACCACTGGAGTACAGTTCAGTTGGTCTGTCAGAGGAGAAAGCAGTGGAGAGATATGGGGAGGACAACATTGAGGTATGACCTTTGAACCTTTCCACGTATACAGTCTTGAGCATGCTTTATTTGTAGATTTCACATAGATACAGTCATGTTTGGAATCAATTTGTGTAAATCAAAGATAGTATGTAATCTGTCAAAATCCAAATATTATATACAAAATGATCTCTTTTACATTGTTTTTGTTGTGTGTATGCATGTGTGTATTTGACTATAAAATGTGATTAGATGGTTATCATGCTGCGTAATATCGCTTGAACATTGGTTTATTTCGATAAGCTCATCCATTCAGACCAGGACTTTTACTTGTTGAGCAGCTGTTATTCTTTCATTACTCTTGAATAAAATGAAGCATGACTAACAAGTATTTGACTTTTTCCAAAGTTTACAGACTACCTGAATTCTCTTTGTGATACATACTGACATCCTTAAGGAGAGTTCATATTCTATACAGTCACATGATTGATACAAAATAGCAATGAAAATGCCAAAGATAATCACCTGATTTGAACACATGAATCATATCAACCATAGACAAGTAGGCAACATCTGTGTGTGGTGGATTTTGACCACTGTGTTTTAAATTTCAGGTCTACCATGCATTCTACAAGCCCCTTGAATACTCTGTGCCAAACAGATCTTCTGAGCAGTGCTACATAAAGGTGAGTTAGTTTATTGATTACATCATGTGGAGAATTGTGTTATTGTCCCCGCCAAACGAGTTCGAGCAGGGGACTATGAAACGGGCTCCGTACGTGTGTGTGTCCGTGTGTCCGTCCGTCCGTGTGTCCGTCCGTCCGTGTGTCCGTGTGTCCGTGTGTGCGTCCGTGTGTGATCAAAATGTTCAAAATGCTACTCCTTCGCCATTTCTAACCCGATTTTGATTCTGTTTGCTTTATATGATAGCACTACATGGGAGCTTTGACACTTCTATACAGAATTTCAGTTGTGACCTTTGACCTTGACCTTTGACCTATATTGTACATTTTGCTTCAAAATGCTACTCCTTCACCATTTCTAACCCGATTTTGATTCCGTTTGCTTTATATGATGGCACTAGGTGAGGGCTTCAAAACTTCTACACAGAATTTTGACCTTTGACTTCTTTGACCTTTGACCTTGATTTTTGACCTATATTGTACATTGCCTACAAAATGCTACTCCTTCGCCATTTGTAACCCGATTACAATTCCGTTTACTTTAAGTGATGGCACTAGGTGAGGGCTTCAAAACTTCTACACAGAATTTTGACCTTTGACTTCTTTGACCTTTGACCTTGATTTTTGACCTGTATTGTACATTTTGCTACCAAATGCTACTCCTTCGCCATTTCTAACCCGATTTCGATTCCGTTTGCTTTATGTGATGACACTAGGTGAGGGCTTCAAAACTTCTACACAGAATTTTGACCTTTGACTTCTTTGACCTTTGACCTTGATTTCTTTACCTATATTGTACATTGGCTACAAAATGCTACTCCTTCGCCATTTCTAACCCGATTTCGATTCTATTAGCTTTATGTGATGGCACTAGGTGAGGGCTTCAAAACTTCTACATAGAATTTTAACCTTTGACTTCTTTGACCTTTGACCTTCATCTTTTTACCTATATTGTACATTTTGCTACTAAATGCTACTTCCGGCGGGGACATATATTACGCACCGCGTAATTTCTACTTTTCCTTGTTATTTTGAAATTTAGTAAGCACTTTGATGTGTGCCTTCTATACAGCGAAAATGTTGATGCAAGAATTGATATTGCATGAAGTATGATTCATTTCACCATATTTCTGTTTCTTATTTCCAAACTTTTTCCCATAATTTTGTGAAGAATGTTTCCCATAATTTTGTGAAAAATTAGTAGCCGATTGACCTAGCTACATTATTGCTGTGCTTGCATGATAGATCAATATGGACAAGAAATTGTGTTGAAGATAAGTACTTTCATGGAGATTTTAAAGTGTAATATATAGCCTATGGAACTTTTATGCTAGAAAAAGAGCGCAAGATATTGTCCATACTTTATTCTTGTGCTGCAAGGTAAAGTCTGACCCGTCTTTGACTCTAGCCAACTGACTCTTTTGCTGCACCTGTACCTTCCCAGGCGGTGTGTGCTGCGGAAGGGGAGCAGCAAATTCTTGGTCTTCACATCGCAGGTCCTGGCTCAGGGGAGATCATGCAGGGCTTTGCACTAGCAATCAGGTGAGAGCAGTGTCTCTAAAGCCCCATTTTGAAGCCCCCGTTCCACTATCACGATCTGGACCCCGATCTGTCCCAATCTAGCAGATCGGGAGAGAGCGGCAAAAGCGTATGGGGATCGGAAGCATCGTAGCAGCAGCGTGTGGAGGTCGGGGTTGGAGCGGGCATTTTTTCAGATCGGGAAGATATTTTGAACCTGTTCAAAATTTCTTCCCGATCTCCCCGATCAAAATTGACCTATTTTTAGTCGTACGGCAAGCGGGGAGAGCGTAGTGACAGCGTAAACTCAGCAGGGAGAGCATAGTGACAGCGTAAACGTAGCGGGATGAGCGTAACAAGGTCTTTCTGAGCGTAGTAACATCGGCACAAGAACGGAAAGAAAACTTACACAAAAAATGTCTGCCAGAAGAAGATAAGGAGATGGAGAGGCAGAACTGTTGAGGAGGAGGAGGGCATTGTCGCTACACCTGTCAGGGCAGAACATGAAGAAGAAGGGGCTCAAATTTTTTAAGAAGGAGAAAATATGAAGAAAAAGAAGAGAAGAAAGCAGCAATGCAGCTACCCAAAAGGCGAAGAAAGAGAGACTGCACGTGATGCTTAAAGAGGAGGAAGAGGACATAGCAGAATTTTGAAGAATATGAAATCATCTACAACTGGAGGAAGACGGACTATAAAAGCAAGGACATCAAGAAAAAGCCTTGGAAAAATCAGCACGTCTTTGTTTATAACAATGCATTGCTGCAAAAGAACCGTGAGTTTGAGGAGCCTCTTCGAGGTCCACAGTATATTTCTTTGGTTCTGCATACTAATAAGTTGACTGACTGCAGATCGACAGTCGAATCGGGGTATATCGGGGCACATCGGGCACTTTTCAGCTCTCTGAACGGGGTGACAGCGTGATAAGCTCGTATAGATCGTTCACAGCGTAGATACAGCGTGCATTGATCGGATAACATCGGCAACATCGCACTGACAGCGTAGCTACATCGTTCTAAAGCGTAGCTGCAGCGGCAGAGATCGTAATGCCTCATTCCCGATCATCGTAGTAAGAGCGTAGCAAGCACGTGGTAGTCGTAACTGCAGCGTACTTAGAGCGTTCTAACATCGTACCGTGTCCAGATCGGCTCAGGTTTTACCCGATCCTTCCCGATCTGAGAAAATTGTCAAGTCGTAGCGAGAACGGCATAGTGGAACAGGGGCTTAACAGACCTTTCTCTGACAATGTAGCGACACCATCAGAAGAACAAAATTCCTTGCCTCTGGCAATAAAACTGCAGGAGAGAGTAAGGGGTACCATTTCAACAGACACGTTAAAGTGAGCTAGTGTGATCATTCATCATCCCATGTCTGTCATCCACCATGAGTTGTGCATAAACTTAGTACATTTTTAACTTCTTCTTAACCTGTTGAGGACGAGTCCCAGTATACTCGGGCAAGTGTCTGTGGGAAATGCGTATTGTAGCAAAATCAGCCCATCTTCAATGGGTTAAAATCAGGTAGCATCTCTGGGGGTGATAGGACTACAATTTGTTCACTTTCAGCTGCATTTCAGCTACAATATGCTGTACCCAGCATATCTCTGACATACAATCTCCTTGTCAGGAATTGAGAATACAAACATAATATGTGTGAAATGCTTTAATAGGAAATCAGTTTGTGTTACTTTCTATGTCATGCCTCTGCTACATACACAGTGTCAGTGGCATTTGTCCTTAGTTTCAGAGATACAAGTATTTGTAAGCATTTCTTTCCTCAAAGATGTTGGCATAGGTAACTTAAGAAGAACCCACAGTTACCAGATAGTTTCCTTGGTATGTACAGGGCTCATTGTTGGTATTATTGATCACAAAAGTAAATCATGAAACCTATTTCCCTATTTGTAATTCTGCTCAACCAACAATCAGGAACTCCACCAGTCCAACATTTTCTGATTACAAGGAGTCTGATCTCTATGTGTGTTTTCTTTCATACCCATCACTCACTCCTAGGATGGGGGCAACCTACCAGCAGCTGTCCTCCACCGTTGGAATCCACCCCACCACGGCGGAGGAGGTTGTCAAGCTCCACATCACCAAGAGGTCGGGTCTTGACCCCACAGTCACCGGCTGCTGAGGTTAAAGTTCATTTCCCCATCCCAAACATAAAAGCCATGCACGGGAGTCATAGTTACATAATGACAACACACGGGTCAATGTAGAGTGCATCTTAATATTGTCCATTCTTTGTCCATGTATCCTAATAATTCGTCAGGACAAATAAGACTTTAGCAGTAGTTATTTATTCTTTCCATCTAGGTGAAAAACAAGATTAATAGGTTCATCTTTGAAATTATTGCCCTTCTCTCATTTTCTCCCCCTTAACTTTACTGTAAGAGCTGTTTGTTGTGCATACAAATATTTTTGCAAATGAGGAAGTTGACTCTGAGACCATCGGACGTGCAGAAATGCCTGTATATTCACAAAATTTTCATGTGTCATTGAATTCCCAGCCCACCCGTGATTTGTAAAACTTATGATTACAAATTAAACTCTCGCGAAAATAGGAGCTTTTACATAATCAAAGTTACCATGGCGAAAGCACAATACAATGTATCCCAGATGCCACTCATTGATGAAAATAGCCTTGTGATTTCAGTTAGCTGTGGTTTCCTTGTAGTCTTGTACCTTTGACTCCTGTGTATGGTTGATGGGGAAATGATAAACTTTTGTTTTGTTATTTTCATATAATTGTATTTGTGAGATGAGTGGAAGTATGCAGCCCTGATGACAATGCTGATAATGATGGCTTCTCTACAAACCACTTTGATGGTGAGATGAGCTTGATGAATGCAGTCATTGTCTAGCAGTTCTCTTATCATCTCCTTACTTATTGTTTCTTTCTTTTTCATGTCATCTCTGAAGATCTAACCAAGAAGTCCTGTAACTTGTTGCCTAATCACCTCTGCCATTAAGGCTACGTGTCTGTCAGTTTTGGTTTGTCTTTCTGTTCGTCTATTTGCAAAATAACTCAAAAAGTTACATATTGATTTTAATGAAATTTTTAGGAGAAGCAGATAATGACACAAAGAATTGAAGATTACATTTAAGTTGTGATCCAGATCACTATAAGGATCCAGGGTTTTGATTTTTTTTTTTCATTTTTGAAGGATTCTTTATCGTTAGGAAATAGGGCCAACAAATGAGGGAATTCAAGCTGTACATACAGTATTTGAGGTGTGCCTATACATGATGCATCACACTGAGTGCACACGTAAGGTGCAGAAGGAAGCTGAGGCAGATACACTAGAAAGGATTCTAAAGCACTGGGGAAAATACGAGGGCGATTTTTAGCATATGTGTATGTGGGTGGAAATGAGCTGCTTGGCAGAGGTTCAAGCTCTCCAAATGCATTTGTAGTTTGCTTATGTATTCAAATGTTTTGATACACTTTGCTGAATTTCAATACCACCAGCACCTCATTTTGAATTCGAGCTTGTATCAAGACTTGTTCAATGGGTGACCCTTATTGTTTCACTGCAGACCTGGTAGTGAGCTCTTTAAATTCACATCATCCTCTTGAATACATTTTAATGCTTGGAATATAGTGTGCATCCAGGTTGATTGTTTTCTTAGGAGGTGGACTGTGTTGCTTGGGTAGTCTTATTGATGTTGTTTTCTTTTATGTTGCTGTCAAACATGCTCACCCTGACTTTTGAAAGAATCAGAAATATACTGATGTAGGTGGAGCCTTGCAACATGCTGCATGGACACCTGTGTGTACAGTGCACTCCTGTTATAATGAGCAAAGTTATAACGGAATACCAGTTACTATGTAGAAAAAAAAAATCAGACCCCAACATTATCAGCTCGATGTTTTTTTAATTGTTTATTTGTTCGGTTATAACGAAAGTTTGATATAACCAAAGAAAACTGCCGGTCCAGATGGCTTTGTTATAATGGAAGTGGACTGTATAATACTTTCAAGGTTATGCAGCTGCATCAAAATTGATCAACCATAAACCCATCCTTGGAACTTGTATACATGTACTTGTAATGTGCAATGTTTTAGTATGGTATTGACAGTCTGTCTTGTAACAATCATTTGGTGTAAAATGTACTGGGCATTCCAGTATGTGCAAGTGTGCTGGAGATGTCATTGTGAAAAAGACATTCAGACAGATGTATAGTTTTGTTCAATGAGAAGAATAAAGTGGAATACATGAATGTAAACTCTGTGAAGATAATTGTCTTCTTCTTGAGAGGGAACATAAACTTTAAGTCTCTTTTGTAGAAATTGTAGAACTGTTTAAGCAAAGCATTAAACTTTTGGAAATTTATTTTGTCAGCAGAGAATCAGTTGAAAGAAAATGAAATCAGAGTTATAAACAAGACATCTATATATATAATCATGATAATCATCTATAAAAGACCTTTTGCTCAAGTGAGAGAAGTGAAACTTTCCTTTGATGTCATCTCAAACACAATGCCTGTATGTAATTATTGTAAATATGAAATAAAGGTTTTTCTATTGCTCATACTTGGTGGAATCCTTCATGGTTTCTGTTTGGTCTTTAGTTCTGGGAGGGAGAAATTGTGATCTTCTTAGTGACTTTAGCGTGAAAATCATGTTTTATGAAATAGAACATGCTGATATCGCTAGAAGAGGATACAACATTCAGAAATGTACAGAATCATACAAATTCATCTTCTCAAGTGAATTTACAGTTTCATAAAAACACACGGACACTGCATTGTTATGTGACAGTCAGCATACTTCACCACAGGACTTAATGAAATGCTGTTGTGCATGTGTGTGTGTGTGTGTGTGTGTGTGTGTGTGTGTGTGTGTTTTATGTGTTTTCTTGTACGTGTGTGTTTGTGTGTATTGTGGGAGGTTGGGCAGGGATGTCTTTGTGTTTTACTACACTGTACTCAATTCATACCTTTAAGGGACCCGTTTCATAAAACTTGTTATCAGTGACAACTGCCACATTTCTATGACAAATTTGCTCTCAGCCAATCAGATGCAAGCATTTTAGCAGCTTGTAACAACGGTAACAACTCGTCCCAGACAACAAGTTTTATGAAACGGGGCCAAGTTATAGTGCCATACTATATATTTCTCCAGGCTTATAGCAGAATGCAATACATACATGATGATTCTTTATTTACCTCTTCTCTCTCGCCCTCTCCCTCTGTCTTTATCTATTAGTTTGTCACTCCTTACTCTACCCACCCTCCACTACTTTCTCTCCATCTCTCTTCCTCTATTATCTCCTCACCTCTTCCCCTCTTTCTTCTTTATTTATTACCTTGTAACTCCCTATTTCTCTCCTTGACCCAGTGACCTACCTTCTCTCACTCTTCACCATGTACCTGGTCATCTGCCCACTCTCACTTTTTCTTCTTTTTATGATTGTAATCTCATGTATGTTCTCTGTCACTCTCTCTTTCTTTTTCTCTCTTCCACACTCACTGTCCTTTTCTTTCTTCACCATTGCTATAATCTCATTGTGTCAAGGTCTGTGCAATAGACTATTTGAAATGCTTTTTTTTTTTGTGGTGGTGATGGTCGACATGAAGAAAATCTGAATTCGAATCTACACTCAGCAAAAAGCAGAAAGTAAACACATTTTTGATGAAAATCAATGTATTATATACCATGTTAAAGGCAATTGATTGCCTGTCAAATTAGTAGGTCAAAAGAAGGGAAACTTTACGCATGAGTGAACACAAACGTTTTTGTTTCCAAGGCACAAAAGTAAACATTGCTGAAATTGACATGACGCTTGTCGTCTTTCATTTGGAAGTGCCCTTCAAGATAACAATGATAACAAAGACCAGCTTAACATAATGAGAAAAATCAATGACGTAGCAAAAATAAGTTTTCGTTCTCTTTATCTCTTTATAACCTCAAACAAAATGTGAAGTTTGAAACAAAAGGGGGAAAATAAGAATTTTTTGTCAACTCAAACTTCAAATGACATAGGGAGTAAGGGCACAGAGATGATTGAATAAACAGAATATCTTTATTTCATTCTTTTAATTTAGTAATTGAAGAATTCATGAGACAAATTCAAGAATCAAATGTTATTTACAATTTTTTTCTAATTTCAGAAATCAATTCAAATTCCTACCATTTTTGTTTATATTCCTTCTTCTCTCATTTTCTTTTGAATTTGGATTTGACAGAAGATTCTTCATTTTCCTCCATTATCTTCTTAGCCTTTATCAATCTTTTGGGCTTCAAAAATATTAGAGAGTTCATGGCTTTACTTTTGAAACTTAGTTCATGTCTTTTACTTTGTTGAATTTGTCTTTTTCTTACTGTCGCATGGAAAACACTTTTTTTTTTGTTGCAATTTTCACTTTTGTGCCTTTGAATAGAAAAACGAAGGTGTTCATTCCTGCGTAAAGTTTACCTTTTTATTAACCTACCATGTTGATAGCCAATTAAACTACCTTTCATATGGTATATAATACATTAACTTTTAGCCAAATATTCTATGAGAAATATAAAAAAAGTGTTTACTTTCTTCTTTTTTTTTTTTTTGCTGAGTGTAGATACATTCATGTGCGTTGTCCCCTGTTAGTTATTTTCCCTTGCGGAGCCAATTTTGCCACTTTTTTTTTGTCTGTTTGCATGGCTCTCTGTCTTTTTTGTGTTTATGATACAAGCAAGATGTGGTTTGCATCAATTTAGGGATATTGTTAATTGCAACCTTTTGCAATAGTTGTAGGAGAACATGATTTTACTTACGTCGGTAATTAATTGCTGCACTGTTCTTAGTGATACTTCGAATTCATCTTTACATCTACTTCACCTCCCGAACTGTAATTTCAATTTTCACATTTCTAGAATACTTCATGGGGAAAAAAGATCGAATTCGGATAATGATAATTTACAACTTGTAGAATAATGGTAATAACTCATGATGCATTATTTTCAGAACATTTAGAATCGTATTCGACTTGTTACCCTTTTTTCACCCCCTAATTCGTAATCGCTCGCGAAATATACATGTTGTATTATGTTTTGTGGGAAAATGGTGCGTGTCAGATGCTGTCTAGAGGTTCTTCATTAGACAACAAGCATGACAAGCAATGTTTGTATTCCTTGAATTTCTCGTTCCGGTATTTCATCGGTCAGTCAATTAATTGAAAATAGAATGAACATCAACATTCGTACTTGATGTTACGTCATGCTTACGAACTGAATGTCTTGCCATGTTTACCACATCCGTCTGGTCATGCTTGACATCAATAATACCATTTAAAGGTGCCCTGACAACCATTACATGTTGCCTTCTACTGACGTAAATAGGCACACATATCACGAATTCTAGATTTGTTGAACCAAAATATGTATCGCATATTTTAATCACTTTGCTTCCTTTTTTTTTTCTGAGCACACTGAACTTCTTCCCTAACATAACTCTCTTGCCTTTTGTGATGTCATCAACAGCAAAGTCAGGTGAAACAAACGTCACGATGCCTATCAATGTTATGCACCTTAACAATGACTAATGCACAAACGCACGATAGTGAGACAGTTCTCGTAGAATAACACATCAGAACCTTTCTATTATAATGGTCATTGGTGTGTAAAAAATATGCCAGCAAGAACGATGTGGAAGTACACACTATAAAATATGCCTTGGTATTGTGACTTGTTTGCTGTGTGTACACTCATTTTTGGCAAGATGCATTATTACCATAGGATCGATATGCTTGTATCAGCTGTTTTTACTACTAATGATATCACGAAGGACAAGAAAAATGAAACATTCGTGTTTAAAGACAGATACATATTTCAATCTAACAATTATTGAATAATTTGTGTGATGAAGACCTAATCATATCAGCAGAAATCTTAAGGGAAACGGGACCGTAGTTGGAAGTCAGGGAGTGTTTATTAAGCATACGGACTACATCGGATAAATTTTCTATCCTCGGTGACGCCGCCAAAATATTTCTTCAAGTTGTGACGCTCTTGACAAAAATGTGTTTACGTACAGTCTGAGTCTAAGGAAATCTTTGGAAAAGATTTGCTATTGTTGTATGTTTATTACGTGATATTTTCTTTGACCGACATTATTGTTGTCTGTTTGCCACATATTACGTGGTCTTTTCTTTGACCAACGATTGTTGTATGTCTGCCACATATTACGTGATCTTTTCTTTGACTACGGACGATTGAACATTGTCTGTCTGGCACATTATTACGTGGTATTTTCTTTGACCGACGAGGAATGTTGTGGTGGTAAGACTCTAGGAAGGTCACTGGACGAGTTACAAGAGTCCGGCAGCCTGACATCTTTTGTCATAGCTTTCTCCCCTTTCCCTCCTCAGTTACATACACAATCCACACACACGCACACACGCAAGCACACATTTAAATAGTATATGCACACACGCACGCTCACACAAACACGCGCATTCAACTGCAATGTATTACCCCCTCCAATTGTGTGTTATTTGTCGTAATGAATGTCCCATATCTTTTGACTTAATGCCTATCCTTGTTATTATCACATAGCTTAGCCCCTTGCCCCATCCACTGATGGTGAGATCAGCCCCGATACAATGGCGTGACGATGCCCGGTGCACTGGCGCTCTTCATGGTCAGTGCTTTTCAATGTAAATCCGGCCAATATTGTCCGTGCACAATAAAGCCTCTCTCGTCTAGTGACGTAGGTAAAAAGTGAAAGTCCCATACACTTGTATACACGTTGGATTAATCTTCCCAGGGAGGCGAGAAAGGGATCTGACGTCTTATTTTTCAGATTACTCGCCAGAATATGACCCTTGGAATCTTTGAATGGGGCATGCTCTTTATCCGGCAAGATTATTGAAGTGCTAGTAAAGATTCAAACTTTAACGTTTTTATGATTAACATGTTTATCAATTTAGTTATCACTAGTAAATACCCTCTCTTTAAATAAGGTGGGGGGGGGGATGTAAGCCTAGGCAATGGAACCCCAACTTGAAGGCGCCTTTGACTGTGGTACTATTGTAGGCCTACAGTGAACTTTCATTGTAACAAAATTATTGGGATCAGTATTTGTTTGATGTATTGGGGTATAGATATAGAATTATGGAATATATATGGACTTTGAACTTAAAGACAAGAAAAATAACGAAGTTAAAAGAAGGTTTGTCAGATTAGTTTCCTTCATGGTAAAAGTCCATTGTATTATGTCATGCATTTAAGTAGTGTTAAGAGTGCAAATTATTTGTGTAATTTGTATGTGATATATATATATATATATATATATATATATATATATATATATACATGTATATATATATGTGTGTGTGTGTGTGTGTGTGTGTGTACTGAAAAACAACAAAAAGATGCATGTCTGCATGTTGGTATCTTGTACTATTCTGCAGCAATTGATAAACTTTTCTTTGATTGATAGAACGATTGATAAACACTTCATTTCATTTTATTAATTTTTCCAACAAAATGCAATTATAGCAAACCATTTACATATTTATGTACATAGTTATGCAAAATCACAATGTGATGAGGGAAATACTATAAGTGAAAGGAAATACATTTTGATACAGTAGCTTTCATAAATACCGATACAAAGTTATTGGGAATGGAGGGGACTGCTGAAAAGCAAAAAATCCTGTCATTCATGTGCAGCCCCTTCATGAACAACAGCTACTTTAATACTGAACTGAGGCAGATTGCCTAAAATAAAAACGAAAGAAAGGAAAATAAGAACACAAAGAACAAAAAACACACGCATATCACACAAACACGAGGCAGCTCTCTGATAGAAAGAGGATAGGCGTGGAAGGAATACAGGAAGAGACTAAAGAAGGACTAAGAAAAAAGGGACAGGGTAACGGACAAAGGAAGAGGAGTGTTACAACGTACTCGGGGCATTAGATGCATTGTTACAGCACTTGTTAAATAGACCTATCAGTAAGATACAAAATCAAACATCATTTTGAGATCTGAATTTCAGCGCAACAAAATCGCAAACTTGAAGTGCAATGCACTCGACCACTCTACGGCTTGAGGTAAGTTTGATTTAGGGAATGAAAATCACACGAACAAGAGATAGATGAACTGGTGTATACTGCTCCTCGTGAAGTCGGAAGTAAAAAAAAAAAAATGAGGGGGTAAGTCACTTTCAGGGGTATCCGGGTGGAAATGGATTTCGAGCGTATTTTCAGTTACTTTCCTATATGAGCTTTTATCCGTGCTTGTTAGTCCTACTTACAATCAAGTCTTCACACCATGCATGATAACAAAAGCAATCTACCATCAAGATGCCGCATGACGTACATTGGAGCTATTCATTAACCATGGCTTGTGATTATCCGTCTGTACAGACAGAGACTGTGGCTATGATCCGCCCTGAAACGTCACCACTCACTGATCCATACCCTGACCAATCAGAGATCGACGTCTCGCTGTTCACTAATGTTCCTGCCAAAGCGAAATCATTCGTACGGGGTGACCCTGACCGAAAGACAATGATATCCTTCCATGACATACAATTACTCTGACGTTGTTGGTATGTTAAATGTGCGGTTTTTTATGTTTTTTCTTATCTACGTGTTGTCGTCACTATCAATGTTTGTGTCATACGAAACATGCTCGATGTCGCGAAAAACCGCGAGAAACAGGATTCGCGTCAAGCCATTGCGCCTACATACGCAACTTGGCGGAAACGAAAGTTATCCAGGGTTAGCTTTGATACTAAAGATAAGAATCGACGAGAAATGTGCATGTTGGGGGAGGGGTGCAGTCAGGTATAAGGAAAGACGGTTTCTTATGTCACATCCAGATGGTCAACTTACCTGTTATGTTGACAATACAAGTTAAGAAACAAGAAAGTTTGGGACTTGAATGTAGAGAAGAGAGAACTCATTTCCCAAATAGCTCTTCATGTCTCAACTGGTTTGAAAAGATTGCGTTGATAACCATCGATAATAATCATAACTCATAACTTTTATTCGGTTCAAAACGTCTCCACACTGATTTCTACACTCACTTCAATCACTGAAAAATACAATACGGAAAGCATATTTTATCTGAAAGTTTTATTATAACCTTATGTAAATTCTTTGTCTTTTAAGGTAAAAGGAGAATACTATGTAAGCTGCTTGAAGGTATTATAATGACATAATGTGATATAGCTTTTGTCAATTACACATATCATATAGAATGAAATGATTTCCATGCGTATAAAAACAAAAACCAATACAAATAAAACAAACGCCATAATGCCGAAATAAGCAGATAGGCCTAAGCGGTTGTTCCTTGAAACCCTGCCTGGTAGTAATGATTATATTGTATAGGCCTAAGTATATCTTAGGGCTACCACACGGAAATGTTATCTTATTCCAAAGTTACCACGTAATAAACGAGCATAGGGACATGCAGTCACTATTATGTATTTCATTGCGTAACAGTTACAGGAATGAACGGAAATGTCATTTCATCCTTTTACCACATAATCAGCGAGCACTGAAGGGACATTATCAAGCATTTCATTGGTGACAGTTACAGGAGTAGATAGAGAGAGAAACGTGACTTCATGAAGGCTACTTTAAGAAGAGCAAGATCATGGAGAGAATTCCTCGAAATCTGCACAAAAAAAGATAAAGAAGTCCCGAAATGAAAGGTTTCATCACATGAGAAGTTAACTCATTTCTTGTCAATTTAAGATACTTGCTATTAAACCTGTTAAAGACAAGGAAAATCGTGAGAAAGCGTGGAATATTTTTGAATCATAATTGCAAGCATATTCCTTGTTACGTAACAAGTGAATTTCATCTTGATCGGAAAAGGTTTATTATGCTCTTTCTATGATGGCCTTACTTTAAATTTTTATAAAAGTGGCACTTAACCCGTTATGCGATCAAACTCTCAAATAAAGATAAGTTTAAATGACTTCTGCAGTTTATGCTGCGTTTACACCATGTTCCCGGCGGCCATGGCAGTCACGTTTCAGGCCACCGTGGACAAAACGGGATGGACGTGATTAAACGCGGTGGGATGGGATGGGATATGTAATAGGTCGTGATTGCCGGAGATGCCGTGTCATGATTTTTAAATTGTCAACAACAACAACAACAACAACAACAACAACAACAACAACAACAACAACAACAACAACAACAACAACAACAACAACAACAACAACAGCAAAATCCATGGCAGTTCCGGTGCTAACGAGAAACCTTGCAGGCCATAATAAAACGAGGTGAACGCAACAAACACCGACGGCACGTAATATGTCGTAACAAAACTTGAGGTGGTCCGTTTTTATTTTTTGTTTTTGTTTTTCCCACCGGATCGAGGACGGGAACGAACAAGAATAGAATACGAAAAACAGGAGAATCTCCCATGTTATTCTACCCACGACGCACTGTACGTTTAATACAAACGGGGCAGCTGCCGTGGCCGCCGGGAACATGGTGTTAACGTAGTATGAGATAAATTTTAGTCATAGTACAGCCATTTTCTACAGGAATTCAGAAAACCTACATAAACAAAAACATTCCCTCACATTGGGATGCATGATATAGCTACTTAACATTGTATTTTCTTACAGCCTACGTAATATTATAAGATATCAATAAAGATACAAAGACAAAATGAATTAACACAGTTACAACATGATGACGTTGCAATTGCATACTGAGTTTAGAACGTGACATGATATTAGAAAAAATGTCTAAATGAGCACGTCACATTTAAATAAACAGATGACTTGCAATTTCAATGGAAATGAGTAATTTTCAATTCCGGAATGGTGAAGTTTGGAAAATATATGGTCACTCCCATAGACTAGTTGATGCATTCAACACAGACCTATGCGTGAATGATTTTTAGTGCTGTTATCGCTCAATGGAAGGAATTTATGTCACTGCCATCAACGTCTGCAACTCAAGGTAATATATGCGATAATACGCCTCCGCCTTCTTTTGTTTCTAAATTATGTTCGTCACTTTGGTTAGCGTTATCGTGTCGTTCTGACCACGTCCTTATTTCGCCATTTTTGTCACTGTCTTTTGCTAATCTCTTTCTAGACACGTCCCCCTACTTCCGAGGCTCAACTTGTGGTTGTTGTTGTTGTTCTTATATTTCTTCTTCTTCTTCTTCTTCTTCTTCTTCTTCTTCTTCTTCTTCTTCTTCTTCTTCTTCTTCTTCTTCTTCTTCTTCGTCATATTCTTCCTTGACATTCTCCCGCTTCTTCTTTATTCATTCTCCCATTTCTTCTTCTACTTCTTTTTCTTCTTCACTTCCATTTTTTGCAAGTCATCCACTTTGCCCTCTCGTATCCCTTTCTTTCTCCTCTTTTTCATTTACATTTGTCCTTCTTCTCGTAATGCTTTGATTTTATAAATATTCTGATGCTTTTCTTTTCTTTTCGGGATTTCGAGGCCGGGTTGGTTTGTATTGGAAGTGCCCACTGGAATGGCAAACCACCGAGCGTATCCCTGTGTCTTTGTCTCTAGAACTTTAATTAGACCTTCGTTATTTGCTTTTTCACGCTACACCGATATTTCCGGTAAGCGTCGGGTCATATCCTGTTGAATGCCTCTGTGAAAGAGAAAAACAAATATTTTGCGGTCTCATTATGTTTGACTTCTTGTCATAAAATGTTCGAGTCTTATCACGAAACAACAGAACGGGCTCGAATTACTTATTTTGAACCCACATGATTTTAGAAATCGTGTAAAACTCGGGTTGAACACTCAGCCAGGTTTTTTATGTGATGTATTGTAAAATAGAGTGGAGAAAACCTTTGGTCACGCGTTGAACTTTTAAATCGTTCTACACCTCGTTTAACTAATATATTGATAAGAGTAAAACTGTTTTGATGCCCAGGGACCTGCACGGTCAAACGTCCCAGGGTATGTGTCTACAGATCTCGAAAGACGTCAGCAAATTTACGTTTGCAGATCGAGGCATTAAATATGTTTTGCACCCTTCAGACACCACCATCACTACGTCAGTGCCTGAATTGTTATGTAACATTCCTTCCTCAGATCAATGGCTTTTCTTTGAAAACTTTATCGAGAGTGCACTGGAGCGCCGCGCTCCGTTCTTTTCGCCTACGTCGAAAGACCAACGGAAAGGGCGGAGTCTGACGCATGTGCAATTATAATGTTTGTCTCCAGGATTCTGGACAAAGGAAGCCGGTATTGTCCCATCGAGGACAGGGACCGCTGGGCCTGAGGAGGGAAATGTATAAAAGGGGAAGAGTTCTGGCAGTAAGGCAAGATTCTACCACAACATCCTCTGCTGGTCAGAGGGAACACATCTCTGGAGCAACAACGACTTTACGAACGAACAACTTTCTACTTAGCACCTGTTTCGACCAAGACATCACGAAACACTTTCTTTGTTCATACCAACTACTGTTTAACATTCGAATCAAAGTACCATCCAGCTTACTACATCGATTATTATTATTTCCTTTCTCAGCACCTAGACGTCCTCAGAACGGTCTCAACTTTGAAACTCGTGAGTAAAATTATTCCACTTGTTTGTAAGTTTGCAAGGAACTGCTTTTAAAAACATTTTAACACTTTATCATATCAAATAGGAGTCAGTTTTTCCAAAGTCTTTTTTTGTATGGTTGGCATTGTTGTTATTGTTGCTTGATGAAAACCTGAAATGCTGTTTTTTTTTCATGTTAAAGATGACAGTAACATCTCACTACAGTGTAGATTTTCATTCGTGTCCTTCTTTCTATCATTATTTGTGTACCTATGTAATAATGTTTTCCCCTCTCATGCACAGACTATGAAACCACTAGTCCTGGTCTTGACTCTCTTGGGCCTGGTCTCCCACCACTGTCTGGCGGAACGGACCATCGTGGAGCACGCCTGGCCTGGCGCCTTCAAGGGCCAAATGACCCTAGCGGTGAATGATTGTAACAGTGCCATCAACGGGGAAGGCTGGTCTGTCACTGTCGTATTCGATCAACCGGTATTCAACATGGATGTAAGTTACAGAACAGAGAACATTTACATGATACTGTTTCTGACAACTATTTGTTAACCACTGTGTTATTGGAAATGGATGTTATGAAATTATGGTAATGAATTAATTTTTAGATACATTATGGCCACATTATCGCTCAAAACGTGTGCACAAGTAGTGAGAAGTTTTCAAGAAGAAAGTGTTGATCGAACCATTTTGCACTAACGTTCTTTCTCCGATCATTATGGTGAAGACTAGTAACATGTTAATGTTTTGGTTATGGTTATGATGAGGAAAACAATATTGCATGTCCATAAACGAAGAGTGGTAAAAGAAAACAAAACAGAATTTGAAACAGTCATGATATTCTTTTCTATAACCTTTAGTACATTGTAAGAAAAATTTTCCCCTTGTCCCGGCGGGACTGACCGGACTGTTTTCACTTTTTAAATCACCTCCATTTCGCTATCCCTGTCTCTTTCCGTCAGATTTGGGCAGCGAATGTTCTGTCTCGAAGCGCAGACAGCCGTACGTACGAACTGGTGAACAAGCAGTGGAACGCAGCGATCTACCCCAACACGTACCTTACACTCGGTTTTATCGGATATCGGACACAGAGTGACTCCGATGGTACACGTGGTACGGCAACACTCAATGACAACGGACTTTGCTCTCAGGTAAAATCACATTACTTTTTATACATTTATTCTTTTATTCAATCGCTTCTCATCTGTCTATTCTTTTTTTCTTAATCTTATTATCACAGTTATCATTCTAATCATTACAAAGTAATAAAATGCTCAATCATTCTATCATACCTTTTTTATTATTGTTTTTTCTTCTTCGAAGGAGCGGGGAGGGGGCCTCGGTGTTTGATTGTCAATGTTTATTTTCTTTGATATTTGCACCATTTTTTACATTCTGTACTCTGCCAGAGAAATGTCTTGATTATCTTATGGAGTTAGGGACTCAGCGTTTAAATAGATATCGCCGGCTGAAGTCATTAAATACAGGAGGAAATCGACTGGGGGTTATCAACCCTTTCAGAACAGAGGATCTTCAGGCATCTCTTGGGTGAAATTATGATATAATTATAGTTGTATCGCTTCATTAATATTTGATTTGGCTTATTTTCAATTCGATCAGGGCTCAGACTTCTCCAGTTCTCAGAGTCAAAGCCAGGTCGACATCGTCGAGAGCAGCTGCGACGTGGAGATGGAAGTCCTCGATGAGTGGTCCAACAATGTCAAAGGTCGAGTTCGTCTGCCAATCACGAGCCGACTCCAGGGGGGCTGGACCGCCACTCTGGCTTTCTCCTCACCCATCCAAAACCTTCAGGTGAGTTCCCTCATGGAGTTTTGTTTTCTTTCTTTCTTTCTTTCTATCTTTTTTTTTATACCCACTCTGCTGATCTACTTGCTGCTATTCGAAACTGCACCACTTGTACTTTTTTTAAGATAAAAACGAAAGAAAAACATAATATATCATATCTTTATGTCTGTAGACGTCAGGACCGATGAGTTGGTGAACATCACAGGCGATTGAATGCATGAAAGTGGTAGTTACGATTAGTGGGTGCTTCTAGGCTTGAGCTCGTTCGATGTAGTTTCTATTATAATAACGTTGTTGTGCTACAAGTGACTTCAGACTTAGAGTGTAATGGTCACTCCATGGTGTGTGTGACGAATTCGTAACATAAAAATTATGGGAATACTGGTATATAATGAAACACAGTGAGCAGACTGAAGTCTTGATTTCGAGATGGCATTGTAATCACAGATACATACGTGTTTTTTTTTTATTTTTTAACAACAGGCAATTATTTTAAATGTTGTTTATAGAATTCTCAACCAATGTCTGTTAAGTGCTCGCTAAAACTAAGAAATGATTTAAGAAGTTTTATTTTGTTTCAATATTGCAACAACGATTTCACCGGTTGCTAAATTTCTTTTGACATTACGTCGACGATCATTGCAGATCTGGACAGCATCGATCCTCGGCATCGACAACAACAACCAGGTCTACCAGCTGCGTAACCAACAGTGGAACCCAACTCTCAACGTCGGCACCGTCTACGAGGCCGAGTTTATTGCAACTTACAACTCAGGGGCCGCCCCCACCTTTAACTTTCTACTGGAGGACCATCCCGCTTGTGATGACATCACGTCAGAGGTGAGTTTCTTTTGACTCTCCAACTTAAATACCAGACTGAAAGGCAAACCAAAATAAAAGCCAATACCCTCTGTGTTAATGCCTGTATGTTGATTGTATAAAGTTAGAGCAGTACCAACCAACCAAAAAGGGGTAATTTTGGAATGAAAAGAGCATAATTCTTAACTATTAATAATCAATCAATCAATCATTAATTTTGTGTCTATGCCGTCCTTCTCAGGTGTCTTCTGTGGTCGACAACGGTGTCTGCTCCTGCGGCACTGTCCGCCAACTCCTCGACGAGTGGCCCAGCAACTTCAAAGGACGAGCCCGTGTACCTGTCACCAACTCGCTGAACGGGGGCTGGACCGCCGAACTGGAGTTTTCCGAGCCCGTGTGGAGCCTTCAGGTAAACTGTCGGTCTTCACTCTGTCGATAAAGGGAGAAATACTCGTATTCATCAAAACACAATGGGAAGTTTAGAGTAGTTTCCTTACAAGATTGAAAGGACTACTGTAACCGTAGGAAGGTTGATCATTGCGATGACAGTGCGGAAATGACGAAATCGAAGATGAGTACTCTTCCGCATTTAAGATATCAGTTTCTCTAGATATTGTCCAAGGTATATCGTAATCATGATAATAATATTATCAGAGAAGACGGTTTCTCTTGTGGCTGACTTGGAGAATGATTCAGATGTGCCATGATATAAATTCAACAGATGTATTACCATTTTCTATATCTTTGCACTCATCTAGATCTGGGTTGCCCAAGTTCAAAGCGTCGACTCGACCTTCACAAGATACACTGTGAGGAACCAGCAGTGGAACAGCAACCTTGCAGCCGGCACTGAGCTCGATGTGGAGTTCATCGGTTCGATCTCGGCCGCTACTCCGGACTTCCAGATCCGCCTTCAGGGACAGCCCGACTGCGAGTGCCCAGACTACTACGTTCCCACAACCACCGTGGTCGCTTCCACAACGGTCTCTACGACTGCCCCGACGACCGCCCCGACGACTGCTTCCACCACCGCCTCTACGGCTGCTTCCACGACGATTGCTTCGACCACTTCAGCTCTCCCGACTAACGCTGCAACAACGACCAAACCATCGACCGCTGCCCCGAAAGAAACGACGACCGAGTCTGTTCCCGACGAAGTCACCACCCAAGAAGAAACCACCGACGAGGAGGTGACCGAGCTGGCTGTTACGACCACCATCGATGAATCTACCGTCGAGACAACAGACGCTATGGATGTCACTTCTGAGGGACTTCCCGATGTCACTACCAAGGGATTACCTGATGTGACTACGGACTCACCTAAAGGTACCAGCATCCGCCTTCTCTAATTCTCGTTTCGTGATCCAAAATTCTAGTCGTCAGGGCAATAACCTCGATAACCTGTCTTGTTTGAAGTGATGATGAATGTAATCGACATTACGACCTCTAATACAACTGCGTAAAGGTATTCATTCTGACTTGTTTATTCAAGTCACAGCGTGTGATGTGTAATGATGGAATTTACAAGATGGAAACGATGAATAATAATGTCATTGTTGTTGTTGTTGTTTTTCTCCCCTCAGTCTCTCCCATCTTTGACTATGACGAAGTCCTCCACAAGTCTATCCTTTTTTACGAGACCCAGCGATCGGGGTTCTTGCCCGCTGATAACCGCATCCCATTCAGGGGCGACTCGGCCACCAATGACCGGGGCAATAACGGCGAGGACCTGACTGGAGGCTGGTATGATGGTAAGTCTAAGAACCATGGAGACATTAACGTCACTCTCATCTTATATTTACAACAGACTTGATAGTATTGTACATAATATGTAGAGGAGCAATTATATTTATTGAAGATTGAAGGAATTATGATGGATGAGATTCTACCTCGATAGTATTATTTCTATTATCAGATTATAATTGGTGATGACAGTTTGATAATATTTTGTGATGGACGACAAAATGATGCTCATACACTTACAGCATGTTAGTTTTACGGAAACCATGTATCTGGTACCAGTATAATAAGGACCATGCATAACTGAAAAATATTGCATTAAGAGATTATTTTGATTGCAATTTAAGGTTGACTCATACCTGTGATATTCTTATGGCTACCCACTCTCATTGCCGTCAGGGTGTCATTAACGTTTGTCGTCTATACCTGTTTCATGTTGTTTATCAGCTGGAGACACGGTCAAGTTCGGTCTGCCCATGGCCCAATCCGCGACTCTATTGGCTTGGGGTCTCCTGGAGTACGAACAGGCCTACGTTCAGTCAGGCGAGTATGCCAATGCCCTCGACAGCATCCGCTGGGTGACCGACTACTTCCTCAAGTGCCACGTGAGCGCCAACGAGTTCTACGGACAGGTGGGTGACGGCCACTTTGACCACTCGCTCTGGGGACGACCAGAAGAGCTGACCGGCCCACGACCTGCCTTCAAGCTTGACCCGTCGAACCCTGGCTCGGACCTGGCAGGAGAGACGGCCGCAGCACTGGCTGCCGCATCCATTGTCTTCAAGAAAAGTGGTGAGTGTGAACGAAACGTAGTATGGGGCCCCGGCCGGCCACATTTTCGTCTAGTTTATACAATCAAAACCATGCTCCATAGAGAGTGATAGACTATTGTAATCCTCATGCCAGCGATTTTAAGAGATGAACATTTTTGTATTGTTAAAATAATGAAACCGTTCAATAAAGTGCTTACTGGCATAAACTCTGCAATGACACGATGAATGAAGCAATGAAATGATTAACTCAGTAGCTGTTCTCTCAAGACAAAGTTGGTTTTCAATCTTTACGATTACTTCGGCATAATGCACTAATACTCTTTCCGTTCATTCTGTATTGTTTTATCTGTTTTAATCTAGACGCCGCCTACTCAGCAGATCTGCTCTCCCACGCACAACAACTCTTCAGCTTCGCCAAGAATTACCCAGGCATCTACTCCAACTCCATCTCCAACGCCGGCTCCTTCTACCCGTAAGTTCTCGTAACACGGATGCTATGTGTCTAAAATACATCAATATATTTGCATTTGCAATCTTTCAATAACACAATAAAAGCAAGCTTGGAGTTTCTGTTCTTCCTTGAGAAACTACGCGGTTCTATGATAATACGACAAACATTTCAATTTGTAAAAGATTTGCAATTTGGTTAAAAGATTAAAAAGAAACCTTAAGCATGCAATGAAATCAAGCTGCAGGTCGTAATACTCAAAATGAGGACATCGGACATTGTAAAGAAAGATTATGATCGTCGGTTTATTGTTTTTTTCTTTTAAAATAAAAAGTTGCATCCCATTCACCGTTTAGGCTGACAACTTACCATTATCATAATTCTCTGTGGAGGATGAATACTCATTTTTTTTTTTATATATATATAGAGCAGAACAGAGTAAGACAGTAAGGAGCTGAACAAAAAAGATCTGCCTCTTCTGAACTAAAACAGATTTATCATGATACCATACTTGAAGATATAGGCGTCAATACCAAGATGTATATCATAAATCCATGTCGATCCTTTTATGTACGTAGATCATCGCACTACCATGACGAGGTCGGCTATGCCGCCGCCTGGCTGTATCGCGCCACCAACGACCCTATCTACTACACGGAAGCCGCAGCGCTCTACGCGATCCACGGTCTGGGAGCCAAGCCCTGGGCCTTCGACTGGGACGACAAAAAAGCTGGTCTCCAGGTCAGTTCAGGAAAATTTTTTGATCAACACAAATACGAACGTCATATGTACAAGGGGTGAAGCAAGTGATCCAAGCTAAGGTCTTCATATCATCCTGACATTAATGTTAAGAAGACATTGTTTTGTCTTTCTCGAAAAGATGGCAATATCGAGTGAAATTGTTTGTCAGATGTTAATGTGACATTCTGGGGCCTTTTGGATTTTTATTTTGTAAATAGTATCCCAATGTCAAAACTAACTGAAATATGTAGTCTCTTCTTATATTGATGTACATCGCCTATGGCCATGCACGAATCATTTGCGATCATTTCAAAACTATTGAGATACCGTTTTCTATACACATGTGCTTGTGATAGTAACGGGTGAAGACGAATAAGCTCCTTCTTATAATTGCCATCATTTCTGTATTGTCTTTGTTGTTTGACAGATGTTGATGTTCCAGATGAGCAGCGGTACAGCCAAGGCCTCCTACAGAGCCGCCGTAGAGACCTATCTGGATGGCTGGCTGAGGGGTGGAGACGTCACGTACACTCCAGGCGGCCTGGCGTGGCGTGCACAGTGGGGATCACTCCGTTACTCTGGTAAGACATTAAATTCATGTAGTGCGTTTGATGGAATGTTTTATTCCAGTGTCATTTAATGGCATGTAATACAATGATTCCACATAGATTTACATCAGCATGAGGTTCTAACAACCGCAAAGTCTGAGATGGGACCCACTGAAAAAAAAAGAAGAAACGATTGTTTCAGGAAAGGTCATTGAACAATGTTGAATTCTACGGTAGAACAAATAATCTCGGAATATTGAAGCGATTTGCAAAACAAATATCATCGAACAAGCTTAGGCGGATTATAATCTGTGCAATTAATTCGGACAGTCGAGTATTCATCTTGGTATTTTTTATTTTACCAACAACATTGCAAAAAAAAAATGATTAGAAATCCGAAAACAAAGAAGAAATCAAAAGGGATCTCGATTGATGGTTTGTGTATATGATTTGCGATATGATATGTGTGTATAATAAGCGATGTATGACATTCATATTCCAGACACTTATCAATTCCCCCTTCCAATTTCCTCCCTTTCTGCAGCCAACACCGCCTTCTTGGCTTCCATCGCCTGTAGGGAGGGGCTGCGCTCAGAGTACTGTGAATTCGCCCAGGAACAGATTCACTACATGTTGGGGGCCAACGGACGCAGCTTCGTGGTAGGCTTCGGCGTCAACCCACCCGACCGCCCCCATCACGGCTCCAGGTGAGAGTCAGACCGAGTGTACACCGCTCGACCTCAATACACCTACAATCAGTTGTTATGTTCAGAAAGTGTTTATATTCGTGCGTCTATATTTTTTTCTTAATATCATATGAGCGTTACTAATTACACAATGAACTTATTAAGTATATTAAGCTTAAACATCTTAAGACTAAGCTAAGGTTTGTGACAACAGCAATCAATACTATGTACCTGTGGAAATTTCCAAGAGACAACTGAATAATTGGTTTGTCCCCTCTTCTATCTTTGTGTGGAACAGTTCTTGCCCCGACCTGCCTGCTCCATGTGGATGGAACGAATACAACGCCCCTGGTCCGAACCCTCAGGTTCTCTACGGCGCCCTGGTCGGCGGACCCGATGCCAATGACAACTTCGTCAACGACCGAACCGACTTCATTCAGAACGAGGTGGCGTGCGACTACAACGCCGGCTTCCAGTCGGCAGTGGCCGGCATCAAACAGCTGCTGATGGACGGTCTAGTGCCAGCAGATCCGCGAGCTCTTCTCTAACTCCACAACATCGTCTGCAGTTGGAAAAAACATTGCAAGAGACCACGATACAACAAAGGTCTATAAATCTTATTTCTCTCATTTGATATGGGACTGTTCGTTTCGAGGTGGACTGTGCCTTTGTATTTGTGTGTTTGCCAAAGAAACTCCGTAATACACACTATACACTCACATTTTCTTTCATTCCTTAACCTCCTAAGGAGGTGTTATTTGAAAGGACAGAACCAGGAGTGTTTTAGAGAGAGGGGGAGTTAGATGGCTAGGTGGACGAGTCTTTGAAGTTTTCAAAGGACTTCGTGATGAAAAGAGAGAAAAGATCATTAGTAAAAGAAACATGACAGTAGGAAAGCCTCACCGAAAGTTTTTAATCTTTTTGAGGTGCATTTTTCTTTGAATATGGCGTGACAGTTAAAAAAAGTCTCCAATAATACCATTGTGGCATTTAACTCTGCAACATACTAGTACGCCGTTCTTGGTTGGTCTGCAATCTCCCCTTTCCACTTATTTTTCTACAGTCAGACAGTGACTTAATTTGGCTTGTCTATCGAAGGTACAAATGTCGAATTTTCCTGTGAAAAGTCATGCACTGCTACTCTCTCTATCTCCCGATTCATGACGCTATCTGCTCGGAAGAAAAGAGAAAGAAAGCTTTGAAAAAGCCGGCAGAATATTGAAACGTTTGCTGTGTACAGAAGCACAGAGTAGTGTGAAGGTGTAGATGAGTATATGATAACAAATTATGTTTGTATTTTGTTGATGCGTGTATGATTCTGGCTAATTGCAACCAAGTTTTGAAAAGAAGTATTATTAAGAGGTCAATAACGAAAATCAAAAAAAAAAAGAGCAAAAAAATGAAAACTGAATAAAAAGAGTAAAAATTGAGAAAAAAATGGAAAAAAATATTAAGAAACTTCATTATCACCGTAAGTTTGTGACTTACTCAAAAAATAAATCTGAATCTTGTGCTACTTTGAAATAAATACACTGAGAGTAGAATGTTACTAAATATTTTCATGATTGCCGAGGTGTGTTTCGTCATACTTCGTTGATGAACTTTTGCGAGTACTTCCTTGCAGTAGCATTTAGTGGAGAGCAATGAAGAGTGAAGCAATTGAAATTTATGTAACATTTCACTACAACCTATCTTACTTTATAATATGTCAAGTATTACATGACTGAATGCAGGTTAGATATTTTCGTAAGGTAGAGTAACAACCGCTCGCAATTTTTACGCTGCATACGTGCTGGTAGAATTTGTTTGTTTCGTATTGTCAATAAAGAATAGGCTGGACCTAGATATGTAACATGCAAGTTGATGTATTTGCTTACATTGCCTCATAAATGTATGTCTGATGTGTTTGATATTCGTAAAAGAGTTTCGCAAGAATGAGCTTAGAATTGTGGAGCAAGGGAGAGAGGTATGTTTGAGAGTGTTCAATGAAGAGATAATATCAATAACTGAATATATAAAATCACCCGTAACCTTATCATGCTGTACACCAATAGTATATTTTCAATACACACATTTTCGGGCACCTAGAATATTGTATACAGAACAAACAAAAATTCGGATGTGATAATACATTATTATATAGAAAGTTATACTTGTTGTGATGAGTTGTATGCATGGGTTAGATGGGATTCCACGGCGTATGGTTGGTTTGGCCGTGCGAGTGTGTGATTGGTGTCGTGTCTGGGTAGAGGGTGTGTGTGTGTATGTGGGGGGGGGGGGAGTTGAGAACAACGATGACACTATTCAATACTTCTTAATTATTTCAATGCACTTTACATTACAGATAATAACAAAAAACAATATACACCAGTGAAAAATACAATACTGATTACAAATTTTCTGTGATTGTTACATGGGTGTTGTCAGTAATTCCGACACAAAAACTTCAAGTTAATCTTCAACATTGAAAGAGAGTTTGGAGTTGGTTGATCCAATAGGATTCTCGTTTGAGGATGGTGGTGTGACGTTTCTGTTGGATGGATTCGACACCGCAGATAGAGAGATCGTTGAGTGTGTGATCGTGCAGATTGAAGTTAATTGTGTAAGGAAGTGTTTTGTGCTGTGGTGTGTTGTTTGTTTTTATTTTCGAAACAATAAAATCATATACAAAATAAACAATGTTGAACATGACATAACTGAAATATGAATCAAGGTTGATATATCAAAACACAATGAAAACAAATTGACATGTGACAATGATGACAACATGTAACGGCGGATACAGAGAGCTTGGCTATTAATATGGGATGCTCTGAAACGTGTGTGGAGGGTGTGGGAAAAAGGGGAGAAGGTAGGAGTGTGTGTCTGTTGGTTTGTCGTATATAAAGTTTCGCTTGCAAAGTTGTGTTTTCAAGCTTGATGTTGGCGTCGAGGAAAGGTACATTGGTTGGTGAGGATTCAAAGGTAAATAAGAAGAATAAAAATGAAATGCGCCACTTGAATATAATGATGGATGGTATATCATTGGAACAAAAAGAAAGTGTCAAATTCCTTGGAATATATATCAGTGAAAATATGAAATGGAATGCTCATGTGCAATAAATCTCAGATAAAGTGTCTCGTAACGTTGGTATACTCTGTAAGCTTAAGTATTATGTCCCAAAGAATATTTTATTTATGCTTTATAATTCGTTGATATTGTCGACTATCTCATATTGTAACATTGTTTGGGCAACTGCGAAAAGTCACATTGACAGCATATTGCTTCTACAAAAGAAAGCTATACGTATATGTACCAATTCAGGCCATCGGGACCATTCGGATCCTTTGTTCGTAGAATTAAAAACACTAAAGGTAAATGATATTAATTTTCTGCAAAATTCACTTTTTATGTTTCGTTTGTACAACGGTCAGTTGCCATCTTCTTTCCTCCCATTATTTCAGTTAAACAAGGATATACATTCTTATCCCACAAGGCAATCTGATAAATTTCATCTACAAAATCCTAAAACGGTGATGGCTCTGAAATCTATCAGACACACTGGACCTGATATTTGGAACTCTCTTCCTTCAGAAATTCGAATTTTAAAGTCTATGTATTCTTTCAAGAAAGCTGTAAAGACAATGCTGCTTTCTGGATATCAGTGATCTTATAATGTCATTGCAATTGTATCGTATGTGAAATTCCCTTGTTGAATTATCGCCGTTCAGAAGTTATTGCGTAATGTTATGTAACCGACCATGACCTGTAAGTGTTCACCTGTACCTCGGTGAGAAAAATACTTTGCTATGCTTTACTATTCAGTGATCCAGGTGATCTAACTTTGTGTATAGTGAAAGCAGGCAGACCTCTCCTCTCTCCTTTCTCCTATCCTATCTCCCCTTATTTTCCTATATGTTATGTATTATGTACGAGGGCTGCATGGAAATCAAGCAATTCTTAAGCTGTAGCCCTTCTGCGTTATTCATTGCATCACTGATATGTTCTGTTGTACATTGTAAAGGCAATGAAGAAACTGTATTGCTGTACATTCTAAAGGTAATGAAGAAACTTACCTTGTTAGCACTTAATGTTTATGTATATCCATTTATATGTATGGTACCAACAATGTATATGATATATGTGTATGTATCTGCATAAGCAATGATATAATGCAGGAACCAATAAATCAAATCAAATAAAAAATTTGATTGTTGGATGATATGAGTTTATTTTTTATTTATTTTTATTTATTTATTTATTTTTTCGCAAGTGGAAGAGGCTGTGGGGTGAATGAAATGTGTATCATTCATAAATACCCTACCCAGGACCCGGGAAATATGCCACTACTCGGGAAAGAGGTAGAGTGCTCTTTGAAAATGTTTGCATACACTTGTAGAGGTGTACCCATGACGGTACCTTTGATTCGGAAGGTTGTGGTTTCCGTTGAAAATTCTAACAATCTGATGAGATGTTCTGTCGAGGTGGGGATGGATTGGGACGTGAATCGGGAGCAATTTTGCATGCTTGCATGTAGGCCTTCATTATGTTGTATACAGCGATGAAAAGTCAGCTGTAACTATAAATGGTGTTGAAAGGAGCGTAACTGTTGTTAAGTGATTCAATGAGTCTGAGAAAACTGGTTGTATCTTGGAAGTAAGATGAAGTGCTTGTACTAGATGACGAAGATGAAAATCTACGAATTTAGACATGAGAACAGCGGGACATGAGCAGCCAAAGACCATTAGTCTTCCTGGGTCATTTCCTTTATGAATCTTAAGGAGAAAGTACAGGCTGGGACATTGGACCTCCTTTGGAGTGAGGTAAGATTCGATTTCCCAATCAATACTCAGTTGTTCTGTGGTGTTTTCTGCCATATTAACATGATTGCCTGTTGGGTCATGTGTTACCTCTTTGTAGGTATTCTAGTCGGAGAGCTGTTTCACTCCTGCAGTTAAAGTTTCTTTCGATTGGACAACCACGGCAGACCCTTTGTCTGCAGGTTTGATAATTATATCACGGTTTCATTACAGGCTGTGTAGGGGTTTTCGTTCTGCTTTAGTGAGGTTGTCCTGGTGCTTGGATGAATTCTATACACTCGTGAGATGTAAGAAGACAGTAAAATGTCTTACGAAAGCTTTCAAGTGTATTTTAATTGGAAGGTATTCTGGATGTACTCATTATCATTCTGAATTGATAAGAGATTAGTGTGATAGGGGTGTGTTTGTGAAAATGGCATCTTGTGCATTGCTAATGTGCTGGCGTAGGTTTTGTCTGTGCGTGTATGTATGTGTGTGTGTGTACATGCATGTGGCGACCTTTTTGTCAGTATAGTTAATTCTAAATAAGGCCCATTTACTTGATAACTTTGGTTGTTTGTTTGTTTTGACACATTGTCATGTTATACTTACCATACTATTGTCACTTTTTTATGCATGCATGTTTTGTTAAGTGAAAATAAATGAAATGAAATGATAATTAAGTGTAATTACTGACTCAGTGATATCTAAATTAGTTTCTGCTATAAAAACACATAGTTGTGGTTCCTTAACATATAGGGTCCACGGGCTTTTGGGTTTCAAGGTCTTCTTTATGTCTCTTGGTGTGGTGGGTTGGGCTGTATAAGAGTATGTCTTGTTGGTCTGGGGTACTCTGTGTGTTGTGGGAGGGTTCTGTGGTGAGTTATGACTATTTTGCAAAGTGGGTCTTTATTAGCATCCTTCTCTTGAATTCTTGAAGATTGTTATAAATTCAAACGGGGGGGGGGGGGGGGGCAAAAGGCCGATTTCTTCGTGATGTGGAGAGAACGTGGTCATGTTAACTGACTACACTGCATTTGAACCTTTGAATCTGGTTCCACCCTGGTGTCGGTCGTGGTTGTATAGCTACGTTTGTTTGGTCCGTTGATGGCGCTGTTTTTGCATTTCTCCCAGAGCCTGCTAGAAGGCTATGATTTCTCCGTTTTTGTGGTAGTCTCCTTTTCCTGAAGTGTCTGTCGTGTCCTTTTCCATTCAAGTTCGGATTTTCTCGTCGAACTGTTTTTTTTTTTTTTTTTTCGACCGGGGCTGCCTGTTCCTCACACTGTCTCTATTTCATCTCTTTGGAATTTGCGGTTTTTTGATCGGATGAGCATTGCGTGTTTCACCCTGAAGTGAGTTTATTGTTTGGTGGTAGTTCGCAGGATCAGTGGATTACCAGAACTCATTCTTCCGATGCTCGAGGTTTAGCATTAGTCATTTTTTCTTCAGCCTGTTGGATAGAGATGTTCCTATAGAGGAATCCCAGTCTGGGAACTGAGGATATGCACGTATAACACGAGTTTATATAGTAGGTGTACACATAGATGCAAGAAATCTCGTGCCAACTACTAACTCCTATAGGTGGTGGATACATTGTTTAGGCGTAAGACAGTATCTATAATATTCCACTGATCCTGACGTGGCTTCTTCTTTCTGTTTCTTTTATTTAGTTCAACCTTTCGGCCATAGGCCTTCATCAGGATATCTAAGGGACGGCCGTACTCAAACGTCCCAAGAAGTGAATGAATTTGTATAGATTCCTCTCTTAGTGAGATTGGTGATGAATTTCATGATTTATTTCAATGTCGGCTTTTTCATAATTTTCGTAAACAAGCGCTTAGGAAAAATCAAATTTCCGGAAACACCCCTTCGTACTTAAATTGATTAATTTTTACTAAGGAGACAATGATGAAGATGGCAAAATTCTGTAAAGAAATGGTTCAATATTTCGATAAATTGTGATAAGTGATAAATCATTCAGAGTCTATATCAAAACAGTTTCATGAATACAGTCTAATGACTTTTATTATTCTTTGTGTGTAAATATAATTACTGAAGATAAAAAATATAAATATAATTATTGAAGATGATTTAGTTGGTAGACTTGTGGTATTAGAACATTTTTGCATGTATACAGTATATCTATAAGTTCGTGTTTTAGTGCTCGCAGGCGGTGCCTGTAACGTTTCTGTATACATATAATGTCTGTGTTTATGTTGTCATATTTTGTATATGTTGCATTTGATCTCGCTTACCCCTAATGGATCAACATTCAATATATCGTGATGGGAATAGAGTGGGTTAGGGTTAGGGTTAGGGTTAGGGTTAGCGCCAGTGCAAGAAAATAGGTCTACGAACGTTTTATAACTGCCTGGCGACACTGATGACGACATTGGATTGCGGTATACTGTAGTATAGATACACATCAATAGTGTGATGGAAAAGTTTGATATAATAATTTTGGTGTTATCAAAACTATTTTGCTGCCATATCATAATGTCCAAAAATAGCAACCACATAAAAGCATTATTATACTGATGGGGTCTGTTCCATGAAGTCATCATATAAAAGTCTTTACATAAATCTCGAAATAGCTTAAGTCGCTCATATGTCATGTAGCTTTATGAGACTTTTAAATCTATTTCATGAAGTCTCTCAGGTGTATAAACATATGAGCAAAAACTCACTCTCAAGACTTTCTTGAAACGGACCTACGGTTGTACATGTCGATTGTGTATGCTTAGGCTACAATAGACTAGTGAATCTCTGACCTACATACTTATATATCAGTACTATATACATGTATATCTAGTCATATTATTACATCAAACAAAGGTTATCACATGTATATCTAGTCATATTGTTACATCAAACAAAGGTTATCATTTCATTCTCAAAATAGACTTAATTTCTAAGCTTAATCATTCACTAATGACATTCCAGAGGTTTAAGAAAGTCTCGGCTGGTTGAAGTGAAAAAAAAAAAACAACAACAACAACACACACAAAAAAAACAACAACCCAGGGATATGTGTATTCTCACTTCCTTTTATAGCTACTGTATCGAGGCTGAGACAAAGAAGAACACATTTATTCTACATTGTTCTACATTGAGTACAGAAAAAAAAAGAATACATCCTCCTTGTTATGAAGTGTAATGTGATCAAATTTCTGACTGACGCAAACCACTCGCTGGTAACCGAATGTACTGAAGTTGAACTTGGCCGGTTAGGTAATTATGATAATAATAATAATAATAATAATAATAATAATAATAATAATAATAATGATAATAATAATAATAATAATAATAATAATAATAATAATAATAATAATAATAATGATAATGATAATAATAATAATAATAATAATAATAATAATAATAATAATAATAATGATAATGATAATAATAATAATTGCATTCATATGGCGCTTCATGCTGGTACATCTAAGCGCAGGTAGAGCTTGAAGAACTTAATTATCTCTTGTTAAAACAGGGAGAAAAACTGGGAAACGCCTTTTGATTGTTATGAAACGTAAATAGCGATATGCTTCTTTTTAACTGTCACGAAGCCAGTAGCCCACCACAAAGGGTACCGGAGCTGATTTTGACCCACCCCGGTTTTGATGGTTACCACAGTAACGTTGTGCGTAACCGAATTTTATCATATTGTTTCCTGAGAATTTCTCACTGTCAGAGGTTAGATCGACCCACATTCATTTTTTTTGTTGATTACAACCAGAGAATTCACTTTGCCAAACAGTATGGGTGTGTATTATCGTTCCCTATGATCACCTCTTGGAGGACAACCAACCGCTGTGTGAAGGTACAGTACGCACCATTGTAACTAAATATCTTTTTTTTTTATTGCTTTATCAATGGTAATCGTGCGTTATCAATGTTCCACCCACGAATCTGAGAGTTGTGTATCGGCGTACTCTCCCATCACAATAGAAGGTAATGAATAGTATGCCTCCGATCAGACTTTAGAACCAGTGAAGCGACGACAGAACCAGTTAGTTTTCCTCCCTGTGAACAACAAAGCTACTCTCCTTCAAATGGTGACTTTGCTGACACATATTATGCTGTTCACAGGGTAAAGCCCCAACATACGAATCGTCTCGCTTTTCTGTGATTATGAAGAGCAATATTGTTCATTCGATTGCAGTCTGAGGCAAAACTTTGAAAGAGATGGAGCCAAAGGACGCACCAGTCTCCGAGGTCCACCGGCCTGAGTCGTCGCCCCGGTCATTCTGCAGTCCTGGCAAACTGTGAGTACCACCCCACATGATAACTCTGCTAGAATCCGTAGAGTGAGATCATCTTATAAACTTTAGAAAATGTGTCTTGATTGTTATCTTCTCTCTTTTCTAGTTCACAAAAAGTTTCAACATTGCAGGACTTAACAATAAGAAACTAGATAAAAATCTACAAAATTTGCTAAAATCAAACTCAAAATTGACCCGATATTCTTATAATGGGAGGGTTAGCAAACTACGTATTTGTCCATGCCAGAGAAAACCCAAAGATCAAAATATGAAAATCAAATCTATGAGAAATCCGAAGAACAGAAAGAAAACATCTTTTTCACAAGGCTAGTGTTTCCCCATTGATTGTGGCGTAAATACTCAATTCTGAGTGATATACGCCATTAAAACCAAAACAACAACAACAAATTCCGCCCCGCAGAGAGGACATGGCGTAAATATTCAGACTGAATGGAACTCCAAATCAAGAAGAAAAGAAGAAGAACAACAACAGCAGCAGCAACAAAAACATTCTCGCTCTGCAGTTTTAGCACTTTGTGCTTCAGAGAGTGACCGCCATATCGCAGTGCGATATGTATCGTGGAGAAATGAAACCGATAACACTTTACTGAATACAATGTACTGTACTGGTAATATATCATTTACGCAAACGTTCGAAAACCTATTGAACAATGTCTACAGTAAACTTTTTTCCCCTCTCTATGCTGAGCCATGGGTGTGAAACCAAATAGACTCCTCTCCAGGGGTCTGATTATTGTCATCACGCACGAAATGATGGGAAACTACGCAACGATCAGATTCGCATAGTGGCGAACGGCTTTTTTCGTTTGTTTTTTTTTGCTCGTGACTATCTAAGTTTTGTGAAACAGTGATATCAGACATATAGTAATAGTCACGTGCTGAAATCTATTATGGCAATATTAAAGGCATAATTTACCATTTGCAGATGAAAGCATTAGTGCTTTAAAATAGTTCTAAAATGTGAGTTAGGGATAGAAACAACCACTGTCAAAATTTGAATCCGTATAATCGATGTTAAGTGTTGTTAAATACACAAAATGTGAACAATAGTTATAATAAAAATGTTTCCAGACTAAACCGTATACAGTTACGGTTTACTGAGAAAAACCCTGATATCTCCTTATATTTTAGGTTTTATTGCAAATATTTCATATGGTAGGATGTTTTATGATACAACAGACCTTCACATATGCATCAATGTGATATCTTGAACATTTTTGAAATCACTGCTCCCAAAGGTAAACTGGACCTTTAAAAGATTACAACAAGAACATCGACGAAAACATAGATCTTATGAAATAGCTCTTCCTCTTGTAAATGAGAATTACCTTTGCTTTACAGCTGAAAAATAGACACGCGGGACATCATTTCATTTTTGTGAATTTATGTGAAAAGATGTCATATTATGTTTACACTGTATATTCAAAGATATCAAACATGTATAATATTTCATGACATTGCAAACTGAGTTTAAGCCAGCCCCAGTTATTCCATTTCTCGACCTCGCGGAAAAGATTTGTGCAACATTAAGCGAGAGGAATACCTTTCTCCTTTTTATTTCGACAACCTACCGAAACTCGCCGAACACGCCCGATATGTGACGTCACTGGATGGACTCAGTATCAAAGCAACGGCAGACTATGTCCTATACGTAATGCACATATTCAAATTTGTAACTACTGCTGTTAGATTGGTCAATTCTATTGGGCGAATTAAAAAAAAAAATCGCCGAATTTCCCCGAATTAATTGGAAGTGCTTTCATTACCGCAGACATCGTATGGATTTTCTCTTTACCCTTGTTGCATTCCCCGTCGTGGAATCAACAAAAGTCTTAAATTTTGTCATTTCCAAGATTCTAGCGTAAGCACAGGATACAATTTGTGCCAAACTTTAATTTTCTTTGAAATTCCACTTTAAGATGACGTCACTAACTGAAGTAATGGTTTCACAATGATGTAGGGATAAAAAAATACGACTCAGAAACTTATGACGTCATGAAGGTGCTCCATATTTTTAAGACACAGCACAGCACTTTCTCTTTCTCTCTCTCTCTCTTTATTTTTTTTTTTCACACAGCCACGCCCGATTGTTTTCCCGCTTTCCTGTGCTGATGGTCTTCATTCAAGTCGCTCTTATCGCACTGCTGACATTCGTTACCGTACATTTCTATGGTCCACCAAATTTTGACGATGCCTCGAGGGTAAGTATGAGTTTTTGTTTTTATCTGAGGCAGGATCATGCAGACGCTGCAATAAAGAATAATCGCAACTGAGCTTCTGTAAATAAGGATTAGGATTTAATATGTACACAAACAAGCAATCAAAAACAGGCACCCAAGGAAACAGAAATGCAAACTGTACCCTTTTATATCGAAACTTTATTTCCAAGTCATATTCATATTGACATTAATCTGCCTTGTATTTCTACCCTTCCTGAATATCTAAATCAACATGTAGAAACATGTTAAAGTTACTCTCTAAAACATTTCTATATGAGGTGAGATGACGTATTCATAACATGTGTGTGTGTGTGTGTGTGTGTGTGTGTGTGTGTCAAAGCATCATTCATACTCATTCTAGTCAGAATTCATCCATATTCTTCGATACCATTCAAATTGTACAGCGCCTCAAACGAAAACCAACACACACACATACATACAAACATACAATAATGTTTTCATACATATGTTGATATATTCATGTTTCTATAGTTGATGCTTGGACAAAATAATATTTGTCTTTCATGTCTGTGTGTCCCTGCACATCTCTTCGTTTTCTGTTGAGCAGGGCATCGAGGCAAGGGGGACACCCATTCACGATCGTGTCATCCCTCTAGAAAACATTTTGACTGAGAGGGAGATATTCTCACCGACGCCCACCTTCGACCTCGACATCGACTCGGCCATCGATCCCGCAGCTTTCCCACCGCCCATGGATCAGTCAACATCACCCCCTGATCTTATGGCAGCTGCATTAACCTCCACAGCTTACACTGCCGGGACACCGTCCATTCCTTTCTGTGGAAATCCTGGTACGTTTGACACCATCTAGCTCGAAGGAAACCTTATTATACTGCAATGGGCTGTAATCCATTGTTTGAAAAAAAAAAAGACCTGCTGTGTTTTGTTGTAATTTTCAGGGTTATGTGATTCTGAATCAATGTCCTGTCAACACTGTCACATATCAATCGTGCAACAGATCAGCTCAGGGCCATAACAAAGAGAAACCAATTCAAAATTCAATTCGAAATCACGTTGACATTCACAATACGATACAGAGGTTTTTGGTCTTTTGTGGTTTCGTTTAATGTCAAAATTTGGATTTGGTGAAGTACATAAGAAGCGTTATTTTAAACTCAATCTTTTAATGTCTTCACATTCTTCAAAACAACGAAGTAGGCCTATGTTACAATATGGTTTAGGGCTCCTTGCAATTTAATTATGATAGGATAAAGGAAAAGAAATACCCAGCCAAGCACGCACAATTATTGTAATATATCAGTATCAAGTAGTAATAAGTGAAGCAAGAGAAAGCAAAAGAGACATGATGCTACGTAAAGGGCTGGATTGCATTCCTCGGTAGAATATTCTAGGCTCGAATCTCTGCCGGTGAGTCAACTATTTTTGTATATTGGACTTGTGACTATAAGCAGGAACACGAATGGATAATTATCTGACAACGCTGGGAAATCTTAGAATGATAGGGTGTACTGGGAGAACAATCCTCAAACTGAAGACGTATTGACGAGGATGATTGTAATTGTGACCCTGTATCACAAAACCAACAAAAAGTCGCCAGACATGGGAATTTAGTTAAGGGCAGATTCTGAAAGAGCAGACTCTTGGCTTTAAAATGATGTATAACTCAATTCAAATGGACTCTCCTAACCTATTTAAATATTGGAAAAAAGCACACACTCTGGAAAAGTGTGAACTGAGAAAAGAGGCTCTGAAGTACAGGTTCTATTCGTGCGCTTAATCTTTACCAAACCGTTACGTAGCTGTGCGATGATGGGGGAAAAAAAAGGATGTAAACCACATGAGTGAAGTGATTATCAACTTAAAATGAAATTTGACATGTTCTATCAATACATTCATTCCATGATTAATGCCAATTTTCAGAGCAGTAGCATTATCTTTTCAAAGGTTATTAAGTTGAAAGTGAAGAGTGTGCAGAATTTCAAAAAATGAAAAGGGGTCTCTAAGACATATACCTGGTGTCACTACTTTACAAGAAAAGGGTTGCAAAAAACCTGCTGAAAACACACTTTCCCATTCGTTTTTATGATCCCAAATTTAGAAACAATGCAGAAAAGGAATAGCTCTTTCAAGAAATATAAAAACTCAAGACTGACTAGGTTGACCCGTCTCACCTTTTTTTTTCTTTTTTTTGGGGGGGGGGGGTGGAGGAGGGGAGGATTCCTCACGTAAAATCAAGGGGTGCGACTCTTTCTTGGTTTTGTTATGCACAGTCACAATTTATTATTATTGACAATGTGGAGTTTAATCGTCATCAGCACTATTCACAGTATGATATCATCATAATCCTGGAATAACTGACTGATTCTTTGATTAAAAAAAACCAAACAACAAAAACAAAAACTGCTCTTACTATCTTCTACAGCGGGCAGCAGTTTCCGGGCTGTGTATGTCCCATCTTCGTATGCCGAGGAGCTGCTCGATGTTGATTCTCTTCGTTCAATGTGCCAGCAAGACGACACGTTCGTCCGCAATAGTTCGACCTATGACAACGTGTGCAACAGGGCCGATCCTCTGTCATCTTGCTGCCCAACCTGGTCGGTCCCAAACTACATCAGCGCCCTCAGCGGTAGAAGCTCTTGTCACGATCTCACTGCTGCTGACGTTGTTTACGCCAGAGATCTCCTTCTCAAGTGTGCGCCGTACTACACATCAGGGAAGCTTATGGCGGAATGCGGTTCAGGAGTCACTTGTCCGGGTGTGCCAACCAACTGCACGACTTACAACGCGATCTACGTCATTTTCTACGGTCTCACCCCTAGTGACTTCTCCACTCAAATCACAGAAACAGGCGATCTCACTCTGACGACTTCACTGCAAATTGTCTCCCTCGCCAGAAGTAAGGAAAGAACGGAGGCCAAGACCCTGTACCTGGACGCGGTGGGTAGACGTGACGTAGACAATGGTATAACTCGCATCGAAGCTATCGGTACTAACAGGATTGTCAAGTTCACCGTCATTTCTGGTCCTCTGATGACGGATTTAATCCTGACGGGAATAGCGGCAATAGCTGTGTTCTTCATTCTCTGGATTTACTTACAGTCTGTTTTCATAGCTTTCATGGTGCTATTGGAAATAGTGTTCTCCTTGCTACTGGCTTACTTCCTTTACTTTGTTGTCTGCCGGCTGACATTTTTTGCGTTTGGAAACATGCTGTCCGTTGCTATTGTTCTCGGGGTGGGAGCAGACAATGCCTTTATATTCTATGACATATACATGAGCATAAGAACGAGATATCCCAATAAAGATTCGCGGTTTATTCTGGAGCATACAATGAAGGAGGCATTTCCGACAATGTTCGTCACCAGTCTTACCACAGCTTCAGCCCTTTTCATCAACGCCACGGGATCTATTACAGCTATTCGCTTATATGGTGTATACGCAGGTCTTGTTATTCTCTGTAACTTTCTTTTCACCATGACATGGTCTCCCGCCACTCTGGTTATATACGACAGATATATGAAATGTCGGAGATCTGCTTCTGAAAATGTCACGACATGGACGTGTCTAAAAGCAGCGAAGATCTGCTGGATGAAGATGTCGCAGTTTACTAGTAAACTCTTTACAGAATACCTACCGTGGCTGGTTTTCACGTTAAGGTATCTGTGGCTAATTGTTTTCACTCTTCTGTCTACCGCTGCCTTCCTCGTTGTATTCTGGAGGCCGCAGCTTAAACTTCCCTCATCGAATACCGAGTTCCAGGTTTTCACTCTAAAACATCCCCTCGAGATGTACGATCAGGTGTTCCGTCCCCAGTTCGACATCGAGAAGGCCAAGCTGGCTCCGCTGCAGATAATCGTTGTATGGGGAGTCGTTCCCGTCGACAACGGAAGCCCGTGGTCCCCTGAAGAGCGAGGCTTCATCCAGTTGGATGACACGTTCAACCTTGATGATCCTCAATCACAGGTATGGCTGCTGGAATTTTGTTCTTCTCTTCGCCAACAAGGATTCTACCAGACTCCCACATATATCTATGAAGACTGCTTCATCGAGGGTATGAAGAGCATGATGGAGGATCCTTGTATCCCGGACGCTCTCGGAACTGACCTTTCACCTTGCTGCAATCAAACGTCATTTCCATATTCTACAGAGTTGTTCAAGACATGTGCTCCGAGAGTTGCGGCCCTTCGTTGTCAGCCGTTCGGTTGTCCGCCAGAGCTCCCTGGTCTGCGATTTGACGTGAAAAATAACACAGTGGCATTCTTCGTCCAGTTCCAGAGTACGGCCTTGTCTCAGCTGGAGTTCGCTCCTGTCAAGGAATATTATGACGTAGCTTCTGCCTGGATCGCAGAACAGGTCAAGACTGCTCCCGCAGGACTTCAAGGTGGATGGTTTGGAACCATCACACTCGCCCAGCCGTACTACATAGATCTCCTCATCCACTTGAGTAAGGACACTCCGCTTTCACTCGGTCTATCCCTCGCCATCGCTGCATTTGTTTTGTTGATTACGAATAGAAACGCATTAATAGCGCTTTTTGCTGTTTTGTCGATAGGGGGAGCAGTCATTCTGTCTGTCGCGATCTTTGTTCTTATTGGTTGGCCGTTGGGTGTCTTTGAATCCGCTCTCATAGTCCTGACAGTGGGGTTAGCCACTGATTTTACAATCCACTACGGCGTTGCGTACAGGCTTGCACCCTATCCCGACAGACGTTCTAGGGCGAGACATTCACTGTCTACACTGGCATCTGCGAATACCATGGCGGCCCTCTCTAGTTTCATTGTCGGCGCCATAGTACTCCCTGCTGATGTACTCATCTTCGTACAACTCGGTATCGCACTCGACATTGTCATCGTATGCAGCTGGTTATACGGAACGTTTTTCTTCATGTCGCTCTGCTACGTTGCCGGACCAGAGGAAAACTGCTGTCTGATTCGATGCTGTCTAAAGAAATCTGACGTCGTAACAAACAGATGCGGACCAGAGGCAGAGGTAGAAAAGGTGGAAATGAGCCCCTGAACATCTGAATGTGACAAAGCTGCTGCTGTTCAATACCATTTTCCGATGTATGTGTGTGCGGGTGTTTTTTTTTTTTTTTTTTTTCGCTCTGCGCTGCTAGTTGACGTTATGCAGCGCGGACGCTTGAGACGACGCTTGCGTTGGACGTTCTCCCCTCTCCCTGCGTCGTGCTGAAAAGCAGCTTTAGATTACGCTGGGACGCAATTTATAAAAAATAAAATGGCGCCCCCATATGATGGGTGCATGAAGTAGCTCTGTATACGTTGTGAATTTGAGCAGACGTAGAAATAGCCCAGAATGCGAAGTGAAAAACTCAGACCACGCAAGCTATTATAAATAGATCGACTTGACGCGCGTTTCTGCGCATGCTCAGAACATGTTTTTTTTTTCCTCTGAACGTCCCCGTCGCGAAAATGTTAAGCTTCCTAATGACAAGAACACATCGTAAATGTATACAAAACGAAAATCGAACCTGTACGAAACGTCTATTACGCTCAAACAGCCATAATGACAAATATTGGCCTCACCTTTTTATTTGACATCCTACTCATCTTCTTGCCGTCCTATGCCTTCGACCCTCTTTTAACTGTTGATGCTACAAGCCATTGTTGTTGTTTTTTTATACACGTATTACGTAATATCTGGGGAGGTGGATCCATTTCCCAGAATAAAACATGACTATCTCAACTAAAACTATTTGTAATTTTTGATGATTAATAAAAATGAAATATGTATTTTCTTTTATTACAGAAATCGTTCTTGCGAGACTATTATATCTATTGTACGTTGGCATTAATATTTACTGGCAACTCAAACATTCAGGGTGTATCTAAAACTTTCTAAAGATCATTTCATTTGTTATTTGTATTTTTACAATAAAGAAACCATATAATACAGATGAAACACGCATGAAGTTCGTTGATTGGTATGGTTGTCGTGAAATGAATGATGTAATGAATAATTGATAAGTTGTTTTCAAAGAATTTTCACAAAGTTTGATTGAAATCGATTTGAGGTCATTTAGTGGCAAATCTGTGTAGGACAGCTAAGGAAAGTCTACCGAGATTCACAGGACGATGTCGTATGAAGTCCATCTACTGCAGTAAGGGCAGCACACTTGGCTTGGACAAGCGTAACTCACTTCGTCAGCTCTGTGATAGGTCGATGGAGTCTGGTAGCATGCACATAGAAACGCTGGGTTGTACAAACAATAAAATGTAATACTGAAATTAATGCTGTTGAAGATATACGAACATTCAAATAATCTGTAGTTCATCTTATTAATGATAACAGAAAATATGGATATGGGTAAGCATTAATATGCAATTCTCTATTAATTTTGAGATTACAGCAACGAACAAAACAGAAAAAAAAAACAAGATACCTTATTTCACATACTCCAAAGTGGACGTTAGCGTATCCACCTCGATTTTCTTGATTACTTCGATAATGAAGTTCTGATTTATAACAGAGTACAAGAAACAGATGTAGAGAAATTAGTTTAAACTGCAAATAGAAATAACATTGCCTCTGTTTTCTTTATCTTTGCAGTGTACGCAGAAATCTGCCTGGTGTGGTGGGTTTGGCTGTGTGTATATCTTGTTGGTCTGGGGTACTCTATGTGTTCTGAGAGGGTTCTGTGGTGTGTGGTAACTATTTTTCAAAGTGGGTCTTTATCAGCATCCTTCTCTTGAATTCTTGAAGATTGTCATAAATTCAAACTGGGGGGGGGGGGGGGGGACAAAAGACTGAAAGACTGATTTGTTGTAGTCTCCTTTTCCTGAAGCGTCTGTCGTGTCGTTTTCCATTCAAGTTCGGGTTTTCTTGTCGAATGGACGCAACCGGCGGTGTTTTGGGCCCTGTTTTATGAAGAGTTAAAATTGATTTTAAAGTTGATTTCAACTGTAAGTCTATGGCAGCTTGTGTGGTAAGGAAATTTAAAATCGATTTTATCTTTTGATAAAACGGGGCCCAGGGCTCTCAGATCCTCCCACTGTCTAATTCATCTCTTCGGAAGTTGCCTTCGATTTGATGACAATGGCGGGTCCAGAGTGGGGCACACCGGGCCCGCCCCTCCCTCTTTATTTTTTGTTCAAACATAGGGAATAAAAAGGGGAAAAATGGGGGGGGGGGGAGGGGTTGCGTGCAGCCCCCTTTCATTTTGTAAAGGCACCTCCTCTTTACGGAATTCCTGGATCCGACCTTTGATGAGCACTATGCATTTCACGCTGAAGTGAGTTTATTGTTTGGTGGTATATAGTTAGCAGGATCAGTGGATTAATTACCAGAACTCATTCTTCCCATGCTCGAGGTTTATAGCGTTGGTCACAATGAGCCTTTCTTCAAGCTGATGGAGAGAGATGTGGAGCAATTGTTTGGCGGCCATCCACAGCGTCCTCTTCCGAGGGGGATCCCAGTCATGTCAACTGGCAGAATGCATGTACAGCACAAGTAGTATAGATACATAGATGCAAGAAATTACATGCCGACTTGGTATTCCTAGAAGGTAGAGGAATCGTATAGACGTAAGACAGTAGATTCCACCGATCCAAACATAGCGTCTTCTTTCTGTTTCCTTTATTTAGGTTGAGCTTTCGGTCCTATATAGGTCTTCATCTGGATATGAAGGGACGGCCGTACTCAAATATCCCAAGAAGTGAACGAATTTGTGAAGAGTCCTCTCTTGGCCAGATTGGTGATAAATTCAATGATTTTATTTCAATGTCCGTTTTTATATAATTTTCGTAAACAAGCGCTTAAGAAAAATCAAATTTAAGCAAACACCCCTACGTATTTAAAACGGATTCACTTTTAATGACACTACTAAGGAGACATAGGTGAAGATGGCGAAATTCTGTAAAAAAAAATATTCAATATTTCGATAAATTGTGATAAGACTAGTGATAAATCATTCAGAGTCTATATCAAAATAGTTTCATATACAGTCTAATGACTTTTATTTTGTGTGTGTAAACATTATCATTAAAGATGATTTAGTTGGTAGACTCATGGTATTAGAACATTTTGTGTACTGTGTATCTATAAGTTCGTGTTTTAGTGCTCGCAGGCGGTGCCTGTAACGTTTCTGTACATATGTTGTCATATTTTGTATAATATATGTTGCATTTGAACTCACTTACCCCAAATGGGGTGATTGAGTGGATAAACTTTCAACTTTCAAATATATTTCCTGATTGGAGAGTGGGATAGGGTTACGGTTAGGGTTAGGGTTAGTGTCAGTGCAAAAAAAAAAAAAAAAAAGTCTACGAACGTTTTACCACCGGCGACACTGACGCCATTGGATTGCGGTATATTGCGGTTTACATAAACACCATTGGTGTGCTGGAAAAAGTTTGATATAATAATTATTACAACTATTTTTCTGCCATATTGTAATTTCCAAATGAAGAGTTTGTTTGCAAAATCCGATAAGTCCATATTTGCCAAATGGAATTATTTGCGATTAAAGGTCAAGAAAAATAAAGAGAATAATAAGAAAATTTGTGCTTCTTTTGACCATAACTTCAAAGATATACCTCTATATGTAGTGACCAATATATCATTTAAAAGGTATATTATTTTGTACTTTGTGACAGAGATCGTACTTCAAAATCTTCAAAAATGGACTTATCGGGTTTTGCAAACAAACCCTTCAAATGTATCAACCACATAAAAGCATAGTCATACTTATGTGGTCTGTTTCATGAAGTCATCACATAAAAGTCTTTACATAAATCTCGAAATGGACCAAGTCGCGCAAAATATGTAGTTTTATGAGACTTTCAAATCTATTTCATGAAGTCTCTCATAAGTGTTTAATAAACATATGAGCGAAAACTCTCTCTCACAAGTCTTCTTCACACGGACCTATGGTTGTACAAGTCGATTGTGTATAATATAAGGCTACAATAAACCGGTGAATCTCTGACATACATATACAATTATACCTACATGACTAAATCAGTATTTCGTATCATTAAATCCAACAAAAATTATAATTTCATTTACAGAATAAATTTATTATTTTTTTTTACCTTAATCATTCACAAATGACATTCCTGAGGTTTAGAAAAGTCTAGAATGGTTGACTCGAAGTGAAAAAAAGAGCCATGTGTATTCTCACTTCCTTTATTTCTTATGTATTGAGGTTGACACAGAGAATTAAACAGTTATTCTACATTGTTCTACTTTGAGTACGGGAAAAAAAAGAACACTTGTTCTGAAGTTTTAATTTTAATCAAATTTTCTAATTGACGCAAAACCACTCGCTCGTAACTGAATGTACTGAAGTTAAACTTGGCCAGTTAGGTGGAGCTTGAAGAACTTCTGTATCTCTTTTTAGAACAGGGAGAAAACTGAGAAACGCCTATTGATTATTATGAAACGTAAGGATAGTGATTATTATATTTCTAGAATATATTTTTAGAACAGGGAGAAAACTGAGAAACGCCTTTTGATTATTATGAAACGTAAGGATAGTGATTATTATATTTCACAAAGGGTACTGGAGCTGATTTTGATCCGCCCCGGTTTTGATTGTTACCACAGTAACGTTGTGCGTAACCGAATTTTATCATATTGTTTCCTGAGAATCTCTCACTGTCAGAGGTTAGATCGACCCACATTCACTTTGTTGATAACAACCAGAGAATTAACTTTGCCGAAATTGTTGTGTATTATTGTCCCCTAAGATCACCCATCGAAGGACAACCAGCCGCTGTCATGGCTGTGTGAATGTTAAATTCAAGTCAATCTTTTTTTCCGATTAAGTATATGAATATAAAAAATATATATGAATATGAGCAATTTGTACAAAAAGTGAGTTTAAAACAACCATGAAACGTCAACAAAACAAGGCGAGACTATGATAAAGACAAAAGAATGAAAAGAGGAAAACAGATATCACAGGTACATAAAGAACAGGTCGAAACTCATTATCATTAATTGTGTGTTTGGTTGATCGGAAAATGGTATGCGCACAGAAAGCAAGAATAGGCTTGTTGTGTTGCATATACCCCGCGTTATTATCACACTTAAAAGGTACTTAAGAATAAAATGTATCAATTCAAATTCATGAAATTCTTCCGTCGAGATGCTTTCATTGCAACTGATTGACGAATTGCCCTGCATCGACGTAAATAAGCACTGAATTGATCAGTGTTTTAGTTAGTAGCCATGATAAAAATCATGGGCGTACATACTCCAGCGGGATTCGAACCCACGACCTCCTGATCACCGGACAGGCTCATCTCCACTAGACCACCGAGCTTTCGCCCGACAGCAACCGTCTTGTATCCAGAAGAAGCAAAATTGACCATGTAAAGTGCCTGACGGAACCTGTATCTATAATACAGGTTAGTTAAGTTTCATGTTAATTTCTGCACCTCCACATGCGTGTTTCCGTGACGGCACTACCTTAATTTGTACTCAAGTGCGACAATATTTTGCAAGAGGAATGGAAGGAATGAAACTTGGAAGTAGAAGAAGAAGAAGAAGAAGAAGAAGAAGAAGGTATCTCCGCGACATCTGACTGTATGTAGTCCCATGCGTAACCAAGTGAGGACACGAAAACTCACGTCAGCACTGACAAAATGAGGTAACATTGATGTTGATGTTATACTCATCCATGTGACTAAGATGTTCTAAACTGATAAATCTATAATGGAATGTGTCGGTGTACGCTAATCCTACGAGTTGCCTGCTGTCTTTAACAGAAACTGAACAGATGTCATGTCTTTCAATAGTTAATGTTTAGGCATGTGATCTGCGACAGGTAAGCATGACTTAATAAACCAGCATACTATAATCATTGCCTGCATGATACATAGCCCAGTCTGCGTGACACCGTTTTGAGCTCTCAAGAACCCTGTTATCTGCATTTTTGCCAATTTTGATGCATTTGCAATACTTTTAGTCCCTCTGCCGTAGTCGTGAAATGATCAGGTGACTTATTTCCAAAATGTCGGCCAAAGCGAAAGCGACTGCAGAAGCGACAGCCCTTCAGACGGTTGAGGATTACCTCAAAAGCGGAGTTTTCTAAGTTTAGATGCCATTGAGAGGGCCGTTGAAAGGGCTATTGAAAAACATATTACGAAGTTCATTCAGCGACTACGTAAGCTTGAGAAAGCCAATGAGACCATTGAACGATTAGAACGCATAGATGGGAAATCATTGGAGATTGAGACGTCTTGGAATGCCAAGGCAGGTGAGCTATAACAAAAGAAGCTAATCGGCATCGATGCCCAGGCATCGTCCATTAAAACAATCTTGACACTCGCCGTGAACGAAGCCGAACAATACTCGCGACGCAATTGTTTGAAGTTTTATGGTGTGAAAGAGAGTGACGCGGAGAACACCGATGAGGTCATCTGCCAGTTAGTCTCCAAACACCTGTTAACCTGGAGCAATTTTGTTCATTCGATCGCAGTCTGAGGCAGAACTTTGACAGAAATGGAGCCAAAGGACACATCAGTCTCCGAGGTCCACCGGCCTAAGTCGTCGCCCCGGTCGTTATGTTATAGTCCTGGCAAACTGTGAGTACCATCCCAAATGACATTCCTGTTACAATCCGTAGAGTGACATCGTCTTCTAAACTTTAAAAAAATATGTCTTGATTGTTATATTTTATCGTTTCCAGTTCATGAAAAAATTCAACCTTGCAGTACTCGGGCAGCAATAATTAAAAAACCACATAAAAATCTACAAAATTTGCTAAAATCAAAATCAATATTGACCGGATATTCTACCGGACTTCTCGTAATTGTAGCGTTAGCATTGGTTAGCAAGTTACTTAATATTTGGCCATGCTTAACATCAATTACGTGATCTGAAAGGCAGATTTTTAGGGACATGCCAGAAAAAACCTAAAGCTCAAAATATGAAAAGAAATTATGCGAGAAATCCGAAGAAAAGAAAAGAAAAAAACTTTTTATACAAGGCTAGTTTTCCCCCTTGATTCCAGTCTTGCTGAGATATGCTCTCGGAAAGACTGAAAGCACGTATTGATAATACCCTAAATCATCATATGAAAGATGGGCTCAAGAATAAATTGTTGGCAATTGAATTACGTAAAAACACAGCTTCAAAATAACCTTTCTGAAAAAGGACTCAAAACTTATTCGACCTTCCATATCCACAAGTGGAATTGGTGTAAAACCTCCAAACATGCCATTCTGGATGTGAAAACCTCCGTGTGTATTCACACGATTAAAAAAGTGTGTATCAAAGAGAGACAACACAGCCTTCCAAAACAGTTCATAAACATTCCTCTTCAAAAACATGTGTCGGGTATGTGTGAATATTGTGATGTCCCAGAAACAGTTAAACGTTTTCTTAGGTTTTGATACACTTTTTAAGCAGACAAATAGACGTACCGACAGCTGACCAATGACCCCTATGACAATATTTACATTTTTGTGTGAAAAAAAAAGAAATAGAAGGATATAGAAGGAAATTTATAGAGATGTTTTTAATGTAAATATTCTAAAGAGAATGAGGAACGCCACTAAACACAAAACAACAACATTCCAGGTTTGACTCAGGGTTAGGATTAGGTACAGGAATAAGGATTAGGGTTTGGGTCAAGGGAAGGGTCTGGGGTTATTGCCAAGGGGGTAATTGGCCTAGTCCCATGGCGTACATATTATTCAGACTGAACGGAATTCCAAAAACAATTCACAACAACAACAGAAACAATAACATTTTCCCTCTGCAGTTTTTAACACTGATTTGCGTTTCAGTGAGTGACCGCTATCGGAGCGTGGTATGTATCGTTGAGAAATGAAACCAATAACACTATACAAAATACATGTACTGTACTACAATCTTTGTAGTAAATTATGTCAATTGCGCAAACGGTCGAAAACTTTTTCCCTCCGTATATGCTGAGCAATTTGGGTGTGAAACCGACTAGTCTCCTCTATAAGTGAACGGTTACAGTCATCACACACACAATGGGAAACTACGCAACTAACAGAATTTGCATAGTGGGCGAAACTTTTTTTTTTTTTTTTAACGTGTGACTAAGTTTGTGAAACAGTGGATGTTTGGCATTAGGCTAATAGTCACATGTTGAAATTTGTCAAGGCAATATTAACCCGTTTCTTACGGGAACCTGGTATACCAGGTTCCCAAGATGACGACAAGAGTGCCTGCTTTTGTGGCCTAAATTAACGTTTCTTTGTGTTGTAAAGCCCCCCAAATGGGTTTGATGAAAAGGTTAGAGTCTATTCTGTCAGCACTTGTTCTCTTTCTGTTGAAAGAATTCGTATATCACAGTATTCTCTACCTTTGTTCTGATTTATTTTTCCCTTGCTCTGCTCCAAAACTCGTATGAACATGTACATTAGCGATTAAAGCTGATCACAGAACAGAACTGTAGAGTTCTGTGGATTACAGTAGATATGTGTGTTCACTGACCCCAGTCATCGCATTCTGGTGCCTGATTTGTGTAGAACAAAAGAGTCTGTGAGCCCATCAGCGCACGCTCTATTCATACATGGCACCAGATCAATATTTCTATTCTTCAAGGGCACATGTAGTTGACCTTGGTATGGGGAGGGGATGCATGCACCGCTTGACTGCTTTCGCACAGTAGTCCAGTCAAAATAGGGTTTCACCCACCACTAATTGCAACAGTAGGAATTCCACTGCAGTGCAACTTATGGGCTCCCTAAACACCATACTAAAAGTCCCAAAAAATCCAGCGGGGCAAATTGGCTAAATTTGCATAATATGCAAATTAGCTCCCACAATTATAAAAATACAGTGTTTCCATGAAAACTAGGCTTTTAGGTTTCAGATTGGAACACCGAAAGTGTTGAAACCTATGTTTGCAATGTCAGTTAGTGCGATGCAAACATTTCCATGCACATAGTTAGGACCTCATTTGCATAATATGCAAATTGACTCCCATAATGATAAAAATACAGTATTTCCATGAAAACTAGGCTTCTAGGTTTCAGATTGGAACACCGAAAGTGTTGAAACCTATGTTTACAATGTCAGTTAGTGCGATGCAAACATTTCCATGTACATAGTCTGGGCCTCATTTGCATAATATGTAAATTAGCTCCCATAATGATAAAAATACAGTGTTTCCAGGAAATCATTCTTCTTGGTTTCAAATTGGAACACCGAAAGTGTTGAAACCTATGTTTACAATGTCAGTTAGTGCGATGCAAACATTTCCATGCACATAGTCAGGACCTCATTTGCATAATATGCAAATTAGCTCCCATAACGATAAAAATAGTGTTTCCATGAAAACTATGCTACTAGGTTTCAGCTTGGAACACCGAAAGTGTTGAAACCTATGTTTACAATGTCAGTTACTGTAGTGCAATGCAAACATTTCCATGTACGTAATCTGGACCTCATTTGCATAATATGCAAATTAGCTCCCATAATGATAAAATAGTGTTTCCATGAAAACTATGCTTCTAGGTTTCAGATTGGAACACCGAAAGTGTTGAAACCTGCGTTTGTAATGTCAGTTAGTGCGATGCAAACATATCCATGTACATAATCTGGGCCTCATTTGCATGATATGGAAAGGGTACCGAACCAACGGAATATTCAAATGCTTCAAGCGCCGGATATGAGCATAATCAAGAGTGTTCAAATATGATATTTCAGTTTCTCTTCACCAAAAACAAACTCTACAGACAGATAATGATAGCTTATCCAGCAATTACGTAGAATCAAAGTACGAAATTAAACAAGTGCCAACATCTATAACTTGTCCAATTTTGTAGTGAATGAACTCTGTTTGGAGGGTGGTTTATTCGAATCTGGATGATTCAGCTCTTGCATCCTTGAGGGTTTTGAGATATTGAAGATGGCACAGTCCAACTTTAGGAAACCCTGTGGGTAGTGCCCAAAGTTACCCCTATCGATCATAATTATTATCCCCACGACCATTTACAGAACATGCATCAACCAACGCGATTTCCGTTGTTCTAAGCGTACAAGATTTTTATTTTTTTTTTTAAAGTCGTTCGGCCGTCTAGCAAAGACTCTTTTATTTCCATGAAATAGAATTGGCACTGACAGCGGAGACATTTTTCTACAATGTGCATATCTTTTTAAATAAAAGGTGGTGCACAGTCAAAACGACTCGCAGGGAGGTACCCGAATTTATCTCTTTACCCTCACGGCCCGCCAGCGTTTTTTTGTTTTTTTTTAAAGACGGCACAGATTGGGGCATGGCGCGTATTAAACCTATGGGAAAAACGTTGGGTTAGGGTTTATAGTTAGGGTTAGGGTTAGGGTTGGGGTTAGGGTTAGGGTTGGGGTTAGGGTTAGGGTTAGGGTTAGGGTTTGAGGGTTAGGGTTAGGGTTAGGATTAGGATTAGGGTACGGTTTAGGGATAGGGTCCCCAATCTGTGCCGTCTAAAAAAAAAATACGCGGCCCGGTACAAAACATAATCATATGCACGTGAATACAGCTGTCTGAAGAGAAAAACCTGTATAACGTCCTTTTCATTTCATTTCCATTAAAATTCAGTGAAAGTTATAGAGGAATTATTGTTTCACAATATCTATAAGGGGAAAATAGTTCACATACGAAGGCAACCATGTGGAGGGTAACCAAAATTACCCCTTCCAAAGGCAGTCTAAGACATGCAATAATCATGTACCGACGCAAATGCATAGTTATGTTCTATGGGTACATGCCTTTAAACAGTCCTTCTGGTCCTCTAGTAAAGAAAAATTTTATTTAATGAAATTCAATGAGGTTAACAGAAGATATAATGCTCTGCAATTTTGACTTACCCTGACATAGTTAAAGTGGTGATCATTCGAAGGGACCCTACTATATGGGAAGTGCCCACATTAATTGCCTCTATACATGACCCTTATAACGCAAATACCAACGCAATTACAGTCGTTCCAAAAGTGGATGTCTCAAAAAGTTTTATGACTATCACTTGAGTTTTATGACTATGTATAAATATTGTAAGGTGCTATACAATCATTGTGCATTCCTTTCATACTACATAGTTTTACGCACCTCACTTTCTGTTCCAAAAAAAAAGTGATGTCTATAATATATTATGTTCTTGTCGAAAAATTAAATAAAAATTGAATTGAATAATTTATTGTATTGAAATTAATTCCTGCCATGTCAAGACACTTTTATTTCTATAAAAATTGCCGTGGTAAGGATAAAATAACCACATTGATCTACAATATCTATACTGTGCAAAGGGTTCACTTGCAGAGACCACCTTGTGGGAGGTGCTCAAAGTAACCCTATGCATCCTAAAGGCAGTGAAAAACATGCAGTATATACAACCGCGAAAAATGTTCCATGGGTACATGCCTCTGAAAAGTTCTTCCGCCTGTATAGCACATACGCTTTTATTTTCGTGAAAATGCAATTAAGGTAATAGGAGACGTTGCTTTACAATATTTATTTTGTCAAAAAGGTGGACATTCAAAGGCAAACCCTTGGAAAGTACGCAGATCACCCCTACCCTGACCGTCGTGGTCCCAAAACAGGTAAACAAAACATGCATTATGTGCCAAAGCAAACTCAGTTGAACATGCATGTGAAAGTCGTTTTGCCAAGATCTTAAATAAGACACTTTTCTTTTCATGATTTTTAAATGGTAGAGACGCTGCTTTACAATAATCATATAGTCAAAGGGATGCACATTCAAAGGCAACCGAGTGGGATGTGTTCAAAATCATCCAACCCCCATCCAGGGCAATATAGGAAATATGCACTACCATATAGCACGAATATGTTCCAATTTTCCATGCCTTCATATATAGTCGTTACGGTTGTACAGCAATTGCCCTTTTGTTTTCAAGAAATGCGATATAATTACAAGAAGAAAAATTGCTCTACATTAGCTATATTGTCAAAAGGGTGAACATTCAAAAGCAATCCCTTGGGAAGTGTCCAAAATTGCACCTCCACTCAAGCCCCGTAATTACAACGCACGGATACTATGAACGCAAATACCAACGTTCTTTCATGTCTTTAGTGCATGGTTTTAGAAGTAGTTCCGGCAATACCGTTACAGCTACACACTTTTATATCAATGACTGTCGTGGAAATGAGAAAAGAAGCATTGCTTCACAATATCTATGCGGTGAGAGGATGCACATCAAATGTCCGCAATCCTGTGGGATGTGCCCCAAAGTACACCATCCTCATGGCAATATAGAAAACATTGAATATCATTAACGCGAATACACTTATGTTCCAAACGTACATGTTTTCAAACTTCGATCGTGCCGTACATCAAGGGCACTTTTATTTTCAAAAATACATTGTAGTTAATAGAGAAGACATCGCTCTACAATATCCATATTGTCAAAAGGGTGAAAATTAAAAGACAATCCCTTGGGAATGGTCCAAAGTTACAACTACGCTCACGCCCCCTTAAGACAAAACACAGATATTAGCAACGCAAACACCATTGTTCTATAAAGCATGGATGGTATTAAAAGTAGTCCCAGCAATACAGGAAATACACTTTTTATCAATGAAAAGTCATGGAAATGATAGAAGAGGCTTAACTTTACAAGATCTATACAGTGAGGAGGATGCACATTAGATGGCAACCCTGTGGATGTGCCAAAAAATATTCTACCCTCACAGCAATATAGAAAACTTATAATATCATAATAACGCGAATATTATGTTCCAAACGTACATGTTTTTAAAATTCCATCGTGCCGTATAACGAAGGCACTTTTGTTTCCAAGAAATACAAGTAATCAATAGAGAAGACATTGCTCTACAATAACTATATTATCAAAAGGGTGAACATTCAAAAGTAATCCATTGGGAAGTGTCCAAATTTACACGTACGCTCACTCCCCCTATTGCAAAACATAGATATTAGCAACGCGAATACTGTTGTTCTAGCGTGAATGGTTGTAAAAGTAGTCCCGGCAATACAGCAAATACAATTTTCATCGACGACAAGTAATAGAAATGATAGAAGAGACTTAACTTTACAAGATCTATACAGTGAAGAGGGTGCGCATTAAACGGCAACCCTGTGGGATGTGCCAAAAAATAATCCACCCTCACAGCAATATAGAAAACATATAATATATAACGCGAATATATATATATATATGTTCTAAACGTACATGTTTTCGAAATTCCATCGTGCCTTATAGAAAAGGCACTTTTGTTTCCAAAAAATGCAACTAATTAATAGAGAGAACATTGCTCTACAATAACTACATTGTCAAAAAGGTGAACATTCCAAGGTAATCTTTGGAGAGGTGTCTAAATTTACACCTACGCACACACCCTTTATTAAAAAATACAGATAATTGTTATTAGCAACCCAAATACAGTTGTTCTAGCTTGAGTGGTTTTAAAAGTAGGTCCGGCAATACAACAAATACACTCTTATATAAATGAAAAGTCACGAAAATGAAAGAAGAAGAGTTGCGTTGCAAGCTCTACACAATAAAGAGGGTGCTTATTGAAGGGCGATCCTGTGGCGTGTGCCCCAAAAATGCCCTTCATTCACTTGGCAATATAGAAAACATATGATATATAACGCAATTAATATGTTCCAAACGTACATGCTGTCAAAATTCGATCGTGCCTTATAGCAAGGGTACTTTTGTTTCCAAGAAATGCAATGTAATCAATACAGGATACATTGCTTTACAATACTTATATAGTAAAAAGGGGTGCACATGTAAAGCGGCCCCTTGGGAGGCGCCCAAAGTTACCCCCTCAACCCCGCGTCCCCATTATGCCAAACGTGCATTATGCCAACGTGAGTACTGTTGTTATGAATGTACTCTTACAGCTACCGCTAATTTGCATTTTATGTAAATTATTTTTGTATGACCAGTTCGAAAAGGCATCCATCGTGTTCATTGACCTACAAAATATAAGTTTATACACTTAAATCTTTAAAATTGGACAACGGGAAGCTAAGATCTGTCAATTTTCTCTCATTACAGGTGCTAATTTGCATATTATGCAAATTTTACTATTTTGCCCCACTGGATTTTTTGGGACTTCTAGTATGGTGTTCAGGAGGCCTCAACGGCTTGTGCTGCAGTGAAATTCCTACTGTTGCAATTAGTGGTGGGTTACCCCCTAAAAAGCGCTATATAGATTGACTGGACTACAGGTGAATTACCAACCTGTCCATTCTCTGTCGACGGGCAAAAAGAATCTCGTTTGGAGACACTGAAGGTATTTAGAGAATTGTGGAAGGAACGGGTTATAAGGTTACTACATCAACATCAACGAAAACAAAAAGTACATATCCTACGCAAAAGTACGGTTGCCTTACAGCTGAAAAATAGACACGAGGGACATCATTTTATTTTTGTGATTTTATGTGAAAAAGATGCCATGCTATGTTTAAACTGTACATTTAAAGATATCAAGTATTAATAACATTTCATGACATCGCAAATAGTCTTGAAACCAGCCCCAATTGTTTAAATTCCCGACCTCAAAGTTTTGTGCAACATAAAGAGAGAAGAATACCATTCTCCTTTCTATTTCGAAAACCTACCGAAACTCGCCAAACACACTTTATATTTGTGACGTCACTGAATGGACTCAGTAAGCAAAAGCAGACTATGTCCAATAGATAATGCACATCTTCAAATATGTAACTGTTTTCCTATAGGTGAGCATTGTATTGATATTTTGCCGGGATAAATGCCATACTATTGCAAAGTGAATCTAAGGTTTTTCCATGCCATTTGAATGATCTGCTGCAAAAACATCAACAGTCACGACAATCTCTCTCAAAAAAGGTAAAATTTCATGTCTCTCTTGCCCGCCCCGAACACTTGGTCAAAGTCATTGTCAGCATTCGCTTGGCCTTGCTACAGTTATAGCCGCACGGCCGCGCAATCCGCCGCCGGGTGGTTTGCTGTTAATTCATATACACCATTGTTAGGCGGGCTTTTCGAACGGAGAAATGCGACGGTCCTTGTCTTCTAAAGACATGAATATGCCTTTCCAGTAATGGTTTCTAAGCTGGGCACTGGTGTAGTAGCGTTTTGTGCCACATTTTCTTTTGAAGAATGTCACATTTAGCCTACATTCCAAGTAGTTAGCCTCTTCTTTAATAGCAATGAATGCACTTAATATGATATTATTAATATGACGTCGTTTGCTGCTGTTAGATTGGTCAATTTCATTACGTCACTAAAAAAATCTTTGTCGAATTCATCCGAAGTGCTTTCATTGCCGTAGACATCGTATGAATTTTCTCTTTCCTCTTGTTGCATTCCCCATTGTACAATGAGCAAAAGTCGTACATTTTGTTATTTTCAAGATCTAGCAGAACACAGCATAGTGCCAAACTATAAATTTCTTTGAATTCCCACTTTAACATGACGTCACTAACAAGAGTAAAGGATTCACTATGATTTTCATGACGCAGCAGCACACTATAACTATGACGTACACTTACCTCTCTATATGTATTTTTCACACAGCCACGCCGAACTGTTTTCCCGCTTTCCTGTGCTGATGGTCTTCATTCAAGCCGGTCTTATTCTACTGCTGACCTACGTTACCGTATATTTCTACGGTCCACCAAATTTTGACGATGCCTCGAGGGTAGGTATGAGTTCTTGTTTTTATCTGAGGTAGGATGATAACTATGTAGACTCTGCAACGAAGAATAATCGCAATATCTTAAACCCAACAAGGATGCATAATTTTGCAGCTGGGCTTCTGTAAATAGGGATTTAATATGTACACAAACAAGCAAGTACCAAACAACCAAGGGGGGAAAAAAAATCGAAACCATACCCTTTCATATCGAAATTTTATTTCCCAGTCATGTTAATTCATATTGACATCAAACTGCCTTGTATATTCCTACCCTTCTTGAACATTTAAATAAAAATGTAGAAACATCTTAAAGTCACTGTCTAAAATATTTCTATATAAGATGAGTTGCCTTATACATTACGTTTGCTTGTGGTGTGTATGTGTTTGTGAGTATGTCAAAGCGTCGTTCATACTCAATGGGTGATTTCAAGTTCGGTGCTAGCGCTAGTGCTAGTGCTAGTGCTATCTCAGCACCTAGCACCGGCGATAAAACCGAACTTAAAATCACGTCGGTGTTGGGAGTTGACCTCAAAAATTATGACGTATTTCCGGTTGCTGGTGCTGGGCTCGGTGTTGAATGTCGTCTGCTGAACCGAGCTCTGCCGTCTGTGTTAGCGATTTACGTGCTTTTCCCTATTGACTAACACTAGCCCCTAGGGATTATGATTTTCTTCATTTCAAGTTCGGTGCTGGTGTTAGCGTTGCCGTAATCGAGACCCGTATTCACTTCCATAAGAGATGCACGTTTTACGTGCAAAGTCTATGCTAACGCCATGGTCGCCCACGTAAAGAACACGAACACTCCAGACATGGCCATAGAAATCTGAGCCTGGGAGCAAAATAAAGATAATTGTGTTTTAAAGAAGGGTTGAAATTTGTGGCATTTAAATCAGTCTTCCTCTTTACGTGTCTAAAACTAAGCAGTTTTGGCTACATCTTTTTATATTTGACTTTAACTATGCGCTATCACTTTTTTCGTTGCGCAATTCCCGCGGAGCTCGCGGTGCTGTGATCCAACACCAGTGCTGGTGATCGATAATTTTGATCGGTATCGCGTCGTTAATCTGACCGTCGGTGTTGGAGGTCGATTTAAGGCTGCTATTTGGGGGCTAGCACTAGCACTAGCACCGAACTTGAAATGACTATCACCCATTCTTGTCAGAATTCATCTATAATAAACATTCTTCAATACCATTCAAATTGTACATGTCACTAGGATCTCAAACGAAAACGAAAACTCATAGACGCATGCAACTATACAATAATGTTTTCTTACACAATCATGTTGACATACTTATCGTCACTGGAGTGACAAGACCTTGTATCTGCAATTTTGGTGAAAATGACTTTTTTTTTTTGTTTCTGCATTTATGGTCAAATAATTGGTTAAGAGATGTCCTGTCCAAATCCTAGTTGTCTTACCCCCAAAAATGAAGCCACCATGGCACATCAAAGGAACGGCTGTCCCATTCGGTATAGTGCTTGGGCTGCCATGTTTTTTGGCTCTCTTGAACATTTGACATTTTGTAGGTACGAGGTCTTGTCGCCCCAGCGACGTTATGTTTCTGTAGTTGTATGCTTGTATAAACTATTTTGTCTTTCATCTCTGTGTGTCCATGTACATCTCTTCGTTTTCTGTTGAGCAGGGCATCGAGGCAAGGGGAACACCTATTCACGATCGTGTCATCCCTCTAGAAAACATTTTGACTGAGAGGGAGATATTCTCACCAACGCCCACCTTAGACCTCGACATCAACTCGGCCATCGATCCCGCAACTGCTCCACCGCTCTTGCACCAATCAAAGTCACTCCCCGATCTTTCGGCAGCAATGCCTTCCACAGTGTACACTGCCGGGACACCATCCATTCCTTTCTGTGGAAATCCTGGTAAGTATGACACCACCATCGCTCGATGGGAACATAATTATACTGAAATGGGCTCTAATCCATTACTTCAAAAATGCCTACTGTGTTATTGTTGTAACTGTCAGGTTTATGTGATTCTGGAAATGACTTGTCAAAACAGCTCAAGGCCATAACAACAACAACAACAACAACAACAACAACAAAGAAATCAACTCGAAATTACGTTGACATTCATAAACGACACATGGGGCTTTGGTCTGTTTGGTCTGTTTTATGTAAGAATTTGGATATTGGTGAGGTATATAGAGGCAATTGTTTTTTTACTCAATCTTTCAATGTCTTCTTATTCCTAAAAACAACCCAACAGGCCTATGTTATGATATGATACATAGGGCTACTTTAATGATATATGTTAAGGAATCAATAACACACAATAATTGTAATACAGCTGTATAACTATATCAAAAGCAGGCAGTTATTAATGAAGCAGGCCAAAGCCAAAGAAATATGATACAACGTACAGAACTTGATTGTATTCCTCGGTAGCTCGGCCGGTGAGTCAACTATTTTTGTATATTGCACTTGTGACTAAGCAGGAGCACGAATGGATAATTCTCTGACAATGCTGGGACATCTTAGAATGATAGAGTTCACTGTGAGAACAATCCTTGAACTGAAGACACACTGACGAGGGTAACAGTATATTAATCGCCATCAGCACTTTTCGCAGTGTGATATCATGGAATAACCCACATCCTTAGATACATGTAGGCCCATTAAGTCTGCCTTCAAGAAACAAACAAACAAACAAACAAAACTTTCTCATTATCTTCTACAGAGGGCAGCAGTTTCGGGGCTGTGTACGTCCCATCTTCGTATGGCGAAGAACTTCTCGATGTTGAATCTCTTCGTTCAATGTGCCAGCAAGACGACACGTTCGTCCGCAATAGTTCGACCTATGACAACGTGTGCAACAGGGCCGATCCTCTGTCGTCTTGCTGCCCAACCTGGTCGGTCCCAAACTACATCAGCGCCCTCAGCGGTAGAAGCTCTTGTCACGATCTCACGGCTGCTGACGTTGCTTACGCCAGAGATCTCCTTCTGGAGTGTGCTCCGTACTACACATCAGGGAACCTTCAGGCGGAATGCGGTTCAGGAGTCACGTGTCCGGGTGTGCCAACCAACTGCACGACTTACAACGCGATCTACGCCATTTTCTACGGTCTCACCCCTAGTGACTTCTCCACTCAAATCACAGAAACAGGCGATCTCACTCTGAAGACTTCCCTGCAAATTGTCTCCCTCGCCGGCAGTACGGAAAGCACGGAGGCCAAGACCCTGTACCTGGACGCGGTGGGTAGACGTGGAGTAGACAATGGTATAACTCGCATTGAGGCCATCGGTACTAACAGGATCGTCAAGTTCACCGTCATTTCTGGACCTTTGATGACGGATTCAATCCTAATGGGAGTGGCGGGAATAGCTGTGTTTTTCATTCTGTGGATTTACTTACAGTGTGTTTTCATAGCTTTCATGGTGCTATTGGAAATAGTATTCTCCTTGCTGCTGGCTTACTTCCTTTACTTTGTTGTCTGCCGGCTGACATTTTTTGCGTTTGGAAACATGCTGTCCGTTGCTATTGTTCTCGGTGTGGGAGCAGACGATGCTTTTATATTCTATGACATATACGTGAGCATAAGAACGAGATATCCCGATAAAGATTCGCGGTTCATTCTGGAGCATACAATGAAAGAGGCATTTCCGACAATGTTCGTCACCAGTCTTACCACAGCTTCGGCTCTGTTTATGAACGCCACAGGATCTATTACAGCTATTCGTTTGTATGGTGTGTACGCAGGTCTTGTTATTCTGTGCAACTTTCTATTCACCATGACATGGTCTCCTGCCATTCTCGTTATATACGACAGATACACGAGACGTCGGACATCTGCTTCTGAAAATATCACGACATGGACGTGTCTCAAAACAGCGAAGAACTGCTGGATGAAGATGTCGCAGTTTACTAGTAAACTCTTCACAGAATACCTACCGTGGCTGGTTTTCACGTTAAGGTATCTGTGGCTGATTGTTTTCACTCTTTTGTCTACTGCTGCCTTCCTCGTTATATTTTGGAGGCCGCAGCTAAAGTTGCCCTCATCGAATACTGAGTTCCAGGTTTTCACTCTGAGACATCCCCTCGAGATGTACGATCAGGTGTTCCGTCCCCAGTTCGACATCGAGAAGGCCACGTTGGCTCCGCTTCAGATAATCGTTGTATGGGGAGTCATTCCCGTCGACAACGGAAGCCCGTGGTCCCCTGAAAAGCGAGGGTTCATCCAGCTCGATGACACGTTCAATCTCGATGATCCTCAGTCACAGGTGTGGCTGCTGGAATTTTGCTCTTCTCTCCGCCAACAAGGATTTTACCAGACTCCCACACATATCTATGAAGACTGTTTCATCGAGGGTATGAAGAGCATGATGGAGGCTCCTTGTATCCCGGACTCTCTCGGATCTGACCTTTCACCTTGCTGCAATCAAACGTCATTTCCGTATTCTACAGAGATATTCAAAACATGTGCTCCGAGAGTTGCGGTACTCCGTTGTCAGCCGTTCGGTTGTCCGCCAGAGCTCCCTGGTCTACGATTTGACGCGAACAATAACACCGTGGCATTCTTTGTCCAGTTCCAGAGTACGGCCTTGTCTCAGCTAGAGTTCGCTTCTGTCAAGGAATATTATGATGTAGCTTCTGCCTGGGTCGCAGAACAGGTCAAGACTGCTCCTGCAGGACTTCAAGGTGGATGGTTTGGAACCATCACACTGGCCCAGCCGTACTACATAGATCTCCTCATCCACTTGAGTAAGGACGCTCCGCTTTCACTTGGCCTATCCCTCGCCATTGCTGCATTTGTTTTGTTGATTACGAATAGAAACGCACTAATAGCGCTATATGCTGTTTTGTCGATAGGGGGAGCAGTCATTCTGTCGGTCGCGATCTTTGTCCTTATGGGTTGGCCATTGGATGTCTTTGAATCCGGTCTCATAGTCTTATCAGTTGGGTTAGCCACTGATTTTACAATCCACTACGGCGTTGCGTACAGGCTTGCACCCCATCCCGACAGAAGTTCTCGGGCGAGACATTCACTGTCGACACTGGCGTCTGCGAATACCATGGCGGCCCTCTCTAGTTTCATTGTCGGCGCCTCAGTACTCCCTGCTGATGTACTCATCTTCGTGCAACTCGGCATCGCACTCGACATTGTGATCGTTTGCAGCTGGTTATACGGAACGTTTTTCTTCATGTCACTCTGCTATGTTGCCGGACCAGAGGAAAATGTTCGTCTGATTCGATGCTGCCTAAAGAAATCTGACGTAGTAACAACCCAGAAGGAAAAACCAGTTACACCAGTTGAAAATTTCAACAGGTTCAAGTTGATTGCAACTGGAAGAAGTTATCAGCAACTGGTTGCAGTTGACTCCAACTGGTCTCTAATGCATATCATGTGGACAATCGGTACGACTACATGGGATTTTAATAGGCACCAGTCCCCACAACCAGACGATAACTGGTCTGTGCCCATGTTTCCAGTTGCACCAGTTGCACCAGTTACACCAGTAAAAACCAGTAACGATTTTAATTGGTCTCTCCTGGCTTAACTGGTCTTCACTGGTTGCAACTGGTACCAGTTAGACCGTTCTACAACCAGTTGGAAATTTCAACTGGAACCAGTTATCTGCACCTGGTTCCATTTGACTCTAACTGGTATCTAATGCATATCAAGTGGACAATCAGTACGAGTACATTTTATATGTACTGTATTTGATAGGAGCCAGTCCCAACAACCGTTTGATAAATGGTCTGTGCCCATGTTTTTTTAACTGGTCTCTACTATTTAACTGCTCTTCATCGGTTGCAACTGGTACTAGTTAAAACCAATTGATATGTTGATGTCATATTGGTACATGTTTATACCAGCTGAAATGCAATGGCTACCAGTTGATACCAGTTGATCAAATCTTGTGTACAAGTTGCTACCAGTTGAAGTCTTCCAGGTACCAGATAATGCTAGTCCAAGTCTCACCGGGTACCAGTCAGTTGACTCCAGTTGAAACAATTGAGTGGAATAAACCAGCATGCACACTAACCTAAACAGATACTATTCATTGTGGTTCAATCCAGCTGCAACAACTGGATAAATTGCATGGCCAATTTTACACCGGACTGAACATACATTTTTAATAGCCATACATTTATTGACTAAAAATTGGCAATCAAACAAAATTGATAAACTGATTTCAGTTGACTGGAAACCAGATGAAAGGTAACTGGTTTTGTATACTGGTCCAGTTGGAAGGTAACTGGTTTTGTTTACTGGTTGGAATTCAACTGGACCAGTTAGTTCAATTCAATTTCCAGGCTTACCAGTTGATTTGAACTGTTTCAACTAGTCTAGTTGTAACTGGTATTTCCTTCTGGGAAGCAGATACGGAATACGAATATGACAAAGCTGCTGCTGTGAAATTCCATTTTCCCACGTGTTTATGTGTGATTTTCTTTTTTTCTTGCTCTGTGCTGTAGTCGACATTGACAAAAAGACATCGTATTAAAAAAAAACGACCTTATACGAAACGTCGAGAACACTGATACTGCCATGATGACAAAATATTAGCATCAGCCTTTCATTCGACATCCTTCTCGTCTTCTTGCCGTCTTATGCCTTGGACCCTCGTTAACTGTAGATATTGCCAGCCATTGAAGTTTTATTTTTATACACGTATTTCGTAATATCGGGAAGGTGGATCCATTTCCCTGAATAAACATGATAATCTCAACTAATACTATTTATAATTTTGATGATCAATAACTGAAATATGTACTTTTCATTGCAGAAATCGTTCTTACGAAACTTGCAAAATCTCAAAGGATAATGCTTTCTCTATTGTACGTTGGCATTAATCCTTACTGGCAACTCAACCATGCACGGTGCATCTAAACCTTTCCAAAGATGTTTTCATTTGTTATTTGTATTTTTACAATAACGAAACCATATACAGATAAAACACGCATGAAGTTCGTTGATTGGTATGGTTGTCTTGAAATGAATGATGTAATGAATAATTGATAAGTTGTTTTCAAAGAATTTTCACAAAGTTTGATTGAAATCGATTTGAGGTCATTTAGGGGCAAATCTGTGTAGGACAGCTAAGGAATGTCTACCGAGATTCACAGGACGATGTCGTATGAAGTCCATCTACTGCTGTAACGGCAGCACACTTGGTTTTGACAAGCGTAACTCACTTCAGCTTCAGCTGTGCGATAGGTCGATAAAATCCAATGGTATGCACATATAAAACACATGTCACATGTCACACTTAAGTAACTGCATATTAAGATATACGAACATTCGAATGTCTGTGGAAATCTAATCTTATTATTAAAAAAAAAGGATATGGGTAAGCGGTAATATGCACTTTCCTATTTGAGATTACAGCAACGAACAAAACAATAAAAAAAATACAAACAAACAACAAGATACCTTATGACATGTTTCAAAGGGGACGTTTGTATCCACCACTATTTTATTGATTCAATTACTTCGACAATGAAGTACTGTTTTTTTTAACAGAGTGCAAGAAACAAATGTAGAGAAAATAGTTTAACCTGCGAATACGTAATTACATTGCCGATGTTTTCTCTATCTTTGCAGTATCTACGGAGAAATCTTGGTCTGCCTAAAAATCTGAGCAATTATTGCGATCAGTTTAAGAACACAAAACACGTCTGAGAGAAATGTCGTCTTTTTAAATATCTCATACAGATCAGATTGTTCAAACTTTATAAGCTTATTACAGGCTAGATGTCCTTAATCTTTGATAATTTTCATCTAAAAGTTCTCAGAAATCTGATTCCTTTCTAGCCAGCGGTGAATAAACAGATTTTTGACTTGGCAATGATTAAGATACCAACCAGCCAACGGGAAGTCAAGGAATTTACTGTCATGAATGTGATCACATCAGGACGACACAAATTCATACACAACCATATCAATATTGAAGCTGTCCATTACCGTTCCTCTTCCGGCTAAATGTTGATTCACGTCTCACGTTCGACCTGCACGCGGATACCCTTCTTCGGAATTCTTCGGAACCGTTGCACTTCTATATAGCTATCTTTTCCTCTCTTTTTTTCTGAACCTACAGCGAAATCAATTTGATCCCACTTTTCTTAAGGGAGACTAATTAACATGAGCATTAAAAGACAATAGTCATATCTTTATAAACGTGTCTATGTCGGTGACACATTTGCTCATGGCTTATGTTTACGTGTATAATGAAGCCTAATTTAGCATGCAAATGTTTTATGGGAGCAATTGCCATATAGGAGTGAATGTCATGGAACCGTCTTTGTCATAACAGACATGTTTTTAATCAAGGGTGTTAATGTTCCGCAATGTATAACCACTCCGATCGTCTTCATCTTGACAGAAAACGGCAATTGAGAACGCTTAAAAAGCCAACATTTTTAAATTAAAGTCGGATTGTAAAAAATTGATTTGTACATGTTCCCAGGATGCCTCACTCCAGACATCCATAACAAGCACACAAATAGGCCTATGATTTCATGTCAAAGACCACCCAACATTTAACAGATAGGATGCTCAGATTAGGAGCATCTCCGGACTGCCACCTTGATGAGGCAAAATATCGAGTCACGAATAGGATTGACTGGAGAAGGCTTTGCCATAGAAGACATTCATTCCTCAACGCCTAAGTCATTACAATATTATCTGCTCATTCCTGATGACATATGCGTGATCTATCTAGTTTGCATCTATTGAAGTATATTACACAGCATTGATTGTATCTGGATTACTCTTTGGTAGGCAAAATCGACATAAATTTGCAAACAAACCTATCATCGATTACTTTAGTAATTCACATACAATTGTGAAATGATTTGTCCGTTTTCAGGATATACCAAGACCACTTCGAGTCGGTAATGCAAAGCATCGTGCAAAGAGAGGACACAGCATGATAAATCCCAGCCATGCTCGTAGAAACTGTCTTCTTCTAGTTCATTACGCACATGCTATATGGGCAAATACGAAACACCAAGCTTCTTTAACACGAATTCGCGCACAAATGCCGAGTGGCGTCTGACACCAAAATAATGTGCCAACCTGTAGCAGTATTTACACACATTATCACTATAGTCTGTTGCTGTAAGCGTTATAGCCCTCCCTTCTGTGCAACACACGCACATTGTCAGGTATGATAGAACACGGCGATGACAAACAGAGACTGGAGTTACAAGTTAGCTCAATCATCATTTCCGTCATTCTTGTCTTGGTTGTCCAACAATGCCAAAAAGCTGGGGGTTCTTGGTTTTTTCTTGCTTCCTGTGGTCGACGTCGTTATCGGTGACATCGAGGGTTGTGGTACTTTAAACGTGGATGAAACCTCGTTGGAGTTTGGTTCCGTCGTCGTCGTCGTCTGTGACTGGCTGTTCTCACTGATACTTGGCGATGGCGAACGAAACTTGGGCCAACGTGATCGCTGCTCTCCGGTCCCATAGAAGCGATAGATCCTGGAGCCGAAGGGTCTCCGTTGCAATCCAGGCTGCAATCCGTCCATCTGGAGGTACATGCTCCAGAAGTACACGAGTGCGAGGAGGGTCCCTTGGTTGGGGGCGGTTACGGCCTGGTTGAACAGTCGTGGTACAAAAATCACATCAAACTGATTAGGAGTTGTGCGTAACTGACACATTTGAAGGATACTTGTCTTGATGGTACATTTACTCTCTCTTTTAAGTGAGCACAGGGAGTTGGTGCCCTTTTCACATGTAAAAGAATAGATCAAAATATTATATCTTTCATTCACTCAGCCATGATATCATAGGTGAACACACAAACAATTTAATGATGAGAGCGTGGATGATGAATTTGCCGATGTGCTTTCTAAAAAGCGTTCGACGTTTCTCGGAGCATTATGGTGTGGGTGCATGTAAGTGTGCCCTAAATTACAAGTCTTCGTTCCTCGCTGGAAAGAACATGTGTCCCACAGTGTGAAATTTCTTCACACTTGAAATCGAGCATTTAAACAATGAGAATTCACTGTTTGAACTATACTATACTATATATACTATGTAAACTACTAACAAATACTACTGTAAAATACTATGTGAAATATCTATCATCCGACGATATAGGGAATGAATTTCATTATGTTTTTGTTTGTCCCTTTTTCAACAAAGAGAGACTATTGTATTTACCAAGTAGCTTGACAGCCAGTAGACCAAGTGCATTGCATATGGCCAAATTATTCAATTCAACTAATGCTTGCAATTTGAAAAAACTAGCCAAATTTGTCAGAATTATTATGTTTCAGTTCTCTTCAATACCAAAGGAGAAAGACAGTAGTTTTGTAGAAAGTAAAGTAGATGTGAATGTTTGTACACGTAGTGGTAGAGTAGTTAAACGTCCTTTACGCCTTGTTTTGTAAACATATTTATTTATATCTGTTATTTTCACATGTACATGTACATTATCACTTATATTTTTGTATTCATATATTGTAGATATGTTTGTACTCTCATACCCCGAGAGGGGGTCGATAGAGTCAATAAAATCTTACAAATCTTACAAAATGAAAAACCATACCACGGTGTGGACTGTTTAATTTGAGAGTTGACCACGTAGTGGACTATGTGTACACACCGTAAACACAATGTAAGACACTGTGTTATTTCCAGTAGGGTTATCGTCACATAGGATATCATATAAACGCTACGTACCCATACATAGAAAAGCACGACCAGGTTCGGAGGGTCTTCATTGCAGGAGTAGCACAGACCTAGTACCGCTATGGTGATGGCTGTTCAACAGGTGATACGTTTCCAAAATAGACAATGAAAAAGAAGACAGGTTAGTGAGGTAAATAAAGTAGAGTGCTATGGCGTAGAAGATAAGAGTTTATGAATTTACCCCACTCGAATTCGAACAACGAGTATATGTGGCAGAGTCCTTACTAATGTATACATATGAAAATAATTGATATATCATTAGAAATATTATCGTCATGCAATTTCGCACCTTTCAATGGTATATATTTATGTTATCAATATAATAACCAGATTTGCCGCTTGTCTTTAAATGTACTATATAACCTTACTCTCACGCAATAAATGAACAGTTACTATACTAGCTTGTCATAGCAGTCCGGAAGACGCACCAGACGGAAAGCTGCAGAAGATTAACTTACTTTGTCGCTATACAAACAAATGAGCTTACTTGCTGTAAACTATTGCTATTCTGCTACCAGAGCTAAACTACTATCAAAATAACAGTGATGATAATCCTAAGCGTTATTTAGTTCTTGTGGACTCCACGATATCCCATTCTTTCTCAGCAGAGGACGTTCAATATCTGGTAATGTTTTTGCACTGCGACCACGAAGTGAGTCTATACAGACAAACCCACTGTGTAGATAAGTTGGCAAGTCATGAAATAATGATTCCATATCTTTCCGACGATTCTCCTTTACCGTACGACATGATACACAGTGTATATGACCTACCAACAATGATACTGTCCTTCTGACATGTGGTCACATCCCTTATATAATTCCCTTTGACATTATCATACACACATACCAATACGCTCTTAATACTTTAACGTCTGACGTCATGTGACGTCACATTCCGTGGTCAGTAATACAGGACTTACTCGGTGCCCAGCAGAAGAAAAAAGTTGATAGGTAGAGTGAAAGCCGCGTCCTCAATGACTTGATTGCCAACTTGATCTTTTGCACTAAGTCTGTTTAAAAAAAGACAGCAAATCATGAGTTAAACATCTATAGATTTTATACATTATTTTTGTCAAAAGTTATTTTACATCTTGTTTAAACGTTCTTTTTAATCGTTGAACGGATCTTGGAGGCGTGATTAAAGAAGGCCTGTGTATGTGTAAATAGTGCAACTAGTATATCATATCATATCATTTCTCATTAAAGGGGAAATCCAGTCCAAATACAAGTTAGTCTGATAAGAAATAGTAAAATATTTCGAGTTCAACGGTAAAAGTTTGATCAAAGTCGGGTGAAAAATAAGGAAGTTAGGCCATTTTGAAGATTCGCTAATTTTTTTTTCAGGAAACAGTTCTCGAACAGTCAATATGAATAGGCAAATGGCAAAGTGAGCATGTCACACCTTCACAACTTGCCATATATTTTGTACGTAAAATTATAAAATTTCCAGTTTTTCATTCAAACACAATTATGCTCGAGGCTCAAATCATGTATATACAACTGTTCACTATTGTCAAGTTATTCAATCAGGAATAACATCATGTTTTCAGATTTCAATGACAGAAACACTGAATTTTCGTCATTTTTGTACATGATCAATGGAAAATTGTGAGGTTTAATATGACACGGTTAGCTCACTCATTTGCATATTCATATCCACTGTGCAAGAACTGTTTTGCAGAAATTTGCAGAAATTAGCAAAACTTCAAAATGTCATAACTTCTTCATTTTTCATCCGAATTTGATCAAACTTTTACCGTTGAAATCGTAATATTTTACTCTTTTTTTATCAGACTAACTTAATTTTGGACTGGATTTCCCCTTTAAAGAAGGAATGCTTGAACTTGAAGTAGCTCATCATTTTTCTTCAATTAACGTTTGGAAGGAATGTAATTCTACTCTGCATGCATGTCATAACGAAATTAATAGGTCTTTCGGTCTGGAAACACTGCCTTTTTTTTTTTTTTTTTTAAAGTAGATTATCAAATAGGACTCCGAGGGCTTCTAGTTTAAAAAAAAGAAAATAAACAAGAGCAACTATTCATCTGTAACCGGGGAGAGGAAAGTTAGCTCGTTCGAAGTTAAACATAAAATCACTCTATGTCTTGCTCAAATAAGTTCAAAATTCGTGAGAAATATAACTTGAGCATTACTTACCTTGTCTTGGTATTAATTTTCTGCACAAGCGTAGACACAGAATAAAGAATATCTGAAATCAAACGGACATAAATAATTCGCAACAAAATGTGAGACGAGAAGTAATAGCAATTCCTGGTTGGAAGGTGAAATTGATTGACTCAACACAGGAAGTCTGCTAACAAAACAACAACAAAAAAATCGTCAAGGAGAAATCATTACAAGGGCGGTGAGTTGGCTCAGTCGGTAGCGCGTCTGCCTCACGATCACGCGGCCCGGGTTCGAACCCGAGTCTGGACTGAGCAATGTTGTGGGTAAGCATACCGTCCCCTCTAGCAAGAGGCAAAACACTCTGTCCCTCGGATAGGACATAAAATGGAGGTCCCGTGTATGAGAGAGTAACAACTCATGCACGTAAAAGATCCCGCTTCATTCATTGATCGCAAAGAGCAGGGTGTTTAACCCGGTGAAGTGGTCCCACCTCACATCCAACTGGACCCCATGGAAGACCAGCTTAACGTAGCTGAATATGGGCTATCCAGCCATCTTCTCAGATGGAAAATGAACAAACAAAACAAAACAAGCGCTCAGACAAAACATTTTACTCTCATGTGCCAAATTCAGCTTCAGTGTAGATTGCGGACTATTTAAGGTTCTCTTTACCTTTGGGAACAGTGATTTAAAAAAACATGTTCAAGAAATCATATTTGATGCATATGTGTAGGTCAGTTGTATGTATCAAAAAACATCCTACCACATAGATTTTTCGCAATAAAGCTTAAAATATAAGGAGATATCACTATTTTTCTCAATAAACCATAACTGCATGTGGACGGTTTAGTCTGAAAACAATTTTATACAACTATTTTCACATTTTGTATATTAAACAACACTTAACATCGATTATACTGATTCAAATGTTTACATTGGTTGTTTCTATCCCTAATTCAATTCAATTCAATTCGGTTTTATTTCAAATCAAGAGGCATAACAGTAAGTCCGCAGACTGATAGTGTCATGCGTACAGAATAAAAGTACATGCATGATTACAGAACATTCACAGTTAAAGAAAAAATCAAAAAGTTAAAAAAAAACCTTTAAATTATTCAGTCATACCAATATCATATTCCTTACAGTCCTATAATTAAACATTACATTTACACAAGGTTAAAACTGGATACACATGTGGTGATATTGCTGTAAACGTAGATGTAGACCTTCAAAAATAGACAATATATTATACATATACTATAGTTAGAGCAGAATAAATTTCCACATGCAGCATAACGAATAAAAAAAACCCGTTAAATCAGCGGATGTATAGTACCATGATTATATATCAAAATTAAGTTTTAAAAAACAAAAATGTAACAGTTCATATCCTTAAAAAAACAAACAAACAGACATTCTACTAACCTGATATCAAATCACCTTACAGCACTAGATATAAAATTCACATTTTAGGACTATTTTGAGGCACTAATGCTGGTTTTTTTTTTCATTTACATATGACAAATTATGCATTTAATTGTCAGGTCCCTCGTTCGAGTCGGTGCCTGCAGCAGAGGTTGTTCCCTCATATAGATAATACACACTGTGTCCTTCGGAAAGGACTTAAAAATTCAAGTTCGTCGGTTTTCCGCTGGTGGAGCTTGTTTACAATCATCCATTGCTTTCATAGTAACACCGTCTAAGAAATTATAATTTAACTTACAGGATGGGCAAGTGTGTTTTCGGATACTAGTCAAGATCAACCAATCCACTACCTACAAAGACCGAAGAACGGGAAGACTCACTTGGCTAAACTTACCACTATGAGTGTTCCTGTGATGAAATACGTTGCGATAGCTACGACGAAGCCAAAATTCTGTGCCAAATTCTTGCCATAAAATGTTGAGTTCTGCAATTTAGTTCAAGTAAAACAAGACCATTAGCAAAACATTTGGTCAATCGCCAAGTTTTTAAGTAAATATACATAATATCGATACACACATTTCGCAGTTTCTTCTGAAAAGTGAGCAAGTTAGCATGAAAGTTGACCATCTGTGTTATAAATTCCATTAGCTTTTCATTTAATTATACAAGATTTTGATTTACCTCAAATCAGCAATGTTTAACATTCAATGCTCGTATAGGGTTAAGCTTGAGGTGTCATTAATGCTAAATTACTTGATGTGACTGATTTATTCTACTTCTCAATGATCATCATTTTTCATTACTTCCACGCAGTTAGAGACTACAGCGAAGATAGGAGGGTGTATATTATTATACGAACATGAAAATAATATTCTCTAAAAGACACATATATTATCTCGATCAAGATGGCCGTTTTACCTTGTTATCTGGATAAAATGTGATGGACGGACAACTGAAAAGCAACGCATAAAGAAGCATAGACAAAGATTGACGGATAGATGTACAGATAGAGAGAGAGAGTATAAACAATGCTTAAACAACTACAATAATCATGATCATACAGAGTTTCAATGGTAATTCATTGTATTTTTCATGGTGTATTACTATTTATATGATTGGCATATTAAAGTTGAATCATATCTACATGTCAACATAATGATAAACATATATGAATATACACAAATGTATATCTTGGATTTTTCCACGTGTTGGACTTCGAATGTTATAACTATAAGAAGAATGAGTCTCAAATACGCCATCTGTAGATCCAACAAGAAGGTTTTTTTCAAAAACTTATCATTGTCCTATAGTATACGCTACGCTGACGAAGGCCCGAGGCGGGTTGAAAATTTTGTAAATAAAAACCTTCTCGTTGGATCTACAGATAGCGTATTTGAGACTCATTCTTCTTATAATTATAACACAAATATATAGATATATACAATGTTTGTATTATCATGTATGTATTTACACCGTATGTGTGTATAATATGCATTATACAGCATCAACAAACATACTAGTGTGGGCAAACATAATTGTATACTTTCAGTCATCATCACTGCCACAGTGGCCCCTTGTAATGCCTTAAGCTAAATGATGATCTCCATCTCCTAGGTGTGTAAATGAAAAGTTTTCAAAGCGTTGTGTATCTTTTGGGGATTTTTTCTCACTTAATGCCCTATACTGTCACATTCAATGCTCACTTGCGGTATATGAAACTGCGCATGGAGATTAATGTTAAGTTTCTAGGACCCCGGAACGACATTGTATTATCGATGTAATATTTACTATTATTTATCTTAAAATAAAGATCACTTTCATCATAATGATATCCATATACTTACATAGGACATAAAGCAATCTTGACCTTTCTATCTTCAAAAATGACGTACAATGAAAGGGGAAGAAGCGCTAGAGGCGGTACGGTCCTGTCAGAAAAAAAAGAAAAGAAAATAGATAGGAACCAATCAATAACTTCTTTAAAAATCGTCCCTTGTTAAATGGCCATCGGGACATTAGTCTGCTAAACAATTGAAATAAGACATCAGGAGAACAGATGATACACGGATTCAAAGCAGTGCCCTAACCGGTTATTTTCAATAATATGATTCAGAAAACAGAATTATGATGATGCATAAACACCATAGACCACACAGACAACGATAAGATCAGCAATCATTATCGTGTACTTACGCCACCCACAGCTACCATGGTTACCATGGTTACTGCGCAACATTAATGATAATGATGACAATGAAGAAGAATATGATGATAAAAATGATTGTTTCTGAATATACTGCGAACTAAATTCATGTGTATGTACACTTAATGAATATTTTTGATAATAATGATAAGGTCTTATTCACCCAGGGTAGCCTCTTCAGTGTTGCCACTGCTCTACCAGAGGGCCCTGCTATCATTATTACCCTAGCGTTGCCAGGTACCCATTTATACACCTGGGTCGAGAGGGACACAGTGGGTAAAACATCTTGTCCAAGGACGTAAGCACTGGGCGGGATTCGAACTCCGGTCCTCCGATTGGGAGTCGGGGGTCTTATCCGCTATGCCACAGTGCATACTTATTAATTTTTGTTTGGTAAACTTGTTATGTAATAATTATGCATTCAACTTTTGCAAAAAAGAAATCGAAGAATTCTGTTGAAAGGGAAAAATGAATGAATGCATGGATGAATGAATGAATGAAAACTTATGATGTACAAAGTCCATTTAATGTACTAGAATGCTGGAAGGTAAAAGAACTGATGATGATCATATTGAGATGACGAAACCAATATCACGAAGTTAAATTCAAAGTCATAGTTGGCGTTCAAAGTAAATGTAACTCCCCAACCAACCCGAATGCATTTATTTATGTCGTATTATAAGATAGATAGATCATCTCATACATTTTCAGTTTTGGATTTAAGGGCCGTTATAATGGGATAGGGGCCCCAATAAAGGAGGGGGTGTGGCACAATACCACCGGACACATTAGGAGCCTAGAATGACCAGCCAAATTTTACCTTTGATCCTAGATTGTTCCATAAAAGTAACATATTCAAAACCTACAGTCTTCTCCTCCCACTATCAATACAAAAAAAAAAAAAATGTTCACATGATAAAGACCCGCACTTCGTTGAAACACTCGTGTAGCCAGTTGCATTGAATTGGCAATCACGATATTTCAATGAGACCATTAAAGTTCACTTCTCGCTGAGAGTGCAGCCATCAACTGGACTATATGTGCAAATTATCAATGTGAGCAGATGAAACGGCCCTTTGGCTCAATATAGACACGGGTTGCATGCTCGCCTTAGCTTGATGTGTATACAAATCTTTGAGGAGGACAAAGTTCACTTCAATGTGGGTTTCCAGGCATTCGACTATTTTAATCCAACTCAATCTAAACACAAACATAACATCAGGATGAGCGTCTCAGAAAACTAGACAATTAACCCAATCATGACTAAAGCTCAAAGCCTTTCCAGAAACAAACCTGAAAATCAAGACTAAGATGAATGATCTCACCATGATATAATGTAGGCGCATCGCGTTAGTCTCTGTACTTCAGTCTGATCCTGTAAACAGAGATGTGAAGAAATACAGATAACACTTGGCTGGTTTTACTTCAAGGCGTTTAGTATTGAATAGTCGACATTATTATGAGATCACTGTATCAGTGGAAGTTGAGGTTCAAGTTGAAGGGATGGAATAGGCCTATCGGAGACTCTTGTCCCGGGTCACATGACCAGCTTAAAGATACTGTTTACCAAGTTTACCATTTGTAGCAGTGATTAAAAAATGTTCGAGTTATCACATAATGATGCATATGTGCAGGTCAGTGTATCACAAAACATCCTACCATAATGATAAAAATTTTGCAATAAAGTCTGAAATATAGGGAACGTATCACTATTTCCTCACTGAACCATAACTGTATTGAAGGCTTATTCTAGAAACAAGTTTATTATAACTATTGCTCACACAATATTTACCATTAACTATACTGATTAACATTTTTACATTGGTTGTTTCTATCCCAGATTCACATTCTAGAACTATTTTGAAGCAGTAATGCTGGCCTTTTGTTTCATTTGCAAATAAAAAAATAATACCTTTAACTCTCTGTGTGTCACATTAAATTCTTGTCCATAAAGTAGGTTTGCGTGTAAAATTTGTGCCAGTGCCAAACACTCACTGTGCAGGGAATTGTTGAAGAAAGTATAAAAGACAGAGTATTACAGTTAAACTATTGTACTGTCTCTTGCTCTTTCAATGTTTACAAGAAAATCACACCTCTTGAAATCTCTTTAGAAAGCTCTCGAAATAATACTTTGTCGTCCATTATAACACAGATTATCAGGTTCAAAATTTTGAATAGTTATAGGCAGTTTTATAGATGTGTCGTTACATGGTTAGTTGGCGTTTGTATTAAAGCTCAAGTCTCACAACTCTACTCCCAGCATACGCGAGACAAACAGTTCTTACATCATTCGTGACATAATGAGTCATTCAAAGTCCAAGGTATTTGCCTCCGCGAGTGTTTACTTCGGCAGAAACGCAGTCTTCTCTTTTGTTTGCGTCTATACAAAGCTCGTTACACCTTAAACCAGGTGTGGGGCATTCGCCCCCCCCCCCTTTTAACAGTTGATTGATCTTATTTGCTTTTAATGTCCTACGTGCATTAATACACGAAAAATAAGGGTAGTAAACAACAACAAAATCGCAAAACGTTCACCTATCAAACATGACTAACATAGATACGGATGTGGGGAAGTAGGTTGTGCCTCTTTCCTTTTGTTGCCGTTCACTAAGAAGGGATTGTACAGTTGAGATTTGACTCATACGTAGATCCTTTTGCTTAACCAAAGCTACATGTATTTATCTTCATTCGTACATGAGCTGAAAGAAAGATAACTTTTCAACATTCCCCTTGTACAGTGAAAAAACGTGAAAACTATGAAACATATAGGATTGCAACACAGTGTTGCAGCCCGGAGGGGGAGGGGGAGGGTTGAGGGGAGGGGGAGGGGGAGGAGAAGGGGTCTTGAGACATCAAAATGACGACTTACTCTGAGAGTGCTCCCTTTGTTGAGAACTTGGACCCTATCCCTGAGCCGCAGGTACACAGTGACGGTCAAAATAGCCATGAGGAAGAAGATAACGAGGTAGAATACCTAGAAAGTAAATGAAGTTAAAAGGCTGATTCAATGATGAAGAATGAAGCTCCGGAATGACGTCATGACTATTCCCAACTTGCTGACAATTTATCTTAATGTATGTTGGTCCTGGGAAAGTTGATGGGGAATCACCTATAGGTCACGACAACAGGCGACAGGTGAGGAAAGGCGTTGTGCTCAGTAGCAAACATATTTACAGGGTGTTAGTATTATCATCAATGAGTATTTGATATTGTGAAATGTATTTAACATTGAGTAAAGTAAACTATTGTAATTATGTTTAGTAATGTCAGATTATATGCTATATGATATAATTTATGATGGTATATGCATGTAAGCTAGGCACTTAGAAACTCTGAAGTAAGCGTGGTAAAAACGTAAATTATCATTGTTACTTTTTTATTGTCATTTGTATTAACGAATTCTATTCTCTTTACTATCAATTATTCTTCTACTATTTTTTTTAATGATTACCACAACACTACTAATAATTAGTTCAAGTTCTTTATTTAACGGTACCAAACAAATACTACTACTGCTGCTACTCTTCCTCCTCCTCCTGCTGCTACTATACTGATACTTACTACTCTTCTATATCAATACTAATATACTACTACGACTACAACTACTTCTACTACTACCAATACTTACTAATCTACTACTAAAAACAGTACCATACGACGACTACTACTACTACCACCACTACTACTATTTCTACTGATAATCATTACAATAATGATTAACTATATAGTACTGCTACTACTCTAATATGAATGACGGTGATACACTGTAATGATGGTTATGGAAAATGATAACTATCATCTTTATGACAAATCCTCATTACTGTACTTAAAATTATTCGCAGTCGAGAGTAGATTTGGAGCGCCGACATAAAATTTTCGCACCAAATTTTGGATTCAGTTTGTCGCTTTTTTATCATTTTTAAAAACTGTTTTTTTTTTTGGTAATATTTGTAATTCTGAGTTGAGGTCTCCTACGTTTTTAAGTTTAGATCAAAGCCTAATTAACATGTATTTAATGATTACCTCTTGTAGGGTAACCAGGATAATAATGGCTGGAAGTATCCTATCTTTGATTGGCCAGTCAAAGATATATATCATCACTGTAGTGATCAGACATGCGCAGTACCCGGCGCTGGCGAAAGCCATGTGGAACACCGGACGAACCTGGAAATAACAAAGAGATAAGTCGTTTGCTCAGCTCAATGTCTATTTCACCTTTGTTTTTGTTTTTTTGTGTGTGTTGTTCTTTCCTTTTTACATTCATCCAACACATTAATTGGTCAAAGCGAAACATAGTTTGATGAAATAATTTATCCATTCTCGTATTCCACGTGGTATCATGCCTTAACTTCCCAAACAATTATTTTGTTCAAATTTTATTCTATTTTCAATTAACTCTTTTTCTTTGTAATATTTAGATTCTATACAATATACAAGGTGACAATACTTTCAATACGTTTGTTATGATGACTTTAAATAACGTTTATTAGGCATGCATAGTTGTTACCATCTCCTTGCCCTATCTCCTGAAACGAACAAACAACAAGAACGCAAGCAAGGACAAAGAATCTATACACACTTTAAATAATTTTCCCCCATTATGTTATTAATCTATTTATTACAAAGAGAGTTTTAATACAAATAAAGCAAGTCTGTAACGTACTGACCTTACCCATTTCGGGATTGTTTCGTGTAAGATTATAAGGTAGACAGTATTTTTATAGTTATAAAGAATAATAACAATAGATAACACTTACACAGCGCTTGATACTGACGTTTCTAAGCGCAGTAATCCAGAAAGGACATTGAATTAGAATACAGCATTATGAACATATTATATGATAACAACAACAACACTATCATATTGTTTTTGTTTACTTCATCGCGCGATTCTGATTACTTTGTCGGTACACCTCGGTTCTGTACGAACACCTGTCGGCATCTCTCGGTAACCCGATGCCAGAGGGCATGTCAGTAATAGGCTCCTCTAGACATCTCCTATTGGCAAGTCATATCATATACGGGTCTAGGGCGAATATTACCCCTCGGGCAATTACCCCGTACCCTTCCCCTTCCCCTAGCCCTAATCCTAATCTTAATCATGAACCTAATCCTAACCCAAACTCCGAACCCTAAACCTAACAATAACCCTAATCTTTACTTTAACATTATCACCAATCAGTAATTAGCAGAGGGTATTTAAGTTATTGCCCTCGGGGGTTAATTGCCCTGATACTATATATCGAAATGCGGAATACATACCTCTGCCGTGTAGCATAGCTGTCGTGAAATTGCGTGCAGAATGATAGCAAAGGAACCCACGAGGCCAATTACGCCGAAGGCAACACTGATGGCAAAAACCTGTAGCAGTACGGTGTGAGAATAAAGGTGTACGGCGCTAAATTACGTCATTATGTCATTGTATTATTATGTCATTTACTTTGTATATTTGTTTTATAGCGTAAATAAATTACTTGAACTTAAATCGAATTGAATTTTAATATCCATGCCCACATTTTAGCGTCGTACCCTGTGCCATTAGGGAGCTTTAGATTTTCGCGACGGAGACATTCAGAGGGGAAAAAAATTTTCTGAGCATGCGCAGAAGCGCGCGTCAAGTCGATCTATTTTTAGCTTGCGTCGCCTGAGTTTTTCACTACGCGTACTGGGCTATTTTTACGTCCGCACAGTTTGCAACGTAGAGAGCTACTGCATGCACCGACCATATGGGGGCGCCATTTTATTTTTATACGTTGCTTCTAAGCGCAATCTAAAGCTATATACTTTTCAGCACGACGCAGGGGAGAGGAGAACGTCTAGCGCAAGCGTCGTCTCAAACGTCCGCGCGTCACAATCTAAAGCTCCCTAGTGATACAGCATATGAAATCTTGTAAACAGAGACTTGCTCTCTTATAGTACACCTTCATCTTATAAATTACCTTCCTGATAATGTGTCGAGTTGAATGTTCGTTTGTTTTCTTTATGGAAATCACTGGAAAATGTGGATGAGAAGAATTGATCAAATCCGTCCAAATGTCATCATGCTTATGTAACGTTATAATCAGACATCATACATACATACTACAAACACACTAATAGATAAATGAATGAAAATAATAATAAAAAGATAAATCTCTCTCTGTCTTCCTCTCTCTATTTTGTATCCAATTATATGTGTATGTATGTGTTTGTGTGTGTGTGTGTGTGTGTGTAAAGAGAAAGAATTTACAGCGCTGTCGTCTTTATTCCATGATGCATGGACAAATAAGATAACTGACAAAAAAAGGACTTTTGAACTCATGCGAATCGCAGCTATATAGTGACCATGGTCAAAGATTTATGGACCTACTAGAGCCCGACGGAGAATAAAACATAAAAGCAGAAAAGACACCCTAAGAAGGTTGCGATAAAAAGATGCAACGTCATTATTTAACAACGTGGTCATCCAAGTGAAATAACCTTTGAGTTGGAATAATAAATGTTCCCTTGCACAGTTATGAACGTAAAGATCATTCCGATTAATTTCAGATACCATCAGAATTCTGTTCCCAGGTCTGCACGAGATTTCTCTCTCCGCTTTCGACATAATTATGATTTACTCCTAAAGCTAATGAGGGCCCCGTTCTATCAAGAGATAAACTCGATTTTAAATTTCCTTACCACACAGTCTGCCATAGACTTACAATTGAAATCAACTCTGTAATCAATTTTAACTCTTCATAAAACAGGGCCCTGATATACTTTAATATATTGTTTAAATCATCTCGAAAGCATGCAAACACTGCCAAGCAAAAACACAAATAAAGCCTTTAACTGAAATGATAACTATGATTTGACCTACCTTATTTTCAAAATGATATACCACAGGAATTTTTAAAACTTTATAGATACATAACATTTGGTCTCTAATATACGGTGTGAGGTTCCTAATTTCAAAGGTCTTAACGATATTGTTGACAAATGAAAATTCAAATACAGTGTATATGGATATATTGCACACATGTATATTATGTATTATGTATAATCCGTATATGTGTGCATATATAATTATATATATATATATATATATATATATATATATATGTATAATATATACACACACATATATATCTACATTATACACACACACGCACACACAAACATAATATGCATAAATACATTCAACTATATGACAAGTATGACAATCATATTATTATTACGTCTTGATTCTAGAGAGTGTGTATAGTGCCGGTATCTGGCTACTTGTACGCACCGTTGTGTCATCAGGGCCTGTGACGTTGAAAGGAATGCAATCTACGTCAAACGATGTGGAGTTCGTTGGCTCCTCAGTCGCCATTTTTTTTTCTTTTCTACTTTCCTTGCTTTATCTCTGTGGCATGGGTTGACCGTGCTAATTTCCTATGACTCTGGACAGTCTGCAATACCCTCTGCTTCGTGGTCAGTCCAGTCTGCCTGTAAGTAAGACTTGAAATAAAGAGAGGATTCACCTTAAACAGCTAATGAATACAACGCCTATATAGGCTTTATGCATGTAAAGCGCTCAAAATAACTCAAGTTGCTTTGCCTTTCTTAAAGCGAAAAGAAAAAAAAAATGCATATTGGAATAAAGGTGCCCTGCGTGTACATTTGAGGCCATTGCGTGCGTTACGAGTAGACATAACATAATCTGTAGCGAATATGTTTCAACTTATCTGGACCTTACGAATGTCGTAGTTAAGAAAATAAAAATAAAATTTACGAGTATGCGGGAAATCTATGTCTACTACATTGCTATATCTCTTATTTGTTCCAACAAACAGTAGCAGAAAACAAATCTTGAAAGAAATGTACCACTGTCTTCGGCTAACACTGTAGGGGTGGTAAACCTGTTAGTTCTGTTAGATCAGAAATCTTAGGCAAACTATCAAACCTCAGCAAATAAGGCCCTTTTTATCTCTCAAAGTATCCAAAAGTTTATAACACTTGTGAATGAAGTCAAGATATTTTAATGTAAAAACTCAAAAATATATTTGATAATGTCGTGTCTGAAATGACGAATAAATATTGAAATGACACAGTCAACGCGATCTATTCATACAGGCGAAGAGGTGATAAACTTGTTTAGACAGGACGGTCAAAGTCCAAGAAGAAACTTTGGAAGGGTACCTTACATCTCTCGTTGACATTTCGTTGTATGGTCACTTCACAAGCATGTAGTTCATACCAATAGTCCAGTGCATGTTATGATATTTATTGCATGAGGAATGGTGTAACTTAGCATCGGTTTATAGGCGCTTGTGTGCGCATTTTGCGTCCCTTGCAATTCTAGCTCCTATTCGTCTAAGATACCTCTAAATATGAGTGACGTTCCGCATGAGGGCAGGACTAAATCTCTTTAACCCTATTAAGCCCAAGGGGGGGGGGGGGACATTGTGCCCCCTACCATATTTTCGTTTGCCACTCCTACACCCTTTACCCGATTTCAACCAAATTTGGTGACTTTTCCTAAAATGTTATTGCAAACATTTTGATATACAATTTAGATATCTTCGATATGGCTCGTTGCCATGGCAACCATAAACTGACAACCATGTTAGTCAGATTTTGCATAATTTTCTGTTCCAATTTCAGTTAACAATATAATAATGGATGAAATGGGGGTTTTCTTTGCTGTAATTTGCTGAAGGACCAAAATGTGAAGTAATTATGATTGTGAATTACCCTGAAATGGTCTTCTTATTATTTCCTTTATTTTCATACGACATTGGCATATAATAGAAATAATCGAAAATACAGCATTTTTCAAAGACTACCTTTTTATTTTGTGTTACATTCACACAAGCTCTGCCTGCAATATCATTTGTTTCTCATATTATCAATCTGCAAACTAAAAATTTCAATATTTTTTGAAATATGAAATGTGATGCCAATATATGTAACCATTCCAAGCAATACATCATAGGTTTCATATATTTCTTTGTATTGTAATGAATAGCGTCCCCACATGTTGACCTTGAGAAATTTCAACTATAACAAATAGTGATGGTTGACTTGCTTTTCCTTTGTACTAAATATGAAAAAGATTGATATAAAATAAAAACATATATACTGGAGATAAAGAAATAAAAAGAAAAAAAAAACATGATTTTAGCGTATTTCCTATGTTTTTCTTTATATTTTGGTATATAGCGCCCTCAGTGGATGACCTTGAGAAATTTCAAATGATGGGTCATGTAGATTACGAGTTGTTTTACCCACGTGCCAAATATGACGGTCATAAATCATATAATAAAGAAATTATATGGGAGCACAATGTGCCCCCCCCCCCCCTTTGGGCCTGGAAGGGGTCAAAGTAGCTTGGGCTTTATAGGGTTAAAGTATACATCCGTTCTCCTTGACGCTCCTCCATCTACACAGTCACATTGGATGTACAAGTCATTACTTTAGAAAACCTAAGTGAACTCCTGCAATTCAGTTAGCTATTCTCTACCGCCTTGAAATGTTGCAAAGGCTTAGCATAGAAAGTTCAGAACGTCCCACCAATGAAATGGTACTCGGAGCTTTAAGAAGAGAACATATTACCCAAATGTTACCTCTTCCATAAATCATCATCCTACCAGTACAAACCTGCGTGCAAGCCTTACGATCACCTTGTTCGTTTTAAATCAGCTACCAATATGTCGCCATATGAATTTAGATATATACAAAGTCCTTGTTTAATATAAATATCGAAGAGATCTTCAGTCATATCAGCAAAACTTAATCAACATTCAACTGGTCCTCAGGATTTTTAGCTGTTTTTTTTTTTTTTTCACCTACGCACTTCCCTCTGTAACTACAAGCTCTACCGCGCAATCTACAACATCCTGAGAGTTTCGATTGGGAAACGCTTTAAATCCTTTTGATCACTGTATGATAGTTCAATTTGTGTTTGTCATTACATCTTGTCTCTTAAAGGAAACCAAAACCCGAAGAGAAATGTGGATTGAGTGAAAGCAGCAACTTACATTAGTAGAACACATCAGTGAAAGTTTCAGGAAAATCAGACAATCGATGCATAAGTTATGAATTTTATTTTGGTGTTGGAACCACTGGATAAGGAGACTACTTGAGTTTATGACATCATGTGTGGACAGCAATATAATTAAAGAAAATTCAACATGCTCTAACTTTTCTAGCGTAATGAAAGAGCACTCGCCTAATTCAGAGAGGGGGGGGGGGGGGTACTACCTTTAACATATGCCAGGATCAAGTTGATGGAATGTATAATTTTCATGAAAATGAATTTTTATGGAATTTTCTTCATATATTCTTCATATTGTTGTCCACACATGACGTCATGAACTCTAGTAGTCTCCATCCAGTCATTGCAACATCAAAACTTTAAAATCTAATAACCTTTGCATTGATTGTCCGATTTTCCTCAAACTTTCACTGATGTGTTATACTAATGTTGCTACTTCCGCTCACTCTTTGGGTTTTGGTTTCCTTTGATAAGATGTACATTGCTTGCACTAATAATGTAATGCTTGTAAAGCACACGAGAAGCGTTAAATCTAATCACTATTTTCATTTGTGTAATCATAACCATCATCATTATCATGGGTTTTAGATAAGGAATATCAGTCGTAATACTCACCAACTTCACATAAAATCTGTGTTTAAGGTGAACACAACTCAGTCAGTCACGGTTGGATTCTCTTTTTTTTTTTTTGGGGGGGGAGGGTAAATGAACATTGGCAGAGTATAACGAGCTATACAGCCATGCTATTTTCATGAGATTCTACACACACACACACGCACGCGCGCGCACACACACACACACACGCACACACACACACACAATGCACTGACGAGTTTGCAACGATCTGCCTTCATTAGAACACCAGAGTAGAAATAGAAGAAGAAGAAGAAGAAGAAGAAGAAGAAGAAGAAGAAGGAGAAAAATCCCCCAGAGAATGAGACTGTCGTGCATGATATACAAACCAAATACTCACGGCACAGGTACCATTAACTGAAGGTATCAGAACGAGATAGATTACAAGTGAGAACAAAAAGAGGTACATTGTATTTCAGGCGAAAAAGAGGAATGGACATTTCTTAATTCTCATCACCAGGACTAAAAAATCGGATGAGTTGTTTTGAAGGTTGGAAATAAGAGGACAATCAGCTTCAGACAAGAAAGAAGACTATCAGCAGCTATCGGATCACAGGATGGATTCTATGAATCCCTAAAACTTCATCCATTCTACTTCGCCAGGTTTTGGTCGACGCTTGACTGCTTGATACAAGTCATCTCGGGTTGTGTATTTGGTGGCGTACTGTGCTTTACCTCACGCAAGGCGGCCAAGCCGCCCTTATTATGGTGTCCGCACAGAACGGGTATGATACAGTGTACGATTCTAGTCAAATGCTGATGTTTTAATAAGAGATATTTAAATTAATGTTCAACCTATCATGAAAATATTGAGACGGTTTTTATGATTCATATTGAGTAACACCTTTAGGGACAAGACCTAAGCTGTTATCTATAAGACGTACAGGCCTACCCTCCTCCCGAAATAGAGCAGATAACGATTTATAAAGTTCATTTGTTCGCTTTAAATTACTGACCGCAATCTCACACTGCACAGCAAGGCCCTTGTGGAAGATAAATACCAGTGGAAGGTAAATAAGGAAACATTTCTACCCGAGATCGGTCGACTATTGACATACTGCGCAGAATACACGTTCGTGTGGGATGGCAGCGGAGTGAGGTTGGGCATAATGTTGGGCTAGGTTTTTAGTGAATCTCTCTGGCAATTCCTAACCAAGAAATGTTATGTTTACTCACTATAGCTTCATTCTAGGACATTCACTGAAAACATACGGATCACATACAGTACTTTATTATTGTAGCACTGCTATGTGTGCATAATAATTTATATGCTATTAAGTATTCTGGCATTCTTAGCAAGCTGGGAGCTATTATACATCGAACGTCGCTTTTCCAGCAGGTGCAAAAAGGTCGTGGGGTTTGACAGTCCGATGCAGATGTTCGATCGCCTATTATCTCTCACATGTCATAATAAAACAAACAGTCAGAAGTGGAAAACGATAACCTTTGGTCATATTTTGCCCGAAACTGATAGGACATCTACAAGAGGCTCTGACACAGATAATTACAGTTCAACATCCATTGTCAAAGACGATATAGGAAAGAAGTTCCTTACCTCTTGCCATCAGTACGTCAAGGGGTCCACGAGCTTTGGTGCCCTCATAACTTCCACCCTAAAGGCCAAGTCATAAAAGAAACGATCTCCCGCTCGATCTCAGATTGCGATTACATTTGCTCGCCTGGCAAAGTCGGGTTGTTTTGAGACGGCTATTATCGATTGCTACATTCGTCGCGTAACACCTGCACAATACGATATGTCGTTGTCTTAAGAACTAGCTCACTCACCCTATGAATAGACACCAGAAGTGAGGAGGTGGGTGAACAGATGACTTTGTTGACTGAGTTGCGCAAGAGGTTCAGTGGTAAAGCCGAGTGTTCCTTAGGATAGTCAAGGAGACATGCTGCGTGTGTACCTTCGAGTTCGTTTTATCAAAGCTCCTTGATTTGATCTTTGCTTGTTGACATGTGACTATGTGATCATCTGTAGAATCTGCCTTAGAGGGCGCTTTACCCCTTTTTTATGAGTTGAATACTCGTAAGTTAAATTCTATTTAGCTTATTTTTTTTAACATTTCTGGATAGAAGTGCATCTTGTGCAAAATAAGGGGGAAAAACACTTATCGTTGATATTAACCATTATGTATGCTATCAATAGAGAAAGTTGTATGACAACGTGAGCTTGAAGGCGTTTCTTCCCGTTTCGTTTATGATTTCATTCCTAATTGAGAGTGTTAGTTCCTGGATATAAAGGTGAGTCATTGTTGGAGTCTTGCTCTACAATCATGATTATGTGATTGACACTAAACAGATTTTTGTCAGAACTATTGTGGGAGAGGGGTTGATCTGCCCAAGATCTTCCATGTTGAACCAAAGCAAACATTCTATTAAAATGCATTGCCTGATGTACATTAACACCGTGTGGGAAAAAAATATAGTGCAAACAAGTCGATTACGTAAGGCTTTGATATCGACGACGACGACGACGATGACAATGATGATTATATTAATCAGAATGACGAAAAAGGAGATGAAATGTATGATGATAATAATGATGATAATGATAATAATAATAATAATAATAATAATAAAAATAATAATAATAATGATAATAATAATAATAACAATAATAATAATAATAATAATAATGATAATAATAATAATAATGATAATGATAATAATAATAATAACTATTACTATTAATGTTAATATTATCATATTTATCATTATTATTATCATTATTATTGTCATTATTATTATTAGAAGTAGTAGTAGTAGTAGTAGTATAGTAGTAGTAGTAGTTTCATCATCTTAATAAGTTCACGTCATAATATCTATCCAAGAATGAGGCACCACCCAGGACTTGGACCTATGACCTCGTGTTTCAAGACACACACCCTCGATTATCACTTTCCCTATAACGGTGCTCTCACGCTTTCTCATAACAATTCCTGAAAGTTTAAAGGACAAGATCACCTTAATATACATATCGATTGAGTGAATGCAACAATATCAATAGAACACATCAGTGAATGTTTGTGGAAGATTGGACAAACCATTCAAAAGTTACAATTTGTTGAAGTTTTAGCGCTGTCATCGGTGGATGAGAAGACTATTACAGCTTGTGATGCTACATGTGTAAAACAATATAAGGGGAATCATGAAGAAAATTCAACATATTTTCACTTTGCTCTTAAAATATAAGAGCACCTAACTTGCCTATTTCAAAGGGCAGGAGGAATAACATTATCCTTAACATTATGTCAGTAACAAGTCGAGGGAGTGCGATTTTTTTTTCAAAAATGTAAATTTTGTGGAATTCTCTTTTCTTTGTATCGTTTTACCGATGTGACCGCACAAACTGTAGTAGTCTTCTCATCCAGCGGTGACTGCGTAGAAATTTAAAAAGATTCCTAACTCTTTAACGGATTGTCCAATTTTGCTAAAATATTCACTGATGTGTGGGATTGATATTGCTACATTCACTCAATCCTCGTGTATATTAAGGTGGACTTGTCCTTTAAGGCTCATCTTTTTTTTTTTTTTACTATGACTTTACTATTACTTTGCGTGATTTAAATACAGTGTGAGCTGTTGCAATTTCTCTAGTCATTACGGTTATCATTATCATCGTCAGATAGAGGGCATTATTAGGATTAAAATCATAATCATAATGATGCTAATTTTGCCTAAGGAAGGAAAAGACGAGAGACGAAAGAGAATATGAATCCAATCATATATATTTATTCATCTGTTCTTCAATTTGTACAATGAATTTAATCACTTCAAAGCGAAAGTAACAAACTGATCAAGCAAATTCATTATCATTTACATCCATTACAAGTATTCGTAGTTTGGCGCTCTTTGTACAGCAGAAGCGAATTTCACATAAGTTTCATACTGAATAAATTATCTTCACACTTGACGCAAGTCTAAAGAGAAAAGTTCTTTTCTACATATTGGTATATACCTCGAATGAAAGTTTCATTTTCCGACCATCTTCAATACCCCTTATACGTACTTTTGTTGTGTTTCTAGGGTATTTTCTTTTTATAAGTGAAGTTTATCCTGTCTTATCATGGCGTCAATTGCTGATCAACGCATCAAAGGCGACTAGCTTCATGGTCCCCGACAGGTTTTTGATTCAGACAACTCGCACAGAGTCTACGATACAGTCCAACTTATTAAAGTCCGACAATTTGGCGTAAATACTCACTCCTGCGTGATACACGCCACTAAAACCAAAATAACAATATTAAGGCTTCGAGATAAAATGCATCAAGCCTTATTAGGCGCATGTTACCCTGGTATCTCCGTTGAAAAGTAAGACCAGTGATCTCAGATCGACCTCAGAAAGCAGGATTTTTTTTTAAACTCTTTGCTTGATTTAAATCCCGTTTGTCTGGCAAACTCAAAAGTTAATTGTCAAAGTGAGCAACCTCAAAGTCTATTCGTTCCCATGCAGGCTGGAATGGAAGGTTGCTCTGCGCTAATTACAGTTTCATGCCGAAACCGAAACAGACATTGGTTATCATACTACCGGTAACTGTAGCGCTCAGCAAAATTCTCATCAGCTTAAGACATTGATTATGACACAATTCTCGCAATAACGCAACTCTTATAATCATAATTGCAAACAATAATTACAAGGATTGAAATAGCAAAGGACAGCGTCTTCACATTGATGAATGTGTCAATCTATAAGGTATCACATTCATGATCAAAACACAGTGGAAAACATGCCTGTTATGATCATAGAACAATAGGATATGATAAAAATATCATGTTGTCACTGATTGAACAGACATGTCGAGATCTATTTCCCTTTGTTTTTAATGAAAGACGATGTATGGATTGATGAAAGACTTGAGGACAAGTGACTTTGACAGGTAGAACGTCAACAAATCGATGCTACTTTTCAATTCCACTGAGTATATTGCACATGTGTTTTTCATACAACAACCATCATGTAATAAGGTGTCTTCTTTCTTTGAGAGTTTTCTCGTAGTATACTCGCATAATTATCTTCAATACTCGCATTGTTATCTTTACAATGTTATTTCCTGCAAGAGACTCTCCCTCGAGTTGAGATGTAGAGTGGTTACAATATGTATTCAGTTACTCATTTCTCTACTTGGAAGACTTTGATAAACCCACACTTGTATTGCAACGATGACAAAACATTTTTTTTTGTCCAAAAACACAATCATATTGTCATGACGGTATCGTTACGACGGTATAGTTATGATATCGTGATGCATTTATTGCACTTATACCCATCGGAAAACTTATGATTAAAAAATGATCAGATATAGTCCCACATAAGGTCATTCACAACAGTTTGAAATATTTCGAGATTGCACGAATCAGTTACAGAAAAAAAAATAGATGTAATAATCATCAACGTAAGACTCGAGGAATTTTTTTTTTAAATAGTGAATTTGTTCACCATCTTTGTCTCTCTGTAACTGTCAAAAGAAAAGTATCTTACCAATAACCTTTGACCTGACACTGAATTGGAGCTCATGGAGTACAGGATCGATCATTCTCACAAGGCGTAATTTGTATTGCCAGTCTTTATGTATAAAGAAAGTGAAGATATATCTTAGAATAATGAAAGTCCAACTTCTCACGAAAAGAAAATGTTTCTCTGTGTCCGTTTGGTTTTGTTTATGTAGAATTGCCGGAATCTAGCTCCGAGTAAATCAATTTCCACATGCAGTCATGACGCGCGTACTGCGTTGTATTTTCATAAGGAGCCCACAATAAGGTTTAATGTTCTTTATTAAAATACGGTCTAAAGTACGCAATCCTCCTGGTATCCAAAAGTTGCCCGTGTGTTGTTACGTGATGTCACCCCATGTTGCAGAACAGGCGCAATTCTGCTTCATTATAGTGTGAGACAAAAATTAATAACATTTGAATGACGTTTACTGGTAGGTATTGGTGGATATGGCGCCTAAAATGAAAGTAAACCAAACTCCGCGTTATTCATGGGTTCGTTTGGTTCAACTCCTAAATACGGCAGTTACACGAAGAATAAAAGCAGTTTAGAAAATCTTTTCTGTGGTTGTTGAAAATATCACTGAGAAACCTTTCTGCTCAACATGATTATTGTATTAAGAAATATGAAAGGAAAAGCACACCGCAAAATCGTGTGCCCTGCACTTCAGTAAAAAAAAAAATAGACTGATGACGTATCTAGAGATAAAACAACAACAGCAACAACAGTAACAACAATAGTCAGAGTGTCAAAGTTCAGTGCATAGTGGGACAATTCAAGGCTGCCTCGGAGGAGAGGGACGCCCATCATAGCATGTGTCTCAATGCAGCACAAATTGACGCCACGAGCAGCAGGTTGGAGAGCGACACTTGAGACGCACCACCGCTGCCGCTCCCACTGCCGATGTTGGCTCCACACGCTAGCCAGTCCGACGCGAAACTTCTCGGCGAAGAGACGAAGTACACTTCGTTATCTTTGAAACTGTAGACTTGCCTCTTCTCTAAAAAGTAGCTGACACCGCCAGCTGTGGATACACGAGATGAAAAGGAAGGAAATCCTTGTAAATGCTGACGTACTAATCACGATACAAATATGGTAAAATAATTGTGATGTACGTTTTGGGAGCTACCTGTGGACACCATAAATGGAAGTATTTGATCGAAATAGGGTTAAGCACCATTTTTAGCCATCTAAAAGTAAGTCCATCATCACAGAGAGCAAAATAAACCTGTCAAGTCATACCTCACTTATAACATAACACAAAGTATTCTTTAAGTTATGATTAAAAGTATCCCATATTTTCTTAATGTTTCCTTTTAGCAGCTTTAACCGCAAATATCTGAAATTAACAAGAATGGAGTTAATTCCTTTTGCTACAAAAACTCCCCCAAATGACGTCATGTCGACGGACCCTCATTTGTCGACCTGACCACGAAGAACGCTTCGAAACCTAGTACCTCCCAGAGATGCATTCAGTATCACTTTTACGGTTTCTCGTTTAGACAAACACGTGATTGAATTTATGTAAAATGCTTTTTTTAGATGTTACGAGACAGTAAGACCCGACGGTATTGTCCAATTACTTTCAGCATCGGAATGATTTTTTACAGATAAAGTAATAGGGCTATGTAAATGCTGTTCATCATCACCATCGTCATCGTCATTATTATCACCATTATCATCATCATCATCATCATCATTAACATCTTCATCATCATCACCACATCACCGTCATCATCGTCATCATTAGCACTATCAACATCATCATCATCATCGTCATCATCATCATCATCATCATCACTATCATCATCATCACTATCATCATCATCACTACCATCATCATCTTCGTAGTCGTAGTCGTCATTACCATAGTTATCAAGAGAAAGTCTTCTCTCGTGTCGGCAGAAGTAGCTCTTCACTAATTTGAGCCATGGTTTAGTATTGGTTGAGATAATAAGTCCAGACCCATACGAGCAAATCACTTAAAACGACTGGCCTCGTATATGGAGACATGAAAAGGAAATCTTGCTCAAAGAATTTATGAAATAAGTAGAAGGCCTCTATAATACATCTTCGTGGTCCTACCTTTGCCCTGCGTCCACACGGCGTCGAAATTTCCGACGCGCCCTCTCCAGTTCGCCATAATAGGTCTCGGGTAACTCGGATCCACTCGCATGGTATTCTCGTTGATACGCCAGTAGCGTCGTCCGCTGAATAAGTATATTTTATTGTTTCTTGCCCACTTAAAAGCTGCTTCGATCTTGTTGGTAGCGATTCCCGTTCGTTCCCGGATATCCATGGGCTGGTACACCCCTCGTGAAAATTCCCAGATCTCGTTACCTGTGGGCAAAATGGACGTTATCATACATTCCTTTTTACTTTGGTTCAAATGATAAAATCATGCTGATTAGATCTCTGTTTAACTAGTCACCCTCATTCAAGTAAAGTACTTCACAACTATTCCTTTCATCTTTGTTGAATCAGTTTAAAGCACACATTTTCTCGGACCATTCAAAAGGAAAGGCAACTTCTTTGAACAAAACAGAGAATAGGAAAGTTTTAAAAGACTGCCTTGAGGTAAGATGAATGTTGCTCACGCCAGAATGTGTGACGTCAAAACTTAGATATACGTTTGACTATATAAAACCATGCGCATTCATGAGGTGAATACTGATTCATATTCATGAGAGGTCACCTGAAAAGAAGACCATTCTTTGCTGGCCCCTGAAAGTCCTGATGAAAGCTGCGTCGGGTGGTGACTGCATATCAATGAACACGGAATCGGTTGCCATGGCAACTGAGACTCGCTCTCCCGCCTTCTTCACCCAGAATTGCTCTCCCTGCCAAAATAGAAAACACCAGTAGAAGTGTGAGTTGATCTGGGATCCCCCTGTCTTTATATCATTCAAAAGGTAATTGATGATTTCATTTAGTTATTTATGTATTTGTGGCTATCAATCAAAGTCATGGAAAAACACACACACCTGAATTACACGTGATTTCGGATAAACATCAATAATATATCACTTAGAAATACAAGTACAGAGAGTGAAACATATTTTGAAAAGTAGTGCGACTTTACTCAATACTTACAACAGGATTATAGAATAAACAAAAGGCGCAGACTCATGTTTAAAACCTCCCCGCTCATTTTTATCACCTCTTCACTGAATTTCATCAGTTTCTATGTCGTCTGGAGAAGCTTACAGCGTACAAAGTTTCGTTTCGTCATTTGTCATCTATAATCGGGATTTCATTGTCAATTTGATTTAAAGATGAAGCATTTATATTAGTCATTATCGTCACTGAAGTTTGTCTCTGACGCTAAGCGAGTAAGAAGGGCTGGGAGAAATTCGTCATTTTTTTTTTCTTTTCAAACAAATTTATTATTTCGTAATTCAAATTCGTAAACTTCTGCATTTGTATAATCATGGTTCTTAATATCTAGATCTGTAACCATTGTCGGTCAAGTTAATAAACTGATGTGAGTAAGTGCTGCTAAGAAAAAAAAAAAATCTTTGTGTATATGACTAGGACGAATGTAAAAATGTGAAATGTTAAATGTGATGATTAAATGATTTGATAAAGGTATTGATTACAACATTATGTCGTATATCTGACAGACAATTTTGAGTGAATTGAAATTGTCCCCCCCCCCCAAAAAAAAAAGGCAGCAAAGCACGGAATGAAATGGTAAAAAGATGAGATTGAAACGAACATTCAAATATCCCAGAGTGTTCAAAACTGAATGAAACAATGACGAAGGTATTATATAGATAATAACATTGTAGGAATGTCACCAATGCCCATGATATCAGTCGGAAATTGATAAAAAAAAAAAACAGGTACTGTTGCTGAAGTTGAAACGTATTTTGTCGAAGAGTGTATATTCGTCCAGTGGTGGTGAGTTTTTGATGTGTCACGCCATCATCAATACTTCATTTTTTTGGCGCTCTTTTATCATTTTGTCTAGTGATGATCATAGCATCAGTTGTTTAAAATACGTTACCATTGCAATGGCATTGTACATGACGACATCAAGTCACAATCTATATGTTTTGAATATACCTTCAGTGCTTGGCAACAAGAAATGAAATCAACCCGCCTATTTTCTTACGTCAGTTCAACACTGACCTTTAGGCAAGATCAAAAGCAAGAAATAGAAAGACATAAAAAAAGAAAGATAAGGAGACAGAGGTATAGGTAGACGTAGAGAGGTAGAGAGGTAGAAAGAGAGAGAGGGAGAGAGAGAGAGAGAGGGAGAGGAGAGGAGAGAGAGGGAGGGAAGGAGAGAAAGATATTTGGAGGGGGGATGAGGGTAGCCATGATGATATCCTACCAGCCTGGACCGTGGGGGGGGGGGGGGGTATGTGGTGATATCGAGATTTATACACTGTAATCACGGTAATGAATAAGAATAAATGCGAAGTACATCTTAGACAGTTATGGAAAGGAAAATATCAACATTTGAAAGAGGGAAAGCAAATGACAGACTGCAAAAAATGTAGGAAACAGTGGCAAGGAGAAATCTTTTGTCTGCCCCCTCCCCCAGGAAACTTTCTCGCATACGCCCTTGTACCCTAACCGCTGTTGCCTTGACATCACGCGTTTAGTTATCATGTTGTCACAGTGTGGAGGTCGAACTCCGCTTAACGTGATGCTGTTATATGAATGACGAAATTATCTCCCTGGGTCTGGTTTGACACTGATATGGTATCTGAGCCTTCTACAGGTATTAAATGGTTACCGACGTTAAAATTTAATGTCATAGGTGCATGACTATTTAATAGTCATGTGCCTATGACATTATTTTAGGCACATTATCATGAGGAAGATGCCGCTGTCAGAAGATACCGCTTTCGCACACTGGGGATTTGACTTTGTATTTTTAAATTTAGCTTGATTTCTGCATTTCTCACCTGAAAAGTATTAATCAAACGGGCTGGGTTTGCATGATCAAAATACAATAAACCGGTTTACTAACATATTCATTTTTTTTTACATGTCTTTCTGACAATAGTTCTTGACAACCTCAAAGCTTGCCCGACGTAACGCATCTAATATAGTGCAAACTGGATTCCACGTTGTTTGGAAGCTTCTCTGTTGCGTAGGTGGAAATACAGTTTGTGTGTAGAGGTTGTCATGGTTGTTGAATAAAATAATGAAATATAAGAAAGGCTCACGCTGAAAATGTAGAGCGCTGGACCCTTGGTGCCTGAGAGAGTACCATGAGCAACGGCCGAGATAGGGGCATTGCACACAGACCTGTCCCTTGGTCCCCTGTCGGGCACATTGGGTCGACCTGGTGGAGGGCCGGGTCTATTCGGGGGCTGCGGCCTGGCCCGGGCACCTGGGGCAAGAAAAAACAAAAAAGTGCTTTACACAAATTGTCATAATTCATGGCGAATTATGATAATACTGATGATGATGGTGACGACGCTATTACTTCCGCCACAACAACAACAACAACAACAACAATAACAATAACAACAACAACAACAACAACAACAACAACAACAACAACTACTACTACTACTACTACTACTACTACTACTACTACTACTACTACTACTACTACTACTACTACTACTACTACTACTACTACTACTACTATACTACTTGACTACTACAATAGGTCTACTACAACTATCATGACTGCTGCCGCTACTGCGTACTAGTGAAATATACTCCCGTAGCTATTACTTTACCTGTGTCAATATTCATGATAACAAATGTGTTTGGGCTTGTTTGCAGGAATTAGCGTCTACAATGTTTGCTGGTTCTTTTCTTTCAGAGAGCTCTGCCGAAAATCAAAATTTCAACCCGGCATTGAGAGGTAAATAGTTTGTACGTCATCGATCGAAAGGGACCAAAAAGTAGGTGGAAACTGAGCTTATTGACAGCTATTGTTCCCCCAGTCATATATGTTTTAAATTTTTATCCTAAGCATCCTTTATCAAATGAAAAGATTTCACAACACGATTTAAAAGGAAACCCGAGCTTTGAGTATTGACTTACCGTAGAGATTCTGAATGCCCCGTATGTCGTCGTTTGGCAAGCGGAATTTTGGTTGGTAACCTTGATAGTAGGGCGCCATCAACGCTCCACTAACTTCAGAGTGAGCCAGCCCAAGACTGTGTCCAATCTCGTGCGCGGCAACAATGAATAGATTCGTGCCTGATATGAGACGACATTAAAAAAAAAAAATGCTTAGGATGAACTATCTTTGTTACAATGACAAGTAGAATTCTAAAATCTGAGGAAGTACGAAGCAGCATTCATAGCTATAGATAGTCAGATAGGTAGGTAGATAGATAGATAGATAGATAGATAGATAGATAGATAGATAGATAGATAGGAGGATGGACATTACAGATACTTGAATACTTGAGACTGAGCGAAGAGAAATAATAAAAGAAAAATATATTTCCGTAATAATCCTTAATTTTAGTTGCATCAGTATCATGGTAGCATGAATCAAATTTAAATGAAGACTAGCAGTATCTACAGATACATATTATTGACATGTAAGTGGACACGAATGAATGTATGGTTCTCTTAAATGCATGTTTTATATCAGATTTGTCATGTTCTGTCAATATTCAGTCGATTTAAAATCTAATATCAGTGAATCTTTGTCGTTCTCCTTTTACCATGCCGTGTTCTGTCGCTGAACGTCTCGTCCTCGTCGAAATGGACGTCGCCGCCGATGCCGTCACCCGGAAAGTAAGCGTGTGCCAGCGTCCCTCCTGGTCCGTCGAACGCGTAGCCATCACCGTGGGATTCCCGGGCAAAGAGTATTATGATGTCAGCATTGGGAAAATTGGTCTCAGAGAAGTCCAGGCGAGCAACGTCGCTCCAGACCTGGAAAGATTGTGCCATGACCCGCCGAATGGTGGCGCGACCCAAATCTGGCGTGAAGTTCTTGATGCTGTCGATGTAAAAGATAAGTTTATGATCAGGTTGACTGAATTCCATCAACAGTAAAGACATTGTCGTAGCAAGGAAATTTTTAATCTATTTTTTTAAATTGCAATTTTCTGATGAAAGAATTATTGAGTGGAAAATCGCAGTATTAAAATCAATGAATGATGGCATCGTATAAATAATAAGTGGATTACGGATATTGGGTTTGTGGTTCACTATGTGGTAGTCCTGAAAAGGACTGTTGGAAGAGGAGATATGATCGTTTCTATGTTACTTACCATTGTCAAGGTTTGTATAATGAAATTCAAAAGACATAGGGGTCTTTGTGTATAATCAGCTATATTCAATTCACTTTATTGATAATCATAAAAAATGTAGAATATCTACAGTATAAAGTGTGACGGGGAGTTCAGAAAGAGTAGTTAAAGGCTTGACTTAACTGTGATCCCTTTGTAGATTTAAATACAGATATAGTAATATTAAAACAAAGTCGAATTCAAAATGCTTCATAAGAGTAATAATTCATTAACAAGTAAAGCCAAACATATGTTACTACATTAACAATTAAAACAAACAAGTAGAACAAAGCAGTGATAAAGGACCAGGGAAAAGAGCGCTGTATTACCCAGTAACATCTTTAAAACGAGCTCCCGCGTGTTGGAAGAATGGGAAAAAATCCAAAGTCTTACTGTAAAAGTTTTAGCAAGCTCCATTTAGTATATTATTGGATTTCTGGAACACATACGTATATTATGTAAGTTTTCGTTTGAGTTAAGATAACATTAACTAGAATTTATTCAATTTTGGAATAATCGGATTGTGGGAATATCTTGATTTTCACAAAAATAAGATTGCCGCCATGCAGTTGATGTTTCGACTTCTTCTTGCATCCAATACATATAAATTGACATGAACGCACAATAGATCACGACAGAGTGTACATAGTTACATAGTATCAGCCGGGTTCATCATGAAGTCACGAGTGCGCCATATTTGGTGACAGGCAGATGCACATATGTTTAATCATTTTGCATGTTTTTTTATTCTTCATTTTTTTTTTTTTTATGTCGGCAGCCTGATGGCTAGACGCGGAGGAGGTATTTTCCATCACAAATCTTGGCGGACTATCACCCCTAGCTGAATGTTCTTCACATGAATCATAGAAAGACGACACAACAGCGGGGAGTTGAACAGGCTCCAAGATTCATGAGCATCATCCTATTACAGAACTGTGTCGAGGTTTTAGCTGGATTCATTTACTGAGGGTAAAAGGGTGCTAACGTTTTCAGAGCGCCCTAAAAGTGTGAGGATTTTTAACAATATCGCCTTCAGCTAATTGCAGATTTCCTGCCGCTCTTTTAGACATTTACACTGGCCTGTCATTAAACAATGTTCAAGACCCCGGATGAAAAAAGAAGGAAAGAGTTTGCGATGCTATGATGTCTGCTTATTTTTGTTTTGAATCGTGAAAAAATATCAGCTGGGCTGCCACAGCAATTAATAATATCATAAACTGGTTAATCACCTTGCACAGAAAAAAAAAAGCGGCGACAGTAGGATTCTTAAGCTGGTGAATGTTTGGTATGATGTGGTGAATGGAGTTAGGGATTCGCACAAGACCTTAGATGCAGACCTTTCCACCCCCACACGATACACATGGTTTGTGACTACAGTTAAGAGGAAAAGTCACTCTAAATTGTGGACGAGAACAGTGGTGGATCGGGGGAGGGGTGCTTAAGGGGCTTAACCACCCCTTGGGCTCTTTTTTTTTGGTTTTTCTTTCTTTTCTTTTGGGGCTTTGGTGTTTCTTGGTGATATCATCACAAATATCATAACAAATATCAAACTAAAATAAAAATAAGCATAATGCTTGTTATCAATATTTTCATTATTGTTAGTATCATCATCAGTATAATCATTATTATTTCCAGGAGTTGTGAGGCATATAAGGTGTGAGATGGGCCGCTGCCGTCCATTCTACTTACGCCCATGTCAGCTTCCTCTTGGTCCAGCCGTGCTGGATGGCGAACCGCCTCCTCCTCGTCTCCGACGTGTCCACCGGCCTGTCCGAATTCCCGCACCGCTTGCTCTTTATCTTGGCCAGGGTGGCGTTGTTCAGCCGGCCGGTCTCGGCGAGGCCAGCCATGCGCTGCAGCCTCCTGATCGCATGTTCCTCATCCTCCTGACTAATTACACCTTTTACGTTGGCCAAGTACTCGTATTTCTTCAGGAAATTCTGCATGTGACAGATTAAAAAAGCGAGAGATTATATAAACTTGAAGTGTCTTGGAAATCAGGCACAATGTTGTGTCAGACGTATGTGCGCTAATGGATATAAAGACGCACTGACATTTTTATTTTGCCCATTTGTTTTTATTTCACTTGAAAAACCTCAAAGACTGTATAGCATGAACCGCAAAAAATATTGACTTTTGCTACTTTTTGGTTTGTGCATTACTTGACTGCAGTGTCCCTATCATTCGTGATATTACCTCTCACTATTAATCTTTCTTCTCTGATATAGAGAAATACTTAGATCGTTATGAAAATAAAAGTCATATTTCACTAGTGTAGTCTGGTTGTGACATCCCCAGAGTATTATTCTTTGAAGTAGATTTCAAGTGGATATGCTACGTATCGATACTAGATCGTGTCCTGCTCCCATTTGAAACTTGCCTAACATCCTATACTTTACCCGCAGCTGAGGACGGACGGATTTTCCTACAACACGCCCTTCCGATAGACTCCTGCCCGAGTATTCTCGGGACAAGTCTTCAACGGGTTAACACTCAACATGGGATATGCTAAGTTTATTGAAATTGATATTCGATCTGATCTGATCGACGTGTGCTCATAGTGTGTAATTATATTCTAAGGATATTCCATAAACAGGATTCTCCTTTTGATTTCCTGTTCTCGCTCGACTACTTAGAATCAAGCGCAGAGTCTCAACGATGGCTTCAAGTACATAGTACAGAGGGTTGTGAAAACACGAATGAAAGACGTGTGCCTTCGTACCATGTAAACTTGAGTCTCTACCTTCAGGCGGGAGATAAATCGAACTTTTTAATCAATATCCTGTATTTTATTTATTCCAGCGTAGATAGAAGCAGAAATAAAAGCTGAACTAACCACACATTGTCAATTCATTTTCTTTTTGTCGTATATTTCATAATTTTGATTGTTCATTCTCCCATGTTTCGTTGCAAAAGCTACAATTTACTGCCAAAACAAGATAATGGCTAAACCTACGTTTATGTATTGCATGCTATATGACAAAAGGTTGACTATACATTTAGTGTTCGATTTTCAGGAACAACTGCATGTCATTTGAAGTATACCAATGACATTCGTATAAACACATGGAAATTCAATCGGCAGCTGAACTGGAACGCTGCATGACTGGTACAATGCTAACCTTCAACTGAATAAATACTGTTAATGTTGATGTCTGTTAGAAAACATGATGAATATTCGTGAAGGCGAAAGCATTATCATTATTACAAGCTTGACGAACAAGATGAAAGAAAAAAGATCAACACTGATAAACAGTACACAACACCTAACAGGCTCTATATTTTCGAAGGAATATGTTATGAGAACAAGGCATAATAAAGATTAGTAGATCTTGCAGCCGAATTGTCGCAATCTTTTGATTACATTCAGATTCAGATTCAGATTTATTCAACTCTTTCAGTAAAAAAATAGAGGAGAATACAGAACATACTATAACAAGAAAAGAATAATCACAATAAGCAGTACAAATGTACAATACATTTGAAAGTGTTCGGAGACAGACAGAAAGGCTATGCCTTATATAAAAGTCCTGTCCCCGCACCATACATCGTACCACGAATCGCGAGACTTTCTTTTAATAGTGAGAATGATTGTTTTCACTTCAATTCTACGTAAGCTGGGTTCTGCTGACCATTGCGCTGCATCGCAATAATCACCTACCATTCCATGCGTGACTATTGTCGCATATACACAGCATTATTCCCTGCCGGAAAGAACACAATGTCCCACAGTATGAGAACCACAGTGTGAACACAGTCTGTATGAACACAGTGTGAAATCTGCTCACACTGTTAAATTCGAGCGTTTTAATAGTGTGAACACAATGTGAGTCGTCAATTCACAGTGTGAAACACAGCATTGGTATACTATGTGAACACTCTGTGAAAACCACACCACATTGTGAAATCATCTTCACACGGTGAAAATCGAGCGTTTTCACACAATCGACTATATGAACATACTGTGAACACACTGTGAACACACTGTGGGACACTGTTCTTTCCAGTAGGGTTCTTTTAACATGTTTATGATGATTCGAGATGACGGACACTGCCAAATTTAGTCCGTGTATACCGCGGAGATTGTTCCTTCGTTGTATAATCATTTTCTCCCCCTGTTAGCCAGCCTGATATTATTTCGCTTTGAAAACTCGGTACCCCAAAGCTAGGAATAGACCAAGCTGTTTGAGTGGGTCTCGTAAGCACAGGCCTTCCCTGTCATTTAGCCTACCCACGTGATCATAACTAGCAAATTCTCCTAAATCACCCTTAATTCCTCCCGGATATTGGGTGTTGGAAACGTAACCATCATCCAAAGGGCTACCACTACACGCCTTATTCACACGATGTTAATAGCCACACTGCTCTTGTGGTAATCAACATATTTATACTTTGAATGTTATGAAACAGTTCAAAGAAGGACACTACTGCCAATTACATCATAAACATCTTCTCGATCGTGAAATATAGTGAAAACATAAACAAGACAGTAAAATTCTACGAGAGTTTAGTCCATGCACGTACAAGGTTCATCAGATTTGGTAATGTTAGCACAATCCGAAAAATTCTTGTAATGACATAGTATACAATATTCCCTCGCAGATATATTGATATATATTGTCAATTATGCTGTCATGAAGCATACTGTACTTGCAGCCAGTATTCGTTTGTAAAGGCGTATTGATGACTACCCTTGTTTACTAACTGTTGATTATATTGCGCTGATGGAAATAGCTGGCGAAAAATAGCCCGGAAAGTCAGTGTAGGACAAGCTAATAATAGGTGGGCTAAAAATAACGTATGTGAATCTTTTCAATTTGTTTTTTATAGTCATGCACGTAGTGACAGCAAAGGTGTAGAGTTCTGATGGCCTATTCGTCATTAATGACAACAGTTTATCCTAATGATAACAAGTAATCATATCTTAATTGTTTTCAGTGCGCCTCCACACAATATTGCCACAAACATGACAAGTATACATATTAAAGCCAATCTGTTGTAACTTAAACTATTCTCGGGGTTCCAAGTTAAATCATGTGCGGTATGATCGTGGTGAGTCGCAGCTACACGTCATTGTAAAAACCACACAAAGTTGTATCTTATTTCAGCACTTTCGTTTCGAAATCAGATATGATAGGACTGAAGTTGAAATGAAAAAAGAGAGACAGAAAAGTTGATGTGGATGACTCACAGAGATAGGAGAATTAAGAGATTATTCTTTATGACGTGTATCGAGATATTCTTTACAAAAAGATGTGCCGTATTTCAGTACATTCCAGGCACCACATTAACACTGCTACACTGAACGCTGTTTCATATTGAAAGAAGAGTAATGTGAAAAATTGACATTTTCTGATTGTACATTCTTTGATGAGAGAAAGAAAATAATTATCGGGATATCGTTGGTTATAAGTATGTTAACAATATTGACATTGATGATACTATGTTAAAAGTTATTTATTTGCATATATATGTATGTATATATATATATATATATATACGTTTATACTTCTGTATAAACACATGTGTAGCGTATTCTCAGTAAACATGCCTACATACTTGCTCACAACATTGCTCATTATAATGAATAAAGCGTAGTAGCCTCTACACTCTACTTTCACATAACATTGAATCAGATACAATCAGACAATGACAGGCCTATTGTAGATGTTTATTGACCATTTATTGCCTCAACTCCTTCTGATTGCACTCCTCCCACTTTATACTAGTACTACTATACTACTATTATACTACTACTATACTACTACTATACTACTACTACTACTACTACTACTATACTACTACTATACTACTTCTACTACTACTATACAACTACTATACTACTACTATACTACTACTATACTACTACTACTACTACTACTACTACTACTACTATACTACTACTACTACTACTGCTACTACTGCTACCACCATTACTACTACTACTATATACCACTATCACTACTACTACTACTACTACTACTACTACTACTACTACTACTACTATGCTACTACTATGCTACTACTATACTACTACTATACTACTACTATCCTACTACTACACTACTACTACTTCTACTACTACTACTGCTACTACTACTACTACCTTCAATTTCTGTCTCAGTTTTGTTCTCAACATCCGATACTTTAAACCACTTTGAAACACTTGGAATGCATTGCTATGAAAAATAATACGAGCGTGAAACTTGAGAGGTATTGTATGCATATTATGGAATATGTCTAGGCCTATGTGCTGTTTTATACGGCAATAATGGTCACGAAAAATCCATGCGGGGACATTCAAGTTTCAGGACCGGCCAGTTTCAATCTGCAGATGGCATTGTGGAAACTTTAAGATCTAACTACAGGCGGGGGTTACGACCTTTCAATGTCGAATGTTGTTCAAAGAGGAAAGCGCCGAGCTCTCACACCCAGCCACGATAAGGTATAAAGTGCGTCTTCTTGTATTTTGTACAGCACCCAGCTATCAGATACAGCCGCGGCTTAACTCTTCACTTCCTGCCGAGAAAAGCCGCCTGCGTCACTGACACTTGTGATCAGGTACGGGCAGGATGCTACCGCTTAGCGACCATCGCAGAATCCAAACACAATAGGGAAACTCCTAAATATGGCAGCACCTCTTCCACCTAGAACAATAACCTAGAGATTTAGTGTGCAATATACACAACTGGAAAAAATATGATAATACAAATTCAAAAAATTAAATAAACAAAGCAAAAGAAACACAGGACTAATGGAATTAAAATGTCCATTTTAAAGAAGAAAATTGGAATAAATAATATTATGTAAAAATAACACATTTTCTTCTATTAAGAAGGCTAAGTCAAGAAACAGCACCAATACTAGAAATTGTATTACAATGATATCAGGCACGCTTTTAAATGAAAACTAACTTTTGGCTTGCTTTCATCAGACCTATACTCAATTCTACATAAACAGATTACATTATGAGTTTGTTAAGGAAGAAGGTTAGTGGTTTGGGGCCAGGAACCGAATTTTATCAAACAGTGTATCGTTTGCATGGTGATCAGGGTAGAATTGTAGCTACGTGGTGAGGATAAAGACATTCGACGCATACAAAATAGGGATTTTCGACACAGCAGTGAATGAAAAAAGAAATTGGGTCAAAATCCTCGCTGGCAGAACCGCTTTTATTTGTCAAAGTAAAAAGTAGGGCAACATAGGTGCTAATACAGACAAGCAAAGAATGGAAATAAGCAAAGTAGTGACGTCATGTAGTCCGAGGGACTGGCATCTAACACACTGTTCTTGTTTTTATATAGCATTGCTACTCGCAGAAGTTATAATAAAAATCGGCTATCAGCATTTTGCCCCAAGCGAGCGTGGTATCACCTTTTCGTCTGCCCTAACACCATTTGAATGCTTGACATTTGCTTTTTTTTAAGGCTCTGAAAGGTGGATTTTCCCCTACCAAGTTTATCCGGAAGGTGGCCTTTCTGTCAGACGAAAATAACACGAGACAATGTCGGACAGTTTCCAACATTTAGCGCAGAGAGCAACTTAATTTCCGTTAACAAGTGTAAACAAGTGTTGACGTACCTTTTATGAATACTTCAAGAGTTTTCCGCTTGCTGCATGACACAAAAACGTTCCAACCCCCCCCCCAAAAAAAAAAAAAAACAAACAACAACAACAAACAAACAAAAAAACCCAACAACATTATTTTGCCATCAAATCATAGACGGATAAGAGTTTCATGGGGCATCTTTGTGTCTACGGGACCCCCTAAGATGTTTTTGAAGTGTGGGTTAATATCCACTGAATGTCACATGGTAAGGTGGTGGATTGGTTATCGTTAGGAAATTTGTTAGGAAAAGAAACTCTCACACCAGTCAGGCAGGTGACAGATATAAACCCTGTTTATCGAAATGAAACAACTTTTTCGCGAAAAAGTTTCCAGCAAAATTAATTATTTGTCAGGGGATATGTGATTTAATCTGTTGAGGCATGCATATGTAAAGGCACACAATTAGAGACAAAGTGGTCAAGTTTCGAAAGTGTCACGAGCAAATTTCTATTTATGGTGCATGTTTCTGGGCTTTTGTTATTTTATCATCAATTTATTGAACAGCTGTTTGAAGAAATTGATATTATATCATAGTTTATTGAACCGGCGTTGAAAGAACTTGATATTGTACTATATTGCTACCAACATGTAACAGTAGCTGTTTTGCGAACACAAGACCTGGTCGTTGTGTCGCGATCAAAAATAAGTACACATTACAGATGAAGCAAGAAATGCAAAATCGAAGGGGGAATTATTAAAACAACAGCATCTAAACATACAACAGAAACAGAATTTGCCAAAAACTCATTAACAGATCCCAAAATGATTCTTGCGACTTTAGAAAAGTGACTATAAAACATATATCGTATGTGAACTCACGTATGTATTACGCAACAGATTAATCTCATTTTCACACAGAAGTTAGTCATATAAGATGTAAAGATAAGCGTTTACACTAGTGTGCATACAACATTTTGTTTAAAAAAGTTACGTAGTTTTGATAAAGGATGGGGATTTTTGTCTTGTAAATTTTAAACTTAATGCAAGGCTGATGTATATATACATACGAACATGATATCTACGATTGTCTTTATCGCTGAAGGTGACGTACAAGAGGCGTCATGCTTGAGGCACACTCTCTCACGGGTGTAGATGCTCCGAATACGGGAGGTCACCAGTTCTGTTTCCAGAGAGGGGGTAAAAGGGGGGGGGGGAGGAGCTGGGCGGGGGAGGCGGAACTCAGTTGACGTCAATATTAACTTCTTCAAAGTTCCATCAGAAATGGATTTCTTCATGATGATTGACATGGGAGCAGCTTGTTTGTTTGTTTGTTTGTTGTTGTTTTTTATAATACACCGATCAGTTTGAATTCCTGTAAAATTTGGGAATATAAAGGCAAGTTTTTTTCTCTCTCTCTCGTTTACTTGCAGAATTCTATCAAGGTTTCTCTTTCCTCGACTTCTTGCTGACGTCATAAGATCTGCGCCATGAAAATATCATTCTCGTTCTTATCTTTCTTTAAGCCTCACTATATATGGTAGGATAGATTGTTAATGACGTGATTTTATCTTTGTACACGTGTATGTAAACAATGACTCAGATGTGTACACCAATCTAGCAAATACCAAAGTTAAACAATACAATTTTATGACGTACACAAAACGCAAAACGCACGCACGTAATTCCGCATACATTATTCGGCACCATAGATTCAGAATGAGCTTCGTTCTAGGGTGAAGATCAGTGTGAGTGCATGGGTGTGCCCGTGACTTGTCTGTTAATGCACTCGAATATAGGATTCGTGTCACCTTACAAGCAGGACACAGCACTATTTTTGTGTATTTTGAACGTACATTTCTGGAAAGACTTCTGATAGACAGATAAAGGAGTTATAGAGTTACTGGCATTATTTACCATTTGCACATGAAAAAGAAACAGCTTTAGTGCTTCAAAATATTTTTAAAATGTGAATTAGGGGTAGAAAAAACCAATGCAAAAATATCAATTAGTATAATCAATCTTAAGTATTGTTAGATATGCAAAATGTGAAGAATAATCTTAATAAGATTTCCACAATAAGCCGTCGACACTTATGGTTTATTAAGAAAAATATTAATATCTCCTCATATTTTAGCCTTTATTGCGAAATTTTTGTATGGTAGGATATTTTTTGATACAACTGACCTACATTATGAATCAAATGTGATAACTCGAACATTTTTTAAATCACTGCTCCCAGTGGTACACAGTACCTTTAAATCACAATAGAGTTGAAACAGTCCAGTTTTACTTTTTATAAAGTGATATTTCTAGAGACTCTGGCACGAAGCAGTCAGCTGGAATATTTCCAGCTGCATCGTCTATAAAAAGCAACAGTGTTGCACTCAATCCTTGTCATCCTATGGAAGCAAAAAAAAAAAAAAAGAAAAAAGAAAAAAATCAGACAACATTAACAGTAACAACATCGACCCCACTATGGGACATGATCCTGTGCATGTTGTTTGAATCATGATTCTATTTCTGGCTCCAGACACAGTGGCGTGCCTCCAAAGAGAAAGGGGGGGGGGGGGGGCAGAACAGAATGCAAAAAAAAAAAAACCCATACCAAACTACCTTAAGTGAGGGTAGAGCCAGGGAGCTGCAACTTACTACTAGTAGTTCAGCAAAGGGTGTAACGAGAATGTGTAAGAATGGAGGGGGGGGGGGGGGGAGGTGGTTAAAGTGGGGTATCACGAAACTTTTTAAAGCTAATCACCCTCAAAAAAAAAAAAAGCCATTGAATTTGCATCTTTTCATCATGTTGCGAAAATCTATGGCATTTGGGCACAGTTAGACATCTGTGAAGATAAGACACCACATTTTGAATTTTTGATCGAACGCAAAACATTTCTTGTCGCTCGAGTGTCATACAGATCTCATTATGATTTCTTCTTTTTTTTAAGATCAATTCGTACAGAGTAATCATTTTTTTTTGTCTGTCTTGATAGTTATCGTACCAATTTAGCATCCTTTTCTGATATTAATTGGAGTCGTGACCAAAAAGAACCTTTGGAATGATTGGACTTAATGACGTTTTACTCTCACTACAAGACACAAAGGGGTTTTGTGGTCTTGATATCCGATGTCGCATATTCGTTGATTTTGTTAATTTCTTACGGACATTTAAATTATAATCCATCATTTAGATATTTTTTCCGGCTTCGCTAAAATGTTTTTGTCAAAATTTCTATATTCGTACCAAGTTTCCTCCGTAGATAGCATCTCGTTTCAGGATTGGATATTCTAAGTATAGCAGGAAACTGGTCGTATCGCTGGAATCGAGAGAAATATCATGTAAGGCCAAATCTTAGATCTTGCTTTCCTTGAGATAAGGAAGGAAAAGCTAAATCTCAGCTCAAACTAAGAGCAGAAGTCTTAAAGTGCCCAGCTGCAGGGAAGATGTCATCGTTACAAAGAGAAAGCTGCTCTTTCTAAATCTTGTCTGTCGAGGAAGAACTGGAAAACTCACAGCTGACTGACATGAAACGAAAACGATAGAATTTAAATAAAAAGAGCACGTATGTTTTTCTTTCATTAATTGCATTGGATTAACGAATTAAACAACAAAATAATTGTGAAAAGGAATATGAAGAACACTTCAAAGAATATTTCACACAAGTCCCCAAACATTTAATGCGTTACAGGAGAATTGATTAACGACACAAGACTTGGTGGGGTTATTTTGGTTCAAGCAAAATGTTATCACGAATTTTCAACCCCTACGAAGATGAATAACGCTGCACGTCATAATCACATGAACTTCCGAGTGCCCTTCCTACTTGCAGAAAATATCCTGCGATGGACAAGTCAAGATTACAAGACGCCTTGGTAATGGGTAAGTCACTCGTAGATACCGCCTCTATTTCGATTTGAAAAATGTCAAGTTTACTCAAACATTTAATGTTTAAGTTCCCTGTATGATTTAATAATGGAGGTGTATTTTTAGACGGAGTGGTGAGAACTTTTGGTGGGTGATTAAATCCTCTGGTTGAGTAGGTGGTCTGTAAGTGTTGTAATGTAAAGACCGTCAAAAATAGATCCCTCTCCCCCGCTTGTTACACAAGCCCAATTCCGTCATTGCCGACTTGAATGTAGACCAGGTGAGACTGAACATCATCGCGTAGTTACATTATTTTCGTCTTCTTCTTCCTCCTCCTTCTCTCAGTGTTTTCTTTCCCCTTTTAGAACACAAAATAATCATGTCAGTGTTATTGACTAAATGTGTACCATTATAACACCAAGGGGTCTGATGCCGCTGATGATTATAATGTGCTTACTTTGATTGAGTGTTTGATATCAGCGAATGTGTATTGAATATTTCATTCTTACATATTATTGTGTAGAACAAGGTAATGACAGAGCTTTGGCTGCTATTTGTATTACTGTTCGCTGCGAACAATGACAACTGTATAAATGATGAGAAGATGAGTTGGTTTGAGCCATAAAAGATTCCTTGTTCTAAGGAGGTATCTATCATACACCTCCTTCTTGGTTGTACTTTGTTAGGATCTTCTGGTGATGTAAGTTGAATGTGAATGCGTTCACCCTTTGAGCTAGTGGGATTACACTGGGCATACGGAACAAGGGTTGATACTAGGTCCCGACTGCTGGAGCCGCAACTAATTCACGAAGTCACCTACGTCACGCATCACTTAGAGGATAATTAAACAAGAAAGAGTTGTGACAGGGTTTCGACCCCTTGTTTATCCTGGGCTCGAAGCAGTCAACGGATTGCCTGTTAAACGGAACCACTATCACTGACGTGCGTAATGCGAGAAAATGAGAAAACAATGCGACGTCCCAGTATGGGGGGACAAGGAGGACAATTGGTGCCTTGGGTTGCCATGGTTACAGCTGTGGGAGGATCACGTATGAACGTCTTCAACCTCTGAAGCGGGTTACGCAGCGCGCAGCTGTCTGGCAAAGAAACGCGTAGTCAACAGATGTAGTCAACAGACTCTTGAGAACATTTTCATCCCCTGTTTGTGAGTCCGCGATCTATTTTTGGCTGAGACTGGTAGAACCTTGGCAAATCTTAAGGGGCCTCCAGTACTGGCTCTTTTCTGTAAGGACCTCAGAAACACTTCATCTGATCTTGTGTCAAACAGAAATGCATGCCAGGATGCAACATTTTCAACACATTTTTGTATTTACTGCTGAACTGAAATACTGGAAACTGAAAATGAAGATGAAATGCTTAACGGCACACCAGATATTACGGGGATCACTCTTAAAGGACAGCTCCATTATTGAGGACTCAAGATCAGATGATGGACGGATACAAGCGTCAGACAGGGATCTTTCTCGAGGACTGACGTAGAGAGAGGGAGAGAGAAAGGGAGGCTGTGGTTAGTGTTTCCAGGCTGAGTTATGAAAGCGAGAAGGATCCGATGCAGCAACCTTTACACTTGGCGGCAGAGAAATGGGAGAACGTGAGGGTGATAATGCGATGGCATTACCACCGAAGAGCGCGTGAGAGAACTAGTTTCTAACCTCCCAGATTACCAGCTTCCGGTAATTTGTAGGATGTCGTTGTTCGGCGGCAATACTGCCGAAAGACCGCAATTGTTTAGGGCACATCTTAATGTTCTAACAAACACAGGTAGTCTGGCCAGGATATATCCACTAAACCCGAACACATCAAAGTTCATGAACACCATTGCTCCTATCACTTTTGTTGTTGTTGTTGTTGTTGTTGTTGTTTTTTTTTGGCCGCCTCAGTTACTTTGGCTACTTAGTTCTGGTAGAAGACCATGTACAAAGTGGATACCAAATCTAGCTGAATTTCATCTGAGACTATCATGTAACTGGTAAGAAAAAATAAGCCTCTGCTTTGCTACTTTTAAACTGGACCCATGTTGAAAATGAGAGGATCAGTCCTACATTCCTGGCGTTATAACTAGAAACAAAACAGTTTAAGTTCTGTAGAGCGGAATTTAACATCCCAGAGGTTCGATGTACTGTACTCATCTTGAAAGCGAAGGAGTGATATTTAAACCCTAATCCCTCCTTGGAATCAATCAATTTGTCTTTTAATTTCTTGTTTCCATCTTCTTTGGAGACTGAATGTGTTATGACTATCTATTTGAGTCTCTGATTACATTGTAATGACATCTTGATAGATATATCTTATCATTATAATCATATAGAATAACAAAATTATATCTGTTATCCCTGCTGGAAGAACACAATGTCCTACAGTGTGAAGACATTGTGAACACAGTGCGAAATCTCTTTACACTATTGAATTCGAGCGTTTTAAAATTTTGAAAACAGTGAGAATCATCAATTTACAGAGTGAAATGGAACACTACTATGCGAACACTGTGAAAACCACATCGCAGTGTGGAATCATCTTCACAATGTATTCACGTTGTCAACAATATGTTCTCATAGTCGGCGATGTGAACACGTTGTGAACTATCATTCCGAATTCACGAAGGTAGTTTAGATTTTTAGACCAAGGTTTACCATGGTCTAGAATAAGTGCGAATACATGCGCGTATCGACGCACGCTTGTTACTGGACGTCAAAATAAATTTGCATAAACCATGGCCTAAATTCAAACCACCTTCGTGAATTCGGGCCATTACGAACACACTGTGAGAAACTGATCTCTCCAGCAGGGATTTTACTCTGTCTTGTGTGTTTCTTTAACCATTGTTATTACGTACTCACTGGTAAGTTTCTTGCTTTAATTGTCAGAGGCAAAATATGTGTAATGATCCCGAGACCAACGTTGATTGTGATTACTTTATTCCTTACCTTGTGCCCCTTCCCGATTAACCAAAATAACCCTCCGGATTGATACGCTATCACGTCTTCATTAATCTTCTCGCTTATGGTAAGATCATATTTCTGAGTCACTGTACTATTTCTGAATTCCTGCATTCACAGATCAACTCGATCATGAGTTCGCGGCAACTTATGCTAAGCTGTTTATAACTTCCTATATTTCTATATAGCATTCATTATACTTCTTATCTCATCTACATGTTTTTCATATATCAATTGTATAATATACTATTGCCCATGTTTTTCTACTTGTGTAATATTTTGTAATAATTTTGATTATTGTATTTGTCATTGTCTGCACATTTGGAATTTGTGTTTGTTTGAATGTGGAAATAAGGCAAACCAAACCAAACATATTGATCTATGCAGGAATATCTGTAAGGTTTCGATCTTATAGATTTGTAGAACACAATCAAGAACTGGAGTGTCAACATGCAAAACGCTCCCGGAAAACCCCAAACAAACAAACAAACAAATAAACTTAAAACAACAAAACGAAACCTAACAAAAACGGGCAGGCCTATGTCATTGTGTGGAGTACACGGCAGGACATGTGAAGATAGGCGAAACGCCAGACAATACCCGGATGTACCTTCTATGCCATGAATTAACAACGTGACATTCCAGGGTTGATTTATCAATTTTTTTTTCTTATATGAAGACGACATTGTATATACAATGGATAATTTATGAATCCAGAAATAATTCACAATTTCTTGTTCGTTACATGTGTGTGCAATATATATCTTCCCACAAGGTAGCTCACTTAATTGCCTCAATAATGGCGTCCGGTATTCCAAGAGGGCACAATGATTAACTGTACTAGCTTGCTTTCTACAGTCTGTACTTTCCTTCTGTGTGGAGTTACACCCAGGCATCACTTTAGATTTAGTCACGAAAACCAATTTTATTGAACTCGACCAAGCTTATAATGTTTATTTATGACTTACATCCCAATCGCCGTATAATGATATTGAATCGAACCTTTAGAACACAAGGGTGTTACCATACAATTCCACATACCACAACAAGGCCGGACAATGATATTAGTGCAAGAAATTCAATGATGATAATGATGATACCGGTAATGATTATGAAGAAAGTATGACAACGAAATGTTTGTGAATTATATGTCTTGATTAGAAACAATCTTCCATGTAGCTGGAAGGAGAACAACTTTAAGATGTTAGGTCAAAGTAAATACGCCAAAACAATGTAATTATGTTAATGTTCATATTAATTTGCATTTCTATCCTGGATATCATGTTGATAATACGTGACCTCATCCGTAATAAGAAAGGAGATTGCCATTAAACTAAGAATGAGGAATATGTCAATATTTCACCAAGGATTAATGTGTAAACGCTTGTAAATTTGTCTTGTCAGGTTTGACGTTTTAATACTTTCCTAATTCATGTGGAAAAATCTTCCCCTATGTGTTCATGTGTGATCGCCTTGGTCACATGAGTGTTGAAAACAATGAAAGGAGATTGAAGAAAAAAGCTGAGAATACACCGTAGAACAACAACAACAAAAAAAAAACACACACACACGCACACAAAACGGTCATACATTTGAATAATAATTGATTACAAGGATATGGAGTCTACAGTGGGTCATCATTATGAAACATTAGCAAATGCCTTTTATTCTTGGGAAAATCTTTGAGGAAGAGTATTTGATCGTCACTAATTGGACATGTCCACACACAGTCCTGGCACGTTTGTAGCGGAAGTAGCTCATAGTGGACTAACAAACACACATGAGCTGATCATCATGGCCGAGGAACAGCCCGTATCATTACTGAAACACGCCCTTTCATTCTTACAATAAAAAAACGATTGACTATCATCGGCCGTTTAACAAAAATCGAAACGCCAAGCAACATTCGAATTGACTTTAATATCTGAAGTGGAATCAAACAAATTAACAATGATCGCCGTTGGGAATTTAAAAAGTTATGGCGTTATATGGTATTACAAGTTTTTGTTTTTCGAAATGGTGACAAACGTTCGATCGCATGTGCAAAAATATTTGACGTGGTCACGTCGTCGTAGCTCATGTTGAAACTTTGACTTGCGCACAATTTTCAAAAATAAAAAGGTCTCCAATGCAGGACAGATAGAATAGATTATACTCTTCATATCAGATTATTGTACAGTTGTATTTAGGCAGCAATAATGGCTTTTAGTTGAAGGGATTATCGTTGCTATGTTATCGGTCGAAAACACGCAGTCTTATGTGTGTGTATGTTGATTCACAATAATGTGAAAGCTTTCAGATTGTAAGACCAAAGCTCGTTAACTTTCCAACTGTGGTTGAGACCAGTTCACTCTTGGATGAAAACATATGAAACTTGGAAAGGATAATTATCTTATTCTTCAATTTCACATCCGAGTGTGATAAAACGTTCTGTTTTTGCTTGATTCGTTTCCTAGTCAACATGATCATAAATTGGTAGTTTATTCTAAATCATCGATATGAATAATCGAACTAATTAATACAACGTAATTTCGTCATAAGCTCTTGTAGAAAACTTTCTCTTTTATCAATAGAATCGATTTGAATTCGATCCAATTCAATTCAATCTCTATACGGAGTGAGTGCAGAAACGTTGCTGACGTCATGGCACGCAACGCCCTTCTAATGCAGTCAAGTTTCTTTTTGCACCGGGTCCTGCGAGAACTGAATCACGTGTCAACAAGTGCACGGGAATATCATCGAGAGCTCAATCGGTTGCCATGAGGGTCACGTGCTCGATGACGTCACTATTAAGTATAGGCCTATCCCGTGTTATGAATGATATGCCGTATCGATGGCGTCGTGTTCTTTGTTGATTGATTCCACGACTCGGAATCGATCAGCCAGAATGAAGTCATGGATGATCACCATTTGATTGCCTCTTACCTTAAGATAGGCGACGTCATCGGCGTCGAAGTCCTCATCGGAGTCGTTGCTGTTATATGAAGGCTGTGACTGGCCCTGGGACTGGCCCTGGGACTGACTCTGGGACTGGCCCTGGGACTGACCCTGGGACTGGCCCTGAGAAGGACCTTGAGACTGGCCCTGAAAGTGGCTCTGAGACTGGCTTTGTTGCTGACCGGCGCCGGCGGACTCAGCGGCGCTCGCGTCCTGGTACTGTGGGTAGTAGTCGTTGTAATTCGCATAATCTCCGTATTTATTGCCCCAGAATTGTCCGATTACACAGGGAAGAAGAAACAGTCCTAGTAATAACACCATTGGCCTTTCGGCTCCTTTTGTAGAATTCCTGACAATCATGTTGGATTTGTGTTTTTTTTTCCGTTTTGTTTCGACACTCCTTCAGAGTGTCAGCAGGAAACAGAAAACACTTAAAGATCGTTGTATAACCACGAGAGACTGCCAACAACTTCACGCATTTAGCAGGGTAGAAGTATTCAAAGAGTTCACAGTGGACACAGACTCTGAGCTTCTAGTTTTCCGTCCTTGAAGACACTTTTTCCAGTCTTGTTCCAGAACGAGTACTGGCCTAATGGGGAGATGGTTCACGAAAAGTTGCCGGGTCGATCATTCATGCTAACTCAGTCGTTCACCAGCTCTCTCGGCAGAAATGTGGCTGAGTGTCAGAGGGTTGGTCACGGCCTGAAATAAACCGGCGACTTGGCAGTCTGATCGCTGGCGAAATTGAGAAAGAACGAAAATATATCCCGGCTCTTGAGAAGGGGGAAATTGTCGCTTAGCAGAGATGATTTCGGAGTGTCTATGTCTGTGCATGCGTGTGTGTGTGTTTGTGTGTGTATGATTATGTGTATGTGTGTGTGCGTGGCCAGGACTTTGCTAAATTTTCGTGATGAATAATACCCTATGACGGGAAGATAGTAATTACTTTTCGACCAATCAGAATAGAGAAGGCAGGCCGAGTTGTGAGGGGGAAGGAGGGGTCGTGCGTCGATGAGTAAGAACTTTTTTTGTCTCTCTCCCCGCCGCTCCTTAGCAAAACTGACGGGGAAACGATACTTAGAAAAGGGTGGATCTGGTGGCATAACTGTAACCCTCAAATTGATTTGTATATACCTTCATAAATACGTGAAAGTCGTCATCACTTTCTGCCGTTACGATCTATTCCCGCAAAGGTTAAAGAATAATGGTGAAGAGAAGCCAATTTGTTGTTGACTGAGATTTTACCATGGTAGAGGAAACGTGAAAGTCGTCCTCCACGTTCTGGATCTCTAGCTATCGCTATTGTAAGCTCAAAATGAATTGGATTCGATTTGACAGGCATGACATGTTAATCAATGGTGACTTGGCTAATTCATGCACACTGTCAATAGACATAACATATCTGAATGAGCGAAGATCAAAATAGCCTCTCAATCATACTACACAAACTTTGTACAACCAAGGACAACATCTCGTTGACATTCTCCAGTTTGACCGCATTTATTTTGATCTTTAACTTTTGTGCTTAAAATTAGGGTCAACTTTAGAAGAAGACTAACAACCTCCCTCAAAATAACGACAACAAACAGACAACTCCCCCCCCAACCAAAAATGTTCATGAGTGATGACCACTGCAGTCACATATGTCACATATGTTTCAACTAATATTATACATCGTAAGTACATTGTAATACGTAATACGTTTTCCTCACACTTACAAAAGCATAACATTTGTAGTTTTCGGAAAAGGAATCCAACGGTTAAGGTCAAGTATATTATTCATGAATGAATGAATGAATGATTGAGTGAATGAATGAAGGAAAAAAATATTAGACTGAAGCTAACAATGATAATCATGATGATGAATTAAATGATGATGAACAAAACACAGAAGCACTCAGCCTCCATGAAAGAAAGAAAGAAAGAATAAATGAATGAAAGAAAGAAAGAAATAAAGAAAGAGAGAACGAAAGAAAGACACAAACCAACCAATCAACCAACCAACCAACCAACCAACCAACCAACCAACCAACCAAACGGGAAAAGCATAAACGAAGGGGCAATGATTTGCATTATAGTATGCAGCTGGCCTTGAAATTGACGGGTTTCTCTCACTCTCCATACATCCTCTCCCAAGTTCAGTTTCAATTTTATCAATGTGGAGAAGAGAGTAAATCATGTAGAATATGGAGTCATAGGGCGTACAATTTTTATGATAGCAAGTATGGCACTCTACCATGTCTTCTGTACCTTGTTTCTATATAGTTTGTTGATACGTAGAGCGTCTTGTGGTAGAGCATGAAACCGAAACGATGATATGATAAATGAATCAAATTCTTTTAAAACAAAGAAAACTTCGGAGACTTTTGTTAAATCACTCCGAATAATAAAGAAAGTGATTTAGGGTTTCCCGCCCAGCTCGTAATCATAGCATTCGACGGACTGCGATAAAAATTCCAGCATTTAGTAAAAATGATGGGCATGTATCAATAATTAAAAAAAAATCCGATGTTTTTATTGTCATGCTAATTTTTGTATGAGTGCTTTATGTTGAAAAAGCTGATCTTTGCAAAATTTTGCCCTGAATAAAATGAAACGAAATGAAAATTAAAAAAGAATGTGAAGGAAGGCAATCAAATAATCAATTCAAACAATGATATCCAAGACTACTGTAACTACTCCGGATAGAAAATGTAATGCAAAAACAAAATATCGTAAGCAAATTTGAAAGACGAGCTATCATACGAAAGAATATGCCAATATGCACAAGAAATAAAAATAAACTGTCAGTTGTTAAACTTCTTTTGAACAGAAAAACTTAACATTACATCATCTCTTTCTAAACTGTTGACTCGCTGAAACTTGAGCTTAAAAATTATCGAATTTGTCGCAACTGTTAAGTTAACATTTAGAGATTTAGTGAAATTATCATCCTCTGAATCTTAAATCAGATGATTTTTGGTGAGAGAATTTAGACACAATCCAACGCCTGGTTGTGTGACGATTTACACCAATGAAAGCATTCTCGATATATGTAAAGTATGGTCAGACAGAAACAAAAAGACAACAACAATGAACACATCCTATCCAACTTTCTCTGAGGAAGGTGAATTTGTGCTTGAATGTTTGCATTTTTTTTTTCGTGTGTATAGCTCATCATGACACTTATATTTCGTTTATTCTTTACTGGTAAAACTCTCTCCTAGATCGAAAACGTGAAAAACATTACAGACATTGAAAAACATTACATTACATTACATAAAAAACCCCAAACATTACATAACGAATCCTGCTGGTTTGTACGTGGCCAAGATGTTTTGGCCGCAATATCCCTCTTGATCCAGCTGTATAAATTGGCACCTGGCTATGCTGGGGTATTAAAAATGGCGGAGCCCTCTGGTAGAGCAGGGTTGTCCCACGCGGAAGAAGCTTCTCTGGATGAATAAGACCATTTATCAGTCTTGTTATCATTGTTATTACAAAGGATGCGGCATCGGAAATGATGGCACATGAAGTGGTTATTGAGCTTGTGTGTTTATCGTCTTTTGCCTCTTCCTTCTCTTCTCATTTCTTTCATTTCTTCTGTCATATCTCCTTCTTTCTTCTTCTCTCAATCCTCATCCATCCTCACTATCTTTTGTTCAATTTTTCGTCCTTTCTGTTTCTTATACATTTTTATTTTTTTTCATCTTCCAACTTCACTTTTCCTACAACTCCTCCTCCTCCTCCTGCGTGCACTCCAAGTTCTTTTTCTTCTTCTTCTCCTCCTTCGTCCCCCTTCTCGTTCTCCTCTTCTTCCTGCTGCTATTTCTTGTTATTTTTCTCCTTCTCTTCCTTTTCTTCTTTTTCAAATCTTCTTCACTCATTTAGGCTTCGTCGCGTTATCTTCTTACTTCGTCATATGAGGGTTAAATGGAGCCTTGCCATATACGTATTTCGTAGAACTCATTGATTGATTGATCGATTGATTGATTAATTAATTAATTAATTAATTAATTAATTAATTGGTTGATTGATTGATTGATTGATTAATTAATTAATTAATTGATTGACTTGTGCATTTATTCATTCATTTATTCATTCATTTTGCTTCAATCTAGTATACTGAACTGATCCTCTCGCAGGCACACATGGCCAAGATTCAACTTGCCTGTCTACGAGTATATTCTAGACCGCAGATCACAAAGTGGTTGTGACGTCAATTGAATACTTTAATACAGCCTGGAAAAAATGGCTGCTTTTTAGGTTGTGACTAACCCCCATCCCCACAAAACACGCCACCCACTTAATCATCATTTTGTTTGTGTCGGAAGTCTGTTCTAACCGATCAGAAGAAATAGCCCGACATAAATTACCACCCCCTTGACAGCTGGGATAGCTACCCCAATCTTGTTTATGAAGGTTCATCTTTGCCAACTTCCGGTCTTTGAGATTATGTTCAGTCGGTTCATCACGGAGAGAGATTTCAGAGTTTCCATTATTATCCAGACCTTTAGGTATCTTCCCGACTTATCTAACGAATTCGAACATTTTCTTCATGTTGAGAGTGTAACGAATAAGTAGGTTCGAATGTGTTATTATACGTAGTTAATGTGGTTCATTACGACTTCAACACCGCCATGAACTTGCACAATGGCGTTTTGGGGGTTGTGCACGGCGTCCCTGGTTCAATGACTTCGTTTCGATGAATTGCCAAGGCCTGATAATAGTGATACGAGGACATGGCATCCCATGATTTATTCTGTATTCTATAGGTTGATATCATGGCTGCTATACAAAGACGGCTACTTGCCAATACAATCTGATGCCAAACATATAATGGGAAAGTGAAGGTTACATTGAGAATGCAACATGTATTACGAATGACATCCAAGTGGCCGTGTAGAAGGCAACGACTCAGGAGTTTGGAATTCGTTACACTTTTTTAACATCCATCCAGATCACCCCTTGTCTTTAGTTTAATACCCTTGCTCAGAGAGAGAGAGAGAGAGAGAGAGAGAGAGAAGGAGGGGGAAAGAAACTTCACTGCAAATAACAATCTCGGTTGAGAAGATAACAAGGCTTGTCTTTTACATAAGCAAGACAAGGTCAGCAAAAGAAAGCTCTGGACAAAGTTTAGTTAATTCTCTTAAATACCGACAAAATCTGTAAACGACCTCCCTCTCCGCTAAAATCCTCAAAACCCCCAGTAATACCAACAACAACAACAACAACAACAACAACAACAACAACAACAACAACAACAATAACAACAGCAGCAGCAGCAGCAGCAGCAGCAAAACAACAACAAACAACATCATCATCTTCATCATCAACAATAACAATAACAACAACAACAGCAGTGAAACCATGGTAGTCAAAATCACTTTCGAATTCCATGAGTGGATTTCGCGGAGGCAATATAGAATTGAATGCAAAGCAGATTAGCACCCCCCCCCCCGAAGAATAAGAAGTAGAAGAAGAAGAAATCTATGGCATCCAATGACATCAGAACATTATGTTTATCAGCCTGGACCAGAAACTAGGAGATGCTAGTGTCATGACACTAAAAGGCACTCAAAGAAACGAAGGAAAACGCGTCAGGAAGTTCTTCATTTGAACATGAATATTTTCTTTGTTTTCGTTTATCAAGTAGTAGATACCATTGTGTTTCTTTGTAACTGTTAAAGATGACTCCATATTCATAACGAGACATGAAACTCGTCACACTGACGAGTTAGGTGATACGCCTGGGGTCATCAGATGTCGGTCATCTGTGATCGACAAAGAAAAGAATGTGATATAGGCACCTTGAAGTTATATTGAGCGTGCATGCAAAACGGTTTCTCTAACCACTCGGCCACGGGACATCCACGGAAACGGTAAGGCCGAAAAAAAATGTATAGATATTACAGGGGGAAAAAGTCAATGCCCACTCAACAATTGTGGCCGCGTGAACATGTATTGTATTGCTAGAAGGAAATGCGGCCTTGTAACGACTGAGGTCGCTGTGCCATTTCTGGCAATTTCGGAAAAATACGTCCCGCAGACATAAAACCTATAATCGGCTGATTTTGATACCTTGCCTTTAATCACAATTTTCAGTGTGATGACGTCATCAAAGTACAAAACAAGGACATGGACTTGAAAGACAATTGCTCAAAGTACAACACCTCCGTTGTCGTCATTACATACTATTTGACAGAGTCAGGATGCAACATTCTGCAGCAGTCGAAGCAATGTGGTCTCCAACACAAAACAGAGGGATATTGTGTGTGTGTGTGTGTGTGTGTGTGTGTGTGTATAGGTGCGTTTATATACGAACGTAATTTCTACATGGACGAATGTGTAATACACCATTGAAGAAAAAAAAGTAAAATAGCTAGGTATTTTGTTTCGTGATCTTGTGGGGTTCGAACCCGCACGAGTGCAACCTCACGTCTCTGAGACGGCGCCTTTAACCACTCGGCCATACGTCTCGACGAGAAAATATGAGGAACGTAAACTTATGTATGTGAAAGATGAATCAGGAATCGATTCGTCCGCATTCCATTCTCATTTTCAGTTTTAAACTGCAAAATTGTCAACCTCATGAGAAGATTTCAAAGAACAAAATGCATGATTACTGCAGCTTATTGTCTCAGCTACAACATACTTAAATTTCAGAGGAAATGAAGCAAAATCAGCTGAGATAAAGGTGCTTAAACGTTGTCAAGTCAATCGATGGTTTAAAAAAAAATCACTTCCCATAGACATAACACGTAAACTTGTCCGATTTTGCGTCTTTACCTTTAATCACAATTTAAAGTATGATGACGTCATCAAATTTCAAAACCATGATATGGACTTGAAAGGCAAATGTTCAAAGTACAACATATCTCAATTTGGGATAATATTGAGCTTAAACAACAGAGATATGAGCAAATGAATGTCAGAAACAGTACCTCAAAAAAATTAATTCCACTTTTTTGATTTCAGATGATGATATGATGACGTCATAATGTATTTCGGGAAATATTGATACTTGAAACGTTATTTCCAATTCATATGCTTTTGTAATATGCAATAAAAACATAGGGTCAACGGACTTTTTAAAGAGCTATTGCGAAATAAACAAAGACATGTTTTTCGCTATATTTCCACATAGACGCGCACACGAAATTTCAACTTTGACGCCAGTGCATTCCTTCGTCATAGGTCGAAATCGATCGGAAATCAATGGATATTGTTACTCAAAGTATCGGGAATCCAAATCAGTCAAAAATAATGCATTTTCGTGTTGCTTACGGGCTCTGCGCGCGAAATTGCGCGGACGGACGCGCACGCGAGAAAATGTTTGAAACGCTTAAAATTGTCTGAAACTTCGAGATTTCCCATTGGGAAGTCGTTTTGAGTCTTTTAAAATTTTGACGCGCTTACGCGCGCGTAATGATGACCTGTGTAACTAGCGTTAAAAAGTAAGATAGAGCGTGACCTGAACTTCATGTCCACCGAAAATGATACAGAAATGACATCTAGTTATGAAGTTATGATCGATCATGTGACAAGGTCCGAAAATCACAAAATGGCGCCTAGATGACGTCATAGATATGTTACTGTCATGAAAACCTTATTGTGGCTAGATTTTGTAATGAGACATGTTGACTGAAAATGTCATGTTATTTCGTAATGTCATTGTTGAGATATTGACGACACAAAATTGTCCAGAAAGAAAGAAGAATAAAAAAAAAACGAGATATGAAACTCGTCACACTGAAGACGAGTTAGGTGATACGCTTGGGGTCATCAGATGTCGGTCATCCGTGATCGACAAAGAAAAGAATGTAGTATAGCACCTTGAAGTTATAATGAGATACTTAGTTGAACTTTTTGGGGGGCCTACATTTATTATTCAGATAAAAATTTTTTTCTGTCACACAAACTATGTGGAAATTCTGTGCGTGTACGACTAAGTCGATTTACGGACTTTTTGAGCCTCAATTGCGCGGCCGAGCCCCGCAATTCAGTCCAGTTACACTGCCGGGCTCGGCCGCGCTTTTGATTCAAACCTTTCAATATTTTGTCGTAGTGGCGAAGTCGCCGTTCGGGCAAAGGCCTTTGCCGAAGGAGAAAATCCTTTGCAGGACAAAACCACCTTAAACTATACTAGTTTTCGACGTTGAAGTGGTTAATATCCTGAATAGCGAAATAGTACAGGCGAGTGTTTGGAAGCCACAATAAAATTGGCCGCGCATTTAGCCCAGTTTGCGTTTACACTGAGAAAAAGGCCGGGCGCGACCGCGGCTCAGCTGCGGCCGAGACCACATTAGCGTGGCCTAATGCGAGGCCATTTTGGCCCCGCATTTGGCCTTTTGCGCGTTTACACCGAAATGAAGGCGGTCTCGATCGGCGCGACCGAGCCGCGGCCGAACCTCGCACTGTAAACGGGATCCAAGTGATCCTTGGCACGTACAAATAAAACATGACAATTAAGTGTTTATAACCATCCTGGCTTTAACAGTGGCCTTTTAAAATATGACCTTTGACCATTATTTACATAACCAATATGACTCCCTCTCATCTTGCTATCATAGTGATCAGTTCAAAGAGCTCTTACAGCTATATACAAGCCTGTGAGATTTACAAGCAGTAAATCCAATGAAGCCTCCGATACAAAACAAGGGATATAGAGCAAGTGAGTCTGTTTACATGAGAATGTGATTTATACCTGGACGAAAGTGATATCTCAATTAAAGAGAAAAGGGCAAAAGAAAAACGGGCCAAACGTACGGCTCCAGCGAAAGAGACATCGCCTTTAACCATGTAACTATAGGTCTCCTCCAACTAAGAGTACACTTCGAACGTAAGCTTATACGTGAATGATAATTTATGACGATCTCACATGATCGACACACATTCATAGGGGACAGTTAGAAGTGGAAGGTGTGCTTAATCGTTTCATTAATTCCTAATCAATGACAATCCTACTATAGGCATGTCATAATTTCTCATCTAAAATCAATGGCCTATAGGACTCATGCACCATTACTTGTATCGTGCATATACTTTGTTTTTTAAGCTTTGAGTGAAACGTGTCATAACATAATTCTGTAATTCCATCAGCAGTGATTGACATAATAAAGAAGAAAGATATATCACCGTATTGAACGCTTAGAACCTAACCGGGGAGGGGGGTATTATAGCATAATACTCGGTACTTTACTGGCCAGATGCCAACAACACCCATCACCCACGGCTACGCATAGAGAAACAGCCATGGCGAAAATAAAACTTTGCTTTCTCATAGGCAGAATGACACAAAACCCCATCAAACACACTTTTATTGGCAGGGATGGACATGAAAAAGTTCATTACTAATACTAAACAGCGTATGCATTCCATTCATGTGGAGCGAGATACCTCTATAGCAACATAAAGCCTGTCTTCAACTCCGTTGATCGAACAATGACAACCTGAAATTTCAAAGAGATGAGCGAGACGCTATATACACCTGGCCTAGATTTAATTTATTCAGTTCTCATTCCTACTTCAAGTTGGGTTATGTCATTGTAATCATTCCCATCTGCAGTATAACAAAACCAAAATGAGGGAAAAGGGGAGAGAAAAACGAGAGGTGGCAAAAGAAAAAATGCATGCACAACTGCAATCCACATCATTGCGTGTGACAAGTGAAGCAAATGTATTAGTTGTTATAGCAGTGTTTTATGAGCATAAACAGGCAAATTGCTTTATAGACAGACAATGTCAAATTTAAAAACAATCAATTTAATGTCAGAGAAGATGGTAAACAAGATGCATTGAAACTGTAACTAAATCGCTGCTCTTTTACTCGGTCACGGAACGTCCAACTTTATATCCAACAAAAAAAAATGTTAGGGGAAAGAAACAAATTTAGATATAACATTCTTAAATTAAAAACAAGGAAAAGAAAATGTCCACGTCAGGATTAAAAATAAAAAAACTCCGCACGAACATGCATTATATTCTAGATGGGAATACGGTCTTGATGCAAAGGTCCAATGATTGTCTCATTACTTTAAAAGCAATCTATGGTTCCCTTACCATCACCAGTACCACACCACAACGACGTCTCTAAAATCAATGGTAGCACATTTATCATTGCATCGTGCATTAACTCCCTTTTCCTAAACTACCAATGGAACGTGTCATATTATTGTGTATTTCGATCAGTAGTGACTGACTTTGAAGAAGAAAGATAATGCAAAAAATTGAACGCTTACCACATTACTTATAGGGCTATTCCAGTTTGGTACTGATCTGTTCTATTCTCCCAAATGCCAACAACATATGTCACCTATGGCTAAACTAGTGAAACAGCCATGACGAAAATAAACGACAGAGAACCCCGTCATAATCACTACGCTTGGAAAGGTGTTGCCCAAAATTCCTCATTATGAAGCAATATCAAGTCACTTCCTTCCCTGCCTGTCTTTAACTCCGTTATTTGGTCAAACAATAACAACCTGGAATTCCAAAGAGATCAGCGAGACGCCATGCACCTGGACTAGAGTTAATTAATTCAGTTCCCATTCCTGTTAGTTATGTAAACGTACACGTTCCTAAATATCCTGCTACAGCATAACAAGAACAAATGAAGAGAAAAGGAAAGAGAAAACGAATGGTGGCAAGCGGGGCACTGTTTCAAGGGGCAATTTACAACATTACGTGTGACAAAATTAATGAAGCAAACCCAACCTCCAAACTCCAATACAAAACAAGGGAAATAGAGTAGCTGTGTTCATGACATCAGTGTGAAGCTGAACTGCTGAAAAAAAAGAAAAAAGAAATAAAAGGAAAAAGTCCTGCGGGACTCAATTAACTTCTCTCCTTCCGGTCGGGCATTATAAACACGCAGCGTGCTAAGCGATTCTGCCACACGGAAGATCCGAAGATCCTGTGCGAAACTTAAATCTATCTATGTATGCTATACACAACACAAATTTACATTGATATTCAGTTTTTTGGCGATATATGTCAAGTGACTGATAGCGCTATTCAACTTCCCACGAGTGGCCGCGAGGATTCGATCAATATACAGTTGCAAAGATAAATCGGGAATCGTTTCGACCAGATTCCATTCTCATTTTCAGTGATCGACAACGAAAATAATGTTAAGTTGCGACTTGAAGTAATATTGAGAAATATTCGTGAAGTCCAATTCTTTATACAGTCCTACATAATTCAGATGAAATTTTCTGTCATGCAACCAATTGAAAATTTCGTGTGGTGTCACCGTGTCCAAGTAAGTTGATTGGAAATGATATGTGAATGAATATTTACCAATAGGTCTTCATATTGTTAAAAAAAAATCAAGCATGGCCATGCTGTCTTTTAAGAGTCATCTTCACTTTGTAATTTCAAGTCCAAGTTGCCAGTCAAAGCAATGTGGTCTCCAACACAAAACAAAGGGATATTGTGTGTGTGTGTGTGTGTGTGTGTGTGTGCCTGTGTGTGTGTACGTTTACATGAAAACGTGCTTTCTACATGGACGAAGGTGAATACTCCATAAAAAAAAAAGATATATGTATTTTGTTTCGTGCTCTTATGGGGTTCGAACCCGTACGTGTGCAACCTCACGTCTCTTGTGACGTCGCCTTTATCCTCTCGGCCATGTACGTCTTGACGAGAAAATATGAGGAACGTAAGCTTATATGTGAAAGATGATTCAGGAATCGTTTGGTCCACATTCCATTCTCATTTTCAGTTTTTAGCTGCAAAATTATCAACCTGACGAGGAGATTTGAAAAAAATAAAATGCATGATCACTGCAGCTTATTGTCTCAGCTACCACATACATAAATTTCAGAGGAAATGGAGCAAAATCAGCTGAGATAAAGGTGCTTAAACGTTGTCAAGTCAATGCATGGTTAAAAAAAAATCACCTCCCATAGACATAACACGTCAACTTGTCTGATTTTGAGTCTTTACCTTTAATCACAATTTGAAGTATGATGGTAAGTCTTCTCGAACGAAGAGTGTGGAACGGAAGCTTCTACGTGAAAGATGAATCATGACGATCACCCGTGACCGACACATCTTCAAAGGGATCAGTTATTAGAAGTGGAAGCCCTCGTGCCAAGATATTGTCTCAGCAATTCCAAAGCAATGATACCCTTACATTTAGGTATACCATAATTTCCCTCTGAAATCAATGGTATTATTCATGTACAATTGCTTGCCTTGTCCATAAACTTTGCTTTACAAACTTTCAGTGCAATGTGTCATAACATAATTCTGTAACTCCATTAGCAGTGATTGACTACATAAATAAAGATATATCAAATTGAACGCTTAGCGCGTATAACTAAGGGGGATTTTAGCCTGATGCTCTGTTGTTCACTGCTCAGATACCAACAACACTCATCACCTACGGCTACGTATAGAGAAACAGCCATGACGAAAATAAGTTTTTCCTTTTCTTTAGCAGATAGACACACAACCCCTTTAAACACACTATAATTGACATGGAGGGACAAGAAAAGGTTCATTACTACTACTAAACAGTGATGCCTTCTACTCATGTGGCACAAGATACCTCTATAGCAACATAAAACCTGTCTACAATTCCGTTCTTGGGTCAAACAATAACAACCTGGAATTTCAAAGAGATGAGCGAGACGCCATACACCTGGCCTAGAGTTAATCTATTCAGTTGCCATTCCTGCTCCAGTTGAGTTATGTAAATTATTTTCCGACCTGTCTTGTGCAGTGTAACATGAACAAACGTAGAGAAAAGGAAAGAGAAAACGAAAGGTGGCAAGCGGGGCACTGTATACCAAGGGCAATTTACAACATTACACGTATGATAAATGAAGCAAATCCAACCTCCAGTCTGCGACAAAAAAAAAGGGGGGGGGGAATTGAGTGACTGTGTGTTGTGGGGTAATGACATCGGAATGAAGCTGAACTGCCAAACGAAAAACAAAGAAAGAGAGAGAAAAAAAAATAATAGCGTCCTGCGGGTCTCGAAGGTAGTGCATAATGACCATGGAGCGCGCTAAGCGACTATAAAGCCACACGGCTGTCCCGAAGATTGGATGTGAAATTCATATCTTTATATCATTTACAACATGAAAAGGTTCGTTACTACTACTAAACAGTGATGCCTTCCATTTATGTGGCACAAGATACCTCTATAGCAACATAAAACCTGTCTACAACTTCGTTATTGGGTCAAACAATAACAACCTGGAATTTCAAAGAGATGAGCGAGACGCCATACACCTGAACTAGAGTTAATCAATTCAGCTCCCATTCCTGCCAGTTATCTAAACGTACATGTTCCTACCTATCCTGTTACAATATAACAAGAGCCAATGAAGAGAAAAGGAAAGAGCAAACGAAAGGTGGCAAGCGGGACACTGTAACAAGGGGCAATTTACAACATTAAGTGTGACAAAATTAATGAAGCAAACCCAATGTCCAAACTCCAATACAAAACAAGGGAAATAGAGCAGCCGTGTTCACGGGTTACGTACACTTAATAAAATAATATGATAAATGACATCGGAGTAAAGCTGAATTGCCGAAAAAAAAAGAAAAAGAAAAAACGGGAAAAATCCTGCGGGAGTCGAACTTCTCTCCTTCCGGTATGGCATTATGAACACCCAGCGCGCTAAGCGATTACGCCACACGGCTGTCCTGAAGACCGAGTGCGAAACTTAAATGTATAATGATACTGTCGTGACTGGTTGACTTGTGATGGCGCTATTCAACTTCTCACAAGTGGCAGCGTGGATTCGATCAATATACAGTTGCAAAGATAAATTGGGAATCGTTCTGTACAGATTGCATTCTCATTTTCAGTTTTAAACTACAAAATTATCAACCTAATGAGGAGATTTGAAGACATAAAATGCACGATTACTAAAGCTTATTGTCTCAGCTACAACATACGTATGTTTCAGAGGAAATGGAGCAAAATCAGATGAGGTAAAGGTGCTTAAACGTTGTCAAGTCAATGCATGGTTTAAAAAAAAAAATCACCTCCCATAGACATAACACGTAAACTTGTCTGATTTTGAGTCTTTACCTTTAATCACAATTTCTAGTATGATGACGTCATTATATTTCAAAACCATCACATGGACTTGAGAGGCAAATGTTCAAAGTACAACATATCTGAATTTGGGATAATATTGAGCTTAAACAACAGAGATACGAGCAAATGAATGTCTGAAAGAGTACCTCAAAAAAATCAATTCCACTTTTTTTATTTAAAATGACGATATGATGACGTCATCGCGTGTTCCTGGCAATATTGATACTTGGAATGTTATTTACAATTCATATACTTTTGTAATATGTAATAGAAATATAGGGTCAACGGACGATTTAAAGAGCTATGGCGAAATAAACAAAGACATGTTTTTTCACTATATTTGCAGAAAGACGCGCACGCGGAATTTCAACTTTGACGCCAGTGCATTCCTTTGTTATAGGTCGAAATCGATCGGAAATCAATGGATATTGTTACTCCAAGTATAAGGAATCCAAATCAGTCAAAAAAATTGCATTTTCATGTTGCTTACGGGCTCTGCGCGCGAAATTGCGCGGACGGACGCGCACGCGAGAAAATGTTTGAAACGCTTAAAATTGTCTGAAACTTCGAGATTTCCCATTGGGAAGTCGTTTTGAGTCTTTTAAAATTTGGACGCGCGCTTACGCGCGCGTAATGATGACCTGTGTAACTAGCGTTAAAAAGTAAGATAGAGCGTGACCTGAACTTCATGTCCACCGAAAATGATACAGAAATGACATCTAGTTATGAAGTTATGATCGATCACGTGACAAGGTCCGAAAATCACAAAATGGCGCCTAGATGACGTCATAGATATGTTACTGTCATGAAAACCTTATTGTGGCTAGATTTTGTCATGAGACATGTTGACTGAAAATGTCATGTCATTCCGTAATGTCATTATTGAGATATTGACGACATAAAATGTGGCAGAAAGAAAGAAGAATAAAAAACGAGATATGAAACTCGTCACACTGAAGACGAGTTAGGTGATACGCTTGGGGTCATCAGATGTCGGTCATCCGTGATCGACAAAGAAAAGAATGTAATATAGCACCTTGAAGTTATAATGAGATACTTAGTTGAACTTTTTGGGGGGCCTACATTTATTATTCAGATCACATTTGTTTTTCTGTCACACAAACTATGTGGAAATTCTGTGCGTGTACGACAAAGTCGATTTACGGACTTTTTGAGTACGTACAGTGGATAAACTTAGACCCTGTTTACGGTGCGGGGCTGGGCCGAGCCGCGGCCGAGCCGCGGCCGCGGCCAACCTCAATTGCGCGGCCGAGCCCCGCAATTTAGTCCATTTACACTGCCGGGCTCGGCCGCGCTTTTGATTCAAACCTTTCAATATTTTGTCGTAGTGGCGCTCTACTTGTAAACAAACGCAATTTGGTATTGTCTGGTTTTCAGATCCTTTGGCAACTGAATTCCGTGGCGACGAAGTCGCCGTTCGGGCAAAGGCCTTTGCCGAAGGAGAAAATCCTTTGCAGGACAAAACCACCTTAAACTATACTAGTTTTCGACGTTGAAGTGGTTAATATCCTGAATAGCGAAATAGTACAGGCGAGTGTTTGGAAGCAACAATAAAATTGGCCGCGCATTTAGCCCAGTTTGCGTTTACACTGAGAAAAAGGCCGGGCGCGACCGCGGCTCAGCCGCGGCCGAGACCACATTAGCGTGGCCTAATGCGAGGCCATTTTGGCCCCGCATTTGGCCTTTTGCGCGTTTACACCGAAATGAAGGCGGTCTCGGCGCGGCCGAGCCGCGGCCGAACCTCGCACTGTAAACGGGATCCAAGTGATCCTCGGCACGTACAAATAAAACATGACAATTAAGTGTTTATAACCATCCTGGCTTTAACAGTGGCCTTTTAAAATATGACCTTTGACCATTATTTACATAACCAATATGACTCCCTCTAATCTTGCTATCATAGTGATCAGTTCAAAGAGCTCTTACAGCTTTATACAAGCCTGTGAGATTTACAAGCAGTAAATCCAATGAAGCCTCCGATACAAAACAAGGGATATAGAGCAAGTGAGTCTGTTTACATGAGAATGTGATTTATACCTGGACGAAAGTGATATCTCAATTAAAGAGAAAAGGGCAAAAGAAAAACGGGCCAAACGTACGGCTCCAGCGAAAGAGACATCGCCTTTAACCATGTAACTATAGGTCTCCTCCAACTAAGAGTACACTTCGAACGTAAGCTTATACGTGAATGATAATTTATGACGATCTCACATGATCGACACACATTCATAGGGGACAGTTAGAAGTGGAAGGTGTGCTTAATCGTTTCATTAATTCCTAATCAATGACAATCCTACTATAGGCATGTCATAATTTCTCATCTAAAATCAATGGCCTATAGGACTCATGCACCATTACTTGTATCGTGCATATACTTTGTTTTTTAAGCTTTGAGTGAAACGTGTCATAACATAATTCTGTAATTGAGTATATGAATATAAGAACGACCCAAGTCCATGGAAGACCATTTCGAGTAAACTAAAAAAAAAAACTTCATATCTTTTTTGTTTGTCCAATAATATTCTATTTAACTGTGATGGGAAGGCAACATTGTATATACAAATTAGAACATATATTATTATGACAATTAACATTAACATTAATTGTGGAGACGCCATTTTGTGTGATGGACTTGGGTCGTTCTTTGATTCATATGGACTTGGGTCGTTCTTTTATTCATATACATGAAATTCTGCTATAGAGATGAGAGAAGGACGAGAGAGGGCGCTATAATATGAATGTAAGAATGACCCAAGTCCTTCATTCTTACATTCATATAAGATTTAACTCATTTATTTCAGGCACTTCCGGGGGTAATTAGGATTTATCATTTATACACAAGATGAGTCCATGCATAAGCTACAATTTCCCATGTCAAACTGAATTTGGCCAAAAATTGGACTTGGGTCGTTCTTATATTCATATACTCAATTCCATCAGCAGTGATTGACATAATAAAGAAGAAAGATATATCACCGTATTGAACGCTTAGAACCTAACCGGGGGAGGGGGGTATTATAGCATAATACTCGGTTCTTTACTAGCCAGATGCCAACAACACCCATCACCCACGGCTACGCATAGAGAAACAGCCATGGCGAAAATAAAACTTTGCTTTCTCATAGGCACAATGACACAAAACCCCATCAAACACACTTTTATTGGCAGGGATGGACATGAAAAAGTTCATTACTAATACTAAACAGCGTATGCATTCCATTCATGTGGAGCGAGATACCTCTATAGCAACATAAAGCCTGTCTTCAACTCCGTTGATCGAACAATGACATCCTGAAATTTCAAAGAGATGAGCGAGACGCTATATACACCTGGCCTAGAGTTAATTTATTCAGTTCTCATTCCTACTTCAAGTTGGGTTATTTGTCATTGTAATCATTCCCATCTGCAGTATAACAAAACCAAAATGAGGGAAAAGGGGAGAGAAAAACGAGAGGTGGCAAAAGAAAAAAATGCATGCACAACTGCAATCCACATCATTGCGTGTGACAAGACTTAGTGAAGCAAATGTATTAGTTGTTATAGCAGTGTTTTATGAGCATAAACAGGCAAATTGCTTTGTAGACAGACAATGTCAAATTTAAAAACAATCAATTTAATGTCAGAGAAGATGGTAAACAGGATGCATTGAAACTGTAACTAAATCGCTGCTCTTTTACTCGGTCACGGAACGTCCAACTTTATATCCAACAAAAAAAAAATGTTAGGGGAAAGAAACAAATTTAGATAAGATATAACATTCTTAAATTAAAAACAAGGAAAAGAAAATGTCCACGTCAGGATTAAAAAAAAAAAACTCCGCACGAACATGCATTATATTCTAGATGGGAATACGGTCTTGATGCAAAGGTCCAATGATTGTCTCATTACTTTAAAAGCAATCTATGGTTCCCTTACCATCACCAGTACCACACCACAACGACGTCTCTAAAATCAATGGTAGCACATTTATCATTGCATCGTGCATTAACTCCCTTTTCCTAAACTACCAATGGAACGTGTCATATTATTGTGTATTTCGATCAGTAGTGACTGACTTTGAAGAAGAAAGATAATGCAAGAAATTGAACGCTTACCACATTACTTATAGGGCTATTCCAGTTTGGTACTGATCTGTTCTATTCTCCCAAATGCCAACAACATATGTCACCTATGGCTAAACTAGTGAAACAGCCATGACGAAAATAAACGACAGAGAACCCCGTCATAATCACTACGCTTGGAAAGGTGTTGCCCAAAATTCCTCATTATGAAGCAATATCAAGTCACTTCCTTCCCTGCCTGTCTTTAACTCCGTCATTTGGTCAAACAATAACAACCTGGAATTCCAAAGAGATAAGCGAGACGCCATGCACCTGGACTAGAGTTAATTAATTCAGTTCCCATTCCTGTTAATTATATAAACGTACACGTTCCTAAATATTCTGCTACAGTATAACAAGAACAAATGAAGAGAAAAGGAAAGAGAAAACGAATGGTGGCAAGCGGGGTACTGTTTTAATTCAAGGGGCAATTTACAACATTACGTGTGACAAAATTAAAGAAGCAAACCCAACCTCCAAACTCCAATACAAAACAAGGGAAATAGAGTAGCTGTGTTCATGACATCAGAGTGAAGCTGAACTGCTGAAAAAAGAAAAGAAAAAAGAAATAAAAGGAAAAAGTCCTGCGGGACTCGATTAAAGGTCCAGTTTACCTTTGGGAGCAGTGACTTCAAAAATTTTCAAGATATCATATTTGATGCATATGTGTAGGTCTGTTGTATCATAAAACATCCTACCATATGAAATAATTGCAATAAAACCTTAAATATAAGGAGATATCAGGTTTTTTCTCAATAAACCGTAACTGTATACGGTTTAGTCTGGAAGATCTTTTATTATAACTATTGTTCACATTTTGTGTATTTAACAACACTTAACATCGATTATACGGATTCAAATTTTGACAGTGGTTGTTTCTATCTCTAACTCACATTTTAGAACTATTTTATAGCACTAATGCTTTCATCTGCAAATGGTAAATTATGCCTTTAACTTCTCTCCTTCCGGTCGGGCATTATAAACACGCAGCGTGCTAAGCGATTCTGCCACACGGAAGATCCGAAGATCCTGTGCGAAACTTAAATCTATCTATGTATGCTATACACAACACAAATTTACATTGATATTCAGTTTTTTGGCGATATACGTAAAGTGACTGATAGCGCTATTCAACTTCCCACGAGTGGCCGCGAGGATTCGATCAATATACAGTTGCAAAGATAAATCGGGAATCGTTTCGACCAGATTCCATTCTCATTTTCAGTGATCGACAACGAAAATAATGTTTAAGTTGCGACTTGAAGTAATATTGAGAAATATTCGTGAAGTCCAATTCTTTATACAGTCCTACATAATTCAGATGAAATTGTTTCTGTCATGCAACCAATTGAAAATTTCGTGTGGTGTCACCGTGTCCAAGTAAGTTGATTGGAAAGGATATGTGAATGAATATTTACCAATAGGTCTTCATATTGTTAAAAAAAAATCAAGCATGGCCATGCTGTCTTTTAAGAGTCATCTTCACTTTGTAATTTCAAGTCCAAGTTGCCAGTCAAAGCAATGTGGTCTCAAACACAAAACAAAGGGATATTGTGTGTGTGTGTGTGTGTGTGCCTGTGTGTGTGTACGTTTACATGAAAACGTGCTCTCTACATGGACGAAGGTGAATACTCCATAAAAAAAAAAGATATACGTATTTTGTTTCGTGCTCTTATGGGGTTCGAACCCGTACGTGTGCAACCTCACGTCTCTTGTGACGTCGCCTTTATCCTCTCGGCCATGTACGTCTTGACGAGAAAATATGAGGAACGTAAGCTTATATGTGAAAGATGATTCAGGAATCGTTTGGTCCACATTCCATTCTCATTTTCAGTTTTTAGCTGCAAAATTATCAACCTGATGAGGAGATTTGAAAAAAATAAAATGCATGATCACTGCAGCTTATTGTCTCAGCTACCACATACATAAGTTTCAGAGGAAATAGAGCAAAATCAGCTGAGATAAAGGTGCTTAAACGTTGTCAAGTCAATGCATGGTTAAAAAAAAAAATCACCTCCAATAGACATAACACGTCAACTTGTCTGATTTTGAGTCTTTACCTTTAATCACAATTTGAAGTATGATGGTAAGTCTTCTCGAACGAAGAGTGTGGAACGGAAGCTTCTACGTGAAAGATGAATCATGACGATCACCCGTGACCGACACATCTTCAAAGGGATCAGTTATTAGAAGTGGAAGCCCTCGTGCCAAGATATTGTCTCAGCAATTCCAAAGCAATGATACCCTTACATTTAGGTATACCATAATTTCCCTCTGAAATCAATGGTATTATTCATGTACAATTGCTTGCCTTGTCCATAAACTTTGCTTTACAAACTTTCAGTGCAATGTGTCATAACATAATTCTGTAACTCCATTAGCAGTGATTGACTACATAAATAAAGATATATCAAATTGAACGCTTAGCGCGTATAACTAAGGGGGATTTTAGCGTCATGCTGTGTTATTCACTGCTCAGATACCAACAACACTCATCACCTACGGCTACGTATAGAGAAACAGCCATGACGAAAATAAGTTTTTCCTTTTCTTTAGCAGATAGGCACACAACCCCTTTAAACACACTATAATTGACATGGAGGGACAAGAAAAGGTTCATTACTACTACTAAACAGTGATGCCTTCTACTCATGTGGCACAAGATACCTCTATAGCAACATAAAACCTGTCTACAATTCCGTTCTTGGGTCAAACAAAAACAACCTGGAATTTCAAAGAGATGAGCGAGACGCCATACACCTGGCCTAGAGTTAATCTATTCAGTTGCCATTCCTGCTCCAGTTGAGTTATGTAAATTATTTTCCGACCTGTCTTGTGCAGTGTAACATGAACAAACGTAGAGAAAAGGAAAGAGAAAACGAAAGGTGGCAAGCGGGGCACTGTATACCAAGGGCAATTTACAACATTACACGTATGATAAATGAAGCAAATCCAACCTCCAGCCTGCGACAAAAAAAAGGGGGGGGGGGGGAATTGAGTGACTGTGTGTTGCGGGGTAATGACATCGGAATGAAGCTGAACTGCCAAACGAAAAACAAAGAAAGAGAGAGAGAAAAAAATAATAGCGTCCTGCGGGTCTCGAAGGTAGTGCATAATGACCATGGAGCGCGCTAAGCGACTATAAAGCCACACGGCTGTCCCGAAGATTGGATGTGAAATTCATATCTTTATATCATTTACAACATGACAAGGTTCATTACTACTACTAAACAGTGATGCCTTCCATTTATGTGGCACAAGATACCTCTATAGCAACATAAAACCTGTCTACAACTTCGTTATTGGGTCAAACAATAACAACCTGGAATTTCAAAGAGATGAGCGAGACGCCATACACCTGGACTAGAGTTAATCAATTCAGCTCCCATTCCTGCCAGTTATCTAAACGTACATGTTCCTACCTATCCTGTTACAATATAACAAGAGCCAATGAAGAGAAAAGGAAAGAGCAAACGAAAGGTGGCAAGCGGGACACTGTAACAAGGGGCAATTTACAACATTAAGTGTGACAAAATTAATGAAGCAAACCCAATGTCCAAACTCCAATACAAAACAAGGGAAATAGAGCAGCCGTGTTCACGGGTTACGTACACTTGATAAAATAATACGTAAAATGACATCGGAGTAAAGCTGAACTGCCGAAAAAAAAAGAGAAAAAAAGAAAGAACGGACAAAAGTCCTGCGGGAGTCGAACCTCTCGCCTTCCGGTATGGCGTTATGAACAACCAGCGCGCTAACTGATTATGCCACATGGCTGTCATGAAGATCGAGTGCGAAACTGAAATCTAAATACTATCGTGACAGTGTTGACTTGTGATGGCGCTATTCAACTTCTCACAAGTGGCAGCGTGGATTCGATCAATATACAGTTGCAAAGATAAATTGGGAATCGTTCTGTACAGATTGCATTCTCATTTTCAGTTTTAAACTACAAAATTATCAACCTAATGAGGAGATTTGAAAACATAAAATGCACGATTACTAAAGCTTATTGTCTCAGCTACAACATACGTATGTTTCAGAGGAAATGGAGCAAAATCAAATGAGGTAAAGGTGCTTAAACGTTGTCAAGTCAATGCATGGTTTAAAAAAAAAATCACCTCCCATAGACATAACACGTAAACTTGTCTGATTTTGAGTCTTTACCTTTAATCACAATTTCTAGTATGATGACGTCATTATATTTCAAAACCATCACATGGACTTGAGAGGCAAATGTTCAAAGTACAACATATCTGAATTTGGGATAATATTGAGCTTAAACAACAGAGATACGAGCAAATGAATGTCTGAAAGAGTACCTGAAAAAAATCAATTCCACTTTTTTTATTTAAAATGACGATATGATGACGTCATCGCGTGTTCCTGGCAATATTGATACTTGGAATGTTATTTACAATTCATATACTTTTGTAATATGCAATAGAAATATAGGGTCAACGGACGATTTAAAGAGCTATGGCGACATAAACAAAGACATGTTTTTTCACTATATTTGCAGAAAGACGCGCACGCGGAATTTCAACTTTGACGCCAGTGCATTCCTTTGTTATAGGTCGAAATCGATCGGAAATCAATGGATATTGTTACTCCAAGTATAAGGAATCCAAATCAGTCAAAAAAATTGCATTTTCATGTTGCTTACGGGCTCTGCGCGCGAAATTGCGCGGACGGACGCGCACGCGAGAAAATGTTTGAAACGCTTAAAATTGTCTGAAACTTCGAGATTTCCCATTGGGAAGTCGTTTTGAGCCTTTTAAAATTTTGATGCGCGCTTACGCGCGCGTAATGATGACCTGTGTAACTAGCGTTAAAAAGTAAGATAGAGCGTGACCTGAACTTCATGTCCACCGAAAATGATACAGAAATGACATCTAGTTATGAAGTTATGATCGATCACGTGACAAGGTCCGAAAATCACAAAATGGCGCCTAGATGACGTCATAGATATGTTACTGTCATGAAAACCTTATTGTGGCTAGATTTTGTCATGAGACATGTTGACTGAAAATGTCATGTCATTCCGTAATGTAATTATTGAGATATTGACGACACAAAATGTGGCAGAAAGAAAGAAGAATAAAAAACGAGATATGAAACTCGTCACACTGAAGACGAGTTAGGTGATACGCTTGGGGTCATCAGATGTCGGTCATCCGTGATCGACAAAGAAAAGAATGTAATATAGCACATTGAAGTTATAATGAGATACTTAGTTGAACTTTTTTGGGCCTACATTATTCAGATCACATTTGTTTTTCTGTCACACAAACTAAGTGGAAATTCTGTGCGTGTGCGACTAAATCGATTTACGGACTTTTTGAGTACGTACAGTGCATAAACTTAGACCCCGTTTACGGTGCGGGGCTGGGCCGAGCCGCGGCTGAGCCGCGGCCAAGGCCAACCTCAATTGCGAGGCCGAGCCCCGCAATTTAGTCCGTTTACACTGCCGGGCTCGGCCGCACTTTTTATTCCTTTCAATATTTTGTCGTAGTGGCGCTCTACTTTTAAACAAACGCAATTTGGTATTGTCTGGTTTTCAGATCCTTTGCCAACTGAATTCCGTGGCGACGAAGTCGCCGTTCGGGCAAAGGCCTTTGCCGAAGGAGAAAATCCTTTGCAGGACAAAACCACCTTAAACTATCCTAGTTTTCGACGTTAAAGTGGTTAATATCCTGAATAGCGAAATAGTACAGGCGAGGGTTTGGAAGCCAGACTAAAATTGGCCGCGCATTTAGCCCAGTTTGCGCTTACACTGAGAAAAAGGCCGGGCGCGACCGCGGCTCGACCGCGGCCGAGACCACCTCCAGAGCGTGGCATAATGCGAGGCCAATTTTGGCCCCGCATTTGGCCTTTTGCGCGTTTACACCGAAATGAAGGTGGGCTCGGCGCGGCCGAGCCGCGGCAGAGCCTCGCACTGTAAACGGGGTCCAAGCGATCCTCGGCACGTACAAATAAAATATGACAATTAAGTGTTTGTAACCATCCTGGCATTAACAGTGGCCTTTTAAAACATGACCTTTGACCATTATTTACATAACCAATATGACTCCCTCTAATCTTGCTATTACAATGCTCAGTTTAGAGATCTCTTACAGCTATATACAAGCCTGTGAGATTTACCAGCATTAAAACCAATGAAGCCTCCGATACAAAACAAGGGATATAGAGCAGGTGAGTCTGTTTACATGAGAATGTGATTTATCCTGGACGAAAGTGATACCTCAATTAAAGAGAAAAGGGCAAAAGAAAAATGGGCCAAACGTACGGCTCCAGCGAAAGAGACATCGCCTTTAACCATGTAACTATAGGTCTCCTCTAACTAAGAGTACACTTTGAACGTAAGCTTATACGTGAATGATAATTTATGACGATCTCACGTGATCGACACACATTCAAAGGGGACAGTTAGAAGTGGAAGGAGTGCTTAATCGTTTCATTAATTCCTAATCAATGACACCCCTACTATAGGCATATCATAATTTCTCACATAAAATCAATGGTCTATATGACTCATGCACCATTATTTGTATCGTGCATAAACTTTGTTTTTTAAGCTTTCAGTGAAACGTGTCATAACATAATTCTGTAATTCCATCGGCAGTGATTGATATAATAAAGAAGAAAGATATATCACCGTATTGAACGCTTAGAACCTAACGGGGGGGGGGGGGGGGGGTATTATAGCATGATACTCGGTTCTTTACTGCCCAGCTAGATGCCAACAACATCCATTACCCACGGCTACGCATAGCGAAACAGCCATGGCGAAAATAAAACTTTGTTTTCTCGTAGGCAGAATGACACAGAACCTCGTCAAACACACTTTTATTGGCAGGGATGGACATGAAAAAGTTCATTACTAATACTAAACAGCGTATGCATTCCATTCATGTGGCGCGAGATACCTCTATAGCAACATAAAGCCTGTCTTCAACTCCGTTGGTCGAACAATGACAACCTGAAATTTCAAAGATATGAGCGAGACGCTATATACACCTGGCCTAGAGTTAATTTATTCAGTTCTCATTCCTACCTCAAGTTGGGTTATGTTATTGTAATCATTGAATCATTCCCATCTGCAGTATAACAAAACCAAAGTGAGGGAAAGGGGGAGAGAAAAACGAGATGTGGCAAAAGGAAAACTGCATGCACAACTGCAATCCATATCATTGCGTGTGACAAGTGAAGTAAATGTATTAGTTGTTATCGCAGTGTTCTATGAGCATAAACTGGCAAATAGACAGACCATGTCAAATATAAAAACCATCAATTTAATGTCAGAGAAGATGGTAAACAAGATGCATTGAAACTGTAACTAAATCGCTGCTTTTCTACTCGGTCACGGAACGTCCAACTTTATATTCAACAAAAAAAAATGTTAGGGGAAAGAAACACATTTAGATATAACATTCTTGAATTAAAAACAAGAAAAAGAAAATGCCCACGTCAGGATAAAAAAAAAAACGCCGCACGAACATGCATTATATTCTAGATGGGAATACGGTCTTGATGCAAAGGTCCAATGATTGTCTCATTACTTTAAAAGCAATCTATGGTTCCCTTACCATCACCAGTACCACACCACAATGACGTCTCTAAAATCAATGGTAGCACATTTATCATTGCATCGTGCAGTAACTCCCTTTTCCTAAACTACCAGTAGAACGTGTCATATTATATTGTGTGTTTCGATCAGTAGTGACTGACTTTAAAGAAGAAAGATAATGCAAAAAATTGAACGCTTACCACATTGCTTATAGGGCTATTCCAGTTTGGTACAGATCTGTTCTATTCTCCCAGATGCCAACAACATATGTCACCTATGGCTGAACTAGTGAAACAACCATGACGAAAATAAACGACAGAGAACGCCGTCATAATCACTACACTTGGAAAGGTGTTGCCCGAAATTCCTCATTATGAAGCAATATCACGTCACTTCCTTCCCTGCCTGTCTTTAACTCCGTCATTTGGTCAAACAATAACAACCTGGAATTCCAAAGAGATAAGCGAGACGCCATGCACCTGGACTAGAGTTAATTAATTCAGTTCCCATTCCTGTTAATTATATAAACGTACACGTTCCTAAATATCCTGCTACAGTATAACAAGAACAAATGAAGAGAAAAGGAAAGAGAAAACGAATGGTGGCAAGCGGGGTACTGTTTTAATTCAAGGGGCAATTTACAACATTACGTGTGACAAAATTAAAGAAGCAAACCCAACTTCCAAACTCCAATACAAAACAAGGGAAATAGAGTAGCTGTGTTCATGACATCAGAGTGAAGCTGAACTGCAGAAAAAAAGAAAGAAAAAAGAAATAAAAGGAAAAAGTCCTGCGGGACTCGATTAACTTCTCTCCTTCCGGTCGGGCATTATAAACACGCAGCGTGCTAAGCAATTCTGCCACACGGAAGATCCGAAGATCTTGTGCGAAACTTAAATATATCTATGTATGCTATACATTGATATTCAGTTTTTTGGCTATATACGTCAAGTGACTGATAGCGCTATTCAACTTCCCACGAGTGGCCGCGTGGATTCGATCAATATACAGTTACAAAGATAAATCGGGAATTGTTTCAACCAGATTCCATTCTCATTTTCAGTGATCGACAACGAAAATAATGTGAAGTAGCGACTTGAAGTAATATTGAGAAATGTTCGTGAAGTCCAATTCTTTATACAGTCCTACATAATTCAGATGAAATTGTTTCTGTCATGCAACTAATTGAAAATTTCGTGTAGTGGTGTCGGCGTGTCCAAGTAAGTTGATTGGAAAGGATATGTGAATGAATATTTACCAATAGGTCTTTATATTGTAAAAAAAATCAAACATGGTCATGCGGTCTTTTAAAAGTCATCTTCACTTTAACATTTGTAATTTCAAGTCCAAGTTGCCTGTCAAAGCAATGTGGTCTCCTACAAAAAACAAAGGAATATTGTGTGTGTGTGTGTGTGTGTGTGTGTGCCTGTGTGTGTGTACGTTTACATGAAAACGTGCTTTCTACATGGACGAAGGTGAATACTCCATAAAAAAAAAGATATACGTATTTTGTTTCGTGCTCTTATGGGGTTCGAACCCGTACGTGTGCAACCTCACGTCTCTTGTGACGTCGCTTTTATCCTCTCGGCCATGTACGTCTTGACGAGAAAATATGAGGAACGTAAGCTTATATGTGAAAGATGATTCAGGAATCGTTTGGTCCACATTCCATTCTCATTTTCAGTTTTTAGCTGCAAAATTATCAACCTGACGAGGAGATTTGAAAAAAATAAAATGCATGATCACTGCAGCTTATTGTCTCAGCTACCACATACATAAGTTTCAGAGGAAATGGAGCAAAATCAGCTGAGATAAAGGTGCTTAAACGTTGTCAAGTCAATGCATGGTTAAAAAAAAATCACCTCCCATAGACATAACACGTCAACTTATCTGATTTTGAGTCTTTACCTTTAATCACAATTTGAAGTATTATGGTAAGTCTTCTCGAACGAAGAGTGTGGAACGGAAGCTTCTACGTGAAAGATGAATCATGACGATCACCCGTGACCGACACATCTTCAAAGGGATCAGTTATTAGAAGTGGAAGCCCTCGTGCCAAGATATTGTCTCAGCAATTCCAAAGCAATGATACCCTTACATTTAGGTATACCATAATTTCCCTCTGAAATCAACGGTATTATTCATGTACAATTGCTTGCCTTGTCCATAAACTTTGCTTTACAAACTTTCAGTGCAATGTGTCATAACATAATTCTGTAACTCCATTAGCAGTGATTGACTACATAAATAAAGATATATCAAATTGAACGCTTAGCGCGTATAACTAAGGGGGATTTTAGCCTGATGCTCTGTTGTTCACTGCTCAGATACCAACAACACTCATCACCTACGGCTACGTATAGAGAAACAGCCATGACGAAAATAAGTTTTTCCTTTTCTTTAGCAGATAGACACACAACCCCTTTAAACACACTATAATTGACATGGAGGGACAAGAAAAGGTTCATTACTACTACTAAACAGTGATGCCTTCTACTCATGTGGCACAAGATACCTCTATAGCAACATAAAACCTGTCTACAATTCCGTTCTTGGGTCAAACAATAACAACCTGGAATTTCAAAGAGATGAGCGAGACGCCATACACCTGGCCTAGAGTTAATCTATTCAGTTGCCATTCCTGCTCCAGTTGAGTTATGTAAATTATTTTCCGACATGTCTTGTGCAGTGTAACATGAACAAACGTAGAGAAAAGGAAAGAGAAAACAAAGGTGGTAAGCGGGGCACTGTATACCAAGGGCAATTTACAACATTACACGTATGATAAATGAAGCAAATCCAACCTCCAGTCTGCGACAAAAAAAAAAGGGGGGGGGGAATTGAGTGACTATGTGTTGTGGGGTAATGACATCGGAATGAAGCTGAACTGCCAAACGAAAAACAAAGAAAGAGAGAGAGAAAAAAATAATAGCGTCCTGCGGGTCTCGAAGATAGTGCATAATGACCATGGAGCGCGCTAAGCGACTATAAAGCCACACGGCTGTCCCGAAGATTGGATGTGAAATTCATATCTTTATATCATTTACAACATGAAAAGGTTCATTACTACTACTAAACAGTGATGCCTTCCATTTATGTGGCACAAGATACCTCTATAGCAACATAAAACCTGTCTACAACTTCGTTATTGGGTCAAACAATAACAACCTGGAATTTCAAAGAGATGAGCGAGACGCCATACAGCTGGACTAGAGTTAATCAATTCAGCTCCCATTCCTGCCAGTTATCTAAACGTACATGTTCCTACCTATCCTGTTACAATATAACAAGAGCCAATGAAGAGAAAAGGAAAGAGCAAACGAAAGGTGGCAAGCGGGACACTGTAACAAGGGGCAATTTACAACATTAAGTGTGACAAAATTAATGAAGCAAACCCAATGTCCAAACTCCAATACAAAACAAGGGAAATAGAGCAGCCGTGTTCACGGGTTACGTACACTTAATAAAATAATATGATAAATGACATCGGAGTAAAGCTGAATTGCCGAAAAAAAAAAGAAAAAGAAAAAACGAGAAAAATCCTGCGGGAGTCGAACTTCTCTCCTTCCGGTATGGCATTATGAACACCCAGCGCGCTAAGCGTTTACGCCACACGGCTGTCCTGAAGACCGAGTGCGAAACTTAAATGTATAATAATACTGTCGTGACTGGTTGACTTGTGATGGCGCTATTCAACTTCTCACAAGTGGCAGCGTGGATTCGATCAATATACAGTTGCAAAGATAAATTGGGAATCGTTCTGTACAGATTGCATTCTCATTTTCAGTTTTAAACTACAAAATTATCAACCTAATGAGGAGATTTGAAAACATAAAATGCACGATTACTAAAGCTTATTGTCTCAGCTACAACATACGTATGTTTCAGAGGAAATGGAGCAAAATCAGATGAGGTAAAGGTGCTTAAACGTTGTCAAGTCAATGCATGGTTTAAAAAAAAAATCACCTCCCATAGACATAACACGTAAACTTGTCTGATTTTGAGTCTTTACCTTTAATCACAATTTCTAGTATGATGACGTCATTATATTTCAAAACCATCACATGGACTTGAGAGGCAAATGTTCAAAGTACAACATATCTGAATTTGGGATAATATTGAGCTTAAACAACAGAGATACGAGCAAATGAATGTCTGAAAGAGTACCTGAAAAAAATCAATTCCACTTTTTTTATTTAAAATGACGATATGATGACGTCATCGCGTGTTCCTGGCAATATTGATACTTGGAATGTTATTTACAATTCATATACTTTTGTAATATGCAATAGAAATATAGGGTCAACGGACGATTTAAAGAGCTATGGCGAAATAAACAAAGACATGTTTTTTCACTATATTTGCAGAAAGACGCGCACGCGGAATTTCAACTTTGACGCCAGTGCATTCCTTTGTTATAGGTCGAAATCGATCGGAAATCAATGGATATTGTTACTCCAAGTATAAGGAATCCAAATCAGTCAAAAAAATTGCATTTTTATGTTGCTTACGGGCTCTGCGCGCGAAATTGAGCGGACGGACGCGCACGCGAGAAAATGTTTGAAACGCTTAAAATTGTCTGAAACTTCGAGATTTCCCATTGGGAAGTCGTTTTGAGTCTTTTAAAATTTTGACGCGCGCTTACGCGCGCGTAATGATGACCTGTGTAACTAGCGTTAAAAAGTAAGATAGAGCGTGACCTGAACTTCATGTCCACCGAAAATGATACAGAAATGACATCTAGTTATGAAGTTATGATCGATCACGTGACAAGGTCCGAAAATCACAAAATGGCGCCTAGATGACGTCATAGATATGTTACTGTCATGAAAACCTTATTGTGGCTAGATTTTGTCATGAGACATGTTGACTAAAAATGTCATGTCATTCCGTAATGTCATTATTGAGATATTGACGACACAAAATGTGGCAGAAAGAAAGAAGAATAAAAAAAAAGAGAAATTTTGACAATCACAATAGGTGATACGCTGATAGCGTATCACCTAAAAAGAGAAATTTTGACAATCACAATAGGTGATACGCTGATAGCGTATCACCTAATAAAGAGAGATTTTGACAATCACAATAGGTGATACGCTGATAGCGTATCACCTAATTAAGGGACCTAGCACCTTCCGGAATCAACCTCTACTTTATTTGACATCTGTATAATAGATACCCCCCCTCCCCCAAGTGGATATTAACAAAGCTGAATACTTCCTCTACACCTGAATACATATTATTTGAATACATGTATAATCCTATGCTTACTACGGAAAAATACACTACTGTCCTTCGCCGCATATATACAGTATAGCTGATAAGTAATCTCTAAAGTAGGTTATAACAATAAAACAAACATACACACACACACACACACACACAAACACACATGTATGAATCTATATGAATATATATATATATATATATATATATATATACATACATACATATTTGTGTGTGTGTGTTTGTTACATTTGTATAAACTACTTTGCATATTCCTGAAAAATTAACATAACCCTGTTTAACAATAGTATATGTGCGTCATTGAAATGTAACAAAATAACTTCTGAGATGTCAGTAATGTTGGTTATATACTGCATGTGTACAGGGTTTCAGAATTCATAGTGATTGGGATGAACAATTGCAATGAACAAGGATGATGACACGGCAGCTTCACCCCAAGAATGGATGAGTGGGAATTCAAGCAAGCAGAACAAAAGAAGAAAACATGCATAAATTTATGCTGCACGTGCGAACTTGTTAAGGAAATCGTATCGTAATGGAATTTTATTGCGGCATTTCTGCAATATGTACTCCTCTTATACCATCATCATTGTTAAGTGTAATTCGTTTTGGGGTTTTCAGAGTTCAGTAGATTGGTTTCTCTGCGCAAGGACCACAATCAACTCCACAAAACTATAAATGGAGCTGCCGATTTATGAAGTATGTGATGTGAAATTATAAAGATCGTTTGGACTTCCCCTTTAAGACATAAGAGAGGAAGCGCGAAATCTACATTTGATTCATTAATACTGAGTGCCGCTTCATCCGTGTGAAGATTCATCTTCAGCTTTGGAACAGTCAGGAATGCGACACTGGAAGTAGAGGGTCGTTGTTGTTATATTTTTTATTCATGCATTGTTTGTTTGAATCCTGGCTGTCGCTCCGTGTAAGTGGGTGGTAATGATGGGCGTTCTTAATTATGCGTGTAATTTGCTATCATCACCGAGTCCTGAACATTGATTGATCGCACGCAGGAAGTTAAAAATTTGCCCCTTTTGGTGTTCTTTTAGCTGAGGTTGTAGGTTTACGCCCTATCCTATCTATTTCAGTGAGTAACGGTAAGTTCGTTTACAATTATTTAAATCTAAAATCATTTATTTTTACTTATATTTTAAGCACAGTTTTATACCCTCAGTTTTAAAGTCCTAATAAAGTAAAATCTAAATTGAAATTCACATTGTGCACATATTAACAGAGCAAACCCATATTGCACGATCTTATTCGTAAAATTTTGAATAAAACAAATATGGGAGGCATAACAAAGACAGAAAATATTCCGTATGCATCGTCCTGACATGAGATGTTTAAAATATCTAAAAATAAGGCAATTATGAAACTTAAGTTTTCTTTATGTTTTCATGAGACAATGAGTGGCAAGAAAGTATGCAAATTAGGCGAGGTGATGACGCCATAAGTTTTCTATTGACCTCCACAAGTCTTTTTCAAACTTTTTTTTCTTGAAACAAAATCAGAAACAGAAATTGTTCTTCCTGTCAGTATTTGTTTTGTCGTAATTGAGGGGAAGGGATTCAGTCACTGCAATCATGGCTCAATAGCACGGTTGTTACTATGGTATTTTTGTGAACAAACCAAAAATCAGAGGTTGTGGCTTTACGACAGTTTCATCTGAACCAACATCCATTGTATGGTTGTGGCGAAAATCACTATTCCGTTAAACCATGTGAAAGTTAGAATTTCATATTTTTATCATTTGCAGAGTGCGTTCGTTGTGAAACTTTTACTAGTCTGTTTGCAGGATGTTACTAAATTGATTGAAGTCGAATCTAACACAGGTGTGAGGAAATCTACTTTCAGAAGATATTTTCACCTAGACAACAAACAAGAAGAAGTGTCACAGTATTATGCCTTTGCGTATAGGCAGGGTTCACTCGTGCTTGGTTAGTTTGGCAACTTTTTAGTAGATTACAATTTTCCATGGCTTTTTTTTTTTACATTTTTTGGTCAACCTTGCAAAGTAAGATCATTTTACACATCATGTATTCATTTGCACACACACACACACACACACACACACACACACACACACAAATGTATATATATATATATATATATATATATATATATATATATATATATATTTATATCTTATTATTATTATTATTATTATCATTTTCATTATTATTACTATTACTATTATCATTATCATTATCATTATTATTATCATTATTATCATTATTACGCTTTATGACTTAAATTGTACATCTTACAAATTTGTAAAACAATGTACTTACGATAGTATAATTCACGATTTGTATTACATTTGCTTTTGTTTTGGATGGAGATAAAGTATGATTGAATTGAATAGAATGAAATTGAAACTGTGGTGACAAGATATCGCTTCATGTCACTTATATAGAGGTAGGCATCAATTCAAACACGTTACCTTCTACATCCAGTTAAATGTCAGAAAGGGAGTATACACCGTCATCCTGGTTTATCGGTGAAAGGTGACTTGCCTTCTTTCCCAAACGAAACGATTTCATCAAGTTCGAAAGCAGCTATTCTCTCGATGGTTGAGACATGTGACCAGGTTAGCCCTACCCTTACCCGTGTTTAGGCCTACATCTGACAAGCCAGTGAGTGTATCGGTTACCATGACTACGATATTTCACTGACGTACTTTAAACTATGATTTGCACATTTCTAAAATGAAAAGAGTCCATTAATATACTCGTTGTTGACTCTTTTTGTATTTTTTACCTTTTCCTTTTTTCCCTATTTCGCCTTACCTTTCTGTCTTTCCTCAGTTTTCCAATTCTTTTCTTGTTTGTCTGAACCTATTTTGTTCTATCAGTTCTTCTCTTGTAGTTGCCCTGTCATAAGCGATTCATTCTATTCTTTGGTCTTGTTGCATCTATAATCAAATGAGCCCTTTCTTACCCTCGCTTTTTTGTCAGGCTATCAATGCCCCATGGTGCGGTTAATCTCTTACACACACAAAAAAAATATTGGGATAAAGATGATTTTATCTATTTATAATAATATCATGTGATCATCTCATAAACCCTTTGTGCTATTAATCCATGCTTTGGTCAATGTATAGTTTATACACATTAAAAGTAACTACGTGGATCATATTTAGTTAACAAATAGGTAAGAGCAAACATAATGCTTTAAACATCATTTTAAAAACCTCAGCAGAATTTTTCAAAGATCATCTGTAACACTAAGAGAGTTCAACATAAGCAGTTCATGACATTATCGTTTTATGATTGTGTTTAAAGAATGAACAGTTCTGCAAAATCTGTTGGCATTCATTCATTTTTACTCACATAATTATGATGAATATCTTTTTATATTGTTTTACCGGCTACTATTTTGATCGAAGTGAATTTCTATACAATTATTCCTGTATCATTATAGTCATGCTTTAATACTCTATCATAGCGTCATTATATTTCAAGCAAAAATGGAAAAATCTTATGAATCAAATAATCTAAACCATGAAATCGATGTTCGATATACTTAGTTGAAATAATGACAGATGAAATATTCGTTTTACATTATTATATATACTACGTACATAATTATGTACATAACTATTTTTGTTTGTGAGGACTGTTTATTAAGAAGATGGCTGGTGGATATCTTTGCGAGAGAATGACCCCCTAGGCCACACATCATAGCCAAGAACGAGGCAGCCACACACAATCATAGCACGAGATCTTGAAACTGAATTAAGCCTCTGACAGGTTTCTGAACAGCAGTCAAATCAATTAGCTAAAGTCTACATTTTGAATGGAATTCACTCCTCAAAATGTGAGTGACATTCACATAAAGAGGTTGTTGTTGGAAAATAGTATAGGATTAAGGTAGGTGCGATAAACATAGCTAACGATTCACTGACCGGAAGTGATACATGGTCATTTCCACACCTGATCCATGCCCGCGTAATCATGTTTACGCCAGACTGTATAGAGTCATCCGCTCTTAGCGCAAATGAAGTATAGGATGGCACCCCGGCGATAGTCACCCATTAGGTCCGTAGAAATACTCTGTAGTCGTTACGATTAAACAAGTACTCGTCGTCATGGAAGCTATAAGGTACCTGCCTGCGGTGATGCAGTGTAAGACACGGGCTTTCCTGCGTCCGTCTTCTTTTCCTATGCTCATATAGTAGTCAGTATTTTAGGATCACACACACACACACACATGTTTTTATCATCTTCATACCATTCCAAAAGAAATATTGTCTCGATGATTTTACTTGGGATTCATCGCTGTCTTTGTCTTCATACATGCTTGTCATCAAAAACAGAAGAAATGAAATCGTTTATGAAGAATCACGCAAATCAGATTAAACCAGTTTGTCATTGTACAAAAAAGGAAGTGAGCAATATTACACAAAAGAAATCATGATCTTGTAACGAAGTAAGCTAATGAACACACACACACACACACACACACACACACACACACACACACACACACACATATATATATATATATATATATATATATATATATATATATATATAGAGAGAGAGAGAGAGAGAGAGAGAGAGAGAGAGAGAGATACATGTATAGTCAATTTTTTAGTCAACGTGATTCATCGAAACTTCCTTTGGTCTTAATCAATTTTATCTCATCTGCTGCCCTTCTTTAGCACTGTTTTTATCTTTATCAAAACAATTTTCGTCACTACTGCGTGTAATTCTCCCTTCTTTTCTTTCAGAAGTGCCTTTAATATTTAAAGGTTTAACAGTTGTTTTTTTTAAATCTGTTTACATTTTAACTGGAACTAACGTATAATCATATGAAACAGATCTAATCCAATTGCATGGATTATCAACCATTGCATGAATACATCACATTGAACTCTTCAGCCTTAGGATTGGATCCTTCGAATGGCCTTCTACAAGTCTTTGACATACTAGGTGCCATCATAGGTAATTCAGGTAATATTCTACTACTCACGTGATAAGTGACAATTTCAATGTGTTTCACAACGCAAGCACGAAAAAACATCGCAGTCGTTTGTGTCTCCAATTACGTGTACTTAATTCTATTGTGGTTCTCTGTTTGTATTTAGGTGACTATTATATGGTCTAGCTTTGTTCATTTTGTTCGAGGCGGTTTCATCAACTGAAATCATATTGGATGCCTGCACCAGTCCAACAGTTGTTCTCTTTTGTTAATCTTGTTCAAATGTGCTATAGACCACACGCGTAAAGTTCGTTGAATTTGACCTTCCATTGTTTGTAGCTTGAAATGACAGCGACAGGCAGTTATAGCAGTGATCTTTGCCTTGCAGATTATTCGTATTCCGTCAAATGTAATACTGACGAAACTCAGCGATGACATCACCCTATTTAGCTCTTGCTTTTAAAGGGGGACTAAGGGAACTTTTTCACCGAACTTCGGTTGATCAAGGTGGTTTCACAATACAGAAGGAAAGGGGCAATGAATAGTAGCGTGGTGTTGTATGCAAACTGACTTTATAATTAAATGACTGAGCTTCAACCAACCTTAAAATTGTAGAAGGCAAGCTTTCGTCCTCTCCTGAGGACTTTGAAAGCAACTGGTTAAAAAGAAAAATAAAGGAAGCACTTTGGATCAGAAGGGTCAATCCAGCTCTCAACAGAGACTCGGGCTATACCCTTTCACCAATATATGGTCCAGTGATTAATAAAGACAGGCAACGGCGCCAGCAAGACAACACTGCATAAGGCTTGAGAAAGTCCTCAGGAGAGGACGAAAGCTTGCCCTCTACAATTTTAGGGTTGGTTGAAGCTCAGTCATTTAATTATTCATCATCCCCAGCCGATGAAAGTTTTTAGTATCAAACTGACTTTGTTCGGCCTTATTCAGAAATATCAATTTGTGGGGACTACACTCAATTTGTACATTTTTCTCTCATTGCGATTTGAAAATGGACGGCGGGAGGATCAAATTGAGTATCTAGCCCTACGAAACACAGACGGACTATGTCTAGCAGCTCTTGCAGTGTCTTGGCCCCCTTCCTTTTCCTGCAGTACTTTCCTGCCTAACCCAAAGACATGACTTGCTGTGATTCAAAAAGAGTTAGCACTGCGATGACAGGCGCCCCCGAAATTTTAAGTCGGCCATCTTGACTGACGTCACATCCTGGTTACGAGCCGTTGCGTTGTTGCCGCACACTCACCGAGGTATATCCTGGGCGCGGATAATTTTAGCAGCTCTCTGTGCCATTTTTAGCGCGCCTGTTCCCCCCTTGCCCCACGTGACGATGTTTCCACACTTCTTGCCTGTTATCTCGCGGTGTTGTGCCGCGCGTGTTGTGATCGTCCTGCGCGCGAAACATCGTGACGTCTGAGTTGTCATGCCAACAACGACGTTCGGCGAAAGGGTAGCCTTTAAGTGACACTCCGTTCCGTGTGCAAATTGCTTTAATCAAGAAAAGTAAAATCAACAAACAGAAACATGACGGTTTTTGACAAAATTGGTATATAAGCAAAGAAAATGATGAGATTCAAAAGTTTAATATAGTGTTGGTAATATGGATGGAAATTACGAAGGTGAAGGTGTAACCCGGTGAAGCTCATTTCTTATTGCATGTACGTCTTTACAAGAACATTCGTTTGTTTCAATGTTATGGTAAAGCGAATAATCTAAATCAGCTTTACTAAAGAAATATATTGATTTACACAAAAAATAACTGCAAGAGAAGAAGACAGAACTTTACTCTGTCCTTAGGAATTAGAAGGCATCCCTCCCTTAAAGGGATGATAAAGTTTCTGTTGAGGACTAGCTTCAGGTTTCTAACTTTTTTATTTTTCTGTGAGATAACGAGAAGCCACTCATGACATATGAAATACAAAAAGGAATTCAACGTTTATTTGATGAAAATTTGGTTTTGAAATGGCTGAGATATCCAAAACAAAGCGATCCTAAAAAGAGGTGGGATCCACCTTTCATTAGGATCATTTTTGTTTATTTTTTTTAGACATCTCAGCCATTTCACGACCAATTTTCACCGAATAAACTTTGAATATCTTTTAGGATCGTATACTCTGCCACATTTCTTATGTGGTTTCTCAGAATCTCGCTAAAGCTCAATTCTCATCTCCACCAATACTACAGTATCCCTTAACGTTCTGTGTGCCATGCTCTTTGCCCTCTCCATACATTTATGTATGTGGGTAAAGTGTGTGCACATTTGACTCATCAACGCGATAATGGTTAAAGAAAGGGCGGACGAGGAGGGTGAATGAAGGAATGGGTAGCTAAAGGATCAAGTGTCAGTGCTGGGATAGTTCCAGGCAGGAGGAACGATAATCTGTCTGTGAATCTGTGTTGCTCTGAGGCACGGCAACGGGCTGGCAATTATCCATAACCTGCCTATAGAGGGCACCATAACTATGCCTAGCAGAGAGTGATTAAGGAGCTGGGGTGGCTGACGTCAGCTTTACTTCTTTGAGGACAGCGTTACTTCGTTGAGGACGAGTCCCGAGTATCCTCGGGCAGATACCTAAGGGAAATGCGTGTTGTAGCAAAATCAGTCTGTCTGTTAAGACTTGGGTCTTATTGTATCGTTCTTCTGGAAGAGACAAGACAGTTACATTGTACAATCATATTTTCTCAATATTTTTTTCTTTTTCCACACAGAGGATCGTGGCACTAATTATTTGTTTATTTGTTTGTTTCTTCGTATTGTTAAGGGAGTCCTAGACTTTTTTTTTATTAATGTTTTAATTAATTATTAATTAATAAATGCCCGTGCATTGGCCGCTAACGCAATACAATTTGTATTGCGTTAGCGGCCAATGCACGGGCACCCGACGAAATTTAGTGTCGTTTCACTGACACTGAAATCACAACCGTTTGGCTTTTAATGGTCATCACGCGCTCTTTGTTTGAATTCCATGTTTGCATTGACATAAAAAGGAAAGATACTTTGTTACATTCTTTAAGGAAGCAATTTTCCCTTTCCAGAATTTGTGCAGGGCACCATTTATTTATTTATTATTTTTTTTTACATAACATTAGTTTGTCCGAGAAAATTTTTAATTTGACAATCGAGTGTGTAATTTAATACTTTTCCCTGTCTACATTTTTGTTTCATTGATCTATTAAGTTTAAACGCCTAATATTCCGCACGTTTGTCTTGATCGCACCTAAACTGTAAAGGGATGGATAGTATTGGTGAAGATGAGAAATGGGCTTTTAACTTTTTGTGAGATAGCAAGAAACCACGTATGAAATAGTACAGACCATACCATTTTAAGAGGAATTCTCAGTTTATTTGGTGAAAATCGGTTTTGGAATGGTTGAGACATCCAAAAACAAAGTAAAAAAAGCAATCGTAATAAAAGGTGGATCCCACCTTTATAAGGTTTGCTCTGTTTTGGATATCTCAGCTTTTCAAAACAAATTTTCATCAGATAGACGTTGAATTCCTCTTAAAATTACATGCTTTTCATAAATTATTTTTTTTATAGGTTTCTCATTATCTCACCCCAAAATGCTAGAAATCTGAAGTTAGATGTACTCCCTAAATTCCGTAGATTGAAAGTCAATCTAATAGATTGTAGTCAGGGACCAATCCAAAATTGGATTGAAAGTTTCAATCGAATTAGATTGAATTCTAACTCTATTAGGTTGAAACTTCAATCCAACTTTTGGATTCGTCCCTGACTACAATCTATTTCAATCTAAGGAATTTAGAGTGTATCAACCAAAGCTGTACGATCCCTTTAAGGCTTTTTCATACATGTATTCATGTTGTGAGAAGAGTCAATACTTTTAATCTTATTCCTCTATTGTATTTAGTGAACTAGGGCAAAACATATTTCATTGGACGTTATCTTGTTGCGTAGTGTAGAGACTTTGAGCATATTTTTTCTTTAGGAATTATATTTAAAAAATATTATCTGGCGATTGCATCAAACTCTCATGGTGACGGGCAGCTCTAGTTATGATGCTAGACACAATTTTAACAAAACTGCCGTAAGGGTTACTATAATTTTCATCTCAGAACTTTTTTTCCACTTCGCCAAGAATCCCAGGAGGCGGTTTATAAGTTGGAGAAGAATCATGAAGTTTGATTAGTATTTTAATTAGATAAGCTTTGAATATGACGATTAAAACCGCTGCTGTTGCTCTACGGATTTTAGTCTGTCTGTAATAAACTTACAAAATGCATTTGTTACATAATGTTCATTTGCATAATGAATAATCTTATAACAATTGATAGCACTGGGTTGTTTATCATGCAGCATTTTAACTTTTATACTTGATAATAAGGCAATTCTAAAATTACTGACGCTTTCACCGCCCCCATTTTTTGACGTTCATTTCTCCCAATCAATGTTCTGTCAAGCTTCCTTCACATTCTTATATATTTATTATATCGAATGGAATCATGGAATTAATATGTTTTAGAAAATATGAAATTGAGTAACAATGAATGGTCAAAGCAAAGAAAATTGTTGTAAAAAATAGCACAATACAAACAACGTCTCAGTGACGTTTGGCAATGTTTGGACCATGAGACATTTGTTTAATGCTTTTTATCACACAGAAATGGTCTTAGCCCTCTGGTCATCTAACCTACGTGACTCAAAGCGTTACTTATCTGTTGCATTGGTTTCACTGTTTTCTTTCAAAACAATTTGCTTGTCCACTGTGGTATACTTTACACTGACTGGACTACTTACAGCTTTGGAAACCTACAGAGCGTGTGCATTTCTTACAAAAGAGGAAACACTGCGAAGTTAAGCCTGTTTAGTGTACGTGGAGTGCACGTGGAAATATCTCACTCAATGATCCTGAAATGTAAGAAGTGAAAGTGTAAACTGGGTAAACCCATACGAAGAAAAGGAAGTTTTTAAATGTTCGATATTTGGAATTCGAGGGTGAACTCTGAACAAACATATTTGAAAATCGAAAGTGACTGTAATATTGTGTGTACACTTTCATTCAAGCATGTGAAATATTCTATTTTTGCCACAAAGTCTTTCCCATGTTGTAAAAAAAATGAAACGAGCAATCTCGTGCATAATGTATTATTACGAAGACTATAAGAGACAGGTACATAGATAAATAGAAAGTTATACCAGATTCGCAGCCAAATAAATTGCATGTATTTAGAATACAGAAATTACCGCACTAAGAAACACTCTTGCTTGTGTGTATGATCAGGTATTCTGTACATTGTAATTCCATACAGTTATATTGCTATGTGATTACCGTGTGTGTGTGTGTGTGTGTGTGTGTGTGTGGGTGTGTGTGTATGTGTGTGTGTGTGTGTGTGTGTGTGTGTGTGTGTGTGTTTATTAGCTTACTTCGTTACAAGGTCATGATTTCTTTTGTGTAGTATTGCTCACTTCATTTTTTGTACAATGACAAACTGTATTGTGTTGAATGTGCAATTGTTATGATTATCTCAGGGTCTCAGCTTATATAAGGCCTCGGACTGCCTCCTTACACTTATTTCTCTTTTGTTTTGTACATGAAGTGTCATGATCTTTGTATTTCTTATTTTAAATGATGTATCTTTGTATGTTTTATGCCCAGTATTAAATAAAAGAACTTGAAGAACTTGAACTTGAAGAAACACTCTTAAATAAAACGGCAAATCTCCAGTCTTAAAGCTATTACATTAGTTTCCAGTCCATTCACGTATAATGTTCAACGTATATACTGCTGCTGACTATTACCACTGTCCCCACTCAATAATATGGCTCTAGAACATCTTAGTGAATCTTTGGTGAAGTATGTGCCTTCTCGCAATCTCAAAAAGATCATTTCATTGTCCTGTTTATATTCAGACCAAGTTGTATGGAGATAGATCTTTTGCTCACGCTGCCCCCTCACTTTCGATTACCCGCCCATCTTATGTGAAGGACTCATCCACAACATCTACAATTTCAAACCATTCTGAGAATTTTCTATTCAAAAAGAATTTTGAGTGAGTTGTGACTGTTTGCATTTGAAAGCAGAGTATATTCTGTCCTATTTTTCCTCCCTAAAGCGCATAGAGACGCAGTGAAAGTGATATGCGCTATATCAAAACGTATACTATTGTGATCATCATGAATAAATCGGTAGATAGATAGATAGATGGATAGATGGACAGACAAATAGATAGATTGCGTGTATGTGTGTATGTGCGTGAGAGAGAGAGGGGGGGGGGGGGAGAGAAAGAAATAATGCTTATATCAGTAATGCCGCAAAAAAAGAGAAGAAAGTGTTCATGTAACTCTACTATACGCTCTCAATCGAAACAAGGCGATTAAGGAGCAAAAGTTATCATATAACAGCGTAAAGGCATTCATACCATTATGCTGGTCAGTCTCCGCAATGGTGTGGTAAGTGTCCTGTTTGAATGAGGCATGGATCTACGGAAAAAAGAAAAAAAATGTCTGTCGATGTACATGGAATCAAAGCAACCCAATAAAAATATGAATGATTCCGATATATTGTTATCTCGACGATGAGAAGAATTCTTACAGAGTTTGAAATAAACTCTATCTCGTGTGCAAACTGCAGTTGCCTTTGACAAATCAAGATATTATATAGCAAACATTTTGTTTAAACCGAGTAGGTATAGAAATAGCTGCTAAGTTTCAGATTCTTGTTTTCACGAAACAACATCATTCGATATTCAAATGAGTTGAGAGGAAGGGTTGTTTGTAGATATAACCACACACGTATAATACAACGTGGCTTCCAAGTCTTTTCCGTTCTCATTACATATCATGTAGCTCCCTTCCGAGTCCGTAATACGTGGAAACGATAGAGGGGAGAATGATGTGTCAATTCGTTACAGGGCTGTATGTGTAAGCCTTTTCGTACTTTCATTTTTCTTATAAGCAGAAAGAACGTCATTTGCCATGGTAGGCATGTAGGTTTTAAAGCCAAAACATAATTCTGGTACGCCTGCCAAAGTTGTCAAATTTCGCTCCCAAATGTGCACGTATGCCTAAGAAATGTGTGGAATAACGTTGTAATAACAAAATATTCGATGGGTAACGACGAAAATGCGAAATATTAGCCAAAAAGGTTCGTCGGAGTCGCAGTCTCAGAACTTACCCAATCGGCGTCAGGCTAAACTCGGACTCGGGGACAACTCGGCTTCACTTTCACGGCGGAGCCGAGTTGTCCCTCTGGATTGTATAGTGTTGTACTATGGGAGCGGCCAGTAGCGCTTCGTGTTCTGGCTAGTTGCAGTTATGGTCCGAGTTGATACAACGCGCGCATCAAAGAACCTCTTTGGCGTGCATGCAAAATTAATGTGCGCCTATCAAGCACCTATGTATAGAATATGGCAATCACCAACTGCATGTAAATTGTCTAAAATAGGCCGAGTTTTCCCTGAGACCGAGTTAGTCTGGATCCTTCTGGAATAAAAGTCGGTATACCGACTCTTATTTTTGATCTCGAAATATCCTAAAACAACTCATCATCCCGGCAAATCGCGTCAGCCAGGTAAGTTTCCTGGTAGACTCTTTCGATATATTGCAAGCAAATATGAAATGGTGCCAGACGGGTTGACAAACCCTTACCAAAACTATGTTTTCACTTTAATTTTTTTTTTTTTTTTTGGTAATCCTCGTAAATACTGCTTGCCAGCACATTCACCTGACAGCAACGAAGTGCTTATTAAATCCGAATATTTGGCAATAATGAGACAAAAATGTGTTCATGTATTCAATGCGGAGGAATAAAATTAATAGATGCTTCCCACGGTCACCTGCTGGTTTATTACGCAAGTACATTAATTCTTTATTTGAACAAGAATCTCATCATTTGTTACGTCGGGGAAGACTAAACGTTATATCCCTATGAAAAATAAAATATATTAGTGATGTGCCTAACCAAGTGAGGAAAAATGAAGATCTTTTTCTGAAATGTGGACGTGAGTTGATTACAAAATGGTCCATTAGTGTGGAAGTCATATCATTAGCCCACTATGCATATGGCTATGAATCATTTTCTAAAATCATTGGTCAGTGTACATACATACGACTACATCCTCTTTCTCTCTCTCAATAGACATTTATATCTGTATCCATCTAACTCTCCATCTATCTTGTTTTCTATCTATCTATCTATCTATCTATCTATCTATCTATCTATCTATCTATCCATGTATCTATCTATCTATCTATCTATCTATCTATCTATCTTTCTATCTATCAATCTATCCATGTATCTATCTATTTATTTATTTATCTATCTATCTATCTATCTATCTATCTATCTATCTATCTATCTATCAATCTATCCATGTATCTATCTATTTATCTATCTATCTATCTATCTATCTATCTATCTATCTATCAATCTTGTCAGTATGTCTGTCTATCTATTTATCTCTCTTATCCATCTATCTATCTATCCATCTATCTATCTATCTATCTATCAATCTATCCATCTATCTATCTATCTATCTATTCATTCTGATAACTATTAATACACACACAGACACACACACACACAGGCACATACACACACAGGCACACACACACACACACTCGCACACACACATTCAATGCTTGTGAACCACAATTTTCGTGTATATCGTGACGTCATCCGATGGAGTGAAAATTGTTGACCATTATAGGAAGGGGATTGAAAAAGAAAAGAGCTTAAAGGGTGTATACAGTTCTGGTCGAGGTGAACATTTAGCTTTTAACGTTTTGCGAGATATTCAGAAACCACCCTATGAGATGTCAAAGAGCATGCAGTTCTAAGGGGTATCAAAAGTTTATTCGATGAAAATCGTTTTTGAAATGGCTGAGATATCGAAAAACAAGGTGAAACAAAGAGATCCTAATAAAGTTGTGGCATGTCGCCTTTTATTATTAGCACTTTTTTGGATATCTCAGCCATTTGAAAACCAATTTTCATCAAATAAATGTTGAATCCTTAAAATTACATGCTCTTTCATATTTCATAAGAGGTTTCTCATTATCTCACTTAGGAATGTTGAAAACATGAATCCCTACCTCAACCAGTACTGTACAGTCCCTTTAAAGGCATTATTTACCATACAAATTTACCATTACCACAAAAACCCACCCTTATAGTGCTTCAAAATAGTTTCTAAACATGAGTTAGGCATAGAGGCAACCAATGTATGTTAATGATTACAATGAATGTTAAGTATTGTTTAATATACAAACTGTGAACAATAGTTATAATTAAATTGTTGCTAGAATAACCCGTCTACATTATGGTTTATAGAGAAAAATAGTGGCATCTCCTTATACTTCGGGCTTTATTGCGAAACGTCTATATAGTAGGATGTTTTGTGATACAACTGACCTACACATATTCATTTAATGTGATAACTCTAACATCTTTTTTTTTAATCACTGCTCCCAAAGTTAAATAGTACCTTTAATTGTACAAAAGCCGACATACCATCGGCAAGACTGGTAGGCGAGAGCAATCACGTTGGTTTTTAGCAGGAAGCCACATTGTCTTACGAGGAAGTGACCCCCAGACGCGGCGAATAAGGACACACCGGCACAACAATAGGCGTTTTCACATCAGCCCGATGTTTCGAAATAGCGCACTTTTTTTCTGACTTGGGAAATTTTCCCGATAGCAAAATAGCGCGCTATTTGATAATGTGAACACAAATTAACGCGCTAGTTGTATCGCTCTGATCGAGAAAATTTCTCGAGTCCAACTCGGGAAATTTCTGAAATAGCGGGATAGTAGCGCGCTATTTGATAATGTGAAAACGACTCGAGAAATTAGCGCGATGAATCCCATCATGCCTAGCGTGTGTGACGCGATCGACCGAGGCAAACTGCACACAAATCATGAGGAATTTTTGAGAGGGCACACACATTACTGATGCTGTTTGCACATACTCAGCTGTCGAATTAGCTATTTCAAAATTTTAAACTATTCGGGCTACCCCCTCTTCGGGCTGATGTGAATAAGAAATGAAATAGCGCTCTAATTCCCAATCGCGGAAAATATTTCGAGCTTGGATTTTTATCGGGCTGATGTGAAAACGCCTAATGTGCAAAGCTCCACGGTATGACCAATAAAGCCTAAACTGTTCGTAGTATTACATGCGTGCGTTGCATTCAAATACATACTTTCCTTATATAGAAATGTGGAATGCACCTTTACTGTAGAAGGATACCGGAAACTGAAGCTGTTGCTGTTCATCCTCGGCTTGAGTGCCGTTTCCGTTCGGTTTCTGTTTTGTTTTCATCCTCCCCGAGGTGCGTAATACTCACCATGCTCACCAGCTATGTGATTGCTGTTATCTATATCGCATAGTTTCGCTCCGTATTCATAAAAAAGTGATGAAGGTAAAGGAATCTTACTAAATACAAGAAGAGAGGAATACGAATTGTTGAGGAATCAAACGAATGAATGAAAGATTTCTTAAATAGATAGATATATCAATAAATCGTTATATAGGTATATATTATAGAAGGACATATAAATAGATAGATTGATACATGGATATAAATGCATGAATAAATGCATGAATAAATAAGTAAATAAGCAAATAGATAAATATAGGTTTTCCCATTCATTTTCGCACTTTTGTCATTCAATTTCAAAGATTTATTGTTCAATTTCGTCCCGAAAAGCAGGTGGAACGCAAAACCTAACTTCAATTTCGTCAATTGTCATTGTTTCGTCAATTGTCATTGATATTCGTTTTTCGTCAACCTTTTTCGAAGACATAGCATTCAGAATCGTGAATTGTCATTCAAATTCGTCCCTCCCGCTGACGGATCGCAGAATGTGAAGATCAAATTCGTCTTTGTTCACACAATTTAATGAATTTTTCATTCAAATTAGTCAGATGTTGTCGATTCTTTATTTTGATGGTGAACCAACTTTAAGCCGACATATTTTTAGTTTCTCTCGTAAACTGTATCGTTACACATTATTGCCTAAGCATTTGCTTCAACAATACAAAAAAACAAGACTGCCAACGAAATTGATTGAAAGATAAACGACAGTCAAAAGTCATAACCCAGGACAGTATGTCAGGTCACATTTTGAACTTTAACTCGTAATGTTCAGGTTTTCGCATCATAATGCATGAAGCAAAGTTTAAATTTTTTACCCTGGAAAGCAGCAAACATAATTATGTTATCCATTTTTTGACATTAAACAGGCGACAATTCTACACTTAAATTTTGTCTTAAATCATGTTTGCCTAGAAATCGTTTGTCAGTGTTTTCGTTTGCGAGACGGTATACGTATGTTTGTATCAGTGTGTACTCGGATTGCCTGTGTGTGTGTCTGTATCTGTGGTTCTGTGTGTGTGTGTGTGGGGGGGGGGGGGCAGTTGTGTGTATGTTAACTCCTGAATGTAGAATATGAACGGTTACAGAAAAAAAAAACAATACATGAATGACTGGAAAATCACACCGGGTAGAGATATGAGACGAATATGAATGAAAACTTAACGAAAATGATTGACAAAAGACGAAATCGATCCTGCTGTTTTGAGTGCTGCGAGAGAGACTGACGAATTTGATCTGTAAATGACGAAAATGTATGCCAAATGACAAAATTGAATGGACTTTATTTGAAAATGAACGACGAAAGACGAATTTGAAAGTAAGATTGGCCTACTCCCGACATTCCGCGACGAAGTAAACAATTTGTGAAATTGAATGAAAAAAAAGTTTGAAAATGAATGGGAAAACCTATAGATAAATAAACACAGTCATAGATAGCTAAACAAATAAAAATGAATAAGCGAATAAATAAATAAAGAGAATATTGATTCCTTACATATCTACAAAGAGAATCGCTTTCAAGTGCATAGTCGTCTTTTCAGACTACATTTTGACAGATGATATTCTCAGTGATGTTTCCGTCTTTCTACTGACACAAATTAGTGCATTCTTCAAAAAAACGGGCATTTTTTCTTTTTTTCTCAAGGTATCTTTCCTCCTTCTACAACGCTTACATTAGAAGCAAAAGTCGTCCTATATTGCATGTAATACCAAACTATAATGTTTTATTCTTGTACATTGAAATAACAGCTGTAGATCGAAGCCTAGACTATGCAACAGCACTATAAGATACTAATGAAACAACTACAATGAAAATAACATTTTTATTCAATGTCAATCGTGCTAAAGAGAAAAAAAAGACCCAACAATAACATTAGACTGTGATCGAAAAAAAAATGTGATGCCGTCATAATATTTTAGCTAGAAACAATAGATGCATTTCAGGCGTTATTCGCATAGGAAGAGATCTTTCTACTGCCACTTTCGAAAGCGATTCCAGATTATCCTGTTGATCGTACTATATAGACTAAGTATAATGCAATAATCTGATGAAATAAAGGCCCGAACGCCCGTCAGGTAAACCGATTTACAATAAGATCGAGGATTCAAGAATAACCAGGTACGTTTGAACGATCACAAAACGGAATTGTATTGTACAATACTTGCCCTGATGTGGTAACTCTCAATGTATTCGTTACAAAACACAGGACTGCTCGGTTGTCTGAACATTTACTGCAAAAACATCGGTGTTAGATTTAACACCATGGGTGTCAAATCTAACACCAATCAAGTGTCAATAGAGGACAACACCCACAGGAGTAGAAAGTATATTGTGATGGTGTTGAAAAGTGTTCACCTGGCACTTCGTGGTGTTGATTTGACAGTGTATAGCTGGTGATCTTTTGGAGACTGCGCCTGTGTTAATTCCATAATGACACCGCATGGTGTTGATTTGGTATTTAATGCCAATGGTATAACACCCGTCCAGCTTCAATAGGAGACCATACCAACTGGTGTTGCTATGGTGTCAATGTTTTCGCTCCTTTTTTTTTTTCCAGACATGACGCCATAACCTCTAGTAGTCTCCTCATCAAGCAGTTCCAACACCGAAACTTTAAAAATTCATAACTTTTGCATCACTATTGTCCGATTTCCCTCAAACTTTCACTGATGTGTTCTACTAATGTTGCTGCTTTCACTCAATCCACATTTCTCTATGGGTTTTGGTTTCCTTTAAATTGTGAGTGTTTGTCCTGAATGATTTATATTTCACACTTGCATAAAAACGTGTGTTTATACTATTCATATACACACACTAACACACAAGCACACAGACACACACACAAATATGTATATATATATTATATATATTATATATATATAATAACACAAATGTATGTATATATATATATATATATATATATATATATATATATGTATATATATATATATATATATATATATATATATATATATATATATATATGTAAGGGTCACAGTAATATCAGCACTCACCCCCCCCCCCCTTTTACCTGTGATGATTACACTCGCTCACTGCACATGCTGTAATGTCAGAGGTGAATAGTCCTTCTCAGTATTGTGTATCATATGGTAATGAAACCAACAGGTGGAATATTACTATGACATAATATGTTTTGGATTTTTGGAGTTTATTTTTCAGATGGCTTTGCCTTCTTGAATCAAATAATTTTGTTACTGTTGTTAATAGAAGATATAGAGTTTGCCTGTCATGGAAGTTTGACGATAGCGCATTAACGCTATTGAATTCGCGTGACATATATATTTGGTTGCAGGCGACAATCATGGTATCATACATTCAAAACTGTATGCTTTTAAAAATGAATTGCGTATATATCAACCAAAGCTTGAATCATCAAAATATTACCAGGTTTAAAGTCAGGCAATATACTCTGATATTCACATATTGAATGTCAATACACTTGTCAATTTAAGCGATGTCACTGCATTTTGTAAATATGAATGTGTAAAGTAATAATATGATTGGTTCATCCCTTGTGTTATGTAGCTTCTGTGGGAAAGGGACACGGACTTGCTGTATTCTGCGTCGGACAGTGTTGCGTTGTTTAAGTTTGCTTTTAACTTTTGTTGCGTTTGCTTTTAAGAGTTGTTGTTGCGTTTGCGTTGTTTTGGGTTTATTTTGTTGCTTCAAGTTTATTTACGTTGTTTAAAATTTGCTTTTAGTGTTGTTTTGTTATTAGTTGTTTTGAATTGTTATAAGTTGATCTCCGTTCTTTTAAACTCGTTTGCTTTGTGTTCAGTCTAATGGTCCAATGTTACAATTTTGGAGTTGTTTGGATTTTGTTTATTTCGAAACACTGCAACAAAGTGAAGTAATAAAGACACGATTCTTTTGTAACAGAAACAGAAAAAAAAAAATTATCTTTGAGCATTCCTTCTTTTCCCAGTCCTTATTAAATTGAACCAGGTGATTGATTTTGTCTAATTGAGTCCGAGCTAGTGTAGGTCAACACTGACTGGACGTGTCCAGCCGGTCACATATATATACGTACATATATATATATATATATATATATATATATATATATATATATATTGATTAGGTTGTCCACGTGTTGGCAAGATAAAAAGATAAAAAACAAAACTGAAACAAAGTTCATGCTGTATTCACCAACGGTTTATTTCTGTACACAAATTTTCGAGCTCCTCGCACTTTCTCAATTGCTGATACAAGTATAGTATACAAGTACAATATACAAGTATAGTTTTACTGAGTATCAACACTTGAGTAAGAGCGAGGAGCCCGAAAATTTGTGTACAGAAATAAACCGTTGGTGAATACAGCATGAACTTTGTTCCAGTTTTGTTTTTTATCTTTTATATATATATATATATATATATATATATATATATATACAAATATATATATATATATATATATATATATGTGTGTGTGTGTGTGTGTGTGTGTGTGTGTGTGTAGCTAAACAACATCCAAACCCCGATGTGTTTCGTCTCCACGTTAATCAATTTATTTCTCTTCAATCATATCCTCAAAGCCAACAGTTCCTAGTTCTCATTAAGCTGGGTTTCCTTGTTCGTTTCTTCTAATGATTTTTCTCTGTTATCATTCATTGCGGCATCTTTGGTAGAGCATTGTGATACAGTTCGCAAGGGTTACATTATAGAGTTAAAGCCGCAAGAACTATGACAGCCCCAGAATCAGGAAAAGTCATCTGCACGTCTTGAAGGGATATTGACCCTGGACTGTTGCTGCAGATTGGGAGTATTGAGACGCTGTGAACATAAAAGCAGCAGCAATTGATTCACTGTGAAAGTGAAAAACCGTCGCAAGATAACGTAAGTGGATGTTTCTCTCAGCGCTGGCACAGCGAACGATTTTTCCATGCTCTTGGAATGTCCGTATCATGAGAAAGGAAAGAATATTGTAGCTACAAACTATGTAAATGCAACCGTTGGAGGCAAACGCAGACTGGTTTTAGTTACACTTTCTTACACTTGGGAGAAGAATGAGAGTTTCATCACTGCCAGTCTGTTTGCAAAATAAAATTTCAGTAACCATTTCATAGTTACTTCCATTATAATTTCATTTGGCTTTGTAAGAAATGGAGTTTATTTTCTTGGTAGCGCAAGCTCTGGTCGGATACACTTGTAACAAGTATGGCGAAAAAAAAAGGGCTGCTGTTCGTTATTCCGAAGGTTCGCTATTCCGAAATTTCGTTATTCCGAAGGTTCGTTATTCCGAAACACACAAATTCCCTATACCTAGAGGTTCGTTAATCCGAAAATGTAAAAGGGTTCGTTAATCCGAACATTTGTGGTGTTATTCCGAAGGTTCGTTATTCCGAAGATTTGTTAATCCGAAAATGAAATTCGGAATAACGAACCTTCGGACTGAATAGCCTTCGGAATAAGGAACCTTCGGAATAACGAGCTGTAAAAAAAAAAAAAAAAAAAAAAAAAAATGTAGCCTGTATACTACCAGCGTAGACTGCAAATTTCAAGTGCTGACCGTCACCTACAGACCTTTGTCACAAATATGAAATTGTGTCTTTAGCCCAGCTAGAAACATTGCAAAAGTGTTGTAGAATTCCAAACCGAAAAAAAAAAACTTTTCCTGGATGCAATTCATGGAAATTCTGAGTACATGTAACACTTATACCATGTCTTATCAGTTTGCTCTCCGGTTCCATAAAGTATAGACGATCGAATTATTCACTAGATCTTTTGGAGGAAAACATAATCTTGATATTCTCACCTATTACAGGTATAGGGTTACGAGTCAAAACTTTCCTCTAAAGAAAGGTTCCTGGAGATTTGTATGATATTCCCTATCATGGCCATTACCGGAGTATAAGAGAACGTGAGACTTTCTGTTTATACATTGTTACAGTGTTACACTACTTAGTGCATAAAGAGAGAATGGAATAAATGTATCCAATAAGTCATTCATTCTTACAATTGTGTAGAATATCAATTAGAACAACCAAAAAATACATATGTCTTTCTTTGAAAAGTGTTATAATAATAATAAAAGTGGCTATTTGTATAGCGCACAGGTCCATCTTTCGGTGCTCACGGCGCTTCAAAAAAAAAAAACAAAATGAAAAGATAAAAAATATATGGATACATGTGCAAACATGACAACAGGGAAGAGAATTGGCAACAACAAGCAAACACATACCAGATAAAGAACATGATTTTTCTGAACATTATGGATTGCAGTTACATAATCCTTAGTGTGAATGCTTTTGTAGATGGCAGTTGGCGTAGCTGAATAGGTTACTGATTTCACAATTTCTGTCCCTTAACGGAGAAAGCACGATCCCCCCCCCCCCTCCATGCTATATTCTGGGTGTTTGAAGTAACACTGCATCTGATGATAAATGTAGACGTGTCGGGTTGAATTTGGGAATAGAGTCACGTAGGTATGCGGGGGAAAGAGATCGAGCTGAGTGATGTGCTAATAACATAATCTTAGCAGTTATTCTTTCTTTTTAAGCTGGCAGCTAATATAAAGAATGGAGAATTGGTGGTATGAAATGAAACTTTTTAGGTAAAAGTTAACAACCGGGCGGCAGAATTATTTTTGCAACCGTTGAAGTTTTGTGACGTCTTTCTTTGGAAGATTACAAACAACGAATTCGAAAATCCAACCGAGAAGGAATCAAACCATTAATAAGCATCTCAGATGTGGATAAAAAAAAAAAATGTCTTATGAAACTTAAATTACGCAAATGATATCTAACATTCCGCGGAACTTGAGCTACATGACTTCGAAATGACATTTCCTGATCATGACACCTACATTACGGGCTGTTTTTGATGGAATAATACAAGTACTACCGATATGGACATGATATATGATTGATAATCGACCTTACTTAGTATGTGCTTTGAACCCATTAACGAAAACTCGGGTTTATCATCATTCAGTTTAAGGTCACTGGATGTAAGTCAGATCTTCAAGTCTTGCAAACATAGTATTACTTCAGGTTTGACAATGGCGGATGCCATTAAAGACACGAGAGATAGAAAAGAGAGGTGAAAGTTGCATACCTAGCTGACACATTCCCAAATTCTCGTTTCCAAAGTCTGTATTCGCATTCTTCTCAATGACACAACAGATACGAACAATTCAATGACATATCATTTGTTTTTCAGTGATCTTTTCCATTTCCTTTGAAAATATAACAGTTTCAAAAAAATACATGTCTTATACATGACATTTGTCATGAATGTTCATGCATGTATGAAACATATTCCGTGAAAACAAGAATAATCATTCAATTCATTTAAAGGCAGAAATCAAGCAGGAGAAAGAAAATAGGATGAATTATCCAGTCAATTGTAGGCAATTTAGCAAAGCACTAAAAAGAAGAACAGAAAATGGAATAAAAGAACAACAGCAACAAAAGGAAAAACCACCCTCGTTCCCACTTTCCCGCCATACCCAACCTCTCAACAGCCCAAACCTTACCCCCCCCCCCCAAAAAAAAAAGAGGAACCGTCCCTCTCATCTCCAAACCCCCTCCCCGCCCTCTACACCACATCCACATCCTTACCCAAAGACAGACACACACCCTCTCACCCACACACACATTCTCACCTACACCCGCACACACATCCACTTAACACAAACACACTTATTTCTGCCCACATTCAGAACGTAAATGATTATGCTAATTATGCTTATGATTATGCTACATACACACACATACATGTATGCATATGTACACATAATGTCCATATACATGCATATATAATTTATATACACAATAACACAATACTTATCTCTGAGCTCAAATGTATTTAGAAAAGATGTCAGTGATCAAACAAACTCAAATGTATTTAGAAAAGATGTCAGTGATCAGACACACTCAAAAGGGGAGGGGTACGAGTGCATGGATAAAACTAATCCTTTATTTAAACATTCCCACTTCAGCAAATGCAAAACCGATTTATTTCTTCCGATGGCAATATCATTCTCTTCCTTTCGACATATAATTAATGTCCGTTTTAATTCTGCCAATGTCGGTGTTATTAACTGTGACCTCGCTTTATATAACGTAATAACTGTAAAGATAAGAGTGTTGTACAATTTGATTCTGTGAGAAATTCCTTCTAAGCCAATATGTATATCCCGCCAAACTAAATTACATAACTCTTCTAACTGAAAGTACTCAATAAGATCGTGCCATAAAGATTTAACTTCTCGCAGTTCCAAAATAAATGAGAGTAAGTTTCAGAGCTTTTTCCACAAAAGGAACATAAATTATCAGCCACAAAACCAAATTTTAGAAGCTGTTCCTTGGTATAGATCGCCCCGTGTAGTAATTCATATTGAAATTCTCTGAGATCTCCAATTAAGGTTGAAATTCTAAGCCTTAATATGTCTCATACTTTTATCAGCGAAAACAAATTTTTGGTGTCCATCTCTGATTCCTAAACAATAAGATTGTTTTAAAAGAGACACGAAATGTGAATAAATCTTCCTTGATTGTATCTTTTTTAAATCTGTAATTTGTCCAAAAACCTTTAAGGGTATATTAAAATCATTCATATCTACTTCATACCAATTGCATGAAATTCCATATTTCCCACTTTTCAAAATTGACTCACAAAGACTCCAAATGTAGGCTATAATTATTTTCACATTGTAAACCTAAATTTTGAAAATCACTTATTGGTCTTTAATAATAGATTCTTTATCAAATAATTGTTCTAAATGATAAATATTCCGCATATATAAATCTGCATTAAATGTCATTTTCTCTTTCAATAAAAAATCTTTAATATAATTGGATTAATTTTCCCTTCTTCAAAATTTCTGCAGTTATATAGATCTCCCCAGGCAGCTAATATTTCTAAATAAAACAATGGTGCCTTGAGTGAAAGTTTTTTTTTTTTTTAACATGCGCACACACACACACACACACACACACATACACACACACAAGCACAGACCGAGGTAGAGAGAGAAATGGACCTTTTAATGATTTTCCTTGTATGAGTGAGTGTTTTATAGGGAGTGTGAGTGTTATAAGGAGATAATGACAGAATGGATTCCTCTTCATTACTTGAATCGGCTTCATCAGCAAACGCTTGCCTAATATAAGGCACTGTATGGCATTGGTCTAGAACACAAAGAGCCATCAGTTGTCGTGGTTCCATACTGTCCTATAATTAAGACTTGATTGTATTCCCCTTATAGACAGATATATAGAGACACACAAAAAGAAAATCGTGGTTCCGTAATTAGAGAAACGGCTTATATCATGGGCAATACATAAATGATTGACTGCATTATAAACTAGGTCACTATATCAGGTCTCCCCCCCCCCCCCCCTCCTCTCCGCTTCTTTTTCTTCTTTTTTTTTCCTGTGAAACCTATCCCAATCTATTGACTGGCTTGATTTAAATCTGTTGAATGAAGGTGCTGCTTGAAACCAAAGTGAACACGATGCGACATTGCCTCAAAACTGCATCAAAAATAGCATCGTAGTCGCCAGGCTCTCGGCGGTAGAGAGCCCGTATATAGCGATCTCTCTATGAGCATCTAGCGATAGATGAACAGCAGGAAGATACTTTAGAAAAGACCAGAAGACATCGACTGTATTCTGTTTGGTTTGAAATCATACACTGTACATGACTCACCATACTTGACCATGCATGGTGTAACTTGGTTGACTTTCCATTTCATCACTGACCATAATAGGTCCAGCGCAGTTACTATAAAAAGAAGACAGAAGAAAGAAAGGGTGACACTGAGCGAGGCAGTGGTAGAAAAAAAAAAAAGAAGCCATGCGGATACAAAGAACTTGGTCATTACAATAGCAAAACTACGTAAGAGGATAAACGGGGTGAAAGGTTAGTCGATAAGGATGCATGGTTGAATGGATTTTGAAACGTGATTACTCGTACTATAATCATACTCCTCAGGGAGCGTAAATATTCACTTCTGTTTGCATTTGGGTAATAGGAATATTGTTGTATCTCTTTCAATTGCTGTCACTGACATTGAGAACATTTACCAGTGAGAACTTGAAACCGACTACTTCAGAGTTGCCTTCGTAGTGATCGTAATTGGTCAAAGTCATCATGACAGTATGAAACGCACACGCGACGAGAGGAGAGTGTCTTTGCTGGAGTTATTAATCGACATACATAACTAACATACAATGGCCTAGAACATGAATATCCACTGACATTGTTTCAGTCGATAGTGAAGCTCATGTTAATTGTCAAGTGAAACCAAAATGATAATCTAAACTATCAGAACGTGACTAGAGAATAGAACTAAAGGGGGAGGAGAAGGAGAAGAGATGGGAGGGGGGGGGGGGGGGAGGGGGGGGGGGTTGAATGGGAGCAAGAGAGACAAAGCGGAATACCTACCCTCCCGGAACTTGCGGTCAACCAACAAATCACTTTTAAAGGGATCGTATAGTTTTCGCTGAGACCTAATTTCAGGTTTCTAACATTTTTTTTGGTGAGATAATGAGAAACGTCTTATGAAATATGAAAGAGCATGTAATTCTATGAGGAATTCAACGTTTATTTGATGAAAATTAGTTTTCAAATGGCTGAGATATCAAAAAAAAAAAGAGCGATTGTAATAAAGTGTGGGACCCACACTTAATTACGATCGCTTTGTTTTACTTTGTTTTTGGATGTTTCAGTCATTCCAAACCCGCTTTTCATCAAATAAACTTTGAATTCGTATTAAAATGGTATGCTCTGTACTTCTGATAAGTGTTTTCTTGGTATCTGGCAAAAAGTTAAAAGCCCAATTCTCATCTCCACCAATACTGTACCCATCCCTTTAATATAGTTCCTCCTATCAATACCCATACAATGGTACGGTTCACGATTTTTCAGTCAACGTCCCCTCAGTTTTGGAACAATAATTTACCTCTAAACATATTTATGAAACAAACAGACTCATCAGACAAATTCTAATCCATGTTAAAATCTTATTTGTTAATTAAACAGTTTTATATCTCATGTCTAACCATCTCTGAAACTGTACATTCTTCTTCTTTCTTTGTTCTTTTTCTAACTTTTTTTTTTTCTAACTAAAATGGCATTAAAATGCTTCATCCTGGCGGGGAAGCTTTAGAAACAAGACACCAAACGGGTTAGTCATCGCATTCTTCATCAACGACCAGGATGCTATGTGATGTTACATATATAAATATATACATAAACATATATACCTGATACATGTATGTATAGGCATACATATTCATATATTACGTATGCGTAGCTGACATATGGGGTAGCGTTTTTCTCATAGCGCCGAAAACCATATTTCCTAGTCCCAGAATGATGCTGACGCCAGCTTAGTATGATATTCTTGACCATGAAAAAACAAACAAACACACGCAATGAACTTGATTTATTTATTTTCTTTTTTTGCCCTGTCTATTGCTTCATTCTGTCCTCCTTTAAACACTCTTTTTTTTTTTCCTTGCTTTCATTGCAGGTGACTTTTCTATGTTCCTTCCTGGGTAATGGCCAATACTTGCTAAAAGAGCGTGATTGAAGTCACGCTGTTAACAAAGCACATTGTCCGTGTTTACGTCAACCGGCCGCATTCCGCACAGGTGATATTTCACACACAGTTGCTCCACTGTGCGCACCGATTGCTGCCTGTTGATCATGGTGGAGGCGGGGCTGCTGCTTCAGCACCTACGCAACGAACGCTCCGCCGGAATCGGTAGCGTGTTCCGCAACGCTCGCTCAATAAGTTACTGGACCGCTGCAGGAAATTCCGCAGAAATAATTAGCGAGGAGAAGGCACAAGAAGCTACCCGACGTCCCGGCCCGGTGTCGAGTACTTATATACCTATTACAGCACTGTCGTGTTATAGTAGTCGTGTTACCTCTGTTCGTCCTCCAGCAGCTCCTACTCCTACTCACCTAATTCCTCTACGAAGACGGACCCATCTTTACGTAAAGCCAGCCGGTGGTTCGCGGCAGATTCGTAGTGGAACCCGCAGTAGGCAGGAGCTGTCATTTTTTATCACCAATGATTGTTACGTGACGTTATGGCTACTCTACAGAGGCAGAACATCATTCGCCAGCCCAAGACTGGGGTGAGTTGTATTGACGAGTAGCTTCAAATCGAGCGTGCTGGAATTGTTATTGTTGCATACATGTAGTAGAGGCCAAGGTGCAGGGCTTGTTTGAGGCATTGTTATGAAGCTTTAGATAGCATACTGGAGTGTTCGAACTCTAGTCAAGTCTCATACAGATCGAGCCGGTTTGCTCATAAATGCTGCGCTGTACATTAGCGTCATGCTGTTTTACAAGAGCTTTGGTAAGCCGAGCTTTGATTCACCCATTGGTGTCTGAACTCTCGGCTAGCCAGGGAAAGCGTTCACGCAGTCTTACGTCATATTGATACATCTTAATCCTAGAAGTTCTCCACTTCTATACATCGTACGTCCTCGTTGAAGCAAAAAGGTACGAGGAGAGTAGTTGTAGTTGGGTAGTGCTTTAGGTTTCCCCACTTCTTTTGTGAGATAATGAGAAAGCTCTTATGGAATATGAAAGAGCATGTCAGGGATTCAAAGTTTCTATTTGATGAAAATTGGTTTTGAAATGGCTGAGATAGTCAAAAGAAAGGGATCCTAACAAAAGTTTATTAGGATTGCTTTGTATTTAGATATCTCACCCCTTTCTAAACCAATTTTCATTAAATAAACTTTGACTTCCTCTCCGAATTGTATGCTCTGTAACGTTTCATAAGTGGTTTCCTACAGTAGTATTTCGCAAAAACTTAAAGCTAAATCCTCATCTCAACCAATACTACACCTTCCATTTCAGTGTGCCAGATGTGAAACACATTGTGAGATCATCCAGTAAAAACTCGTTGTCCTCGTGGTTTGTTAGCTATAGGACTATCATGTACCGTGATTCCAATAATACCACTATGATCTCGTTTTGATGTACTAGGAAGAGTTATATTCGGCTGTCACACTTTTTTTTTTCCGAAATGTAACTAGAAAGTAGGAAAACCTGGAAGAAAAGATCACCCCACCGGTGGCAGATTATTTTATTTGTTTCAAGAAGCCGACTGATCTGTCAGGAATGAGTTAATATATTCCATTATATTCCATCATATTCCATAATAGTATGTGATAGTAATGAGAAGTGTTGAAGAAATGGATAGAGTGTACTGACTAGTAGTCAATTGGATAATTTTTTGTACGTTGGAGTCTCTAAGCTCTAAATGACTTCTTTCGTAGAAGAGAAATGGAGAAGAAGAAATACAGATCAATCGAAATTAATGCCATATTTCATATTTCATTCTCACTTAGTACCTTATTTTGTAGATAAATATTACTACAGGCTCTTCAGTTGTCAATATCACACCATGTTTTGATGCTCAGCTCTCCTCCATTTCCTTTTTGTCATTCACACAAAGAAAGAAATACACTTTGCCCAACGAACTGTGCCCCGGCATGATAAAGTGATAATTTTTTAGGGGAGAGTAAGTATTATTTGTGGAGAGTTCTCACATAATGCCTTTATGTTCGTATCTATGTAATGTCTATTTATGTATATGTACAGCATGTATCTATCTATCTTAATATACCTATCTATATTGGTGTGATAAAAGATGACATAGGATGACGCAGGATGTTAGATTTGTAGAAGCTTCGGATATTTTGTCTTCCTTATTTTTTTATTTATTTGCCTGTAGTAACACAGGGATAAAATGCATTATGTCATACATAGATACCTACATATATATGCGTACATATAAAAACATTATGCTTTATATTTCTATATTAATGAGAGAGAGAGAGAAATATATATGTATACATAATATTGTTGAACTCTGAACAATTGAAATGGAAACACTAAGTAGGACCTATGTATTTGCGTCCAAATTGTGTCCTTGTGACTTCCGGGTTCAAATCCGTTTCCAATTCCAGCGCTATGCAGGCATCCGTGAAGTGTGCTTTGTCAGATTGTACATGACTTAAACTTTATCGCCGTTGTTTATTAGCGTCTAGACAGAGGCCACGCTAGCCCCGTATTTTTATTTTTGTTTGTTTGTATAGCTTTAGACATTTTCTAAGCATTGAAACTATAGAAACATATTGAATGCGATGCGTTCCTCATGAAAGCGTCATTGAATATTATGCTGTATGATTTATCACTGCTTTGGTAAACGTCAAAAGGCATTCTTTTTTTAATATCTATTCCGGTAGCTACAGAGTATCGGAGGAAAACATCTGTCTGTGAGGAAAAGCAATACACTCGGTGCAGAGCGAGAGTAAAAACAAAACAAAATGTGACTATATACTTCGATTTTGCGTGTTTTTTTTTAGAAGCATTGTGGAAGTATGGACTTACAAAATATTTCTGCTGTAGCTCCATGGTGGAAGCATGCATTAGTGATTCAGTGGTGTCATGTTTCGTTTAAGTCAGTTTAATAGGTCTAGAATGTAATGTAGATTCGACATAGGTCATGATGTCTACCAAAGTATATTTAAAGGCCTTATTAACGAGAATTTTGTCCACGATGCGTTTCTTTATGAACTCGGTAGCATCCGCAGTAGTCTACGGGCAAAGGACATACAAAATAAAACGACAAACGCAAAATGTACGATTCTGACCGAGTTCACGAACCCTGTCAAATGGTAATTTGCGTGGGGAGAAAGATTTACAGTGTATACAAGCATTCGCTTTGTACACGGTGTTACTTGTTAACTTGTTCCCAGGAAAATGCTCAATTTGAGATAACACCTTTGACCTTTGACGTCACTCTCGCCAGTCAGAGACGTCACTGTTTTTGGTATAAGTTGAAGTTTGTCGACTGTAATGGATAAAACGTAGCAACAACAACAATAACGGATTTGCTGAAGTTTCAGGGAAATTTTAGACATATCAAAGAAACAATGAATTTAAAATCTTTCGTGGTTAAAGAAAGCAGAGACGTTTACGGCAATTCGTGTGCAAAAGGGATTTAGGGGATAGTGTTACTCCCTATCAACTACATGACATGTTAGATGGTCACAAATCTTCACTTAATTTCATTCATTTTCTGATGAAATCTAAAAGAATTATTTTTGTCCTTGTCATCGAGTCATGAAAGCATTGTACTGACTTCGGAAAATGATATTCAAAAGAAAGGGAGTTTCTCTTTAAACGTGATTATTTTAGTGATGACAAACGAGTAGGAGTATTAATGACCCCACGTCAATATCACGCATGGTGAACTTTTGTTTGGTGTCAGTCTATCCCATTTTAAAGCTGGCTGCATTTAAACAAAATATAGTGAATGTGTATACATGTAAATGAAACAAATGTGAGGGTGGCAAGTTTTGATGACACATAGTACAAGTATGGAACATCGCATCTTTATGATACTGAGAGTATTAAACATGAAAAGACAGATCAAATATAGCGGCTATTATACTAATCGATGATTTTAACATATCAACACTTCTTTAAATACGTGTGTTATTCATTCTTCATGTCACATTTAAAAACATAGACAGAATGATTTGGTCACTGTTTGTCGTTAACACTTCTTCCAAAAAGGGGGAATGACAAGTTTGACTTTCGCAGAGTACAATAAAAAAAATCTGAATTTGTATGCATAGAAAATGATGTGTTGTCAAGAGATGATATTGTCGACTAGTTGTCGTTTGCACACAACCTATGCGTTTACATCAATGATTCACATGAGCAGTTTGTCAATTTCTTATTATTGTCTGATGCTTATCATTTCCTTTTTTACTAGTTTGTAACGAACATAACGCCCCCTGGTAAATGACTTTATTGTTTTCATGGTTGTGGGAGGTAATGTGGTGCCATTCCTTAGGACAATATCACAACGCATGCTTTCTTTCGGAAATTGGTTAGCAACGCAATACAAAGACTGTCTGGGTTAGGTTTTCTTGACGTTTAAAAAACGGGGAAAAATACAGGGCATATTCGTATTGGGGTATGATTACCTTTTATCGACAGGAATTTTAACAGCAACAACAATAGCAACAGCTAAAACAACAACAACAGCAACAACAACAACAGCAACAACAACGACAGCAACAACAGCAACAACAACAATAACAACAAGAAACAACAACATTGTTGCGTGAGTTTAAAGGCGATGTTTTACGGATAATGATTGCTAACCTAAAACTTTCTAGATGGTAACTTTAGTTGTTTGATGAGATGAAGGAGCCCTCATCTTTTATCTACTTATCTTACTTACTTGCTGCTGCCCCTCCTACGGAGTACACTATAGATAATATGATCCTGTTTCTAGCTCCGGTTAACCAGCATGAAAACAGGTTACTCGCCTACAAGATTTTTCGTGCTGCATATTGATTTTATGAGATCATGGCGACTGATTATGATGATGGTGGTGATGATATTGACCGATGATAGTGATGGTGACTGATGATAGTGAATGATGATGGTGATGATGGTGATAATGATGATGGTGATGGTGATGATAGTAATGATATTGACTGATGATGGTGATGATGATGGTGATGATAGTGACTGATGATGGTGATTATAGTGATGATAGTGACTGATGATGGTGATGGTGATGATAGTGATGATATTGACTGATTATGGTGATGATGATGGTGATGATATTGACTGATGATAATGGTGATAGTGATGATGGTGATGGTGATGATATAGTGACTGATGATTGTGATACATTGTAATGGTGATGGTGATGATAGTAACTGCTAATGGCGAATGGTGGCGGTGATGTTAGTGACAGATGGTGGTTATGCTGTTATGATGATTGAAGATAATCATGACTTTGATGCCGAAAGTGGTTGCAATAACCCTCCTCATCATTTTTGTTCGCATTTCCTCTTTAAAATGAATCATCACATAATTCAAAACGTGGCAAAACGATAATGCAACGATTCGAGTCATGTGAACATTTGTAAAAGTCTATTGTTGCTGTTCTAGGGAGAGCCCCGACTCAATGACTCAAGTTTCTCATGTTTGCGATCGCATTTACATCTGCACACTTATAAAGACGATAAATTAATTGAGTCAGAGTATTCCAAAGTGTCAATTCATGTGTGGCATTTATAGCTGCAAAACCATCGACACTAGAAAAAAGAGAAATATGCACAAAATACAAACCACGGCGAGTTTTCTTAGGGAATGACTTCATTGACTCATGTGATTTCCATATGTGAGTATGACAAATTTCATCAGAAGACGAAAAATATGATATTGCGATTTTATTTTTTTGCTCAATTTAAAGGATATCTTTGTTTATCTAGGCTTGCTTATGTGCCCGTTTTTTGCTATGCTTTTTAATCATCGACAACTTGACCATATAGGGTGGAGTCTTGTTCACGAAGAGCAAACCACCTTCTAAAATTAGGATGATGAAATTTCGGCCATGATTTTTACCATGCTCTGAGCGATCCTAATATTCGGAGGACTGGCAACACGGACCACTGGCTAATTTAATCATTGAGAATCTTCCTAAACTTTTCCGGAAAGATTAGTTCTTCTTCTCTCCCCATCAGCTTTCATACTTTCAATACAATATACTTTCAACCAATTTGATCGATAGAATGTCCTTGCCTTTCCACCCCTCCTCTCCCCCACCCCCTCCAGCGTCCCAACAATTCCTGTTACAGACTGCTTCATTATGTAGACATAATTATAAATCGTGTAACCGTAATTATTTAAATCTCTTAAAGGGGAAGGCTAGTAACTGATCAGTGGGAATCAGTGGAAATGCTGGGAGATGATTGTTCCAATCCTTATGGGATTCATCCAAGAGTACATTATATATCTATTGTTGTGTGAAAATGATTTGCTTCAGAATGGTCTCATAGTCGAGTAATGTGCAGTTTAATGCTTCCAGGTTAGCGTCCCTGGTCAGTGACGGAGCATTAATCTGCACATTACTTGAATATGAGACCGTTCTGAAGCAAATCATTTTCACACAATAGATATACAATGAACTCTTGAATGAATCCCATAAGGATTGGAACAATCATCTCCCAGCATTTCCACTGATTCCCACTGATCAGTTACTAGCCTTCCCCTTTAATGTCCAGAGCCGATCACGAGGAGTTCTAAAAGAATAATCGTGTAACGCGTGGCTGCATATTCTTAACGGCATGTCGGTATAACGACCACAATGCTAAACGGAAAGGCTGGTGTAGATTTGCAGCTCTGGATTCAACCATGACTTGTAGAATCAATGAAATCTGTCCTTCCAACCTTCCTGGTGAAACAGACTAAACGCCAATTTTTGACAAAGCGGAGATCCATGGGTTACAAAACTAAAGGGAGAAATCGCATTCTGTAGTATAGTTTCTTTTCTTTTGAAGTTGCGGAAGTACAGGGTTTGCCTTTGTAAGGGAATATTATTTACGTTGAAGGGCAGGGTATAGTGAAATAAATTGCTGCGAATGGGATGGAAGGGACAGCACGCTGTGTGAGAAGGAAATGGTGCAGGATCAGTTAAAGCATGGGTCGGATGTTACTTCCGGATAACTGCTGGACCCGTCTAAACAGAAAAGGACGAACTAAGGGATCTCTAGACTCCGTTTTGTTATGGCAATATACAGCTTTGTTGTTGTTGTTGGTGGTATTTTTTTTTTTTTTTTGCTACATGAACAGAAGGAATCGATAAAGTGTATCTTTAGTACATCATTTTTCCGTAGTAGGACTAATACAGCTGCACTCGCTGGATTCTGTTGGCAAAATGTGTATCCGTGTATGCACCGTTTAGCCATTACGGAGAGCTGCCGAGAGAAACAATTTGCATAGTGTATCTATAGATACACCCTTTTGTCATGTGAAGACAGCCGCGGCATAGGCCAGTTTTTTTTTTTTTTTTTTTTTGACAGAAGGTTGCATCTAGATTAAAATGTCTCTAATTCAGTAGGTAAAGACTTGAAAAAGATGAGAAATATAACAAAAATGATGTTTGAAGTATAATGCAAAGCCTTGGACAAACTCCGTCACCAAACACATATTTATATGGCTTCTACAGCAAGAGCAAATGCCCAAACTTTAGAGCGATTCTTCTCGACTTTATTTCTCCCTTTGAGGAGCAAAGATACACCCTTTTGCCATGACGGCAGAATAGTAGAGCTCAAAACAGTTTGGCGTTACGGGTAGTGGTCAGCATGGAGTTTTATGCAAGCAGTGGCCATTGTAACAGAGCTCAAAGCATTACCTTTATAGTATCGATCGGTGCAAGCCATTTAACAGTCATTTATTCCAGGGAGTCTCAAGGAATCAAAACGTCCCTTTCTCACTCATTCGCTAAACCTGCGGGATTAACTTACAATTGTGTTTTGTGTGTGTGTGTGTGTGTGTGTTTGTGTGTGTGTGTGTGTGTGTTTAAATGTCCTTTTCGTGCTTTGTTGGATAACTACTCTAAAGTGAGCGAGACCAGTAAAATGCATCGATGATGTAAGCTGTTTGATTGTATTTTGAGCAATTTTGTAAGGCATGATTTGTATGGGAGTCGTGTTTTGGTATTAAAACGCAATGCTAAGAGTTTGGAAACTAGAAAAAAAAAACAAAAAACACCGCGCAAACATGCTCTTAGCAAATATGAAGAGTCCCTAGTCATATTACATGGATATTAACTGCCTACTGCAACCCCTCTTTTCACAGTACATGCGCAAAAAAAAAAAAAAAAAAAAAAATCAACAGCAAAAAGACCCTGATTTACAAGGACGTTTACCAGCCACTCAAAGTTAAAGAAAATCATTTCATTTTCATTTTACTTGATGTTTCTGCATGTTACACATTAAGAAATCATATTAGAAAACATACATCGCTTATAATGGCTATAACTTTGCAAATGAGAGAATATAAAGGAAAATTACCCGGACATCTATAGAGATACAGCGAAAATTCAATTACCATGCATGAGGGTCCCCAGTAAGCAAAGCTTAATGCTTTGAACCTCTTTAGATAGACAAAGAATAAATAGAGTTAACAAGCTATCAACGCAATTACCTACCACGAATCAACAAACTATTTCACAAAATAATACAATAATAAATATGTTTTCAAGTGTTGCCGAGAAAAAGAAATGGAGAGAGAAAGTAAGAGAAAGACTCTTCATTCACCGTAGGTGCGTTCACCCAGTCGCCATGGCCGTAACAGCTTGGAGAAGCAATAACCCAGTTATTTACCCGAAAAATATAAAAACATGCTATACCACATGTCTGTTTACAGCAGGCGGATTAACCAAACCAAACCGAACCAAACCAAACCAAACCAAACCAAACCAAACCAAACCAAACCAAACCAAACCAAACCAAACCAAACCAAACCAAACCAAACCAAACCAAACCAAAACAAGACAAAACAAACAAAGTGCTTCAAGTAATAAAAGAATACATGATTCTTATCATTTTGGGGCGAATATTTTAGAGGAATTAATTCAAATAGTTGTTGGAGACTGAGATGATAACATTCCATACGTCTGGGCCGGTGTGTTGAATGTATTTTTAGAGAAAATAGTTCCCGGATTTGATAAGTAAATATTTGAGGCGTTTCTTGTGAGATAAGAATGTGAAAATATTCTTAACGTAGGAGGATAATCAAACACCCATCTCAGTGTTATAGCGAAACAAGAAGGTTGTCAAACTCAAGTAGTCAGACATACCACCAAATAAGTTCTGCGATTTGGGTTCTAAGTAACAGAGTACAGAGTATGAAAAACTCAAGTTAAAACTTGAAGAAAATCAAATATTAACCGAAACAACTGCCTATGGATTGTATTCATGGTCGCCTGAAGGTTATCTTGTCCTTAATAACTAGTCATGCTGAGTAAAAATGTGTCACGGCCGTATTTGCGATGATGATAAATACTTTACGCTGCACTCTTTCGTTGAGCGTCTAATTACAATGTAATTTTGAGTCAAGGTCTTCATTGAGCTATCGGTAATATGGGAAGCTAAAACACTATCCGCACACAGAATACACACATTCATACATGCCATTATCCCGGATACAGCGATAATGTGAAGTCTCTACAAAGTTATAGGCCTACTGGACAACCAATAAAGAGCGGCCCGGGTTGACCCACTAAAGACCAGAACTTCTGGTCGCTCTTCACTCGGAATTATGTTTACCCCTTGCAGTGGGTACCCAGTTTTCGAAATTCAATAGCTCCCACATTCGGGGTATGAACAGAGGCTATGTTAGTGTGCATCCAGTCTCTGACGATATGCCTTTGCAATTCTTTTTTTCCCCACCCGAGCAGAAGTGTAACTGAAAAATACGAGGGGATGCCATCGAACAGTATCAGTAATACACATCAGGAAGGGAATTACGGTAGCAGGGATTAGCCACGCAAGATACGTTTTGGAAAATAACATTCTCGAGATACATTCTCGTATATGCCGATGTAATATACACCAATAAACGAACAAAATGATATGTATCATTTGTTCAATAAATTGGTGAAACAGATGTTTGCGCTTGATATACATCAAATTTATAAGCGTTTTAAATTCCTCGGCAGACATTTTCGTGAGTATAGAGACAAAACAATAAAATCTCACCTGGTCACTACAGTGATGCGAAAATTCAAAAGACCGGTTCTAAACTTGTAAGCAAAATTATACGTTAAGCAAAATAATGTTGTGTAATGATACCCCAATCTGTTACTACCCCCTCTTCCACAACGATTACCACATATTTCTCCCTACCAAAGTTAAAGGAGTCATTGACCTGTACTCATACTCTCAAATTGCAGTGAGTTACTGACCTCTATCATCCGTCGAGTACACCACCAGAATGTTAGCATGATGATCCGATTCTTCCCCCATAAAAGATAACACATGAAGGTGGGGAGATGAGGCTGGATATTGTCTGATATCAAACAACATCCAGCCTCCATCATCTCCCCAAGTTTAGTCCAACCACAATTTGTGACCAGCTTGTGTCAACTCCATCCTGTCCTACCCCCATTTATTACTTGGAATTGATGTTGAGTCTACCCCCCCCCCCCCTAACGGCAAGGAGGTAGGCCTACTTCTTCCATGCTAATTAACTAGTGCTGCCTATGTATTTAATAACCTATCGAAAACCTTTCTTTGATATCAAGATTCCTCCCCTTTTCACCCCTTCCATGTATTTGACCAGTTTTGTGTCATTGCTGAATCCTGTGAATTTAAGATACAAGAATACTTGGGATTTGAGACTCAGGGGTAGACCTCTCGAACAAAACACACTTTGATATTACAATATCTGTGTGTATGATAAGTCATTCTTCAGTGAACCCTTATAATATCCCGATTCAAACGCACATTACAATAATAAATGACTGGTTATGTGTACGCCCACAAACAATGACTTGGAGGTGAGAGAATCTCCCTGATTTGAAGAAGATCTGCTTCTTCCTGTAATAATTATCTTCTCATGCTTCCGTGTCTATCCCGAAGTGCGTAGTTCTACATTGGGTGTCTATACCAATCCAGAGAGGAGAGAGATACGAACCTCATTCTTTTCCCTATTTTGGAAGGACAGTTACACCCAGGGCAACCTACTCTGATCAGGGAAGAGCCCTGACACCATGCCTGACGACGTTTGAGAAATGAGTGGACTTTGCGCTCACGAGTAACCCATCATTATGTATCAATCATTTGTGCATTGAAGTCGAGCTGCAGTCAAACATCTTTCTGCGGTCATCGTCTAAACACGTTTGACGGGAAGATCCGTCTGTAAATGTTTCGCAGAGACTACACATCTGAACCGTAAAATAATTAAATTTTTCTATGTACATGTACATTACATGTCGTGACGTTCCTATTTTCTCACGAGGCAATGAATTTTAACCCCCCCCCCCCACCCCACCCATACGCATTAGTGAGTGCAAATAGACCAGTTCGTAATTCCACTTTGCGCATGAGCAGAGAAAGGTCATTTGTACCAACAGGAATTTTGGTTTATTATTTCACTGAAATGAGCATCTGTGATGTGATGATTATTCATGTGATCCTTATCTGATTAGTGCTTGCCAGCACATCCACCTGATAGCAAGCCTGGCATTTGCAATATCAAAAGAAAAAGGTTGTCATTGCATTCCATACGAAACAACAAATTAGATGCCTGCTAAAATGTGAACTGACGGACTATTCTGGTCACCTGGACTAAGCACAAGCTCATTCTTTGTTTGAACATGAATTCCACAAATTGTTATGTCGGGCAAGCTTATGCATTATACCGCTTTGAAAACGAGTGAAGTGTCTAACCAACTGAGAAAAAAGAAAGGTCATTTGTACCAAGGTGTACATGAGCTTATTACGAAGTGGCTTATAGGGTCAGTTCATAAATTGTTATGGATTAGTGGAGTGTTCCATGGGAAGTCGTGTCGGTGAACTGTGCCCTGGCCATTCCTTTGTTATGGTAATGATCTAGTCTTTGAGCGTAGTCCGTAGACTCAAAAAAACTAACCCCAACATTGACCTGTAGTAGAATCGACCTCCATAATCGACTTAGTATATACAGCACCTCTCAAGGTGAATTTTATCTCGATCTATATTCTATGTGTGGGTGTTTTCACATGTCATAACGTGTCTCTATGTTTATTTCTCTCCGAGCTGTGTATTTGTTTAGACCCAAATATTCCAAGTAATATTTCTGTGTCATGATATGACAGCTTCTCGTGGGGAAAAAGGCAAGACAGTCATGCCTTCAGCCGGCAGCTAGAGCATCTTTTGGATTCAACCATTACATGTCAGAAACATGATAGTGATGACTTTTAACCTTCACAATCAATGATTGTTTAACTCAATAATGACCTCCCCCCCCCCAAAAAAAAACAACAACAACAAACAAACAAACAAAAAAAAAACACGAAGAAGAGAAGAATGACACCGAGGCTAGCTAAATCAAAGTGAGGTTTGATCATGAATGCATTGATAATGATAAAGTGATCACACAAGCAAAGGCACGGAATACGAAGGTGATCGTTTGTATTATTATAGCTTCCACTTGAAACGGAGAATGGCATGTGAAAAGATAGCAGGGTAGCTCCTAATACTTTCAGCGCACTATTCCTTAAAAAAAAAAAATGAGCATTTTCAAGTTGCATTTTGTGATTTGATGCTCACCCCGCCGCACCTTGGGGTACCGTCATACCCTGGGTTACGGCGTTGTGTAACGCAATCTCATGTTCGTACGGTCAAGGAGGTTCTAGAGAATGGAGTCACAACCGTCTTATTCCCTTTACTAGATGTTCGAAGCCGCCGCTCAAATATATTTGAAGCGTATGCCAAACAGGATCTGCCGCGCAGATACGAAGACAATTGACTCGTGTCTCATTGCATAATCACCAGCCACTTTCAAAGGAAGATATGTATTCGTGATTGTAATTACTTTTCGCTATCCCTTCTTATAAAAGGTAGGTGGTACAGACACGAGGATGCGCGAATAAAAATTGAGCAAAAAATGCTGAAATAAAGATGAAAATTACTCGACTGGGCATACCCGGGCACTAATCTGATTTATCTATCAATAAAGAATTATACTTGAAGATTATTCCATATCAGTTTCATTTGTGGAAATTAAGCGGAAAAGTGATAAAAGCAGCTTTCCAGGATGGTACAGTTTTAAACATTTTCACATGATACAGCTCTGATTTACACTTTTGCACAAATTTCTGGACGGGATTGACTTTTGTTTTGCATGTTCTATCATTAAGTGAAATTTCATTTCATTTGATAAGTAAATAAGCAAAATATGACCAACATTATGATAACGTTCAAAATGAATCTTCAGATTGCTCAGCAAGACGGCGGCTTCGAACATCGATCATCAAAGGCACAAGTGCACCATGTGGAATTCTTTTGTACACCAATAGAAATCTGACAACTGTTTGAATAATTGCAGCCTGTTGGAACTCCATATAAAGAGTTTGTTTGCAAAAACCAATAAGTCCATATTTGCCAAATGGAGATATTTGCGATTAAAGGTCATGAAAAATAGAGAGAATAATAAGAAAATTTTTGCTTCTTTAGACCATAACTTCAAAAATGTACCTTTATATGTAGTGACCAATATATCATTTAAAAGGAATAATTTTGTACTTTATGACAAAGACCGTACTTCAAAATCTTCAAAAATGGACTTATCGGTTTTTGCAAACAAACTCTTCATATATAAAACCTCCTTGGTACGGTGTACAGTTGTACACTGCCATCATGACGGCCGAACTTTTTTTTTGAGGGGGGGGGGGGGGGGGGGGCGATACTCCAGGGTATACCAAAAACCTCATTATTTGGCACATAAGTGAACAAAGTTCCATCGTCATTTCATCCCAATACGGACCGTGTGATAGGAAGGACATGCGAGATATATTGTTCCTGCCCTCTAAACGGACACGCCTTTTAAAGGAAGATACGACTTTTTTGTTTCGTTTCGTTTCGTTTGGTTTTTTTTTTTTTTTTTTTTTTTTGCTTGAGGTAAAATCGTATAGTGCTCGATTTGTGATGATAGTCACACTACGATCCAGTGAGGGCAATAATGTCGTTTCACCGGAGAAGTCAGTAAAACATTCATAGTTCCGTCCACATTAATCTTCCGAGGAGAGATGTTAATCCTACAATGGCTGATTAATGTGTGACAATAGTCATGTAGTATTCAATGTTCTTTTGTAAATAAAATATGGGTCGCGTGTGCCTCCTTTAGGGGATGGTATGGCTTTGGTTGAAATGGGGCTTAATGTTTCCAGCTTTTTGTGAGATGAGAAACCTCTGATGAAATATGAAAGAGCATACAATTCTAAGAGGAAATCAAAGTTTATTTTTGTTGAATATCGGTTTTGAACTGTCTGAAATACCAAAACACAAAACCAGAAACCAAAAACAAAAAAGAGGTCCTAAGAAAAGGTGGGACACACCTTTTATTAGGATCACTTTGTGTCACTTTGTTTTTTTGATATCTCAACCCATTTTCATCAAATAACCCTTGAATTCCTCATAGAATTGTTCGCTCTTCCGCTTTTCATAAGTGGGTTCTAATTTTCTTGCAAAACAGTGAAAATCTAAATCCCCACTTCAACTAAAACTACCAGCCCTTTAAACGCCTTTCGCGATACGTGTGCTAAGTCACGATTTTCTTAAGATGACATGTGCACATCACGTTACACCATTGATCCGATTTACAACATTGTGCTTGATAGAATAAAGTATCACCATAAGATTTTTTTTTTTAAATCTTTGCATGTCTCGACTCGCAATGTTAATATCCCGCTTCTCTTCGAGGTGCCCTTTGGTCGACAAGCTATTAAGTGCTTATCAATTTTACATAATCTTTTACGTGGGCGATTCTATATCATCTCCAAATATGGACCAGTGAATGAAAATAATTCACCAGCGAATCATTGTGTGATATTCTACGGCGTCTTTATTTTGCTGTTTCATTTAGTTCAATTGATCAGTTGATAGGGATATATGATCATGATGATATGTGATCGTACATCACAAACGTATACTAAAAATCGCATACCTCGATTTGACGTGAGGACTCTAATAAGTGAAATGGGTCAAAACAATCAATCTTTTTATATTTTGTATATTTTCTTATGGAGCAATTCTTCTTCAGCATAGCTCTTAAAGTTTACGTTCATGAAACGAATGGGAAATTGTGTTTTGTGGATTTCAAAAAAAAAAGAATATCGTGATTAGATGTGTCTTAGATGCCCCTGATATCATTTCAAAAATTCCTCTGCACACTCTTCATTTTCAACTTCAGTAACTTTAGAAAGGATATTGCTACTGCTTTGAAAGTTTTGAATAGAATGTGCTAATGAAGTGTACATTTTTTTTTTAATAATCGGATTTTTTTTTTTCATGTCCTGCTTTATAAGCACAAGTTGCGGGTGAGATTAAGCACTCGGATAGAGTGTGTGCTTTCTTTCCATTATTTGGACAAGTTAGGAAAGTTCATTTGCATTTGCATCATGCACAGAGTCTGTTATTCTACAATCTGCCCTTAACCAAAAATCCATGTCTGGCAACTTTCTGGTGGATTTGTGATGCTGTATTCCAAACCTGGTACGTAACAAAACCAGTGGAGCTGAATATTTACTGTGGTTAATCAACTTTGGCTTTTAACATACCCGTCAATTGAAGCCCACAAAGCGTAGCGAATACAATTGCTGTTCGCCAGGCTAGTTATTATGCAAGTGAATGATTCGTGTTCTTGTCTTCAGGCAAAACTCACAAATTACACGAAAGAGGAATAAATTCTGTCACCTCCTCGAAAATTCCAATGACCTATGCCCTCTTGTTTGTTCGTTTGTTTGTTTTTATTTTCCATGAATTTCAAGGATTTCATCCCGGTAACCACTTGAAGTGTAGGTGCCTATGCTGTATGATCCTGGGGAGATACGTGGTTGTGCGTAATGAAGTAAATTCTGTAAGCGCAAAGTGTCTATTTCATGGTTGAAAAAAAAAAAACAACTGTCAAAGGCATTGTGCGTTCTTTGAAAGACGATACTGCAAAAACTTAGTTTCACCTCTTTTACACAGTTGTTACGTACATCAGACACAATGTGTACCCCTGACAATTTCTGAGAAGAGTTTCAAAGCAAAATGGGCTAAGTGCCATTTTGAAGGTAGTCCATGATAAGATACAGCAAAATTCAACCTTTCTAATGATACATCACCTGTAACATAACAAGGAATATAACAATATAATATATACATTTTTATTTTGTTATGATAAGGTTGTAAGCCTAATATTAGATTTTACAATATTTTTTTTTTGACATTTTCACCTCTGATATTCTTTTTTTTTTCAACCTTTATTTTTTTCTCCCTTTGGCAAGATCAGCTCTGGCATCTATATTCCTGTGTACTTGTGTTACCTCTGTTATCTCTTTCTCCTGTAGCATACTGTGCTAATATTATTTTATATTTATAATATTATATATTATATGTATGTATATATGTATTAATTTGATAATTATATTTTATTATAATTATTACTTATTTCTTCTGTGCAAAGAAGCATCCCAGTTGACTAAGTGTTGCGGTGGAATGGATCTTATCTTTTTCTTTTTAAGCGTGTCTTCAAAGCCTTATGAAAGTGAAATGTCAAAGTCATCGCCTCATCAATGAGTTTGCATTTGAATGTCTGCTTTGTTGACTGGACTTTCACTTTCTACGTCATCGTCAAGTGGATTTCTACTTCACCCTCACGTACACTTGAGCACTTTCTGACCAACTCTCTTACATGCGGTTCGTGCCGAGGAGCACTTTCTTGTATGGTGTGTAGAAATCAATCTACGGGCTCCCTGCGTAGGACGGCAAGACAAAGTAAATTTACATTTATCGATCCTACACAATATTCACTTCCTTCCGCTGTGTAAAGGGCCTACTATATTGTGAGTTTATCATGGCTTTATTGCTCTCATCATCAGACACATAACTTTACAAACACTTCCTGACCAACATATTACACACAGACCCAGAGAAAATTGGTCGTTCTGCTGAGAGTATTAGTATCAGCTCCTGGGTTTGGCTTAAAGGGGGAGTCTACCCCAGACTTGAATTATGTGGATTCAGTGATTCCACGTTATGAAAATGATTATATAGTGAAAGTATATAAAGAATACACATGAGAGGAGTTTCGGTGTTCCGAATACAAACCGAACACATTTTTTTTTTTGGACTTCTTCTTACTAATATAATTTCGGTATCTTGCACAGTGACTAGACTATTATGTTTGATTCCTGATAGGCTATATTGTTCAAAAGCCACTCACTTTACCATTCGACTTTCTATAGAAGACGTACTTATGTACATGTATAACGACAAATCCTAGGCTCGTTATTATGCTTCAAGGTATATCGAATGGCTATTGCGTTACTACATACATATTAGAAGTACACTATACCATATCACACCCTCCCCCCCCCCCAAAAAAAAAAAAAGACAAAAGCAACCACAACGCAATTTCTGCGCAGATGACGTAATGAGCAAGTTATCAGGGTGGCTATATTTGAAATCTTCTCTGACGTAGCCTGCCCTTCCCTGAAAGCTTTCTCCGATATGTTTGTACAGTGCGGGGCTGGACCGAGCCCGGCCTCAATTGCGGGGCCAAGCCCCGCAATTCTGTCCGTTTGCAGTGCCGGGCTCGGCCCGGGCTTTTAATTCAAACCTTTCAATATTTTGTTGTAGTGGCGCTCTGCTTGTAAACAAACGCAATTTGGTATAGTCTGGTTTCCAGACCCTTTGCCAACTGGACTCCGTGGCGAGAAGTCGCCGTTCGGCAAAGGCTCTTGTCGAAGGAAAATCCTTTTAATCCTTTGCAGGACAAAACGTCCTTAATACTAGTTTTCGACGTTGAGGGGGTTAATATCCTGAATAGCGAAATAATACGGGCAGAGGGTCTGGAAGCCAGACTAAATTTGTTACCGAAAAGGCCGAGACTACCTCCAGAGCTTGGCCAATTGCGCGGCTGGTTTTGGCCCCGCATTTGGTCTTTTGCACATTTACAGTGAAATTAAGTTTTTCACTCACTGTAAACGGGGTCTAAGAGTATAAAGGGACAATTAGAGTTTGGTTTTGGAAACGTATCAATCTCTCTTGGAAGTTCGAAATGAGAGTCTTTCCCCCGAAACATCATGGAATTAGTAGGCCCTATATACTCGCAGTAAATACACAGGTAGAATTAAGTTGAAGACGAGAAGACAACATTGTCATTTTCTGTACTTGTGAGCATTACTGAGGCACGAACTTTCCTTTTCGTGTACAGCAAGAAGTATAACTTGAATTGAAAAATTAATTCTCAAACCAGTTTTCTTTCATGTCTGCAGGTAGATCATGTATGTCGACAGGAAACTCAGAGGAGAATGTTGGATTATCATTTTTTTTAAAGATGCACTTTTGTCATTTTTGTCATGCAGCGCACGAGTATGAAGTCGCAATGTTAAACTTACGGAAGTCGAACAGCTAACACAGGAGCTGTGACAATGTCACAACTATGCACAGGCATGCCAGTACCTCCAGCGATGAGTCTTCAGGCCCTAGTTTACCTCATCATACGAGATTGTTTAAATTCTGACAAGTTGATCTCTATTAAAGCCGTGCGGTACCTTCGAAAGATAATAATATGTCTTCCTTGTTCAATCATCATTCTGTGTATGTGATATAGACGCCCCCAACGGGGAGGAGGAACATCGGAGAAGCCCGAACGCCTCCTCTGCCAAGAAGGAACATCAGGGAAGCCCGTACACCTCCTCTACCCAGGAAGGACCTCACCGAGACCCAGACGCCCCCAACGGCTCGAAAGCACAACAAGGACAACCCGTACGCCACCTACCGTCTGTCTTCACCCCTAAATGAAGTTCGCGCCGAGTACGATGTCGTGGTGGTCGGGTCCGGCTACGGCGGTGCGATCGCCGCAAGTCGATGCGCTCGAGCCGGTCAGTCCGTGTGTGTGTTCGAGAGGGGTAAAGAGTGGTGGCCGGGCGACTTTCCCGAGACAGAGCTCAAATCATTCAATGAGCTTCAAGTCACAATGCCAGGTCGGGCAGCCCCGATTGGTGAGTGATCACTTTAGGGAATCAGTATGGTTGGAGACTTTCTGTCAATATCCTCTGAAGAGACACCTGAATAAAATCATGTCATTCTTTTTGACAATAATAACAACGAATTTGAAATCTACCTTGAGTGGTATGATAGTCTATCTACTGAATGTTTTAATGAACACAACCCTATATATTTATTATACATGTATATAGATAAACCATGATTAATAGGGTATATTATGAATCATAATGTGATCAAATTGTCACATAGATATTGATGTACTATAATAATTATTGTAGTCACAAGTATTATTATTATTACCTTCATTGTAATTGGTGTGACATTATCATTACCATCGATCCCCTGTGCACGAAGAAAGTTTAAGCACAAGAATAGTATCGAAGAGTTTATCTATGTACTCAATGTAGATTAGTGTAATGCCGCCTTTCTAAAATGTTTTGAGTTTGCGGTAGACGCCACCATGTCCTATACAGTGTAGTCTTTAACCTTGATCTGATCCTGTACATCATCTCACCCATCAAAACGAAATTGTTCGTAATATTTAAAATCATTTTCCAATCATATTCTATATTGCTAAGACCACGTAAACTCCCTAATTCTCTTTTGTAAAGAAAATGATTTATATTATCGACAACTTGAAGCTATCACAATGGCTGAGATCCATGATTAATGTCAGCGTACGTTGCAGTCGACTCGTTCGAGAGTATTGAATCTTCGGCGTAGTTTGACAATCACGTTGTAGCAGCTTGTAGCAATGATCATTGTCGTCTACAGGGTGACTTAACCCTCTCACAGCCAAAACATCGTAAGTGCCGTTGACACTGTGTACAAACGAGTCCCCGACGGTAGTGAGGTACTCTATCAATTTGTTCACCCACTGTTAGGTAAGGAGACCGGTCTGTATGACATGGTGATGGGGACTGACGTCAGCGTGCTCCAAGGGTGTGGTCTCGGGGGAACGTCGCTCATCAACGCCAACGTGGGACTTGACTGCGACGCACGCGTTTTCAAAGATCCGGTAAGGTTACGCAACCAATGACTCTCTATACAGTTACTTTCAGTCAAAGTTTTCATTAAGATTATCTGCTATTGTGTAGAATGTGTTCGTGAAGAATTTTAGCCAGCATTTATAGAACACTTCAATAATCTACTTTATATGGTGTACTAAAGAGTATATCAACATTCTTATGCGTGACTGTGATAGATCACGTTGAGTTTGGTATTTGCACTGTTGAAATTTGATGTCTGCAAATGACAGTCATGTCAAGATAATCACTCATAAAGAAATAACAAACAGCAATCCAACCAAACAAATATGACACTGTTGAATCAGATTTCGTCAGTTTTTCTGAACAAGATCACAACACGTGTCCCCTGTCTCCACTTACTGCATCCTATAAATTCCTTAGATATGACACGCAGTGAATGGAATGAATGTAGCTGCAGTTTGGATTGCACGTAGACCTTCATAATTTCGTCAGTTTTTCTGAACAAGATTGTTTTTATTGTACCTATATTCTATCTGTTTTCCTTATTTTTTTTTTCATTATACTTTCCTGTTTTGTCAATGTTTTCATTGTTTTTGTTTGTATTTCTGCACCTTTGCACAATGTGCTCATATTTACATGTATTTTTATCTATACTGTATATTGAATCGGAAATAAATATTGAATTGAATTGAATTTATCAAAACTTACTGTCAAGTGAAACCGTTAATCGCACGGTTTCGTGCATGTAGAAAACACGCACATTCTCTTCTTTCATCTGCGTCCCGCGCTCACTTTCTGTGTTTATTTGTCCCCTTCTCTGTTTCTCATATTGCATGATAATGATAATAACTATGATAGTCTTAAATTATGTGAGTGATGATGCTGATTACACTATTACAACTACTAAGAATAAGATTGAACCTATACATAGTCATCATTATCATTAAAATTATTCAAGTATCGCAGCATAGCCTGCATGTATGAGTAGGCCTACCTCTGTATTTCTCTTCCACACGACCCTGTTCTTGTCGAAGCTTGTGATTAAATGGGTGGTATAGTATTGGTGGGAATGAGGATTTAGCTTTTGATTTCTTGTAAGATACTGAGAAACCACTAATGAAATGTTACAGTTATGTGATTTATACCATTCTAAAGAGGAATCCAACGTTTATTTGATGAAAATTGGTTTTGAAATGGCTGAGATATCCAAAAACAAAGTATAACAAAGAGATGCCAGCAGAAAGTGGGTCCCATCCTTTATTAGTATCGCTTGTTTTGGATATCTCAGCCATTCCAAAACTTATTCTCATCAAATAAACGTTGAATTCCTCTTGGAATTTTATGTTTTTTCATATTTCATAATGGTTTTACATTATTTCACCAAAAAAGTATGAAACCTAAAGCCAGGACTCATTATTAGTATTATCAAACACCAGTTACACCTAGGCAGAGAGGGACATGGCGAATAAGAACTCATCTCCGCTTAGAATGTACGAGCAAGAATGATCGAGTTGAATGCAAGATCTCTTGTTGGAGAGTCTACGACCTTGTCTCCTATACCACCACCATCCCAAATGTCTAACTGTCTTTTAACCCTAAAAGGGCCGGGGGGGGGGGGGGGGGCGGAATCCGCCCCCCCTCGACGTTTCGCGCTATAATTCTGTAACGCGAGAAGGCCTCGTCGCGAGGCTTCTTGACTTTGTTTGTTCAAGTCTCGCGCAACTTTTGAGACCAAATTTTGCGAAGCCACGCCCATTTTTTGTAACGGAATGTCGCCCCAAAACGGACACAATTGAAAAACGGTGCTCTGTCATGAAAGTCATAAAAACCTGATTATTTTCACAATTAATCACTTTCATTGATTAATTTTGTGCTAATTATGGTAGAAAAGTGGTCAATGACAATTTCCAATGAAAAAACAAAGGAAAAACAAAAGTTGAAAAACAAGGAAATACATAAGAAATTCTGAAAACAATAAAATACATAAGAATTGAAATGAGTTATGGAAGTTTTTGTGATGTACAATTGTTGAATATGCTAAAACAGAGTTAACGATCAAAAATTAGACTCTCAATACTTTTAATTAGGCTAAAATATGATCTTGAGCTTAATTTGCATAATTAATAATTTATTGATTTAAATTAGAAATTGATTGTTTCAGAAAATCGTATGACACAATCTTGTAGATTATGACGTGGGTCTCACGCATGCAAAATTTCATCGCGATCGCACCACCGATGGCCGAGATGGAGGGGGGGGGGGCGGAATCCATCCCCCCCCCCCCCGGTCTGAGCATAGCCAAAAAAGCCCGGCCCTTTTAGGGTTAAATACTCTCACGATCGGTTGAATATCCAGCCTTGCTGCCAACTTCATATTGGTTTCTTCAGGACAATACATTTCTCTAGCAAACTGCCATAGATGACTGAAGCCACGCCTTGGCATTGCACTGCCTTATATTGTTGTTGTGCTTATATTTTGAAACAGTGTTGGCCGGAGGAACTTCGCGAAGACGAATCAAGTCTATTCGGGCAGGACCGCCAACGCGTCATGGACATGCTGCGACCCGAAAGGTACCCGGCTCACTTCCCCGAGCTGCCGAAGCTCAAGGCCATGGAAATGGGCGCCGCGCACGTCATCAGGGACATAGAAGATCTCCACGTGCCAGACGTGTTCACAAGGTACAGGATTCTCTTGCCCGAAGGCCGTTTTACAATACATGTTCACAATAGATTAGCAAGTATAGAGTAGCAGCGTTACGTCATATTACACCTTTTACTACCTGGGATAATGATTGTTAACGATTCGTGCCTTCTGTCAAAGATGTTATTGAAACTCCTGTTATCTGCTGTTATCAAAACATAAATCACATACTGAGTAAATGGACGTTAGAAATAGGTGTACAACAGGGAAGTCAAATGCAATGAGAAGCAGTAACAACAAAGTAAGTTGACAATACTGATGGATGGAAGGCGTGTATCACCTAATTCATAATCTTACGTTACAGCCACAGTCTGCTAAACTAGATACGTGATATTTACCTCAGGGTAATTGTGTAGTTTCACCGTTGCTTTAATTTTTCCTTATAAAAAGATATAACACATGGTAGAGACGTATCCGGTTGATCGCTGGAAGTGCCTGGAAACAAAGCGTGAATAATAACCCAACCTATGCATTTGTCACTTGCCCAAATTCAGGCCTCCTCTGTACGTGAACTTCAGAGACACCGAAAAGAATGACTTCGGGATACCTCAGCCAGCCTGTAACGGCTGCGGGAATTGCGTGAGCGGGTGTAACACTGGAGCGAAGAACACTCTCAACTTTAACTACCTCCCTGATGCACGGACGTTCGGTGCCGATATATTTACCGAGGTATATAAACAGCAGAGTCCTTTTGAGTTTCCAAGCGTTGTCTGTTATGCCTTTACGAGAACCGTTTTGTGGACATGTCCAAAATTGCTATGGAAACAATACGCGAACACATCAGGCATCGTGAATGTACAGAACAGTACCAACACTTTGACAAGGGACGGTGGACTCTCATTTTAAGTATAGTGGTATTCTTCAAGGAGATCATTGATAGTTGATGGTTGGAAAATTCAGTAAACATTCGTAACCATTGATTGGTCACAAATGGCCACAGAGGTCTCGAAGGAAATCCAGCATTTTAAAGCTCGATTCGAAATGATTGGAATAACAAGCAGTGCAGCCCAGATTTAAAATACAGAAAAAAAAGAACCCTGAACACACTCAATACCCGATGAAGTGTAATACTGGCTTGTAAATATATAGTAAAGGACACCCAATACATTATTTGCTGAACAAAGATATTAATGGAGTATTATTACTGCATAAATAATGGTGCAACTGTTAAGGTAGATTCAGCCATTAAGTGTTACGATATGATGCTCTGATCATAATCAGCATTTTAAATAAGAAGTTTGCGGACACTGAGAGGGCTCACAATTGAGGAATACTAACTACAGTATATGAAACTAAAGTGCAATGTGTTGAAAGGAAAAAATGAGCCAAATATGTATTATGAACCTTGACCCAATAACGTGTGCTACAATTAACATGCTCATGATGACGGCAATCTTATTCATATTTTCTTCTTCTAAATTGTTGACAACAAACTCTCTAAATGCATGATCAAGTGTGTAGTTGTTGTATCACTATTATTAGTAAAACTCTGTGTTTTCCCGCAGGTCAAAGTCAAGGCAGTTCTGCGAGACGAATCCAAAGCTATGTGGGCTGTCTACTACGAAGTTCTTATCCAGGACGTCTTCCATGTCGTGGAGCAAATAGTCCGTGCGAAAACCGTGATTCTTGGCGCGGGTTCGTTGGGATCCACCAACATTCTAATGAACTCTGCAGAACGCGGGTTACAACTCTCTAGTCGGCTCGGAGAAGGCTTCACCACCAATGGGGACGCCCTTAACTTCTGCTACAACACTGCTCACAAGATCCGGTCCGTTGGCATTAGACCAAGCGACCTGAAACCTGGTCATGGTCCTGGGCCATGTATCTCGGGTCTTATCGACATGAGGCTTCCTGATGAACCGCTCGAAGACGGATATGTTCTGGAAGATGGCACCCCTCCCGGCGGTTGGGAAACACCACTGAAGATTGTGTTGAAGACAACTCCAGGTTTGAAGATGTCTCACGGTCATAACACCAAGGAGGCACTGCGGGCTCTCACCGGTAAGGCCAACAAGAACACCCTGTCTGTTCTTTCCATGAGTCACGACTCGGCAGACGGGAAGCTTGTTCGTGATAAGGCCAGTGGACGCGTCTGGGCAGATTTCCCCCACGTCGGATGTGGGGACAACTTCCAGAAGATCTACGATGGAGCCAAGCGCCTGACAGCGGCGCTGGAGGGTCACCATATCGCCAACCCTTTCTGGAAAGGTGCCCTGAGTCACCTGCGGAATACCAAAAGTGTCATTACGGTGCATCCCCTGGGAGGCTGCGGAATGGGCAAATCAGGGAGTCAGGGCGTGGTAGATCACGCTGGACAGGTATTTGTGGGTGACTTTGAAAATGTCCACCCAGGATTACTGGTTGTAGATGGAGCCATCATGCCCCGAAGTCTTGGTGTCAATCCAAGCCTGACGATTGCAATACTCGCCGAGAGATGCATGCGTCTTCTGGCCAAAAGGAACGGTTGGCATATAGACTATCCATCAAGGCGGAATATAGGTGAGATATTTCTAAATATCAGCAATGATTGTCAACTGGTTGACTAAACTTAATATAATTGTGCGTATTAATTCAGTATGGCGTACAAATTCAAACCAGATGCATGTCAGCGAAAAGAAAAATTATATAAATTGATCTTAAATTATTATCTTTTCCAGAAATATGTCTAAGAATAGATTTCTTCTCGATTTGCACAAATAATCAATGCCTTATCTCTAACAAAATCGGCCCATGATTTCATGGTTTCCTGCAGCACACAGAAAGTTAATGAGAGTTTTTATTTCTTTAAAGCGAAGTTAGATATTCACGTTTTCAAAGTTGTTTGGAGAACAAATCTATGCTGTAGTAAACGACTACATGTGTATATCAGTGATAACGACGGCTTTAGAACGGACAAAAAATCTTACTTTTGTAAAACATTTGTCAAGAATCAATCTTACTTAAAATGAATTTATACCTATCTTGGATGTGTATAATTTCTGTAACATGTTTTGCCTCAGTTCAATGGACATTTAAATGAATCGTCGACCGTTTTCATGGATATATTAACCGTCATGATACGCCCTGAAATCGTGCAACATGATACATTGGAAGGAAATGGGGAACTGTATTGAACAATAAGATATAATGCATTTTCTTTACACCTTTAGGTCATAACTTAAAGAATGTAGACGCCATTTGTCTTCCTGTCAGTTTGTCGATGTAACAGCAAAACAGGTCATAATATTTCCTCTCTTTTAGGGATAAAGTTATGTTTATATTCAGTCGGTTAATTAAAGCATTAACACCAAAGTTTCAAAACTTTGCGTTAATGTTGTCAACATTTAACAATATTTTTGGTGTTTTAACGTTCGCATATGTTTCATGCTTCTATACTCCTTTACAGCAACTGTGTACAGGAAGACTAAACCTGGATTCCGCTTCACTGAGAAAATGACAGGTAAAATGGACATCGCTGGAGAAAAGGTTCCCTTGTCGTTCAAGGTGACCATTGAATCAAAAGACATCTACAACATGATCAACGTAGATCCACACCATCGGGCCGGAATTTTCGGGATCGTGACGTGTGAGAAGCTCTCTCAGAAACCTTTGACCGTGTCCGATGGCGTGTTCGAGCTTTTTGCTGAGAGCGAGGAGAAGGTGGAGACGAAGGAGATGGTCTACAAGATGACCCTGACTGATCCAACGGGAGAGGTCTACCAGTTCCGAGGGGAGAAGTGCATCCACAAGAATAGGATGCTTTCCATTGGAGTCACTGACACCACACACATGGCATTCACTCTCAGGAAGGGTGTAGGGGAGGCGGCAGAGATGGTTGGTCAGGGCAAGCTGAAGCTTAAGATCAGAGACTTCTTGAGGCAACTGACCACCATCGAAGTCACAAATTGCCATGCCTCCAGTGAGAGAATGCGATGGAAGACAAAGTTCTGCAAGTTCTTTGCTGGAGCGTTGTGGGAGGTGTACGGCGTCTTCAGTCCGTCTACCACACCGTTTGACCCGGATGCGCCCCCACGGGAAAGGCGTGACCTGAATCTCAATGGTGCCGACATGGACATTAAGGAAATTGCAGCTGGTGACGGAGTACCTTTGATCCTCACAAGGTACAACGGTGGAAGCAAAGGTCCGATTCTTCTACTGCATGGTCTGGGCGTGCCGAGCCGCATCTTCTCACTCGACACTATCGACAAGAACCTGGTAGAATATCTGGTTGAGAACGGTTTTGACGTCTGGGCCCTAGACATGCGCTTCTCAACTGCACTTCCAGCACACAGGGAAAAGAGCAATGTGGTTGATGCCGCAGAATTCGACATCCCTGTGGCCATAGATCACATCTTAGCATCCACCCAGTCATCCAAAGTCCAGATCTTTGCTCACTGCGTTGGCTCGCTTGCCATAATGTGCTCCTTGCTCTCAGGTTATGTCTCCAAGGACAAGATCAAATGCATTGTTGCATCACAGCTTGGTTTTGTTGTCAAGCCCACTTCGTCTTCCAGTTCAAGACCAAACTTCCTGGGCGAAGGTGTAGATGCATATACAGACACTAACGATAACTGGATGGGTAGAGTGTTCAACGTCTTCTCTGATCGGTACGCCAGCTTCGCAACGGCTGCTAAAGAGCACTGCGACAGCAGCGTGTGCCACAGAGTAACCTTCCTGTATCGTCCTTCATGGCGCCACGGAAACCTCAATAAGATCACTCACGACACCCTGCATGAATGGAATGGCTTCACAAACAAAGAACTCTTCAAGCACCTGTCCAAGTGCTCCTCCAAGAAGCTCCTGTGCAATCGTGAGGGCGACACTCCACTCATCCCAGACTGGCAGAGCAAGACACACTTGGAGTCGGCCAAGTACAGGGAGGCACTGGAACGGCTAGACGTTCCGATTTTCTTCTTCATGGGAGAGGATAATTCTAGGTGGGATAAGCAGTCTGTGAAGCGAAGTTGCGAGAGGTGCCAGGAGGTTAACACCAAGCAACATTACGAGTGCGTCTTTGTACGAAAGTACAATCATACAGACTCAGTAGTAGGAAAGAACGCTCACACGGAGGTATTCCCGCTATTTTTGCCTTTCCTCGAGAAGTACACGACGTCTGCAGATGCAGCAGTACAGGCTGAAGCTTAGGGATCTCCCGGCAACTCTTGGTAGTCGACTGTCGTTGTCACTCAGTTTTGAATGTTTTTTCTTGATGGTTGACAAACTGTTCTACAGCGAGCTTTGTATGTAGAGTTTGCCTCAAACTGCTATGGGGCCTATCGTGTATGAGATACTCAATCAAATGTAGTCTACCAAACATAGAGATGCAGTACATAATAACGTCATACCTCCTCAAAAGTAATATATATAGATAGATGTAGATATACTCGTATTTCACGCGCTAGCCAGTCAAAGTACTAAACGTTGCGTTAGTCACTATTATTAACTTTGTTCACAAAATCTGTTGAGACTTGTACACTTTTGTATACATGAAACTGATAAGCATCAGAAGTTGTTGGACAATATGTTTTTCTACTATCCTTTTCCCACATCGTCTCAATAAAATTGGTATGCTTTCATTTTGCCACTCTCTTGTGGTTCCTGCCGACATTGAAGGCTGCCTTATCAGCCATCTGGAAGTCAATTCCCACATGATTAATTCGATGATTGGTCTAAGGTGAAGAGGCGAATATACTTATTATATATTATTAATGTCTCAATGGTAACATTGCATGATCTTTTTTATCTCATTCCAGATAGTATCTTTAGCTGGTTACAAAATGGTTTTTAATGATAGTAAACTTGGAAATTCAACACACAACTCACGAATAAATCAAATCTACCGTGTAGTGACGAATGGATGCATACACGTGTTTATAATCCTGTGATAACGACAGGATTTGAATGGAAACTGACTGTGTGTGGCGCTGCTTTCATTGTGGGAGCACCGTTGAACGATCTGTTGTGGCATACTTCTCACAGTGATCAAGATATATCGAGATTAGAATTAGAGAGACTGATCTATACAGAATGCATGCGACTGTGGCTTAAATAGTTTAAGATGTGTGAAGTGAACTCTAGGACTTTTCCGACCAGCAAACTTTCTGTCAAGCGGGACGTACTTACTCCTTATTATTATCTAATAGCTGCAATAGAGCAGAGTCTCGCTTTTTAACACATTATTATATACCTACCATTTATAAGAGTCTCTGTGTTATTCTTATTCTTATTGTTTTTATTGTTGTTGTTGTTCTTCTTCTTCTTATTATTATTATTATTATTATTTTGTGTAGCGTGATAGAGTATACATCACGCTGCATGTGAAACATACGCTTGATGTACATAGGACAGCCATTATTTTATATTACCGAGTATTATATTTCTATTTCATGCAACAGTACCTTTGTATTTAAAACTGAAATTATATTTTGTGCGTTGTTGTTCATAATGTATCCATTGGGAAGATTAACAAATTGTAAGCATTTTCTATGTACAACATTATATTGAATCTAACAAGCCATTTTATAGTAATACGCTTTCAGACTGTATTGCACATAGGAATTATACACACCAAGTTACAGTACTTATCACTGACACAGTACCGTTCCTAAAAGGACAAAGTACACATTCCCAATTTGATAGATACATGTTTTTTCAGAAAAAAATCTCTTCAAGATTTAAATAACGTGTTAGATGTGATGTTATGCACTGAGTGAAGAAGGAAATTGGAAAGTTCTTCAGTGATGTGAATTATGACATTGATGAACGCTAGGTTGATTTTATGAGTAATGACAATGGCTAGTAAAGTTGTAGATAGAATAATGTCAGATTGTAGATTAAGTTTTTTGTTTCGTTCTATTCAAGTCACCCTTTTCATATATGAGACTAATACATGTACAAGCGCATACGGTATAACGAAACGTGGTCATTTTATCAGCATCAGAAATAAAAGGAAGTCATTGCCTCTTTCATAATGTATTCACATTTTTGGAAAAAAAATTAAGACTGTTAAGGATAAAACCGAAGGTTGTCGGAGGCTTACATCACCTAGCAACTACCAATAACCACCGAAAGGCAGAGTTTGCATTTGTGATTTCAAGCTGAAACATTGATTGTGATCACATGAAATTAAATACAGTGTATTTTGCTCCATAAATATTCATCTTACGTGAATCATAGCTTGTTTTGAAATACATTGTACTCGATTACGATGAAAGGTTCGTGTCGCTATGTTCGCCATTATAATTGATTTCCGAGCGAGTCGGGCTAGATTAGGAGTGAAGTAAAACTACAAGAGAGAAACAAACAAACAAATAAACAAACAAACACAATAATGATATCCACTCGTCACATTAAAACTTCGCTCTGCCCATTCAAAGCATGCACGTCATTAAAAATCACTCCATATCTTAGTCACTTTACAGATTAGGTAAAGCAACCCTAAAAGCTATAAGAAAGCCATCTGAAAAGAATTATTCGAAACCTTATGCTAATTAATGTCTTCATAGACTAAATTCAGGGTCACTCATCCACCAAACACACAATATAGTGTTCATGGCTCCCTGTACACCGAAAACATGTAAAGGCGTTTCATTGTTTGGTTTTATTTGTTCATTTTGTAGTTCCCTTCACGCAGTATACACTGTAGTAACATAGCAATGGAGAGAAGGCCTTGCCTTCGCGGAATACTAACACCGCGAAGGAACGCACATTCAACTAATGGCACAATGATTTGTGTACATGCTATATAGACACAGTCAATATCTACAAGAGTTAGTCCATGTGTGACCATGTATTTCAGTCTTTTAATAAAACGGTATGAGAAAGAAAAGATGTGTAAAATTGTATTTTTTTTCTGTCTAGATGTGTACACGTAGGATGTGTGTCTGTGTGTGTGTGTGCGCGCGCGGGGAGGGAGGGAGAGACACAAAGAGGTAGGGGCAAAGTGGGATGTTGTGAGATAGTAAATATTCCAGTGACTATGGAATGATTAAAGGGACTGCTGAGATAGAGGAAGAATTTCAATTATCTGATTTTGCTTTACAGTCACATGTTACAATGTCTACATCATCGCGGATTGATAAATTGAGTCAAATCACCAAATCACCAGTTTTATTTAAATCAAATACAGTAACTGAACAAACGACGAAAATTCACACACAATTAACACACATTAATTATCTTTCAACGAGAGACATTGTTTATTTCAACAGAGAAGATTTAATAAAGATGTGTGTACTAGTTACTCGTAAGGATTTAACATTGTTTCCCCTGTCTGATACATACGTTTCAAGTGCTGGTTTTCCTTTTTTTTTAATCAGTTGAATATTCTCAAAAACGCGACAAAGGACACAGCTTTGAATCACACAGTCTCATGTAAAGGGTATGACTAATATTTTCTGATTTCATTTAGGTGGAGTAACAAAGCAAGTGTAAATACGTTTATTATGTAATACTGTTTAAAAGATGATAGCAAGATGGAAAAAATGAAATAAAGAAACAGTGAGATAATGACATTTTCATTCTATCTGATTTGCATGTGAAGTGAGTGTGACTCATATAATCGTTTCTTCAGAGTGTGTGTATCATTTAATCTTCTAGACAATTCTTACCTGATTTCATAATTTTTCTTCTATCTTTTACCACATCCTATTTCATCACTTTTACTACGTCCACCTGTCAAGTCAACTTGAACACAAAGTGGTTCTAAGTATTTCAAAAATCGTATAGTCGAGGTTCCATGACGTAAAAATACGTGTTTCACTGAGGGCACAGATCACAAGACTAGTGTATCAAGCGCATAGCTTTAGCGCGCGGCACGCGTATAATACCTGTAGCTGTCTGCCTGGCTGGTCTGATAAAGTCGCGCGCGATGATTAGATGTAATTTAGATTTAGATGTAACGCTTACGGGCTTGCCGCGCATACGCAGTTCTTGCCCCTCGGCAAATTGAACCATGGTTTGATGACGTAATTGGAACCTCATCCATATGATAAGTGTTTAAAGCCCAAACAAAGTTCTGGTATGCCTGCAAAAGTTGTCAAATTTGCTCCAAAATGTGAACGTATGCCTAGGAAATGTGCGGAATAACGCTGTAATAACAAGATATTCGATGGGTAAGGACGAAAATGGGATATATTAACCAAAAACATTCAGTCTCGGAACTTACCCGAACGGGGTCAGGCTAGACTCGGACTCGGGGATAACTTGGCCTCGCTTTGCTTGACGGCGGGATGAGTTGTACTGCTACTGGTTTTCCCTCTGGATTGTACAGTACTATGCATACGGGAGCGGCCTGTATAAACTACATTGTAGCGTTCTGGCTACTCGCAGTAATGGTCCGAGTTGTTACAACACGCGCATCAAAAACCTCTTTGGCGCGCATGCAAAATTAGTGTGCGCCTCTCAAGCACCTCTAAAAACAATCAAAGACAATTGATAAACAACAACAAAAACTTCAAAGACCGCGCGTCTCAGCAACTGAGGTGATGTGCGTATTATAAAGCGTCTTTGCTAGTAGTAGGCTTGAGGACCGCGCGCTGTCCATTTGTTTTGTACAGGATTAGCACGCACTTTCCTGTCTGCTCAGTAAGGCCTCGTTTGGCCTGTGCCCGTAGTATTATAGAGTACTGATGAACATGGCGATCACGAACTGTGTGTAAATTGTCTGAAATAGGGTTGAGTTTTCCCTGAGACCGAGTTAGTCTGGAGCCTTCTGGAATAAAAGTCGGTTTACCGACTTTTATTATTTTTCTCAAAATACTCCAAAACGACTCATCATTCCGGCAAACCGCTTCAGCCAGGTAAGTTTCTTTGTAGACTCTTTAGATATATTGCAAGCAAATATGAAATGGTGCCAGACGGGTTCTCAAGCCCTTACCAGAACTTAGTTTTCACTTTAAAGGATGTTTACAGTTCTGGTTGAGGTGAGGATTTAGCTTTTAACGTTTTGCGAGATATTCAGAAACCACTCTATGAGATGTCAAAGAGCATGCAATTCTAAGGGGTATCAAAAGTTTATTTGATGGAAATCGGTTTTGAAATAGCTGAGACATCCAAAAACAAGGTGAAACAAAGAGATCCTAATAAAAGGCGTTTCCTGTCGCCTTTTATTATTATCATTTCTTTTGATATCTCAGCCATTTCAAAACCAATTTTCATCAAATAAACGTTGAATCCTTCTTAAAATTGCATGCTCTTTCATATTTCATAAGGGGTTTCTCATTATCTCACTTAGGAATGTTCAAAGCATGAATCCCCACCTCAAGCAGTACTGTACAGTCCCTTTAAATCCTTCGCTAATTACACTCCATCAACAAAACCACATACACAACCAAATATGCACCCATAGTCACACAGAAGCACACCCCTTCATTTGAGGTAACAATTTCAAAATCAACGATTATATATACGTAAGATTATTCATAACGGTTTTGTACATTGGATCCTGTTATAACGAAGTCCTCGGGACCGGCAGTTTTGTTTCGTTACATCGAAATTTTGTTATAAATAAGAAATAAACAAATAAAAAAATATAAAAAAAAACATTATGTTGCGGACTGAATTCTTACTTCGCTGTAACCGGAATTTCGTCATAACCGCGTTCGTTATAGCGGGAGTGCATTGTAATTACGAACAATTATGTCATGGTGGGTTTAACATGACTGAAGTTGGCTTATTTTGCGCATCTGCTATTTAATTATTGCAAGTTTATATTTTTCTTTACAATCACCCTTTCTTTCATTTTTTGGCTTTGTTTAGGCAATTTTTCATTCTGTCTTATACATTATATCATCAAGCTTACCAAAATTGCAACTCATGAGGCTACGTGTAAGAAATGTCATATGTAACCAGGACCATATCGACTTGTAACGGTTACTGGTGCCTGCTTGACGTGATTAGCAAGAAGAATTTGATTGGCTGCAATTCTGCCTGTCGTCACGGCCCGTTCCATTAAAGCGGAGGGGAATGTTGTATGCAGCCAATCTCCCGCTAAACCCACATTATCGGCCCCGCATTCTGTTGGAAATGTAGAGGTAGGTCGCATTTGCTCCAGTCCCGACGAGAATGACGCAAAGTTATCACCTGAGTGAATAAAATAATCCAACACTTTAAAGTTCCTCTCAAAAATTTCTGGAAGGAGCTCTTTAACAGTTGGAGAGATAACACTCCACACTTCGCTATCTCGTACTTCGCCATACTTCCAGGCGTAGAGATGAAACTCGATAACTGACCCCCCAGTGCGCTTGCTCCATTCACGTGACTGCTTTTCAATCAGGTGACGCTGTACAGCCAGGGTGATCGGACTGAAGTCGGGTGTTTGCAGGATCTTCGGCTGCTCGGGGTCTAACAGCTGGTCGAACCAGAGCGTGATCACCTTATAATGAGGAGCCAGTGGCATTTGGCTCAGTCTGCTGTTCATACACGCCACCACTGCGCTCTTCGGATATTCTCGGCTTGTTTCGGCAAGGATCGACTGCAATGCGTTCAGGTCCGTAGACAACACCACATGATCATAGACCTGCCCGGGATTCGAAGAAATACCCACTATGCGTCCACTTGAGTCCAATATTAGTTTCTCAACTCCAGAGTTTGTCTCAATTCTGCAATTTCAAAGAGAGAGTCCGTATTTCTTTATTTCCTATACATGTCAAGCGAAGGACAAAATCAGAACCCCATATCTGCAACCTCATAGACAATTTGCAAAAGATCACCAAGAGATACTTCCACATACCACGATGTTTCCATTCTTTGACGATTTATAAGAGTCAGAAGTCATGTCAAGCCGGATGAAAGTTTTTTTTTTTTTTAAATGTAATCATGCCGATGGTTCTAAACTACTAAAATAAAAACAAATTGAACAGAAGTTTGATGACAATCGGGAGTAGAGTTTAATGCTTGTCAATAAGCGATGAAATGTTCATGCTTATAATGAAAGAGTAATATAAGACGCAATCAGAGCTCAATTTTATCTAAGGTGTGGATAACATCATCCGACACATTTTCTTTTGACCTGCACACAGTTCTTCACACACACACACACACACACACACACACACACACAAACGCATATATATATATATTCTGATTTATCAAATTTTTACATGATTACATACAATATCATAAATATATAATTTGCAATATTGTATCAATTCATTGCACTTTTGTATCATTCAACGCTACATAATCAGAGAGATGCCGTTTAGAGAACGCTGTGTGACTTCACACATTACAGTTGCGGATCAAGAGGGGGGCGCAACCGGCGCTTGCCCCTTTATTTTTTGTTAAAAACAAAATAAATAAAAAGAAAAAGATGAAATGAAACCCAGAAGTGGCACCAGAAATATTAGTTGCGCCCCCCTTTACAGAATTCCTGCATCCGCCCCTGTCACAAAAAGCCATTTTCATTGAAAAATGAAGTTAAAATCAAGTCATATTAAGTTGGAAATCCTCAAGGAAAAAATACACACACAAACACACACATACAAAACAAGCCACACAAACGCCTACTTGTCTGATCTAAGCTTTGTATTGCATACCTGTGTAGAGATTTTGAGGAAGAGATAGGCAAGTGAACGTCTCTGTTAATCCAACAAATAACACCTCACAACCTACCGAGCCCCCATGGATTGTAGTCTCTTGGTCCAAGGGTCAAAGACAGTAGTCTGATGGTCACGTGTTGCAATTTCCCGGATGTCCGCCTATGTTAGAACGACAGACAAGAAGGAGGATCATGAAAGTCGATCATGTAAAGCCCGCCGCACACTATACGACTCACGACCTTAAGACTGACAGACTTTGGATCCGAAATAAACCACAACAGCCTCTCAATACAAACACACCTGTTTACTTCAGATCCAAAGCCTGTCAGTCGTAAGGTCCTGAGTCGTATAGTGTGCGGCGGGCTTAAGTCTGGACGACCGTTGCAGTAAAGGAACGACGACTGAGGCGACTCATCATCCCAACTTTCGAAAAGAACTGGGCGCTCTCGCCTTTGACAACATATACTCGCAATTACCAAAATGTAATTACCAAAATGTAATTGTTTTTTCCTAGCAACAAGTGTCATGAAATTCTTCCAATTATATTTCCCTTTGACACCTAGACAAATTAAAATTTTGAAAAGTGATCTTGGTAACTGACACTAACCAACTCTATTAAAAAAATGTCAGTGTATTGATCTATTACAGTTTAAAGATTGAACATTATTTTCAAGGCTTAGCAATTACTGGAGACCAATCCAACAGCAATTATTTACGTTTCGCTAAATTTAACGACTCCAGTATAATATCACCTGCAAAGATAAAACAAACAAAGAAATACATAAACGAATAAATATCGAAATGCAAACAACCCCGGGATTACCTCTTTTTGACAAAATTGTTCTAGTGTGTTGAAGTGGCATTAGTCCAACAAATGAACTGCAAATACACTGAGAGTGGGGAATGGATTTGTCTTCTAAAGCTAATATAAGTGTCGTGGCCAGGATTTTAATTGCACGGCTGCAAATTAACATAATTTCCATCTAAACGAAACACAATTGATCATTAAAAAAGTCACTAGTATAGACTAGCTGGAAATAAGAACTTTGCGTTTATATATCTGTCACAGAGATTACAGATGACATCGATATTTTAAATTTGTTTTGATTTGCTCGTTTTGTACCTTGTTGTCACCAGTAAAGTAGAAGTGGGAATACATCATCATTTCTGCTGCGTTGATGACAGTCCTCTCATTAAACGTGACGGAGAGGGCGGGCCTCAGGACAGTGTCAGCAAACCAGACTGGAACTCTGGCTTCCTCCGCCCACTCGTCTGAAAGAATCACGTGACAAAAATATCAATAGACCAGATCTGAAATTTATTCAAATTTTATCCATGATTTGTTCACAAAAGTTGAACGTAACAATTTAAAAAAAAACAAAACAAAAAACAAAACAAAAAAAAAAAACTTCCCGGAGGATTGTCCGAACTATAAACAGCTTGGTGAATTCCTTCCTATGGAAGATAATAGGAGGAAGTAGGTGAACGAATTACTTCGTTGCAACCAATTATGAAAAGAACCATCCATAAATTGTAATAAACTTCTGAAACGGTCTATCCGATGTCTAGTTTCCATACATCTGCTGAATATTTTTTCTTCTCTTTTTGAGAGAGAGTAGCAAACTAGCCCATATAATCTCTTTTCTTCGACTTGAATGAAAAGAAGATAGAAGTGTCCTTAAAGGACAAGTTCACCTTCATTAACATAAGGATTGAGAGAATGTAGCAATATTAGTAGAACACATCATTGAAAGTTTGAGGAAAATCGGACAATCCGTTCAAAAGTTATGAATTTTTGAAGTTTTTGTGCAGTAACCGCTGGATGAGAAGACTACTGCAGCGTATGAATAACTTAGATGTCACATGCGTACAACAATAAATAAGGAAAATATAAAGAGAATTTCAAAAAATTTCATCTTTTGAAAAAAAAGTACACATTCCCTTGACTCGATACCGACATATGTTAGGGGTAATATTATTCCCCCTGCCTTTAGAAAGAGGCAAGTCAAGTGCTCTATTATTATGCGAAAAAAGTGAAAATATGTTGAATTTTCTTTACATTTTCTTTATACTGTTGTACGCATATGTCTCACAAGCTGTAGTAGTCTCCTTATCCAGTGGTTCCAACACAAAAATTTTAAGAATTCATAACTTTTGCATCAATTGTCCAATTTTCCTCAAACTTTCACTGATGTGTTCTACTAATAATGCTGCATTCTCGCAATCCTTATGTTTATGACGGTGAACTTGTCCTTTAAGTAAGACTAATTGTGATAATAATGTATTCGCTCATGACATATCTCAGCCGGTTCTTAAAAGAGGATCATGATAATACGGCAAAAGACTTTTCCCTGTGACTATCAGGATCCCATAGCAAAATGTTCACGTAAGACTGCAACACGAAATACATACCAAAGGTTAAGTTTCCATATCGATCATAGACAGTATCATGATTGTAGTATGCGAAGATCGTTGAAATTCGGACGATATCAAACGCAGCGTTGACTCTAAAATTGGAACTGAAGAGCAATGTGGCTGTAGATTGAAGATAAGAAAGATAAAGACAATAATATGAGTTTCATTCAGGTTATCTCTGTGCAACCTTTAAAACCTATTATGCTTCGGGAGAGCGCGGCTGTATCAAACATGACCCGGTTTCGCAAAACCAACAAAAGCCGTTGGAAAGATTTCAGAATGAAGGTCAATTACTGAAGGATAGTATGTCAATAATTTTGAAAAAAAAAATGCGTTGTATTTGATGAGTCTACTGTATTCAAATACACTGATTAGACTGAGTAACTGTTCATTTTGTGTGAAGAAAGAATAGGGGATTCACATTGCATCGAAACCATATTAGATTAGACGTAGGCCGGACACAATCATCTGCTTGATGTAATTGTTATGTCATATCCAGCTAAAAGTGTTAAAGTCGTTATATATATATACATATATATATATATGGAGAGGTTCCATGCAGATTTTGCACACATCTCAAAACGCGAGAGGAAATGTGAGAAAACCAACCTTAGATATAAATAAATGAGGCAACCGAGTAATGTAAAAATACGGATTTTACTAAACCAAAGAGAAACTTCATGCGATGGACAGCATTCGGCGTCACTTTGTCAGAAAACACGGAAAATCCAAATCAAATGTGTTATCTGCGATGAAGGATCACAAATATTAATTAGCAGTTACTCTCGACGTCTAAATATTGATCAGCAGGCTCGCTTTATATTATAGCAAGAATGATATACGACAATGTTTTTATCATTATTTTTATTTTGATCTAGCTGATGAAAGAAAGATGAAATAAAATCAATTAGGCCTACAGCAAAACACTATAAGCTCACTGATATCGAGAGACTAATCCTAAGAAGGTGAATTTCGCCTTCCCGATATTCCATAAATACATGAGCTTGTCTAATTTTCAGTAGGTTGGATATAACAAAGGTACCGCCCATCACGAGGTGAAAATCGTTATAACGGGGTTTGCCTGTATGAATAGTTCTACAGGCAAAATCTTTTTAAAGTGAATGCTTTGAGATCTTTTAAACTTTGACCAGCATCCGAAGCAACCTCAGAACATACCAATAAAGTGATCATTATACTCTACAAAAATTCATTTACCTATAACGTTGAAAGGGTAGATGCCTTTGCTTTCCATCACTTCCGGTTCATACTCCCTGAACCGGAAGTGATTAGCCCTCCATCTCTCGAAATCATTGTCGATACCCAGACGACGACGAATATCCTTAAAATTATGGTAATTGTAAAACCATGCTGAAGAAAGAAGGTTATGAGAGCAAAATGTCAATGAAATTATTGCAGCTTGTTGTGAACCCCAGTGTCTCAAGAACTTCACCTTTGTCATGTGTACCCGGCACAATGGTGTATGCAAGGTGTTCTCTTTCTCAATTCCTCATATTATATATTTCATATTGTTGGTAACTTCTCATTTGGTATTCTGTCAGACATCGTATGAATTTTCTCTTTACTCTTGTTGCATCCCTCGTTGTGGAATGAGCAAGTCTTACAATTTGTCCATGCCAAGATTTAAGCGTGTACACAGCATTATAAATATACATTTGTGCAAAATGGTAATTTTCTTTGAATTGTCACTTTAAATCTTTTCAGTGATACTGCACCCAACTCACATAACAAAAGATATTTTTGAAAATATTATCTCAATTATCACATACAAATTCGTTTTTATTCATTTTCTTTGCCTTTCGGCAGCTTCAATTTAAAACCTCTAAAGTTGATAAAAATGGATACATCGATGTCTGCAATTTAATTCTCCATAAGCCGGCTCCACATTCAAGTAAATAATAGAAAACGACAAAAAAACATTGCAATGAACATGTTATGAATACCGTGAAAGCCATGATCAACCCTAAACGTTTCGCCCAAGATCTCGACGTCAGTCGAGCTGAGTCGTCCCCCAACCACCGGGCGGGCATCCTTGACAGTGACGTTGAAGCCCCGCTCGGCAAGCTCCAGAGCTGCTGATAAGCCTGCGAGACCTCCACCTATTAGAACACAATTTGGACTCGTAAATTATGAGGTGTGCAGTTGCTCTTTCTACGAAACATTTTGAATATCCGTTGATTACGCATAGAGGCAATTAATAAAGGTGCAGAATTAAATCAATTCATCTGGACTTACTGTTTTAATTCCAAGAACGGTTTCACGTCCGATCCTGGACTCTTAATCAGCTCGTCTGATTTGAATGAAAACGGTAAGTCCAGATAATCGATGTATATTTTTACCTAAACTGAACGCTACCTGGAAGAATAAGAACTTACACCAACAGAGACAATAAAATAGTCATAATTCACAGAGCTTCTATTATATCAGCTGCTGCGAGGTGGAAAGAAGTCATCTCAGATAAATTAAGCTTCACTTAGCACTTCATTATCAGTATATCATAGTACGATTGCAAGTTACTTTTAGAAATACTTATGACTAATATAAAAAGTTGGTAGCATTTCATACTGTCGAACACTGGCTAAGAACCCCCCCCCCCCAAAAAAAAAAGAGAATAACATAGCTTACAGAATGAAACATTCAAATCTCACTTACATAAATCAAGAGAATGAACTACAAATCTTACCGACCACGACGACACTCCGCGAAACTCCTGGAGGAAGTACATCCGGGTCACCCGGGTTCGCGGGATAAATGACGTCCACGTCCTCTGGCCCAAGATATCGTACGAATACGATAGCCACTGAAATCGATTGGGAATTGAAAAAATCTACACACATCACATTTTCCAAATCATTTAAGTTACAGCTAGAGTTCACATCGGTAGTTGACTACAATCCCTTTTGTGTGTTCTACAAGAGTTCGATGGACACTCAAAATTGTTACTTGCGTGCACAAAATGAGTACGAGGTTTCGCCCATTTTTAATCAAAAAAGAATAAATAAGCAGAATGTATAGCGAGAATTGTGAGTTCCAATTATGTCATCAGTCATTCAATTTCCTTTTCATTGCTAGATTTTTTGCTGGTCAACTTCCACAGATGTAATGTGTCTTAGTTATGTAACTCAATCTGTCTTCAATTTTGTGTGATCTACTACTCTGTCTTCATGTTAAATGGTCTCCCTTTTTCCAGATGAAATACTCTTAGTCATGTAAGTCCAAAATATTTCCGTGAAACCATCACACTACAATATGGCGCATCATGAATAATGGACATATAAAACAGAACAAAACGAAACACTCGTACTGCTCAAAGGATGTAATGCATGAAATAACACATGTATAACCTTTAGCTATAAATATGGCATCGGGAGATTTATATTTAGACGAGTAATCCTTCTAAAATGCGCAGAGAAACGATATTAGAACAGTTGTAAGCTCCAGTTGCATGGAAAACAGTCGATATAATTTTAGAATTGCACCATTAATCAATGACAAAGAACGTCCATGTATATGCTATATCTACAAGTTTTATGATGCACCCTAATGCTGGGGTCTTTTAGTATCAAAAATCATATTCGATTTCACAGGTATAATTAACTATAATTATAATAAAAATCAATCCTTGTCACAAACAATATTGGTGCTTAAACCTTATCTTACAAGTAATTTATAGCTTTGAACTTATCCATGCCCATCAGTACGATGAACCCCCTGATCCCCCCCCCCCCCAACAAACTTAAATGTATAGTCCTTCGGAGTTGGATTAATAGCTGTCAGTCTCATTGCTTGCTTACAAGGCTTGCCTACAAACACTGTTTTATAAAATATATTTATATATTTGCCATAATCACCAGGGGCGGATCCAGAAATTCCGTACAGGGGAGGCGCACTCATCCCCATTTTTGTTTAATAAATATGAACTTCTGTAAAAAAAAAAAAAAAAAAAAAATTATAAATAAATAAATAAAATAAATAAACAAAGAGGGAGCGTTCGCCCGAGGCACCCCTCTGGATCCGCCACGCGATCACTTTAATTTAATTCACAAACAAACTCACATACACTCAATTTATGCCGCATCTATCATAACAACGAAATTCACTGATTCAAACCTTTGGAATAGGATAGCCTAGGCCGTATATAATCAAATCATTATCTAATAAAGCTATTGCATAGACCAATGAAAGGTTTTTCCACTTTGAAGACGGACATTCGACGTGTTTTTCATTTTATCAATGCTATCACTTATGGGGTATTACAGTATCAGAAGTTAACAAAAAATGCGAATCCTAACCGGCTGTGTGTGTGTTTGTGTTTGGGGGTGGGGGGGGGGGGGGGGGGTGGAAAAAGGCACAATTCAATGAACCTTGGCCTTTACAGTGAGCACTAGGTCTACACTTGTCATCCCTCCCCCTCCCGAGCGACCCCTGGCCGAAGATAAACAGAAAGACACATTCCTCAGCGGTACTCGAAAGATCAACAAATTAGCAGATAAGCAAGGAGAGTTTGGGTACTCGGACCAGAGATGACAAATTTATATCAAAATACGTGATACAGAATGAAAAAAAAAAGTCGCATTTTCTCTCTTATTTTGTGCCTTATTTCGGGTTGTAACACAGTGCTGCCCCGACCGATGACCAACAAAACACTTTCCAAAAGTTTGAACTCTTATAAAGAAGCAAGCGAAGAAGGAACGTGTTTCTTTTCTTCTTGGGGGAGAAGGTCGCTTGTTGAGGGGACTGTCTTATTTATGCGTGCATGTCTGCTTTTGCGCGTAATTGCGTGTGTCGTGACGAGTCATGAAGCCTATAAAAGGCACGACTAAAGGTGAAAGGTGAAAGAAAATCATCATCACCTTATGAATCCGGCCAGTGCACCACTATAGAGCTCAGTAGAGTGCGGTGCACTGAAAGTGCAAGGGCTCGAAAGGCTCATGATATGGCGGTGGCATGGTTATGAACCATGGCATGAAGCGTAGTACACGCTTGAACGAACCCCCCTGCATGCACATGCAGCATACAGGCCCTAGTTACTGTGAGCTTCATTCATTTGTAAAAAATACTTGGACGGGTGCAACCCAACGTACCAGTACAGACTCGGTATTTCACGGTATTGTATTCAGCGCTTCTCAGATCGTCCTCCATTGTAATACACGTACCCTTACAACTCGCTACTGCACGGAGGGGTGGAGCTATATCGAAGCATTACACCTTTCATAACAGCACCAGATTCTATAACCCGTTACCTAGTCAGTCAGTGACAGTTGTGGGCACAAAACATGACGCACCGCTCTACGTTTCAGTAATTTTTGTACCTAGTCCACCTTGCGCGCCCCCCCCCCCTTTCGAGATCTTTTCAGTTGTACTGGAGTGAGCTATACATGTACATGCACTGAAATGTAAGCAAATCGATAGAAACAATAATACCTACACCTCCCAGAGCAGAGCCAGAGGTGCCTATACCTGGACCTGACGTGACTTCTTCGGCTAATATATCACTTCGATATTGTGAAAACCAAAGTTATTACCTCCCACAATTTGGGCATACCAATATGCGTTCGGAATTTCAGTATTAATAAACTATTAAAAAAAGGGCACACTTACCGCAGAGGACGTAGCAAGCCTTCATGATGTTATCCCTGTCCATGACGACTTATGAAGTGCGTTCCATGTGTTTTCTTCTGATGATCCAGTCCTCTCTATACGTCCTGTTGGGATCTTGGGACATGGGGTGAAGGCCCTATGGAACGTGGAATGTCGTCTGCTGTCTTGCAGCTGGCCGCGGTGAAATATATGTGTGTGCGTAAGTGTATGTGTACCACGTGTCTGCAGTCGCGAGTTTAAGCACCACGTGAGCTGCTTGGCATGGTGACGTCATATTTTCGATCAAAATTTTACCTCCCTTTCGTGGTATGTATAGTCTGCTTGCTCCCACGAGAAGTTTTATCTCACCATGGAGCTGTAACTGAAAAGAAGAGGCACGGAGAGAACGATCTCAACTACTTGAAAGTATTAAAAAAATAATCAAACCCCGACTGCAGTTGTAATACCAATCATTTGACAAGCAGATAAAAAGTCCGGATGGATTATAATCAGCCAAGGTGATGATGTCCAGTGCAACTGTGCATAATTAAAGGGGAAATCCGGTCCAAATATAAGTTAGTCTGATAAAAAGAGTAAATCTTACGAGTTCAACAGTAAAAATGTGACTGAAATCGGAAAAAAATAAGGAAGTTATCACATTTTGAAATGTTACTAAGAATTATTTCTGCAAAACAGTTCTTGTACAGTGGACATGAATATGCAAATGAGTAAGTCTGACCATGTCATAACCTCACCATTTTCCATTGATCGTGTGAAAAAAATGACGAAAATTCAATGTTTTTGTCATTGTAAAAGTCTGAAACATGAAGTTATTCCTGGTTGAAGAACTTTAGAGTATTTATAGTGATCAGTTAGATATACCAGGATTTGAGCCTCGGGCATAACTGCGTTTGAATGAAAACTGGAATTTTCAAAATTTTATGTGCAAACTTTACATGTTTATAGGTTGTGAGGGGATGACATGCTCACTTTGCCATTTACATATTCATATTGACTGTTTAAGAACTGTTTTCCCCGACAAAAGCGAAATTTCAAAATGTCATAACTTCCTTTTTTTCATCCGATTTCGATCAAAATGATACCGTTGAACTCGTAATATTCTTTTTTTTTTCTTATCAGACAAACTTATATTTGGACTGGATTTCCCCTTTAAGCCATAAAACATGGTACATGGGAATCGGGGTTTGATGGGAAGGAGGTAATCAAGCGATGCCTTGGTTTGATCAAGGAGGTTTGTACTAAAATAAGCCATACTACCCCTTTGGTTTGATTCATTCATCGAAATAGTACGCGATGGCGACGAATGTTTATGTATATTATGCACTCACGCACCCTTCGTGACACGGAAACAAAGTTCTCAAAAGGTATTGATGATTTAATGAACCTTTGCTATTCATACCACAAAGAATATAACAACCAGAGGACCAGTGTTTAGACAATAAAGATCAATGATTATAAGCATACGGTAACAAGATATATGTTGACGGTTGAAGAACCAAAGAGAAGCATGAACATTTATTACAAGTCATTTCGCGAAATATGCTTATTAGAACATGGTCCATATCATAATCTATGCTGCTTCAGTTTTTCGGAGAGAGAGGATAGAGTAAGAGGAAATATGAGTCAAGATACATAACGCGGTAGATAGATTACTAGATTTCTATTCTCATGAAGAGCAGAATATAATCATCACGTACGAAACATTAACATTTCTGCTATAAAAAAAAACACGTCAATTTCACGTCCACTGGCGTAGCCAGGGGGGGGGGGGGGGGGGCGATGGGGGCGGTCGCCCCCCCCCCCCTAAGATTTGGACCGGGGATTTGGGAGGCGGAAAAAAAAATGCGTGTATACTGTATGCATGCACATGAAGCGGGTCTCCTTTGCAACCTTTCATCAATTAAGATATTTTTTTGAATATTTCACTCAAAGTGTGCACCAGATCGTTGAATTTCAATTCAAAATATGCAAAATCTCTCCAAACCCTCCCCCTCTGTGCCTCTTTCCCTAGCTTAGTACACTTTTTAGATTTACAAAAAAAAAGTATGAATAATTCTGAGTGCGCAAGACTTATCACTTATATTCCGAAAACTCAAGGTTTCCTCATGTATAAGGGGAATTTCCCCTTTTAATCGACCCTTTCCTCCCTCAGCCCCCCCCCCTCCCCATCAGTTTTTTTTTTGTTTTTTTTTGTTTGTTTTTTTGGTGATTTCCCAAATGTTGATTCCATCAAATATGCGTATACGAGATATCTCAATTTCAGGCAAAAGCTCCATCGGAAGGGAAGGGTGGAGATAACACTCGCCCACGCCTTCTCCCTGCTCGCCTGCCCCTACCCCCCCCCCCCCTTCCGCCATGCATATAAGTAGACTGTGGCTATACCCAGATCGCTTTATTTCAATTTTAAAAACGCAAAAGCTCCGCGAGCGGGAGGGGGAATCCCCCTTCCCATAAGCTCTACCTTACTAGACTTTATACACACAGATGGTGCACATTCGGAATAAGAGCTAAATTCCGTGATTTTAACACTTCGATGAAAAAGTACTGCACCAAAAATTTGCACCAGATCGCTGAATTTCAGGTCTGAAAACGCAAAATCACCTTCGTGTGGGAGGGGATATGCCCCTATCTACACCCTCGTGTGCATGCTTTTTCTGTTTGATTGCTGAACTGCAGACAGCGTTCATGATATTCAGTGTTAGAATTAATACAAGAAGATTAATTAAATGATATACCATTTTATAGGCAAATTGTTCAATAATAATCTACACTAAAATATACTGCAACCTTAAACAAGTGGGACTGTTTCAACTCATTAAAACACGCAAAAACATGCATCAAATTGCACCATTTGCAACATCAAAATGCAAAAAGTTCTCACCGTGGGAGGGGGGACCCCCCCTCCCACACCCTCCCCTCCCCCTCGCTTGCTCCGCTCGCTCGGGTTCAGTCGCGTTCATGATACTTAGAGAAAAGAATTAACACAAGAAGTGTATTTAAATTTTACCATTTTATAGGCAAATTGTTCAATAATAATCTACATCAAAATATACTGCTACCTTAAACAAGTGAGACTGTTTCTCGTCGATAAAACGCGCAAAAACATGCATCAAATTGCACCATTTGCAACATCAAAATGCAAAAAGTTCTTACCGTGGGAGGGGGGACACCCCCCTCCCACACCCTCCCCTCCCCCCTCGCTCGCTCCGCTCGCTCGGGTTCAGTCGCGTTCATGATATTCAGTGAAAAGAATTAATATTGAGAAGTGTGTTTGAATTATACCATTTTATAGGCAAATTGTTTAATAATAATCTACACTAAAATATACTGCTACCTTAAACAAGTGGGACTGTTTCACGTCGATAAAACGAGCAAAAACATGCATCAAATTGCACCATTTGCAACATCAAAATGCAAAAAGTTCTTACCGTGGGAGGGGGGACACCCCCCTCCCACACCCTCCCCTTCCCCCTCGCTCGCTCCGCTCGCTCGGGTTCAGTCGCGTTCATGATATTCAGTGAAAGGAATTAATATATACAAGAAGTGTATTCAAAATTATACCATTTTATAGGCAAATTGTTCAATAATAATCTACACTAAAATATACTGCTACCTTAAACAAGTGGGACTGTTTCACGTCGATAAAACTAGCAAAAACATGCATCAAATTGCACCATTTGCAACATCAAAATGCAAAAAGTTCTTACCGTGCACACCCTCCCCTCCCCACACCCTCCCTCCCCCCTCGCTCGCTCCGCTCGCTCGGGCTCGGTCGCTTCGCTCCCTCGCAGACTAACCGCCCCCCCTAAGATCAAATCCTGGCTACGCCGTTGTTCACGTCAGCGTTATGGTCAGAAAGACGTCTTATTTAGACGTCAGAAAGGCGTCGTATGTCGTCTTTAAAGTTAATAAACAAAGAAAACGGACGTCATTTAGACGTCTTAGACTGACGTCAAAATGTCGTATTTTTGCCCAAATGGAAGACGTAAAAATATTTTTGACGTCTGCCTGACGTCTAGGTGGTCATACATAGGTGTCCGAATGACGTTTGAATCACTAAAGAAAATGCCACGTGAGAATAACGTCATGAGCATATCGTTTACACGCCAATTCAAGATCTTTCTACGTATGCTGGTATAGAAAAAAAGTCTTAAATAGATGTCTTTTTAAGACGTCTTTTTGACAACAAACATTTTTTTTTTTCATTTTGACATTGTCTTTCAGCTGAGACAGATCAATTATTAGTATATCATTACAAGATCTAATGACGCTGTTGGCTTCTGCAGGTATTACAACCTGACGAATCCAACCTTTATATACCCTACACCTAAAGTCCTCAATCCTATATACCTATGCCTATGCCTATACTACTTATTCATAATAGTTACAAGGGCTATCACGGGCACAAAGTTGTAATGCTTCATGTCAGGGGTACTAGACTAGGTAAGAATTTCGTCATCAGCCCAATTAGAATATGAAAATTATTATGTTTTCATAACACAAGTTGGAAAGCAGTTTGATAAAGATAAGAATAAAATGTAGAATGTTTGATACAGTCTAAGCTTAAACGCAGCATAAATAGTTGAGGCAGATGGTCCCTTGGATGCCCCAGTCACTTTGGAAGAAGTGGCACTAATGATTAAGAAACTTAAAGATTCAAAAGCTTGTGGAAAAGATTTCATAAGAAATAAATTCCTTAAGAATTGTCCCGTAGAAATGCTTCATGTGTTGGTAAAGTTCTTTAATGTGGTACTGGACAGTGGTATTGTTCCAACTGAATGGTGCATAGGGATTATCATTCCTATTTTTAAGAATATGGGTATAGACACAAATCCTGATAATTATAGAGGAATAACTCTTCTCAGTTGTGTAGGAAAACTTTTTACTTCCATTTTGAATCATCGAATTTCAGTTTTTGGAAGCTGGTAATATGTTAGGTGAAGAACAGACTGGCTTTCGTTCTAATTATTCTACAATTGATAAAATGTTTGTTTTGAAGACTATAATTGATGTTTATCTGCAAAATAAAAAATACTGTGCATTTATTGATTACAAGAAAGCGTTTGATCTAATTGATAGATCATCCTTATGGTACAAAATGAAGAGTTTGTTCGCAAAACCGATAAGTCCATATTTGCCAAATGGAGATATTTGCGATTAAAGGTCAAGAAAAATAAAGAGAATAGCAAGAAAATATTTGCTTCTTTTGACCATAACTTCAAAAATGTACCTTCATATGTAGTGACCAATACATCACTTAAAATGTATTATTTTGTACTTTATGACTGAGACCGTACTTCAAAATCTTCAAAAATGGACTTATCGGTTTTTGCGAACAAACTCTTCAAATGTTAAAGATGGGACTGACGGGTAAACTGTTTACTGTCATTAAGAATATTTATGAAAATGCTAAATCATGTGTGGCGGTTAGGGGGGAGATGTCAGAGTTTTTTTTTTTTACTTGTAACACTGGTGTACGACAGGGTGAAAACCTTTCCCCGCTTTTATTTGCCATTTATCTGAATGATTTTCAAGAATACATTAGAAATTCATATGGTGGACTTAAATATTTGAAAAGTGAGATTTCTTACCACCTGGATTCTGATAATGTCAAAAAAGCTTTAAATCTTTCTTGTTTACTTTATGCAGATGACACAATAATTTCAGCAGAAACTCCGGAGGAGTTGCAAAGAGCTCTTGATGCTGTATAGATAGTTATTGTCAGACATGGCGCTTGACTGTAAATGCAAGCAAGACTAAAATTGTTATTTTCTCCCGTGGGAAGGTTAGAAGAATTCCTGAATTCGTTTATGCTGGTGATCCACTTGAGGTTGTAGATGACTTTGTGTACCTTGGAGTTAAATTCAATTATAATGGTATCTTTAAAAAGGCAATTTCTAAACAAGTCACACAAGCTAGAAAAGCACTTTATAGCATGTTGGTCAAGGCTAAAAAGTTACAGCTCTCTGTGGACACACAGTGCCATCTATTTGATCGTCTTGTTTTACCTGTTTTACTCTATGGTTGTGAATTCTGGGGTTATGGGTGCATAGTCCAAATTGAAATCTTCCATAGGAAATTCTTAAGAAAAAATTTGCTTGTGAACAAATGTACTCCTGATTGTATGGTATGTGGTGAAACTGGACGTGGAGTAATTTTGAACTATATTAAATGTCGAATGATTGGATTCTAGTTGAGATTAGTCAAGGGAAAAGAAACCAAACACTCATGTACAATTTTCAAATTTCTTCTACATTTACAAGGAGACATACACTCCCCGTCAAAATCACAATGGTTATTATTCATTGCAAATATTTTTTATTATGCAGGGCTAGGGAATGTGTGGTTAGCACAAGGGGGTGGATTTAGTGCTGCATGGATTTCACACACCTCAAAAGTTAGACTTTTTGATATGTTTATTCAAGAGTGGAGAGCAGCAATATGGTCAAATAGAATCTGTACAAATTATAGACTGTTTAAGGATAATTTGATGTTAGAGAAGTATTTACAAGTCTTGTGTAAGAAAGATTATATTACATTAAGTAAATTTCGATGTAGATCTAATGGATTACCCGTTAATAAGGGCAGGTTTGATGCAAGCCTGACAGATGAATTGCATTGTACTATATGTTCATCCGACGATATAGGGGATGAATTTCATTATATTTTTGTTTGTCAGGCCCTTTTTCAACAAAGAGAGACTATTGTATTTACCAAGTAGCTTGACGGCCAGTAGACCAAGGGCATTACATATGGCCAAACTATTCAATTCAACTAATGCTTGCCATTTGAAAAAAAAAATAGCCAAATTTGTCAGAATTATTATGTTTCAGTTCTCTTCAATACCAAAGAAGGAAGACAGTAGTTTTGTAGAAAGTAAAGTAGATGTGAATGTTTGTACACGTATTGGTAAGTAGTTAAACGTCCTTTACGCCTTGTTTTGTAAACATATTTATTTATATCTGTTATTTTCACATGTACATGAACATTATCACTTATATTTTTGCATTCATATATTGTGAATATGTTTGCACTCTCATACCCCGAGAGGGGGTCAATAGAGTCAATAAAATCTTACAAATCTTACAAATAGATCCTATAATTATTAATGTTTTTCCTTATTTCCACTAGTTTTTGCATATTAGATTTAATTTTATGAATATTCATGATCGATATAAAAACCACAGGTATGACGTTATTATGACGTCTTTACAACCAGTGTCAAGCATTAATCGGTGCAAAGGCATAATCGGTGTAAAGGTTTTCATTTAAAGTGAGGCTTATGTAGCAATTAATGAAACGAGCATTTAATTTTTCCTCACTGCATGTAATTTCAATTTTAGTAAACTACGAAACCTAATGTAACTTGCTTGTGACTTCTCAATAATGGCCTGACTTGTGATACTGAAAGTAGAATAAACTGTCATGAGACTTACATTTCATATACTGTTTGTTTAATGCCGCCTGAAGGACGCTCAGAATATTCTGAATCTCCACAGTTACGTATCATACAATCAGGTCAGCACATTCAAACAATGTTTTTATTCAAAAGCGTGAAAATATCTCTCCATTAAGAAATAATATATATAGTATTCATGGCTTCGCCCAAACATATTAAATTCATTAATTTCACCTGGATATTTGACCAGGAATGAGACTAAAAAGGAACTGGAGGACAATAAATTTAGAGAGATGGAAAGAGTCCTGAAAATACAGATGATAGGAAACTTGGAGATTGACAGTGGGGACACATTCTTTCACCGACAGAGGGCGCTCTGCAGCTCATGTCAAATACTTTTTGACCAGTCGCTATGAATATTCAAATCAGCAAGTTGATGATCACATGCTCTCACATTTTATAATTTATTTCATTTACAGAAATGACAAAATCTCATATTTTAGCTGCATGTATATAAAACTTGCCTTAAAATCACCCCCCCCCCCCAAAAAAAAAACCCGAACGAAATGTTAACTCTGATACTATAATGATATATGGGATCATGTTTTTCCTGTATTAGCTAAAAATAACATATTTTCCGGAATGTCATGATATCATGTCATTATGATAAACATGAAAGATTGTGATGACATGACATCATCAACTCACTCATTTAAATAATAACATTCAGAAGAACAAGTCAAGAAATGTCTCTCCCCCCCCCAAAAAAAAAGGTGAAATTTAAAAATGTCATATCTTCCTTATTTCTTTTTCGATTTCTGTATTTATTTTTGGAACATTCCGTATAGAAAATATTCTTCTCTTTCTTTTAAAAAAACGCGTATTTATTTGGGGTTGATTTCCTCTTTTAAACGTTATGAGAATGATCGTCTTAATGGCGGGGGACTACAAAGGAATTGGGAGGAGGGGGTAATAGATTTTAGCGAGATGGAAAGAGTCAGGGAAATACCGACAAAGGGAAGTTAGAAATTGATTGTAAGCAGGTATTATTTTCCCAAGAGAGGGCACTCGTTCTTCAGCTTATAGAACGGGACCGTAGTCATGTCTCTCCGCTAATACCCATCATCACTGCTAATACACTTTGTATAATATTATTATGTTAATGTACCACCTTGGACTGATAAAAGTAAACAATACAATACTTTGATGTAAAAATCGATTCCATGGACAATATCCATGATTCATGGATCATAACTATTGGCATTATCAATCAATAAAATGAGTTTTATAATGGAAAATTGTACACATACACTTACTTAAAGCATGGACCTACTAAACGAATGGACTTTCAACGAAACCTACCACTTTGAAGAACGAGATCCGCCGCCACCTGACTATGCGCATCTCAACGAGTACACACAGGTGTCTCAAAAATGATGATTGCATAATCATGCATCGTCACTGACAAAAGAAAACAACAATGCTTCCCTTATTCTGGTCTTATAATTGGCTGAAGCGCCTTTTCAGACTGAAACGTCTTTGAATAAACGCCAATGATGAGAAGCAGCAAACCTCAGAACATGACTGATCTCGTTTCATTGGATTGAAAATTACCGATTTGCTCGCTAGCGCTCACACATTATGACTTTGCCTAATAGTAAGACAGACATATCCTCTTCCCTTGCTATCTGTTTCTACTCGGGAAAAATGTGCGGAAAAGGTGGAAAGTGAGATAAGAAACCATGATCTATTAGCTAAAAACTCAGCTATCTCTTCAAAAGAACCTGCATTTCGCTAATGAAAATGTCTGAGCGGTAATATACCAATACATACCACAACTGCACATGCATTTTCCTTGATTTAAGACAGCCAAGACGGTTGTTATCTTCTGCGCATTCTAGTTTATAGATTTTTCAAAGCTGCGTTGTGTTTTGCTCCGGCTTGCCGGCGGCGAAGTTCATAATGCCCAGCGAATGCCAAACGAATGCCCAACGAATGTCCAATAAATTTGAAAATTTGAAGATATGTTCACATCCGTTGGTAATACTAGAATAGTTCGTAACATGCTTGGCGTTCTTTGTATTCATTAGCTATTCGTCGGGTTTCGCAGAGATACGCTGGAGCCGATTTTTTTTTTTTCAAACATGTCCAAAACCTCCAGCGTATCTCTGCGAATCCCTTCGAATAGCTAATGAATTCCAAGAACGTCAGACATGCAAACTGTCTTCATATTTTCGAATTCGTTGGGCTTTCGCTTGGCATTCGTTGGGCATTCGCTGTAGTGTGACGGGGCCTTAGATCAAAGCAGGGAGGAATGTTCAAAATGCTTTTGTGACATTTTTGACATAGACAGAGGCATGCATTGGCATAGACAGAAAGGAAATGATGAATGTCCATGTGTAGTAAACCCAAGATTAAAGTAGGCTTTGCATGATACCCATTTTAAGTAGATTTCCATTGAAAGGGTTTATGCGCGTCATTACAATACTGTAGGCTTTATCGGCCAATTTCGCACTTTTGTCAATCCATTAATTTGATAGAAGGTTCATTCAATTTAGCAAAAACCCTCGATATCGCACAGCTTGTCTTTCAAAATTGCAACTTGTGCGTTCAGTTTAGCATTTCGATCATGAACAATTTGCGCATGTGGCTTTCGAATTCGTAAAAAGGGCATTCAAAATGGCCGGTACGCTCGGTGTACGTTCATTCAAATTCGCCATCACTCGCCGAAAAAAGTATTTGAGTCATTCAATTTCGCGAATGGGCAGTCAAATTCCAAACATTTTCATTCAAATTTAAGTAATGTTATTTCTTTTTTGAAAAGGTGAGAACATGTAAACGTGTATTTCTATGTGACTTTTTGTTTCATCCACACACTGTTAAACAGTACAAGACTATCCTATTTTTACCCTAATAACTAAAGTTTGTTGTTCTGTAACGCCCCTTTTCTTTCATACGTGTCATTATCGCTCTATATGCACCAATAATCCATCTTCTTACAGTCATGACAGCACAAGTTAGATACAGACGTATAATATCTCAAGAAGACAGAGAAAGATTTATAGGAACATTCGATGATCATAACGTTGACTTCCTAGAACTAGCCAACACACTCGGAATAAACGGCCAGATACGGCCAGATACGTTATGGCCGCATGCACAGTCTTCGGACTGGGAGACTCAATAAGCACAGTGAAAAAAAAAAAAAAACCCTCAAAACCGTTGCTAAAATCTCTAAAATGAATACGAAAATATGAAATCTAATGATGCTTACAAAACAATAACTATGATGAAAAAATACAGAAAGAAGCAAAGCATAAACATTATTTGTGCTAAATTGATGTTTATTATATTATTGTATTGTTTGTTACATCTAAAAAGATATTAAATTGGACGCCCAAAAATGAATTCGAATGACCGAGCGCAGCATATACGTGATTACGTGACTACATTATTCTAAATTGAATGAACCAATAGCGAAATGGTGCTTGTTTTACGAATTTCACTCGAAAGAAAAATTGTTGATTAGAATGAGATTACAGGTAATTCGGGGTAGATTACAGGTAGATCATAAAATTGAAATACCGAAGATGAATCATAATGTCATCTAGGCTAAATTTTGCTAGATCGAATGCAGCAATAAGGAATTGGACTGACAAAAGTGCAAAATTGGCCGGGACTGAAAACCTACAATTGATTCCTCAAGACCACTTCCATATTATTATACTTGCAGTGATTATTAGCTTTACTGATTTCATCTGAGCAGCATTATTTTTCCTCCAAATAATATTGTATCACTTTGTGGAGTATTGATAATTGATTTGATTTTTGATTTGATTTATTTGTTTCTGTATCATCATTGTACATACACATATTCATGTACAGACATAAATACAATAACAATAATAATAATAATAATATATATATATATATATATATATATATATATATATATATATATATTTTCTTGTTCATTGCCTGTGTACAACGCACAGCAAAAGTACAACAAAAACATACAACAACGAGATATGAAACTCGTCACACTGAAGACGAGTTAGGTGATACGCTTGGGGTCATCAGATGTCGGTCATCCGTGATCGGCAAAGAAAAGAATGTAATATAGCACATTGAAGTTATAATGAGATACTTCGTTGAACTTTTTTGGGCCGACATTATTCAGATCACATTTGTTTTTCTGTCACACAAACTAAGTGGAAATTCTGTGCGTGTGCGACTAAGTCGATTTACGGACTTTTTGAGTACGTACAGTGCATAAACTTAGACCCCGTTTACGGTGCGGGGCTGGGCTTTCGCGGGGCTGGGCCGAGCCGCGGCCGAGCCGCGGCCAAGGCCAACCTCAATTACGAGGCCGAGCCCCGCAATTTAGTCCGTTTACACTGCCGGGCTCGGCCGCACTTTTGATTCAAACCTTTCAATATTTTGTCGTAGTGGCGATCTACTTTTAAACAAACGCAATTTGGTATTGTCTGGTTTTCAGATCCTTTGCCAACTGAATTCCGTGGCGACGAAGTCGCCGTTCGGGCAAAGGCCTTTGCCGAAGGAGAAAAACCTTTGGAGGACAAAACCACCTTAAACTATCCTAGTTTTCGACGTTCAAGTGGTTAATATCCTGAATAGCGAAATAGTACAGGCGAGGGTTTGGAAGCCAGACTAAAATTGGCCGCGCATTTAGCCCAGTTTGCGCTTACACTGCGAAAAAGGCCGGGCGCGACCGCGGCTCGACCGCGGCCGAGACCACCTCCAGAGCGTGGCCTAATGCGAGGCCAATTTTGGCCCCGCATTTGGCCTTTTGCGCGTTTACACCGAAATGAAGGTGGGCTCGGCGCGGCCGAGCCGCGGCCGAGCCTCGCACTGTAAACGGGGTCCAAGTGATCCTCGGCACGTACAAATAAAACATGACAATTAAGTGTTTATAACCATCCTGGCATTAACAGTGGCCTTTTAAAACATGACCTTTGACCATTATTTACATAACCAATATGACTCCCTCTAATCTTGCTATTACAATGATCAGTTCAGAGATCTCTTACAGCTATATACAAGCCTGTGAGATTTACCAGCATTAAAACCAATGAAGCCTCCGATACAAAACAAGGGATATAGAGCAAGTGAGTCTGTTTACATGAGAATGTGATTTATCCTGGACGAAAGTGATACCTCAATTAAAGAGAAAAGGGCAAAAGAAAAATGGGCCAAACGTACGGCTCCAGCGAAAGAGACATCGCCTTTAACCATGTAACTATAGGTCTCCTCTAACTAAGAGTACACTTTGAACGTAAGCTTATACGTGGATGATAATTTATGACGATCTCACGTGATCGACACACATTCAAAGGGGACAGTTAGAAGTGGAAGGAGTGCTTAATCGTTTCATTAATTCCTAATCAATGACACCCCTACTAGAGGCATATCATAATTTCTCACCTAAAATCAATGGTCTATAGGACTCATGCACCATTACTTGTATCGTGCATAAACTTTGTTTTTTAAGCTTTGAGTGAAACGTGTAATAACATAATTCTGTAATTCCATCGGCAGTGATTGATATAATAAAGAAGAAAGATATATCACCGTATTGAACGCTTAGAACCTAACGGGGGGGGGGGGGGGGGGTATTATAGCATGATACTCGGTTCTTTACTGCCCACATGCCAACAACATCCATCACCCCGGCTACGCATAGCGAAACAGCCACGGCGAAAATAAAACTTTGTTTTCTCGTAGGCAGAATGACACAGAACCTCGTCAAACACACTTTTATTGGCAGGGATGGACATGAAAAAGTTCATTACTAATACTAAACAGCGTATGCATTCCATTCGTGTGGCGCGAGATACCTCTATAGCAACATAAAGCCTGTCTTCAACTCCGTTGGTCGAACAATGAAAACCTGAAATTTCAAAGATATGAGCGAGACGCTATATACACCTGGCCTAGAGTTAATTTATTCAGTTCTCATTCCTACCTCAAGTTGGGTTATGTTATTGTAATCATTCCCATCTGCAGTATAACAAAACCAAAGTGAGGGAAAGGGGGAGAGAAAAACGAGAGGTGGCAAAAGGAAAACTGCAAGCACAACTGCAATCCATATCATTGCGTGTGACAAGTGAAGCAAATGTATTAGTTGTTATAGCAGTGTTTTATAAGCATAAGCTGGCAAATAGACAGACCATGTCAAATATAAAAACCATCAATTTAATGTAAGAGAAGATGGTAAACAAGATGCACTGAAACTGTAACTAAATCGCTGCTTTTCTATTCGGTCACGGAACGTCCAACTTTATATTCAACAAAAAAAAAAAATGTTAGGGGAAAGAAACAAATTTAGATATAACATTCTTGAATTAAAAACAAGAAAAAGAAAATGCCCACGTCAGGATAAAAAAAAAACAACAACGCCGCACGAACATGCATTATATTCTAGATGGGAATACGGTCTTGATGCAAAGGTCCAATGATTGTCTCATTACTTTAAAAGCAATCTATGGTTCCCTTACCATCACCAGTACCACACCACAATGACGTCTCTAAAATCAATGGTAGCACATTTATCATTGCATCGTGCATTCACTCCCTTTTCCTAAACTACCAGTAGAACGTGTCATACTATATTGTGTATTTCGATCAGTAGTGACTGACTTTAAAGAAGAAAGATAATGCAAAAAATTGAACGCTTACCACATTGCTTATAGGGCTATTCCAGTTTGGTACAGATCTGTTCTATTCTCCCAGATGCCAACAACATATGTCACCTTTGGCTGAACTAGTGAAACAACCATGACGAAAATAAACGACAGAGAACCCCGTCATAATCACTACACTTGGAAAGGTGTTGCCCAAAATTCCTCATTATGAAGCAATATCACGTCACTTCCTTCCCTGCCTGTCTTTAACTCCGTCATTTGGTCAAACAATAACAACCTGGAATTCCAAAGAGATAAGCGAGACGCCATGCACCTGGACTAGAGTTAATTAATTCAGTTCCCATTCCTGTTAATTATGTAAACGTACACGTTCCTAAATATCCTGCTACATATAACAAGAACAAATGAAGAGAAAAGGAAAGAGAAAACGAATGGTGGCAAGCGGGGTACTGTTTTAATTCAAGGGGCAATTTACAACATTACGTGTGACAAAATTAATGAAGCAAACCCAACCTCCAAACTCCAATTCAAAACAAGGGAAATAGAGTAGCTGTGTTCATGACATCAGAGTGAAGCTGAACTGCAGAAAAAAAAAAGAAAACAAATAAAAGGAAAAAATCCTGCGGGACTCGATTAACTTCTCTCCTTCCGGTCGGACATTATAAACACGCAGCGTGCTAAGGAAATCTGCCACACGGAAGATCCGAAGATCTTGTGCGAAACTTAAATATATCTATGTATGCTATACATTGATATTCAGTTTTTTGGCTATATACGTCAAGTGACTGATAGCGCTATTCAACTTCCCACGAGTGGCCGCGTGGATTCGATCAATATACAGTTACAAAGATAAATCGGGAATCGTTTCAACCAGATTCCATTCTCATTTTCAGTGATCGACAACGAAAATAATGTTCAGTAGCGACTTGAAGCAAAATATTGAGAACTGTTCGTGAAGTCCAATTCTTTATACAGTCCTACATAATTCAGATGAAATTGTTTCTGTCATGCAACTAATTGAAAATTTCGTTTGGTGTCGGCGTGTCCAACGAAGTTGATTGGAAAGGATATGTGAATGAATATTTACCAATAGGTCTTTATATTGCAAAAAAAAAAAACAACAAAAAATCAAACATGGCCATGCGGTCTTTTAAGAGTCATCTTCACTTTAACATTTGTAATTTCAAGTCCAAGTTGCCTGTCAAAGCAATGTGGTCTCAAACACAAAACAAAGGGATATTGTGTGTGTGTGTGTGTTTGTGTGTGTGTGTGTGTGTGTACGTTTACATGAAAACGTGACTTCTACATGGACGAAGGTGAATACTCCATAAAAGGAAAAAAGCAAAAGATATAAGTATTTTGTTTCGTGCTCTTATGGGGTTCGAACCCGTACGTGTGCAACCTCACGTCTCTTGTGACGTCGCCTTTATCCTCTCGGCCATGTACGTCTTGACGAGAAAATATGAGGAACGTAAGCTTATATGTGAAAGAGGATTCAGGAATCGTTTTGTCCACATTCCATTCTCATTTTCAGTTTTTAGCTGCAAAATTATCAACCTGATGAGATTTGAAAAAATAAAATGCATGATTACTGCAGCTTATTGTCTGAGCTACCACATACTTAAGTTTCAGAGGAAATGGAGCAAAATCAGCTGAAATAAAGGTGCTTAAACGTTGTCAAGTCAATGCATGGTTTAAAAAAAAAATCACCTTCCATAGACATAACACGTCAACTTGTCTGATTTTGAGTCTTTACCTTTATAATCACAATTTGAAGTATGATGGTAAGTCTTCTCGAACTAAGAGTGTGGAACGTATACCTTCTACGTGAAAGGTGAATCATGACGATCACCCGTGACTGACACATCTTCAAAGGGATCAGTTATTAGAAGTGGAAGCCCTCGTGCCAAGATAATATTGTCTCAGCAATTCCAAAGCAATGATACCCTTACATTAATTGAGGTATACCATAATTTCCCTCTGAAATCAATGGAATTATTCATGTACAATTGCTTGCCTTGTCCACAAACTTTGCTTTACAAACTTTCAGTGAAAGGTGTCATAACATAATTCTGTAACCGTCCATTAGCAGTGATTGACTACATAAATCAAGATGATAAATATCAATTGAACGCTTAGCGCGTATATAAGGGGGATTTCAGCCTGATGTTCTGTTATTCACTGCTCAGATACCAACAACACTCATCACCTACGGCTACGTATAAAGAAACAGCCATGACGAAAATAAGTTTTCCTTTTCTTTGGCAGATAGACACACAACCCCTATAACCCCTATAACTGACATGGAGGGACATGAAAAAGTTCATTACTACTACTAAACAGTGATGCCTTCTACTCATGTGGCACAAGATACCTCTATAGCAACATAAAACCTGTCTACAATTTCGCTATTGGGTCAAACAATAACAATCTGGAATTTCAAAGAGATGAGCTAGACGCCATACACCTGGCCTAGAGTTAATTCATTCAGTTGCCATTCCTGCTCCAGTTGAGTTATGTAAATTATTTCCCGACCTGTCTTGTGCAGTGTAACAGGAACAAACGTAGAGAAAAGGAAAGAGAAAACGAAAGGTGGCAAGCGGGGCACTGTATACCAAAGGCAATTTACAACATTACGTATGATAAATGAAGCAAATCCAACCTCCAGCCTCCGACAAAAAAAAAGGAACTTGAGTGACTGTGTGTCGTGGGGTAATGACATTGGAATGAAGCTGAACTGCCAAAAGAAAAACAAAGAAAGAGAGAGAAAAAAAATAATAGCGTTCTGCGGGTCTCGAACATCTCGTCCTAAGGTAGTGCATAATGACCATGCAGCGCGCTAAGCGACTATAACGCCACACGGCCGTCCCGAAGATTGGATGTGAAATTCATATCTTTATATCATTTACAACATGAAAAAGTTCATTACTACTACTAAACAGTGATGCCTTCCATTCATGTGGCACAAGATACCTCTATAGCAACATAAAACCTGTCTACGTCTCCGTTATTGGGTCAAACAATAACAACCTGGAATTTCAAAGAGATGAGCGAGACGCCATACACCTGGACTAGAGTTAATCAATTCAGCTCCCATTCCTGCCAGTTATCTAAACGTACATGTTCCTACCTATCCTGTTACAGTATAACAATAACCAATGAAGAGAAAAGGAAAGAGCAAACGAAAGGTGGCAAGCGGGACACTGTAACAAGGGGCAATTTACAACATTAAGTGTGACAAAATTAATGAAGCAAACCCAATCTCCAAACTCCAATACAAAACAAGGGAAATAGAGCAGCCGTGTTCATGGGTTACGTACACTTGATAAAATAATATGATAAATGACATCGGAGTAAAGCTGACCTGCCGAAAAAAAAAAATCGGGAAAAGTCCTGCGGGAGTCGAACTTCTCGCCTTCCGGTATGGCGTTATGAACACCCAGCGCTAAGCGATTACGCCACACGGCTGTCCTGAAGATTGAGTGCGAAACTTAAATATAAAATAAGACTATCGTGACTAGTTGACTTGTGATGGCGCTATTCAACTTCTCACAAGTGGCAGCGTGGATTCGATCAATGTACAGTTGCAAAGAAAAATTGGGAATCGTTCTGTACAGATTGCATTCTCATTTTCAGTTTTAAACTACAAAATTATCAACCTAATGAGGAGATTTGAAAACATAAAATGCACGATTACTAAAGCTTATTGTCTCAGCTACATAATACGTATGTTTCAGAGGAAATGGAGCAAAATCAGATGAGGTAAAGGTGCTTAAACGTTGTCAAGTCAATGCATGGTTTAAAAAAAAATCACCTCCCATAGACATAACACGTAAACTTGTCTGAATTTGAGTCTTTACCTTTAATCACAATTTCTAGTATGATGACGTCATCGTATTTCAAAACCATCACATGGACTTGAGAGGCAAATGTTCAAAGTACAACATATCTAAATTTGGGATAATATTGAGCTTAAACAACAGAGATACGAGCAAATGAATGTCTGAAACAGTACCTCAAAAAAAATAATTCCACTTTTTTATTTAAAATGACGATATGATGACGTCATCGCGCTTTCCTGGCAATATTGATACTTGGAATGTTATTTCCAATTCATATACTTTTGTAATATGCAATAGAAATATAGAGTCAACGGACGATTTAAAGAGCTATGGCGAAATAAACAAAGACATGTTTTTTCACTATATTTGCAGAAAGACGCGCACGCGGAATTTCAACTTTGACGCCAGTGCATTCCTTTGTTATAGGTCGAAATCGATCGCAAATCAATGGATATTGTTACTCAAAGTATAAGGAATCCAAATCAGTCAAAAAAAATTGCATTTTCATGTTGCTTACGGGCTCTGCGCGCGAAATTGCGCGGACGGACGCGCACGCAAGAAAATGTTTGAAACGCTTAAAATTGTCTGAAACTTCGAGATTTCCCATTGGGAAGTCGTTTTGAGCCTTTTAAAATTTTGACGCGCGCTTACGCGCGCGTAATGATGACCTGTGTAACTAGCGTTAAAAAGTAAGATAGAGCGTGACCTGAATTTCATGTCCACCGAAAATGATACAGAAATGACATCTAGTTATGAAGTTATGATCGATCATGTGACAAAGTCCGAAAATCACAAAATGGCGCCTAGATGACGTCATAGATATGTTACTGTCATGAAAACCTTATTGTGGCTAGATTTTGTCATGAGACATATCGACTGAAAATGTCATGTTATTTCGTAATGTCATTCTTGAGATATTGACGACACAAAATGTGGCAGAAAGAAAGAAGAATAAAAACGAGATATGAAACTCGTCACACTGAAGACGAGTTAGGTGATACGCTTGGGTTCATCAGATGTCGGTCATCCGTGATCGACAAAGAAAAGAAAATAATATAGCACATTGAAGTTATAATGAGATACTTAGTTGAACTTTTTTGGGCCTACATTATTCAGATCACACTTTTTTTTTCTGTCACACAAACTAAGAGGAAATTCTGTGCGTGTGCGACTAAATCGATTTACGGACTTTTTGAGTACGTACAGTGCATAAACTTAGACCCCGTTTACGGTGCGGGGCTGGGCCGAGCCGCGGCTGAGCCGCGGCCAAGGCCAACCTCAATTGCGAGGCCGAGCCCCGCAATTTAGTCCGTTTACACTGCCGGGTTCGGCCGCACTTTTGATTCAAACCTTTCAATATTTTGTCGTAGTGGCGCTCTACTTTTAAACAAACGCAATTTGGTATTGTCTGGTTTTCAGATCCTCTGCCAACTGAATTCCGTGGCGACGAAGTCGCCGTTCGGGCAAAGGCCTTTGCCGAAGGAGAAAATCCTTTGCAGGACAAAACCACCTTAAACTATCCTAGTTTTCGACGTTAAAGTGGTTAATATCCTGAATAGCGAAATAGTACAGGCGAGGGTTTGGAAGCTAGACTAAAATTGGCCGCGCATTTAGCCCAGTTTGCGCTTACACTGAGAAAAAGGCCGGGCGCGACCGCGGCTCGACCGCGGCTGAGACCACCTCCAGAGCGTGGCATAATGCGAGGCCAATTTTGGCCCCGCATTTGGCCTTTTGCGCGTTTACACCGAAATGAAGGTGGGCTCGGCGCGGCCGAGCCGCGGCAGAGCCTCGCACTGTAAACGGGGTCCAAGCGATCCTCGGCACGTACAAATAAAATATGACAATTAAGTGTTTATAACCATCCTGGCATTAACAGTGGCCTTTTAAAACATGACCTTTGACCATTATTTACATAACCAATATGACTCCCTCTAATCTTGCTATTACAATGCTCAGTTCAGAGATCTCTTACAGCTATATACAAGCCTGTGAGATTTACCAGCATTAAAACCAATGAAGCCTCCGATACAAAACAAGGGATATAGAGCAAGTGAGTCTGTTTACATGAGAATGTGATTTATCCTGGACGAAAGTGATACCTCAATTAAAGAGAAAAGGGCAAAAGAAAAATGGGCCAAACGTACGGCTCCAGCGAAAGAGACATCGCCTTTAACCATGTAACTATAGGTCTCCTCTAACTAAGAGTACACATTGAACGTAAGCTTATACGTGAATGATTATTTATGACGATCTCACGTGATCGACACACATTCAAAGGGGACAGTTAGAAGTGGAAGGAGTGCTTAATCGTTTCATTAATTCCTAATCAATGACACCCCTACTATAGGCATATCATAATTTCTCACCTAAAATCAATGGTCTATAGGACTCATGCACCATTACTTGTATCGTGCATAAACTTTGTTTTTTAAGCTTTGAGTGAAACGTGTAATAACATAATTCTGTAATTCCATCGGCAGTGATTGATATAATAAAGAAGAAAGATATATCACCGTATTGAACGCTTAGAACCTAACGGGGGGGGGGGGGTATTATAGCATGATACTCGGTTCTTTACTGCCCACATGCCAACAACATCCATCACCCACGGCTACGCATAGCGAAACAGCCATGGCGAAAATAAAACTTTGTTTTCTCGTAGGCAGAATGACACAGAACCTCGTCAAACACACTTTTATTGGCAGGGATGGACATGAAAAAGTTCATTACTAATACTAAACAGCGTATGCATTCCATTCATGTGGCGCGAGATACCTCTATAGCAACATAAAGCCTGTCTTCAACTCCGTTGGTCGAACAATGACAACCTGAAATTTCAAAGATATGAGCGAGACGCTATATACACCTGGCCTAGAGATAATTTATTCAGTTCTCATTCCTACCTCAAGTTGGGTTATGTTATTGTAATCATTGAATCATTCCCATCTGCAGTATAACAAAACCAAAGTGAGGGAAAGGGGGAGAGAAAAACGAAAGGTGGCAAAAGGAAAACTGCATGCACAACTGCAATCCATATCATTGCGTGTGACAAGTGAAGCAAATGTATTAGTTGTTATAGCAGTGTTCTATGAGCATAAACTGGCAAATAGACAGACCATGTCAAATATAAAAACCATCAATTTAATGTAAGAGAAGATGGTAAACAAGATGCATTGAAACTGTAACTAAATCGCTGCTTTTCTACTCGGTCACGGAACGTCCAACTTTATATTCAACAAAAAAAAATGTTAGGGGAAAGAAACAAATTTAGATATAACATTCTTGAATTAAAAACAAGAAAAAGAAAATGCTCACGTCAGGATTAAAAAAAAAAAAACGCCGCACGAACATGCATTATATTCTAGATGGGAATACGGTCTTGATGCAAAGGTCCAATGATTGTCTCATTACTTTAAAAGCAATCTATGGTTCCCTTACCGTCACCAGTACCACACCACAATGACGTCTCTAAAATCAATGGTAGCACATTTATCATTACATCGTGCAGTAACTCCCTTTTCCTAAACTACCAGTAGAACGTGTCATATTATATTGTGTGTTTCGATCAGTAGTGACTGACTTTAAAGAAGAAAGATAATGCAAAAAATTTAACGCTTACCACATTGCTTATAGGGCTATTCCAGTTTGGTACAGATCTGTTCTATTCTCCCAGATGCCAACAACATATGTCACCTATGGCTGAACTAGTGAAACAACCATGACGAAAATAAACGACAGAGAACGCCGTCATAATCACTACACTTGGAAAGGTGTTGCCCGAAATTCCTCATTATGAAGCAATATCACGTCACTTCCTTCCCTGCCTGTCTTTAACTCCGTCATTTGGTCAAACAATAACAACCTGGAATTCCAAAGAGATAAGCGAGACGCCATGCACCTGGACTAGAGTTAATTAATTCAGTTCCCATTCCTGTTAATTATATAAACGTACACGTTCCTAAATATCCTGCTACAGTATAACAAGAACAAATGAAGAGAAAAGGAAAGAGAAAACGAATGGTGGCAAGCGGGGTACTGTTTTAATTCAAGGGGCAATTTACAACATTACGTGTGACAAAATTAAAGAAGCAAACCCAACCTCCAAACTCCAATACAAAACAAGGGAAATAGAGTAGCTGTGTTCTTGACATCAGAGTGAAGCTGAACTGCAGAAAAAAAGAAAGAAAAAAGAAATAAAAGGAAAAAGTCCTGCGGGACTCGATTAACTTCTCTCCTTCCGGTCGGGCATTATAAACACGCAGCGTGCTAAGCAATTCTGCCACACGGAAGATCCGAAGATCTTGTGCGAAACTTAAATATATCTATGTATGCTATACATTTATATTCAGTTTTTTTGGCTATATACGTCAAGTGACTGATAGCACTATTCAACTTCCCACGAGTGGCCGCGTGGATTCGATCAATATACAGTTACAAAGATAAATCGGGAATCGTTTCAACCAGATTCCATTCTCATTTTCAGTGATCGACAACGAAAATAATGTAAAGTAGCGACTTGAAGTAATATTGAGAAATGTTCGTGAAGTCCAATTCTTTATACAGTCCTACATAATTCAGATGAAATTGTTTCTGTCATGCAACTAATTGAAAATTTCGTGTAGTGGTGTCGGCGTGTCCAAGTAAGTTGATTGGAAAGGATATGTGAATGAATATTTACCAATAAGTCTTTATATTGTAAAAAAAAAATCAAACATGGCCATGAGGTCTTTTAAAAGTCATCTTCACTTTAACATTTGTAATTTCAAGTCCAAGTTGCCTGTCAAAGCAATGTGGTCTCCAACAAAAAACAAAGGGATATTGTGTGTGTGTGTGTGTGTGTGTGTGTGTGTGTACGTTTACATGAAAACGTGATTTCTACATGGACGAAGGTGAAAACTCCATAAAAGCAAAAAAGCAAAAGATATAAATATTTTGTTTCGTGCTCTTATGGGGTTCGAACCCGTACGTGTGCAACCTCACGTCTCTTGTGACGTCGCCTTTATCCTCTCGGCCATGACAGTACGTCTTGACGAGAAAATATGAGGAACGTAAGCTTATACGTGAAAGATGATTCAGGAATCGTTTTGTCCACATTCCATTCTCATTTTCAGTTTTTAGCTGCAAAATTATCAACCTGATGAGGAGATTTGAAAAATAAAATCCATGATTACTGCAGCTTATTGTCTGAGCTACCACATACTTAAGTTTCAGAGGAAATGGAGCAAAATCAGCTGAGATAAAGGTGCTTAAACGTTGTCAAGTCAATGCATGGTTAAAAAAAAAAATCACCTTCCATATAGACATAACATGTCAACTTGTCTGATTTTGAGTCTTTACCTTTAATCACAATTTGAAGTATGATGGTAAGTCTTCTCGAACTAAGAGTGTGGAACGTATACCTTCTGCGTGAAAGGTGAATCATGACGATCACCCGTGACTGACACATCTTCAATGGGATCTGTTATTAGAAGTGGAAGCCCTCGTGCCAAGATAATATTGTCTCAGCAATTCCAAAGCAATGATACCCTTACATTTAGGTATACCATAATTTCCCTCTGAAATCAATGGTATTATTCATGTACAATTGCTTGCCTTGTCCACAAACTTTGCTTTACAAACTTTCAGTGAAAGGTGTCATAACATAATTCTGTAACCGTCCATTAGCAGTGATTGACTACATAAATCAAGATGATAAATATCAATTGAACGCTTAGCGCGTATAACTAAGGGGGATTTCAGCCTGATGTTGTGTTATTCACTGCTCAGATACCAACAACACTCATCACCTACGGCTACGTATAGAGAAACAGCCATGACGAAAATAAGTTTTCCTTTTCTTTGGCAGATAGACACACAACCCTATAACCCCTATAACTGACATGGAGGGACATGAAAAAGTTCATTACTACTACTAAACAGTGATGCCTTCTACTCATGTGGCACAAGATACCTCTATAGCAACATAAAACCTGTCTACAATTCCGCTATTGGGTCAAACAATAACAATCTGGAATTTCAAAGAGATGAGCTAGACGCCATACACCTGGCCTAGAGTTAATTTATTCAGTTGCCATTCCTGCTCCAGTTGAGTTATGTAAATTATTTCCCGACCTGTCTTGTGCAGTGTAACAGGAACAAACGTAGAGAAAAGGAAAGAGAAAACGAAAGGTGGCAATCGGGGCACTGTATACCAAGGGCAATTTACAACATTACGTATGATAAATGAAGCAAATCCAACCTCCAGCCTCCGACAAAAAAGAAGGGAACTTGAGTAACTGTGTGTCGTGGGGTAATGACATCGGAATGAAGCTGAACTGCCAAAAGAAAAACAAAGAAAGAGAGAGAAAAAAATAATAGCGTCCTGCGGGTCTCGAACATCTCGTCCTAAGGTAGTGCATAATGACCATGCAGCGCGCTAAGCGACTATAAAGCAACACGGCTGTCCCGAAGACTGGATGTGAAATTCATATCTTTATATCATTTACAACATGAAAAAGTTCATTACTACTACTAAACAGTGATGCCTTCCATTCATGTGGCACAAGATGCCTCTATAGCAACATAAAACCTGTCTACATCTCCGTTATTGGGTCAAACAATAACAACCTGGAATTTCAAAGAGATGAGCGAGACGCCATACACCTGGACTAGAGTTAATCAATTCAGCTCCAATTCCTGCAAGTTATTCAAACGTACTTGTTCCTACCTATCCTGTTACAGTATAACAATAACCAATGAAGAGAAAAGGAAAGAGCAAACGAAAGGTGGCAAGCGGGACACTGTAACAAGGGGCAATTTACAACATTAAGTGTGACAAAATTAATGAAGCAAACCCAATCTCCAAACTCCAATACAAAACAAGGGAAATAGAGCAGCCGTGTTCACGGGTTACGTACACTTGATAAAATAATATGATAAATGACATCGGAGTAAAGCTGACCTGCCGAAAAAAAAAGAAAAGAAAAACAAAAAGAACGGGAAAAATCCTGCGGGAGTCGAACTTCTCACCTTCCGGTATGGCGTTATGAACACCCAGCGCTAAGCGATTACGCCACACGGCTGTCCTGAAGAGTGAATGCGAAACTTAAATATATAATAATACTATCGTGACTAGTTGACTTGTGATGGCGCTATTCAACTTCTCACAAGTGGCAGCGTGGATTCGATCAATATACAGTTGCAAAGAAAAATTGGGAATCGTTCTGTACAGATTGCATTCTCATTTTCAGTTTTAAACTACAAAATTATCAACCTAATGAGGAGATTTGAAAACATAAAATGCACGATTACTAAAGCTTATTGTCTCAGCTACAACATACGTATGTTTCAGAGGAAATGGAGCAAAATCAGATGAGGTAAAGGTGCTTAAACGTTGTCAAGTCAATGCATGGTTTAAAAAAAAAATCACCTCCCATAGACATAACACGTAAACTTGTCTGATTTTGAGTCTTTACATTTAATAACAATTTCTAGTATGATGACGTCATCATATTTCAAAACCATCACATGGACTTGAGAGGCAAGTGTTCAAAGTACAACATATCTGAATTTGGGATAATATTGAGCTTAAACAACAGAGATACGAGCAAATGAATGTTAGAAACAGTACCTCAAAAAAATTAATTCCACTTTTTTGATTTAAAATGACGATATGATGACGTCGTCGCGTATTCCTGGCAATATTGATACTTGGAATGTTATTTACAATTCATATACTTTTGTAATATGCAATAGAAATATAGGGTCAACGGACGATTTAAAGAGCTATGGCGAAATAAACAAAGACATGTTTTTTCACTATATTTGCAGAAAGACGCGCACGCGGAATTTCAACTTTGACGCCAGTGCATTCCTTTGTTATAGGTCGAAATCGATCGGAAATCAATGGATACTGTTACTCAGAGTATAAGGAATACAAATCAGTCAAAAAAAATTGCATTTTCATGTTGCTTACGGGCTCTGCGCGCGAAATTGCGCGAACGGACGCGCACGCGAGAAAATGTTTGAAACGCTTAAAATTGTCTGAAACTTCGAGATTTCCCATTGGGAAGTCGTTTTGAGCCTTTTAAAATTTTGACGCGCGCTTACGCGCGCGTAATGATGACCTGTGTAACTAGCGTTAAAAAGTAAGATAGAGCGTGACCTGAACTTCATGTCCACCGAAAATGATACAGAAATGACATCTAGTTATGAAGTTATGATCGATCATGTGACAAAGTCCGAAAATCACAAAATGGCGCCTAGATGACGTCATAGATATGTTACTGTCATGAAAACCTTATTGTGGCTAGATTTTGTCATGAGACATGTTGACTGAAAATGTCATGTTATTTCGTAATGTCATTTTTGAGATATTGACGACACAAAATGTGGCAGAAAGAAAGAAGAATAAAAAACGAGATATGAAACTCGTCACACTGAAGACGAGTTAGGTGATACGCTTGGGTTCATCAGATGTCGGTCATCCGTGATCGACAAAGAAAAGAATGTAATATAGCACATTGAAGTTATAATGAGATACTTAGTTGAACTTTTTTGGGCCTACATTATTCAGATCACATTTTTTTTTTGTCACACAAACTAAGTGGAAATTCTGTGCGTGTGCGACTAAGTCGATTTACGGACTTTTTGAGTACGTACAGTGCATAAACTTAGACCCCGTTTACGGTGCGGGGCTGGGCCGAGCCGCGGCCGAGCCGCGGCCAAGGCCAGCCTCAATTGCGAGGCCGAGCCCCGCAATTTAGTCCGCTTACACTGCCGGGCTCGGCCGCACTTTTGATTCAAACCTTTCAATATTTTGTCGTAGTGGCGCTCTACTTTTAAACAAACGCAATTTGGTATTGTCTGGTTTTCAGATCCTTTGCCAACTGAATTCCATGGCGACGAAGTCGCCGTTCGGGCAAAGGCCTTTGCCGAAGGAGAAAATCCTTTGCAGGACAAAACCACCTTAAACTATCCTAGTTTTCGACGTTAAAGTGGTTAATATCCTGAATAGCGAAATAGTACAGGCGAGGGTTTGGAAACCAGACTAAAATTGGCCGCGCATTTAGCCCAGTTTGCGCTTACACTGAGAAAAAGGCCGGGTGCGACCGCGGCTCGACCGCGGCCGAGACCACCTCCAGAGCGTGGCATAATGCGAGGCCAATTTTGGCCCCGCATTTGGCCTTTTGCGCGTTTACACCGAAATGAAGGTGGGCTCGGCGCGGCCGAGCCTCGCACTGTAAACGGGGTCCAAGCGATCCTCGGCACGTACAAATAAAATATGACAATTAAGTGTTTATAACCATCCTGGCATTAACAGTGGCCTTTTAAAACATGACCTTTGACCATTATTTACATAACCAATATGACTCCCTCTAATCTTGCTATTACAATGCTCAGTTCAGAGATCTCTTACAGCTATATACAAGCCTGTGAGATTTACCAGCATTAAAACCAATGAAGCCTCCGATACAAAACAAGGGATATAGAGCAAGGGAGTCTGTTTACATGAGAATGTGATTTAACCTGGACGAAAGTGATACCTCAATTAAAGAGAAAAGGGCAAAAGAAAAATGGGCCAAACGTACGGCTCCAGCGAAAGAGACATCGCCTTTAACCATGTAACTATAGGTCTCCTCTAACTAAGAGTACACTTTGAACGTAAGCTTATACGTGAATGATAATTTATGACGATCTCACCTGATCGACACACATTCAAAGGGGACAGGAGGAAGTGGAAGGAGTGCTTAATCGTTTCATTAATTCCTAATCAATGACACCCCTACTAGAGGCATATCATAATTTCTCACCTAAAATCAATGGTCTATAGGACTCATGCACCATTACTTGTATCGTGCATAAACTTTGTTTTTTAAGCTTTCAGTGAAACGTGTCATAACATAATTCTGTAATTCCATCGGCAGTGATTGATATAATAAAGAAGAAAGATATATCACCGTATTGAACGCTTAGAACCTAACGGGGGGGGGGGGGGTATTATAGCATGATACTCGGTTCTTTACTGCCCACATGCCAACAACATCCATTACCCACGGCTACGCATAGCGAAACAGCCATGGCGAAAATAGAACTTTGTTTTCTCGTAGGCAGAATGACACAGAACCTCGTCAAACACACTTTTATTGGCAGGGATGGACATGAAAAAGTTCATTACTAATACTAAACAGCGTATGCATTCCATTCATGTGGCGCGAGATACCTCGATAGCAACATAAAGCCTGTCTTCAACTCCGTTGGTCGAACAATGACAACCTGAAATTTGAAAGATATGAGCGAGACGCTATATACACCTGGCCTAGAGTTAATTTATTCAGTTCTCATTCCTACCTCAAGTTGGGTTATGTTATTGTAATCATTCCCATCTGCAGTATAACAAAACCAAAGTGAGGGAAAGGGGGAGAGAAAAACGAGAGGTGGCTAAAGGAAAACTGCATGCACAACTGCAATCCATATCATTGCGTGTGACAAGACAGTGAAGCAAATGTATTAGTTGTTATAGCAGTGTTTTATGAGCATAAACTGGCAAATAGACAGACCATGTCAAATATAAAAACCATCAATTTAATGTAAGAGAAGATGGTAAACAAGATGCATTGAAACTGTAACTAAATCGCTGCTTTTCTTCTCGGTCACGGAACGTCCAACTTTATATTCAACAAAAAAAAAATGTTAGGGGAAAGAAACAAATTTAGATGTAACATTCTTGAATTAAAAACAAGAAAAAGAAAATGCCCACGTCAGGATTAAAAAAAAAAAAAACGCCGCACGAACATGCATTATATTCTAGATGGGAATACGGTCTTGATGCAAAGGTCCAATGATTGTCTCATTACTTTAAAAGCAATCTATGGTTCCCTCACCATCACCAGTACCACACCACAATGACGTCTCTAAAATCAATGGTAGCACATTTATCATTGCATCGTGCAGTAACTCCCTTTTCCTAAACTACCAGTAGAACGTGTCATATTATATTGTGTGTTTCGATCAGTAATGACTGACTTTAAAGAAGAAAGATAATGCAAAAAGTTGAACGCTTACCACATTGCTTATAGGGCTATTCCAGTTTGGTACAGATCTGTTCTATTCTCCCAGATGCCAACAACATATGTCACCTATGGCTGAACTAGTGAAACAACCATGACGAAAATAAACGACAGAGAACGCCGTCATAATCACTACACTTGGAAAGGTGTTGCCCGAAATTCCTCATTATGAAGCAATATCACGTCACTTCCTTCCCTGCCTGTCTTTAACTCCGTCATTTGGTCAAACAATAACAACCTGGAATTCCAAAGAGATAAGCGAGACGCCATGCACCTGGACTAGAGTTAATTAATTCAGTTCCCATTCCTGTTAATTATATAAACGTACACGTTCCTAAATATCCTGCTACAGTATAACAAGAACAAATGAAGAGAAAAGGAAAGAGAAAACGAATGGTGGCAAGCGGGGTACTGTTTTAATTCAAGGGGCAATTTACAACATTACGTGTGACAAAATTAAAGAAGCAAACCCAACCTCCAAACTCCAATACAAAACAAGGGAAATAGAGTAGCTGTGTTCATGACATCAGAGTGAAGCTGAACTGCAGAAAAAAAGAAAGAAAAAAGAAATAAAAGGAAAAAGTCCTGCGGGACTCGATTAACTTCTCTCCTTCCGGTCGGGCATTATAAACACGCAGCGTGCTAAGCAATTCTGCCACATGGAAGATCCGAAGATCTTGTGCGAAACTTAAATATATCTATGTATGCTATACATTTATATTCAGTTTTTTGGCTATATACGTCAAGTGACTGATAGCGCTATTCAACTTCCCACGAGTGGCCGTGTGGATTCGATCAATATACAGTTACAAAGATAAATCTTGAATCGTTTCAACCAGATTCCATTCTCATTTTCAGTGATCGACAACGAAAATAATGTAAAGTAGCGACTTGAAGTAATATTGAGAAATGTTCGTGAAGTCCAATTCTTTATACAGTCCTACATAATTCAGATGAAATTGTTTCTGTCATGCAACTAATTGAAAATTTCGTGTAGTGGTGTCGGCGTGTCCAAGTAAGTTGATTGGAAAGGATATGTGAATGAATATTTACCAATAGGTCTTTATATTGTAAAAAAAAAAAAATCAAACATGGCCATGCGGTCTTTTAAAAGTCATCTTCACTTTAACATTTGTAATTTCAAGTCCAAGTTGCCTGTCAAAGCAATGTGGTCTCCAACAAAAAACAAAGGGATATTGTGTGTGTGTGTGTGTGTGTGTGTGTGTGTGTGTGTACGTTTACATGAAAACGTGATTTCTACATGGACGAAGGTGAATACTCCATAAAAGGAAAAAAGCAAAAGATATAAGTATTTTGTTTCGTGCTCTTATGGGGTTCGAACCCGTACGTGTGCAACCTCACGTCTCTTGTGACGTCGCCTTTATCCTCTCGGCCATGACAGTACGTCTTGACGAGAAAATATGAGGAACGTAAGCTTATACGTGAAAGATGATTCAGGAATCGTTTTGTCCACATTCCATTCTCATTTTCAGTTTTTAGCTGCAAAATTATCAACCTGATGAGGAGATTTGAAAAAATAAAATGCATGATTACTGCAGCTTATTGTCTGAGCTACCACATACTTAAGTTTCAGAGGAAATGGAGCAAAATCAGTTGAGATAAAGGTGCTTAAACGTTGTCAAGTCAATGCATGGTTAAAAAAAAAATCACCTTCCATAGACATAACACGTCAACTTGTCTGATTTTGAGTCTTTACCTTTAATCACAATTTGAAGTATGATGGTAAGTCTTCTCGAACTAAGAGTGTGGAACGTATACCTTCTACGTGAAAGATGAATCATGACGATCACCCGTGACTGACACATCTTCAAAGGGATCTGTTATTAGAAGTGGAAGCCCTCGTGCCAAGATAATATTGTCTCAGCAATTCCAAAGCAATGATACCCTTACATTTAGGTATACCATAATTTCCCTCTGAAATCAATGGTATTATTCATGTACAATTGCTTGCCTTGTCCACAAACTTTGCTTTACAAACTTTCAGTGAAAGGTGTCATAACATAATTCTGTAACCGTCCATTAGCAGTGATTGACTACATAAATCAAGATGATAAATATCAATTGAACGCTTATCGCGTATAACTAAGGGGGATTTCAGCCTGATGTTGTGTTATTTACTGCTCAGATACCAACAACACTCATCACCTATGGCTACGTATAGAGAAACAGCCATGACGAAAATAAGTTTTCCTTTTCTTTGGCAGATAGACACACAACCCCTATAGCCCCTATAACTGACATGGAGGGACATGAAAAAGTTCATTACTACTACTAAACAGTGATGCCTTCTACTCATGTGGCACAAGATACCTCTATAGCAACATAAAACCTGTCTACAATTCCGCTATTGGGTCAAACAATAACAATCTGGAATTTCAAAGAGATGAGCTAGACGCCATACACCTGGCCTAAAGTTAATTTATTCAGTTGCCATTCCTGCTCCAGTTGAATTATGTAAATTATTTCCCGACCTGTCTTGTGCAGTGTAACAGGAACAAACGTAGAAAAAAGGAAAGAGAAAACGAAAGGTGGCAAGCGGGGCACTGTATACCAAGGGCAATTTACAACATTACGTATGATAAATGAAGCAAATCCAACCTCCAGCCTCCGACAAAAAAAAAGGGAACTTGAGTGACTGTGTGTCGTGGGGTAATGACATCGGAATGAAGTTGAACTGCCAAAAGAAAAACAAAGAAAGAGAGAGAAAAAAAAATAATAGCGTCCTGCGGGTCTCGAACATCTCGTCCTAAGGTAGTGCATAATGACCATGCAGCGCGCTAAGCGACTATAAAGCCACACGGCTGTCCCGAAGACTGGATGTGAAATTCATATCTTTATATCATTTACAACATGAAAAAGTTCATTACTACTACTAAACAGTGATGCCTTCAAGTCATGTGGCACAAGATACCTCTATAGCAACATAAAACCTGTCTACATCTCCGTTATTGGGTCAAACAATAACAACCTGGAATTTCAAAGAGATGAGCGAGACGCCATACACCTGGACTAGAGTTAATCAATTCAGCTCCCATTCCTGCAAGTTATTCAAACGTACATGTTCCTACCTATCCTGTTACAGTATAACAATAACCAATGAAGAGAAAAGGAAAGAGCAAACGAAAGGTGGCAAGCGGGACACTGTAACAAGGGGCAATTTACAACATTAAGTGTGACAAAATTAATGAAGCAAACCCAATCTCCAAACTCCAATACAAAACAAGGGAAATAGAGCAGCCGTGTTCACGGGTTACGTACACTTGATAAAATAATATGATAAATGACATCGGAGTAAAGCTGACCTGCCGAAAAAAAAAGAAAAGAAAAACAAAAAGAACGGGAAAAGTCCTGCGGGAGTCGAACTTCTCTCCTTCCGGTATGGCGTTATGAACACCCAGCGCTAAGCGATTACGCCACACGGATGTCCTGAAGAGTGAATGCGAAACTTAAATATATAATAATACTATCGTGACTAGTTGACTTGTGATGGCGCTATTCAACTTCTCACAAGTGGCAGCGTGGATTCGATCAATATACAGTTGCAAAGAAAAATTGGGAATCGTTCTGTACAGATTGCATTCTCATTTTCAGTTTTAAACTACAAAATTATCAACCTAATGAGGAGATTTGAAAACATAAAATGCACGATTACTAAAGCTTATTGTCTCAGCTACAACATACGTATGTTTCAGAGGAAATGGAGCGAAAACAGATGAGGTAAAGGTGCTTAAACGTTGTCAAGTCAATGCATGGTTTGAAAAAAAATCACCTCCCATAGACATAACACGTAAACTTGTCTGATTTTGAGTCTTTACCTTTAATAACAATTTCTAGTATGATGACGTCATCATATTTCAAAACCATTACATGGACTTGAGAGGCAAATGTTCAAAGTACAACATATCTGAATTTGGGATAATATTGAGCTTAAACAACAGAGATACGAGCAAATGAATGTCTGAAACAGTACCTCAAAAAAATCAATTCCACTTTTTTTATTTAAAATGACGATATGATGACGTCATCGCGTGTTCCTGGCAATATTGATACTTGGAATGTTATTTACAATTCATATACTTTTGTAATATGCAATAGAAATATGGGGTCAACGGACGATTTAAAGAGCTATGGCGAAATAAACAAAGACATGTTTTTTTCACTATATTTGCAGAAAGACGCGCACGCGGAATTTCAACTTTGACGCCAGTGCATTCCTTTGTTATAGGTCGAAATCGATCGGAAATCAATGGATATTGTTACTCAGAGTATAAGGAATCCAAATCAGTCAAAAAAATTGCATTTTCATGTTGCTTACGGGCTCTGCGCGCGAAATTGCGCGGACGGACGCGCACGCGAGAAAATGTTTGAAACGCTTAAAATTGTCTGATGATGACCTGTGTAACTAGCGTTAAAAAGTAAGATAGAGCGTGACCTGAACTTCATGTCCACCGAAAATGATACAGAAATGACATCTAGTTATGAAGTTATGATCGATCATGTGACAAAGTCCGAAAATCACAAAATGGCGCCTAGATGACGTCATAGACATGTTACTGTCATGAAAACCTTATTGTGGCTAGATTTTGTCATGAGACATGTTGACTGAAAATGTCATGTTATTTCGTAATGTCATTCTTGAGATATTGACGACACAAAATGTGGCAGAAAGAAAGAAGAATAAAAAACGAGACATGAAACTCGTCACTTTAAAGACGAGTTAGGTGATACGCTTGGGGTCATCAGATATCGGTCACCAGTGATTGACAACGAAACAATGAAATATAGCGACTTTAAGTTATATTTCTGCAATAATATTTTAGCAAAGTCGATTTTTTTTGGGACCTTTATTATTCAGATCATATTGTTAGTAACAATGCAAACCACATGGAAAGTCCTGTACGTGTGTCTGCGTTTGCAAGTAGGCCCAAGTAGATTAACAGGTTTTCTTAGTACAGTGTATCTCTACGATGACGAACAAATATAAACACGAACAAATTGAAACACGTCAATACACTGTTTTAAAGATCGTCTTGACTTTAATAGTGGTCTTTTAAAAATATAAACTCTAGCCCTTATTTCCATAACCAAAACTGCTATATCGAATCTTGTCATTAATATGATCAGTTTGGAGAGCTCTTAAAGCTACAAGCCTGTAAAATTTTCCAGCAATTAAGCAATGAATCATTCAATCCAAAACAAAGGAAAATACAGCGAGTGCGTGTCTTTACAGAATGGGATTTATACCCGGTCGAAATATGGTGCTATATTGTACTAGTAACTACTTGCTGACTTATTTTAAGGGCTCTGCTGGTTGAGTATCCATGTTTAGCTAAATGAATTGTAATTTGGCGATAAACAAAAATTCCCACGAGCAACAGAAACACTCTAACCTCCGATATAAAATAAGGGAAAATGCGTGTTTGTGTTCGTGGGGATGTGTATACTTGAGGAAATAGTGAAACAAATGACATAGGAGTGAAGATGAACTGCCTAAGAAAAAAAAAGGAAAAATAAAGAAAGCCCTTGCAGCTACAAGCCTGTGAAATTTTCCGGCAGTAAAAGCAATGAAACGTCCAAAAACAAAACAGAGGCAAATAGAGTGTGTGTTTGTTTACATGACAATATGATTTGTACCTAGACGAAAGCAGCATTACCTCAACTAAAATAAAGAAAGAGACATAGCTTCTAACCACGTAACTAAATGGTAAGTCCTTTCGAACCAAGAGTGTGGAACGTAAGATGAATCATGACGATCACCCGTGACCGACACATCTTCAAAGGGAACAGTTAGAAGTGGAAGGAGTGTCAAGCATATTGTCTCAACAAAGCAATGAGACAATGACATATAGGCATTCTATAATTTCGCTCTAAAATCAATGGTATTAATCATGTAGGCCTACCATTGCTTGCATAGTCCATAAACTTTGCTTTACAAACTTTCAGTGAAACGTGTCATAACATAACTATGTAACTCCATTAGCAGTGACTACTAGATAAACAAAGATATATCAAAATGAACGCTTAGCACGTATAACTCAGGGGATTATAACCTGATACTCTGCTCTTCACTGCTCAGATGGCAACAACACTCATCACCTACGGTTGCGTATAGAGAAACAGCCATTACTTAAATAACAGTTTTGCCTTTTATTTGGCAGATCGACACACAACCCCTTTAAACACACTGTAATTGGCACGGAGGGACATGAAAGAACTCTTCACTAATACTAAACAGCATATGCATTCCACTCATGTGGCGCAAGATACCTGTAAAGGAACATAAAGCCTGTCTACAACTCCGTTACTGGGTCAAACAATACAGTATGAAATATCACAGAGATGAGCGAGACGGTATACACCTGGCTTAGAGTAAATCAATTCAGTTATTTTTCCCACTCAAGTTGAAGTATTTATATAAATGCATAAATCCCCACCTTCAGTATAACAAAACAAACGTAGCGAAAAGGGAAGAGAAGACGAGAGCTGGCAAAAATATACTGCACAACTGCAATTTATAACCTTTTGTGTGACAAGTGAAGCAAAATGTATTAGATGCTATAGCAGTTGGTTTTTTTTTAGCATAAACAGACAAATAGAGGACATGAGACACATTCGTGAAGTCCTATTCTTTATACAGTCCCACATAATTCAGATGAAATTGTTTCTGTCATGCAACCATGTGAATATTTCATGCGTGTGTCGGCGTGGGCAAGTAAGTCGATCAGACAGGATATGTAAATGAATATTTACCAATAGGTCTTTATACTGTTAAAAAAAAAACAGAAATCAAACATGGCGATACGATCTTTTAAGGGTCACCTTCACATTTACATTTGTATTTTCAAGTCGAAATTTCCAGTCGAAGCGCTTCGGTCTCCAACACAAAACAAAGGGATATTGTGTGTGTGTGCGTATAGGTGCGGTTACATGCGAACGTGATTTCTGCATAGGTGAAGGTGTAGTACTCCATTGAAGAAAAAAGTAGAAAAAAAAATAAGTATTTTGTTTCGTGCTCTTGTGGGGCTCGCACCCGCAACCTCACGTCTCTGAGACGTCGCCTTTAACCACTCGGCCATACGTCTCGACGAGAAAATATGAGGAACGTAAACTTATGTATGTAAAAGATGATTCAGTAATCGTCTGGTCCACATTCCATTCTCATTTTCAGTTTTAAACTGCAAAATTATCAACCTGATGAGATTTGCAAAAATAAAATGCATGATTTCTGCAGCTTATTGTATCAGCTACAACATACTACAGATTCAGAGGAAATAAAGCAAAATCAGCTGAGATAAAGGTGCTTAAACGTTGTCAAGGCAATGTATGGTTAAAAAAAAAATCACCTCCCATTGACATAACACGTAAACTTGACCGATTTTGCGTCTTTACCTTTAATCACAATTTGAAGTGTGATGGTAAGTCTTCTCGAACTAAGAGTGTGGAACGTAAGCTTCTATGTGAAAGATGAATCATGACGATCACCCGTGACCGACACATCTTCAAAGGGATCAGTTATTAGAGGTGGAAGCCCTCGTGCCAAGCATATTGTCTCACCAATTCCAAAGCAGTGATACTCTTACATTTAGGTATAACATAATTACCCTCTGAAATCAATGGTATTATTCATGTACAATTGCTTGCCTTGTCCATAAACTTTGCTTTATAAACTTTCAGTGAAACGTGTCATAACATAATTCTGTAACTACATTAGCAGTGATTGACTACATAAATAAAGATATATCACATTGAACGCTTAGCGCGTATAACTAAGGGGGATTTTAGCCTGATGCTCTGTTCTTCACTGCTCAGATACCAACAACACTCACCACCTACGGCTACGTATAGAGAAACAGCCATGGCGAAAATAAGGTTTTCCTTTTCCTTGGCAGATAGACGCACAACCCCTTTAAAAACACTATAATTGACATGGAGGGACATGAAAAAGTTCATTACTACTACTGAGCAGTGATGCCTTCTACTCATGTGGCACAAGATACCTCTATAGCAACATAAAACCTGTCTACAATTCCGTTATTGGGTCAAACAATAACAACCTGGAATTTCAAAGAGATGAGCGAGACGCCGTTATACACCTGGCCTAGAGTTAATTCATTCAGTTGCCATTCCTGCTCCAGTTGAGTTATGTAAATTATTTTCCGACCTGTCTTGTGCAGTGTAACAGGAACAAACGTAGAGAAAAGGAAAGAGAAACGAAAGGTGGCAAGCGGGGCACTGTATACCAAGGGCAATTTACAACATTACGTATGATAAATGAAGCAAATACAACCTCCAGCCTCCGACAAAATAAAATGGAACTTGAGTGACTGTGTCTCGTGGGGTAGTATACTTGATAAGATAATACGATAAATGACATCGGAATAAAGCAGAACTGCCAAAAGAAAAACAAAGAAAGAGAGAGAGAAAAAAAAAATAATAGCGTCCTGCGGGTCTCGAACATCTCGTCCTAAGGTAGTGCATAATGACAATGCAGCGGGCTAAGCGACTATAAAGCCACACGGCTGTCCCGAAGATTGGATGTGAAATTCATAAATTAATATCATTTACAACATGAAAAAGTTCATTACTACTACTAAACAGTGATGCCTTCCACTCATGTGGCACAAGATACCTCTATAGAAACATAAAACCTGTCTACAACTCCGTTATTGGGTCAAACAATAACAACCTGGAATTTCAAAGAGATGAGCGAGGCGCCATACACCTGGACTAGAGTTAATCAATTCAGCTCCCATTCCTGCCAGTTATCTAAACGTACATGTTCCTACCTATCCTGTTACAATATAACAAGAACCAATGAAGAGAAAAGGAAAGAGCAAACGAAAGGTGGCAAGCGGGACACTGTAACAAGGGGCAATTTACAACATTAAGTGTGACAAAATTAATGAAGCAAACCCAATCTCCAAACTCCGATACAAAACAATTAAGGGAAATAGAGCAGCCGTGTTCACGGCTTACGTATACTTGATAAAATAATACGATAAATGACATCGAGTAAAGCTGATCAGCCGAAAAGAAAAAAAAAAAAGAAAAAAAAGGGAAAAGTCCTGCGGGAGTCGAACATCTCGCCTTCCCGTATGGCGTTATGAACACCCAGCGCGCTAAGCGATTACGCCACACGGCTGTCCTGAAGATCGTTTGCGAAACTTAAATTTTTAATTATACCATCGTGACTGTTGACGGAGATGGCGCTATTCAACTTCCCACAAGTGGCCGCGTGGATTCGACCAATATACAGTTGCAAACAACAATCGCCAATCGTTCCGTACAGATTGCATTCTCATTTTCAGTTTTTAACTACAAAATTGTCGACCTCATGAGCAGATTTTAAAATATAAAATGCATGATGACTGCAGCTTATTGTCTGAGCTACATCATACTTAAGTTTCAGAGGAAATGGAGCAAAATCAGCTGAGATAAAGGTGCTTAAACGTTGTCAAGTCAATGCATGGTCTAAAAAAAAATCACCTCCCATAGACAATACACGTAAACTTGTCCGATTTTGCGTCTTTACCTTCAATCACAATTTAAGGTATGATGATGTCATCAAATTTCAAAACCATGACATGGACCTGAAAGGCAAATGTTCAAAGTAAAACATATCTGAATTTGGGATAATATTGAGCTTAAACAACAGAGATACGGGCAAATGAATGTCAGAAACAGTACCTCAAAAAAATTAATTCCACTTTTTTGATTTCAGATGATGATATGATGACGTCATAATGTATTTCGGGAAATATTGATGCTTGAAATGTTATTTCCAATTCATATGCTTTTGTAATATGCAATAAAATCATAGGGTCACCCCGCGTTTTAAAGAGCTATGGCGAAATAAACAAAGACATGTTTTTCGCTATATTTCCACATAGACGCGCACACGAAATTTCAACTTTGACGCCAGCGCATTCCTTTGTTATAAGTCAAAATTGATCGGAAATCATTGGATATTGTTACTTAATGTATCAGGAATCCAAATCTGTCAAAACAATTGCATTTTCTTGTTGCTTACGCGCACTGCGCGCGAAAATGCGCGGACGGACGCTTACGCGCGGAACGCTTAAAATTGTCTGAAACTTCGAGATTTCCCATTGGAAAGTTGTTTTGAGCCTTTTAAAAGTTTGATGCGCGCGTACGCGCGCATAATGATGTCCTAGGTGATTAGCATTAAAATGTAAGATAGAGCGTGACCTGAACTTAATGTCCACTGAAAATGATACAGAAATGACCTTTAGTTATGAAGTTATGATCGATCATGTAACATGGTCCGAAAATCACAAAATGGCGCCTAGATGACGTCATAGATATGTTACTGTCATGAAAACCTTATTGTGGCTAGATTTTGTCATGAGACATGTTCCCTGAAAATGTCATGTTATTCCGTAATGTCATTCTTGAGATATTGATGACACAAAATTGTCCAGAAAGAAAGAAGAATAAAAAGAAACGAGACATGAAACTCGTCACACTGACGAGTTAGGTGATACGCCTGGGGTCATCAGATGTCGGTCATCTGTGATCGACAAAGAAAAGAATGTGATATAGGCACCTTGAAGTTATATTGAGCGTGCATGCAAAACGGTTTCTCTAACCACTCGGCCACGGGACATCCACGGGAACGGTAAGGCCGAAAAAAAATGTATAGATATTACAGGGGGAAAAAGTCAATGCCCACTCAACAATTGTGGCCGCGTGAACATGTATTGCATTGCTAGAAGGAAATGCGGCCTTGTAACAACTGAGGTCGCTGTGCCATTTCTGGCAATTTCGGAAAAATACGTCCCGCAGATATAAAACCTATAATCGGCTGATTTTGATACCTTGCCTTTAATCACAATTTTCAGTGTGATGACGTCATCAAAGTACAAAACAATGACATGGACTTGAAAGACAATTGCTCAAAGTACAACACCTCCGTTGTCGTCATTACATACTATTTGACAGAGTCAGGATGCAACATTCTGCAGCAGTCGAAGCAATGTGGTCTCCAACACAAAACAGAGGGATATTGTGTGTGTGTGTGTGTAGGTGCGTTTATATACGAACGTAATTTCTACATGGACGAATGTGTAATACACCATTGAAGAAAAAAAAAGTAAAATAGCTACGTATTTTGTTTCGTGATCTTGTGGGGTTCGAACCCGCACGAGTGCAACCTCACGTCTCTGAGACGGCGCCTTTAACCACTCGGCCATACGTCTCGACGAGAAAATATGAGGAACGTAAACTTATGTATGTGAAAGATGAATCAGGAATCGATTCGTCCACATTCCATTCTCATTTTCAGTTTTAAACTGCAAAATTGTTAACCTCATGAGAAGATTTCAAAGAACAAAATGCATGATTACTGCAGCTTATTGTCTCAGCTACAACATACTTAAATTTCAGAGGAAATGAAGCAAAATCAGCTGAGATAAAGGTGCTTAAACGTTGTCAAGTCAATGCATGGTTTTAAAAAAAATCACTTCCCATAGACATAACACGTAAACTTGTCCGATTTTGCATCTTTACTTTTAATCACAATTTAAAGTATGATAACGTCATCAAATTTCAAAACCATGACATGGACTTGAAAGGCAAATGTTAAAAGTACAACATATGTGAATTTGGGATAATATTGAGCTTAAACAACAGAGATACGAGCAAATGAATGTTAGAAACAGTACCTCAAAAAAATTAATTCCACTTTTTTGATTTCAGATGATGATATGATGACGTCATAATGTATTTCGGGAAATATTGATACTTGAAACGTTATTTCCAATTCATATGCTTTTGTAATATGCAATAAAAACATAGGGTCAACGGACTTTTTAAAGAGCTATTGCGAAATAAACAAAGACATGTTTTTCGCTATATTTCCACATAGACGCGCACACGAAATTTCAACTTTGACGCCAGCGCATTCCTTTGTTATAGGTCAACATCGATCGGAAATCAGTGGATATTGTTACTCAAAGTATCAGGAATCCAAATCAGTCAAAAAAATTGCATTTTCATGTTGCTTACGGGCTCTGCGCGCGAAATTGCGCGGACGGACGCGCACGCGAGAAAATGTTTGAAACGCTTAAAATTGTCTGAAACTTCGAGATTTCCCATTGGGAAGTCGTTTTGAGCCTTTTAAAATTTTGACGCGCGCTTACGCGCGCGTAATGATGACCTGTGTAACTAGCGTTAAAAAGTAAGATAGAGCGTGACCTGAACTTCATGTCCACCGAAAATGATTCAGAAATGACATCTAGTTATGAAGTTATGATCGATCATGTGACAAGGTCCGAAAATCACAAAATGGCGCCTAGATGACGTCATAGATATGTTACTGTCATGAAAACCTTATTGTGGCTAGATTTTGTCATGAGACATGTCGACTGAAAATGTCATGTTATTTCGTAATGTCATTCTTGAGATATTGACGACACAAAATTGTCCAGAAAGAAAGAAGAATAAAAACGAGATATGAAACTCGTCACACTGAAGACGAGTTAGGTGATACGCTTGGGTCATCAGATGTCGGTCATCCGTAATCGACAAAGAAAAGAATGTAATATAGCACCTTGAAGTTATAATGAGATACTTAGTTGAACTTTTTGGGGGGCCTACATTTATTATTCAGATCACATTTGTGTTTCTGTCACACAAACTATGTGGAAATTCTGTGCGTGTACGACTAAGTCGATTTACGGACTTTTTGAGTACGTACAGTGGATAAACTTAGACCCTGTTTACGGTGCGGGGCTGGGCCGAGCCGCGGCCGAGCCGCGGCCGAGCCGCGGCCGCGGCCAACCTCAATTGCGCGGCCGAGCCCCGCAATTTAGTCCATTTACACTGCCGGGCTCGGCCGCGCTTTTGATTCAAACCTTTCAATATTTTGTCGTAGTGGCGCTCTACTTGTAAACAAACGCAATTTGGTATTGTCTGGTTTTCAGATCCTTTGGCAACTGAATTCCGTGGCGACGAAGTCGCCGTTCGGGCAAAGGCCTTTGCCGAAGGAGAAAATCCTTTGCAGGACAAAACCACCTTAAACTATACTAGTTTTCGACGTCAAGTGGTTAATATCCTGAATAGCGAAATAGTACAGGCGAGTGTTTGGAAGCCACAATAAAATTGGCCGCGCATTTAGCCCAGTTTGCGTTTACACTGAGAAAAAGGCCGGGCGCGACCGCGGCTCAGCCGCGGCCGAGACCACATTAGCGTGGCCTAATGCGAGGCCATTTTGGCCCCGCATTTGGCCTTTTGCGCGTTTACACCGAAATGAAGGCGGTCTCGGCGCGGCCGAGCCGCGGCCGAACCTCGCACTGTAAACGGGATCCAAGTGATCCTCGGCACGTACAAATAAAACATGACAATTAAGTGTTTATAACCATCCTGGCTTTAACAGTGGCCTTTTAAAATATGACCTTTGACCATTATTTACATAACCAATATGACTCCCTCTAATCTTGCTATCATAGTGATCAGTTCAAAGAGCTCTTACAGCTTTATACAAGCCTGTGAGATTTACAAGCAGTAAATCCAATGAAGCCTCCGATACAAAACAAGGGATATAGAGCAAGTGAGTCTGTTTACATGAGAATGTGATTTATACCTGGACGAAAGTGATATCTCAATTAAAGAGAAAAGGGCAAAAGAAAAACGGGCCAAACGTACGGCTCCAGCGAAAGAGACATCGCCTTTAACCATGTAACTATAGGTCTCCTCCAACTAAGAGTACACTTCGAACGTAAGCTTATACGTGAATGATAATTTATGACGATCTCACATGATCGACACACATTCATAGGGGACAGTTAGAAGTGGAAGGTGTGGTTAATCGTTTCATTAATTCCTAATCAATGACAATCCTACTATAGGCATGTCATAATTTCTCATCTAAAATCAATGGCCTATAGGACTCATGCACCATTACTTGTATCGTGCATATACTTTGTTTTTTAAGCTTTGAGTGAAACGTGTCATAACATAATTCTGTAATTCCATCAGCAGTGATTGACATAATAAAGAAGAAAGATATATCACCGTATTGAACGCTTAGAACCTAACCGGGGGAGGGGGTATTATAGCATAATACTCGGTTCTTTACTGGCCAGATGCCAACAACACCCATCACCCACGGCTACGCATAGAGAAACAGCCATGGCGAAAATAAAACTTTGCTTTCTCATAGGCACAATGACACAAAACCCCATCAAACACACTTTTATTGGCAGGGATGGACATGAAAAAGTTCATTACTAATACTAAACAGCGTATGCATTCCATTCATGTGGAGCGAGATACCTCTATAGCAACATAAAGCCTGTCTTCAACTCCGTTGATCGAACAATGACAACCTGAAATTTCAAAGAGATGAGCGAGACGCTATAATATATACACCTGGCCTAGAGTTAATTTATTCAGTTCTCATTCCTACTTCAAGTTGGGTTATGTCATTGTAATCATTCCCATCTGCAGTATAACAAAACCAAAATGAGGGAAAAGGGGAGAGAAAAACGAGAGGTGGCAAAAGAAAAAATGCATGCACAACTGCAATCCACATCATTGCGTGTGACAAGTGAAGCAAATGTATAAGTTGTTATAGCAGTGTTTTATGAGCATAAACAGGCAAATTGCTTTATAGACAGACAATGTCAAATTTAAAAACAATCAATTTAATGTCAGAGAAGATGGTAAACAAGATGCATTGAAACTGTAACTAAATCGCTGCTCTTTTACTCGGTCACGGAACGTCCAACTTTATATCCAACAACAAAAAAAAAATGTTAGGAGAAAGAAACAAATTTAGATAAGATATAACATTCTTAAATTAAAAACAAGGAAAAGAAAATGTCCACGTCAGGATTAAAAAAAAAAAAAAAAACTCCGCACGAACATGCATTATATTCTAGATGGGAATACGGTCTTGATGCAAAGGTCCAATGATTGTCTCATTACTTTAAAAGCAATCTATGGTTCCCTTACCATCACCAGTACCACACCACAACGACGTCTCTAAAATCAATGGTAGCACATTTATCATTGCATCGTGCATTAACTCCCTTTTCCTAAACTACCAATGGAACGTGTCATATTATTGTGTATTTCGATCAGTAGTGACTGACTTTGAAGAAGAAAGATGATGCAAAAAAATTGAACGCTTACCACATTACTTATAGGGCTATTCCAGTTTGGTACTGATCTGTTCTATTCTCCCAAATGCCAACAACATATGTCACCTATGGCTAAACTAGTGAAACAGCCATGACGAAAATAAACGACAGAGAACCCCGTCATAATCACTACGCTTGGAAAGGTGTTGCCCAAAATTCCTCATTATGAAGCAATATCAAGTCACTACCTTCCCTGCCTGTCTTTAACTCCGTTATTTGGTCAAACAATAACAACCTGGAATTCCAAAGAGATCAGCGAGACGCCATGCACCTGGACTAGAGTTAATTAATTCAGTTCCCATTCCTGTTAGTTATGTAAACGTACACGTTCCTAAATATCCTGCTACAGTATAACAACTTGAGAACAAATGAAGAGAAAAGGAAAGAGAAAACGAATGGTGGCAAGCGGGGCACTGTTTCAAGGGGCAATTTACAACATTACGTGTGACAAAATTAATGAAGCAAACCCAACCTCCAAACTCCAATACAAAACAAGGGAAATAGAGTAGCTGTGTTCATGACATCAGTGTGAAGCTGAACTGCTGAAAAAAAAAAAGAAAAAAGAAATAAAAGGAAAAAGTCCTGCGGGACTCGATTAACTTCTCTCCTTCCGGTCGGGCATTATAAACACGCAGCGTGCTAAGCGATTCTGCCACACGGAAGATCCGAAGATCCTGTGCGAAACTTAAATCTATCTATGTATGCTATACACAACACAAATTTACATTGATATTCAGTTTTTTGGCGATATACGTAAAGTGACTGATAGCGCTATTCAACTTCCCACGAGTGGCAGCGAGGATTCGATCAATATACAGTTGCAAAGATAAATCGGGAATCGTTTCGACCAGATTCCATTCTCATTTTCAGTGATCGACAACGAAAATAATGTTAAGTTGCGACTTGAAGTAATATTGAGAAATATTCGTGAAGTCCAATTCTTTATACAGTCCTACATAATTCAGATGAAATTGTTTCTGTCATGCAACCAATTGAAAATTTCGTGTGGTGTCACCGTGTCCAAGTAAGTTGATTGGAAAGGATATGTGAATGAATATTTACCAATAGGTCTTCATATTGTTAAAAAAAAATCAAGCATGGCCATGCTGTCTTTTAAGAGTCATCTTCACTTTGTAATTTCAAGTCCAAGTTGCCAGTCAAAGCAATGTGGTCTCCAACACAAAACAAAGGGATATTGTGTGTGTGTGTGTGTGTGTGCCTGTGTGTGTGTACGTTTACATGAAAACGTGCTTTCTACATGGACGAAGGTGAATACTCCATAAAAAAAAAAAGATATACGTATTTTGTTTCGTGCTCTTATGGGGTTCGAACCCGTACGAGTGCAACCTCACGTCTCTTGTGACGTCGCCTTTATCCTCTCGGCCATGTACGTCTTGACGAGAAAATATGAGGAACGTAAGCTTATATGTGAAAGATGATTCAGGAATCGTTTGGTCCACATTCCATTCTCATTTTCAGTTTTTAGCTGCAAAATTATCAACCTGACGAGGAGATTTGAAAAAAATAAAATGCATGATCACTGCAGCTTATTGTCTCAGCTACCACATACATAAGTTTCAGAGGAAATGGAGCAAAATCAGCTGAGATAAATGTGCTTAAACGTTGTCAAGTCAATGCATGGTTAAAAAAAAATCACCTCCCATAGACATAACACGTCAACTTGTCTGATTTTGAGTCTTTACCTTTCATCACAATTTGAAGTATGATGGTAAGTCTTCTCGAACGAAGAGTGTGGAACGGAAGCTTCTACGTGAAAGATGAATCATGACGATCACCCGTGACCGACACATCTTCAAAGGGATCAGTTATTAGAAGTGGAAGCCCTCGTGCCAAGATATTGTCTCAGCAATTCCAAAGCAATGATACCCTTACATTTAGGTATACCATAATTTCCCTCTGAAATCAATGGTATTATTCATGTACAATTGCTTGCCTTGTCCATAAACTTTGCTTTACAAACTTTCAGTGCAATGTGTCATAACATAATTCTGTAACTCCATTAGCAGTGATTGGCTACATAAATAAAGATATATCAATTGAACGCTTAGCGCGTATAACTAAGGGGGATTTTAGCCTGATGCTCTGTTGTTCACTGCTCAGATACCAACAACACTCATCACCTACGGTTACGTATAGAGAAATAGCCATGGTGAAAATAAGGTTTTCCTTTTCTTTGGCAGATAGACACACAACCCCTTTAAACACACTATAATTGACATGGAGGGACAAGAAAAGGTTCATTACTACTACTAAACAGTGATGCCTTCTACTCATGTGGCACAAGATACCTCTATAGCAACATAAAACCTGTCTACAATTCCGTTCTTGGGTCAAACAATAACAACCTGGAATTTCAAAGAGATGAGCGAGACGCCATACACCTGGCCTAGAGTTAATCTATTCAGTTGCCATTCCTGCTCCAGTTGAGTTATGTAAATTATTTTCCGACCTGTCTTGTGCAGTGTAACATGAACAAACGTAGAGAAAAGGAAAGAGAAAACGAAAGGTGGCAAGCGGGGCACTGTATACCAAGGGCAATTTACAACATTACACGTATGATAAATGAAGCAAATCCAACCTCCAGCCTGCGACAAAAAAAAGGGGGGGGGGGGAATTGAGTGACTGTGTGTTGCGGGGTAATGACATCGGAATGAAGCTGAACTGCCAAACGAAAAACAAAGAAAGAGAGAGAGAAAAAAATAATAGCGTCCTGCGGGTCTCGAAGGTAGTGCATAATGACCATGGAGCGCGCTAAGCGACTATAAAGCCACACGGCTGTCCCGAAGATTGGATGTGAAATTCATATCTTTATATCATTTACAACATGAAAAGGTTCATTACTACTACTAAACAGTGATGCCTTCCATTTATGTGGCACAAGATACCTCTATAGCAACATAAAACCTGTCTACAACTTCGTTATTGGGTCAAACAATAACAACCTGGAATTTCAAAGAGATGAGCGAGACGCCATACACCTGGACTAGAGTTAATCAATTCAGCTCCCATTCCTGCCAGTTATCTAAACGTACATGTTCCTACCTATCCTGTTACAATATAACAAGAGCCAATGAAGAGAAAAGGAAAGAGCAAACGAAAGGTGGCAAGCGGGACACTGTAACAAGGGGCAATTTACAACATTAAGTGTGACAAAATTAATGAAGCAAACCCAATGTCCAAACTCCAATACAAAACAAGGGAAATAGAGCAGCCGTGTTCACGGGTTACGTACACTTGATAAAATAATACGTAAAATGACATCGGAGTAAAGCTGAACTGCCGAAAAAAAAAGAGAAAAAAAGAAAGAACGGACAAAAGTCCTGCGGGAGTCGAACCTCTCGCCTTCCGGTATGGCGTTATGAACAACCAGCGCGCTAACTGATTATGCCACATGGCTGTCATGAAGATCGAGTGCGAAACTGAAATCTAAATACTATCGTGACAGTGTTGACTTGTGATGGCGCTATTCAACTTCTCACAAGTGGCAGCGTGGATTCGATCAATATACAGTTGCAAAGATAAATTGGGAATCGTTCTGTACAGATTGCATTCTCATTTTCAGTTTTAAACTACAAAATTATCAACCTAATGAGGAGATTTGAAAACATAAAATGCACGATTACTAAAGCTTATTGTCTCAGCTACAACATACGTATGTTTCAGAGGAAATGGAGCAAAATCAAATGAGGTAAAGGTGCTTAAACGTTGTCAAGTCAATGCATGGTTTAAAAAAAATCACCTCCCATAGACATAACACGTAAACTTGTCTGATTTTGAGTCTTTACCTTTAATCACAATTTCTAGTATGATGACGTCATTATATTTCAAAACCATCACATGGACTTGAGAGGCAAATGTTCAAAGTACAACATATCTGAATTTGGGATAATATTGAGCTTAAACAACAGAGATACGAGCAAATGAATGTCTGAAAGAGTACCTGAAAAAAATCAATTCCACTTTTTTTATTTAAAATGACGATATGATGACGTCATCGCGTGTTCCTGGCAATATTGATACTTGGAATGTTATTTACAATTCATATACTTTTGTAATATGCAATAGAAATATAGGGTCAACGGACGATTTAAAGAGCTATGGCGAAATAAACAAAGACATGTTTTTTCACTATATTTGCAGAAAGACGCGCACGCGGAATTTCAACTTTGACGCCAGTGCATTCCTTTGTTATAGGTCGAAATCGATCGGAAATCAATTGATATTGTTACTCCAAGTATAAGGAATCCAAATCAGTCAAAAAAATTGCATTTTCATGTTGCTTACGGGCTCTGCGCGCGAAATTGCGCGGACGGACGCGCACGCGAGAAAATGTTTGAAACGCTTAAAATTGTCTGAAACTTCGAGATTTCCCATTGGGAAGTCGTTTTGAGCCTTTTAAAATTTTGATGCGCGCTTACGCGCGCGTAATGATGACCTGTGTAACTAGCGTTAAAAAGTAAGATAGAGCGTGACCTGAACTTCATGTCCACCGAAAATGATACAGAAATGACATCTAGTTATGAAGTTATGATCGATCACGTGACAAGGTCCGAAAATCACAAAATGGCGCCTAGATGACGTCATAGATATGTTACTGTCATGAAAACCTTATTGTGGCTAGATTTTGTCATGAGACATGTTGACTGAAAATGTCATGTCATTCCGTAATGTAATTATTGAGATATTGACGACACAAAATGTGGCAGAAAGAAAGAAGAATAAAAAACGAGATATGAAACTCGTCACACTAAGGACGAGTTAGGTGATACGCTTGGGGTCATCAGATGTCGGTCATCCGTGATCGACAAAGAAAAGAATGTAATATAGCACATTGAAGTTATAATGAGATACTTAGTTGAACTTTTTTGGGCCTACATTATTCAGATCACATTTGTTTTTCTGTCACACAAACTAAGTGGAAATTCTGTGCGTGTGCGACAAAGTCGATTTACGGACTATTTGAGTACGTACAGTGCATAAACTTAGACCCCGTTTACGGTGCGGGGCTGGGCCGAGCCGCGGCCGAGCCGCGGCCAAGGCCAACCTCAATTGCGAGGCCGAGCCCCGCAAATTTAGTCCGTTTACACTGCCGGGCTCGGCCGCGCTTTTGATTCAAACCTTTCAATATTTTGTCGTAGTGGCGCTCTACTTTTAAACAAACGCAATTTGGTATTGTCTGGTTTTCAGATCCTTTGCCAACTGAATTCCGTGGCGACGAAGTCGCCGTTCGGGCAAAGGCCTTTGCCGAAGGAGAAAATCCTTTGCAGGACAAAACCACCTTAAACTATCCTAGTTTTCGACGTTGAAGTGGTTAATATCCTGAATAGCGAAATAGTACAGGCGAGGGTTTGGAAGCCAGACTAAAATTGGCCGCGCATTTAGCCCAGTTTGCGCTTACACTGCGAAAAAGGCCGGGCGCGACCGCGGCTCGACCGCGGCCGAGACCACCTCCAGAGCGTGGCATAATGCGAGGCCAATTTTGGACCCGCATTTGGCCTTTTGCGCGTTTACACCGAAATGAAGGTGGGCTCGGCGCGGTCGAGCCGCGGCCGAGCCTCGCACTGTAAACGGGGTCCAAGTGATCCTCGGCACGTACAAATAAAACATGACAATTAAGTGTTTATATCCATCCTGGCTTTAACAGTGGTCTTTTAAAACATGACCTTTGACCATTATTTACATAACCAATATGACTCCCTCTAATATTGCTATTACAATGATCAGTTCAGAGATCTCTTACAGCTATATACAAGCCTGTGAGATTTACCAGCATTAAAACCAATGAAGCCTCCGATACAAAACAAGGGATATAGAGCAAGTGAGTCTGTTTGCATGAGAATGTGATTTATCCTGGACGAAATTGATACCTCAATTAAAGAGAAAAGGGCAAAAGAAAAATAGGCCAAACGTACGGCTCCAGCGAAAGAGACATCGCCTTTAACCATGTAACTATAGGTCTCCTAACTAAGAGTACACTTTGAACGTAAGCTTATACGTGAATGATAATTTATGACGATCTCACGTGATCGACACACATTCAAAGGGGACAGTTAGAAGTGGAAGGAGTGCTTAATCGTTTCATTAATTCCTAATCAATGACACCCCTACTATAGGCATATCATTATTTCTCACCTAAAATCAATGGTCTATAGGACTCATGCACCATTACTTGTATCGTGCATAAACTTTGTTTTTTAAGCTTTGAGTGAAACGTGTCATAACATAATTCTGTAATTCCATCGGCAGTGATTGATATAATAAAGAAGAAAGATATATCACCGTATTGAACGCTTAGAACCTAACGGGGGGGGGGGGGGGGGTATTATAGCATGATACTCGGTTCTTTACTGCCCAGATGCCAACAACATCCATCACCCACGGCTACGCATAGCGAAACAGCCATGGCGAAAATAAAACTTTGTTTTCTCGTAGGCAGAATGACACAGAACCTCGTCAAACACACTTTTATTGGCAGGGATGGACATGAAAAAGTTCATTACTAATACTAAACAGCGTATGCATTCCATTCATGTGGCGCGAGATACCTCTATAGCAACATAAAGCCTGTCTTCAACTCCGTTGGTCGAACAATGACAACCTGAAATTTCAAAGATATGAGCGAGACGCTATATACACCTGGCCTAGAGTTAATTTATTAAGTTCTCATTCCTACCTCAAGTTGGGTTATGTTATTGTAATCATTCCCATCTGCAGTATAACAAAGCCAAAGTGAGGGAAAGGGGGAGAGAAAAACGAGAGGTGGCAAAAGGAAAACTGCATGCACAACTGCAATCCATATCATTGCGTGTGACAAGTGAAGCAAATGTATTAGTTGTTATAGCAGTGTTTTATGAGCATAAACTGGCAAATAGACAGACCATGTCAAATATAAAAACCATCAATTTAATGTAAGAGAAGATGGTAAACAAGATGCATTGAAACTGTAACTAAATCTCTGCTTTTCTACTCGGTCACGGAACGTCCAACTTTATATTCAACAACAAAAAAAAAATGTTAGGGGAAAGAAACAAATTTAGATATAACATTCTTGAATTAAAAACAAGAAAAAGAAAATGCCCACGTCAGGATTAAAAAAAAAAAAACGCCGCACGAACATGCATTATATTCTAGATGGGAATACGGTTTTGATGCAAAGTCCAATGATTGTCTCATTACTTTAAAAGCAATCTATGGTTCCCTTACCATCACCAGTACCACACCACAATGACGTCTCTAAAATCAATGGTAGCACATTTATCATTGCATCGTGCATTAACTCCCTTTTCCTAAACTACCAATAGAACGTGTCATATTATATTGTGTATTTCGATCAGTAGTGACTGACTTTAAAGAAGAAAGATAATGCAAAAAATTGAACGCTTACCACATTGCTTATAGGGCTATTCCAGTTTGGTACAGATCTGTTCTATTCTCCCAGATGCCAACAACATATGTCACCTATGGCTGAACTAGTGAAACAACCATGACGAAAATAAACGACAGAGAACCCCGTCATAATCACTACACTTGGAAAGGTGTTGCCCGAAATTCCTCATTATGAAGCAATATCACGTCACTTCCTTCCCTGCCTGTTTTTAACTCCGTCATTTGGTCAAACTATAACAACCTGGAATTCCAAAGAGATAAGCGAGACGCCATGCACCTGGACTAGAGTTAATTAATTCAGTTCCCATTCCTGTTAATTATATAAACGTACACGTTCCTAAATATCCTGCTACAGTATAACAAGAACAAATGAAGAGAAAAGGAAAGAGAAAACGAATGGTGGCAAGCGGGGTACTGTTTTAATTCAAGGGGCAATTTACAACATTACGTGTGACAAAATTAATGAAGCAAACCCAACCTCCAAACTCCAATACAAAACAAGGGAAATAGAGTAGCTGTGTTCATGACATCAGAGTGAAGCTGAACTGCAGATAAAAAAGAAAAAAGAAATAAAAGGAAAAAGTCCTGCGGGACTCGATTAACTTCTCTCCTTCCGGTCGGGCATTATAAACACGCAGCGTGCTAAGCAATTCTGCCACACTGAAGATCCGAAGATCTTGTGCGAAACTTAAATATATCTATGTATGCTATACATTTATATTCAGTTTTTTGGCTATATACGTCAAGTGACTGATAGCGCTATTCAACTTCCCACGAGTGGCCGCGTGGATTCGATCAATATACAGTTACAAAGATAAATCGGGAATCGTTTCAACCAGATTCCATTCTCATTTTCAGTGATCGACAACGAAAATAATGTAAAGTAGCGACTTGAAGTAATATTGAGAAATGTTCGTGAAGTCCAATTCTTTATACAGTCCTACATAATTCAGATGAAATTGTTTCTGTCATGCAACTAATTGAACATTTCGTGTGGTGTTGGCGTGTCCAAGTAAGTTGATTGGAAAGGATATGTGAATGAATATTTACCAATAGGTCTTTAAATTGTAAAAAAAAAAAAAAAAAAAAAAAAAATCAAACATGGCCATGCGGTCTTTTAAAAGTCATCTTCACTTAAATAACATTTGTAATTTCAAGTCCAAGTTGCCTGTCAAAGCAATGTGGTCTCCAACACAAAACAAAGGGATATTGTGTGTGTGTGTGTGTGTGTGTGTGGGTGTGTGTGTGTACGTTTACATGAAAACGTGATTTCTACATGGACGAAGGTGAATACTCCATAAAAGGAAAAAAGCAAAAGATATAAGTATTTTGTTTCGTGCTCTTATGGGGTTCGAACCCGTACGTGTGCAACCTCACGTCTCTTGTGACGTCGCCTTTATCCTCTCGGCCATGACAGTACGTCTTGACGAGAAATATGAGGAACGTAAGCTTATATGTGAAAGATGATTCAGGAATCGTTTTGTCCACATTCCATTCTCATTTTCAGTTTTTAGCTGCAAAATTATCAACCTGATGAGGAGATTTGAAAAAATAAAATGCATGATTACTGCAGCTTATTGCCTGAGCTACCACATACTTAAGTTTCAGAGGAAATGGAGCAAAATCAGCTGAGATAAAGGTGCTTAAACGTTGTCAAGTCAATGCATGGTTTTAAAAAAAATCACCTTCCATAGACATAACACGTCAACTTGTCTGATTTTGAGTCTCTACCTTTAATCACAATTTGAAGTATGATGGTAAGTCTTCTCGAACTAAGAGTGTGGAACGTATTCCTTCTACGTGAAAGGTGAATCATGACGATCACCCGTGACTGACACATCTTCAAAGGGATCTGTTATTAGAAGTGGAAGCCCTCGTGCCAAGATAATATTGTCTCAGCAATTCCAAAGCAATGATACCCTTACATTTAGGTATACCATAATTTCCCTCTGAAATCAATGGAGAGTATTCATGTACAATTGCTTGCCTTGTCCACAAACTTTGCTTTACAAACTTTCAGTGAAAGATGTCATAACATAATTCTGTAACCGTCCATTAGCAGTGATTGACTACATAAATCAAGATGATAAATATCAATTGAACGCTTAGCGCGTATAACTAAGGGGGATTTCAGCCTGATGTTGTGTTATTCACTGCTCAGATACCAACAACACTCATCACCTACGGCTACGTATAGAGAAACAGCCATGACGAAAATAAGTTTTCCTTTTCTTTGGCAGATAAACACACAACCCCTATAACCCCTAACTGACATGGAGGGACATGAAAAAGTTCATTACTACTACTAAACAGTGATGCCTTCTACTCATGTGGAACAAGATACCTCTATAGCAACATAAAACCTGTCTACAATTCCGCTATTGGGTCAAACAATAACAATCTGGAATTTCAAAGAGATGAGCTAGACGCCATACACCTGGCCTAGAGTTAATTTATTCAGTTGCCATTCCTGCTTCAGTCGAGTTATGTAAATTATTTCCCGACCTGTCTTGTGCAGTGTAACAGGAACAAACGTAGAGAAAAGGAAAGAGAAAACGAAAGGTGGCAAGCGGGGCACTGTATACCAAGGGCAATTTACAACATTACGTATGATAAATGAAGCAAATCCAACATCCACCCTCCGACAAAAAAAAAGGAACTTGAGTGAGTGTGTGTCGTGGGGTAATGACATCGGAATGAAGCTGAACTGCCAAAAGAAAAACAAAGAAAGAGAGAGAGAAAAAAAAAATAGCGTCCTGCGGGTCTCGAACATCTCGTCCTAAGGTAGTGCATAATGACCATGCAGCGCGCTAAGCGACTATAAAGCCACACGGCTGTCCCGAAGATTGGATGTGAAATTCATATCTTTATATCATTTACAACATGAAAAAGTTCATTACTACTACTAAACAGTGATGCCTTCCATTCATGTGGCACAAGATACCTCTATAGCAACATAAAACCTGTCTACATCTCCGTTATTGGGTCAAACAATAACAACCTGGAATTTCAAAGAGATGAGCGAGACGCCATACACCTGGACTAGAGTTAATCAATTCAGCTCCCATTCCTGCAAGTTTTTTAAACGTACATGTTCCTACCTATCCTGTTGCAGTATAACAATAACCAATGAAGAGAAAAGGAAAGAGCAAACGAAAGGTGGCAAGCGGGACACTGTAACAAGGGGCAATTTACAACATTAAGTGTGACAAAATTAATGAAGCAAACCCAATCTCCAAACTCCAATACAAAACAAGGGAAATAGAGCAGCCGTGTTCACGGGTTACGTACACTTGATAAAATAATATGATAAATGACATCGGAGTAAAGCTGACCTGCCGAAAAAAAAAGAAAAGACAAAAAAAAAAAAAAAAGAACGGGAAAAGTCCTGCGGGAGTCGAACTTCTCTCCTTCCGGTATGGCGTTATGAACACCCAGCGCTAAGCGATTATGCCACAAGGCTGTCCTGAAGAGTGCATGCGAAACTTAAATATATAATAATTCTATCGTGACTAGTTGACTTGTGTTGGCGCTATTCAACTTCTCACAAGTGGCAGCGTGGATTCGATCAATATACAGTTGCACAGAAAAATTGGGAATCGTTCTGTACAGATTGCATTCTCATTTTCAGGTTTAAACTACAAAATTATCAACCTAATGAGGAGATTTGGAAACATAAAATGCACGATTACTAAAGCTTATTGTCTCAGCTACAACATACGTATGTTTCAGAGGAAATGGAGCAAAATCAGATGAGGTAAAGGTGCTTAAACGTTGTCAAGTCAATGCATGGTTTAAAAAAAAAATCACCTCCCATAGACATAACACGTAAACTTGTCTGATTTTGAGTCTTTACCTTTAATCACAATTTCTAGTATGATGACGTCATCATATTTCAAAACCATCACATGGACTTGAGAGGCAAATGTTCAAAGTACAACATATCTGAATTTGGGAGAATATTGAGCTTAAACAACAGAGATACGAGCAAATGAATGTCTGAAACAGTACCTTAAAAAAATTAATTCCACTTTTTTGATTTCAGATGATGATATGATGACGTCATAACGTATTCCTGGCAATATTGATAATAGGAATGTTATTTACAATTCATATACTTTTGTAATATGCAATAGAAATATAGGGTCAACGGACGATTTAAAGAGCTATGGCGAAATAAACAAAGACATGTTTTTTCACTATATTTGCAGAAAGACGCGCACGTGGAATTTCAACTTTGACGCCAGTGCATTCCTTTGTTATAGGTTGAAATCATTCGGGAATCAATGGATATTGCTACTCAAAGTATAAGGAATCCAAATCAGTCAAAAAAATTGCATTTTCATGTTGCTTACAAGCTCTGCGCGCGAAATTGCGCGGACGGACGCGCACGCGAGAAAATGTTTGAAACGCTTAAAATTGTCTGAAACTTCGAGATTTCCCATTGGGAAGTCGTTTTGAGCCTTTTAAAATTTTGACGCGCGCTGACACGCGGGTAATGACGACCTGTGTAACTAGCGTTAAAAAGTAAGAAAGAGCGTGACCTGAACTTCATGTCCACCGAAAATGATACAGAAATGACATCTAGTTATGAAGTTATGATCGATCATGTGACAAAGTCCGAAAATCACAAAATGGCGCCTAGATGACGTCATAGATATGTTACTGTCATGAAAACCTTATTGTGGCTAGATTTTGTCATGAGACATGTTGACTGAAAATGTCATGTTATTTCGTAGTGTCATTCTTGAGATATTGACGACACAAAATGTGGCAGAAAGAAAGAAGAATAAAAAAAAAGAGAAATTTTGACAATCACAATAGGTGATACGCTGATAGCGTATCACCTAACGAGATATGAAACTCGTCACGCTGACGAGTTAGGTGATACGCTTGGGGTCATCAGGTGTCGGTCATCTGTGATCGACAAAGAAAAGAATGTGATATAGGCACCTTGAAGTTATATTGAGCGTGCATGCAAAACCGTTTTTCTAACCACTCGGCCACGGGACATCCCCGGAAATGGTAAGGCAAAAAAGAAATGTATAGATATTACAGGGGGAAAAAGTCAATGCCCACTCAACAATCGTGGCCGCAAGAACATGTATTGCATTGCTAGACGGAAATGCGGCCTTGTAACGACTGATGTCGCTATGCCATTTCTGGCAACTTGGGAAAAATACGCGCCGTAGACATAAAGCCTATAATCGGCTGGTTTTGATACCTTGCCTTTAATCACAATTTTCAGTGTGATGACGTCATCAAAGTACAAAACAATGACATGGTTTTGAAAGACAATTGTTCAAAGTACAACACCTCCGTCGTCGTCATTACATACTATGATCGGTTTGACAAAGTCAGCCTGCAAAATTTTGCAGCAGTCGAAGCAATGTGGTCTCCAACACAAAAAAGAGGGATATGGTGTGTGTCTGTGTGTGTGTATAGGTGCGTTTATATACGAACGTGATTTCTACATGGACTAATATGTAATACAAAATTGAAGAAAAAAAGTAAAATAGCTAAGTATTTTGTTTCGTGATCTTTTGGGGTTCGAACCCGCAACCTCACGTCTCTGAGACGTCGCCTTTAACCACTCGGCCATACGTCTCGGCGAGAAAATATGAGGAACGTAAACTTATGTATGTGAAAGATGAATCGGGAATCGTTATGTCCACATTCCATTCTCATTTTCAGTTTTAAAGGGATCGTATAGTTTTGGTTGAGACCTAATTTCAGATTTCTAACATTTTTGGTGAGATAATGAGAAACCTCTTATGAAATATGAAAGAGCATGTAATTCCATGAGGAATTCAACGTTTATTTGATGAAAATTGGTTTTGAAATGGCTGAGATATCCAAAACAGAGTGATTCTAATAAGTGTGGGACCCACACTTTTTTACGATCGCTTTGTTTTACTTTGTTTTTGGATGTTTCAGTAATGCCAAACCCGATTTTCATCAAATAAACTTTGAATTCCTCTTAAAATGGTATGCTCTGTACTATTTTATAAGTGTTTTCTTGTTATCTCGCAAAAAGTTAAAAGCCCAATTCTCATCTCCACCAATACTGTACCATCCCTTTAAACTGCAAAATTGTCAACCTGATGATGAGATTTCAAAGAATAAAATGCATGATTACTGAAGCTTATTGTCTCAGCTACAACATACTTAAGTTTCAGAGGAAATGAAGCAAAATCAGCTGAGATAAAGGTGCTTAAACGTTGTGAAGTCAATGCATGGTTTAAAAAAAAATCACCTCCCATAGACATAACACGTAAACTTGTCCGATTTTGCATCTTTACCTTTAATCAAAATTTCAGGTATGATGACGTCATCAAATTTCAAAACCATGACTTGGACTTAAAAGGCAAATGTTTAAAGTACAACATATCTGAATTTGGGATAATATTGAGCTTAAACAACAGAGATACGAGCAAATGAATGTCAGAAACAGCACCTCAAAAAAATTAATTCTACTTTTTTGATTTCAGATGATGATATGATGACGTCATAATGTATTTAGGGAAATTGTGATACTTGAAACGTTATTTTCAATTCATATGCATTTGTAATATGCAATAAAAACATAGGGTCACCCGACGTTTTAAAGAGCTATGGCGAAATAAACAAAGACATGTTTTTCGCTATATTTCCACATAGACGCGCACACGAAATTTCAACTTTGACGCCAGCGCATTCCTTTGTTATAGGTCGAAATTGATCGAAAATCAATGGATATTGTTACTCAAAGTATCAGGAATCCAAATCTGTCAAAAAATGTGCATTTTCATGTTGCTAACGCGCACTGCGCGCGGAAATGCGCGGACGGACGCGAACGCGCGGAACGCTTAAAATTGTCTGAAACTTCGAGATTTCCCATTGGGAAGTCGTTTTAAGCATTTAAAAAATTTGACGCGCGCTAATGCGCGCGTAATAATGTCCCAGGTAATTAGCATTAAAAAGTAAGATAGAGCGTGACCTGAACTTTATGTCCAACGAAGATGATACAGAAATGACCTTTAGTTATGAAGTTATTATCGATCATGTAACATGGTCCGAAAATCACAAAATGGCGCCTAGATGACGTCATAGATATGTTACTGTCATGAAAACCTTATTGTGGCTAGATATTGTCATGAGACATGTTGACTGAAAATGTCATGTTATTCCGTCATGTCAATGTTGAGATATTCACGACACAAAATGTGCCAGAAAGAAAGAAGAATAAAAAGAAAGAAAGGAAGATTTTGACAAACACAATAGGTGATACGCTGATAGCGTATCACCTAATAAAGAGAGATTTTGACAATCACAATAGGTGATACGCTGATAGCGTATCACCTAAAAAGAGAAATTTTGACAATCACAATAGGTGATACGCTGATAGCGTATCACCTAAAAAGAGAAATTTTGACAATCACAATAGGTGATACGCTGATAGCGTATCACCTAAAAAGAGAAATTTTGACAATCACAATAGGTGATACGCTGATAGCGTATCACCTAATGAATAATACAGAGGGGCTACAGCATAAGCGTAGCTTGATTTGCGAGCAGCCCCCGTAGCGTAACATAGTATCATAATATACATAGGAAGGAGAATAGGAGGGAGGGATGACTTGCATAGACAGGAGATAGGATAGTTGAAAGGAGAAAGGGAAAGGAGAGGTTTGTCTGCTTTCACTAAAGGTTTATACAAAGTAAAATCACCTGTATCACTGATTAGCAAGAAATGACAAAATATTTTCTCACCGAGGTATGCAGATATCGCAAATCAAATATTGTATCTAACCCGCTTTTACTTGTAGAATGGTCAATCTTCCGTAAAATACTAGAAATCTAGGTCCTTTACCAAATTTTAACCCTAACAGGGCCGGGGGGGGGGGGGGGAATCCGCCCCCCTCGACGTTTTGCGCTATAATTCTGTAACGTGAGATGGCCTCGTCGCGAGGCTTCTTGACTTTCTTCGTTCATATTTGCAACGTCCGCGCATACTTTTTCGAAGCAACGCCCATTTCTGTAATGGCAGGTCGCCCCAAAACGGGCACAATTTTGTGATTTTGTGTACATTTCCTATGGAAACAGTGTTCTGTCATGAAAGTCATACAAACCTTATTATTTTAACAATTAATCATTTTCATTGATTAATTATGCTAATTATGGTAGGAAAGTGGTCAGTGACAATATCCAATAAAAACAAAGAAAAACAAAGTTGAAAACAAAGAAATACATAAGAAATTCTGAAAACAATAAAATACATAAGAATTGAAATGTGTTTCGAAAGTTTTTGTGATGTACAATTGTTGAATATGCTAAAAATAAAAAAATTACAGACCAAAAATTACACTCTCAATGCTTTTAATTAGGCTAAAATATGATCTTGAACTTAATTTGCAAAATTAATTCATTAGAATTAGCAACTGATAGCTTCAAAAAATTCTATGACGCAGTCTTGTAGATTATGACGTGGGTGTCACGCATGCCAAATTTCGTCGCGACCGCATCTCCGATGGCCGAGATCTGGGGGGGGGGGGGGGGTTGGCGGAATCCGCCCCCCTCCGGTTTTAGCATAGCCAAAAAAGCCCGGCCTGATTAGGATTAATATATGACTGTAGTATGCTGCTGCAGACAATAATGTCGTCTATAGATGACAGTTGACTTTAATTAACGTCAAATATGCAGAGTCTATCTGGAGTGCAGAAAGCTATCTCACCACTCTCATACTCTTGTAGATAGTACCACTTCCTGTCCACTGGTTTTTGTATTTTGAAATCAGTGATGATAATTGTGCACGTGCTCAAAATCTCTCGTGTATCGATCGATACTGACAAGACCCTCCTCGTCTTTCACCCAGGCTACAATGACCGAATCATCTCGACAAACAGCTGGGTAACCAAGCATACCCTCCTTCTTCAAGACATTCTCCTTCTTCCCATTACCATCAAGACACACGACAGCTGAGAAGTCTGTCAGAATCAGTTTCCCCGTGGTGTGAAAGGAGAATATTTGCATAGGTGTATATATATCACATGCTATTTCACTGCCTTACCACCCTGTGGGCTAAATACCTGCATCTTCTTGGCCATCTCATTACCCACGTTGATATTATCATCTCTGTCCACAGTGAGAACAGCATCCAATCCTTCGTTATAACTTATCGTCCCGACCTTCTCCCACTGTCGAGTATATAGTGAAATCTCGTTTTCTGTATCACGTACAACACGTCGACCGTCAGACAAGTATCCAATATCACTGACACAGACATCCTTCACCACGGTCTGCTGTAACTCGCCATCAGGGGAGTAGAGATGGATTCCGCCGAAACTGGATCCCACCGCCATCTTACAGTCTGGTGCACTAGTCAAACAAGTCATGCGGTCTCCGAGATGGAGCTCTACGACATCCCACTTGAAAGAATTGTTTAGCCCTCCAAGACAAAGTTCATTGACTCCCACGTATCTACGGAATGAAATCTTCTGAGCTCGTTCTGTCACACCTCTCGGTGATCGGTCGTCAGGATCATCTCGTCCCAGAAAGCTTTTCAAGTTATCACACAGCGTGTCGTGAGCAATCAAGGCGTCTTTCTCTAGCGGTACCTTCATACCGTTTGATACCAGCTCTTCCATAGATTTCATGTGGCTTATTGTTTGCCGACTCTCTTCATCCATAGTTTGTAATTCCTTCTCGAATTTTTCAGACCATCGTTTCACTTGACATTTCAGCGCTTCTCTCCTGGCTGACAATAGTTTCATGTAGTCCTCGTACGTCTTGTCAATGTCATTATTGAGTCTTTTCATCATGTTTGTTATTTCATCTCGTTGTGTCTCGATGAATTTGATGTGATTTTCAATGGTTGTTTTCTTTGATTTTGTCCTTTCTAGTAACTTCTTGATATTTTTCATTAATTTCTCCTCATGGACGGCTGCCTTTTCAAGCTGGTGGCCATCTTGCAAGTGCTCCAGCCTCCCACACGTACTGCACATAATTATACTCATGGCAATTGGTACAGAAGCACTCTTCATCAGCGCTGGGGTGTGTCCTACACTTTCGTCGCCTCTTCAGCGAAACTTTTCCCGAGAGCACCTCGTTCATGGGCACCACTTCGTGGTTGGAGAACGGTTTCCAGGCAAAGTGGCCTATCTCACACGATTTACACATATATTTTCCACAGTCCTGACAGTAGGAGATAGCTGGCGGCTTTTCGTCCGTGTCACAAACCGTGCATGTTGGACTCTTGATTTTCACTTCATCCACAAGAGAATGCAATGGTACGTGTCACAATGAAAGTGACAATTTTGAAATCCACACTGCTCTGTTTTGCTTATCTTTAATGAGTTGAAAAGATTAGTATGTCAAACACATGTTTATTGGATTGTACAACAACCAGGAGTAAACACCTGTCTTGTGTATGAGTAGTGCCATTGATGGTGAACATGCTCAAGTGCCATTGATGGTGAAACTAATTAACATGATAATGATTGAAATCTGTATGTCAGTGTAGTGAAGTAAGTAGTATTATGATGTCTCGGGTGCCATAACTTAATTCTATTGTTTAGGACAATAGAATATGAAATATGAATATGAATATGAATATGATAGATCGATGAGTTATGAAATATGAATATGGGATATATAAATATAAAATTATGAGTATGAATAAGATATAAAATCAAATAAAAAAATTAATCAAATAAATAACGTGATAGGAGAACTGGAAAATGAATGACGTCACTCATTTAAATATTCATAATGACGTCAGGAGCTTTATTCATTTGCATAAATGACGTCATAGGTTGTTTTGAGAAGAGAAAACAATAAAGAAAAACAGAAAGGTGTATAGTGAATAGAGGGTGAACGAGTTGGGGCATGAAAGTGACGTCATGACATAGAACGCTGCATGAAGGTGTGGAGGAGTACGTGTGATTTATACATACAGTGCATTCGTATAATATATATATATGGTTATATATACTCCTTCCCTCTGAGAAGGAAACAGACACAATTTTGTCAACCAGACGCAACAGTCCTACAAGAACGAGAGAAAAATGAAGCAGAGTTATTACAACTACGTGTATAACACACCATCAGCCCCATCGCCTGAAGGCTCGCAAGACATGAGCAGTATTCAGGGGGAAGTCGGGAGTGATTGCACCGTGGACTATTCTCCAGACCGTCTATATATGGAGGAGGGAACATGTTTCCCCCAGTCGTCTAAGCGGAAAAACATGGAAGAAGGTGAACATCGTGATGATCTTTCACGTAAAAGAATGAGAGGAGGTGGAAACGTGCAAGGAAAGAAGACCACGGGGAACCCCGAACCTACGAGCCATACTCCGGGAACGAGAGATGAGGATGATTCAAAAATTATTTGCAAAGTGTCCATCAGCGTGAAACCGGACCGCCTGAAGTACATCGTGGCCAAGACGTTCCGCAGCAAGACTTACATTGACATTCGTGAGTACTTTGAGAAAAACCACGAAGAACTACCTACCAAGAAGGGAATCACGCTCACCATGGAGGAATTCAGAGCTTTTACATCGGTGATTAAGAACATCAACGACGCCATTCAAGGGCAACATGTGAGAGGGTGAAGTGGATCGGCTGAACGATGGGAGAAGCAAAAAGGAAGGCTATACAAGAAAGATTATTTTAAATCAAGATGAATACAGAAAATAAAGGCCGAGATTCAGGAGACCGATGGAGAAATTATGTGGACTTAACTGATTTGAAAAAAAAAAAAAAAAAAAAAAAAACAATTTATTTTATTTTATTCTTTCTTTTTAATGTCAATGTCAAAGGAGAATGAGGAATAATAATAAAAAATACCTCATATAGAGAACTTGTTTCATTTTACCGTCCTTATTACGTTGTTCCTTATAGATATTTCGTTGAAAGATAACTATGAGACATTGATTGGATAACTATGAGTGAGCATATGTGTTTGGATGGGAATTTGTTTGCCTCTAAGATCAACATGTACTGAATTGCATGCTAGTGAGAGAAGAGGAGGGGGAGGGGGGAAGTGAGTGAGTATGCATGATGAAGAGATGAGGTGTTTTTCAGTCCAAGTCCCCAGTCCATTAACGTAGTACAAATATCGGTTAATGCGCACTGTAAAGAAAGTTTGCTAGGTGTAATAGTAAAGAACGATGACTATTATTTGAGGACTCAAGAACAAGTTTGTTGTCTCTCCATTAAGAGAACTCCGGACTGAAAAACACCTTTGTCGACAGTCCAAGTCGTCAGTCCATTAACGTAGTTCAAAAAATTGGTTAATGCGCACTGTAAAGAAAGTTTGCTATGTATAATAGTAAAGAACGATGACTATTATTTGGGGACTCACGAACAAGCTTATTGTCTCTCCATTAAGAGAACTCCGGACTAAAAAACACCTTTGTCCACAGTCCATTAACGTCGAACGATTCAAAGTTAATCCTTACTCAAAAGAATTCTTCCAAGTAGGTCTACGTAAGAACAGTGGATGGAACTTCCTATGCGGGACCGTCCATTAAGAGAACTTCGGAGTGAAAAACACCTTTGTTCCCAGTCCATTAACGTAGTTCAAAAAATTGGTTAATGCGCACTGTAAAGAAAGTTTGTTAGGTATAATAGTAAAGAACGATGACTATTATTTAGGGACTCACGAACAAGCTTATTGTCTCTCCATTAAGAGAACTCCGGACTGAAAAACACCTTTGTCCACAGTCCATTAACGTCGAACGATTCAAAGTTAATCCTTACTCAAAAGAATTCTTCCAAGTAGGTCTACGTAAGAACAGTGGATGGAACTTCCTATGCGGGACCGTCCATTAAGAGAACTTCGGAGTGAAAAACACCTTTGTCCCCGGTCCATTAACGTAGTACAAATATAATGCGCAGTGTAAAGAAAGTTTGCTATGTATAATAGTAAAGAACGATGACCGTTACTTGAGGACTCAAGAACAAGTTTATTGTCTCTCCATTAAGAGAACTCCGGACTAAAAACACCTTTGTCGACAGTCCAAGTCGTCAGTCCATTAACGTAGTTCAAAAAATTGGTTAATGCGCACTGTAAAGAAAGTTTATTAGGTATAATAGTAAAGAACGATGACTATTATTTAGGGACTCACGAACAAGCTTATTGTCTCTCCATTAAGAGAACTCCGGACTGAAAAACACCTTTGTCCACAGTCCATTAACGTCGAACGATTCAAAGTTAATCCTTACTCAAAAAAATTCTTCCAAGTAGGTCTACGTAAGAACAGTGGATGGAACTTCCTATGCGGGACCTATGCGCAAGTACAGAATTGTTTGTCCTCCACTTGAGAAAATAATCCCTTTTTTATTGATCGGTCCTTCCCGATGACTTACATGTCTCAGCTTGAAAGTAAAATCTTTTGACAAGTGACGGGAAAATGGAGCGAGAGTTAGATAAAAAGGCCTGAGCAATACCCAGTTCTCCACATTTCTTCATATTTTATACACGAGCTATATCGTGTGGTCATTGCTCTGTAACTTTACGTTTATACAGAATCTAGACGCCAAGAGGGGTGACTGAAACCATTATGACTGTATTTAGCGTTTGAATACTTGTCAAGTTTTAGAGTTTTTTAGAGTTAACTTGTTACTCACTTTAAGCCGTAAAATGGATGAAAACCATCCTTCACAACGCCGTTCTACTCTTAGAAACAATCTAACCAATACGATTTCAAACTTGTATGACCTCACGTCTTCTCAAATTCAAAGGATTGTGAACAGAACAGTTGATTTAGTCCGTCGTGCTCCTAGCGTTCATCCGGCAGATCAAAATGAGGTAAGTGAATGCGATGTTTCTTTTCCTAGTTCAGATAGAGATGTGGGTATTTGTAAAAACGCCTCTACAAGTGAAGTTATTGCCGCTTCAGCAGTTTCGTCGAAACCGATATTACTTTCAAAAAATGTTCCTGTTAGTTCCCTTTGCAATTGGTCTGATGATGATGACTTTGTTGATCCTAATCCACATCAGTCACGAGTTAGAAAGCGGGAAAAACCCCGCTCTAATAGAGGGAAAGGTGGTGGTTTGAAAAAGAAAAAATCCGAATTAATTGCTGAAAGAAGAAAGTCAAAGGGAAAGGAAGCAAGACGTGTGTCTGATTCATTGATAGGAAACAAAAAACGATCGGAATGTCCAATTGTAAAAGAAAAAATATTTCTCTCTTCTCCAAAACAACAAAGAGGAATGAAGCGTAGAATGGACATCGGAAGCGGTTCCCAATTCAAAAGATCGAAACTGAGTCTCCGACAAAGGTCAAGACGGAAAAAAGGAGAAGACAATAACATTTATGATATTCCTGGCCCTTCACATTTTCATGGTACCCCCGGAAATTACGTACCAGAACATGCCCCTCCTCCCCTTACCCGATATCATGATAACGATGACGAAGATCTCGATGATTTTGACTACTCTGATAACAACTGTCATCATACTCCATGTGGTCATGTACAAAGTGGAGGAAATAGACAAAATTCTGATCTTCCCTCTGAGACGAAACAGCACGGAGGCAAGAAAAAGAGAAAAACAAAGCATTTAGACCCACCCCACAATCAGTCTCGCCCCCCACTGACTTCTTCGTCAGACATAAATGAATCGGAGAGCGATTGTTCAAGCCAGAGCAATGAGACTAAAAAAACAGCCTCAACTCAATGGAAATTCATAGATTCACGAATTAATAAACGCTTCGGCGTACGAGAAGTCTGGTACGACTTTGTCGGAGATATACCCGATCATTCTTCAATTAGACATGTTCTTGACTATATTAGATCATCTCTCGAGGAGCTACGAACGCTCCTTCTTCACGATACGAATGAAAGAGACTATGTACGACTGGTGCTAGTCTCGGACCAATTGAATATTCCGATCGCTTTTCCCTGGGCAGTGGTCAGGCACTTTGACATCGCGCTTATATTAGAACGGATAGAACGAGTTCTCAATAGTAACCAGAACTTTTTCCTCAAACCTGGTTTTACTATCAGATTTCACCATGTGCAAAACCCCACTGGTGGATATACGCGAAAAATGGATGGCTTGCCTGATGACGAGGCATCCATAAGAAAAACTTCCATCATCACCGTTCCCTCCAGCAAAGAAGAAAAAACCTGTTTTGCAAGCGCAATTGTCATATCGCGCTATTACGTTAATAATGATCGAAAATATCGAACCTGGTCTCGAACTAACAGACCACCCACAAAGGGTTTACTTCATGAAGCCGCAAAACTTCACGATCTAGCTGGCGTTCCTAAAGGAGAGGTTGATTCGAGTCAGTACGACGCCTTTCAACAAGTCTTACTACCTGAATATAGATTGATCATATACAGAGGTCGTAAAAAACATGCTATGATATATGCAGGCCCCCCAGCTGAGAAGACATTGTACTTGTATTTGACTGAATCCGGTCATTATAATGTCATCAAAAATGTTTCTGCATTCTTGTGTGTCAAGCATTTGTGCGAAGAATGCCATGAAGTTTACAACGATCCCAGAACTCACAGTTGTTGTAATACCTGCTACGATTGTTTCAGTACAAATTGCAATCGCACTGACCCCATTAAACGCGATCCTCGAACGTGCGCCGATTGTAACATGACGTTCCTCACTGAGCAATGCTTTAAAGCTCATTCGGTGACAATTTTCAAGGGATCAACTGCCTGTAAGACCCGTCGTAAATGCCTAAAATGTGCGCGCGTGTTTGATTCGGAAGTATTTCCAGGCATATTTGATAAACATGACTGTTCCAAGATATTTTGTCAGACATGTAAAGATTATGTCGATGGACCCACCCATGAATGCTACATGAAAGTAACAAAAGAAAGTAAATACTACGTCCCCACAGAGGCTGAGAAAGAACTTGCAGCTATGAAAAAGAAAAAAAAGAAATCAAAACCTACCACGCAAGCTGATTTGCCAGACCCACAGAGATATATTTTCTTTGATTTTGAATGTACCCAGAATACCACTTCTCATGTTCCTAATCTAGTACACGCTACCTGGGATTGTAGTAACTGTATGGATGGTGTAACTCCCGATGGGTGGGGCTGTCTTTGGTGCGGTAATGTAGATGAAGAAAGAGAGATCACTTTTCAGGGGGAGGACACCCTGGAACGATTTTGTACATGGTTGTTGTCAGAAGATAACCACAAGGCAATAGCTATTGCACACAACGCTAAGGCGTATGACACATATTTCCTTCTTAATCACCTCGTTCGTAAAGGGATAATCCCCGAAGTCATAATGAATGGAGGAAAGATCATGTGTCTGAGCACACAAGACCCCAAAATCGTGATTAAAGATAGCTTAAACTTCTTCCAAATGGGCTTGGCCAAACTTCCAAAAACTTTCGGTATCAAAGAGCTGAAGAAGGGATATTTCCCACATCTGTTTAACGTAAAAGATAATCAAAATTACGTTGGTCCCATTCCCGATAAGAAATATTTCGGGACAAACACCATGATGAAAGAAGCGAAGACAGAATTTGATGTATGGTACGACAACCTTCCTGACAATTTTGTGTTTGATTTTCAAAAAGAAATTTTGGCGTACTGCAAGAGCGATGTAAAAATACTGCATGAAAGTTGTAAATTATTTCGCCTGCATTTCAAGACAATAAGTGCCACAGAAGCTAATCCCGATGGCATCGATCCCTTCTTACGCAGCCTCACCCTTCCGAGCGCGTGTAATTATCTCTACAGGAGTAATTTTCTAAAACCGAACAAGATAGCCCTTATTCCGCACGACGGTTATTCTAACCCTAAGCGTCATTCGCTTAAAGCTGGAAAATGGCTACATTATCAAGCTGAGGAACGAGGGATCGATATCAAATATGCATTTACTGGTGGGGAGCGCAAGGTTCATGGCCGCTATGTGGACGGGTATGCCGAGGTAGGGGAGGAAAAGCACATTTTTGAATTTCTAGGTTGTTTTTACCATGGATGTAGTCAATGTTTTAACCCCTTCACAATCAACAAAAGATGTAACAAATCAATGAGTCAACTCCATAACGAAGTTATGGAAAGAATCTACCTTCTCCGGAATGCAGGTTACATAGTACATTACATCTGGGAGCATGAATGGGACATGCAGATCAAAGATCCTGCTGTGAAAGCCCGCGTCCAACATCTTCACGAAAAATTCAAAAATCCCCTCAATCCAAGAGATTCTTTTTTCGGTGGTAGGACTGATGGATGCTCACTTTTTGATGAGACAAGACAGGGTGAAAAAATTTTATACTATGATTTTACTCCTCTGTATCCATTCATAAACAAATTTGGAAAGTACCCCATTGGCCACCCTCGAATCATCCGCTCGAATTTTCCACCACTCGAGAAAATGTTTGGCCTCATCCAGTGTGAGATAACTCCTCCCAAAGATTTGTATCACCCTGTCCTCCCCTACAGATCCTCGGGTAAACTCACCTTCCCACTGTGTGCTACATGCGCAGAGTCATTGAACCAAACTCGGTGCACGCACGAGGACCGCGAGAGAGCGCTTAAAGGCGTTTGGGTGTCAGAAGAAGTAAAAAAGGCAGTAGAAAAAGGATACTACGATATCAAAATAACTGAAGTATGGCACTTCGATCGATATACCAAGTATGACAAACGGGAATGCAAGGGGGGCCTTTTTGCGGAATATATCGATACTTTCATGAAACTAAAGCAAGAGTCGTCGGGGTATCCAGCTAGTGTTGAGACAGAATCCGATAGGATGAATTACATTCAAAATTATCACAAACATGAAGGTGTATCGTTAGATCCTGACCGTATCGAGAAGAATCCGGGCATGCGTGCCATTTCAAAATTGCTCTTAAATACATTATGGGGTAAACTTGCTGAGAAAAATAATCATAAGCAAACGAAATATGTCAAAACACCAGCGGAACTATTACGGTATTTTAGAGATGATTCCGTTACAGTCCATGACATGTGGGTTATCAATGAAGACATGATAGAAGTGCAATACAATAACGCCAGCGGATTTGTAGAGCAGAATGTTAATACTAATATAGTGATAGCGAGCTTTACAACGGCAATGGCTAGATTGAAGCTGTATTCAATTCTGGAAATCTTAGAAGAGAGGGCGCTCTATTATGATACTGATAGTGTTGTTTTTAAGACGAATCAGTCCCTCGAACCCTTTGACCCAAAGACTGGCGATTACCTAGGTGATCTCACAAATGAAATCGACCCCACTAATGATGAATACATTCACACGTGGGTGTGTGGTGGACCGAAGAATTACAGTTACAAAACTAACAAAGGAAACACAGTGTGCAAGGTGCGGGGGTTCACGTTGAACCACACTAATTCTATGGTCATTAATCATGACACACTCAAAGAACTCGTTATGTCCAAAAGCGATGAAATACGCACCATTCATGAATCAAAAATTGTCCGAGACACCAAAACCAAGACGATTCACACAATCGAATCTAAAAAAGATTACAGGGTAGTCTTTACTAAAAGGGTTCGAGTTGGAGATGGAACCAAAACCCTACCATATGGCCATAAGGATATTTCATAACCAGTATTTTATATACACCGGTGTAAAAAAATGCTGCCTCATTTAGTCCCCCGACTCTAGATCTGTAAGGTTGTATTATTTTTGAGGTTGAGATAGTGTTGAAAAAACAAAATGGATAGTATGATTTTTTTAAGAATGCATCGTGACTTTGTGAGGCGTATTCCGTACAACACGTGTCGTATGAATATTTTGATTACCATTTTAATGATAGTTGTTATTTTTGTCAGTTTTTCTCTCGACATTCTTCTTGAGAAACAAGGCATGACAAACTCGACTGTAATTTTATCCAATTTAAACAGTTCTAGCTCAGAAGAAAGCGTCACTTATATTTCAGCTGGATGAATGTGAAGACGTTCCTGATGGGGGACAGTAGTTACATGTGTAATTGTTTTAACTGCTCCTAGCTTTAAGTTATGAATATTGGTACCCACATCTCTATATTGTAAATATACATCGCATTCACTTTGAACTCAAATATTTGTATTTTAATGTTCGCACTCTTATAGCATTTCCGTGTTGATTTTGATTACAGATCTACCATGGATGTCCGTCTAAAACATCCCTTTACAATGTGCGTTGTCGGACCAACTTTTTCGGGAAAGACTTCTTTTGTCAAAAGACTAGTTAAACAGCGTGAGCGTATGTTTAACCCTGCTCCTCGAAAAATTGTCTGGTTTTATGGGGAATTTCAAAAGAATTATGCTGAAATGATGCACGAGATTCCTCAAATTGAATTTCACGAAAACCTACCAGAAGACTTTTATGCATTTACTGACAACGCACGACCCACATTATTTATAATTGATGATTTGATGGATGTTGTTAGTGATAGTAGAAAAGTGGCTGCTCTTTTTACAAAGGGATGTCACCATAGAAATGTAAGTTTGATTTATCTAACCCAAAATATGTACAGAAACGGAAAAGAGTCTAGGACAATTTCCTTAAATACTCAGTATTATTGCTTGTTTAAGAATAGTAGAGATAAGATGCAAGTATCATGTTTAGGGCGTCAAATGTATCCAGGCCGCACCAAGTATTTCCAGGATGCGTATGCCGATGCTACCCACGAACAATATGGCTACCTTTTCATTGATCTGAAACCCGACACGCCAGAAGACTTCAGACTGAGAACTAATATTTTTCCTGGAGAAACGCAGTTCGCATATCTTCCTAAAGTATAAAGAACACGATCCCATCTTAACCTCGTTATTTTTAAAAAATGTCTCGTCGTATCAAGACACATGCGGTTCTTCTGAAGACATTGGCTCACTGTACAGCTCAACAGCGAAGGGCCCTGCTGAAAACCGCTGACAGAGGGTTGATAGACGCCATTTGCGAATGCATCGTGAACGTCATTAACGGTAATATTAAAATTTCACCGACACAGAAGCGAACTCTGTCTAAACATAAACAGAAGTTACGAAAGCTCTCTGATCGGTCCACGTCATTAAGAGAAAGGAAGAGACTTCTAACTCAACGCGGTGGATTTCTCTTACCCCTATTGATGAGACTCGTGGTTCCAGCGGTGGGAGCACTAGCGACGGCATTTACCGGAAAGAAATAATCTGTATAGACAATCATGGAACACGCACGCAAAATGGTCCTTGTTCCGCCTAATATGTTACAAACACTGCAAGCAGCTTCTTCATCGTCATCGGACCACCACCGAAATGAACTGGACGAAAAGATGCGCTTGGTCAGAGAGGAATGATTTGGACGTTCATGAGAAAGCCAATATGTATTCGCAATATCTACAGAATTTTTTAAAGTCGGGCGAAATTGCGAGGAAACCATTGTCTATTGTGGTTCGAGACATTTCGTCCGCAGATTCCCCCGACCAACCATCGACTGTGACAGAAACTGAGCCCGAACATACTGAACCTGATCCGCTTGAACTTGAAATTATTCGACATATTCCAAAATCTTACGTCAACCGAGCCTCTCATCTTTTACAGAAACTGAAAACCAATCCTAGCATTGGTTGGACTTCTGCGGGTCAGCTTGTCATAGATGGGCGCACAATTCGTGGGAGTAATGTTTGCGATTTGATGTACGATATTTTCCGTGAACGACGAGGATATTCTCCCACAGGTAGCGAACAATTCATGCGCATACTGGCAGCGATGAATATTCCAGAAACATTTCTCACTAATCCTAAGAGGAGACAGGACCTTCAACGGTGGAAGCGTATGGACAGCGCAGACGAAGGAGGAAGTCGGGTAGATCTTGAAGAAAGGGTGGCCCCGCGAGTACGTAGTGGTGCAAAAGACAAACCTAAACGTGAGAGTTTAAGTGGTATTTCTCAAAGCAAAAAATGGGTTAGTTTCTAATCCCCCTAATAAATAATGGTTTCAGTCACCCCTTCTATTCTCTAATCCCATGAGGATTAGACCCCATTACACAGGGGTTCTGTTTATGGTGAATATGACTGCATATTCATAAACGGATTGAAAAATATTGTGATATCATTTTGATTGTAAATAAATATAGTTTTTACTATTACTTAAATTGATTAATGTATATATTTTTCCTCTGAAAATGTGTGATGGAGACTGTAATATTTTTCAGTTTCCCATATAACTCACATTGATAACAAAACAAAAAAACAAACAAACAAAACAAAACAAAAAAACGAGCAAATGACCAAATGAGCAAATGGTCAAATGACCAAATGAGCAAATGGTCAAATGACCAAAAGGCCGAATGACCAAATGACGGGAACAGTATTAAAAATGGTCAGACGATACATTAGGTAGACTGATAAAGTATCTTCATATTATGTTGAATCATATGATGAACACTTACAATAATTTTAAATTTTGACTTTTATGTATTATATGATGCATCAGCTTTGTAAACGTAAAATGAGTGAAAGGCTTATCTATTGATTGATCTGCTTATTTTTTGTTTTTTTTTCTATTTCATTTCCTCTCGCTATCTGTATTTACAAATCGTTGCTGTGAGGGCTTATCTCATATTGAAATTATGAGGAATATATTGAGAATTCATTTGTGTGTGTCTGTTCCTGCGAAATATTTGTGCATCATTATAATTAGCAAAGGAGTATGCACAAGACCATCTTGAAAGAAATAAAAAATGATGCTTAAAGTTATTTGAATTGATTATAAGAATGTGGTTGATAGCTAGATACATTTTTTTCTTTCCTGCATAGATTGTACTTAGTTCGAAATAATCTTCTAGGTGTCTGTTCTTTTACTTTTCTCATTAATTCGTTATGTTTATGTATATAGGACAACAAATAACAAAATTTTGTACATCGATTGGGATAATATGTAATATTTATTGATTGTAAACGGAATATAAATCACATTCAATACAATGATTTACAGAGCTTGTTACCTTCATTTGGTTCTTACATTACGAGTGGAATGAGTGTACGGTTGCATGAAATAGCGAGGTGAAAGAAAGAGTTGGCCTACATGTCCATATTCTAAGATTTGATCATGTGATTATTGGTTTCGGAGTGACATCATATTCAATACAATTGATATCACTTATTTTACAGAGCATGCTATCATTATTTAGTTCTTACATTACGTTTGAAATGGATAGTGCATGAGACAAGGAGGTGAAAAGAGAGTAACCCTATGTGGATATTCTAAGATGACCTTAGAATATTGACATGGTCAGTGATTAAGTGACTAGCTCTTACTTTACGTTTGAAATAAATGATGAATAGAATAAGGATGTGAAAGGATTACGTACACATTCTATTACGGTCGTTACGTAGTATACTCAAAGATGTAAACTTACATTAACAACACTTTGTCCAACAATCGCATACCATTAAAAAAGAAAAACAAGTACAAGCACATTTACATACAAAAATATTTTCATATTTTTTCATTATCAAAGAGACAGCTTGTGTATTGAATTCAACCTCTTAATACGGAATAGATATTTAGTATGCATGAATGAATTCATAACGTGTCTCCTCAGCCATGAATGAATCTGAGTTAGAGCACCTGCTGAATACATGCATCTGTGACTATTGGGTGTGTGTGCGTGAGTGTGTGCGTGTGTGTGTGTGTGTGTGTGTGTGTGTGTTAAGTATTGACTTCTCGATCTTCAAAACTACGGGAAAATTGAGTGAATGTGAAACCAATATCATGCGTTGGAAAGGCTGAATTGTATTTTCGATTAAACCACGAATTAATTTTTTCGTCATTTAAATGTAAATCATTACCGAATACATTAACAATGTCTCGCAGGCTTTTCCCTTCACATTTTTTGATTAAATAGTAAATGCAATATTGACCACAGACAGTAGAAAAGGTTCCCTGAAGCCTCTTTGTATTAAAGTTCCACTTTTCTGCAAATGTCTCCATAAATCTTTCTAGGCGATCGTCGTAAAATGAGGGCGGATTCCCATATGAACAGAAAAACTGTCCTTTGTTTCCATCAAAATACACCGCTAACCAGTGGGAACCGCTTTTGTCACTCGTGTCTGAATTCACGATGCAACAATTCTTTTCCCGCTTTAATACACGGGGAATCTCATCTAGGGCATAAACTCCCCTGAAATACGCCTTGGTAGCGTGATGACGAGTCAAAGCGTAGGTAATCTGATGGGTATCCATGACAGATAAGGTGATTTGATGTAATAGTCCTCCCCTCTCTTCCTTCAGCCTTTGAAATCGTAGACGACGTTTCTGCTTCTATCGATTTGAATCAGTCCCTGAGATTCAGAGTACACGATACAGTTTACGGTGTTGGGTAGAGCTTGGTCAAATCCAGCTTCAAGTCGCACGTTTCCTTCCTTGACTAGATTCAAGTGACATCCGTCGCTTAAGTCAGGGGTGAGATCGAACGCGTACAATGTATATCCTTTAGCATACTCCTCTCTATTTATAGCAATCCCTTTGTCAGTAAATAGACGATTTGTTCCTAGAAACAGAGTATTGTACGCCTCGATGAAGTTTTGACCATTTCCCTCTCCAAAGCTAGGGCGGAGGGGTCTCATTGGTAAGGGTTCACCATCGACAGTAACTGAAATGTAACTTAGATGAAAATTTTTGAAATTAAAGGGATTTTTCATGTAACTCCCATTATAGGCGTCGTTGTCAACAAATCCAATGATAATCCGATTTGGAATTTGACCTAGAAAGAGGTTATCTTTGTTCACTGACATATTTCCAGATGAAATTGTAAAAGAGCGTACATCAACTTTGTTGATAGGATACTTCGCAGGTGAAGACTCGATCATCTTGGCGTGTGAGAGCATCACTGATGGATTTACTTTTACTTTTCTAACGTAGAGGGAGGCCTTTTCAATCATAACTTTGTACTTGATCACAGCTTGTGAAGACAGTAAGCAAAAGGCATCCTTATTACGAATGAGTTTAATTTTGATATCAACTCCTGGGAGTAAAAGCCTTTCTTGAAAGAAGATATCTCCATATATCGGGCCAATTAAAGAGACCGGTTTACTCGTGCCGATGAACGTCTGTCTTTTCTTCAGTCCTAAATTAGCATCTCCTCCTGTTGCAAAAGGGTTCCCAACATCCATATGTCCAGCAGTGTCCTTGTAGAAAAGTTGTTGAGTAATCTGAGAAGACAATGCATCGGGTCCGTAGTGAGTTATCACGTCCAAGTACGCTCTGTATGCATTTGTGTTTGATGGCTGTGACACTAAAGTTTCATTCAGTTTCACGTCTACCTGACTAAACAGTGAAGGCAGGAACAGATTGACTGGTCCAACTTGCGCATCGTTCGCTAGATTGGTTCCATCTGGGTTCACCACTTTTGCTTGTACATGGAGCATGGTTTGTGACAAATCCACATATTCTTCAGCAGTACCGGCGATATTAAATTCGATGGGACCGGAGTCGGTGATGTTGCTTACTGGGTGATATTCCACCCACGGTCCTTTCACGATGCTCATCTGCGTGAATGGTACAGAAAAAATGTCCAATTCTGACTTGCAGCAGGCGTCGCTCTTCTCGTGAAGCAGAGACATGATGATTGCTTATTACACGAAGGATATAGTTGTGGTTTAATCGAAAATATCAAGACGACGTCTTTTCGCACGGGTTCCTTTAACCCGAATGACACGTTTCCGACCTCGTTGCTTCTTTTTAACCAAAATAAATTTACCTCCTCCGCTCTGTACCTTCCTTCTTACACCATTTAGAGCCTTGTGAGCCATTCTCTTGCCTGCTTTTGAAACATTTCTTTTAGCAGCTTTTTTAAACGATTGACCGCTTAATGTGTCTTGCATTATATTCATTCCCGTTGTCATAGCTTCTCGTCCCAACGCCATTGCTCCTTTTTTTAGTAATGGGGTAGCGGAACGAAATAAGCCTTTTACTAAACTTCCCAGTCCATGACCTCGCTGTATCGCAGCTCCTTTATAGACGGGAATACCCATACCACGTTGATATGAATGGAAGGGTCTAGACAAATGATTGACACTTCTTCCAAATGATCTAACATACACCATTCTCAAGATAGATTCGAAGAGCGCTCACGAAAGTGTAGTTTCACTATGACTTTCCCGCGTTCAAATGGAACAACATTACCCGTTTCAGTAGTTAATATAATGTCAATAGTCTCAAAACTGAAAATTTTCAGAGGAACGTAGTGTGGAGAAGCGTAAGTGTTGACAATATTTTCATGCCTCTTATTGGGTACCACCGCGACTGTTCTCAAAAGGGGAGCAGCTACATCACCCACATGTTGAAACTGAACAATGTCAGAGTAGACATAAAATGTATGAAAATTCATATGGACATCTACTGGTAACGGACTCATCGTTGTTTCAGTGATTCGGCATTCACGTTCAAAACCCAATATCATAGCCAGATGACATGACATCAATATTTCTAAGTGTTCTCGTATTTCGACTTTACAGCGTCTTGATTTCTTCTTGTAATGAAATTCAACATTTCTTTGAAGTCGGTCTGGCAAAACATCATTTATCGCATCACACAGCTCATCACCAGTGAAGTAGTATCCAGTTGGTATGTTTACTCGGAACGACAGTGGGACGGCTGTGTCTGTTCCGTCACTCTCGTCGAAAGTAACAATCTCTAACCAATTGTTGTCCTCTCTCACGTTGTACCATGAATTTTGAAACTGTATTTCAGCTAACCCTACCTCGTAGTCTTCATTTAGAGTAAGTGGTCTGTGCAATTTAGTTGAATATCTGCATGTCTTGTTCTCCGGAAAATATTTCATTGAGCTATTACTCGGTAGAGTAATGTAAAATTGCGAACCCATGTCAACCTTCCTTTTTCACTCGCAATAGAGAGAATGAGGGCTGAATGCGAAACTTTTAACTTTTAACGATTTTCAATCCGATCTACCCAACTGTCAAATTCTTTGCCATACCCCTTCCACCGAACTAGGTATTGTTTCTTTCCGTTTCTCTTTCGGGTCTTTAACACTTTTTGAACGGAATATAATTCATACTTTGCTTTAGACACTTTTTCAATTTCGTCTTGGTAGAATGTGCCGTCTAACTCAATTCCATTGTAATCTTTTAGTTTGTACACTGGAATCCGCCTTGACTTTCGAGCACTGACGGTAAATATTTCCTCAGACCAGTTTGCTTCATATCCTTTTTCGAATCGCAATTTATTTCTACTTATACGAACTTGATCCCCAATCTTGAATTGGAAAGAGTTTTTCGCTTTGCGAATAACATTTCTTCGTCTGTGACGTTTGTCCCCGTACAGAGCATCCAAGGCTTGTTGCTGATTTTCAATGTTTACTTCCAGCGGTTTCATCCGAATGATGAAGAAAGCAAGTGTTTGTACATTAGTGCTATGTGTTTATTGATCACCTAGTCTACATAAAAAAGTCAAGTTGTCGGAAATATACGTATAAATGTTTTACACATGAAATTAAGTTGCTATTCTGTTTACATCCACCGTATACAATTGACATAACCCATCTAATATAACGTGCATTATCAGGTGCAATTTACTACGTTTGGGGGGTTTACATGGCCATGGTATATCATATCGTCGCAGTTCATTCGTGAACAAGAGTAACAGTTCATCTTTACATCGTTCCTCCAGGTTAGAAAGCATATACATTTTCAAGAAATAACAAACGGCTGTCATTCCACGTTCCAGTACATTCTTTCGTGTCTCATTTCCAATACAGTTTGAAAGTATAATCTTGACGAAATCTTCGAATGAGTCGTCTGGTTCTAGCTCGACAATATCCACGTTTTCAAATTCTTCCAATGCCATGATGCGTTGACTAGTGGAAAATATTCTTGACATATCCACATTTAAACAGGATTTTGTAGTAGTCTGTCGAATGATAATTGACAAGACATCCCTCCATGAAGTATCTAAAGCGATGATGTCTTCATGACGCTGTCTGACAGGTCGCTCTCCTCCCCCATAGCACGGTACACGACGCGCACAGCGGCGTCCAGTCCTTCGAGGTGACGAGCCAGTTTTTCCCGTCTCTCTTTCAGATCCTCCACTGTCTCGTTCCTGAGCAGATATTTCATGTACTCCGTAAACATGCATGGATCCATCAGTTTTGGATTCATCCACATCACCCTGGCTGCATGAGGATAATACTTGGCTACCTTCTGAGGGTCCAAGTACGTAGCCGCTTGTCGAACTTTCAGTTGTGGGTCGTCCGACACTAACTGGTCGATGTAGCTCGATGGGGTTTTGTTCAGTTCCTTGAACAATTCCACCAACGTAAGGTACTCTATCAGCATGAGTAGGTCTGCTTTCTCCGCAGTTTTTTGAAACTCCTTGCACCATTCGCTATCAGGATCTACGTCAGACTGAGACATGATATACCTCTTATGACTAAACCAACCTTTTGCAAAGTGATAACAAGTATGGGCGACTGCGAGAATTTATACATCCTCCGGACATACACCTTCATGCCGCGTTCTATGTCATGACGTCACTTTCATGCCCCAGCTCGTTCACCCTCTATTCACTATACACCTTTCTGTTTTTCTTTATTGTTTTCTCTTCTCAAAACAACCTATGACGTCATTTATGCAAATGAATAAAGCTCCTGACGTCATTATGAATATTTAAATGAGTGACGTCATTCATTTTCCAGTTCTCCTATCACGTTATTTATTTGATTAATTTTTTTATTTGATTTTATATCTTATTCATACTCATAATTTCATATTTATATATCCCATATTCATATTTCATAACTCAACGATCTATCATATTCATATTCATATTCATATTTCATATTCTATTGTCCTAAACAATAGAATTAAGTTATGGCACCCGAGACATCATAATACTACTGAAGTACACACTACACAGTATAGAGACTTGGTAATGCGGGTGTATTGAGAACTGGTTGTGGCTGGTTTGAGGTTGGCCTTTTGGTTGTACCTTGGTAGAGGAGTGCATTAGAAGGAGTCAGACACACCCTAGCTGCCATGTTGGGTGGACAGAGTTCTCCAGAGCTGTCACACGGTACAGTCTACTTTGCAACATGCAGTAATTTGTCTGAGAAGTTTAATCTAAGCAGCTGTAAACTACTGCACTGAGTTGAGGAAGGCTGCTAACCTGCCAGCAGAGTTGGAGCTGGTTTTGCAGTTTGTAAGCTGTATCCGAGCAAATTTTGGTCACCATCGGTGAGTTTTATCTTGACTTTGTTCTTCACTAGAAACAATGGAGTTTAAGGTGAAAAACAATGAATTTATAAGTGAATGTACAAGTAACAAATATTAAAGGTCGTATATGAAAGGTGAAGACTGTTGTGAACTGCACTTATGTAATTACAAAGTAAATTGAGAAGACTGGAGTTCAGCCTTTCAGTAAGTACAGGTATTCACCTCATATTGACAAGGTCAGATGAAGTATTTGACATTTTAGACAAACCTCATGTTAGTAGAATGTAAGAATATGTGTAATTTTGCTGTCCACTTTTGCATGTCAGATTTGAATGTGAAATGGTGAGGTAGGAATAATTTCAGTGGTTGGTCATTAAATTTCGATGTATTATTGTGGGTTTTTAAAGTGAATGTCATTGCTTGGGGACGTTAAATGCCCACTAGTGCAATGCTTACTTTTATATAAGTGTATCCCATTGTGAATGACAAAACCACAAGACACTTTGGTAGGAAATGTGTTTGGAATTATGACTATCATTATTATAGATTGCACTAAGGACGGAACAGAAGTTTCCGTGTCGCACCTAAGCTGGAACATTCGCACCTAAGCTGGAACAGCATGGCCTTGAGTCTCCATGTTGCTGAGACCACGTGCATGTGAGGTCAGACGAGTTATCGCGATAGCCACCTCGCGTTGGTAGTGAGAGTCGCGTGGTTACATCGTCAGTGAGCGAGACTAGTGGACACGCCCATAGACTCACAGAGGCCGGATCATGGTGATGTATACATTCGATACACATTCGCATTTGAGAGCAGAAGGAGTTTCAAAAGTCTGATGAACTTTCAAAGACTAGTAGTGAGATGAGATACACTCAAATACACCGAGATATATTTGATTTGTACCTATTGAGACCCAGGTTGTTGTGAAATTTTCAGGTGGTTTATAAGTATGAAATACCGGTACCACAATTCCCAGTTGTAACATTGGTCATTATTGAGTTGAATCATAGTATGTATAATGCATTCAGGTCAAGTCTGTTTCAGGCAAATCGATGGAGAATGTGGTTTTAAAGTGTGACGATTGGGTTTAAGATTAAAATGAGATTATGAAGTAAGATGTGGCAGTGATTCTGAGCCAGGATTAGCAAATTTTCAGGACAAGTCAATTCAGGACTGTCAATTGAGTTGTGGTAGCCCTGTTAGGTGGGCACGATATAGATAGTGGACGTGAAGAGATAGTTTTAGATGTCAGGTGAGAGTAGGACCTGGACATTTGGTAAATGTGGATTGACTCAGAATCGGTGAGGTCGCACAGAGTCAAGTCAGCTCAGGACTTGCTGTGGACCAGAGGTAAAGCCAAGCTTATTTGTTTCACAGAAACAGCATCGCATATGACCTGTATACATGAGACGGAATCTAAGCAAAGGGAAGTTAATTTGTGAATTAAGTTTGAATTTCCTTAAGTGAGGATAATTGAGGTTAGGTCAGTGACCTGTGAGTGGAATGGTTTGAAGTCAAGACAGTGTTAACTGATGCGTTTACTTTCTGAGTGGTTGATGCCGTTGTAAACAGTAAACGTGAGATTCCGACAGTGACTCTTGCATTGGGTCAGTTTTTGGAATTTAGAGATTTGACCGAACGAGTTTGTTATAGAAGTGGATTGACTGGTCAAATAATCTCTTGTATGTGAATCGAATTTTATTGGAAATAAACCTTGAGAGGTAACGGTACATGGCATGTGTGAAGTTATCCTTATTGGAGTAAACCCACGTGACAGTACGTTTGTTTGTAATTTATTCACATCTCCACCGGGTAGGGGTGTTTTTTTTTCCTGCATACAGGACATGTTATACTTTGTTGGTTTGGTAGCCCGACCAGACACTGTTACGCTATGCGAAAACAGCGTCTGACGAGCACGGCATGCAGCCTCGAAGTGAGGAACCTCAACACAGCTACAAAACTTAGGAACATGTATACTTTTCTCTTTTAAACAGAATACTTTACTCACGTTAAATGCATGTTTCTATTATAGAAGAATAGTTCGCCACACTGGGTCCATGGAGACCACTTGCGATAAGTCCGTGGAACAAATAAATGACACTTTCTGGCGCAATTCCTGACCGTCGGGCTTCGTCGTTGCAGAATTCAAAATGGCGCCTTGACTTATGCGCATGCGTGACCGGATGTGCTCCAGAGCGAGCGCGTGTGCGTTGAAAGTGTCGAACAAACCTTGGCGTCTGCTACACAATAACCGTGGTATGGAGCTCAATGTTCCTCGCCCGACCAGACGCCAGCCGCCGCCAAGCCCAGTACAGTTTGGCAAGTTTATAGCTGTATACTAGTAACCGTGCGTACGCTGCTTGAGTGTAGCAGCACGGTCGACAGCGCGACCTTTTGAAAGGGCATTCACATCACGTGACCACCCGATAGCTAAACTTGGCCTGGCGTGAAAGATTGTGTACCGTGTGGACATGCTGGATATGATGATCAATTTCGGTAAGTTTCATTGCGTACATTTGAATACTAATATCATCAGATGTAGAGTAAATATTGAAGAGTATACTCGATGAGTTTGAGGTGACAAAAATGATCGTAAGTATCAAAAGTCAAAGCTATCGTGATACGATTACGTCGCTCTCCTAGTGGTTGGTGGTCGTGCGAGTACAGCCCTGTCGCGACGTACCATGTACACAGCGACTGGGCTGTGTATAGTAATTGGTTTGGCTGAGTTTGAAAGATACTTTCCAGACACTCTTTGCAGAAGGTGTGAGAACATGCCAGTGATTTGGGTTGGTTGAAAAGTGTCAGACAGATAGGGCACTCCAGATTCTGGCTGCTGATTTGATGAAACGTTGCCATGGTGTCTCTCTGCCTGTCTAGTAGCAAAAGAAACACATAACGGTAAACGAATCGACAAGACTAGTGTTCATCTACCAAATAGAAAAAGGAAAGGTCACGCGAAGCGAAATGAGCAAAATGAGAGAAAATTGATATTATTTGGAAACACGAATCACATTTCTGATAAAGTGTCTCGTAACGTTGAGTATACTCACAATATCTGATAAAGTGTGTCGTAACGTTGGTATATAATTGTACTCACGAGACACTTTACAAGACATGTATTGCACATGGGCGTTCCATTTCATATTTTTATTTCTATATATTCCGAGAAATTTGATTTCTTTTTGTTGCAATAATATACCACCCACCACGATATTTAAACGTTGCATTTAATTTTTATGCTTCTTATTATGATATTGAATAAAAATTGTCTTCCTTCAGTTGAGTAATAATCCATTGCTCTCAAACCATAAAGATAATTTCGTGAATTCATTATTGAGGATTCTTAGAAGACTGAAAATCGGAATTGGAACAGAAAGCATTAGTGTCATCGTCAAACAGAATATATTGCAGTGACATAGATGAGTTTGAAATATCCTTTATAAAACACCAGAAATAGAGGTCCCAATATAGATCCTTGTGGGACGCCACATTGTGTGATAGGTAATTCCTCAGAGTTGACAGATTAAAAATAATACAAAATGTTTTATAAGTAATCTTTGAACCATTCTAGTGGAATGCCACGAATTCCATGGCACTGTAATTTGTGTATAAGAATATGTGTGGTCAAGAATGTTGAATACCTTGCTGAGGTCTGATAGGTCAACATCCTTGCCCTGCATGTATGTTGCGATCTAACGGTAGATTTTTATGGTATACACTCACAAATTTTGCTAATATTCCTGAAATTTTGTTGCCATGGTGCCAACGTTGAAGGGACTCAAATAAAGGAAATAATATGTTTCTAATTAAACATTATTAATTCATGTACCCACTACACAATAAATTTGTGCAACAAATATTGACTCTTTGAATAATATTTTTCTTCATCTGCAGACTGATTGAGTTCAAAGAATTCTACATGACAACCACATCTAATTGTACTTCATTTAATTTATGAAAAGAAAGGGACTGAGCAGGCCATTGTTAATACAGCAAAAGGGAAGTCCTAAAGGGCTTGTGCCGAAAGGGTGGGTTGGGTGGTGGCGCGTCGCGTTAATGGGAACACCACCCTTCGTCCAAAGCCCCCCCCCCCCCCGGTTTTGCCGAAAGGGTGCGTTGGGAGCGTTGGGTCGCGTCGCGTTGACTGGAACCCCACCCTTCGCGTCCAAAGCCACCTCCCCCCCCCCCAGGTTTTGCCGAAAGGGTGCGTTGGTACTTTTTCTCATGTAATATTAGAAGACGAGTTTTGAATTTATATTTAACCTTCAAACAACCATTTCAAAGAGGCTATCGTCCTGATCGGTTTACACTCTATTACCACTTGGTCTACAGCCAGTTGGTCTAATAGACTGTTGGTCCAATAACCAGTTGGTCTAGTCATCATTTCGTCCAATTACTGTTTGGTCTAATTGTTATTTGGTTTAATTACTATTTGGTCTACAGTCAATTCGTCTGTAGACTATAGGTCAGTGGATACATTGGTAGTGGAAAGAGGTGGGTGTGCCTGTGTCATGCACCATTGACAAAAGTGAAGAAGTATTTTAGATCAAGCGGTGCTAATGAGAGAGGTCAAGATGAATAACAAAATTTGATTGGGACCCATATTCCCTGATGATCTCTTTTAGTATGAAGAGTTTTATCGCAAAACGAGCTAACTCCATTCTCTTAAAGTTGAGATATTTGTGGTTAAAGCTGCTAAAAATAAAGGAAATAATAAGAAAATATGGGATATCTTAATCATGACTTCTAGAATATTCTTTGTTATGTTACAAGTGACGTATTACCTGAAAGGTTTCTATCTGACGATGTACATACTTTAACATGTTTAGAAATGGCGCTTAGCCCATTTTGCAATGAAACTCTTCATGTTATCAAAGTTATCAAACTTCATTTGAAATCTCAGGATCTCTCAAAGAACTATACGGATAAGTGATAATCTCCTGCTCTGTGGTGGATGGTTATCAGTTCATGTTGGTTTTGTATTATCACTTGACACGGCTGAATCAAAGTCTGTGTGACAGAGTTGAATACTGCATGACTTTGTAGCTGATAAAGGTAATATAATCAAACTCTTACCACCATAAAACCACATCAGCACAGGAATGAAAAAAGCCGCACACAGTTATTTTGTTTGTCGTTAATCAGTCTCCTGCCGAGTTGATGGTGACAGTTTATTTGTTTTTGTCACACAGCTATGTGTTTAGACTTCATCAGTTATCGTATTTATAAAATATAATATCATCATACTGTACAAATCGTATTGTGATTTATCTTTGTCATGCTCGTCCGGAGGGATTTATAATTATGGTCTCTTTTCACATGAACATTCATGCTTGTGATATGTACTATGATTGTATGCATCAATGAATCATTCGGTGTGTTCAAATGGCTTGCCTGTCATATACCAAGAGCGCCAATTATTGTTCGGCTGCTGCCATACTTTATTTATTTCTTGTCTATTCCATCCCTTTCTACCTTCCTAGCCTCTCCCACCCCCCCTCTCTCCCCCCTCTCCCCTCTCTCTCTTTCTCTCTCTCTCTTTGCTGAAAGACAAGATGAGCCAAGAGAGCGTAGAGACACTCTGGGTGGATTACTGACAATATTCAAGTAGCAGTCATGTGCCGATCTGATTTACCATGTAAAAAAAATGCTGTAGGAACGATAATTGTGATGATTGTTTAAGAAGAGCGTGACAATTAGCAGTAGTTTTATTAGTTGTGTAGTACCACCAGAGAGTTTAGTTATGATAAATGAACAACAAGATGAAGGGAGGCAATTGTGATGATTTTGAGTATCAATCAAAATGATAAACACTACTCCTATTCTAGCGATCACAGTCCATAAGATGTAAATGAGGATTGTACAAAAAAAGGTATAATTAGGAACCTATCCTCATATCATTTACTTCAATCAATGCTCCCCCAAACACCGGCTAAATTAAGGCTGATTGACCTCAAATTGCAAAAGCGACCTAAAGCTTGCCCGGTAGAATTTTGTGAGCAATGTTGGTGATGGCTGGAAGTTTTGTCGTAACGAAGACACACAAACACAAACACAAACACACACACACACACACACACGCACACACCCAGGCATGGAAACAACCTTCTTAACAGATATTGATGATGTAATAAACTCCTGTCATCACAAATAAAGATAACACAAGGAAGTAGAAAATGTTGAATGATTGCAAGTAATTTAATAAAACAATAAACACACACAAACGCAGAAGAACCAAAGAGTTGTATGAACAGAACAATATTACAAGTTATTTGGGTAAACATGACACTTTTTTTTATTAACGTTTCATTCGGTGAAATGCTGAACTCTCAACTGATTCAATTCCTGCACAGAGAGGAGAGAGAGAGAGAGAGGGAGAGAGAGAGCCAAGATAAAGACTGCAAAATAACTACGCCGTAGGTGGATAATCTGCAGATTTATGTTGTCTTTTATGCAATTAGGGAGAATTAGGGAGCATACATTGGGCAGCAAGAAATATCATCAGATAGAAATGTGGATGAAATTGAAAATGAAGATCAGAGAGAGAGATAGGGGAAAGGGACAGGTAGAAAGGAACTAAGAGTCATGGTATGTAACGCTGCAGATGGATTATTAGATATTTATAAAATGGGTTCAAGAATGTAGCCAATAGGAAGCGCTGAAATGAGTCACGTGTGCTTTAGTTATTCTAGTCCCATCGGACTGCGTGTTAAATCCTATTGCCGATCGTCTGTGCGCGCGGCGGCTCCTTTTAATTGCATGCATACAGTACGCGCTGTCAATCCTGTAAACAACTTCTAGTTCGGGCTGCCGGCCGGCCGGCCTTTCTTCCCTTGTGCATAACATGTGTGGCGTGCCTTGGGCGTACGCGTGTACGTATACTCTTACGTACACTTTGTGCAGTACAGTAGACCAAGCGTTGTGGGACCGGACGCGTACATGGAGTCACTTTGAAGGGCAACCAACGATTTAGCAGGTTAATTCTCACGCCATTTTCAGAGTATGTTGTCTAGTAGGCCTATACGAGGAGTCTATATCAAGTCTTTAAGGTAAAGGGTGCATATTCTATGTAAAATAAATAAGTTTTCATGCGGGAACTTAAGTGTCCGGAAACCCAACCCCCCATCGGTGCGGGATTTCCGAGTGCGACGTGCGTAAATGTTTGGGAGGAACATCTTCGGACGTCTTGACCCACAAAGGTACGTGAAAAACGCTGAAAAATGCTGTTAGTTTTCGAATTTTCGACCCATTTTATAAAACAAATGATGCACAGGATTATTTCGTGGCGTTAGTGGAGGCGTAGCTCACTCTCGGGTATTCACAATGCAGAGACTCCAACTCTCCCGTTTTCGACGGGAGATCTCCCGCCGAAAACCCATTTTTGCAAAATCTCCCGTTCTCCCGTTTGAGATTTAATTTCTCCCGCCCTGGCTCTTTGTCTCCCGTTGGAAGGGATTTCTTACTTATTTCTATCGTATGTTGAAAAAATAAGCCTTAGATAGCACAAGAGAGCAACTAGAACCCTAGGAACTTCGCGCTTCGCACACATCAAGTTGGAGTCTCCCGTTTGCTAGGGGTTTCAGGCGGGAGAATCTCCAGATCAGAAGGTGCTTTGGGTTGGAGTCTCTGACAATGTAGTGCAACATGCACTCGGCTTCGCCTCGTGCATGTTTCACAATTGTAAATACCCTCGAGTGGCGTATACGCCTCCACTACTGCACTCTATCCTGTGCATCACTTGTATACTACTAGTCAATGTACTCGTGGAGTGTCAGAAATCCTCCATGGGGATTTCCCCAGAAATGGTCATGGTCACTGGGTCAACAGACGTCAAATATCTGTTTTGCGCTACTCCTTGGTCCGTTCTTGAACAAACTTGCTTGAAGCATAAGTAGGCGAAAAAGGAGAAAAATCTCTTTGGCGTACACCTGGGAATCCCCATATAAGTAGGCCTACATAGCGCCCTCTATCGGGTGTCTGATTATATTTCTGGGGGAATCCCCATATAAGTAGGCCTACATAGCGCCCTCTATCGAGTGTCTGAAGTTATTTGACCTTTGACCCCAATGACCTTGACCTTTCCAAAAATGAACCCCTCAACGGCAATTTCGCGGTCAACCTGCATCCACCCACTAAGTTTGATGGAGATCGGACCAAGGACCTGGGAGGAGTAGAGGAACAAATAGACAGACAAACAGACAGACAAACAGACAAACGTTGCTCGATTTATAGTATGATTCTCACGACTAGGAGAAGAATGATATATATACAGTATATATATATATATATATATATATATATATATAATCACAAAACATGAACATTTCCACCTGAAAAATACAAGCATCAAATCATGCTATCATTCGTTTTCAAGCGAAGTATTGGTATACAGAAAAACTCGTGTTGTCTTGTCTATAATATCATGCTTATATACATACATCTTATAATCATGTATACCCAATCAAGTGAAAGCTGTACAAGACTGTATACATGAACTAGGATGTCAATTATGACTACAAACCAAGTCTACAATACCTACATCCAGAACTACTAAACGTACTGTAAATGACTAAGATAAGGCCAAAAAAAAAAAAGTGTTTGTTTGCCCTTAATTGTCAAAACCCAAGAGGGTCGGTAGGTCGTTTTTTTTTGTTTTTTTTTGTTTTGTTTTGTTTTTTTTTTTAATACAGGGTACCCTTTTTTCCATGTCAATGCACTCAAAACTCCAAGAGATTCATTCAAATTTACGTCTTGCCAGGGCCCGGTACGCGAGGCAGAAACGCTCACTGACAAACACTTATAACGTTCATCTTTGTTAAATTTTGCAAACAGCTCCAAAAAAGTACCTTCCAGTGAGATGCTGGCAACTGAACTCCAAACAGTTTTGGTGCCATGACAGCTGGTAACGGATGCTGCAAAAGTAGCCATCTTGTGAAGGGCTGCACACTAACCCATTTTTTCTGCCGGTCCGACCTGTCTCTGTCGGACCGGTAAATGCCCCGTTTACCATTTTTTACAGGTCCGAACAGAAAATTTACCGGTCAACAACGACAACATAAAAAAACATTAAATGACTTGCAAACTTATTTCCTTGTTTTTTATGGATGTACCCCCCCCCCCCTCATGTACATTTTACAGATTAATTTTTTTTTAAAACTTGCATTATTTATTGCACAAGAAATTTAAAGACAGGAAAAAACTAAAATGTTTGTGAATTAGTGTAAAATGGTAATGAACAAAATCAGATTGTATCAAATGCGTTTGTGACTTTTTCTAAACATCAGCGCACGAACTTGCTGCGTAACCTGCTCTAGGTGGTCAGTTGGATTGCGATGATTTAATGAATTATTTTAGCTGTGATATTTTCTGATGCACGCGATACAAGGGGTTCTTTATTTTTCTCCCGATAATCTCTTCGCATTTGTGCATGCGTTCTTGAAAGGTACACGACATGCAGGGCCGAATTCGCAACCCTTTTTGCGCCCATTTCCACCTCAAATATAAGCGGGATTGTGACGATTTCATAAATTACTTCGGCTGTAATATTTTACGATGCACGCGCCAAAAGGGGTTGAAAATGCGTCCTTTATTTTTTCCCGATAAACTCTCCGAATTTCGTAAGTGCGTTCTTAAAAGATGTACCACACGGCCGCATTCATGATACTTTTTTGCGCCTATTTCTACCTCAAATGTCAGCGGGATTGTGACGATTTCATAAATACTTCGGATGTAATCTTTTGTGATGCACGCACCAGCTAGAATGGTTGAAAATGCGTTCTTTATTTTTGTCCCCATAATATCTTCGCATTCCGTAAATGCGTTCTTAAAAGATATACGACACGGCCAAAAATCATGATTCTTTTTGCGCCTATTGTTTCCTCAAACTTCAACGGGATTGCAATGGTTTTATGAATTATTATTCGGCTGTAATCTTTATGATGCACGGGCCAAAAGGGGTTGAAAATGTGTCCTGTATTTTTCTCCCTATAATCTCTTCGCATTTCGTACATGCGTATACGACACGGCCGAATTTACGATCCTTTTAGCGCCTATTTCTACATCAAATATCAGCGGGATTGCGATATTTCGTCAATTATTTCGGCTGTAATCTTTTGTGATACATGCACCAGAAGGGTTGAAAATGCGTTCTTTATTTTTCTCCCGATAATCTCTTCGCATTTGTGCATGCGTTTTCAAAACTATACACTGCATGCAGGGCCGAATTCGAGATTCTTTTTGCGCCTATTATTGTTTACTCAAATTTCAACGGGATTGCGAAATTTTCATGAATTACTACTCGGCTGTAATCTATATGATGCAAGCGCCAAAAGGGGATGAAAATGTGTCCTTTCCGCGTTCTTAAAAGGTATGCGACACGGCCGAATTCACGTTCCTTTTTGCGCCTATTTCTACCTCAAATATCAGCCGGTTTGTGGCGATTTCATTGATTACTTCGGATGTAATCTTTTGTAATACACGCACCAGAAGGGTAAAAATGTTTTGTTTTTTTTTTTCTCCCGATAATCTCGTCGCATTTGTGCGTGCGTTTTGATAACCAACACGGCATGCAGGACTGAATTCAAGATCCCTTTTGCGCCTATTATTTCCTCAAATTTCAACGGGATTGCGTTGATTTCATGAATTTTTATTCGGCTGTAATCTTTTATGATGCACGTACCAAATGTGTCCTTTATTTTTTTTTCTCCTCTGTAATCTCTTCGCATTTCGTACATGAGCTTTTGAAAGGTGTACGACGCGGCCGGCCGAATTTATGATCCTTTTTGAGACGATTTCTACCTCATAAGCGGGACTGCGATGATTTAATGATTTTTTTTTCTTCCTAGTATTATCTCTTCACATTTTGTGCATACGTTCTTAAAAAGTACACGGAAGGGCCGATTTCGTGATCCTTTTTGCGCCCATCTTCATTGTGAGATCATTCTGAACGAATGAAAATATTCATTTGTGAAATGACTGTGTAAAATGAAACTGAACGCAATCAGATCCATTTACTGTATCGCTGAATATCGAATATGTTTTTACTTTTCTAAAAATCGACACAAGTAAATTAGTTCTAACATGTCAACTGCCACGCTGCTGGGAAGCCGGGATCGGATCGTGAGTAAAATGACCCAGAAATGCGTGCGCTTCTAATTCTATCAATGCTTCTTGTCTGGCATGACCGCCGATCGCAAGCAAACGAAAAGCAGTTACACTATACATGCTTTGCATTGCATGGCATGGCAGTGCGTGAGCAGCGCCAATGCGCAAGCTAGCGCGAATGTCGCCAGTGTGCAGCCCTGTACTAAGTGCATAATAATTCATTGTACATGCATTGATTGGATTTCGTGCGCGTGCACGCATGTGAGCCAAAAAGGTAGCTACATTGTAGCATGCAATGCATGCTATAAAACGTAGCCTGTGGACCGACGCGGCCCGACCACAATTACGACGGGTCGATCAGATGAAAAAAAAACAAACAAACAAACAAACATTTTTAGACTTTTTTTAATCTTTCTCTAGCTTAAAATGGATAATTTTGGGTTTAAAACCATTCACAAATTTGTAGAAGATGAAATTTGTGGAAAAAAATAAACTTGAAAGATCAAAAAAAAAAAAAAAAAAAAAAAAAAAAACGCGACCCGAAATTTCCGTGATTTTCGGTCGGTCGCAAACAAACCATTTTTTTTTTTTGGCTTAATGCTATACTGTGTGGTGAATATTTTGATAATATGACCAAAATATCACAAAGTTAAAGATTTGAATGAAACTATTTACATTTTTCCTTAAAATCTATGAATACCCAGTGAATTGGTGAAAGTGGTCTTACGGCCCCACCATACTGATTCATGGCTATGTGCAGATTTTATACTGTACGACATCAATCAAATATATTTTTGATGGGTCTAGGACTTGTCCCCCGGAGGACAACTCCCCCGGGGACTACTCCCACCTGACAACTCCCCCGGAGGACGTCTCCCCCGGAGGACTACTCCCCCGGAGGATGTCTCCCCCGGAGGACGACTCCCCCGGAGGACGACTCCCCCGGGGGACAACTGCCCCGGGGGACCACTGCCACGGGGGACCACTCCCCGGGGGGGACCACTCCCCGGGGGGGACCACTCCCCCGGAGGACCACTCCCCCGGGGGACCACTCCCCCGGGGGACCACTCCCCCGGGGGACAACTCCCCCGGGGGACAACTCCCCCGGAGGACAACTCCCCCGGAGGACAACTCCCACCTGACAACTGCCCCGGGGACGTCTCCTGGGGGACAATCCCATACTGAACAGAGATGGGTTTTTTGTGTGTGTCCTAGAAATTGAAATTAAATTCATCTGTGTAAAAACAGTATTCTTTTTATGTAAAATTTGAATTAAAGTTGGCGTTACCTAAGACCCGTCTATCTTTATAACAAAGTTTTTGAAATCTCAGCACAAAGTTTTTACCATTGTACACGATACATGTAATGTCGAAACAAGTAAAAACGCAGGTCCATTTTATCACTGAAAATTGGTCAAGAGATAAACACATTGACGGAAACACGCTTTGGAACGAAGAGTTCATTCCTTAGCATGTACCTGTTATTCTTCATTATCTTATAATATTTTAAGAAGTCCATGCTTTGATGATTTTCTTTTTCATTTTGCTATCCATGATTATGATAAGGAATATGTTAAATGAAAGAAAGATATTATTCAGAGGGGTGAAGGCTCAAGTTGTTGAGTTTCTTCAGTTTGTCTCCCTCTACAAAGGAATATGTTGTAAGAAATACCCTTTTAATGGGGTTATGATTTTTATCTTAGATTCTTATGATAGTTACTATCCTGTATGTCACTGTCAGTAATTTCATTGTGATATTTTTGTTTGTTATGTTGACTGTGAATTTATCTGAACATCATTACAATTCTTAATGTCGGAGAAATAACTGACAGAAAAAAAAATGAATATTCTGTTCCTGAAAAGACTTGAACGTGTAAAAAGGTAATATCTTCCAACAGGCATTGGGCACTATAATGCAGAAACATTATTAGCACTGGTTGCACAGTTACCATGCATCCTGAATGCACCAGCCACATACCGGTATCTGCATGACACAACCCTTGCTGTACTATTGTACTATTGTACAGGAAACACCAGATTGATAGCTAGAACTAGTTATAAGAGTATGGTAGTCAATACTACTTGAAAAAATACAGAAAAAAGTGCAAAAAATGGCAGTTGGGGTAGGGGTAAAGGGCAAGGAAAATTTATGCCTAGATATGGGCAAAAGGCTAGTATTATGTGAAAGATTAGGTTTTACACTAAAATTATCATTATAATCCATTTCCTTGACCCCCAAAACATGGGGTTAGACACCAAAACCATCACAATTGACCAAAAATAGCCGAGTTATAACCAGAAATGTCTTTTTAAAGCCGAAACGGCGACCAGCTTGGATTTTTTACGATTTCGGACGGGGCACCCTGGATTTCGCATTTTTCGTTCTTTTTTTTTTCAAAAATGGTGTCAGTAGGCACAAAGTCATCAAACTAAGGTGTGATGAGCATGTTCTGAAAATGTCACCCTCTTTAGCCCATCTCTAAGAGATATCAAAGGATGACGACTGTAATATTTAGGCTGTTATTTAGAGAGTTCCTTAGTTGTTTCTTTAATCAGTCAGAATAAGCACACGATCTTGGCAGTAATTTTTTGTTGTATTACAATCATGACGAGTTTTAACAATGCAAATGCTTTAGCGATATCGATTGCATCGGATGCCCAAGGGAAGAAACGAACACTGGTCAAAAAGTATATGTGCAAACTTTGTTAACACGCAGGTGATAGGTTGATATGTTTTTATTCTTCTAGGTCTTGGGTGCAAGTAAGGAAGTTTGCTGAGGTAGTACATCTATAACCTCCGGGGTATCTCGAGAGGGGCGTCTATAGAGCATAGCAACAGCATCATCTCTATGGGGATTGGTTGGCGCTGCATAGCTAGGCACTAGTCTGTGCGTTCAAACTGTACTAATTTCAAACATATGGCATCTCCCTTTCTTTAGAAAAGTAAAATGTCTTCTTTTCACACAATTTTTTTTTCATTTATCAACTACCACTGAAACTAAATGAATAAGGCATTGTCTTTTTCGGATTATCATGGCAATTATTATTTTGATACGTTGTTCACACAATATACTTGTCCTATTTGAGTAATAATGGAAATACTTTACTTGTATGGGCGTGTTTGGCTTGCCATACCTTATATCTTACATTCAACTTTACTACATGTGTAATCATAGCAACACATCTTATAACCACAAACATTAGTACTTGTAAAGTGAGTAACACTTCACTTCAATGTTGAGATATCGCGGCTTTGTATGACACATTACAACGCACTCTTGTAACGACGTAAGTTCAATATCGTTCTTCACACTTGGAGGAATACTTGTGATCGTTTTGTGAACTGTACTTTTGTTCACTTTTAGAAATGTGTTATTTTTGTCTTTGAAGAAACGTTAATCATTGTTTCTCTTATAATAATCAACAGAGCTGTTACTTTGGATAAGTCAGATGAAACACTTTTATTGCACTCAAAATGTAACCAACTCTACTCTCCATATGGGCAATTCCATGGGAATGTGGACATGGCACCAGAATTTCAAGTTTATCATATTGCAAAAGAATTACTCATTATGTATTAACCATATATTGAAGTTAAAGACACTAAAAGAATTATGTCAATCGGTCAAATATTTCCCAAGAAACACCTACAGATGTTGAACACAATTTTTCAGTCATCCAAATTGCTAAAATGCATGCTTTACTTAATACATTTCTTTTAATAGAAAAATTCTGCTAGCACTTCAGTTAATTTATTTTAAAGAAGCAAATTAGTTCTACTTCAGTGTCCAATGAGGACATTTTTATGGCACCTTCCAAAAATTTTAATCGCCACATGAAAGTTCAGCCCTTGAGCCATGTAACGCGAGTTACCGAAACAAATATTTTTCATTCTGAAGGAAGCAGTGGAGGTAATTTGTTGGGAATCAAAATTTTCTAAATTCATCACACCCTGATACTGTACACAGGATAAACACTGTTATCACATTAAAAAAATGTCAATGAAAAGTGTAACGCGAGTTACCGGCATGTAACGCGAGTTACCGACTACTAGTTTCTCCCAACATAAGCAAATTTTAACACTCAATTGAGCTAGATTGTGGTGAAAACAATCAAATGCAGTGTTAAACATTATGCTGAACTGAAACAAAGGAGAGAAGCCTAATAAACTGTGATTGTATAATACTAGAATCCAGACCACTGATTACATGCCACATTGAGGAGTCTGGCCAGGCTTTCACTGCATGTGTACGTGTACATTGTTTCCACCAGTGAATGAGAACATAAAATTTATCTTCGGAGTTTCCTGCATCAGTAGGCCTAATACAGAATTTTTATTACAGAATGCTATAAAGCAGCAAGTGTTGGTTCTAATCCTTATTCTGTGGTCTACTGAAGACGATGCCTGTCCGGAGATCAGGAGGTCATAGGTTCGAATCTTGCTTCAGTATGTATGCCCATGATTTTTTATCATGGCTGCTACTAAAACACTGATTAATTCAGGGCTTATTTACCTTGATGGAGGGCAATTTGTCAACAGTTGCAATGAAAACATCTTACTCTATTCGCTCCTGAAATAAAAAGAAATTGGAGTGAATTTTGAGTGAAAATGTTCATTTTCACTCGTTTTCGAGTGACCTCAGGGATCACTCCAAAATCTTCGAGTGACAAACATAACAAACCGGGGGAGTTGTCCTTCGGGGAGTTGTCCTCCGGGGGAGTTGTCCTCCGGAGGAGTTGTCCCCCGGGGGAGTAGTCCCCCGGGGGAGTTGTCCCCCGGGGGAGACGTCCTCCGGGGGAGTAGTCCTCCGGGGGAGACGTCCTCTGGGGGAGTGGTCCTCCGGGGGAGCTGTCAGGTGGGAGTAGTCCCCGGGGGAGTAGTCCTCCGGGGGAGTTGTCCTGATACGGTAAGGTATATTTCATTCATTGTGCAACGGATTATCAATTCAGAAAAAGCAAAAGCTCCATCGCATGGGAGGGAGATACCCCGCCCACCCCCTCCCTCGTTATAGGTCTCCAATCAGTGGCGTAACTGGGGTGGGGGGGGGGGGGGGCACGTGCCCCCCCCCCCCCCAATCCGCTGGTAAAAAAAATATCAAAATGGTAATTCAAGGGTTAGTAAACTGCTTTTGAAATTGACATGAAAGGGTGAGCAAGAAATTATTTTTTTTCTAAGATTTCTTTTAACCATAATTAAAGAGGCATCAATAGTGTGAAACATTGTTCAAAAAGCCCGGAGCCGACAAAAGATTGTGATTCAGCGTGATTCCTGGTTGGCATTCTGAATGATAGGCAGGATGGAGCAACGTACTCAGAACATCCGAATGGCAAAGAGTCGCTGTAATGTTGCGCAATGTGATGTAGAATGTACACCTCTGTACCTTACACTTCGTTATATCAAAGCTAGATCACTGATTGTTGCTTTACATACTATAGTCTATATCAAAATGCCTTGCATTGCCAATAATAAGACTTGACGGGCTATTTCCCAACTTTTCTATGTATGAAACACACACACACACACACACACACACACACACAAACACAAACAATTAGGGGATGTTCTAAAGTGCAGATTTTGGACATCCTTCCCCCGCTTGGTCACTTCGACGCCCCCTCGCTGGTCATACCTCCCCCAATCATGAACATAAACATCCTTAAATTGACTACCAGTGGCGCACTGCCAACCCCCCCTTTAATTTCCAAAGCGAAAACAACATATTTATAGCTAAAAATGGCAGTTTTTGGACTGTAAAATGTCAGAATATTCACTCTCACTCGCTCCGCTCGCTCGTATTTAATCGCTCTGCCATTCTCCTGATGTTGCTGCCAGTATTAAATTGCCAGCAGCTGCACCCGGTGCGCCCCCCCTTCCTTAATTTCCAAAGCGAAAAGGATAGCTACAAACGGCAGTTTTTAGACTGTAAAATGCCAAAATTTTCAAGCTCGCTCGCATTTTAATAAATTCAATTCAATTCAAACTTTATTTCATTTTTCGAAAAAAAAAACAAACATTTCACTTCCTTTGGTAACATAGAATAAGGTTGCATAATCAAAACATAGTAAATTGAGAAAACATAATTGTGGAACCTTGGGGTAACAGAAACGTTGTAAGGAAAATTGATTGACTGAAGTAATACAGACGATATAATCGGTATGCCATTCTCCTGATGTTGCTGCCAGTAATTGCCAGCAGTTGCGCCCGGTGCGCCCTGCTTAATTTCCAAAGCGGACAAAATAGCTACAAACGGTAATTTTTTGACTGTAGAATGTCAACATTTTCAAGCTCGCTCGCATGTAATCACCTTGCCATTCTCCTGATGCTACTGCCAGTAATTGCCAGCAGTTGCGCCCGATGCCCCCTCTTAATTTTCAAAGCGAAAAGATGCGTAGCTAAAAACGGCATTTTTTTTAACTGAAATGTCAACATTTTCGAGCTCGCTCGCTTCTCTCGCTTGCATTTAATCGTTGTGCCGTTCTCCTGCCAGTATATAATTGCCAGCAGTTGCGCCCTGTGCGCCCCCCTTGATTTTCAAAGCGAAGAAATATAGGTACAACAAACGGAAGTTTTTGGACTGTAAATTTGTCAAAATTTTCAAGCTCTCTCGCTCCGCTTGCTCGCATTTAATCGTTATGCTATTATCCTCATGTTGATGCCAGTAATTGCCAGCAGTTGCGCCCGGTGCGCCCCCCTTCATTTCCAAAGCGAAAAAATATCGCTACAAACCGCAGTTTGGGATTGTAAAATATCAAAAATTTCAATCTCGCTCGCTCCGCTCGCTCGCATTTAATTGTTATGCACAACACCCTCTCCCGCTCGGTTGCTTCGCTCCCTCGCCGAGGATCTCACATCGTCACATAATGTACCCCCATAATAGTCCTTCATAGTATTTCTATTTTCACTATGCTCTATAAACGCGACTTTTACACTCTTGTTTTTACAAAAAGTTCCTACCGTGGGAGGGGGTATCCCCCTCCCACACCCTCCGCACTGAAGGAGCGAAATGGATCATCGTCGAGGATCTCACACCGTCACATAATGTACCCCCGTATAGTCCTTCATAGCGAAAGATTCGTGTAGGCCCTATGTATACAATCACATGTGTACATACATAGAGTATGTGTAAATGTACATGATGACACAGGAGCCAATAAATCAAATAAAAAATAATAATCTCACAGTTTACATTTACAGTAACTGTCAAAACGCACCCCCTTGAAAAAAAAAAAGCTGACGCCCCTGCAACTACACCCCCTCCCCCGACAACATCCCCCGCCCCCGGATAAATACCACCAGGACAATTTTCGGTTCCATGACATTTGCTCCGGCGACATTATGCTCCGACGACAATTGCTCCGAAAAATGCGACAAATGCTCCGCGACATTTGCTCCGCCGACAAATGCTCCGGCGATATTTGCTCCAGCGACATTTGCTCCGGCGACATTTGCTCCAGCGACGTTTGCTGCGGCGACATCTGCTCCTACGACAAAATGATCCTAAGGTGCGACAATTGCTCCGGTGACATTTGCTCCGGCGATATTTGCTCCTACGACATTTGCTCCGACGTCAGGTGATGCAAAGGTCTGAAAGTACACACAGGTACGACAATTGCTCCGGCGACAATTGCTCCTACGACATTTGCTCCGACGTCATATGATGCAAAGGTCTGAAGATACTCACAGGTACGACCTTTGCTCTTCCGACGTTTGCTCCGGCGACATTTGCTCCGATGGCAATTGTTCGAAGGGCATTTGATGCAAAAATCTGAAGGTATACAGACAGGTAAGACATTTGCTCCTCCGACATTTGCTCCGGAGACAAATGCTCCGGCGACAGTTGCTCCAGCGACAAATGAAAGTTCAGAACATCAAACACGACACCGTCAGCGTTGGAATGGAAATTAAATTAAAATTGAAATACATTAATTTTAAGCGCCACGTCCATCAGGGGCGAAAATTTCGCAATTTTCAGTTATATCATTAACAAGTTTTAGACAAGAAAAGTGCCTTATTGTTTAATTTTGTCTTTAATTAATTGATTTATTAATTATTTCTTAACCTTCCGGGGGCACATTCGTTCCCCCCGAAGAAAAATTCTTGGGGGGAAGGGGGGGGGGGGGGGGGGGGGGGCAAGGGCCCACTCTGTCTCCCGCTCCGGCGCCCATGTGTTCAATTCAATTCAATTGAGTTTATTGATCTGATCCAAACAAAAAGGATTACAATAAATTTTCGACAAATAGTATATGACTTTCACAATGGAGGAAATAACGAAATAATATGACTTTCACAATTTTCAAAATAACAAACTAATATGACTTTTACAATTGACAAAATAACAAATACATGAATAGCAAAATCAGAAAATACGTATCTATGAAACATTCCCATTAACATAATTCAGCGAACTGTAACATTGCTAAATCAATTATAGTGTTATCAAAGTAATAAGTGGGGTATCATGATGATTAACTACCGAAATTAAATCATAGATTTCTTCTGGCCATGTTTTAACACCCCCCCCCCCTCCAAGAAACCCAATAACAAATCCATTATCCACGAACTGACGTGTCAATTGACGTGCTTTCTCTTTTCGGGCACAAAATCAGACGGAAGAGATTGAGTGAAACTCTTTTTATACGATATTTATACTATGTGGACCTTTGAAATTTCGGTATTCCAGCAGCTTAATGCTACGATGTTACGTTTTTACAAAAGACAATACTTTGGGGAGTGCCAACTTTTCTGATTCCTCGAGAGCTTGTATATTTTGTGGAAGTTTTGTAGAAAGTTTTGCAAAGATTGTTTGTTTGTTTGTTTTGAATTTTACAGGTCTTTTTCAAGATTCACCATTATCTTTTATAAAAACTGCATTTACCATTCGACGTGACTTAAGAAGTCTTCTGTGTTTCTTCTATTCATATTATAGTTCTGTGTTACCCAAAAACGTTACTGTTTTGATTCTGTAATTGCTTTCCTGATTCTGATCAATAATAATAAAAAAAAATGATTTATTTCATCACAACTTTTTACTCCGCTTCAGACTCGGAAGTATAAATCCAGCATGCTTTATACTAGAAATCACTACAAAATAACTACATACCTAACAGACTTAGGCCGTATGCAGTATTTTATTCTGTGTATGTGTTTTATTTATTTTATTTATTTATTTCACATCTTTAAAAATGGTAGCCCGAGTCAGCATTAGCTGGTTTTCATCGGGTCCCTTTAAAACACAATACATAAAAACAGTGCAGAATCACAGTTACTAACAATACATTTTAAAACATTTAAATACAAATCGAAGGACAAAGCATGATGATACTAGTATGGTAGTTAAAAAAAATGAAAGACTAAAACGATTCCTAGGTTAAACGAAGGGAAAAAAACATACATAAAAACCCCGAATAAATTCAGTTGATACAATAAGAATAGGTTTTAAGAATTGAAAGACATATCCTTACAACCGTATCAGGACAACTCCCCCGGAGGACTACTCCCCCGGGGACTACTCCCACCTGACAGCTCCCCCGGAGGACCACTCCCCCAGAGGACGTCTCCCCCGGAGGACTACTCCCCCGGAGGACGTCTCCCCCGGGGGACAACTCCCCCGGGGGACTACTCCCCCGGGGGACAACTCCCCCGGGGGACAACTCCTCCGGAGGACAACTCCCCCGGAGGACAACTCCCCGAAGGACAACTCCCCCGGTTTGTTATGTTTGTCACTCGAAGATTTTGGAGTGATCCCTGAGGTCACTCGAAAACGAGTGAAAATGAACATTTTCACTCAAAATTCACTCCAATTTCTTTTTATTTCAGGAGCGAATAGAGTAAGATGTTTTCATTGCAACTGTTGACAAATTGCCCTCCATCAAGGTAAACAAGCCCTGAATTAATCAGTGTTTTAGTAGCAGCCATGATAAAAAATCATGGGCATACATACTGAAGCAAGATTCGAACCTATGACCTCCTGATCTCCGGACAGGCATCGTCTTCAGTAGACCACAGAATAAGGATTAGAACCAACACTTGCTGCTTTATAGCATTCTGTAATAAAAATTCTGTATTAGGCCTACTGATGCAGGAAACTCCGAAGATAAATTTTATGTTCTCATTCACTGGTGGAAACAATGTACACGTACACATGCAGTGAAAGCCTGGCCAGACTCCTCAATGTGGCATGTGATCAGTGGTCTGGATTCTAGTATTATACAATCACAGTTTATTAGGCTTCTCTCCTTTGTTTCAGTTCAGCATAATGTTTAACACTGCATTTGATTGTTTTCACCACAATCTAGCTCAATTGAGTGTTAAAATTTGCTTATGTTGGGAGAAACTAGTAGTCGGTAACTCGCGTTACATGCCGGTAACTCGCGTTACACTTTTCATTGACATTTTTTTAATGTGATAACAGTGTTTATCCTGTGTACAGTATCAGGGTGTGATGAATTTAGAAAATTTTGATTCCCAACAAATTACCTCCACTGCTTCCTTCAGAATGAAAAATATTTGTTTCGGTAACTCGCGTTACATGGCTCAAGGGCTGAACTTTCATGTGGCGATTAAAATTTTTGGAAGGTGCCATAAAAATGTCCTCATTGGACACTGAAGTAGAACTAATTTGCTTCTTTAAAATAAATTAACTGAAGTGCTAGCAGAATTTTTCTATTAAAAGAAATGTATTAAGTAAAGCATGCATTTTAGCAATTTGGATGACTGAAAAATTGTGTTCAACATCTGTAGGTGTTTCTTGGGAAATATTTGACCGATTGACATAATTCTTTTAGTGTCTTTAACTTCAATATATGGTTAATACATAATGAGTAATTCTTTTGCAATATGATAAACTTGAAATTCTGGTGCCATGTCCACATTCCCATGGAATTGCCCATATGGAGAGTAGAGTTGGTTACATTTTGAGTGCAATAAAAGTGTTTCATCTGACTTATCCAAAGTAACAGCTCTGTTGATTATTATAAGAGAAACAATGATTAACGTTTCTTCAAAGACAAAAATAACACATTTCTAAAAGTGAACAAAAGTACAGTTCACAAAACGATCACAAGTATTCCTCCAAGTGTGAAGAACGATATTGAACTTACGTCGTTACAAGAGTGCGTTGTAATGTATCATACAAAGCCGCGATATCTCAACATTGAAGTGAAGTGTTACTCACTTTACAAGTACTAATGTTTGTGGTTATAAGATGTGTTGCTATGATTACACATGTAGTAAAGTTGAATGTAAGATATAAGGTATGGCAAGCCAAACACGCCCATACAAGTAAAGTATTTCCATTATTACTCAAATAGGACAAGTATATTGTGTGAACAACGTATCAAAATAATAATTGCCATGATAATCCGAAAAAGACAATGCCTTATTCATTTAGTTTCAGTGGTAGTTGATAAATGAAAAAAATTTGTGTGAAAAGAAGACATTTTACTTTTCTAAAGAAAGGGAGATGCCATATCGTCGGTGTTACCACGAACCGACGCTATTTCGTTTTTGAGCGAAAATGCAATTCTGAGAAAATCGCGTTTAAAGATCTCACAAGTTTTAGACAACGTTTTCAATGACTTTTCCTGTCTTGTGTGTGAAAATTTTGACAGGGTGATGAGAGTGGAAGTTGTTCTTCCTATCCATAGTGTAATTTTAGTGTGAATTCAAAAGAATTACGATATTTCTGTCTTCAAACTCACTGCGTCGGTTCGTAAATCCATCGTTTCTTGCGCGCGCCATAGGTTATGTACTTAAGCGCGGGTCTCACGAACCGACGTAAGTTGTATTACGCCGGTTCGTGGGACCCGCGCTGTAGGGCCTGCACAATAGGTAACGTGCAATACGCGTGTATTTACGAACCGTCGCTATTTCATTTTCGTATGTGTTTACATACAAATACTATTAGGGCTATACCTGCTTATCAACAATAACCTTATTAATTGAAATTAATTGTCATGTAATGATTATTGTGATGATTATAATACATTAGGTGATAATTAAGATGATAATGTAAGCCAGTTTCTCTTAATTGTTCTAAAAAGCGTGTTGTCCTTGTTTTCATCTTCATTTAGCATTGTTATTAGAGCTGTCGTTGATCGCTCCAAAGATTTCTTTGCCCTCCCCCCTCCTTTTTTGTGTGGATGTATTATTCAACACTTTTGCATGTGGACATTTATCATTTGGTAATTAATATGTACTCGGTATACTGTGTTTCATATTTTTTTACTTTTTACTGTTTTTTTTTATACTTTTTTAACTTACTTTCTTTATTTTTCACATAATTTTTAATTCAAATTCAGTTCACTTCTTTCATAATAATTATGAATGTTTGTTCTAAGATGAAGGATACCGCTAAATATAGGGAAAAAGATGTGCCAGTCAGTAATGATTACTTGCATTTACTCATCTTTCATACTCATGCACTCTGTTATTTCTTTCTCTGAAATAATCTATTAATTTCTTTATTTCTTATTATTCCACATTATTTGTGACTTTTACTTTGTCACAATTTTTATCGGTGTCATTATTGTCATTTGGCTTGCATGCGAATTCACTCATAATTCCTCATTTTCCATCTTTCTCTTTCCTGCTCAACAGATTCTTTGATAGCTGCACTTGATCATATAAAAACATAAAACTCATCCTGCATGCACTCTTCGAAACTGATAAACTCCTAAAAATACATAAATATCAAAATTATCAGAATTTCAAGCTTCATTTTAAATATATAACAATGGTCATGTTTTATTATGCCTTTTGCAGCAACACATGTGTATATTGAAGAGGTACATTATGTAATCGAAGAAACATAGGTTCTCAATAAAGTATCAAATTTGAATTATTCAGAGATGAGTAATGACAATGGGAAGGATAACAATTGTGGAAGAGCTCCATAAATCAATAAATATCTAATGGCAAATGGAGATGGAATCAATATTAAAGAATATGCGTAATTCAAGTTCATTATTAAATCAGTTCTTGTGTGTTCACAAAAAGAGAAACACAGGTCGAACATGCGCACCAAATCTTACAATGTACATTTACATCTATAGAGTGCGGACGGAACATATACAAAAGAAAGAATAACATTCTCAAATTAATATATCAAGCATAATTATGTATATGGACATAAAAAGATGTTGCTGCATATGCATGAAGCTTGAGAGTGCTGCAACACACATTATGCTCAGATGGAAACTTGATGTATATCATACAAAAGAGAAGAGGTACTGCATGTACATGTAGTTACACTATTCACAGGACAGTAGAGAAAAAGCAAGAGAGAGAGAAGGAAATGGGTGTCTAAAATAGGTCGATGTAAGGAGTGCCAAGCCAATTAAGTCTCTAATAGAAGTCATACATATATGAAAAGGAAACAAATTAATCACAACATAAATGATCGTGCTCATATTAACCAATAATTAGCATCTAAAAATGTGTGTAGAAAGCCCATAATATCAGCCTTTCGCCCCGTAGGCTTGTTACATATGAGAAAAGAGAAATTTTGGCCGACCCCCCCCCCCCTCCGAATCCTTAATCCACCAGTACTATAAACACATGTGCTAGCAAATTCACAAGAGGGGTGGGGAAATTCGGCCAAAATTGTGTGTGGTTAAGATAATTAAAAAGAAAGGTCATCAGCAAAACTACGGGGTGGATGCAGACGAATTTTCATGTGATGACTAAAAAAAAAAAAAATGCAGCCAAAGGTGAAAAAAAAAAGGACGGTGTAGAGGGGCCAAGGCTAATTTGACTCCCCTCCCCCCCCCCCTCAAAAAAAAAACACGCCACTGTTCTACAGCACCTTTAAAGGACTCTTAATTTTCTTTTGTAAAAAACAAACGTCTCGAAGTAAAGAATTCCATATTGTAGGCGAAATGTAGACCGATACAGTGTACATCCCAAGCTATTAAAGAAAAAAAAAAACAGATTATGAATATTATTTAAAGTAAGAATTTCAGTGCGTTTAATCATCTTTAGTCGAGTTGCAAATGACATGTGCATATTCAATAAGAGCAGTTAACTTCGAAGCGCCCCCAAGCCCTTCTATATTTAATCATTCATGTCTAAAGGTAGTGCTAGGGCATCCCGGTGGTCTAGTGGTTATGGTGCTGGTCTAGTAATCCGGAGGTCGTGGGTTCGAATCCCGCTTGGGCTGCCTGTGATTTTTTTTTTTTTCACAGCAGCCCACAAACTGCACACTGCAGTTGCATGTGTTACTACGGATGGAGACAAATGAATAATCTATTATTTTAATATACAATGTTTGACATCCTTTTTGTAATCACTTTCTTTAATTGTACATTTAGAGACATAATGAATTATTATTAAAAGAAATCATATTTCTGTATTTTGTTGTGAGTTTGCAGGGGAGCAAACACGTATCATAATTTACAATTTTAGTTAAATAAAGAACATCTCATAACAGAACTGTCTAGTGATGGTTGAATGATTATGTCAATTTATGCAATGATTATTCAACCATCTAACTTCATCTGATTACAGCATCATCTGAATATTGCCAATGTGCACTTAGAAATTTATCAAGATGTATCACAAGGTTATGATTACCACACAAAACCTTCAAGATTTATTATCATGAAATACATACCAATGAACACTTAAAGAAAATCTAACATTCCATATCCACATGAAGCTTGCCTTGATATAAATGTCTCTCAGTAGTGTTATTAAAGTGTAGCAAAATTGTAATTACGACATCACAGAATGGAATGCATGTTTTCACCTTCAATCTTAGAATCTTCTTTCATGTTTCCACTTTACAATCACATTTTAATGTAGATATACCGTCCTTATGTTGTCGCCCTTTATCCCAAGTTCTCCCTTCTATCCTATCTGTAGATTGTCTTCTTTCCTAAGCCATTGTATTCACATTCCTTGATGATAAGCACGATGCTGTACTTTTTTTCTTCTCTGAAACAGTCCAGCTCTTCGCTACTGCATGGCATCAGTCATGTGAAAGAAAAGACAGAAATTAAGAACTTTCGATTAAAATCAAACATCATGATACAAGATACAACTTTCATTTTGAGAAAAAGAAATCAGCCAACTAAGCTGTAGTTGAAATCATTTTGCTCTATTTATATTAAACATAAAACAAAATGGTATACAGGATCAAAGAATGTCAAAAAATACTGCTGTTCGTCTTTGATGCATATTCAAATGGTCTCGCCTTTTACATATTTTAATGATGCAAGATCTTATGTCTAGCACTTAGTAAGTCTCATGTAGAAATTAAATTATCATTCACATGAATAAATCTACATGTCCTTGTAAATAAGGCATTGCTTTGAAAAAGCTGAATATTACTAACTGCATTTCGGAAACGGTCTACGACAATCAAACTTCTTTATTATCAGAGACTTTAACATCTTGATTAGACCTAGACTCTAATTACCATTGTATTCACATCCGTTGATGATGTACACGACCCTGTACTTTTTCTTTTCTTTTCTGAGACAGTCCAGTTCTTCGCTACTACATGGCACCAGTCATCTGAAAGAAAAAGAAATTAAGAACTTTTGATTAAAATCAAACATCATGGTACAAGATACAACTTTAATTTTGAGAAGAAAAAAAAACTCAGCCAACAAAACTGAAGTTGAAATTATTTTGCTCTATTTATATTAAACATAAAACAAAATGGTAGGCCTATGCAGGATCAAAGAATGTCAAAATATACTGCTGTTCGTCTTTGATCCATATTCAAATTGTCTCGTCATTTACACATTTTAATGATGCAAGATCTTATGTCTAGCACTTAGTAAGTCTCATGTAGAAATTGAATTATCATTCACATGAATATAAATCTACATGTACTTGTAAACAAGGCATTGCATTGAAGTAGCTGAATATTACTACCTGCATTTGGGAAACAGTCTACGACAATCAAACCTGTTTCTTATCAGAGACTGTATCATCTTAATTAGACCTAGACTCTACATTATCATTCAGCTTTTAAAGGTATTAACCATTCACCTATAAAACAGTGGCATTGTCATGTGCATCATATTTCTTTGATACTGCACATATTTTCATGAAGTCTGTGCAAGAATGCAAATGAAACACGTCTGCTGTTTGGTATTTATCAACAAAAAAAAAATCACTAACCCGGAAGTCCTTGGCCTTAGGAATAACACGTGGCGAGTTAGCAGGAATTGACATTAAAATAGAATAAGAATAGATCTACTAAATAGGCCTTTGCCTCATGAATGTCTGGTCTAATTATAGACTAAGTGAAGTCTAGACCTTTCACTTTTAAGTTACACAGATTTCATATTACTTAGATCTAGACTACATCTAAATCTAGACATCTAATACTATTAGATCTTGGCAACTTTTGTCTTTGTGACACGAAATTAACACGTCACGGATGATATTTCGGCGATGTCCAACAGGATGACAGTACCGCTATTACTAAATCAGTAAGTTGACATAGATAACTAACATCAACTTGTTAAAGTACGTTAGAGATGGCACCATATACAATAACCGGTGACACTGACACTGACAGATCTAGCGACTATGTTTAGACTAACGTTAAAGAATGAGACTCGCCATCTCAGTAAGTCGGCCTAAGACAAAGTCAATACAGGGCTAAGTCAGTGTTACTGTTATGTTAGGCCTAACAAACGTTAACGGTTACTCGGTAAGGTTAGGTTTACCAGGACTCAAGAGTCCTGGTTAAATCAGTCGAGGGACATTTCTTAGGAAGTCCTTCGATTCCAAGAATAAAAAGAGTGAAAGAACAAAGGGGGAAAAAGGAAAGAAGAAAGGACAAAAGATTATGTATGGCTGCTGTGGAAATCGACAGCGCCACTGTATCACTATCAATCAAGCGTAAATATACAAACGCCATTTGGTTGGGCCACATTCACAAGTTTTAGGGGAAAAAAGCCCCACCGCTGTGCTTAGGTACTCCACTCGAACTAACGTTAGACATACACTACACACAGTACGGTACTAGGGCTGAATTCACAAGTATACTTTAACACTGCACTGTACAGGAAAGCCACCTAACCTGTAGAGTACTCGTAGTGTTTAGGTAGTATCACTAGACCACATACTGTCATAGATGACATCTACACCAACGCTGCACACTGGCACTGGTCCGACGGTCCCTGACCAGGAAAAATCACTGTTGGACACTGACCAGTAACTTTTTCAGGAATGGACCAGTAAAGATTGGGGGAAAAAATGGGTGGACTCTACCTACTATTACCACTAGTCTAGATGTAGATCTAGAGCTAGACTACCGGTATGGCTCTGAACTGTGTTAATTTGACTTGGTCTTAGACTGCAGCTGATCTTAGTTTTAGTAACTGGTATTAAAAGTAAAGTCTTAACTTAGACTTAATAGTTAGACTTGAAAGTAAAAGTCTAACATGTCTAACTTTATTCTTTACTCTTCCTTTGAGTTTTACTGTTAGACTTTTAATTTATTTTTTTTTTTTAGTTTAGTAGGGCCTACGCCTACTTTGTCAATCTCATGTCGATTTCATTTTCAACTCAAAAGTCAAGGCTAGTTTTAGTGTCTTCGAGACTTTGAAATCTGGCAATCTGCATGTCTTGCACACAGACGTTACGACTATAGTACTCAGTAGTCTCAGAAGTAACGTCTAACGACATAAGTTGAAAAGAAACAATAAATAATATGATTTGGGATCTAATTTGAAATTGTATGGCGTTTACAGACTAGGCTTCATAAGCATCACGCGATTGAATACATGGGACTACACACTACCGCAATTAATGGTTATGGTAGTCCAACTGAAACTGTTATTTTGAGCATGATTTTAATAGGATTATAGCTTACCATTCACTTCACTCGTGGACAGTGGGCTGGCTTAGGCCGTCATTCATCTTTCAGAAGGCTTGGTTCTCACTCTGAGATCTGGATTAGGGCCAAAACCTAATTCTAGGCCAGTAAGTTGAACAATGCTCAAAGTAATGCAACTGCGACGGTTCGTGAAACCCGCATTGCTCTTCACCGTAGCAATTCGGGTTTTACGAACCGGCGTATCTTTCGTGCGTCGGTTCGTGAAACTCCTTTTTCTCAATTTCTCGATATTTCGAGTACCGTCGTTTTTTTCTTTCTTTGATAAAATTAAGAATAATTATTTTTGTGATCTAAAATTTTGGGATTTGGTAGAGTTTTGAAAGCACTTTCATTTGGTACCAATATCTCGATTTTGAAAATTTTGACCAAAATCGAAATAGCGTCAGTTCGTGAAAACGCCGACGATATGTTTGAAATTAGTACAGTTTGAACGCACAGACTAGTGCCTAGCTATGCAGCGCCAACCAATCCCCATAGAGATGATGCTGTTGCTATGCTCTATAGACGCCCCTCTCGAGATACCCCGGAGGTTATAGATGTACTACCTCAGCAAACTTCCTTACTTGCACCCAAGACCTAGAAGAATAAAAACATATCAACCTATCACCTGCGTGTTAACAAAGTTTGCACATATACTTTTTGACCAGTGTTCGTTTCTTCCCTTGGGCATCCGATGCAATCGATATCGCTAAAGCATTTGCATTGTTAAAACTCGTCATGATTGTAATACAACAAAAAATTACTGCCAAGATCGTGTGCTTATTCTGACTGATTAAAGAAACAACTAAGGAACTCTCTAAATAACAGCCTAAATATTACAGTCGTCATCCTTTGATATCTCTTAGAGATGGGCTAAAGAGGGTGACATTTTCAGAACATGCTCATCACACCTTAGTTTGATGACTTTGTGCCTACTGACACCATTTTTGAAAAAAAAAAAAGAACGAAAAATGCGAAATCCAGGGTGCCCCGTCCGAAATCGTAAAAAATCCAAGCTGGTCGCCGTTTCGGCTTTAAAAAGACATTTCTGGTTATAACTCGGCTATTTTTGGTCAATTGTGATGGTTTTGGTGTCTAACCCCATGTTTTTGGGGTCAAGGAAATGGATTATAATGATAATTTTAGTGTAAAACCTAATCTTTCACATAATACTAGCCTTTTGCCCATATCTAGGCATAAATTTTCCTTGCCCTTTACCCCTACCCCAACTGCCATTTTTTGCACTTTTTTCTGTATTTTTTCAAGTAGTATTGACTACCATACTCTTATAACTAGTTCTAGCTATCAATCTGGTGTTTTCTGTACAATAGTACAATAGTACAGCAAGGGTTGTGTCATGCAGATACCGGTATATGCTGGTGCATTCAGGATGCATGGTAACTGTGCAACCAGTGCTAATAATGTTTCTGCATTATAGTGCCCAATGCCTGTTGGAAGATATTACCTTTTTACACGTTCAAGTCTTTTCAGGAACAGAATATTCATTTTTTTTTCTGTCAGTTATTTCTCCGACATTAAGAATTGTAATGATGTTCAGATAAATTCACAGTCAACATAACAAACAAAAATATCACAATGAAATTACTGACAGTGACATACAGGATAGTAACTATCATAAGAATCTAAGATAAAAATCATAACCCCATTAAAAGGGTATTTCTTACAACATATTCCTTTGTAGAGGGAGACAAACTGAAGAAACTCAACAACTTGAGCCTTCACCCCTCTGAATAATATCTTTCTTTCATTTAACATATTCCTTATCATAATCATGGATAGCAAAATGAAAAAGAAAATCATCAAAGCATGGACTTCTTAAAATATTATAAGATAATGAAGAATAACAGGTACATGCTAAGGAATGAACTCTTCGTTCCAAAGCGTGTTTCCGTCAATGTGTTTATCTCTTGACCAATTTTTCAGTGATAAAATGGACCTGCGTTTCTACTTGTTTCGACATTACATGTAGCGTGTACAATGGTAAAAACTTTGTGCTGAGATTTCAAAAACTTTGTTATAAAGATAGACGGGTCTTAGGTAACGCCAACTTTAATTCAAATTTTACATAAAAAGAATACTGTTTTTACACAGATGAATTTAATTTCAATTTCTAGGACACACACAAAAAACCCATCTCTGTTCAGTATGGGATTGTCCCCCAGGAGACGTCCCCGGGGCAGTTGTCAGGTGGGAGTTGTCCTCCGGGGGAGTTGTCCTCCGGGGGAGTTGTCCCCCGGGGGAGTTGTCCCCCGGGGGAGTGGTCCTCCGGGGGAGTGGTCCTCCGGGGGAGTGGTCCTCCGGGGGAGTGGTCCCCCGGGGGAGTGGTCCCCCCCGGGGAGTGGTCCCCCGGGGCAGTTGTCCCCCGGGGGAGTCGTCCTCCGGGGGAGTCGTCCTCCGGGGGAGACATCCTCCGGGGGAGTAGTCCTCCGGGGGAGACGTCCTCCGGGGGAGTTGTCAGGTGGGAGTAGTCCCCGGGGGAGTTGTCCTCCGGGGGACAAGTCCTAGACCCGAAACAAATATTTTTCATTCTGAAGGAAGCAGTGGAGGTAATTTGTTGGGAATCAAAATTTTCTAAATTCATCACACCTGCGTTTCTACTTGTTTCGACATTACATGTAGCGTGTACAATGGTAAAAACTTTGTGCTGAGACTTCAAAAACTTTGTTATAAAGATAGACGGGTCTTAGGTAACGCCAACTTTAATTCAAATTCGGGGGAGTTGTTCGAATTCGGGAGTTCGGGAGTTCGGGAGTTGTTCAAATTCGGGGGAGGACAATTCGGGGGAGTTGTCCTCCGGGGGAGTTGTCCCCCGGGGGAGTTGTCCCCCGGGGGAGTGGTCCTCCGGGGGAGTGGTCCTCCGGGGGAGTGGTCCTCCGGGGGAGTGGTCCCCCGGGGGAGTGGTCCCCCCCGGGGAGTGGTCCCCCGGGGCAGTGGTCCCCCGGGGCAGTTGTCTCCCGGGGGAGTCGTCCTCCGGGGGAGTCGTCCTCCGGGGGAGACATCCTCCGGGGGAGTAGTCCTCCGGGGGAGACGTCCTCCGGGGGAGTTGTCAGGTGGGAGTAGTCCCCGGGGGAGTTGTCCTCCGGGGGACAAGTCCTAGACCCCCTTACAACAATCCAGTGTACAATGGTAACTTCAGATATTGCATATAAAATCATATATAATAATATACATACACATATTTCATAATATGTGTATGTGCGTTCAAACACATGGATCAAACAAATCATAATTAATAGAAACAGAAATGGATAAAATGGACTTTGCAACAGGTGATATAATTGATGTCAATATAACAACTTCAAGTAGTAGTATTGTTTTCTTGTAGGAAAAAAGGGAATTCTTGCATTTGGTCATTTATTCCTGGGAATTGGGGAAAATGAACAATAACATTTATTACACAAATCAAACCTCTGTTATGATTTATCCTGTGTGGGTATTGATTATTGAGAAGGGGTCCTCCTGGTATTAAAAACATATATGTATATCATAATTTACTTTTAAACAATTCTGAATTGGGGAACAGCGTGTCTCTATGGGTAGATTATTCTAATCGGATATTGCTGAGCATATAAATGATCGCTTGTAAAATTCAGTATTACATCTAGGAGGCTCAAGCTTGAGTTGATGTGAATTACTAGTCAGTACGTGTTATGCGTTGCGCTACGTCATCGTGCAAAAGAAATTTGTTTTGTGTGTGTGTGTGGGGGGGGGGGGATGCGGGTGTGTGGGGGTGTGGGTGTGTGTCAAGGAGGGGGATTATCTACAATACATTGTAATTCGATATACGTGCGCTATATATCGCATAGTCTTTTCCAAACCGTTACGAATAATGTCCTGAAACAAAAGCTTGACAAGCACACAGTTTGAATATCCAACGACGAACAATAATGGGGGAAATGTGACAAAATTGAATTATCACGTTACGCAGCTTATAACAATGCAATATACATGATTATGAGTAAAGGAGTATACAAAATACGAAGATTACATTCCTGCAATACCAATTGTTAATGTCAGGAAAATATTTTTTTTATATTTTTCTTGAAACATTGACCTTCAATCTATTGTATCACTTTCAGGAAAGTTCCAGAGACTTGGATCAGTATGTGAAAGCGTAATTTGAGTTAATAATATTGTGAGAAGAAGAAAATATGGGTTTCCTTGTTTAATTGTGTATTTTGTTATTTCGTTTCATTCGTTCGTTATCTTTATTAAGGATTCTCCATTTGATCTTTCAAAATTAATTTTAAAAGAGTCAATATGCAATAACTATAAATAAAATAAACAAAAAAACAAAAACATGTATAATTCTTAGGAGAAGTCCAGGAAGATTTTTTTTTTTTTCCGCCGGAGAAATTGTGAGGAGGGCAATTTTTCACCCTTGAATTGTCTCATCTTCTAAACAAATTTCGTCTGATATAATTTCACCAGATCAATTATCGAGCCATTGGAATGAATTGCCGTCGGAGGACCGTCCGAGCAAATGTCTCTGGAGCATTCGTCGCCGGAGCAAATGTCTTACCTTTGTATAGCAAAGGTGGTACAAGAAGTTTTCGTAGGAGCAATTGTCGTTGGAGTAGATGTCGCCAGAGCAAATTTTAATGTCGTACCTGTCTTTACCTTCAGACTTTTGCATCATATGACGTCGGAGCAAATGTCGTAGGAGCAATTGTCACCGGAGCAAATGTCGTACCTGTCTGAAGGTACAGACGTACCTTCAGACTTTTGCATTAGGCCTATATGACGTCGGAGCAATTGCGGTAGGAGCAATTGTCGCCGGAGCAAATGTCGCCGGAGCAAATATCCCCGGAGCAATATTGTTGTAGGAGCAATTATCGCCGGAGCAAATGTCGTCGGAGCATTTGATGCCAGAGCAATTGTCGTAGGAGCAATTGTCACAGGAGCAATTGTCGCCAGAGCAAATATCGCTGGAACATTTGTCGGCGGAGCAAATGTCGCCGGAGCATTTGTCGCCGGAGCAAATATCGCCGTAGTCTGGGCTCCGTCCCCTTTTCCTTGGTGCGACCAAGAGAGGGCGCAAATTTTCTGATTGCGATAATCGAGAGACTGCGCGCCCAACAATCGCAGTTCTCGGCGTATCGCAATCCTCGGGTGTCACGCCCTCATACGGCTTGTCGCGTACACTGAATCACCCCTACGAGTAAAAAGAGTCCAGAAGCTAGACTAATATCGCCGGAGCATTTGTCGCGGAGCAAATGTCGCGGAGCATTTGTCGCATTTTTCGGAGTAATTGTCGTCGGAGCATTTGTCGCAGGAGCATATGTCGTGTCACCCAATTTTTGCAGGGCAATTACCCACCAGATAAACATCACCCGGTTGATTACTCCCTCTAGGGCTTTCCCACCAATCCTGATAGCCTACAAAAAATACCTCTGGATATCAAACTTCTTACCCTCCAGGCCAATTCACCAGAACAATTCCCCATCGGGCATCCCCCGAACCCACGGCCCACGACAACTACTCAGAGGCAGGCAGGGATGAAAGGTCATGTATGGGCCCACATATTTTACCTTTATTTCATAAATTAATGAGTACATTACTGCATCTATTTTGAAAATTCTTATCACCGCCTCCAGATGTGTCTAGGAGAATTTCGATGCTATTTTCTATTTATACCGTAGTAGTCCGGCAGCCAGAAGCCATTTTTTTTTTTTTTTTTTTTACCGAAGTACTTTTTCTCTGATATAGTTTTTTTTTTTTTTCTCTCTGATGATTATTCATCTTTGGGATCTTTTCAAAGGTATAACATTCAGGTGGTTGTGGAGCTCTCACCCTTCGGCAATTTTTATTATTCAAAATGGCGTCCAACATGGCCGCAAAACAGCCCTCAACAGGATAATGTATGTAATCATGTGTTCTAAATGCTATATCAACGTTTGGATTGGAGCATTTGTCCAAAGGTCCAATAACTTGAACAAGATATTTTTGTCATTTGTTGCAGGACAGTTGCCCTAAAAATGCACAATATAAATACAAAATTATAAAGAATCGGGATTGTGTGTGTGGTGAGGGACATGTTGACCAGAATGTTTGGCAGAAATTAATAGAAACTATTTTACTTAAAGGACCTGAGTAGATGGTTGCCATGGATACTTGCTCTTTGGCTGGTTGCAGACATGATATTTTACATATGAATGTATAGTCCTGGGATGTTTCAGAATGTATAAGTAACATGGGCGTAAATCCCGGGGGATGGGGGGGGGGGATATATCCCCCCCCCCACTTTTGAAGGAGGGGGGGGGGGGATGGCCTGTACAAATATCCCCCCTGAAATTCTCCCAAGAAAAAGATGTAGGAACAACAAAAAAAAAGAAATGTGGTGATATTGATTTCAGCATGATGGATTATTGCATAGCCTATAATCTAGGCGGAGAGTGCAGTTATTGTCTTTGTAATTTGCTGTTAAGCTAAATGTATAATGCAGCGAGATAATTGTCTTTGCCAAGCGAAACATCTGATGCGGCGAGACTACGGACAGTGGACGCATCTACTGCGTCCGCTAGACGCCACGATCGGTGGCAGGTTTTTTTTTTTTTTTTTTTTTCGTGTAAGAAGACTGCCACCCATTCAAAAAAAAAAAGAAAAGAAAACAACGACAAACAACTGGATCATCGGCGGTGTATTCGCGCGCATCGCACTGTTCGTAGTCTCGTCGCATCAGACCAGCTGCATCCCCGAGATGGGTGCGAGAGAGTGAAGGCGTGTTTTCTTGATGCTCCGCCAACCATATAGAATTCAATAGGAAGGCAGCTCGGAACTCCAGCGATGGGCTTGAATCGCCGCAAACGGGACATTGCTAAGCCCAAAGCCGACGGAGACCCGAGAAATGATTCTAGCAGAAACGAGATAGAAGCAGCTGCTGAAAATCTCAACGACGACACTGACTCAGAGGACTCTGATCTATCCACCGCCATCCAGTCTGTGATCGAAAACCTACTCACTGACACCAACTTCATCTCAAAGCTTGTAAAGGCAATCAAAAGCAAGCTACTCCACGAAGTCCATGAAACTTTGTGTGACGAAGTGAAGAAGTCTCTCGACTTTGAAATAGGCGCCCAGAACGACAGAATCTCCAAGCTGGAAAAGGAAGTGAATGAGCTGGAAGCCGCTATCGACGACTCCGAACAATATTCGAGAAGGTCATGCCTCATTTTCGCTGGAGTGGAAGACAAGGAGGGCGAAAACACCGACGATATCATCAGATCTGTGTGCAAGGAGAAACTCGACATTCAACTGGATATCAACGACATCGACCGCAGCCATCGTCTGGGCCTAGCAACAATGGGACGGGATCCAGGCGATCAGCGCAGAAGACCCCCTGGAAGGAAAATGCCCCGGAATATCATCGTGAAATTCACAAATTATCGGATTCGCGAAAAGGTGTACGGTGCCAGGATGAATCTCCGCAAGTTTGCAGACGAAGCCATCTTCATCAACGAGAACCTGACGAAGGAAAGAGCAGATCTGTTTTGGAGAATCAGGAAAGCAAACAAGAAAAAAGATCACAAAATCTGGACACAGGATGGAACAATCGTCGTGAAAACACCGAGAGGCGTCCGCATCAAGGTGACTCTTAAATCAGATCTAACGAAACTAACTGATTTGAACATTTCATGAACTGTTGTATGACAGGTACATCGTCATTTACTCATTTTTTATTTACCTTTGTTACATCATTGTAAAGACTCATAGTGTGTTATTTTGATCGCTAGTGTCAATGGTTATTTCATTTCCATGTGTTAGGTGTGATAAAAGTGTCAAAAACAATCAGAGAGCTCTGAAATGTACGCAATGCCACAAATGGGTTCACATTGAATGTATAGACATATCAAAGTCAAAATATGATGATCTCAAAGAAACATTCCTTGACTGGCTATGTACTAAATGTTTGCTGACTCAGCTGCCTTTTATGAATGATATTGATTATCCAGAAAGTACGAGAGAGGGGCCTGAATATGAATGTTATCTGTTAAAAGAAGAGAATGTGAAAGCACGGTTTCCAACAGTAAATTTGGCTGAAAGTAGCACATTTAAATATAAGGAGTCTTCGAAATAAGACTGCAGATTTGAATAATTTTTTAACGTGTTGTCCGTTTGAAATAATGTCATTTTCAGAAACATGGTTAGATGGTACAATAAGTTCGAATATGGTTCAGCTTTATGGTTACAAACTTGAAAGGAAAGATCGTGATCAATACGGAGGCGGAGTGTGTTGTTTTATTCGTGAAAATATTCCTTACGTGAGAAGGTATGATTTAGAAAAAGTTGATCTTGAACTTTTATGGATAGAAGTGAAGCCCAGAAACGAGGCTAGTCTCTTTGTTGGGATAGCCTATAGAAAACCTAGTTGCCAAACGTCTTTCTTTGATATGTTAGAAGAAAGCCTCGATCGTGTGTATTCAATCTCGGATAGAATCATCCTATTGGGAGACTTTAATTGTAACATGTCTACGGTAAATCCACTCTCCAAAAGGCTGGCAGAGCTGAGTGGGCTGGTGGGATTATCTCAGTGTATTCAACAACCCACCAGGGTTACTCCCAACAGCAGTACACTTATAGACTTGATTTTTGTGTCGCAGTCATTAGGGGAACTTCATTGCGGTGTACAATCACTCGGATTAAGTGACCACTCCCTAGTGTATGTAGTAACAAACTCAAAGACACAACAGTTGAAACCTAAGACCTCGTCTTTTCGTTCTTTTCGATCCTTTAATCAGGATGCCTTTCTGAGTGATTTGGCTGCTGTAAATTGGAATTGATTGTTATCACAAAATGCAGATGTTGATGTGAAATGGTGTAAATTCCATGAAGTGTTTTCAGACATGTGCAATAAACATGCACCCTATGTTACAGTTCGTAAAAAGCAAAAGGGATCGCCATGGATAAATGAGCAATACATCAACATAGCAAGGGAACGTGATTTTAATAAGAGAAAACACAGTGAAACTAAGGAAATGGCATTTTGGGAAAAATATAAATATTACAGAAATAAAGCAAATAATTTGAATAAAAAGTTAAAAAGGGTGTATTATCGCGATGCATTATCAGACAGTGGTGTAATGATATGAGGAAAAGATGGAACGTGCTTAAAGATTTATTGCCAAATAAGAAAGTATGTGATGAGTCAAATGTATGTATTGACGGTGAATCAACTGATGATTTTCATAGGATTGCAACAGATTGCAATGTCATGTTCAGTAATGTTAGCAAATTATGTTGTAGTAATAATGACAAGAATGATAAAAATCAGCAACGGCAAAAGTGTTTGAATTATGTAAACCGTGCACGATCTTCTTTTTCTTTTGACGAAATAAGTACAGATTTTGTTCAAAGAGAATTACAGAAGTTAGACTGTACAAAATCTGTTGGGTTGGATGAACTTCATCCTAAACTTTTGAAAATAAGCGCTCATCTGATAGCCTCACCTTTAGCGCATATTTTTAATCAATCGTTAGAAACGGGAGTATTTCCCCGCTCATTTAAGCTTGCTAAAGTTATACCTGTACCAAAAAAAATAAGTTTGTGAGCGACATACGCAATTATCGTCCTATCTCACTCTTATCCACTGTAGCAAAAATCTTCGAAAAAGCAGTCCACTCGCAACTCCTTAGTTACTTGGATGAAGGCGAGCTGTTGACGGAGCGCCAATCGGGTTTTAGACCCAGTCACTCAACCACAACATGTTTAACAGAGATTAGTGATTTTTTGTCTGATAACCTTGACAAAGGCAATGTGGTTGGGGCAGTCTTTTTAGACCTAAAAAAGGCCTTCGATGTCATACCCCATGACCTGCTTTTACTGAAATTGTCCTACTTCGGCATAGACAAAACTGAACTAAAGTGGTTTAATTCTTACGTAATAGGGAGAGAGCAATGCGTTTCTTTTAAAGGCAAGAGATCCGAATTTCTCCCCGTACAAACAGGAGTTCCACAGGGTTCAATACTAGGGCCATTGCTCTTTTGTATGTTCATCAATGATGTTCCTAACTTAAACTTTAGTACTTCGACTAAAGTATCTCTCTATGCAGACGACACGGCATCACCCAGGACGTGATGCTTATAAAGTACAGGAACAACTCCAAGCAGACACTATACTCCTCAGTAAATGTTTTTTAGACAATGGTATGATTGTTAATTTAGACAAAACGAAAGCTATGTTATTCAGACCTCGCCGAGGAAAACAGAGACATTCTCTTCAAATTTGTATGAATGACAGGCCTTTGGAAACTGTCGCGAGAATCAAACACCTTGGGGTAATCTTTGAACAAACTCTTGACTGGTCTCCCCACATCGATGAAGTAGTCACGAAAATGTCTCGTTCTATTGTATGTATACGAAGAATCAAATCGTGTTTGACACGTAAAATCATGAATCAGTTGTATTTTTCTTTCATACTTCCACATATTGATTCCTGTTGTGCTGTATGGGGGTCATTAACAAAGACAAATTTAAATAGATTGCAACGCTGTCAAAACAAGTATGCTCGTGTAGTATTGAATGGAGGTTATTACATGTCAGCGCAAGCTCTTACGCATGCTCTCAAATGGCAGTCAGTTGAACAAAGAATTCAATATCATTACTGTGTCCTGGTGTACAAATTATTACACAATTTAGCCCCAACGTACATAGCCAAACTTGTGACCAAACGCCCTACTACTTATACTACTCGTTATGCCCTTTCTTGCCAATTACATATACCCAAACCTAGAACTGAATATAAGAAATGCTCCTTTACATATGCTGCAAGCAAATTGTTTAATGAGTTACCCATTTTTATTCAAACAGCCTCTTCACGTGTACGCCAACATCAGTCTCTCATTTGATATAAACCCTTTACACTAGCTACGAATTATTCAGATATTTATTTTCTCTGCTCGTTTTATGTTCTTTCTTATGTGTTTTATGTTCTTTCGAACCGATTGTTCTTTAGCTGTATCATATCTATGTTTGTGTTGTTCTTGTTTTTTTTTTTAATTGTGTGCACATGCAATGTAATGTATATCAACGCAGGGCTCCCTTGTAAAGCAGGCATTTGTGGCACTGAATGGGACTACCCTGCTTTTAAAGAAGACTTAATAAATAAATAAATAAATAAATACGTTATAGGCTGCATACTGTATGCATGAGCCATGACGTTTGCACGCCCGCCTCGTGACGAGAGCATACTGCTGAACAGTGTGCTAGCAGCGCTCGCGTACTTCTCTCGCACGCCAATGCATGTAAGCTGCATGCAACCAGAGAGGTGCTCTTCCCACCTCCTTAATGCAACACAGTCTGTAGGGCCATGGACGTCTGCGTGAACGAGTGCACCATGCCGAGCGCGATACGACTCACGTCGAGCTCCGCATGAGTTACCCAAAGATCTAGATAACAAACGAGTTCGTTAACAGCCTTGTACGAGTTTCAGTCGTAGGAATTGCAACACATTTACCCTCTCCATATTGGCAGTGATTTTGCTCAGTTAATATAATTCGTTTGCCTCCAGAAAAAACAAAAGGAATGGGTGTCGATTCCGATATTTTGCCATATGCAAGTACCTCCTTTAATCTAATGAACATTGCTTTAGATTAATGGTTCAGACCTATTAACCAGATATCTTTTTGTTTTCATGGGAGATGTGCAAGAAACACAAGAAAGTTCACCTGTTAACAAACATACATCAATAGATTAATAAGACAAGTTTATTCGCAGCCAATTTTATTGATATGCAACATATCATCTCACGAACAGAAAAATGGATTCTTTAATCCCTAATTAAACAATCCCAAATAAAAGGCAAGACATTCTAACAGTTTGCCAGAATAGTATGAAAAAATTTTCACTTTTTTTTTCCAGTGAATAGGACCTACTTGGAATTGAGTACTGAAACGGATATTGTACCTTACCAAATCATTTTCACACGTTGGTAAGAATGTATAAAACCTGAAGTGTGCCGTGATCCAGAATAAATTTTACAACTGTATTTATGAGCCTGTTATGTTGTTGGAAAACAACGTTGCTTATCATGTCATTGTGCTTAGTAGGGGCAAGATATGAAGCCATTAACTTGACAAAGATGGGAAAAAGGTGAGCAAAATAGATAGAACTATCTCTACGAAAAGGAAGGGCTGAACTCATTTTGATTTCTGCAAATATGAATTGTGTTTAAATGGTAATAAATTATACAAAAGAATCTTAGAAAAAGGAAAAATCTCAGGAAATTATTCAAATTGTCGGCATCATATGCCCAATTATGTTTGAACTTTCAAAGGCTACAGTATGTTAACATCTGATAGACCTGGGCTTCAGAAGTGCTCTGATATGTAGGCCTATGTTGCGAGATTTATAGTTAGTAAACGTTGGGTTGTCTTCAATTAAAGTACGGTTTGCTCAATATATTCCTGTGCGGTAACTGAAGTTAAAAGGTAAAATTTCCTTCAATACGAGATGAACTTTCAATTTTTCAATCCGCCTATACGGTCCTTATATAACCTTGCGTTTCTGATAATGCTTATTGTTTACTCTCCAAAGGAATGGGGTTAGACATAAAAGATAATATTTCATATGGTCGATTGGAATAACGGAACATAATTAAGAGTCCACAAAGATTGTCATAGAGACACATACGGAGAAAAAAACTGTGCTTGTTTGTTTAACCTTGTTTGCTTTGTTACTGTTTTATGTTAAGGTTTTTAACACATAATGTACAAAACTGATCTCGCGGAATAACTTTATTCAAGTGAATAAAACTATATATATATATATATATATATATATATATATATATGAGATATGAGAAAGGAAGGAGAAAATCGGTGCGTAGCTTTGACATTATTATTCCTCTTACTGTTTCTCCTTTTCGGAAAAGCACAAGAGTTGAAAAATTGGTCTCCGCCGGGACTCGAACCCGGGTCTTTGGCATGGAACGCCAACGCCTTAACCGCTCGGCCACGGAGACGTCATGGTGGTTCAGGCAGACCCAAGCTCGAATACCCGACGGACCAACCCTTCAACTCTTTGACTTTATGCACACGTTCCTTTTTGGGGCAGAGAGTTATGAATAATAACCAGCCGCGTGCCTCAGCTGGATGTTCTTATGAGATTATATATATATATATATATATATATATATATATATATATATATATATATTCACCTTTATCCAGCAATTTGTTCTCAATAGTGTTTTGATCAGAGGAAAACTAGTGTGTTAGTTGTCGCATGTCACAAGTTATCCCGGGTTACATGAAGAGCTGTCACTATACCTTGCCACTACAACTCGACTTCTGTGGAAACCGTTCTTCGTTATTCTGCCAAGTACCATTATCGGTGATTATATCCCCCCCCCCCCGGAAAAAAAAAAGCGCAAGCGCGCGAAACCGAGCGCTTTAACAGTTCAATCGTGTGCTGTGGATAAAGTTGGGGGAGACAAATCATTTTGTCCCCCAAGCAATTCCCGAGATCAGGACAAACCTCGAACTTTCTTTATGGAAAATTGGACAACTACCGCCAGAATTATGCACCGGATCGCTGAATTGCAATCATAAATATGCAAAAGCTACTGGGTCCCTTTCCATAGACTTTGTACACTTTTGAGATTGACGTTTTATTTCCTTATATTTATCAAAGAGTGTGCAGCAGATCTTTCACTTACAAAAGCTCCCTCATAATTATGCAGAGGCGTCGATGGAGGGGGAGGGGGATGGTTCCCCCATAAAAGTATTGGGGACAAACAGATCATTTTGCTCCTCCTCGTAACTCCCGAGATGTGGAAATGTTCTTACTTTTTTTTTGATAGAAAAGACTGTCTAAATATTTCACCCAAAGATGGCTGAATTTCAATTCTGAAAATACAAAATCTCCCTCGCGTAAGACGGGGATAGGCCAAACCCCTCCCATACCCTCCCCGTTCAATCATTTCTACTTAATACACTTTAGATTGACAGATTTCAAAATGTTTCATCAAAAGTGTGCACAAGGTCTGTTACTTCAGTTTAAAGAAATGCAAATGTTCCTTGGGTGGGAGGAGATGTCTAGATACTTTCAGTTAACGGAGGATCCCCCCCCCCCTAAAAAATAGTATACACTTCTGGGATTGAAATTTCAACAGATTTCATCATAAATGTGTTTACGAGATATTTGTTGCTGCCAGTAATTGCCAGCAGTTGCGCCCGGTGCGCCCCCATCCCTTAATTTCCAAAGCGAAAAAGGTACAGCTACAAACGGCAGTTTTTGGACTGTACAATGTCAAAATTTTCAAGCTCGCTCGCTCGCATTGAATCGTCATGCCATTCTCCTGATGTTGCTGCCGGGTAATTGCCAGCAGTTGCGCCCGGTGCGCCCCCGTCCTTATTTTTCAAAGCGAAAAAAAAAAATATAGCTACAAACGGCAGTTTTTGGACTGTAAGATGTCAAAATTTTCAAGCTCACTCGCATCAGGGAGGTGGGAAGAGAAACACCTCCCTGCTCGCATTTAATCGTTGTGTCATTCTCCTGATGTTGCTGCCGGTAATTGCCAGCAGTTGCACCTGGTGCGCCCCCACCCCCCTTAATTTCCTAAGCGAAAAAAGTACAGCTACAAACGGCAGTTTTTGGACTGTAAAATGTCAACATTTTCAAGCTCGCTCGCTTCGCTCGCTCGCATTTAATCGTCATGCCATTCTCCTGATGTTGCTGCCGGGTAATTACCAGCAGTTGCGCACGGTGCGCCCCCCTTATTTTTCAAAGCGAAAAAGATATAGCTACAAACGGCCGTTTTTGAACTGTGACATGTCAAAATTTTCAAGCTCGCTCGCATTTAATCGTTATGTCATTCTCCTGATGTTGCTGCCAGTAATTGTCAGCAGTTGCGCCCGGCGCGCCCCCACCCCCCTTAATTTCCTAAGCGAAAAAATATAGCTACCAACTGCCGTTTTGGGACTGTACAATGTCAAAATTTTCAAGCTCGCTTGCTTTGCTCGCTCGCATTTAATGGCTATGCTATTCTCCTGATGTTGCTGTGCCGGGTAATTGGCAGCAGTTGCGCCCGGTGTCCCCCCCCCCCCCCTTAATTTTCAAAGCGAAAAAATTTAGCTACAAACGGCAGTTTTTGGACTGTAAAATGTCAAAATTTTCAAGCTCGCTCTCTTCGCGAGCTCGCATTTAATCGTTATGTCATTCTCCTGATGTTGCTGCCAGTATTAAATTGCCAGCAAATGCGCCCGGTGCGCCCCCCCCCCCCTTAATTTCGAAAAAGAAAATATAGCTACAAACGGCCGCTTTTGGACTGTACAATGTCAAAATTCATGATCGCGTTCATGATCTTCATTGTAAGCATTAAGACAAGAAGTTTCTCTAAATGATTCCATTTTATAGGCAAAATTGTTCAATAATAATTTGCATAAAATGTACTGCTACCTTAAACATGTTGTACTGTTTCAAGTCGATAGAACACGCAAAAAAATGAATCAAATTGCACCATTTACAACATCAATGTGCAAAAAGTTCTCACTGTGGGAGGGGGAAACCCCCCTCCCACATCCTCCCCCTCGCTCGCATCTCTCCCTCGCATCTAACCGCTTCCCCTAAGATCAAATCCTGGCTACACCGGTGATAGGCCCCACTATTTAGTAGGCCTTTACAATGATGTCGCACAGGCCAGGGAGGTGACGTGCACAGGCGGAGCAAGAGCTGAAATACCACGATGTAGTCATTCAGTTATCTATGAATATTTCTTTTTCTTACTTGTCTTTTTATAGGAAAAAAAATCCCAAATTTCACCAAAAGTGTGCACCAGATCGCTGAATTTGAGGTCTGAAAATGCCAAATTTTCCTTGTGTGGGAGGGGGATACCCCCTCCCACACCCTCCCCCAGGCCGCTCCGCTCCCTCGCACAGATATTCAAACTCAAAATCCCTCCCCTACCCCCATCATTAAAACGGAACGATGCCCCTGTGATGACTGCTTCACTGACTTAAATCAAGAAAATTGAAGAATACAAGTAATAGCTACAGGAAAATATCTACTACGTTATTCAAGAAATGGATATCCTTATTAGCATTTTATTGAATTTATTTGGGCATTATTCAGGGCTGCGCTACGTTTTTGAAAGGGAGAGGGGGGCAAAATCGCCTGTCAGTCAAGAAGAAAGAACATCAAAAGACAAGAGAAACAACAACAAAAAAGTCTTCATACTTTTAAGGTCTGATTTTCCGCCGAAAGTCGACTGACAAGAAAAAACAAACAAGCAAAAACAAGAACAAAAATTCGTCATATTTTTGCTGCCACTTCCCTCTCACTTTGCATGGAAAAGAGTGGGACATTTGATCCCTGTAAAGTGTGTGTGTGAGTGGGGGGGGGGGGGGGCAAACCTCCCCCCCCCCCCCCACGGCTGCGCCGGTCCGGTTATGGGCTTGTAATCGTGGTGATGGTGACTATCGCCAATCATCCCCCCCCCCCCCCCACTCCTCAGAACGGATTTACGCCGTTGGTGTATCTTGTATATATATAGGAAGCTTATCAATCTGTAAAAGAAACTGACTACATCGTTGCCTTCCGAATTTGCCTTGGTGTTATACATGTTACCATGAGAGTATCATCTGAAGAGATAATTTCCTACGATGTCTTGAAGCATCATAAAATTATATACATTAAAGAAAATCCTATGATATCAAGTAGAGGAGATATAGGAGAGTTGAGCCACTTTTTCCATTTTTGGATATGTTTCATAATCAATTCTTGCTCACAACAAGTGTTTGTTACCAAATTGAAGAACAACTATAAACCTGTCTTGTAACTATGAAAATTTCTTCTACTGTTCTAGGAAATTGCCTAATAAAAAAAAGAACTTTCTTTAGAAAAATAAATGTCAACACTCTGCAGAGCAAGGAGAGTTAAGCCATGAGTTGGGCCACCTTTAGAAGACATGTGCTACTTGTTTTTAGAGTTAAACCACGATGTCAAACCATAAAGATTAGTTTACAAAATCGGCTTACAAGTAGCCAGTAGCCAGAAATAAATATTAGCTTAACAAAATCCTAAATTTTATCCTAAATTCAAGCATAGAAAGATATGAAAATTTAAGAAGTTCAAACACTCATAATGCACTTTATTCTTAAACATCCCTTATAAGAACCACTCATATCAGGGCTGGCGCTATGTTTTTTAAAAGTGAGGCGGCCCAGTTTATATTTCTGGTGCCACTTCTGGGTTTTACTGACAAGCAAAAAAAAAAAAAAAAAAAAAAAAAAAAAAGAGGGGGGGGGGGAGAAGAGGGCTTAACTATTATTTTCTGATATTACTTCCAGGGTAAATAGGCTGAATCAGCTGACAAGAAAAAAAAAAAAAGGTGAGGGGGCCTATCCCACTTTTCTTGTGCCTATTAAGTATAAAAAAGTGAAGGGATCCTGGTGGTAAGACCCTATATATTCGTATGTATTATGCCCCCCCAAAAAAAAAACAAACAAACAAACAAACAAACAAACAAAAAACAAAAAAAGGTGAGGCGAGTCCTCACTCCTTGTTTGCGTCGGCTCTGTGTATTACAGTGAAAAGTAAAGTTTTGCGTAATGATATTTTGCAATGGAACTTCAAGTTTGAGGGAGAAAGGTTTGCGGTGACACCGTTTGTATGTAGTCCTTAACCGCATCGTTGCTTGGCAGAAGAGACTAGAAAGAGGAGAATTGAAGAGAGAAGCGACATATGGGGATAGTAAGGAGGGCAAAAGTGAAGAGCGGGGGTAGTAATGGGTCGGAAGTTGAAGTTGTACTATAGTGGAGACGGTAGAGAAGGGAACAGAGAGAGTGGTAAGGAAGAACAGAGTGAGAATCAAGTACGATATTTAAGATTCTTTAAGTTTACTCATCCCCTCCCTATGTCTTAGATACTATAGTCCCTCGCATAATGACGCAAAGTAAAAATAAGCTACTCGTCAGAACTGGAACCTGAATCTTAAAAAAAAACTTACATGACCAAAATGAGAAACCTACATGTACTACAGAAATGAAACAAGAAAAGTAAGTCGTAATATGTTGTGTGTTTTTTTTACAGAAAATTATAACAAACACATATTTTCTTTTTCAGAGTGTTTTTGCCTTCTACACTTGTATAATATCAACTTCAGTTAAATTAATATGCATGACTCATGAAAAAAAACTACAGGTAAGTATAGTGAGATAATTAACAGGAAATCATGAAACAAACTGGATTATTTCATTCTCCAGGACTGTAGTTTATTACGAACAATGTATGTATTGATGTCAATGTCATGAATGTGAAAGTTATTTCATTATAGCCTTCACCTTGTACCACATAGGAAGTCTCATTTTTGAAATGTTGTTTTCACATAACACTTAATGAACGATTTTTAGGACATTTATGCAGGCTGTAATATTGCAATGTATGTTCCAATAATTTGACAAAACCATGAAAATGTTTCACATTGTATGATTTTATTTTTGTATTACAACTTGGAAACAAATGAAACCATGCACATCCCCGCTAACAGTCGGTTTATCCATCCAATATTACACAAAGATAATATTAGTCTCTTGCCATCTAATTTTAATAGTGTCAAGCAATTTTGTTGCAATGTATATGTATGCATGTTTAAAATATGGGACTGTCCTTGAAAGTGACATTGAGCAAATACCATGGCAACCAGGACATATCAACTTCATAATTATAACAGAGGGAGGTACCGGTATGTGTAACCATTATAGCCATATGTGGAGTAAAGACCTGAACTATGGTATTTCACATTTTCACATCATTGCTATACTGCAATTCAGTCCTTCGGCGTTTATTCACAATTAAATTCAAGTTTAGGTTGCTATGGTAACTATAAATATAAATTAAGGCTAGATTAATGGTAACTTCATTAAGACTTTCTTTGTAAGAGGTATGCAGGCAATTGATATTTCGTGCACTTCGCACAAATAACAGGCATTTTTGTGTATTTTGCATACTTTGTTAACTTTTTTGAGGTTTGTTCCAATTATTTGATGGTTACCATGGCAACCAGATTTTGTTCGACTAAAGACATTATACTAATATTACTGGCCGTTTAGATAAGTGTTCTAATTGAAGTACTAGTGTTTAATGACATTTTTCTGACTTTTAGGCTTCATGACGGCCATTTTGGACGCCACTTTGAATAATTAAAATTGCCCAAGGGTGAGAGCTCCACACCCACCTGAATATCATTGTAGAGATCCCAAAGATGAATAATCAACAAAGAAAAAATATGTATATCAGAGAAAAAGTACTTAGCCCCCTCGGCTGCCAGACTATAGCATTCATTTCAGTATTGCCCTGCTGCATCATTTTGCAGTAACCACTACATTATAGGTAACATAGAACATTATTTCCATTTAAAATTGCACTTTTCTAAAATTAGGCCACAAACAATCACCTCTCCTCCAATTAATTTGCCTCAAGAAAATTACCACTCCCATTTAAATTTTCTAACATCGTTTGTTATTTCAGTCGGAAAAACTCATATTCTGTGAACAGCGAAAAATAACGGGTATCAACGAAGTCTTCGAAATCACAGTGATTAATTATTCGTTTCTTTGTAATGATCTCGGTATTCCCGAGCCACATCAGAGCCGATAATACATTAACCATCTGTTTTTTTTTTTTTTTTTTTTTTGTCTTGTCCCTTTGCTTACTTGCTTGTTTGCTTGCTTACTTTGCGGTCGTGCTGGTCATCCAAGGCTAACGCTCATAAAGAGATCCCCATTTCTGCATTCTGTCTAGGAATGTAATCGTGAAAAGCTTGCTTGCTTCACATATGATAATGATGATAATGTGAATAATGATGATATTAATAATGATAATGATAATAATAATAATAATAATAATAATAATAATAATAATAATAATAATAAAGAAAGAAAGAAAGAAAGAAATACTAATAATGGTGCCTATACCTGCACAGGGCACAGGTCTACTTTTTTCGATGGCTTTTCAAGAAATAAAAATGAATTTAGATATCATACATGTTCAAACAAGAAAACACAGAAGAAAATGACAAGCAACAAACAATCACATACCAGATAAAGATTGCAATCGTTCCGAACGTTACAAATTGCAGTTATACTCCTCATTGTGAGGGGAACAGATACGTCTTAAGTTTGGATTTCAACATTTTATAGATGACAGTAATAGAGAAGGTATACGGGGAAAAGGGCATGAACCGAATGATGTACTAATAAGTTTTTGTGACATTTTTTTTTTTGAATATTACACAATAGCGAATTCGAAAAACCCAACAGAGAAGAAGGCAAAGAATGATTAAGCATAACAGCCATGGGCGTGAATTCCCCCTGTATATGGAGGCGGGGGGGGGGGGGATGGTCTGTACATAATTTTATTACCTTAAAAAATGTTACCATTTTATGGAATTTATTTGGGCACTATTCAGGGCCGCGCCACATTTTTGAAAGGTTGGGGGGGGGGGGGGGGGTCAAAATTACCTTTCAGGGAAGAAGAAAGGAAATCAAAAGACAAGAGAAACAACAACAAAAAAGTCTTCATACTGACAAGCAAAAACAAACAAACAAAAACAAGAACAAAAAGACTTCATATTTTTGCTGCCACTTCCCTCCCACTTTATAATTCATGCAAAAGAATGGGACATTCGCTCCCTGTAAAGTATGTGTGTGTGTCGGGGGGGGGGGGGGGGGGGTCACCAAGCTTCTCCCCCTCCAAAAAACAAAAACAAAAAACAAAAGGATGCGCCGGTCCGGTTATTGGCTTGTAACCGTGGTAATGGTGACTATCGCCGATCATCCCCCCCCACTCCCCCCCCCCCCCCCCGTCGACTTTTTTTGTTCCACTAACTAACCAATTTGTCTTCTTTTCCAAAACAAGTCGACTTGTCCTGTTTTGGCAACTCGGCATTTTGTCTTCTCGTCCAAAACAAGTCGACTTGTCGAATTTCAACAACTCGTCATCATGTCTTCTTGTCCAAAGCAAGTCGACTTGCCGAGTTTCAACAACTTGTCATTTGACGTCTTGTCCCAAGCAAGTCGACATTCCGAGTTTCAACAACTCATTATCATGTCTTCTTTTCCAAAATAAGTCGACTTCCCGAGTTTCAACAACTCATTTTCATGTCTTTTTGTCCAAAACTAGTCGACTTGCTGAGTTTCAACAACTCGTTATCATGTCTTTGTGTCCCAAACAAGTCGACTTGCCGAGTTTCAATAACTTGTCATCTTGACTTCTTGTCCAAAGCAAGTCGACTTGTCGAGTTTCAACAACTTGTGATCTCGACTTCTTGCCCCAAACGAGTCGACTTGCCGAGTTTCAATAACTTGTCATCTTGTCTTGTTGTCCCAAGCAAGTCGACTTGCCGAGTTTCAACAACTTGTCATCTTGACTTCTTGTCCAAAGCAAGTCGACTTTCCGAGTTTCAACAACTTGTCATCTTGACTTCTTGCCCCAAACGAGTCGACTTGCCGAGTTTCAATAACTTGTCATCTTGTCTTGTTGTCCCAAGCAAGTCGACTTGCCGAGTTTCAACAACTTGTCATCTTGACTTCTTGTCCATAGCAAGTCGACTTTCCGAGTTTCAACAACTTGTCATCAACTCTTGTCTTCTTGAACCAAGCAAGTCGACTTTCCGAGTTTCAACAACTCACTATCATGTCTTTTCGTCCCAAACGAGTTGACTTGCCGAGTTTCAACAACTTGTCATCTTGACTTCTTGTCCAAAGCAAGTCGACTTTCCGAGTTTCAGTAACTTGTCCTCTTGTCTTCTTGAACCAAGCAAGTCGACTTTCCGAGTTTCAATAACTCACTATCATGTCTTTTCGTCCCAAACGAGTCGACTTTCCGAGTTTCAACAACTTGTCATCTTGACTTCTTGTCCCAAGCAAGTCGACTTGCCGAGTTTCAACAACTCGTTACCATGTCTTCTTGTCCCAAACAAGTCGACTTGCCGAGTTTCAACAACTCGTATTCATGTCTTTTTGACCCAAACGAGTCGACTTGTCGAGTTTCAACAACTCGTTATCATGTCTTTTTGTCTCAAACAAGTCGACTTGCCGAGTTTCAACAACTTGTCATCTTGACTTCTTGTCCAAAGCAAGTCGACTTTCCGAGTTTCAACAACTTGTCATCAACTCTTGTCTTCTTGAACCAAGCAAGTCGACTTTCCGAGTTTTAACAACTCACTATCATGTCTTTTCGTCCCAAACGAGTCGACTTGCCGAGTTTCAATAACTTGTCATCTTGACTTCTTGTCCAAAGCAAGTCGACTTTCCGAGTTTCAGTAACTTGTCCTCTTGTCTTCTTGAACCAAGCAAGTCGACTTTCCGAGTTTCAATAACTCACTATCATGTCTTTTCGTCCCAAACGAGTCGACTTGCCGAGTTTCAATAACTTGTCATCTTGACTTCTTGTCCAAAGCAAGTCGACTTTCCGAGTTTCAGTAACTTGTCATCTTGACTTCTTGTCCCAAGCAAGTCGACTTGCCGAGTTTCAACAACTCGTTACCATGTCTTCTTGTCCCAAACAAGTCGACTTGCCGAGTTTCAACAACTCGTATTCATGTCTTTTTGACCCAAACGAGTCGACTTGCCGAGTTTCAATAACCTGTCATCTTGTCTTGTTGTCCCAAGCAAGTCGACTTGCCGAGTTTCAACAACTTGTCATCTTGACTTCTTGTCCAAAGCAAGTCGACTTTCCGAGTTTCAACAACTTGTCATCTTGACTTCTTGCCCCAAACGAGTCGACTTGCCGAGTTTCAATAACTTGTCATCTTGTCTTGTTGTCCCAAGCAAGTCGACTTGCCGAGTTTCAACAACTTGTCATCTTGACTTCTTGTCCAAAGCAAGTCGACTTTACGAGTTTCAACAACTTGTCATCTTGTCTTCTTGAACCAAGCAAGTCGACTTTCCGAGTTTCAACAACTCACTCACTGGCGTAGCCAGGGGGGGGGGGGGGGGGGGGGCGATGGGGGCGGTCGCCCCCTCCTAAGATTTGGACCGGGGATTTGGGAGGCGGAAAAAAAAAAATGCGTGTATACTGTATGCATGCACATGAAGCGGGTCTCCTTTGCAACCTTTCATGAAATAAGATATTTTTTTTGAATATTTCACTCAAAGTGTGCACCAGATCGTTAAATTTCAGTTCAAAATATGCAAAATCTCTCGTGCTTGGGAGGGGGATACCCCTCCCAAACCCTCCCCCTCTGTGCCTCTTTCCCTAGCTTTTTAGATTTACGCACAGACACAAAATATGAATAATTCTGAGTGCACAAGACTTATCACTTATATTCCGAAAACTCAAGGTTCCCTCATGTATAAGGGGATTTTCCCCTTTTAATCTACCCTTTCCTCCCTCAGCCCCCCCCCCCATCAGTTTTTTTTTTTTTTTTTTTTTTTTTGGTGATTTCCCAAATGTTGATTCCATCAAATATGCGTATACGAGATATCTCAATTTCAGGCAAAAGCTCCATCGGAAGGGAAGGGTGGAGATAACACTCGCCCAAGCCTTCTCCCTGATCGCCCGCCCCTCCCCCCCCCCTTCCGCCATGCATAGAAGTAGACTGTTTAGACGCTTTATTTCAATTCTAAAAACGCAAAAGCTCCGCGAGCGGGAGGGGGAATCCCCCTTCCCCCTTCCCCTGTATTTATACATACACACAGATGGTGCACATTCGAATAAGAGCTAAATTCCGTGATTTTAACACTTCGATGAAAAAGTATTGCACCAAAAATTTGCACCAGATCGCTGAATTTCAGGTCTGAAAACGCAAAATCACCTTCGTGTGGGAGGGGATATGCCCCTATCTACACCCTCGTGTGCATGCTTTTTCTGTTTGATTGCTGAACTGCAGACAGCGTTCATGATATTCAGTGTAAGAATTAATACAAGAAGATTATTTAAATGATATACCATTTTATAGGCAAACTGTTCAATAATAATCTACACTAAAATATACTGCAACCTTAAACAAGTGGGACTGTTTCAACTCGTTAAAACACGCAAAAACATGCATCAAATTGCACCATTTGCAACATCAAAATGCAAAAAGTTCTCACCGTGGGAGGGGGGACACCCCCCTCCCACACCCTCCCCTCCCCCCTCTCTCGCTCCGCTCGCTCGGGTTCAGTCGCGTTCATGATATTCAGTGAAAAGAATTAATATTGAGAAGTGTGTTTAAATTATACCATTTTATAGGCAAATTGTTCAATAATAATCTAACTAAAATATACTGCTACCTTAAACAAGTAGGACTGTTTCACGTCGATAAAACGAGCAAAAACATGCATCAAATTGCACCATTTGCAACATCAAAATGCAAAAAGTTCTCACCGTGGGAGGGGGGACACCCCCCTCCCACACCCTCCCCCTCCCCCTTCGCTCGCTCCGCTCGCTCGGGTTCAGTCGCGTTCATGATATTCAGTGAAAAGAATTAACACAAGAAGTGTATTTAAATTGTTCCATTTTATAGGCAAATTGTTCAATAATAATCTACATCAAAATGTACTGCTACCTTAAACAAGTGGGACGATTTCTCGTCGATAAAACGCGCAAAAACATGCATCAAATTGCACCATTTGCAACATCAAAATGCAAAAAGTTCTCACCGTGGGAGGGGGGACACCCCCTCCCACACCCTCCCCTCCCCCTTCGCTCGCTCCGCTCGCTCGGGTTCAGTCGCGTTCATGATATTCAGTGAAAAGAATTAACACAAGAAGTGTATTTAAATTGTACCATTTTATAGGCAAATTGTTCAATAACAATCTATATCAAAATATACTGCTACCTTAAACAAGTGGGACTGTTTCTCGTCGACAAAACGCGCAAAAACATGCATCAAATTGCACCATTTACAACATCAAAATGCAAAAAGTTCTTACCGTGGGAGGGGGGACAACCCCCTCCCACATCCTCCCCTCGCCCCTCGCTCGCTCCGCTCGCTCGGGTTCAGTCGCGTTCATGATATTCAGTGAAAAGAATTAATATTGAGAAGTGTGTTTAAATTATACCATTTTATAGGCAAATTGTTCAATAATAATCTACACTAAAACATACTGCTTCCTTAAACAAGTGGGACTGTTTCACGTCGATAAAACGCGCAAAAACATGCATCAAATTGCACCATTTACAACATCAAAATGCAAAAAGTTCTTACCGTCGGAGGGGGGGACACCCCCCTCCCACACCCTCCCCCCCCCCCCCCTCGCTCGCTCCGCTCGCTCGGGCTCGGTCGCTTGAAGTCCGTAGGTGCTGGTAGGATGACCTCAAAAATATGTCATAAATTTCTGGTTGCTGGTGTTGGGCAAACTTGTGAAAGATTCGTCTGTCCGGAGGAGGAGTCTTTTATTTTTTTTTTTTTTTTACGTTACTTATGGCTCTCTACCTCCGGACTATGTCTATAGGAGAGGATCCGTAAAGCCAGATGCAGTCTCTGCTCTGTGGAACATATCCCCGTTGACAAGATACAGACCAATCTTTCGGTGAAGTGCTGGGCTTGATGTATAAATCAAAGAATGTCGTCTGCTGAACCTAGCTCCGCCATTTCGTAGTGTTAGAGTTAGGCCTGTAGCATGTACATTTTATGCTAATGCAATGGTCACCCACGCCACGAAACGTAGGTCCTACACAAGCATGTGGCTTCATAAATTATCTGAGCCTGGAAGCATAAAATTAAATATTAAGTTAGTTGTGTTTTGAAGAATGGTTGAAATTTGGGGCATTTTAGTCGATCTGTCTTCCTCACTTTGTGTCTAAAAACTAAACAGTCCTGCATCTTTTAATATTCGAGTGTAATCATGCGCCATCACTTTTCGTCGTGCGATTCTCACGGACCTCGCGATGCTGCGATTCCAACACCTATTGCTGGGGATCAATAAATTTGATCAGTATCGCTTAGATAATCCGACCGTCGGTGTTGGAGCTCAGTTTAAGTCAGTCATTTGGGAGCTAGCACTAGCACTGATCTTGAAATCCCCCAATGGAAAGGATGCTGTATTTTGTAATTTGTATATTATACCAGTATATCATTCACCTAACGGATTGTTGAGTGATTTTTCTGGCTAACCTTATTTTTCTTCTCTCAGTCATTAATAGGTGTATTATTGTTATGTCGTGTGTTTTTTTTTTTTCCTCATCAGAATCAAAGATTGACTGTGCAGGTGGCTGATGTGAGAAGGTGTTTCCATAGAAGACTTGCAGTCCATAGAAGACTTGAGGTCCATCCGTGACCATTGATCGTGCTGTCCACTAGCTTGCTCCATGATGGGTACAAGTACATGATGCGCATGCAGCGCTGATTTACATCAATATGTGTACATGGCATCCTCCTGGCTGAATTCTGGTGCAAAGAAGTGGATCATCTGATGTCATGTTTTTTCCCGTTTGACCATGTCATCAGGGAGAAGGTATTCCTTTTTCTTTGTTTCTTTATTTCAACCCAGTATGGTTCATTAGGAATTTGAGCATATCGCTGTAACATACCCAAATTCTTGTGCAACATCCTCAAAAACCAGCAGCATGCTATGCGACATTGTAGAATATTTGGGAGTCTTTTATTCCAGCAGTCATTTGGGAGCTAGCACAAGCACCAAACTTTAAATCATCCAATGCTGTATTTTGTATGTTACGTCATTTTCCTGTGTGATTTTTCTGCCTAACCTTATTTCACTTCTCTCAATCATCTCTATTATCGTTATGTTGTGTTATTTTTTTCCTCATCAGAATCAATGATTGATTGTGCCAGTGGCTGACACGAGAAGGTTTCTCCATAGAAGACTTTAAGTCCACCCATGATCATCGATCAGGCTGTCCCCTAGCTAGCTCCTTTCATGGGTACAAGTACATGCAGTGCTGATACGTGTATGGCATCCTCCTGGCTGAATTCTGTTGCAGAGAAGTCCATCTACTGATGTCATACTTTCTCCCGCTTTTCCATGTCATCAAGGGTATGATACTCCTCTTTCTTTCTTTCTTTGTTTCTTTCTTTTTTTCAACCCATTATTAGTGTGGTTCATGAAGAATTTGAGCATTACACTGCAGCATACCCAAATTCTTGTGCAACATCCTCAAATACCAGCAGCATGCTATGCAGCATCCTAAAATATTGGCAACCTGCTTAAAATAGAATGTGATCAATTTTTGAAAAACATCAAATTACTCTAGGCAATTTGTGCACAATACATGATATGGAATGTTGAACGTAATGGCTTCACCTGTGATGTGGCACTTAGGGGTTAAAATGAGTGTAAAAGTACACTGTATTTTAAACAGTATCTCTCCAGCACATTAGAGTGATGAAATGATGGCTACGTATACCACATCAATCTAATCCCATTCTTCTTATGTTTTTTGCAAGGTAGCTATTCTGTGCAAGAATTTTGTGTGTTGAGTACAGGTTTGTATTTGAAGTAGAGTTTAACACGTACTACATGTTATTATTATAAAAAAAAAAATACACTTGTAATAGCGTAATGAATAAATTCTCAGTTCGTTGCAGGAGTTATCTTCCCCAAGAAAATTCTCAGGGCTCACGGTTGCAAAAGAAGGACATCTCAAGGCTCCACAACGACAAAGGGCACACTAACCAAGCTATATCAAGACCTAGTTCCTGCGAAGCCTCATCCAGAAGTTGCATCAAAGCTTACTGCTGGATAGTCTTGGACAGTAGAAGTACAAGGACAGTTTTCAAAGCATGTGAAGTGTGCATGTATGCTCTCATAAAATTTGCATTATCTATACAAAGCTACAAATGATCATGTACATCAAACATGCACTAATGTATGTACACTGTATTTAATTATCCAAATAATTCTTTGCAGGTGATATTGTTATAGTTTTAAATCATGTGACTGGCAATAAGCCATACCTACGTAAAGTCAAGATGCTGCTCATGAAGCAATAAAAACTACTGTAGCTTCACTACATTGGGTGGGATTCGTTCTTGTAAACGCACTGTTGCATCACCGGCACACGACCAGTCGTCAAGAAAATAATGAAACACTGTCCAACTCGTTTGATTGAATCAATAATCCAGGCCTGTCCTGATTTAATGATCGATTCATCAAAACATTCCTTGGAGAATCACAATTGAACATAAATACACCAATGTGTATCCAAAGCAATATGATGTGAACTCGTGGTTCAATCATGGGATGAAGTGTTGCAAGGAAGTGTCATGAAGATTTGAAGCGTCGGTGTGAAGTGTCCTAAAGATGTCCTGAAAGTGTCTCGGGGGTGAAGTGGTTTACTGTAACAGAGGAATACATGTATAATACACTTTAATTACACTGTAAATGCTACTACATATGGTACGTAAGCGTCGTTATAGCTCACCTTGTGTATACTTGACTAGTATTACTAATAAACAATAATTGATTATAGAACAGTAATTAATGAACATAAACATAATACTTGAACTGAATGATATTTACAATGTAATCGGACAAAGTCTTATAACTTCATCATTCTGAAGGGTTCACTTCATAACCTTCTACAAATCATTATATAAACTACCTGTCTAGGTAACATGAACGGAGTGTTTATAATCATTGCATAATACAGTCATAACAATGCATGGAATTATGTGTGTGTGTGTGTGTGTGTGTGAATCTCCTTCAAATAACTGAGATTTTGACATACAAACTGCTGTAAAGCTTTACTACTACAACTGTACAACTGTACACACCTTTAATTATACCTAATTATAATGACAACAAACATTTCTTCTTATATCACAATTGAATTAGCACAACTATTGATATGTGGCTGAAATAACAAGTATTAAGCTTCTATCTCAACTTACCAACTGTTTGAGAACCCCAGTCAATTGTTGCCATACAGTCCCATACTGTATTTTGCAGCCTCCACTGCTTCGTTGGTTCTGACTGCCTTCTATCACCGATAGTTGCACAGTGAAGAAGTGTCAGAAGTTTTGCCTGTTTAAAACCAATTCTCCCTTTTCTCTATACAAATTATATCAAAAAGGATTTCTAGAAGTGAAACTACTTGAAACAATGCCGAAAGTGGTGCTAAGTGCACTGGGTCGGGTAAATTCCCCTTAGTGATCCGTCATCTTGACACGGTTAGTCCTCTTTTGACCTCTGTCATAACCCTTATGACCCGCGTTTCTCTATGAATATTATTTGAACTATATACATATCAGACCTCCTCTACTGACATCTCATTATTCTGAATGAGTGTAGGCATTATAAGTCAAATACATTGGAAAAATCACACTTCTGCCGCTACAGCTACTTTTCCATCGTAACAGCAAAGTGAGCAAATGTGCATTCTTATGTCTTATTTGTTGACTGAGGTTCAGTAAGAGTACATTTTCTTCATTGATTTGTTTACATAAACCTACAGTTTTGCAACTGGAAATAATGTGATATTTGTATGATAATTTGACTTCTCACACCCAGCTGCTGAAAAATAACTTTTGAATGTATAATCATAATTGACTGTTTCTACCCTTGTGTACTTTCTTATTTTAAAGGTGCCTAGACCCGGTAGTTGCTGCAGCGCTTTTGGATGAGAGTGCCGATCACCATTAGCATTGATACAAAGACTGCCGAAATTGAGCTGTCGTCAACAGTAAAGCGCGTAGGTGTTGCTAGGTAATGTTGCCTTCATTGTCTTCTCTGCGTGTCAGACAGTCCGTAGAATTTGAATGCCAGGGTGCATGCTTCTTTGTTTGACTTCAGAGAAAAAAAAAAATATTAAAGCTGTCATCATCAGCAGTGGATTGGACTTCTTCGGCCTCATGGAAATGGGTCAAAGCGTAAGCGCTAACGATAAAGAGGAGTCGATAGCATAGGTCTCTCAAGGAAGCTTGTGCCGTGCGCCGTGTACGCAAGCAAACCACCGGGTCTATGTGCCTTTAAATGCTAATGACAATACAGTCAACTCCAGTCAGTCAGTTTTGACTGAAAAAGCGCATCAAATTGGGCAATGTTTGACTTCTGCATGTTCAGAGGAATACACATGACTAGGCCATAAAAATTGGGACTTTTTGGTTTCCTCAATTTGGCCATAGTGTATTCGATATACATGTATGTTTTTGGGAGAGCTTTGGCTGTGTGAAAGTCAATGCTGGTAAGAGCATCAACCTACTCGTTGCTACATATAGCTTCTTTTATTAAACAATGAATCAATTAACACTTACAATCTGCACCCATCCACCAACACACACATGGAAGTCAGTTTTTAAATACAGCTGTACATATTTTTAGACTATAGCTAGAAGGAAAATAATAGAGAATTGGTTTTCTCCTGTTTCAGAGTCCAGGTTCATATACATGTTTACAAATGTACTGTATCATAATACATATGTATAGGAATTGTAAGAATTATTATTCTGCTCCAGGTAATTTACTGAAAATATTTTTATTTCATCACTTTATGTGAAGACTCTACTGTGCTATTTATTGATCATTATTCATCAAATAGCAAAGCAATTGTGGAAAAATATATTTCTCCAACCAATTTTCCCCATGGTTTCTCAAAGTACTTGTGAAATACAACTGTAGTTAAAAATACATTTTTCTACGATATTGCACTGTGGTTAAATAGTGGGTTTACTATGTACAATGGATGATGGTTGTATCGTGATTTGGGTTGTGATTCTGTGGTTTGGCAGCTGTAAAACCATGGTTTCATCTTTTCCTAACCAAACTTTCACCTTTACCTAACCATGGTTTTACACTTCCTTAACCATGGTTTCACTTTTTCGTAACCATGGTTTGGGCACGGTAGAAACACAGTAGTGACCATGGTAAAACCACAGTAATGTCATGGTAAGTGCGTTCCAATTTACCACCTTTAAACCATGGTTACCATGGTTAACCCATGCTAAAACCTATGGTTTAACCGTGGTTACCATGGTTTAACAATAGTGCACCATTGTTTAACTATGGTTTAACACTAGTGCACCATGGTTTGACCATAATTAAACCATATTGCCCTATGGTTAAACCATGAGTTTATCATGGTTTCATCTTTTCCTAACCGTAGTTTCACCATTTCCTAACCGTAGTTTCACCATTTCCTAACCATGGTTTTACACTTCCTTTACCATGGTTTCACTTTTTCTTAACCATGGTTTTGGCTTGGTAAAAACACAGTAGTGACCATGGTAATACTACAGTAATGTCACGGTAAGTGCGTTCCAATTTACCACCTTTAAACCATGGTTACCATGGTTAACCCATGCTAAACCTATGGTTTAACCATGGCTACCATGGTTTAACCATAGTGCACCATTGTTTAACTATGGTTAAACTATGGTAACACTAGTGCACCATGGTTTGACCATAATTAAACCATATTGCACTATGGTTAAAACCATGAGTTTGCCATGGTTTCATCTTTTCCTAACCATAGTTTCACCATTTCCTAACCATGGTTTTACACTTCCTTAACCAAGGTTTTACTTTTTCCTTACCATGGTTTTGGTACTGTAGAACCACAGTAGTGACCATGGTAATACCACAGTAATGTCATGGTAAGTGCGTTCCAATTTACCACCTTTAAACCATGGTTACCATCATTGGTTAACCCATGCTAAACCTATGGTTTAACCGTAGTTACCATGGTTTAACCATAGTGCGCCATTGTTTAACTATTGTTAAACTATGGTTAAACACTAGTGCACCATGGTTTGACCATAATCAAACAATATTGCACTATGGTTAAACCATGGATGGATCCAATGTAAAACCATGGTTATGCCTCATAGTCAAACCATGGTATTTTTGTCCCCGCCGAACGAGTTCGAGCAGGGGACTATGAAACGGGCTCCGTACGTGTGTGTGTCCGTGTGTCCGTCCGTCCGTCCGTCCGTCCGTCCGTCCGTCCGTGTGTCCGTGTGTGCGTCCGTGTGTGATCAAAATCTTCAATTTGCTACTTCTCTGTCATTTATGAGCCAATTTTGATTCTGTTTGCTTTGTATGATAGCACTACATGGGAGCTTTGAAACTTCTACACAGAATTTCAGTCGTGACCTTTGACCTTGACCTTTGACCTATATTGTACATTTTGCTACAAAATGCTACTCCTTCGCCATTTCTAACCCGATTTCGATTCCGTTTGCTTTATGTGATGGCACTAGGTGAGGGCTTCAAAACTTCTACACAGAATTTTGACCTTTGACTTCTTTGACCTTTGACCTTGATTTTTTGACCTATATTGTACATTTTGCTACAAAATGCTACTCCTTCGCCATTTTTAACCCGATTTCGATTCCGTTTGCTTTATGTGATGGCACTAGGTGAGGGCTTCAAAACTTCTACATAGAATTTTGACCTTTGACTTCTTTGACCTTTGACCTTGATTTTTGACCTATATTGTACATTTTGCTACGAAATGCTACTCCTTCGCCATTTTTAACCCGATTTCAATTCCGTTTGCTTTTTATGATGGCACTAGTTGAGGGCTTCAAAACTTCTACACAGAATTTTGACCTTTGACTTCTTTGACCTTTGACCTTGATTTTTGACCTATATTGTGCATTTTGCTACAGAATGCTACTCCTTCGCCATTTCTAACCCGATTTCGATTCCGTTTGCTTTATGTGATAGCACTAGGTGAGGGCTTCAAAACTTCTACACAGAATTTTGACCTTTGTCTTCTTTGACCTTTGACCTTGATTTTTGACCTATATTGTACATTGGCTACAAAATGCTACTCCTTCGCCATTTCTAACCCAATTTCGATTCCATTTGCTTTATGTGATGGCACTAGGTGAGGGCTTCAAAACTTCTACACAGAATTTTGACCTTTGACTTCTTTGACCTTTGACCTTGATTTTTTACCTATATTGCACATTTTGTTACAAAATGCTACTTCCGGCGGGGACATATGTTACGCACCGCGTAATTTCTACTTTTCCTTGTTTTACAAGGGTACGAGTCGGGCAGCTTTGTTTTGTACCCTTTGTAATTTGACCAAGTTAGTCTTGGTGCATGTGCCCCAAACAGTACAACAGTAGTCGATGTTTGGCAATACCAGTGAGAAGTATAATTGCGCAGCCATTTTCCATGGTAATACAAGACCGAATGCGCCATACAAGCTAATGTGCAGGCCGTCTTTTTTATGATACGTTCAATGTGAAGTGACCAATCTAGACTGTCTGCGATAATTACTCCAAGATATTTGATATCATTGACAATATCCAGATACTGACCATCAAATTTTAAACTCATATCTAAACCATTTCTTTTCCTTTTCGAAGCAAATATCATAACTTTTGTTTTTTCACCATTAACCCTCATTCCGTTGTTCTGAAACCAGGAAGAAAGAGTGTTTAAATCTTTTTGCAGCGAGGCCTGAATTGTACGAACATCCTTAGAAGAGTTGAAAATGGCTGTGTCATCGGCATACAGAGAAATTCTCGTCTTATCATGAAATTGCAATTTACATATGTCGTTGACATATACACAAAAAAGAAGCGGCCCAAGGATAGAGCCTTGAGGTACACCGGATAACATTGGAAGGAGCCCACTCATTACACCTCTGAATGACACACATTGTTGTCTATTTTTATATACGAGGCAAACCACGTAAGTTCGTTGCCCTGAACACCATAATACGGTAGTTTGTCTAGCAGACCTTCATGCGGTATTATATCGAATGCTTTTTTAAGATCTAGAAATACAGCGCCGGTGATTAACCCTTTGTCTAAACAGTCCAAAATGGAGTCGCAAATTTCTGTCAGACAGGTAGTTGCAGAATGTCCTGGACGAAATCCAAATCGTCTCTCAGATAACAGGTGCTGCCTGTGTAAATAATCATATAATTGCTTATGAACAGCTTTTTCAAGGATTTTTGAAACGATGGGCAGAATTAATATAGGTCTGAAATTCGACATCTCAGTTGAGTTTTTGGACTTTGGAATAGGAATGATTTTCGCACGTTTAAAATCATTGGGTACGTCACCAGTTTGTAATGAACAGTTAAAGGGGAAGGCTAGTAACTGATCAGTGGGAATCAGTGGAAATGCTGGGGGATGATTGTTCCAATCCTTATGGGATTCATTCAAGAGTTCATTGTATATCTATTGTTGTGTGAAAATGATTTGCTTCAGAACGGTCTCATATTCAAGTAATGTGCAGATTAATGCTCCGTCGCTGACCAGGGACGCTAACCTGGAAGGGGTTTACGATATACCACTCCTATTATAAGTGGTCTTTTACATGTCGTACGTATTTCAATCCACAAAATTTCAACGTTATCACATTCTAAATCGCTTCTTCTTAAATGAATAATCTCTTCTCTGATATAACATGCAACACCTCCACCTAATTGGCCCCTGTCTTTCCTTTCTATCTTATAACCGTCAATTGATATTACATTGGAGTGGATACCATCATCAAGCCAAGTTTCTGATAACGACATGATATCGTACGGATTTTGTTGTAAGAATTGAAGCAAATCGTCTGTCTTATTTCTTAAACTTCTGATATTAAGATGTGCAATTTTCATACCTTTGTATTTTGGGAAATTGGGAGAATGCATGACACACACACACAAAAACACACAAATAGAACACGTAAGATGAACAGAAGAAATCCTGTATCCTGGGTACTCTTTTAAACTACACGTAAGAGTTCAAAAGTTCAAAATGGAATGCTCACTTAACGACTTTGTAGAGATGGCTTTCCCTCGAGATGGTAACTCGTTCGCCGCTCGGTGTTTTGACAAGGATCCTACCATCCTGCGTCCAGAGTTTGTGGGTTCCCCTTTTCAGGCTCCTTTTCAGTTTCCAAAACAGCCGCGATCGCTCTTTCGTGAGGTTTTCGTTGATGTAGATGTTGCTCATTCCTTTCTTTCGCAGATCGAATCTTGAGCTGTAGACCCTCTATCTTATGCGATAGCTGGTAAATTTCACTATGATGTGCCGATTGCGTTTTGCCCTTTTGTTGTCGTTGCTGCCACTTTTCTCGAGGACGGGACCCAGACGATGGCTTCTGTCGATGTCGCTGCTCGTGATGTCGATTCCTAGGCCGTCTTTGCATATGTCGAGGATGACGTCGTCGGTGCACTTGTTGCTGCTCTCCTCTATGCCGGCGAATATCAAGCAATTTCGCCGCGAGTACTGCTCTGCCTCGTCCATGTCAGCCTGCAGGTCCTGCACTTTTTGTGAAAGCGAGGAAATCTGAGCGTCTCGGCTTTCGATGTCAAACAGCAGCGATTCCTTCAATTCCTTGCAGAATGCATCGTAGAAGGTGGACATGAGCTGGGTTTCGATGGATTTCACAAGTTTCGAGACAAATTTGTCGTCAGCAAGTAGCTTTTCGATAGCATTTTGGATAGCTGTGGAAAGGTTGTCGAGAGCTCCTTCCATTGCTGTGTTGTCCGTTGTGCAAGGCTCGTGTAGCGGTTTCTCAGGTGCATGTCTCGGTGATCCATCGGCCTTGTTGGAAGCATTGCCTCGTAAGTAGTGGGTCTTTCGGAGTTCGGCATTTTGGGGATTTTGCTCGGATCTATTATAACTTCTATGCTTGGCGGAACACTAGTTCAAGCACGTCCGTCCGTGGTGAAAGCCGTGACTCGATCGGTTGCATGGTAGACGATATACCGTTAACTACAGTACATTGTGCCCGGTTCGTTGAGTAACTGTGGAACCATTTTAGTGATATTTCTCTAATCCCCAAACGTTTGAGTTTGGAAAGCAACAAATCGTGATCAACAGTGTCGAATGCCTTTTGAAAATCGAGGGTAAGTATTCCAACTACGTGCCCTTTATCGAGATAATCAGCCCAATTTTGTGTTACATTAAAGTGCCGTCTCCGTGGACTGTTTTGGTCTGAATCCAAATTGATTTTCACATAATAATGAGTGTTGTTTTAGGTATCCATATAATTGTCCGAAAACGATTTTTTCAAAATTTTTTGTAAACACATTCAGAACTGATATTGGCCTGTAGTTTCCCAGATCTAATTTGTCTCCTCCCTTAAATATTGGAGTTACTCTAGATAGCTTGCATGGCACAGGTACCGTTCCTTGAGTGAGAGACAAATTAATAATATAAACTAATGGTTTAACAATGTAAGATGCTGTCTGCTGCACTATTGATACAGGTATGTTATCTAATCCACTTGTTTTTTTTTTACTTGGAAAGTTTTAATAATATCTAAAACTTCGCTTTCACAAACTTCACTGAAATAAAATAAGTTTGTATTTACATATGGAGTGATTTGCTTATCATTACAATCTTTATCTGAACTTATTTTAATGTTACCTTGAATCTTTTTGCCAACACGTACAAAATGTGAATTGAATAACTCAGCTATTTCTTTTTTATCACTCACATCATTACTCATTAATCTCAGTGATTGCACACGATTTATTTTTCTTGGGAAGTACGTATTGTAATGATTTCCATAATTATGTCTCCTGATTGCCCCTTGCATGATTCTATTGAATTTGAAATGTAATGTCTCTTTGCAACTCGTATTTGAGAAGTTACTTTGTTACGAAGTTTTCTATACGGTTTCCTATCCTTATCCAGATTAGACTCCTTGGCTTTTTGTTTTTGCTTATTTCGCTCACGTATTATTTGTAGTACAGCTTGTATGTTATCATTAATCCATGGTGATTCTTCGTTTTTTACTCGTTTCTTTTTTAAAGGAGCATGTTTGTTCAAAATTTCAGTGAAACTTTTTTTCAAAGGCATCATACGCTTTTTCGACATCGGTCTCATTCAAGACGTCTTCCCAAGTAAGTTTGGCAATATCTTCATAAAAACCAGGTAAGTTTAAACGTCTAAAATTTCTACTAAATTTGTATTCATGCATATAATCTTATGATGATTTACGTTTACCCCAAGTACAATAAATGGCGTAATGATCACTCATTGTGACAGGAATAACTTTAGTTGAAACAATTTTGTCAAGATTGTTTGTCAAGATCCAATCTATACGAGTACTGGTCTGTTTTGTTACTCTGGTTGGTGACTGAATACATTGAGCAAGACCAAAATTGTTGATTAGATTTACAAAACATTCAGTTTGCCATGATTTACGGTTTGCTAACAAATCACAATTCACATCACCTAGTACAATATAATCACAGTTAATGTCATCCAGTTTTTGCAAAACATTTTCAAATGAGTTTAAAGTGGATATTGTTGAATTTGGCGGCCTATAACATACAACTATGAAAAATGATTTTGCTCTGAACATCATAACCTCTAAAATTATCATTTGTAAGTCAGGTTCAGCTATATCATGTCTCTCTTTACATACAATTGTATTCTTAATATAAACAGCAACTCCTCCACCTGCACGTGTTCTATCTTTACGGATAAGATAATACGAATCAATATTAATTTCACCATCTTCAATCAAATCATCTAAATGAGTTTCACTAAGGGTAAATATATCAATGTCCATTTTCTTGGCAAAATGTCGCAGTTCATCAACGTTTTTTGTTAGTGATAAGATGGGTAATTTTGAATCCCTTTTCCTCTCTTATCTTGTCTATTTCTTCCTCGACAGATTCGGGAACTGGAATGACAGGGAAGTTCGCTGTTGGGAACAATTCGGGAGCGTTCGCTTCTTCTCGGAGTTCATCTTCAGGCTGAGTGTCAAACATTTCTACCGGAAGTTCTGCAAAGTAACATTTACGACATCCAACATCCAATCTTTATCCGTGCTAAAACATTTTCTATCCTCACCAGAACAGGGCAAATGACACCACTGTAGGCATGCAACACAAAGGAGAGCATTTTGATTTCCCTTGACGTTCTTTTCACAAACAATGCATGGGAATATGTTTTTCATTTAGGTTATAAGCGAACTGCAAAGTTTTATCAAGTTTGTGTGTGCTCTTACTCAAGTAGATTTAGGTCACTGACGTTCCTAACCACTACCTTTTTCTCATGACCATCAGGGGCAGATCGAAGGGCGATGATGCGGCCGTCACTGGACCAGACTCGCTTCACCGATGACATCTTCCTCGTCTTGTTGATCAGATCCATCTTGAACGGCGTCAGATCCTCCTGTATGAAGATGTTAGAACCCTTCAGCTTGGATTTGGCTTCGTAGACGTTGCGACGAGCAATGTCCTTCTCATCTAGAAGAATTTTGAGGTGTTGCTGAACTACGTCACGTATGACGCTATCTGTGTCTTCCGATTGCTTTTCCGGCACACCGAAAAAGCGGAGGGACTCTCTTCGGCCATATTGCTCCAAGTCATCAAGGTTTTCTCTGAGTTTTTCAATTTCCTTTGTGATTCCTTTGATGTTTTCGCTCATTTCTTCCTGTTCCAGTTTGATGTTTGACAGATCGTGCGTCAGAGCCTCGTACACATCCTGTGTCACCTTCTCCACAATTGCCTCCATTATTACGGGCTTAATCTTCTCAAGCACGTCGTCCGAACACAATGTGCTCTTTATTCTGGGTTCAAGATTCTCGCTTATCTCCTCTAGCGTCTTTGGGGCATCTACACTTGACTGACCAGCCAGGCTGATGGGCTTTTCTGGGCTGGGGCCGACCGGGGAACTCGGGAGAAGTCTTCCAGCCCATTGTCCGTTGTTTCCCTTCGTCTTGTTGTTTGCTTTTTGCGACGACATTTTCTCGCTAATTATCACATTTCTTCCAATGATTTTCACTCAGGTGCAATCAGTAACCAAATCTTGTTCAGATTCCAGTGATGGTTTCTCAACCTATTACTCAGGTAAACACGGAAATGAGATTTCAGGGGCAAAATCCGTATCCGTATCGAGCGTATCGAGAAGATGTTTTGCTTAGGTTTCAGTTTAGTGAGACATTAGTGAGACATTTCGTCAGAATGTCTCACATTTAGTGAGACATTCTGACGAAGCATTATTTCACTTTAATTCAATAGTTCGAAGCGATGACTTTTGTCGACAAGCTTAGACCAAGGAAAAAAGTTTCCCCAATTTGTCTGATACCAGATTATACAGAGCACATATGTATGAATGGATTGAATCTGTAATTCGTAAGATTTTCTTCGTAGGATCAGAAAACGATTTGCTCTTCAGCCTCGTCATGACGTCGAACAGAACTACTTTTTTTTTTTGATAAATAGAAAAAAAATAAATGCATGAAATGATTTCACAATTCTTTTATATGCATAATGTATGCAACAGGCAACTTCCACGCGTATGGATTTTCTTTCTTTTTATCTTTCTATCTAACTCCCTCTTTTTAATGATAATCACGTTGTGAACCCTCTTAAAGCTTCCTTACTACTGTGAAGACGTTGGATAAATACGATGTATAAATATGATGAAAGTAATAGCATGCAAAAGTTTTTACATACTTATGCCTGATTAAACATGATATTTCTAATATTGATCACATCATTCCTTTAGTTTTGATTTGCATGAAATCTGCATTTGCAGACTGAAGGATCGTAGTTCAAAGCTGCTGTTGGGTCACACTAATTATTTCATGATCTCTGTCAACCAGATTCAGTACGTTCCGTCTACTAACCTAGTTTCTTTCAACATTGAAAAATCCTGGGAGGTGGGGTGGAGTTCTTTGCGAGTCTTCTGCATTCCTTCGTTTAGCCATTATTCCACAATAACAGTAGTTGTCACGAGAAGGCGTTTCTTTTCACTAAGTCCAAATTCGACTAACACCTCACATACATGCATGCATCAATCTAAATCTAACGGTGTGTTCATCTGGCTGAACCGTCATAGAGAAAGAGCGCCAGCTATCGTTCATTGCGGCCAAACTCTGCTGATTTCTTGTCTTTTCTATCTTTCTCTCCTTTCCCAGCCTCCCAACATCTCCCCCTCTCTCCTCCTCCCTCCCTCACATACACACACACACACACACACACACACACACACACACACACACACACCCCCAGGCATATAAACAAACTTCTACACAAATATTGATGATCTAATAAACTCCTGTCACCAAAAATAGAAACAAACACAAGGAAGTAAAAAAATTGATTTGATTTGATTTGATTTGATTTGACTTGATTTGATTTGATTTGATTTATTGGTTTCTGTATCATCATTGTACATACACATTCATGTACAAACATAAATATAAGTTGTTCGTAGAGTATTTTCTTCTTCATTGCCTATGTACAATGTACAGCAAAGGTACAACAAAACATACACCAATGAATCATACAGAGGGGCTACAGCATAAGCGTGGCTCCATTTGCGTGCTGTCCTCCGCAGCCCCCGTAGCATAACATTATATCATAATATACATCGGAAGGAGAATAGGAGGGAGGGATGACTTGCATAGAGATAGAATAGATGAAAGGAGAAAGGGAAAGGTTTGTCTGCTTTCACTAAAGGTTTATACAAAATAAAATCACCTGTATCACTGATTAGCAAGGCATGACAAAATATTTTGTCACCGAGGTACAGGTGAACAGTTGATACAGGTCATGGTCAGTTACATTATTACATAATAAATTGAATGCGTTGATATTTCTGCGAAAGAATTTGGTGTATAATACATTAACAATGACAATGGAATAATGATAGCCAGAAAGCAACATTGTTTTTACAGCTTTCCTAAAAGAATACATGAACTTTAAACTTTGAATATCAGAAGGAAGAGAATTCCAACATCGGGTCCGGTGTGTTTGACAGATTTCAGAGCCATCACTGTTTTGGGATTATATCAATGAAACTTATCAGATTGTCTTGTTGGATAAGAATGCCTGTCCTTGTTTAATTGAAATAGTGAGTAAAAAGAAGATGGCAACTGACCATTATGTAAGCGGAACATAAAGAGTGATTTTTGCAAAAAAATAATGTCATTTACCTTAAGTTTTTTTTTTTTTTAATTCTGCGAATAAAGGATCTGAATTGTCTCGATAACCTGAGTTGGTGCAGATAGCTTTCTTTTGTAAAAGTAATATATTATTAATGTGGCTTTTTGAAGTTGCCCATACAATTTTGCAATAAGAAATGTGCGATAATATCAACGAATTATATAACATGAATAAAATATTCTGTGGGACATAATACTTGAACTTCTGGAGTATATCAACATCACGAAACATTCATTTATATATATACCGAGGAATTTGATACTTTCTTTTTGTTCCAATAATATACCATCCACCATAATATTTGAATGTTGCATTTCATTGTTATGACTCTTATTATAGAAATACATAAAATTTGTCTTTTTCAGATTGAGTGATTATCTATTACTCTTAAACCACATAGATAATTTCGGTAATTCAGAATTGAGAGCTCTTAGGAGCGAATGAAAATCAGAATTTGAACAGAATACATTGGTGTCATCAGCAAACATAATGCTAATATTGCAGTGATTTAGATGAGTTTGAAATATCATTTACATACACTAGAAATAATAGCGGTCCCAATATGGATCCTTGTGGGACTCCACGTTGAATAGGTAATACTTCAGAGTTAACAGATTCATAGTACACATATTGCTTTCTATTCGACAAGTAATCTTCAAACCATTCAAGTGGAATGCCACGAAAACCATAGGACTGCAATTTACGTATGAGGATAGTGTGGTCAAGAGTGTCGAATGCCTTGCTTAGGTCCATGATAACACCGATGACATGTTTTTGTTCAGCTAAGGCAGTCGACACTCTAACGTATAATTGGGCTAGTGCCATATCTGTAGAATTAAATTTACTGAAACCATACTGGTATTGGTTAAATATATCATATTGTGTCAAAATTCATACATTCTATTCTATACAAGTTTTTCTATTACCTTAGAAATACTAGGAAGAATATATATAGGACGGTAATTTGATACAAGAGAGGAGTCATCTTTTTTATATATTGGAATAACTTAAGCAATTTTACATGCATTCGGAAATACACCAGTTGAGAGTGACAAATTACAAATATACACTAAGGGTGTCATTTTACTACCAATAATCTGTTTAAAAAAATTGTTGAATAATTGCAAGCGATTTGATACATTAAAAAAAAATACACACAGTATAGTAATATGAGATATGAACAGACCAATGTTACAACATAATTGGACGAAACATGAAATTTACATTGGGTGAAATGCTGAACTCTCAACTGATTCAATACATTGCATAGAGAGTAGAGAGAGAGAGAGAGAGAGAGGGAGAGAGAAAGAAAGAGGGCCAAGATGAAGTCTGGAGATAATGGTTGTAACGTCATAGATGGAGAGTCAGACTTCTGCTGTCATTGTTACAATTAGGGAGAATTTGTAAGCGAACACTGAATTTTGGTTATACTAAAACGATAAACACAACCATATAAATGCGCTTTAAACTCTATATCAAGTTATTGTTTATTCTCAATCGTAGCACTGGTAGTATTCGTTTTGTCTTGACTAAAATAGCGTAATGATTATTTATCCATTATATTTGTTGTGTTAAAAAAAAATTCCCACTTTTAATTCTTCATAGTTCAAAAACTATATATCACATAACACTGACTTTGTTATGAGCAATAGTTAAATAGCGTAAAAGTCTGTTGGCGGTAATTATGATAGCTTAAATTAGTTCCATTGAATTCAAGATTTATTTTTAAGTTAGGTTTCAGATTTTGCTCTGTTTTCAGCCCTCTGTACAAAATTGTAATTCTGCACGGGGTCAATTGGTGTGTATGGGAGTGTGTCAGTGGTTAACACCCTGAAGATGGTCCTGAACAATGACCAAGATTGGAATGCTCTATTACATATTCATCAGAAATGCCACTATCACAGCTAGTCTTTATTCATCCTGAAATGTAGTGTATGCAAGCACATGAAAACATGTTTTTACATGTGCATACATTTTATCCTTTACCATGAATTCAGACTACCAGCGTGACCAGTGCCCAAACCATCATAAACTTCTAATAAAGCATTCATGTTTCTTGGAGCAAGAGTCCATAAGCCCATTCAGAATATTTCTGAAGAGGTGGTATTCGTGGCATTAGTCAGGGTCATTGCAAGCACACACTCACATACACATCATTGGTTCTTGTGTAGAGTTCATTTTATTTTACAGAGGATTCAAGTTTGACCAAAATCTGAAACTTGCCTTTAAAATCAATAGACATAACGAAACTGATTCATCGAATGCTCCCATATTCAAATCACCTCCAACTAAATTGTACACTATTCATGCTATTTAGCTATTACTTATATCAATGACAGTGTTACCTGATTTATAGTTTTCAAGAGTGGAAAATGTTTTTTGTAACACCTAGTACGAAGCGTCCTGTTAAGTAAATACAGGATTGCACTAGGATGACAATTATGAATTCGAACGAAGTCTAATACTATAGCAATAACTAACGTGCTGCAAAACAAAACAAAACAAAAAACCTATATTTATTGCGTGTGTAATAATAGTTTTGAAATATGACCAAAACATTTGTAAAAGTATACATTCGATGAAGTTTACATTTCTAAAAAGCTATATGACTACTATGCGTAAATGGTTTGAATTGGTCTTACAGTCCTGCTACACCGATACATGATGACATAAATCAAGCATATTTTGATGCTATGCTACAAATAACTATCAAGGCAAGTTAATTCCTTATGCTATAGTGTTGGTCATAATAATAAGCACACTTCCTCTCTATTATTTTATTTGGTTCACCACACTATCAGAAATGCATCAACTTCCATTCCTCCAGTAGTTTATACCCCACTGTTTTGTTCCAAACTTTATACAAAAAGGGAATGATCTCAATATATATCACCAGATAGAAATGTGAATGAAATTGAAAATGAAGACAAGAGAGAGAGAAAAAAAAAGTTGTGGGGGCAAGCTGGATGAGGAGGTCGGGATTGATTGAAAAGGGAAAGGAAATGTGCAACACAAAATAATTTTGTTTGTAGCTTTCCCTATACGATAATATATACAAAATATGATATACGTTACTAAAACTTTACTCAAACAGTTGTGTGGTTTTTTGTTTTTTTTTGCGCAATACAACAAGGAAATATCTTACATCTTTAGCTAATTAAAACGAAAACAACGACAACAATAACAACAATAATAATAAATGGCAATTAAAATGAAAAACAATTTTTACGGTTGCATGGCTGACAACTACAACGTTTTTTTTTTGTTTTTGTTTTCTTTCTTCCACGCATTAAGTGTTCATATACATTATACTCTCTAAATGTTGAAGCAGAAAACCACTGTTTATCAAAATATATAAGTCCCGTGGGGATGTGTGAATTTCTTGGATTTAAAGACCGGTCTGCACTACTAGTCGTACAAAATAATACCTTGATTATAATCTCACTCAAAGCATTATCGGGGACACTGAGATTATAAATACAAACAGTGCAAAATAATCTGATTCAATAAATCGAAATGTTCAATTTATCTCCCATTCGATCAAACCGGGGCAAGGCATATCAATAGCAAACCTAACAAAAAGGGAATTTTAGATATCCTGGCAACGTACATCTGCCAAAATTTTTGATATTGTGATGATATTGGCGTTGAGCAGAGTAAACCACCGGAGTTCATTTCTGGTCTGTCTGTCTTTTTTTTTTTTTTTTTTTTTTGTTGCTGTTTCTTGCTGTCTTTTGTTTTTTGGTTTTGGTATTGTCACACTTCCCATGATTGAACCTATTACCAAATCATTTATTTCTGTTACATCAAGGTTTTAAAGACTGCATTTTAGGTTTACATGAAACTGAGGCTCATGTAACAATCCATCAAACATTAAAATTGTTTGTTTGTCTGTTTGTTTCTCCTGCATTCCATTTCAGTCATGTCATATTATCCAATACTGTCACCTGCTTTTTACTGCTCAATTATGGTCAAACTTGTGATATTCTAAGTAGAGTAAGAATGTGATGAGAGTTAAAGTTATATGTTGTTTGTTTAATGTCAGCTAAAAGTTCATTTTCAAACTTTTTCTCTCTGTCATGATATCAAAATACCAGAAATTTTGAAAATCCTGAATCCCCCCACTGGTAACTCACGTAGTCATCTGTACCGATTGCGCATTCCCATTTTTGGGGGAATAGGGACATAGTTAGGGTCTCAATTGCGGAAAAAAAAATCCGAAAACCGTTGAAATAGATGTTATTGATTTGAATATTTTTTCCAGAAATATTTTGATTAGGAATAGTTTTCAAATCTTTCCCGAACAATCCTGAAATAAGGTCCAAAGATAAGGTTAATATATCACCCCCATTCTGGGGTATGGGTAGGGCCTCGTGCGGCTTCTTGGTGTTTGCCCTGAATCTCCCGAATGTGTTTACTGTGCGTGTTTTGCTGCAAACCATTTCAGGCTGGCTTTCTTTTCGCAGGACGTGTTCTCCACATGAGGCGTAGGTATGCAGTAGGCTTCTCTTCCAGAAGTCATGTGGTAATTTTTCATAATTCGTATCTACAACTCAACACGGCATAGTAACGTATGCACCATAGTAAATAATTTTTAAAAAGTACCCCAGCTACAATACTTTTTTGCACTTACCGATTACACTGACAGAATCCGTGATTTGTAGATCATTGTTATTGGCAATTTCATTCATTTTTATTCAAGTTGCATATTATGAAGAAAATTACACGCATGGGTCTAAACTTATAGAAACTTGAATACCCATTTATGATATTATGTAGGCGTACGCTGAAGGGGTTAAGTACACCCGTCATTACCATGATTCCCCGAAACCACTTAAGACCTAACGGTGAATGTAATAGATTTTCGCCTATTTCAGTTGAAGAGTATTTCCCCTATTAAATGATGTAATATTTAAAGGACTAACATTGCAAAACAAATGTTTTCATTGACCCTGATGTACTTTTGAAAAGGCCAATCATTAATATAGAATATTGTAATATCTAGACATAATTAAGCTCCTAACAAGTATCATTCATGTGAGTATAGACGTGACACACGTACAGCAAATTATTAGGCGTCTATCATGCTTCACATTTCACATCAAATATGTAAAGTCTATCTCGAGTGCAGAAAGCTATCTCGCCACTCTCAAACTCTTGTAGATAGCACCAACCAAATCCTGGTACTATTATTTTGAAATCAGTAATGATATTGTGCAGGTACTTCAAATCTTTCGTGTATTGATCGATACTGACAAGACCCTTCTTGGGCTTCACCCAGGCTACAATGACAGAATCATCTCGACACACAGCTGGCCAGGCTGACATATTCTCCTTCTCCAAGACATGCTCCTTCTTACCGCTACCATCGAGACACACGACAGCTGATGGAACTCCTAATATCAGTTTCCCTGTGGTGTGAAGAGAGAGTAATTGTTGAGGTGTGTATCCATCACATGTTATTTCCCTGACAGCCTTACCACCCTGTGGAGTAAATACCTGGATCTTTTTGGGTATCCATTGACCCACGTAGATATTATCATCTCTATCCACAGTGAGACCACCAATCCCTCCTTCATTACCCATCGTCTCGAACGTGACGTCAAGCTTCTCCCACTGTGGAGTGTAGAGTGACATCTCGTTGTCTGTATCACGTACAGCACTTCGACCATCAGACAGGAATCGAAGTTCATTGATGCAGACATCTCTCAGCACGATCTGCTGTAACTCGCCATCAGGGGAGTAGAGATAAATTCCTCCGTCATCCAAACCCACCGCCATCTTACCGTCTCGTGCACGAGTGATACAGGACATGCAGTCTTTACCTGGAAGCTCTACGTCTGCTTTGGCATCCCATGTGTAAACTTCCAGCTCTCCAAGGCAAAGTTCATTGACCTTCACACATCTACGGAATGAAATCTTCTGAGCTTGTTCTGTCACACCTCTTGGTGGTTGGTCGTCAGGATCAACTCGTCCCAGAAACCTCTTCAGGTTCTCACACAGCGTGTCGTGTGCAATCAAGGCGTCTTTCTCTAGCGGTACCTTCATACCGTTTGTTACCAGCTCTTCCATAGATTTCATGTCGCTTATTGTTTGCCGACTCTCTTCATCCATGACTTTAAATTCGTTCTCGAATTTTTCAGACCATCGTTTTACTTGACATTTCAGCGCTTCTCTCCTGGCTGACAATAGTTTCATGTAGTCCTCGTACGTCTTGTCAATGTCATCATTGAGTCTTCTCAGCATATTTGTTACTTCATTGCGTTGTGTTTCTATGAACTCGATATGATTTTCAATGGTTATTTTCTTTGATTTTGTCCTTTCTCGTAACTTCTTGATATTTTTAATTAATTTCTCCTCATGGACGGCTGCCTTTTCAAGCTGGTGGCCATCTTGCAAGTGCTCCAGCATCCCACACGTACTGCACATATACTCATGGCAATTGGTACAGAAGCACTCTTCATCAGCGCTGGGGTGTGTCCTACACTTTCGTCGCCTCTTCAGCGAAACTTTTCCCGAGAGCACCTCGTTCATGGGCACCACTTCGTGGTTGGAGAACGGTTTCCAGGCAAGGTGGCCTATCTCACACGATTTACACATATATTTTCCACAGTCCTGACAGTAGGAGAAAGCTGGCGGCTTTTCGTCCGTGTCACAAACCGTGCATGTTGGACTTTTGATTTTCACTTCATCCACAAGAGAATGCAATGGTACGTTTGTTTGTAACTTATTCACATCTCCACCGGGTAGGGGTGTTTTTTTCCTGCATACAGGACATGTTATACTTTGTTGGTTTGGCTGAGTTTGAAAGATACTTTCCAGACACTCTTTGCAGAAGGTGTGTGAACATGCCAGTGATTTGGGTTGGTTGAAAAGTGTTAGACAGATAGGGCACTCCAGATTCTGGCTGCTGATTTGATGAAACGTTGCCATGGTGTCTCTCTGTCTGTCTAGTAGCAAAAGAAACACATAGCGGTAAACGAATCGACAAGGCTATAGTGTTCATCTACCAAATAGAAAAGGGAAAGGTCACGCGAAGCGAAATGAGCAAAATAAGAGAAAATTGATATTATTTGGAAACACGAATCACATTTCTGATAAAGTGTGTCGTAACGTTGGTATATACATGTAACTGTACTCACGAGACACTTTACAAGAAATGTATTGCACATGAGCGTTCCATTTCATATTTTTATTTCTATATATTCCGAGAAATTTGATTTCTTTTTGTGGGACTAATATACCATCCACCACGATATTCAAACGTTGCATTTGATTTTTATTCTTCTTATTATAAAAGTGAATAAAAATTATCTTCCTTCAGTTGAGTAATAATCCATTGCTCTCAAACCACAAAGATAATTTCGTGAATTCACTATTGAGGATTCTTAGAAGACTGAAAATCGGAATTGGAACAGAAAGCATTAGTGTCATCGTCAAACAGAATATATTGCAGTGACGTAGATGAGTTTGAAACATCCTTTATAAAGCACCAGAAATAGAGGTCCCAATATAGATCCTTGTGGGACGCCACATTGTGTGATAGGTAATTCCTCAGAGTTGACAGATTCAACTGACTGAAAAACAGCCGTGGCTGATGTTAGTACCGTGGTTAAATAAAATGAATGAATGAATGAATGAATTCAAAATAATACAAAATGTTTTATAAGTAATCTTTGAACCATTCTAGTGGAATGCCACGAATTCCATGGCACTGTAATTTGTGTATAAGAATATGTGTGGTCAAGAATCTTGAATACCTTGCTTAGGTCTGATAGGTCAACATCCTTGCCCTGCATGTATGTTGCGATCTAACGGTAGCTTTTTAGGGTATACACTCACAAATTTTACTAATATTCCTGAAATTTTGTTGCCATGGTGCCAACGTTGGAGGGACTCAAATAAAGGAAATAATATGTTTCTAATTAAACATTATTAGTTCATGTACCCACTACACAATAAATTTGTGCAACAAACATTGACTCTCTGAATGATATTTTTCTTCATCTGAAGATCGACTGATTGAGTTCAAAGAATTCTAACATGACAGCCACATCTAATTGTGCTTCATTTAATTTATCAAAAGAAAGTGATTGAGCAGGCCATTTTTAATACAGCAAAAGGGAAGTCCTAAAGAGCTCTGATACTATAGCTTCTAATACTCGAACGTAAATCTATTTGCACTAATGTCTGATAAAGTCCTTTATGCGTTATATATTTCGAACGGAGACGATTGATAACAAGATTATCATAACAGGCTACGCCGATATATCTGCTTGGCGTAATTTCATGTTACAAATATAAGCATAGGTTGTGGGTTACACAATACCACATTGAACAAAAACCAGCAAAAATCATAACAGGAAAGTTCTCCAAACGCACAAGGGAGAATCTATTAGCGACCATGCCTTAAACTACGTGTCAGGTATTCAAGTAACGCGCGCGTGTGTGAATATCATTTCATATCATATACTTACCATGTATGCTGTACTTTGGGGTTCAATATTGTTGTTTTACGTCTGTCTCCGAACATGTAGGCATGGGATCACAACGTGTGTTGTCTGTTCAGCACGCGGGAATGAGAATACAAATTAGATTGAATAATACTTTTAACACCCGAACGGAATATCAGTTTATATTAGTTTTTGGACAGAGAGATGCATTACGTAGCATTCACAAAATGGCTGAGCGATCGATTCATGCAGCTATCAGGGGAGTGGCTGTATTCACCGACGTGACCTTTACACTGCGCATTAGGAAAACAGTCCGTCTAAGGCAACCCGAGTAGGGTTTTCGACACCGTTTTGTCTCACCAGCCAGGCTTCTTATCTGCACAGTTAATCCCTTGTACAAACATTGACTAAAAGCGGGTTTTCCCCACATCTCATATGCAATGTTTCCATCGGAAAATTACAGGACATGATGAAATGTTGCCTTGTACAGTGAGTACATGCGTCTCTTTGAGCCTAGATGAGACTTTTCTAAAAAGAGAAAGATACAACATAAGCGGAAGTCGTCATGTACAAGAACGGAACAACATGAATCTAAAGAAAAAAAAAATGGCAGATGATTAGTTGGAAAAATATGTCCCTTATCCTTTTCTGGTATGGATATCTGATTTTTTTGTTAAATTCCTGAGACTTATCACAGTATGTCAAAGAGCAAAGACTGCGTGCAAATGTAAAAACTATTTGAATTCCTGTCGGATTACATGGATGGAAGAAATTTAGTTTCGCATGGTGTTCGCGGGGATATCATTACGTTCAGCAGTTGGGGGGGGGGGGGGAGTAGGTTAGTGCACTGCAAAAAGTCCGGTGTTAAATAGTGAACACCGAGCTGGTGTTAAATTTTCGGTGCTCATTTATAGTGTTAAATTAACACCTCCGGGTGTCACTTCCAAATTTTAAACTATTTTTTGAAGAGTTTCTTAGTAACTGCACTTCTTGTTGATTTTTAATTTAAATAAGACGATCAAGAATTTTACATTAAAATACTAGATTTTTGAAAAAATGTGAAAATAAATTTACACAAAAGTAATACCAGCTGGAGGGGTCTCTTATTGAAGCTGGACGGGTGTTAAACCATTGATGTTAACACCAACAAAATAATCAAATCATCACTATGTGGTGTCATTTTTGAATTAACACCAGTACAGTGTCAAAATAACACCAGGTACAGTGTCAAGTTAACACCACGAAGTGTCAGATGAACACTTTTCAACACCATCACAGTGCATTTTTAACACCTGTGGGTGTGGTTCTCTATTGAAGTTTGATCGGTGTTAGATTTAACACCCGTGGTGTTAAATCTAACACCGATGTTTTTACAGTGTGGATACATTGGTAGTGGAAAGAGGACAGGTGGGTATGCCTGTGTCATGCGCCATTGACAGAAGTGAAGAAGTATTTTAGATCAAGCGGTGTTAATGAGAGAGGTCAAGAATAATAAAACTTGATTGGGACCCATATTTCATGATGATCTCTTTGTAGTATCAAGAGTTTTATCGCAAAACGAGCTAACTCCATTCTCTTAAAGTTGAGATATTTGTGGTTAAAGAGACTGTACAGTACTGGTTGAGGTGGGGATTCATATTTTGAACATTCCTAAGTGAGATAATGAAAAGGCTCCTATGAAATATGAAAAAGCATGTAATTTTAAGAAGGATTCAACGTTTATTTGATGAAAATTGGTTTTCAAATGGCTGAGATATCCAAAATAGTGCTAATAATAAAAAGGCGACATGCCACAACTTTATTAGGATCTCTTTGTTTCACCTTGTTTTTGGATATCTCAGCCATTTCAAAACCGATTTTCATCGAATAAACTTTTGATACTCCTAGAACTGCATGCTCTTTGACATCTCATAGAGTGGTATCTGAATATCTCGCAAAACGTTAAAAGCTAAATCCTCACCTCGACCAGAACTGTACACACCCTTTAAAGCTGCTAAAAACAAAGGAAATAATAAGAAAATATGGGATTTTTTAATCATAACTTCTAGAATATTCTTCGTTATGTTACAAGTGAGGTATCACCTGAAAGGTTTCTATCTGACGATACATACTTTAACATGTTTAGAAATGACGTTTAGCCCATTTTGCAATGAAACTCTTCATGTTATCAAAGTTATCAAACTTCATTTGAAATCTCAGGATCTCTCAAAGAACTATACGGATAAGTTATAATCTCCTGCTCTATGGTGGATGTTTATTAGTTCATGTATGTTTTGTATATCACTTGACACAGCTGAATCAAAGTTTGTGTGACAGAGTTGAACACTGCATGACTTTGTGGCTGATAAAGGTAATTACCACCATGAAACCACATCAGCACAGGAATGAACTAGAAATGTCGCTTTGGCGACTGGTATGCCTCCGCCATAATGCATGATCCTCTTAATAGGACTATAGATAGTACATGTGGACAATGTGTGATTACATTTTCACAAAATTGGCAAAATATTAAAATGACAAGTTTGTCGCAAATGTGTTGAATGTTCACCTTCCTTGACCTACACTATGTAGGTTTAATTGGATGAATAGGAGAGCATGTATTTGGGATTTAAGGATTTTAACTTGACTTTGACCCATTCATACGTGTATGCATTGAGTAATTTTCAAGGTATGGAGAAAAAGTGCAATTTCTGTATTGAATAGTAAATTGTTACGATTTTCATCTGGCCTTTGACCCTAAAATTCATAAGATTATCACTGTCAAGCAGAACATGCATAAATATGTAGTACGTTTCAAGATAACTTGAGCCACTTCCGAGATATGGAGGAAAAAATTAGTTCAGCACTTTCACTTGATCTTTGACCTTCTGACCTTTGAGGCAAAAACAAAAGAAAAAAAAAACTTTCCGGAGAATCTCTATTAGTTTATAAATGCATACACCAAGAGTAAAAAAAAAAAAAATCCTGCCGGCATTGCATGAACATGACGGAAACAGTAATACTTTGAAGTGTTGCCCTTTACCTTTGACCCCTGACCTTTGACCCCATGAAGCCTAAATTCTCTAGATAATCACTGCCAGTCGGTACATGTATATATACTATATGTTCCATGAAGATACCTTGAACAATTTCCAAGGTACAGAGAAAAAAGGTGAAGTTTTAATATTGTTACTTGACTTTTTGACCTTTGACCTCATGACGCAAACTTTCACAAGAGAATCTTAATTGGGTAATACATGTATACACTAAGTTTCAAGAAAATATCTTCAGGCATTGCACAGATATGGTGGAAATAGTGAAATTTTATGTATTTGACTTTGACCTTTTGACCTTTGACCTTGAGCATGTGCACCCAAAAGTTGATAGGCACAACTTCACCCCCTAATACACATACATGCCAAGTTTCATTAGGATACCTCAAATGGTTTTGATAGTTACCCTGTCCACAAAATTCATTACGGACGGACGGATGAACAACCCGAAAACATAATGCCTCCGGCACCACTTCGTGGCGGAGGCATAAAAAGCCGCACACAGTTAATGTTTGTCGTTAATCAGTCTCCAGCCGAGTTGATTGTGACAGTTCTTTTGTCACAAAGCTATGTGTTCAGACTTCCTCAGCTATCATATTGCATAAATCGCATTGTGATTTTTCTTTGTTATGCTCGTCCGGAGGGATTTACAATTTGAACTCTTTTTACATGATAATTCATATTTGCGACATGTACCATGTATGCATCACCGAATCATTCGACGTGTTCAAATGGCTGACCTGTCATATACAAAGAGCGCCAACTATCGTTCGCTGCTGCCATACTTTCTTTATTTCTTGTCTATTCCGTCCTTTTCTACCTTCCTATAACCTCTCCTCTCTTTCTCACCCGCTCTCTCCCTCTCCCCCTTTCTCTTCTATCTCCCTCTCTCTCTCTATGCTGAAAGACAAGATGAGCCAAGAGAAGAATAGAGACACTCTGGGTGAATCACTGACAATATTCACAGAGGATGAAATTAAAGTCGCAGTCATTACTTCTTTATACTGTATTATGTACAGATCTGATTTATCCTGTTGAGAAGTGCTGTAGGAGTGATCATTAATATTTTGAGGAAGTCGTAATTATGGTGATTATTTGTAATAATAACATGGTAATCAGTAGCAGTTGTATTGGTTGTGAAGTACCACCATGTAGTTTAATGAACAACAACAATAAGGGAGGCAATTGTGATGATTCTGAGTATCAATCAACATGATGAAAAGATTTCTTATTCTAGTGATCACACTCCATAGGATGTGAATGAATATGGTATCAAGAATCTAACGAGGAACCTATCCAAATATCATTTACTTTAAGCGATGCTCCCTAAATGTAGGGGGAATAAAGACTGATTGGCCTTCGATTGCAGATGTGACCTAATTAAGCCTGCCCAGTAGAATTTTATGAGCAACGTTGGGAACGGCTGGAATTTTTTGTATCGAAGACACACACACACACACACACACACACATGCATGAAAACAAGCTTCTCTTGTAACAGACATTGATAAGCTAAAAAACTCCTGCCACAACAAATAAAAACAACACAAGGAAGTAGAAAATTATTGAATTATTGCAAGAAATTTAATGCAATAACAATAAAAACAAAAATTGTTCACGCAGAAAAACTGGAGTAGTATGAACAGACCAATATTACAAGTAATTTGGGTAAACATGCTTATTATTTGATTACATTTCCATTGAGTGAAATGCTGAACTTTTAAAACTGATTCAATTCTTGCAGAGGAGAGAGAGAGAGAGAGAGAGAGAGAGAGAGAGACGGAGAGAGAGAGAGAGAGAGGACCAAGGTTAAGACTTCATGGTTGTATTGCCGTGGATGGATAATCAGCAGATTTTTTGTTGTCATTGTTACAGTAATATCAGGGGGAATTTGGATCAGCGAAACACTGAATTTTAGTTATACAACAACAATAACAAGACCATGAAAATGCACTGTAAAATCTATATCATGTAATCGTTTGTTCTTAATCGTATCACTGGTAGTATTCTTTTTGTCTGGACTATAATAGTGCAATAATCTTACCATTATATAAAGCGTGCAGTACAGAACCATTATTTAGGATGACAATAAGATTCAACGAAGTCTACTACTAGCAATAACTACCGTGCTATAAACCGTAGTAATCATACTGCTTCTGGTTCATTCGATTTGGTTCAGCACAATATCAAGAAATGTATCACCTCCAACTCCACCGTTACAAACAGTTAGTAGTGTGTACCCCACTGTTTTGCTCCAAACTTTATACAAAAAGGGAATAATCCCAATATGCATACACTGGACCGCAAGAAATATCATCAGATAGAAATGTGGATGAAATTGAAAATGAAGATGAGAAAGAGAGAGAGAGAGAGGGGGGGGGGGGGGAAGGGACAGGGAGAAAGGAACGAAGAGTCATGGTATGTAACGCGGCAGATGGATTATTAGATATCTACATTGTATTCTCACGACTACGAGAAGAATTATATATAATCATCACAAAACATGGACATTTCCACTTGAAAAATACAAGCATCAAATCATGCTTTCATTCGTTTTCAAGCGAAGTATCGGTACACAGAAAAGCTCGTTTTGTCTTGTCCATAATGTCATGCTTATATACATACATCTTATAATCATGTATACCCAATCAAGTGAAAGCTCTACAAGACTGTATACATGAACTAGGATGTCAATTATGACTACAAACAAAGTCTACAATACCTACATCCAGAACTACTAAACGTACTGTAAATGACTAAGATAATGCTATACTGTGTGGTGAATATTTTGATAACATGACCAAAATATCACAAAGTTAAAGATTTGAAGGAAACTATTTACATTTTTCGTTAAATATATGAATACCCAGTGAATTGGTGAAAGTGGTCTTACGGCCCCACCATACTGATTCATGGCTATGTGCAGATTTTATACTGTACGACATCAATCAAATATATTTTTGATATCATGTAACAAATACTATCAAGGTATTTCGTTAACTGCAATTCTCTTATCGTTGGTTTAATGCTTTATACTATTACTACTACTACTACTACTACTGATAATAATAATAATAATAATAATGACAATGATGATAATGATAATAGTAATAGTAATAGTAATAGTAATAATGATAACAATAATGATAAAAATCATAATAATGATGATAATAATATGAATAATAATAATGATTATAAGATCTTATTTACCCAGGGTAGCCTCTTCAGTGTTACCACTGCTCTAACAGAGGGCCCTGCCATTATTATTACCCAAGCGTCGCCAGGTGCCCATTTATACACCTGGGTCCAGAGGGCCATAGTGCGTAAAACATCTTGTCTGAGGACGTAAGCACTGGGCGGGAAACGAACTAGGGTCCTCCCATATTGAGTCGGGAGTCTTATCAACCAGTGCCGTATATTAAGAGAGTCTGGCCAACTCATAAATTGAACGCCATGTCGTTACCCAGCGTACAGTGCGCTTATGGTTTCAGCGTGTGCGCTTTGGGGTTAGCGCGCGCAGGCGTCCCAAAGGCGCAATAGGCACTGGGTTGCTTGACTGTGTTTTTTTTTTTTTTTTTTTTTAAGAGAGAGAGAGAGAGAGAGAGAGAGAGAGAGATGTTGAACAAAGCCAACAATCAATCATTTTTACACATTCAAATAGACACAAGCACACAGGTATATAAACTTAATAGGGAAGCTGTTTTAAGGACATAATTCTAGAATATAAATATGATAAATTATTGCTGTATGAATAAAAGTAGAATTCACAGTATGTCGTGTCGTAAACTTTCACTAGACTGTAGGCCCCCTATGCTATATTGTTTATTTAGCAAGTTGTCCAGGGAACAAGAATATTGTACAACAAAATGATACAATATATATATATTTACAATTCTAGCTGTACTGTGCACAGACGATAGACGAATTTCACAGTTTTACTGTTTCGCACATAAAAAAAAAAACCATCAATTACCATCCTATTTAGTACCATACTAGATAAACTGACATGAAGGCCTACTAGTATAAGTAGGCCCTAATTCAAGAGGAATACACCTATGTACAATGTATATACAACATGAAAAGTCATCGGCAAGTGCATAATTATAATGGTGTGTAAAATGATCTCAAATTGTTTAAAAATAATGTTCCCCCCCCCCCAAAAAAAAAAAAGACGTGTAATTGAACAATTGAACTAGCACAAGTACCTGGATAACATGATAACCATGAGGGATATCTTCAGTGACATCCGTACCAAATATACATGTAAACTATGATCAGGACCATTGAATGGATATGAAATGAGTTTTAAAAAATGAAAATGTCCAAATGGCGACCGGTATACCTCCGCCATATTACATTGTTCTTAGCAGATGTAGAGTTCGCCTTGACAATGTTACACGACAGTTTCACATATTATTCGCAAAAAATTGTCACAAAATTTAATGCGTCGAGTGTTTACTTTCCTTGAACTATAGGTGTAAATGGATGAGTTTTATTTAAAAGAGAAGTATTGAGGAATTTGAGCATTTTTTACTCGTAAGTTGACCAATCTATTTTCATGGCAATACTTTCAGCGGTTATTTTACAAATCTGCGGAAATTACTGTCATTTTAGTATTTTCACTTGACCTTTGACCATCATGGCCAAAATCCTTCCCTATGCGTCATTGTATACGAATGGTGGCATGCAAATACCGCGTTTGGTTTTAAGTTTGTGCATTGGGTATAATCTCCAAGGTATGGATGAACTGGGTAATAATATTTCAACAATAGATAGTAGAATTTTAACATTTTACCCGACATCGATCCTTGACCTTTGCCACCTCCCATGACCCCAAACCCCACCTCACCCCCCCCCCCCAAAAAAAAAAAAAAATCACAAGAGAATCACGGTCGGGCAGTAAGTTTCGTCTGGAAATACATGTGCTCACCTTCAGAAATTGAATACAGTATGGGGGGAAATGGCAGTATTTTAAGATTTTAACCATTATGATTTTGACGGTTCACTTTGAGCATGTTTACGCAATCACACAATCATGTCAAGTTTCATGGCCAATGGTTTCAACAAAATTGATTACGAATGAAGGACAGACAAATGCCTCAGGCGACACTTCGTACGTTATAGCGGTGACAAAGGCCTATACAATCTTAATGAGAATCAAAACTTGGATAGTCTGAGAGACACCGCGAGGAATCCAAAGGAAAAAAAAAAAAATCATATATTAGTTTTCCCGTCACTCTCTAATTTCCCACTTCTTTCCTTCGTTTTGGATCTGTCGAAAAGCGGTGCATCATTACATTTGAGCCAGGTCGGTTAGCGCAACGCCATGCTGCGCAGGAAAGGCATGACGAATTTTCAGTTTATCGCAGTAACTGAGATATCAAAATATCTTTCGCATACTTCAATAAAATAGACAACGGCAAGGACACTACACCGCGACTGATATTGGGGATTTCCCAAAGGCAAGCAATACACGCGTAGCTGCGCATGTTCAACAATGGGCACTGCGTATGAACTCTCCTCACGCCCGCGTGATTGACTTTGGTAACAACATGGCGCCTGTAGATCACGGGACCAGCTTTTGACCAATCACAGGCTTCAAAACACATAAGCCGAAAACCGAGTTGGCCAGACTCTCTTAAAGGCATAATTTACCATTTGCACATGAAACAAAAACCCAGCATTAGTGCTTTAAAATATTTCTAAAATGTGAGTTAGGGATAGAAACAACCACTGTAAAAATTTGAATCCTTATAATCCATGTTACGTATTATTAAATACTCAAAATGTGAACAATAGGTATAATAAAAATGTTTCCAGACTAAACCGTGTACAGTTATGGTTTATTGAGAAAAATACTGAGATGTCCTTTTATTTTAGGGTTTATTGCGAAAATTTTATTTCGTAGGATGTTTTTGTGATACAACAGACCTACACATATTCATCAAATGTGATATCTTGAAAATTTTTCAAATCACTGCTCCCAAAGGTAAACAGGACCTTTAATATACGGCACTGTTATCAACTATGCCGCAGCGCCCCCACCGTCATTATGTTTGGTACACCACAGTATCAGAAATGCATCACCTCAAACTCCTCCGTTTTCAATAGGGACGCCATGCACTGTTTTGCTCCAAACTTACAAAAAGAGAATAATACAATGCAATGCATAATACATCAGACCAGGGACTGGATATAGGAAATAACGCTCTGTGTGCACGACGCACGCGCGCAGGGTGTGTGTATGTGTGTGTATAAGGGAGAGAGAGAGAGAGAGAGAGGGGTGAGTCCGTTTGTATCATCGTCTCTACAGGGCTTTTTACACTTGTGTTTCTTAACCCCGGACTTTCTCTGACCCAGGACTATCGTTAGTCCCGTACCAATTTTTTCAGCTTTTTACACTCGCCAATTAGTCCTGTACTATCTCTTGTCCGCGGCTAAGGAGAAAACTGACCTTTTTACACTCGTATTTCTTAGCCCCGGACTTTCCAAACCACATGAATATTCATAATTACGCTGTGTACTGTACACGTACACGCACGCACCGGCAGCACTTGATTACCTCGTTTCTGATTGGTCAGTGAGGGTCGGACTTCGTCTCCGTCGCTTAGCCCAGGGTCCCGTTGCATAAAACTTTTTTAGCAACCTTAAAAAATTCAGGTTGGGATTTGCAAAACCTGAATTTTTTAAGGTTGCTAACATAAGAATGTAAAATCCGTTGCATAAAAACTCTGGTTGGGAGCTTCCAACCAGAATTTTGTGATTTCAACCGGAAAAAAATCCGGTTGGAGTTTTATGCAACGGGCCCCAGGATTATTTTTTTCGTTCTGTTTACACTCACTTGCTAACCCCTGCTATTTTGCAGGGCCGTACCGTACTATCGTAGTAGTACCGTATACCGTAGTACCGTACTATCGGTGGGGCTAGCCCACTTTGGTAAAAACGAGTGTAAACAGAAAGTGGGCTAAGGTCCCGTGGGCTAGTCCCGTACCAACGGTGGGCCGGGTTAAGCCCCCCACCCCCCTAGCCCCACCGTTGGTCCGGGAATAAGCAAAAATTTACAAGTGTAAAAAGCCCTTACCATCATTTATCCAAAATGAAAGGAAACTCACTAAAGGGACCTGCACTCGTAGACAATATGTGACCGTGCACCACAAAACGAACAAAAAGTCGCACCCCTTGATTTTACGTGAGGACTCAAAAAAAAAAAAAAGTGACACGGGTCAACTAAGTCAGTATTGAGTTTTTTATATTTTTAGGATCGTAACATGAATGGGAAAGTGCATTTTCAGCAGTTTTTCTGCAACTCTTTTTTGTTGAGTAGTGAGATCAGGTTATGTCTTAGAGGCCCCTTTTCATTTGTTGATAACCCTTTGCAAACTCTTCACTTTCAAGTCTGATAACTTTTAAAGGGTTAAGGCTACTGCTTTGAATGTTGGCATTAATCATGGACAGAATGTGTTAATAAAACATGCTTAATTTCAATTTAAACTGATAATCCCTTCATTGTTGTTGCCCCAGTGGTTTACATCCTGTTTTTTTTTTCTCCCATTCATCGCACATCTAGCACGGTTTGGTAAAGATTAAAGGGATGGTACAGTATTGGTTGAGATGAGAATTGGGCTTTTAACTTTTTGTGAGATACCAAGAAAACACTTATGAAATAGTACAGAGCATACCATGTTAAGAGGAATTCAAAGTTTATTTGATGAAAATCGGGTTTGGAATGACTGAAACATCCAAAAACAACGTAAAACAAAGCAATCATAATAAGTGGTGGGTCCCACACTTTATTGGAATCGTCTGTTTTGGATATCTGCCATTTCAAAACCAATTTTCATCAAATAAACATTGAATTCCTCATGGCATTACATGCTCTTTCATATGTCATCAGAGGTTTCTCATTATCTCACCAAAAAATGTTAGAAACCGGAAATTAGGTCTCAACCAAAACTATACGATCCCTTTAAGTGCTTCAATAGGCAGATGGACTCTGTACTTCAGAGCCTCTTTTTTCGATGCACACTTTTCCAGAGTGTCTGCTTTCTTTTCAATATTCTGCCGACTTTTTATTTGTTTTGCGATGCAGGGTCACATATAGCCATTCATGCCATGGAATCTAGTTCAAGGAAAGTGAACATATAAAACATTGTGGCCAACCTGTCATTTTAGTATTTTACCAACTGATGTTAAACTGTCATCACATAATTATTGTCAAGACGTATTATAGATCTATTAGGAGAACCATGTAGTATGGCGGAGGAATACCAGTATCCATAGCGACATTTCTAGTTCAATTTTAACTTTACTCAAAGTCATATTGTGTCACCAAGATGTGTAAACACCTAATTTTGTAATACATTATTCATCCCGCATTTATGATTAATTTTATCACCTCAAGTAGCGTATACAGTCATTATTAAAAGTTATAGAAGAACCATAGTAACAATACTTTAATGTAAAACCTGATAACACAGGAAAAACATGAATCATAATGATTGACATTGTCAGTTTAAAAAAAAAGAGTTTTAAATCATACAAAATGTACAACAGGATTAAACTTTAACATTTCTTGATACAGAAGCTTGGATACCCATTCAAAAATATCTTGTAGGCCTATATACGCTGTAGGGGTTATGTACGTCCGTCATTATGATTCCACTAAGCAACTTTAGAACTAACGGTAAATAGATATACAGGTGTAACATCTTTCCACTGAATTCATCTGAACAGCATTTTCCCCAGATAATGTTATCTAGAAAAAAATAATGCAGTAACTGATTCTATTTTATATGCTTTTGGAATGGCCAATCATCCATAGAATATACTGTAACTTTATGATTATATATGTCCCTTGTATAGAGTATTCATATGAGTATAGGGGTCACATGTGCACGTAAGTATAACACCAAAACGTCATCGAGAGTGTATAATATTATTTTACGCACTTCAAAACAAATAATTCATTTTCTTTGTCTTTTTCTTTTTTCCATTCTACTGCAGAACAAAATGGTCTATCAAATTACATGCCAAAAAATGTAAAGTCTATCTGGAGTGCAGAACGCTATCCCACCAACCTCAAACTCTTGCACAAAGTACCAATTTCTCTCTGGTGTTTGTATTTTGAACTCAGTGATGAGATTGCGCACGTGCTCCAAATCTCTCGTGTATCGATCGATACTGACGAGACCCTCCTCGTGCTTCACCCAGGCTACAATGACTGAATCATCTCGACAAACAGCTGGAAAGGCTGTCATACCCTCCTTCTTCAAGACATTCTTATTCTGCCTATTGCAGACGACAGCTGATATGTCTGTCAGTACCAGTTCTCCAGTGGTGTAAAAGGAGAATAATTGATCTGGTGTATATATACCACATGCTATTTTCCTGACTGCCTTACCACCCTGTGGGGTAAATACATGGATAATCTTCGGCTTGCTACAACCCACGTAGATATTATCATCTCTATCCACAGTGAGACCACCAAACCCTCCTTTATCATAACTCATCGTCTCAAACGTGACGTCAAGCTTCTCCCACTGTGGAGTGTAGAGTGACATCATGTTATATGTGTCATGTACAACACTTCGGCTGTCAGACAAGAATCCAATTTCAACGATACTGACATCATTCAGCACGGTCTGCTGTAACTCGCCATCAGGGGAGTAGAGATGGATTCCGCCCTTCCACGATCCCATCGCCATCTTATTGTCTGGTGCACGAGTCATACAGGTCATGCTGTCTTTGCTAGGGAGCTCTACGTCTGCTTTGACGTCCCACGTGTAACCTTCAAGCTCTCCAAGACAAAGTTCATTGACCTTCTCATTTTTCGTGAATGAAATCTTCTGAGCTCGTTCTGTCACACCTCTCGGTAATTGGTTGTCAGGATCATCTCGTCCCAGAAAGCTTTTCAAGTTCTCGCACAGCGTGACGTGTGCAAACAAGGCGTCCTTCTCTAGAGGTACCTTCAAACCTTTACCCACCAGTTCTTCCAGTGCGTTTATGTGACTGATTGTTTGGCAACTCTCTTCCTCCATGACTTTTAATTTCTTTTCAAAATTTTCAGACAATCGATGCACTTGGAACTTCAGCGCCACTTTTCTGGCTGATAATAGTTTCATGTATTCCTCGTAAGTCTTGTCGATGCCATTACTGAGTCTTCTCATCATGTTTGTTATTATATTGCGTTGTCTCTTTATGAAATCGATATGATTTTCAATGGTTGTTTTCTTTGATTTTGTTCTTTCTTGTAACTCCTTGATATATTCCATTAATTTTTCCTCATAGATAACTGCCTCTTCGATTTGATGCCCTGCTTGTAAGTGTCTTAACATCCCACATCTATGGCAGACGTACTCAAAACAATTGATACAGAAACAGTCTTCATCATCGTTAGGGTGGTTTTTACACTTGCGTCGCCTCTTGATGGGAACTTTCCCCGAGAGAACATCGCTCATGGGCACTGCTGTGTGTCTGGAGAACGTTTTAAAGAAGACAGAGTGGTTTATCTCACACGATTTACACATACATTTCTCACAGTCCTGACAGTAGGACACAGCTGGTGGCTTCTCGTCCATCTCGCAAACCGTGCATGTTGGACTCTTGATTTTCACTTCGTCCAACAAATCCAAGAGAGAATTTAAGGGTACGTTTATTTGTAACTTATTCACATCTCCACTGGGTAGGAGAGTTTCTTTCCTGCACACAGGGCATGTTAAAGCTTGTTGGTTTGGCTGAGTTTGAAAGATACGTTTCAGACAGTCTTTACAGAAGGTATGAGAGCATGCCAGTGATTTGGGTTGGTTGAAAAGTGACAGACAGATAGGACACTCCAAATTCTGTCTGTTGATTTGCTGAAACGTTGCCATGGTGTCTGTCCAGAAGCAAAAGACAAACACAAAGCGGTAAATACATCGACAAGTATCAGCAAAAATATGACGTTAACTTTTACCAATTATAATAGTGAAGGGAAAGTAAGCACGACGCATAATGTTAGAATTTATGCATTCTTATAACAGAACGAAATAACGAAGCAAAATTTAAAGGGAAGGTATAGTTTTTCTTACAGATATAGGGCTTAACCCTAATCCCAACGGGTTTTTTTGAGGGACTGGAAACCACGGGGGGGGGGGGGGAAGCTTTTGGCCCCCCTTCAGATCTCGGTCGTGGATCGCGCAATCCTTGCGAAAATCTGCACTATGAGAGTTAGAGGCCAATGTATTCTACAAGACTGTATAGTTGGAATTTTTTTCAAATTCTAAAGTTTGTATTCTATATTGATTAATTTATGCAAAAACTATTTTTGTTTTGCCTATACATTAAAAGATAAAGCTTTAAGACTTCTAACTTTTGGTGAACATATTCTTTTCAATATCCTCAACAATAATATTGAAGCAAAAGTTCGACTTCATAATTATTTCTTATGTATTCTATTGTTTATTGCTTTTCCTATGTATTTCTTTGTTTTTCCGTTTTGTTTTGTTTTGTTTTGTTTTTTTTCAAGATTTGTTGAAGAAACTTCTTGAAGCATAATCAGGCTAAAATAAATCATTATCAGCGATAGAAAGTAAAAATATTTTATATGAATTAATTGCAAAAACACAATTTACATTGGATTTGTACACAAAGTCATGTTTTTGAGCAATTTTGGGGTCGACAATTTTTTTTTTAAGGCCTGGGGTGTGGCCTTAAAAATGGCATGCCCGGGAGCGACAAATGCCCCCCCCCCCCCCCTTCCGCCGGTGGGAATAGGGTTAAGGTTTCCAACTTTTTGTTTCGCGAGATGACGAGAAATGTATTATGAAATATCAAAAAGCATGCAATTCTACACTGCAAATCAGTTGTGTAAAAATTTGCTGTGTTGTACGAGTTGTGTAGTTTTCATAAAACAACGTTGAGTACTTTTCATAAGTTCTGGAGAAAAATGATACGGAGTGGTTGTGTATCTGGAACTGATTCAGATTAATGGTTATAGGAAATCGCCGCCATTTTTTTTTCTTACACAACAAAACTGTAAAGTTGTCTACGAAATTGTGATTATTTGTACTTCTACGAGATCCATGTATTTTTTTTTTTAGGTATGTGATCAGAAACAACGTAGCCTGGTGGACTCCAGTCACACAGAATCAATGAGGTGAAATTTTAATGATTTTTTTTTTAATGATCATTGCGCCGCAGCCCCGCTGCAGTGCCATATACAGACAGCAACTAGCGTGGACGTCATTTTGCGCAGAACTTCACATTCAATTCAATTCAATTCATTAATTTTCTTTCTTCTTTTTCCAACAAAACATAACACAAGATAAATCAGGAATTACTTCTTAAACACAAACATTTACATGATAAATGATACCGATAAACATAAGAGCGCATACTTGCAAAAAAAAAAATAATTATATCAAAGTCATGCTTCAGTTGAAAAAGCAAAGCTTTCATGGTAGCTCTACTACATATTGACCACCATTTTTTGAACCGACCGCGTAGTTTTGGCCAAGGCTCATGGTTTTGGCCACAGAACGCTTATTGCGCAGTGCACTGCGCGCAGAGCTCGATTATTGTATTGGCTTTGACCGTTGATGAAGATGGGCGGGAAACGCGAAAATTCACTTTTCATTAATGGTTTTAATCAAGTTAACATCTGTTGTATAGATAAACTTCTTTCTCGTGACGGTGGAATTCCTGACAAACCTATAACGTATATCTCTAATTACATTCCTTTGAGTATACAAGTAATTTCTTTGTTATAGAATTATTGTTCATACATTACCTCCGGAGGTTTTGCCCAATACATTATAGATAATAGTGATTACACACAAGCGCATGCTAGACTTACATCAACTGAATTTTGGTAGTCTGTTATAAAATTTTGCTTGACGTGATTGTCATTGTAGCAAAAACAAACTATGTATCTGCTAATGAATCTCTCTGTACGCATGAGTTCAATAAAAAATTGTATCATTTGTAATCAACCTATACTCGTCAGAGAAAATGCATCACCCTCCAGATACTTTAACAATCACTCAAAGCAAGCAAATAGACGATGCGCACGTATCCATGATACATTGTATGATATAAAAAGATAATGATATTACCTCGACAAGATGTACTAATTTCTCCCACTGAAAGTATCTGGATGTTTCTCATCATATTTTAAAGGCAAATGAAAGAAACAATAAGTGAATGGAAACACCAGAGTAACTGGCATTCTTTAGTAAAATCAAATGAAGACTTAAAAGATTAGAAGCAGCACTGGCTGTCGAGTGGAAGCCAGGTAGTCTCGTGAAACGACGCCTGTCCGGTGTTCAGGAAATCATTGGTTTTACTCTAGCCAGAGTATGCTCATGACCTTTTTTTTTTCTTTTTCTCTAACCATGGTTGTCAATGAAGACTACCAAAAAAAAAAGGCTTATTATTGACCTCTAGGGAACGGCTATTTGCCAATCAGTTGAAATTCTTTAGTTTCTGTCTTTGCTTTTCTCAATCAGGCATGTAAATCGTTGATATATAACTATATATATATATATATATATATATATATATATATATATATATATATAATTTAGCGTTTATCTCACGTCACGAACATTCATTCTTCTTGTTGTTTTGCTGTTAGCTTCATATTTCTGCATAATCATTTGCGAACATCATAACAAATCAGGACATGAGGGGACTTTTGTGCGTTTACTATAGAAGTAAGCTTTATTTATAATTTTACTATCCTCTCTTCTTTCTTCTATCAATATGAACCTCTCCTTTTTTCGTTTTCTCATTGTATCATTCATTACGTACGCCCTATAATCATACTAATTGTTATTTCCTTCGTGTCATGACCAGTATATTTGAAGGATTTTTCTTTTCTTTTCCAGTCAGGTTTGTGAGTTGAATTTTTTTAATCATCGGGATCTTTGAGAGAAAGGGAAATAAAATTGTGGAACAGATGAAGCTATAGAGAGAAAGAGAGGGACAGAGGAAAGGAAAGTGGGAGGGCAAGTTGGATGGGTAATATAGGAAATAATATGTCGATTGGGAAAAAATGAACAGAACAAGCGAAAGTGAGATTTAAGGCAAAAACAAACAAACAAACAAAGAAACTAACATAGCAGAAAGTTTAGGGAAATTTGATGGGGCTTAAATAAACAATCTAAACAACCGTCATTCTCCGAAGTGGTATTTCTCTCATTAATTTCAATTGAAATGATCATCGAGAAACTATGACCGCGTGAAAGTATCTGTACATTGCTCGTATTCTTTGGGAATATTTTCCTCTGGAAGTGTTTTTTTCCCCTATACTAACAAAATCTGGTCCCATCCGTGGTTATAATTGATACTTCATCAATGACGAGAATTGAATTCATCAAACTATTCACCAACTTCATCGATTTTTATGCCGCATCTAGTGATATGTGTCTAATGCAACGTTTATTGTTTCACAATTTAGAGACGGGATACGGTATTTGTTTACCACAGCTGACAAAAGACAGGGTGGAAAAGTAGGATTTCTCTCCAAAAGTTAGAGGAAAAAAGAAAGGAGAAAGGGGGAGATACGGAAATAATGAATGAAAGAAGGAGTGTTTTGCCCAACGACTTAAGCTTTTACCGTCTGTTATAATCGAACACCACTGGTCTTTGTTATAGGGGTTACAATATCTCTGGCTATTTGTATGCTGATCTTGCAAGAGCAGTTATGGCTGAGTTTTCTTAGAATGACTTTGCAATACTCTGGAGTATATGATAACTACCTAAAAAAGGACTTGGTCTGTGAATTTTTTGTAAGCATCCAGAATGTTTACACAAAGTTATCGTCTGTTCCACTACAATGATCACTTTGATTTCTGCCATTATATCTGTACGTGTCACGCTACTTTGGTCATTTTGAATTCTGCCATGATGTGTTGATTATTTTGTTGTTGTCGATGACGTTTGACATGTTGAGCAATTGTCTGGTGTGTGTATGCAGTAAGGCTGCTGATCGTTGTACTGTAATGTGGAATTTAGTGCAGTAAGGTACAAAGAACTTCTTGTATTTGCGCAGACATTATCTTTTTTTTCTGAACAGGTATACCTCCCTGCTTCTAATAGTAAAGAACGAGACAGAGTTAAGAAGAACGAGGCACTAACGATAAGTACATGGTTATAATACATGGACGGTATGACCTCTGCGGTACCACCACCTGCACCCTGTTGTATGCCTTAACTTCTTCTCCATTTCACTTGTATTTTTCTTTCTTTTTTTAACAATCATCTTCATTATCATCATATATTTCCAATTTCACCACACTTCAGTAAGTGATACCGATTCAGTTAATCATTCTGATGCATGTCCTTTTCCACTAGAGAGTTGAGAGAGCTCTTCTACCTCCCGCGTTCAACAGGTAGCAGTAATACTGCCCTAATTTGGCAAAAGGAAGCAAGTGACATACCATATACCATCCGAATTTTAGTTATTGATGTTTTTATAATTCACATAATGAGCTCTTCTTCCAGGCCAAATTTCATGCAGAAACACTCATCTTACTAAGAGATATGTTAGATAAGACATCATGATTTATAGTCCATTGATGTCAGTGTAAAAATGACAGACACATTTTGCTCTTTTACGAGAAATGTTACTTTTGTCACTTGCTTCCTTTTGCCAAAGTAGGGCAGTATAGCTGACAGACGCCGTAAAATGTATCATTAGATGGCCCCATATTATCACGAACGTTACCTATCGACAGCTTGGGCGGGAAAAGGCGAGTTTATGCCCCAGTCACATACAAACACGGATGCTCAGGGATTTATACGGTGATCCGGGGAGATCCGGGGACGTCCGGGGAGATCCGGGATTTTAGTATGACTGTACACACGGTATCAACACGGCGGCTACACGGATAAGTCCGGAAGAGCGCGGCGTCTACACGGACAAACACGGCATATACACGGATCAACACGGCAGCTACACGGCAGCCACACGGACCACCCCGGATTGCTCTGCCAACACGGCAATCCCCGGATGGCGCCGGATGTTTTTGACCTCCAAAAGTTGCCGTGTTGGCCTCCCGGCGTCAACACGGATCTCTCCCCGGATCAGATCCGGGGTGGTCCGGGGTGATCCGGGATGTCTATGTGACTGGGGCATTAGCGGGGGTTATCCCATGACCCCGAAACCCATGGGTCACACAACCCATGATGAGCTCGACACTATAGGCATATAAGGCCCACCAGTCTGACACTATGTATGGATGTATACAAGGCTCAAGAATCCGACACTTGGCAGGAGACCACAGAGATCTTACAGGGGTAAATCTTTTTGCACGAGACCGACACTGCGTAAATTAAGTGCAATGCATAGCACTGAGCACCCCCCCCCCCTCCAGCTCAAGTGGTGACTGGATCTTATCTTTGCCATTTTATATCCTCGTCAAGCTTATGCTCAATTTTGATAATGACCCCCTGCATTTCTATTACACCTACATTTTATCAATTTGTATTTCGAACAGATGCAGAGGGCTGTATCTAAACTTGGGATTTTACATAAACCAGTGCGCTGTTATGTGAATTCCTAAAGTTTGAATAATGCCGGTATGCATAAAATGACACCTACTTAGATTATTTTCATTTTGTGCTGTCCATTCTCCTGTTTATACTTTTTTTTTCTCAGTTAGATTATGAACATTTCTCAATGACTTTACTCGGATGACTTTGCGTTACATTCTTGTTCTGGAGAAGGGAAAGCAGAAATCAAATTAAATCAAATCAAAATCAACTGGGCCACCTCTTCCTGCCTGATTGCTGTTTTCTCTGTTGTTGGCGTGTTAAATGACATGAAAATGAGAAAATAACAAAGATACTTTATATGATTTTTTTAAATGTTCGAAATGCATGTGTAAATCACACATGAGGTGTTTCAAGTTGCATTCATAACTACAATGCCGAGAATGATTTATAGAACCAATGAAAGTAGAACCAGTGGCAATTCTTAAAAATCACAACGTGAGTTAGCCTATTTGAAAAGTAAAGACAAGCGGACAAACAATTAGAATCAATTAAAAAAAAAACTTTTACCAATCACATGCATTTGGAAAAAAAATTGCAGTAGTAGGGTACATCTTACATCTAAAGTATAGTGTGGATATTTGTTTTTGTCTTCTACTTACCGAGAATATTTTACTTCCGGGTTGTATGTTGTTGATTTATGCAGAGTTGTGGAGTTGAAGGAGACCACGCCCTGTTGCCTGTCAAGCCTATAACCAAGGATAGTCTAAACCCGAGAAAATTGAATCTCATTTTACTTTTAAGATTCTAAACAGTCTCCGATTCTCCAGCAAGAAGGGAGTTGCAATACGAAGAACTCAGAATTGGTCTGACGGTTCCAGCAGCTGGTAGGTGATATTTATTCCACCTCTTCACCAAGATAGTTTTTGTTGGTAAAGCGGGTATTTCCACAAGGCTGTCGAAGAATCCGTTACGACATTAATCTTACATGAAATCACTGCGCACAAATAGTTCCGTAGTCTAGAGCATTTTTTTTTTTTTGCGATAGTTACCTGAGGAGAATAGTTTAGAATGCAGAGATTGCATACTATAATAGAAGACTCAGCATGTACAGACAAAAAAACGGGGTCATTGAATAGTGGCGTGCTCGCACGAAAGAGTTCACACCACAGAACCCCGAATCCGAAACTATACCTGTGCCAGGTAGCAGTGCACGAGAGGTGTGCAGCTTGAAGCTGATACTGGGTTGGCAGAATCATTTTGATTTAAAGGAAAATTAATGTGTGTCTTTGTGTCTACTTGTACTTTATTACAGAGGTGTACTCATTTCATACTTGATGAGTTTTAACTAAAAGAAAGAAAAAAAAACTCTCGTGTGTTCTATTGTGAAGCAAATAAATGCAGATCAAAAGCAGATTAATATTTTCAATTCAATTACTGCACCAAAGAGCACTGTATAAAACACCTGAAAAAGTTTTACTCTTAACTTTTGGTCCTTTTAGTACAAGTTTGTTGTTCTAGCTTAGAAGAAATTTGTAGAGCCATTGTATACCACGATATGAATATTTCAATCGCCGCAAATTGGTGATTTGTCTTCTCCCGCTTCCCTTTAAGAAAATTAAACAGCACAATTGTATATCAATGTGAATCACAATAATGTACATTTCTCGTATACAAGTTGACATGTACACATGAATGGAGTAAGATTTAAGTTTAAAGGATGGAGTAAAGAGCCCTTACCTACATCACATCACATGTCACATAGAAACAACACACACTGTAACAACACACATGTCATGAATACGCCCCCACGCACAACGTTCTGAATTCTAAGCATTTTTCAGGGTATACAGCCAGTGAAGGAAGGACTATTGTTACAAGCTGTGGGATACATATTATCATCCTAGAAAGCACCCTGTCGTTGCATATTATGATAATGATTGCATTGTACACATAAGGACTGTTGATCATGAGCGAGGCAATTTTGTTGTATTTATTAGTGTTGCTAGCTTTTCAATTTTTCATCTCTTTTTTTCTAATGCTTTTTCTATGTTTTCCTGTTGTCTTATTTATCTCTCTTTCTTTCTCTCTCCTCCCTCTTTCTTCCACTATTTTTTCCACTTAAGTCTCTTTTGTACTGGTGCTTATTTTTAGTGTGATTTTGGCGTTTTTGATGTGACCCTTAAAAATATGTATATTTGTTTTATATGCTTTATAACTTTGTATTCCTGCTATGAATTTCACTTTCTGATGAAATTTCTATGTCAATTTTACGTCAACTCACACTATTAGTCTTCGAACTTTTTGATAAGTAGTGATAAATTCCGAATTAAATTGATCGTATAGTTTTGGTTGAAACCTAATTTCAGGTTTTTAATTTTTTTTTTTTTGGTGAGATTATGAGAAACCTCTTACGAAATATGAAAGAGCATGTAATTCTATGAGGAATTCAAATTTAATGAAAATTGGTTTTGAAATGGCTGAGATATCCAAAAGAGAGCAATTCTAATAAAGTGTGGGACCCACACTTTATTACGATCGCTTTGTTTTACTCTGTTTTTTGATGTTTCAGTCATTCCAAACCCGAGTTTCATCGAATAAACTTTGAATTCCTCATAGAATTACATGCTCTTTCATATTTCGTAATTATAAGTGTTTTCTTGGTATCTCGCAAAAGTTTAAAAGCCCAATTTTCATCTCCTCGAATACTGTACCATCCCTTTATGATGAGTTAATGAAAAAGGGATACTAGCGAATGGTGGAAAGATTTTGATTATTATCTTACTTTAAAAGAAAAAGATTGATATAGAAATGTCATTCATATCAACAAATAATATTAGCAAGTAAAAGGGACAAATATACTACACGAGGAAGCTGGTGGTTACAATAGTCACATGTGACTAATCACCATGAACCACTAACAGAAGAAGAAAAGAAGAAAAAGAAGTGGATGATGATGATAATGAAGATGAAGAAGAGGAAAAGGAAGAAGAAAGAAGAGGAGGAGAAGGAGAATAATAATCATGGGACCTGATGAGCGTCTTTTATAAAGACAATCGATGCAGTCATGTTGAATTAAGTGATGTTGAAATTAAGATCATGGAGTTTTCATGTATGGACGTCATCGGACCCGCCATGTACAAAAGGAACTCACTGAGGCGCTCTGACCCTCCGCGGCGTAGCAGAATCCGTCAAATAAAACGGTTTCCGAAATCGGGTCTTCACGCTGATGATGTACCGAGTTATGATAATCGGTGGCACGACGCCGCCCGCCCCGTTGAGGACGGTTTGATTTTGCTACAACACACATTTCCCATAGACGCTTGCCCGAGTATACTTGGGACTCGTCCTCAACGGGTCGGTTATGGACTTCATCTGACAAGGTTTCGGGTGCATATTATTTTAGGACTGACACTGAACTTTGACTCAGTTATGTCAGCAGACTGTGGATTTTGCAGTGGGATTTGCAGCTTCATTATCGCTCATTTTAAGTAAGATATATTTTTTTTACAACTCAATTCAATGTTAACAGGAGGCAGTGGAGTGTGAAGACTCCGTTTTCAAATTTCAGTCATTCTGGATGTGTTAATAACTGCCTTTTCTCTTTTCGTCTAGATAACTCGAGACAAATTCTGCACTTTGACCTGGACCCTGTTTTATCAAAAGATAAAATCGATTTTAAATTTCCTTACCACACAGGCTTCCATAGACTTACAGTTGAAATCAACTATAAAATCAAGTTTTATTTTTCATAAAACAGGGCCTCTTCACGTTTCCACCTTTAATTGTGAGATAATGAAAAACCATGTCATAGAATGACATTGTGAATTGGAGCATATAATTCTAACAGGAATTCAAGGTTCAGTTGAGGAAAATTTGTTTTGAAATGGCTGAGACATCCAAAACACAAAATTACTTTTATTAGGATAGCATAGTTTTCCTATTTTATATATATCTCAGCCATTTCAAAACCGATTATCGAATAAACTTTGAATCCCTCGTAGAATTGTATGATCTTTATCATTAGAGTGGTTTTTAAGTATCGTGCTAAAAGTGAAAAGCTGAATCTTCATCTCAACACATACTATATTATTATATACTATCCCTTTAATCGGTAACAGAGCATGCCAGATTGGTACATACAGGTCATTAAATGTGTGTGTGTGGGGGGGGGGGGGGGGGAGGGAGGAGGGGGAAGGGAGTCTTTCGACCTTCATTCGGCTTTTATTTGCGGTAGCAGAAATCCTACAATTTTTGTCTTTCGTCTCATTGTTGAAATGAAACGTATTAAGCTACATTTTCATCTATGAACATCAATTCTGATCTGCCCTCTCGTCTAAAAGTGACAAATGAAAAACATTTCTTGGCATGTAACTTCCATGATTTCGTTAAGCATCAACAAATCAAGCGTCACCTACATCTGATTCAGTCTCCCCGCGTTCAAGCCCGAAACTCCGTACTTTCCTTTGTATTTTGTTTTGTCTTGTTTCTCTTTCTGATTTGAGTCCGTATGTATCTGAATATACTTTACATCATAAAACGTATGTTGTATTGATGGTCGTATATTGGAGGTGTTGTTGACTTGAGTTGTTGCATCTTGAAACACTGTAGAATGGCATCAAGTGTTCTTAATCAATTCCAATAATCAAGTTCTGCAAGAATCAACTTCAATCTGCGCATACTTTTGACGTTTGGAAGCGGTTGTAAGGTAAACACGCAAGTTATGCCTGGCCTAGGGAAAGGTGTATTTCAACGTCCTTTGTTAATCATATTGGTACTTTAGCAATAATTGACAGATGTTGTCACTGGCAGAATCTTTGTTTGGAAGGTTTTTCGTAGGTGTATCCAAGTAATCTGACGAAAAGAATATGGTACAAAAGTTATCATAAACCATATGGTACACACTTACATATTCTTTTGGTCACATACGTGATGATCAGGGTATTAAATCAATACTATTCAACACGCATTTGCATTGCAAAGTCCCTTTGAATGTTTATTTCAGAGTACTGGTCAAATGCAGGTCCAGGTCATGTTCAATAGTATACAGTAAAGTAAGAAAAACAAAATGTCGATATGTCTTATCAGAACCGACATAAAATAAGAAAATTATTTTCACATTTTCCCATATTTGCACAAAACAGTGATGTAACATCCACATTTTTGTTTGATTTATTTAAATACTTTTTGAATGAAAATAAAATAGTATCAACCTCAGGACTGTTTTTCAATGAGTCCTTATATCACTTTACATCATAAAACAACACGTGACACAGTGCAACTTAATATCCACATCAAGAGAGAGAGAGAAACATTGATTACTGGCAGTGTAAAAGGTTAACTGAGAATATGCGCACTATAACAAGCAATGCTTCTTTGTGGATTCCTTATATTCCACGATATTCTACGACGGATATTGATCAATGTTAAAAACACCCTTTTCAATTCAATTCCATTCAATTCCACATGTAGTAATTCATTTATTTGTTGTATTTTGACAGTAATCTACTTACTTAGCATTCGACTTCTTGTTATGTTTATCTTATATTTGTTGAAACGAATAATGTGGAACAACAAAAACAAACATACAAACAAACAAACAAACGCACGAAAAAACAAACAATCAAGCTTCAAAATAAAAGAAGGCGTATTTAGAACTCGTCATGATGATGTCACGAGGCCTTACAAACTCTGATCCCTGAACTGTTTCTGTCCTTGCAATGGGGAGGGGGGTGTAGAGGACACAAATTAAGGCTACAAAGTAAAAGGTATTATGTAACGCGGCACATAGATGAATAGATATTTATACTTTTACGTTGAGGGGATAGCAATTGTAACGAAACATTGCAATTTCGGCTACACATAAACACTAACATACAAGCATGTATGTGCATTGTAAAATATAAATCATGTTCACTTTCAAGCAAAGTACCGGTACACAGAAATTCTCATGTTGTCTTGACTATTGTAATAATCTTATCATTATGTAAACCTTGCTGCACAGGAGTGTGGGATGCCAATGAGTAATACGAAAAAAAAAGTCTACTGCCAGCAATAATTAACACGCTGTAAATAGCAAAAATGATTCTGCATTGTGTGTGATTAAAGTTTGATGAGATTACCAAACTGTTTCAAAAGATACCCATTAAAAACCATTTTCTCTTTTTTTTTTAAAGTTATGACTATAAACTCTGTAAATTGGCGAAATAAAATTGGTCTTACAGCTCTACCATGCAAATTTGGTTATACAAATATCATATGACATTAATCAATGGAGACTACAAATGACAATCGATACATTTTAGTCAACTTCAAATCGGTTAGTGTTGATAATATTAAATCGCGACCATTCTAATTGGTACATCACAATATCAGAAATATATATCATCTCATACTCCTCCGTTACAACAGTTTGTCACACGAACCGCCTTTGAACCTGAATCATACAAAGTTATCTACTTCAGTCAGTTCCGGTCACATCTTTAGCTCAAAGTCACATCGAGGTTCTTAGGGTTACACGTTTAGGTTTACACGAAATTAAGGCTTTGATATGGAACAATTCATCGAGTATTACTTTTCCTCAATGCATTACATTCAATGACATCATTGTAACGCGTATAACAAGTGGAGCTACAAAACCTAATACTGTGACTTGTTTGCGGCTTCACAATGATGGTCAGACTTCTGATGCTTCTCAATGATGGTCAGATTTCTGATGGTCAGACTTCTGATGGTCAGACTTCTGAAGCTATTTTTTTCCCGACCTACGTATCTCAAGACAACTACATGTATACTTTTACAAATGACTTAAATAATCTATATCAAATACAATAGCTATAAAAAACCCTTGAAAAATATATTATTTACTCATTATATATCTAGTGATCCACGTCCCACAAGCTTTGCTTTTTAGTGGATCACCATTTTCCATAATCAAATTCATTTTCCGCACGTCCACGAAGTATTATGCATTGTTCCTCCTAATTATTGTATATACTGTATATATCTATCTATCTATATATATATATATATATATGAAGAGTTTGTTTGCAAAACCGATAAGTCCATATTTGCAAAATGGAGATATTTGCGATTAAAGGTCAAGAAAAATAAAGAGAATAATAAGAAAATGTTTCCTTCTTTTGACCATAACTTTAAAAATGTACCTTTGTAGTGAGCGATATATCATTTAAAAGGTATTATTTTGGTACTTTATGACAAAGACCGTACTTCAAAATCTTCAAAAATGGACTTATCGGTTTTTGCGAACAAACTCGTCATATATATATATATATATATATATATATATATATATATAATATATATATATATATATATATAACAACGTATATATATATACGTTGTTATATATTCTATCTCGTATACTACATGAATCTTTTGCAAATGTTTGAACAATATTATTTCATGACATGTATACTTTGTACTATGCTTTGATTTTCGTTGATTGGAAATAAACTATGATTGAATTGAATTGAATTGAATTGAATTGAATTGAATTGAAGCTCAAGTAAGCAGTGATGACAATAACTGTTATAATTTGTTGTTTTCATAGCCCACGAGAGGACGGTCATGTTCAAACATTATTTATGCCAATATATTATCCTGATCTCCTCTGTTAAGTCATACAGTGTCATGTTAAAATCAAAATTAGTACTGCACTGTTTTTTTTTTTTTTTTACAAGCGTGCAGTCCGTAAACATCAACTGTATGTTTGCCTTAGAATGTCAAGGGACTATAGATTACTTATGGAAGACAGTAGACATTGCGAAATGAAAAGAGCCCCAGAATTATGTTAAGGAAGTACATGTACAATGCTAAATATTTTATACAATCTGCAGAAATAACTCTCCCGTAGGAGGGCGCTCTTCAGCTCAAAGCTCAATCTTTGAACGGCGCTCCAAGTCTTGTCGTGTCACCGCTGTAAACACCTCATTTTATTATTCGAATTTATTACTCCTCACGGTATAGTAACGTCACTTTAATTGATTAAGACAGAGGCCCACTGCAAGAATAGTTTGATGTAAAAAGCGATTACACACCCACACCAAAAAAAAAAAAAATAAAAATTGGATCATTAATATCAAGATGACAATCAATATACATTAGTTTTATGGATAATTACACACAAACACTGAAAGGGGCGGTTTCCGAGTAATTATAATTATTCATGTGGTTTGACTGAATGTAGCAATATTAGACGTATAGATATAATTTTGAACGTTTGAGGAAAATCGGACAATCCGTTGAAAGGTGTGAAATGTGAAAGTTTTGATGTCGTCAGCACTGGATGAGAAGACTACTACAGTCTCTATAGCGCTTTTTACACTTATATTGCTTATAGTCCGGACTTTCCTTAGCCCACTGTCTGTTTACACTTGTTTTTGCCCAAGTGGGCTAGCCCCATCTACCGATAATCCCGTACTCTCTTGCCCTGCGAAAAAACAAAACAAAACAGGGTTAGCACCACAAGAGAGTGTAGGCCATGGGGTGAGCTGGTTTTTTCGCTTGTTTCGTTCCGACAACTGCGGCACTAAAATTTCTCCACAGCTACGTGTAAACAAATAACCAAAGAGGCTACAGGAAAAAGTTCGACACAAACCCTCCTGTAGTATTTCGGTAATTTAGGGGGAAACAGTGAACTTTTTTGTCACTGAGGAGCTGAATATGTACACTTTGCCGTGTACGATATTCATTCGCGAACGATCATGTGATGTATGTTATCCAATCCGAATCGAGAATTATCGTTTACGAGTCAAAATGGCCGCCCCCTGTGAGCCTGTCGACGCGTCTACGTCGTCTGCTCTGCCGAAACTTTGAAGATGCGTTATTATGCATGTAACATCGATGAAGTTTGAAAATTTCACGGCCATGACAAACCTAAGATAGACGAAACCTATTTTGTGTACCAAAGAGTGGATCAAATTGAGTGGGGGACACCGTGAAATCGCAGACCAGAACGAAGTTTAAGTCTTCAGCTGCTCGGGGGACTGACTGCAACCTACGTAGGATAATTTACAGGTTAGTTTACGTGCGTACAGTCGTAGCAGTCGACACTGCAGTGCAGTCTCTCTCATGTTATATGCGTAATGTTAATGACCATGATGACTACAAGTACAACGTTAGCTATGTCATGAACGTTGCTTGTGTATGTTATAATGGGCGCTAATGCAGTAGCTTAACAATTAGCGTGTCTGTTACATTTTAGATAAATTTAGATGTAATTTTACATGTTGTTCTATGTACAGCCCAGGTTAGGTTGATGTCAGATGTGGCTGATCAGTGATATTGTTTTGTAAAAATCTTGACACACAGGACTGGATTGAAAAAGGTCTAAACTGCATGTAAATTTATATTTTCATAATCATGGCCATGGAGTATTAATATTAAAAATCCATCCTGTTTCTCTCACCCCGAAATTGGCGAATCCCCCCTCAAAACACACATTTAGCATCTCATTAAATATTAATATTTGATATAAATAGGTCTAAAAAACCAACAATGACAAGAACATAATTTCAACAATCAAACTACCTAAAACATGATTACCATTATGTTGTGCCAAACTATAAAGCAGTGGGTGGTGGCAATAGTGAAAGGCCAAGGATTACTAGTATTAATGATGATAAGCAGTTGTATTCATAATTATGATAATTGATATTGCATGTGATCAGGTGCTGAAAGCTGTAAATGTAATTTAAAATCAGTAATTGGACTGCAAGTACAAGTTGAAGTAGTTGATGATGACAATGATCATGAGGTGTTAATGATTACCTGGCATAGTACTAGGGCCTATTGGTAATTACAAGATTCAAATATTGGCAGTCAATAGTCTACCGTACATTTAATGATACATTGAGTGTAATGTTTAACCAATCCCTCTAGCGTTTAGCCTTTTTTTCCCCCTAACAAAATCCAACGGCTAATCATTGCTGTTCATTTCTCCATTGTATTGAATAGGATTCCATGAAACGTGCTCCAAGAGGTTTATAGATAGCAAACGCCTGAATCTCGCTAGGAAACAAAAGCTGAAGGGGGAGCCTGGTCCGTCAGCAGGAGCATCTGTTTCCTCCCCTAAGACGCTCACATCAAGATCAAGATATTCTTCTGGAAGCTCTTCAGGTTCTGCTGTGTTGCCTGTAAAATGCATCATTTGCAACAGAGTCAACCTGCTCATTACTTGCCAAGGGAAATAGGTTAATATGATTGATATTGAAGCATGAAAACATTGTCATGTTACTATAAGTTGTCCTTGATAAAATGGAGCAATATATATACACCACTGAAACACACATACACAAAGAACTTCAGTGCAAAGTTCAGAAACAACAGAATGTACTGTATATGCACCAGTGCTTTGGTCAATGTGATTGATATTCAAGAATTGACATCTTACCAAAGTTGTGCATGATAAAATGTCTTTGTAATACAGATTGCTTCCTGTATTTTGAATGCCAATGTTTATGCAACATGTTTTGACTCCTTGCCTCAGTATGTGATTGTTCGCCCTTTAGCAAACATTTCTGCCCACTATTATGATTTGATTAGGGTTGAATTATTCTAAGAACAAAGATGTTTTCCTAAGTGTGTTTTTTTTTCATAAAACTGAATGACTACAATTAAAATTTGTTTTTCCCACTCTGGGAAAAAGAATATGTAAATATTATTAATACTGAAACAGAATGTTCATGTAGAAAGGTCAGTACAATGTAGGTGTGAGTACAAAATCAGTGTGCTAAAACTAATACACACCAGCCAAATGAAAATTGTGCATAAGTTTAGTCAGGTTTGCACAGATCCTCTGATATTGGAAGTTAATTGCAATGTTTTCATAATTTTTAATGCCAAACCTGTTTTATTCTCTCCAAGATTTTCAGGTACACATTGCCTCCAATACAGAATCCAACAGTTTTCACTCATGAATGGGTAAACTATAATTTTGCCTTTATTTTATATATTGGCATTTTTCAAAACTTTTACACCCTTTCAAGGATATTTGGACCATGGAATGTTCCAGGTAATTTATTAAAACTAGAAAATTTGACTGATTATCATTTTGAGCTATCTTACATGAAAGGAGGTGTCCCACCATGCTGTAACCTAATGATAGCAATGAAAACTTCAAGAAATTTTATGAAGATTAAATTTTCTAAAGTACTGTATAATATTTCATGAACAACGTGATTGCTATGTGATCTAAGTATATTAAAGCTTCTTAAGAAGAAGAAGAAGAAGAAAAGAAAAACATGTTTACTGATAAACAATATGATCTGTTTAATAGTAATGTCTCATGTGTGTAAATGAGTTTGTATGTGTGCGTGTGAGTGTATATAATATGTCAGCGTTTTTATGCACCTGTGTATGTGTAATGCACTGATCAATGCATGTATTATATCATTGTGTATGTTCATGTTTATGATCATCTTTTTTATGATGCTGATGTGATAAATGGCCAAGGCATGTAGAATAATATTTTAATACACTTGGGTATATTGAATCTTCATAACTATGTGTGTGCGCATGTGTGTGTGCATGTGAGGGTGTGTGTGTGTGTGTACAATAAGATTCTCCCACATGCACGCGGACACACATACAAACAAACGCACTGAATTTTTTCCTTTTTTTTTGCCTTGAATGATTAGTCATTTGATTAATAACATGTCTTTAAACAGAATATATGGCATTTGCCTTGACCTCTGATGGTCAGTCAGTGCTCTCTCTCTTATGGTCTCGAACCACTTTGCTCTTGTCTTCCTTTGCATCATCATAGCCAGCATCAGGAAAAGCTGAAACATGAGATATAATGCAACTACAATGTATTAAACCAAAACTTCACTTTTTTTTCTAGGTATATGGCTAAAAGCAGTGCTTTACAAATGTGTATATGTATTTCAGCTTAGAAACACCATGGGAACTACATACTGCGGCTAGCAGCCCCATACGCATAACTGCGGCCAGCAGCCCCATACGCATAGCGTCATGGGGCTGTGAACTGTAGCATACAGGATCATGACAGAAGTTTTATCGCGGACAAATATCAACTTAAAATCGGAATAAAATCTTCAATTTGAAGACTTATTAATAAATTTGAAGTATTGATAACAGAGTTCGTGCAAGGGTTGCTTCTGCAAATAGTTCCTTTCTGTTCAAATTGATGACTAAATGTGACTCGGCCGAGAGGAAACTGGGAGAACTACACTGAATTGACGGCCAGCGCATGCACACACAGACAGTCAATGGATTCGAAATTTGTGCGCAGTGATGTGTGCGCCTGCGCTGACCGTCAATTCAGCGTAGTTCTCCCAGTTTCCTCTCGACCGAGTCACATTTAGTCATCAATTTGAACAGAAAGGAACTATTTGCAGAAGCAAACCTTGTACGAACTCTGTTATCAATACTTCAAATTTATCAATAAGCCTTCAAATTGAAGATTTTTTCCCGATTTTAAGTTGATATTTGTCCGCGATAAAACTTCCGTCATGATCCTGTATGCTACAGTTCACAGCCCCATTACGATATGTGTATTGGGCTGCTCGTCGCAGTTTATAAAATATGGATTTTCGCAAAAACTACAGGATATTTCGAGGAGAACTTTTTACAGTATATTTAGGATGTACAAAACATCACATTTCCGCATTCAGAAAGTAGTGCCAGTGTTGCTGGAACGAAACCCATTTTCTAAGCCTCTTTTTCAGCTTCACCCCATGGCCTAGTGTAAACAGAACGAAGAAAAAATCCGGTGTTAAACGACGGAGAAGAAGTCCTAACCCCACTGACCAATCAGAAAGTACGGGACTAAGACATACGAGTGTAAAAAGGTAAGTTTTCTCTTTAGCCTGGGACAAGAGCTTAGTACGGGATTTATTGGCGATCGTAAAAAGCTGAAAAAAAAAATTGGTGTGATACTAATGATAGTCCTGGGTCAGAGAAAGTACGGGATTAAGAAACACAAGTCTAAAAATCGCTTGTCATAATTACCGTACAACGACATTTGAAACGAATACCTGTGTAAAGAGAATCCCCCCCCCCAAAAAAAAGTCATACTTTTAGCATACTGAATAAGCAATTGGCGTATTTCTGTCATAAATCAATGGAAATCTATACCTTTACATAATTATGTCAGTATCAAGTCAAAACGATGTATATCTTTTATGGATTTTTTTTTTTCAGTGGACTTTTAGGTCTGTATTTTCTTTACGTCGTTGTTCCGCAGTGACATCAAAAACTGTAGAACCACCTATACAGTCCAGAGTTGGCGGCATTGAAACCTTAAATATTCATAAATTTTCAACAGAACGTCAGATTTTCTCAAACTTCACTGATGTGTATTACTAATGTTTCTGCATGAATTCACTTAGTCCAAACTAAATCATTATTTGTGGAGACTTCTCCTTTAAATTAGGCTCTGATACCCATTCATAATGTAGGTTGTTGTTGTTCTTTTGGATTGCGGAGCTCTCTGCCGGGTGGGCAATTTGCTCCAAAAAATATAATTATTCAGATATGCCTTAAATTTAATTATAAAAACCTAAAATACTTTAAATTATTACAAAAAAACCTAATTACATTTATTTTTATATTTACAATGATATATATACATCGGAAGGAAAGGGGACAGGGTTCCGGAAATGATGTCATCTGCCTACTCCTGCATCGAGAGAAATGCAGGGTTACGCCGTTCCTGTCGGCAAAGCAGGTATATGACCCGCCCGCCGACGCCGGTGATGTCTTGGCCTCCCGGGGTCAGGCGCCTCTAGTTGTCTTATCGGCCTAGGTGTTAATTATTATTAGCCTAGTATATAGGCAGAGACATCGTGGAAGAGAAGTGTTGATAGAAGAATAGCGGAAAGGGTGAAGACAGAACGAGAAGACAGACAGCTAGGGGGTGGAGGGTGCTGAGCTCCTCTCTCTGACATAGGGTCAGCCCGTTACCAAATGTAGGCCTACGCTAGAGGGGTTATGTACCGGCGTGATAATAATGATTCCCCCATGACACTTTTGTACTTGTGGTGAGTATTAGATATTTATTGATTTTATGTTATCAGCACTAGTTCTCCCCCTCCCAATGTTGTTCCATTGTCAATAGAACAATAATATCGCAAAACATTAGGTTGTAAAAGATCCATGTTTACCTCTAGAATGATGAACCGTTCATAGAAAATAGAGTGCTTTAACTTTTCGACATAGGTCCTTTATCAAGAGTATGCATATTCATGTGACATCATGTTTAACAGAAAAAAAGGCCAAAGCAAGAGTACTTCCAAATCATGATTCGTACATCACAGTTGGCATCTTCAATCAATTTATAACATGAGTTTTACTTCATACGAAAAAAAATAAACACATGGGGGGGGGGGGTGGGGGCCTTTAAAATGCAGAAGCTTGGATACCCATTCATAGTACAGTGTATCAGGGGTTATGTACTCCCGTCATTACAATGATGTCCCTGAACAACTTTTGAACTAAAAATGAATATAAAAACTTTGAATTCATCTAAACATCATTAAATTTCCCTACATTCCAAAAAAAAAAAAATTGTAACTGACTACAATTTACTTTTTAAATGGCCAACAATCCACAGAGAAGTGTAACTTTTTGAAATAACTAAGATCGTTTTAAGTGTAGAATATTCACATGAGTATACATAGAACAATGTGCACCCAAGTATTACATGTAAACGGCAACCATCTTAATCCCTATAGTCAATAGTGTATTGTATTTACTCACTTCAGTTTTTTGTTCTACTACATGTATTCTATTGTAGAACACTATCATCTATTACATTTCACATTTCACACCAAAAATGTAAAGTCTATCTTGAGTGCAGAAAGCTATCTCACCACTCTCAAACTCTTGTAGATAGTACCAAAATCTTTTTGATTGCATTTTAAAATCAGTGATGATATTGCGCACGTGCTCCAAATCTCTCGTGTATCGATCGATACTGACGAGACCCTCCTCGCGTTTCACCCAGGCTACAATGACCGATTCATCTCGACAAACAGCTGGGAAGGGATCTACACCCTTCTTCATCAAGACATTTTCCTTCTTCCCCTGATCATCGAGGCACACGACAGCTGATGAGCCTGCCAGAATCAGTTTCTCCATGGTGTGAAAAAAGAATAATTGCTCAGGTGAATATACGACACATGTTATAATCCTGACTGCCTTACCACCCTCTGGGGTGAATACCTGGATCTTCTTGAGGTCCCAATCACCCACGTAGATATTATCATCTCTATCCACAGTGAGTCCACCAAACCCTCCGTCACTGAAACACATTGTCTCGAAGGCTACGTCAAGCTTCTCCCACTGTGGAGTGTAGAGGGATATAGTACGTGTTTTGCTGCTTGTATTACGTACAACACTTCGGCCATCAGACAGGAATCCAATTCCATTGATACTGACATCCTTCAGCACGGATTGCTGTAACTCACCATCAGAGGAGTAGAGATGAATTCCACCTTTCCTCAATCCCACCGCCATCTTACCCCCTGGTGCACAAGTCACACAGTTCATGCTGTCTGTGCTTGGGAGCTCCGTGTATGCCTTGACATCCCAACTCTTCAGCTCTCCAAGACAGAGTTCATTGACCTTTATGTGTCTAAGGAATGAAATCTTCTGAGCTCGTTCAGTCACACCTCTCGGTGATTGGTCGTCAGGATCATCTCGTCCCAGAAAGCTCTTCAAGTTCTCACACAGCGTGTCGTGGGCATACAAGGCGTCTTTCCCTAGCGGTACCTTTACACCGTTAGCCACCAGCTCTTCCATTGCGTTCATTTGACGAATTGCTTGGTGACTCTCTTCCTCCATGACATTTAATTCCTTCTCAAATTTGTCAGACCATCGTTTCACTTGACATTTCAGGGTCTTTCTTCTGGCTGACAACAGTTGCATGTATTCCTCGTACGTCTTGTCGATGTCATCATTGAGCTTTCTCAGCATGATTGTTAGTTTATTTCGTTGTGTCTCAATGAATTTGATGTGATTTCCAATGGTAGTTTTCTTTGATTTTGCCTTCTTTTGTAACTCCTCGATATTTGTCATCAAGTTTTCCTCATGGACCACTGCCTTTTCCAGCGGATGACCCTTTTGCATGTGGTCGACAGTCCCACACGTAATGCAGAAATACTCTCGACAATGGGTACAGAAACAATCTTCATCAGCGCTGGGGTGTTTCTCACATTTCCGTCGCCTTTTAATCGGAACTTTTCCCGAGAGCACGTCATCCACGGGCACCACTTCATGGTTTGAGAACGGTTTCCATCCAAGGTGGTTTATCTCACACGATTTACACATATATTTCCCACAGTCCTGGCAGTAGGACACAGCTGGCGGCTTTTCGTCCTTCTCACAAACTGTGCATGTTGGACTCTTGATTTTCACTTCGTCCACGAGAGAATTCAAGGGTACGTTTGTTTGTAACTTACTCACATCTCCACTGGGTAGGGGTGTTTCTTTCCTGCATATAGGGCATGTTACAGTTTGTTGGTTTGGTTGAGTTTGAACAATACTTTCCAGACAGTCTTTGCAGAAGGTGTGAGAACATGTCAGTGATTTGGGTTGGTTGAAAAGTGTCAGACAGATAGGACACTCCAGATTCTGGCTGCTGATTTGATGAAACGTTGCCATGGTGTATGTCTGTCTAAAAAGCATAAGAAGCACATAACGGTAAACACATTGACAAGTACAAGCGCAATATAATACTTATTCATTATTTATTCAATCAGCATTATTAGCATCTTTAATTACAAAATTAGCATACACATTTATGATTTTTGAAATTCGAACCAAGTAATCAAGCACAATTTAATGGACGTTTGTGAATAATGTTCATTATATCCCTGCTCAATAGAGTTGATTTATAGAGTTTATTTGAGTGGAGGAGATCCCATTAACTAGTCTGGTGTACTTGTCATAGGTGGTGTGACTTAGAACAAAGTTGCACCAGCATAGAGTAAATGTGTTAGTTGAAATAAAGTTAAAAATACCTTAAAGGCATATTAGTAAAACAATAAAGTGTTGCATATATGCTGCAGTCACAACAATTTGATGGAGTGAATCAAGCATGCAAGTAATGCAGAGATGACTCTTTTAATCATGACCCTGTGTATACAGTAGCGAGAATTTATGAAAATTGTATGAAACAGCATGAAATTCCAAGAAGGATTCAACGTTTATTAGATGAAAATTGATAATGGCTGAGATATCCAAAAGAAAAAAAAAAGATCCTAATAAAATTGACAGGCCACGACTTTTATTAGGATCTCTTTGTTTTATTATTGTTCTTAGATATCTCAGTCATTCAAAAACTGATTTTCATCAAATAAACTTTTGATTACCTTAGAATTGTATGCTTTTTAACATATCATAGAGTGGTTTCTAATCTCGCAAAACATTACAAGCTGAATCCTTACCTCAACCAGTACTGTACAGTCCATGTAGTGAGTGAAATGAAAGAAATGATTCTTTAGAAACGTATGTCCGTTTTGCTATTTTTTTTATGTAAGGAGGGTCATTACATTCATACAAAGTATATATATCCTTGAGATATTTAAATAGTTTTTGCTTCTCTTCAACTGCATTAATATATGTGACCGTGCATCACAAAACGAACAAAAAGTCGCACCCCTTGATTTTAAGTGAGGACTTAAAAAAGGTGAAATGGTTCAACCAAGTCAATCTTTTCTGAAAGAGCTTTCCTTCTTCTACATTACTCTTCAGTTTGGTATCTTAACATGAACAATGAATGGGAAAGTGCGTTTTTAGCAGTTTTTCAACGACCCTTTTGGGGGGAAGAGTAGAATGATCAGGCGTGACCTAGGGGCCGCTTTTCATGTCTTGAAATTCTTTGCACACTCTTTACTTTCAAGTCTAATAACTTTTGAAAGCACGATGCTACTGATTTGAAAGTTAGGATTAATCATAAGCAGAATGTGCTCATAGAACATGCTTAATTTCAGTTCAATCTAATAATCCCTTCATTGTTGTTGCTCCAGTGGTTAACATCCTGTGTTTTGTCCCCTTCATAGCACAGCTAGCACAGCTTGGTAAAGAGTAAGCGCTTGAATACACCCTGTACTTCAGAGCCTCTTTTCTCAGTTTACCCTTTTCCAGAGTATGTTCTTTCTTTCCAGTATTTAGGTAGGTTAGGGAAGTCCATTTGAATTGAGTTATACATCAAGAGAGTCTGCTCTTTCAGAATCTGCTGTTACCTAAAAATCCATGTCTGGCGACTTTCTGTTTGTTTTGTGGTGCAGGGTCACATATGAATTCGTTTGCCTTTAAGGACATTTACAAACTTTATTCATTTACCTCACACGTCCACCCCCCCCCCCCCCCCCCCCCACACACACACACATATTTCTTCCCGGGAATGAATCATGTTAACCATGCTGGAAAGAACACAGTGTGTTTCCAATGTGTTCACATAGTCGACTATGTGAAAAAGCTCGAATTTAACAGTGTGAAGATGATTTCACATCGTGGTGTGAATTGTCCCACAGATTCCACATAGTAATGTTCTGTTTCACACTATGAATTGATGTTCTTATGATTCACAATGTGTCCACAATGTTAAAATTTGATAGTATGAAGAGGTTTCACGCTTTGTTCACAATCTGTTCACATTCTTCTTCACACTGTGGGACACAAAGTTCTGTCCAGCAGGAACCCAACCTTCATGGACAAACAAAACCGCTAGAAGTATTCTAGTAGACCTTAAAAGGGTCCGATGGTTTAAAATTTCTATCGAAATGGTGCAAGGAAGTTCTGAAAAAAAAAATTTAATACATAATGAGTAATGAAGATGACCCTTTCATTCCTTGTGTTACTGAAGGCAGAAAGTTGTGATCTACAGTCACAGTGGAGTAGTTGTCCTTTCTATGTGTGCTCAAATCAAATGAACCGAAGGCCAATAAGAAATGCTCACATAGACTATGGGAATTATTTGAAGGCCATGATTAGCTTCTTTTATCCCTTCCCAGCCATATTTTGGAAATAACCCCATCTTTCTTACAGCAGTCAGTGCCATCTTGTGATAACTTTGATGGGATCATCTTATTTACGTGCAGGATAGCATCCTTCCATTGCTGATTAGAATAATTATCTTCATTTCGAAAGACATTCCCCACTCCCTCAACGAAAATAAAAACACGACAAAACAAAAAAGAGGGGGAAATAAACCTATAGGGAGAGAACAAAAAAAAAAAAAAAAGAAGAAGAAAGAAACGTGACAATGCATCTAGCAGTCAGGACCTTTCTTTCCTCCCTCCTTATACTCACCCGTCTGAGGCAAATGCCAAATTTTCGTTTTGAGGTTAATCTCAACATTTTTATCCTTTTTAGAGTAAAACAACCACATCCTTAATACAACAAGTAAAGTAAGAGAGCGAAAGACAGAAAGTGAACGAGGAATTAAGAGGAGCTACGTAGACATCATCACACAGCTTTACGGATATAAACATCCCGATGTGATATAACCTGAACAACATCTTAGCACATTGTGTTGCGATCTAACGGTAGCTATAAATGTAGGGTGCACTCACAAGCTTTGCGAATAATCCTGAAATTTTGTTGTCATTGTCACTTTGGAGGGATTCAAATGTATTGAAATATATTCGAGGAGAGAGGTTCCCATACAGATCCATTATTCACTAAATATAAGATTTTAAAAATTAAAGATTTGTATTTTTTTCAACTTGGACAGTTTATGTTTAATTTCAACACAAATGTACTTCCTATATTCAATTCAATGTTTACAAGGAACCAATTTTTCCATAATTATCCCACCAGACAATCTACTGAGTTCCATCTACCCCTTCTGAGAACATTATTGGCTCAGAATACATTTATATACACAATCCCTAGATTCTGGAATTCATTAAGTTGTGAAATAAAAAATTTTCCTTCTTTGTATTCATTTAAGCGTAAGTTGAAATCCTTTCTGTTAAGTCCCAACAACCACAGGGTTCATCATCCAACCATCAATCAATTAATCTTTGAACTCATTAATTCATGAAATAGCCATCATATTCTTTACACGGCTGTATGCAGCCACCAGCTGTTTAAAGCATCTCTTCAATTCCCTCTTCAATTCCCTCTTTCGTTTCTTTGATCAGCGTGTAGGCATTCTCTTTCTTCCTTCCTTCCTTCCATTTTCCACCTTTCTGTCTAGTCGTGTCATGTTATTGTGTGTCTCCTGTTTTGTTCCGTCTTGTTTGAATTATACTTGTGTTAAGCATATACAAATAAGTATTTCGTTAGAGTTTCTTGAGTGGTTCACAATCAATAAACTTGCTTTTTAGTGGACCTGTCAGTTCTCCTTTTTTTTTCCAACTGTAACACAGACTTGTATTATTTTGCGTATACATGCATATATTATGTAACTTTATTATTGTATCATTTGATATCATTTCCAAGTTGTGTGTATACGATTGTGATAATAACCTAATTCATACTGTGTTGTGTTCTGTTGGAAAAAGGAGAATGAAATAAAATGAAATGAAAAATGAAAATATGTCTAGAAGTATTATTATTTGATGGACCAAATTGCTGCACAATATGATAAGCCCTCTTTGAATAATATTTCTCTTCATTTGCAGACAGATAGAGTTCCAAGAATTCTACATGTATATGAACAACCACCTCTCTCTTGTGTTTCATTGATTTCAGTTGTTTAACACCACAACGTGATTGAGCAATACATTTTTGATGCAGTAAACATGTTATGGAAGTCCGAAAAAAGTCTGATCTTTGCCGATTAAGCTCTACTCACATCTCCTAATACATGAAAGTAAATCTGTTTTCACGAATGTCTGATATAGTCCTTATGCGTCGATTTATTTAAAACAGAGACGATTGCCAATATCTTTAATCAAGCATTATTATTTAAACAGGCTAACTCAGGATATCTTCGAAGCGTACTATAATGTTACATATAATAGACGTTGTGGGGTTACACATGTTGACCAAAACCAGCAAAAATGATAGAAGAAATGGTCACCAAACGCACGAAGGAGATTCATAGAGCATGCATTATTTGTTAAATTACGTGTCAAGCAACACCAGTGAGTTTATAATTCGTTTCGTATGCTTACCAAGTATGCCGTACTTCCGGGTTCAATATTGTCGATTTATGTCTGGCCCTGGAGTAGGCCTGCATGTAGGCATAGAGTGACAGCCTGATGTCTGTTCAGCATGACGGGAAGTGCGAACACAAATAAGATTGAATGCTACTTTTAAGACCCACACAGAATAATAAGAGTAAGTTTTTGGTGCGAGAGAGGTACATTAAGCAGCATTCACAAAATGGACGGGCGATGAAGCAGTTACTCAGTATCAGAGGAGTGGGTGTATTTACCGTGACCTTTACACTGCCAACTTTTAGAGAAGCGGGTTTTCCCCACATTTCAAATACAATGTGCCTATCGGAAAATTATAGCACATACTGGAATTTCGCCTTGTACAGTGAGGTGTTCAAGGGACATTTAGCTCGGGTGATGATTTTCCCAAAAGAGAAAGATATAGACAAAAATTGTCATGTATCACCTGAGGGATAGTCCGTGGAATCAAGTGACAAGTGGTTATTTTGAAATCATGTAAGCCTTTATCCTTCTGTTAGGTAAATATCTGGTTTCTTTATAGTTGATCAAACTTATCAAGCTATGACAAAGAGGAAAACTTTGTGCTGTGTACAGAGGTACTCAGTTTCATCGTAAGTTTTCTCCTTGTCTTTCTCATCTGAAGGAATTCACAATTTCGACCCCTTTTATTCGATTTATTTGGGACATCTCCCAGAATGGATTTCCGAAACTAAAAAAACCTATAGTAAAAATTCGCCGAGTCGATCGTCAGTAACTTCATAGCTTTATAATGTACATAGTTCTAAATATGTCTATATAGAGGAAAATGACCTGAGCTTTTCTCTTCAGGGTAGTCATCTCTCTACAATCAGACAAAATTACAGAGAGGTTTATAAAAATGATCGACCTAATCGGGCTGATAGTTTGGGTTACATGACCAGTTTTATGTCTTGTCTGTCTGTCGCGAAGACAAATAATCAGAAAAAAAATGTTCACGTTTACCCAATCATTGGCGGGAAACCAGTCAAACGCACACACACACGCACACACAAACTTAAAGGATTGTAGTTCAAAGCTGCTGTTGGGTCACGTTATTACGAGACCCTTGTCAACCAGATTCAATGATAAAAAGACCGTTGACAGACCTAGATTCTTCCAGATATGATACAATCCTATAAAAGCTGCATTCGCGTGCTTTACAAGTCTAATTGACCATTCCTTCGTTCAGCTATTCTTCCAAAACAAAAGGCACTATTCTCAACCAAATAGTTGCTATCTTGATTACACCTGCCAGGCTGAGAGTTACAGACGCGCCATGATACACCAAAGCCACTTAACCTAAAATAAGTAGGCCTAGGGTATATTGACCAAGAACATGGCAAGTAAACAATTGTCGTGATTCAGATCAATATCATATGTAATAGTTCTGTTTGAAAGGGTATATACACGTTATAAGTGGGTCCTAACGGTTTTACGCATTCTGCTGAAATGATAGACCGATGAAGAAAGTTTATGATGTAAAAGCCAGACGATCATGTAAATGCACCTAAACTAGACGGATAACTTCCTTGTTTTCTTACTTTCTTAATTTTATTCCATTTTATAAAATAATATTCCGTAGAAGCGCTCAATAGCTTGGATGATCATGCAGTATTGCATGTTGAAAGTGATTTTGATAACAATATACACAAACATCAACTGTTATTCGAATTTATTATCATAGCACCCATCACAGTCTGAGATATACCCAAGTCTCTCAATTGTACATCAAGACTAGACTGGTAAATCTGATCTTAGACTAGACATAATATTCTGCCTGTTGTTTATGAAGGGAGAACTCATCGCCTAGTTGATTCACAGTGAGATATCGGCAGCCACAATATCGACTGGTTCACATTCTGGATGTTCGATGTCAATATCAAAACAGCCAATGTATCCCGGTTTGGGGAGATAGAAAACACCATCACATACTGATCACTGTGCTCTATATGCCTTGGTATCTTTATTTTCCTTAATTTCCTGAACATTACCATATAGATCCTTGTAGCTATATTTCCTTTATCTTGTTTGAGGGTTTCAAACATTAAACTTGAAAATCCGTGGATTATAGTCGTATGAATACACTACACTTAAAATTGATATTTTCAACGTTTGCTGTTGTCATGAAAAAGAAATATTCGGATCAAACATGTTGTATTTTTCTGAATCGTTGAAACATCAGGGATCTTTATTTCACATGCGTAAAAGATTTTTCTTTTTCAGTCTATACCAAAACTATTTTCTAAATTATGTAATGGTAATTGAGATGCCAAGGAAGAAGGTTAAACTACATTAATTTGTTTTCAAGAATGATGAAATGAATAGAACTAAAGTTTTCAACAAAATGAATATAAGGTCTTGCAGGTCGAAGGGTGCGGACGTGCCGTGGTGCTCTCGCTGTTCTACTTGTACTATTAACCGAATTTTGCATCTATTTTCTGCCTTTCAGCTTTGATTAATATTGTTTGTTCTTCTTGATCATATGAGTGAGCCTGTTTTTCATTTATTTGATCCTTATGTGACACATTTCTGCTGAACTTGTTTTGAAATTTGACTGCGGATCTGAACCCAAAGGACAACGCATATCATCGTAAGTTGTTCGACTCACGGCAGTCAAGCACTGCTTTGCACAGTCTGTCGCAGTGCGTGCACGTCCGCTGCTCTTTAGCTTCCGCCCTATACAGTTTGAGTTACCGTGATTTATACAGGTTTTCACTTACTTTACTACTTTGTTGTGTTGATGTTATATACTTCGTAAGATCATTTATCATTCATTGTAGCGAACAGTATATTGTCTAATTATTATTTTTCTTTTTGTCTCAGATGTGTAGGCCTATTTTCCTCTGTTTTGAGTTATAGTATCCACTATTAGTATTATCCATATATCTATATCTTTGATTGACTTCACCTGTAGTTTATTTGTGAAAGGAAAGTATTATCTGTCTGTTACTGTGTTATTATAAGCTATTATATATCCACTGTGTCTTTACACCCAGGTGTCAAAATACATCTGATTCTGTGTATACTTGTGTAAACTGCAGTTTTCGGTCGCTGCACGTTGCCAAAGCTATAGTGTGTAGCTACATGTAGCTGCCATTTTGTTTCTCACCTCCTCTATACACGCGTTCTCTTTTGTAATTCCCTTTGTTCTATACTATCCGACCTATTTATACTTTATAACTGAGAGGCCTCAGACTTTCTTTAGAGTTCCTTATCGCTTGGTCTCTCTTGTCATTGCCTGGTTTTTTCCTTTTCTTCGTATTCGGTCCGGTGCGCCTTTAGTCCTCCTTTTCCCTTTATTCATTTCGCCTCTCCCCGCCCCACTTTATTGTTTATCCCCACTCGATCCTCTCCCTACATGGCCGTCACAATGGCGGCCATGTCTGGAATTCAGGACGTCCCTCCCCTCATTGTTCCCGCTAATGACTCCGAAGAAAACCCCAACAACCTCTCAGAGATAGAACCTGACCCCACTCCGATTCCTAGCCGCGACACTGGCTTTACTGAAGTATCACGAAAAAGACAACGACCGAATTCCCAACCCTACTCCGATGACGAATCTGATCTGTTTCACACACCCACCCGTCCTCCCTTCAACCCGCATGTAACTATCATTGGCACAGTCAAAAACATTACTCTCATCAACCCCATCCAGATCGCACGTGAAATAAACAAGCTAGTAGGAAAAGTGTCTCAAGTCCAACGCAAACAAAAATCCTTCACTATCAAATGTTTCAATCCTAAACAGGTTCGTACTCTTATGGAACTGAATGAATTCTGCAAAACCCCAATTCGTGTCACTAACGACAAGTCATTCTCTCCTGTTCTAAAAGGTGTCATCAAACGCGTCTCGCCCGAGTTAACGGAACAAGACATCAAGGAGGCGCTGGCGGGCCAGGATGTGACCGAAGTTAAGCGCATCTCAAAGCGATCAAACGATGGTCCCACCCCAACCAATGTACTTGTTCTCTCTTTCGACTGCCCCTCACTTCCAGAATCAGTGTGCATTGGCTACGAAACTTTCCCAGTAAGTGTATATGTTCCCCCTGTTTCTCGCTGTTTTCACTGCCAGAGGTTTGGTCACACAAAAGATACATGTAGATCTAAACAGCGTTGTGTAAGGTGTGGAGAAAACCATGATCTCTCGTCTTGCCCGTCCAAATCCAATCCAAAATGTCTGCGATGCGGGGGCCCCCATAGCGCGGCATACGCAGGTTGCCCGAAGTTCAAACTTGCACGTAAAGTGCAAAATTACTCCACTTTGAATCATGTTTCCTACGCTGAAGCTGCCAAAAAACTACAGGTTACCCAATCCAACACCCAGGCTATGAATTCTAACCCAGATCAATCTGACCCGCAACATCTCCCAGGTCCTCATGTGCCCGATTCTCCTCCTCAATCCACCATACCTGCTCCCATTCATAACTCCAAGTCCAACCCTACCACCTCCTCCATCACTACTTCTCGCTCCCATCCTACCACTGTGAATGTGACCCATGCATTTACTCAACCCCAACAGGCTACTGACAGGGCCCATGTTCACAGAAGCCTCCCAGTCCCCACAGATACAAATACGGCCTCCACTCAAACTAACAAACGGCAACTCCCTCCTACAACATCCATTCTCCTAGTAGAAAAACTAGTCTCCTTTGTGAGCACAGTTATCAACAATCTTCATGCGGCTGATTCTGACCACAAGAGAATCATGTTAGTTGTTCAATCTGCAAACACTTGCTTCGATGTGGTCGTTTCCCAGGAAAAGATATTCGAACTCCTACACCAGAACCAATAATGGATCTGAACCTCATTATTTGGCAGTGGAACGCCAGAGGGCTCCCCTCTAATGGCGCGGAGCTGACTCAACACATCTACTCTTCCCCTTCTCCCCCACATGTTATCCTCGTGCAAGAGACCTGGGGGGTATTTCATCAACGTTTGTCGGCGCTGACAACTTGAATCACCATAGTAACAGTCAGTGACCAGAGCATCTCAGCCAATCAAAACCAAGGATTTTGCTGAAATTGGTCAGCGCCGACAGTTGTCGGCGCTGACAAGCGTTGATGAAACACCCCCCCTGGTGTCACGATGACACAAATTTCTCCATTCCTAAGTATACTGGGGTGGTATTCTGAACACCGTTTTATCTCTGTTGTAACTTGTGTTGTAACTTGTGTTGTAAATCGGTATTCTGAAAACTGTTTTAACGGTGTTGTAAGTCATGATGACCACGCCCATCGCAATAATCATATCCAATAGGATATATTGTTAGAAATAGAATCTAAGACATTTCAACCAATAAGATTGCTCCCTTGGGCAACTGCGCCTTGCTTAACTCCGCGCGTTTTAACAAGCGCTCTTTCTCTGGCGTGCGCACAAGGTTAATAGGACAATGGCATGCGCAGGTAAAGAGAGCCAGAGATAAAGTAAAGTTACAACAGAAGCTTGATCATTATGCCTTCTTACCGGTTTTGCCGTATAGTTGGTGCGGTAGAGGATTCGCAAAGCTATCTCCGATTGAGTCTTTTATTTGAAATTTTGTTTAAAAAATAAGAAGATATCTGGCGTTTATTAGGAGGAACCCAAATTTCATGGTTTATGGGGAACTAGACGCTTCTAAATGAGGTTAAGCCCTTGCAATGCCATGTTATTATTATTATCATTATCATTAGTAGTAGTAGTAGAAGTATTAGTATTGTTGTTGTTGTTGTTGTCACTATCTTCACAAGATATCTCTTGGAGATCAATACATCACGCCAAATTACATCATGGAACCTTAGACTTCTAATACTTTTCTTATGATTTGCGTCATTCCCAGCAATAAATATTTTTGAAACACCCAAAGGTACTAATAATGAATTCATATTGGTGAAGATAATGAAATCATATGAAAAAAATGTTTAATATTTTGAAAGATATTTTTGAAATGAATAGTGCTTAAAACAAACTGCCGACGGTGCCGGTAACCTTTCTGTTCATGTGTTTGTGATTTTATCTGTGTGCATAATTACAGTATGCTACCCGTATGTACTTGCAATGTTACTGTTACCAAATTTTGTATTGTGGAATGAGTTTACATTTTGTCAAACTGCTATATCTCTTGCCTTTCTGTACATACATTGTTTTTATATTTTTTTATATCTTTCTTATTTTGAACTCGTATACCACAATATTGAGTTAATGAATTATCTCACTATCTAACACAAGTTTAAGCGAAAGTAACAACGGAGTTAAAACACCTTCCACCCTGTTTTATCTCAGAAGCATAAATTTGCACGGGGCATGACTTACAACAGAAGATAAAACAGTTTTCAGAATACCATGTAATCCAATGGGTGCGTAGGTTTGCGCCCACTGTTACGCGCGTGCCCATACCCTAAGACAATGGTATGCGCAGGCAAAGAGTGCGCAAGATAAAACACAAGATACAACAGAAGTTACAACAGAAGTTACAACAGAGATAAAACGGTGTTCAGAATACCGATTTGTTACAACAGACTTACAACAGAGATAAAACAGTCTCAGAATACCACCCGCTCTGTGGCGCAATCGCGTCTCATCACGTGGAGGTGGCTGTGCAATTTTTATTCATCAAGACGTAAATTTCAGCAATGTTCATTATTTCCCTCACCTAGAGGGCTTAAAAGTCAATATTCTGTATAGAAATGTTTCTGTCACTGTGATAAATTTTTACTATCCCATAAAAAGATTGTCCACACAAGATTTACTTTCACTTACAGTCGACTGCCTGCCATACTATGTCATTGGAGGAGATTTTAACGCCCACCATCCTGCATGGGGAGGAACCACTATGGACCTCAACGGAAAAGTCATATTTGAATTTTGCAATGATCACGATATTGTTATGCTTAACGATTCCTCAGCAACACGCTTTGACATTGCTAGAGGATCTTCCACATCAATTGACCTCACTCTTGTTCCTCCGTCATTAGCCCCCCACTGTAACTGGTCGGTATCCCCGTTTTCCCTCGGGAGTGATCATTACCTTATATATTGCAGTGTTCATTTTAATTTGCCATTAAAGCGACTTTCCATACCTAGCGCTTCCTCTCAAAATCATGACAATCTTCCGCCCCGTTGGGCTTTTCGAAGAGCCAATTGGGAATTATTTCAGCGTGAACTAGAATTGTTACATCATTCACACAGCTCCCGTCCAGCAAATATTTACGATTTGTATGATCTTTTTCTACAATGTATTACCCAAGCTGCTAATGCTTCTATTCCCCTCCAGACCCCGACCTGTCGCCCACCTCTTCCCTGGTGGTCGGCGGCCTGTTCGAGAGCTGTCCGCGACCGTCATCGTGCCAAACGCAAGCTTGATAAGTCATATCTTTACGATGACTTAATCACTTATCTACAATTCAATGCTGCAGCCAGGCGCACCATTATATCAGCCAAACGTTCTCATTTCACTACTTTTTGCAACTCTTTGAACCGTTTTTCCCCACTCTCAGATGTATGGTGCAAAGTAAAACTATTGTCTAACAATAACACCAGGAGTACCTTCCCACCCATACTTATAAACAATACTTATACTCATGACGCCCACTGTATCGCCAATGCTATGGCAGTTGCTTTCTCTCAAAAGCCTTCTTTAACTCCCACTCTCCCTCTCCCTACTTCCCAACCCCCATCCTATATACATGACAATGATTCTCCTCTCAACGCTCCTTTCACTCCCAAAGAGCTCGAAATGGCGATCAAAGCTTCCAAAAACTCAGCCCCTGGGGGCGATGGAATCAACAAACAGTTGTTAAGCCATTTAAATGACAATATGTTTTGCTCTCTGTTAGAGATTATTAACATGAGTTGGGAAACGTCTGTGATCCCGCCCCAATGGAACACTCCATTATCAAGCCCATACTAAAGCCTGGCAAGGACAAACACTCCATCAGCTCCTACCGCCCAATTTCTCTCACACCTATTGTATGTAAACTCATGGAACGTATGATTGTCCGTAGACTCTCGTACATTATTGATAAATATGATTTAATTTCTTCCCATCAGTCAGCTTTCCTCCGACATCGTAGAATTCTCAATAATCTTCTTTGCTTAGAATCCGAAGTAAGGAAATCCCTATTCAGTAAAGGATACACGGTCGCTATCTTTCTTGACATTTGTCAAGCCTTCGACTCTATTAATCATCAGGTACTGCTTTCCAGACTATACTCAGTGGGACTTCGAGGCCGATTTCTAAGCTGGGTACAAAGTTTTCTGGACTCACGAACTTTTCAGGTGCAAATAAACTCCACACTTTCAGACATTCGTACATGCCAAACTGGCCTCCCGCAAGGTAGCGTCATTAGTCCTCTATTATTCAATTTGTTTATTGATGAAATTATACATTATTGTGCATCAAACGTGTCTATGTATGCTGACGACACCGCTTTATGGCATTCTTCTACCAGTCTTCGTCACGTCAATACAAAACTCCAGTCCGATGTGAATAGCATCTCTGATTGGATGACACAGTATGGACTCTCTCTGTCTACTAATAAGTCTAAAGTGGTTATATTTCACTCTCGCCCAGTTTCTCCCACAGGTTTCTGCATTCGTCTCCAGAACGCTCCGCTTGAAGTCGTCCCTTCTCATAAATACCTAGGGGTTACCCTTGATTACTCCTTGTCATGGTCCCCTCATGTTCAAGACATCTTAATGAAATGCAACAAACGGTTAAACCTCCTCCGTTCGCTAACCGGTTCAAACTGGGGCGCCGATACACAAATCCTTCTCTTACTCTACCGGTCTCTAGTCCGCCCTCATCTCGACTACGCCTGTGAAATCTATGGTTCTTTATCCCCGCTCCTTTCAAGCAAACTAGATACAGTACAGGGCCATGCCCTTCGAATATGCACCGGCGCGCTACCATCCACCGCCCTGCATGCCCTTCAAGTAGAAGGTAACGAACCACCACTCCATATACGCCGTGAAAGGGCCGCCTTCAATTACTGCGCCTACATATACACACTGTCCCCACTTCACCCCGTCCGAAAAGCCATTGTCAACTGCTGGCAATACTCTTCGAATAAATGGCCACAAAACAAACTTCCTTTCGCTCTCCGAGTAAAGCCGCTTACGGACACTTTCCTAAAGCTGCAACCAATGCATGTTTATCCCAGTCCCCCTTGGTCCATTGAACATCCCAATATTGACTTCTCTCTTCACAGCTCATGTCCCAAGACCGCCCTCCCTTCAGCGCAACATCAAACTGCTCTTCAAACCATAAAGACCACATATTCAAACCACCTGACAATTTACACTGACGGTTCCCATGATCCCTCCACTAACTGTTCTGGCATTGGAATTTACGTACCTCACTATCGTCATGAAATAAGTGAAAGGGTTTCACCCATCTCAATTTGTCGTACAGAACTGGTAGCAATTCTTCTTGCCCTATCATGGCTGGAATCCTCTCCCCCTCTCAGAGCTGTTATTTTCTCAGATTCTCTCAGTGCCTTGACACTTTTGAATAACCACACCTCAAATATCCTTGACCTTCCCAATGAAGTCCTTCTTAAATGCTCAAATCTTGTAATGAATGGGTGTGACATCACTTTATCATGGGTACCAGCTCACTGTGGTCTAGCGGGCAACGAAAAAGCCGATTACCTTGCCAAACAAAGTTTACGTAAGAATATTACAATCAGTGTTCCTCTAAGTGTTGATGATATACGACATGTAATTAAACATAGGTGTCTTGACGCTTGGAACGCGTTATGGCGCTCGTCTAAGAAAGGACGCCATCTTTTCAACATCCAACCCTGTGCCTCAAACACCTTCACCTTTGAAAGTCTGAATAGACGTGATGAAATAATAACTCACCGACTCCGCATGGGCAGAGCCAGATTAGCAACTTTTTATCATATTATCCGTAAGCATCCCACTGGTCTTTGCTCAATATGCAATGCACTGGAAACCGTGGAACATTATCTATTACACTGCAAACAACACACAAATCAACGTACAAATCTCATGCGTGCTATCCATAAGCAATCACTAAACATCTCTGATTTACTCGCAAATCACAAAGCTCTGGACGCAGTTATTGCCTATGTCAAGGAAACCAACAAATATCACAGTATTTAAGATTGCATAACTTTGCTGTAGCATGGACTTTGCAAAGTCTTGCAGAATGTACATGTACTTTATCATTTTGCAAACGTAGATTTCAAGACATTTTGTGAGTCGTCGTATTATATGTTATTATGCATTATTGGTATTATCAATTACTTGTTTATTAATAATGTCTCCCACGTTGCTGTGGAATGCATTTGAAGAGGTATGTACATGTATCATACATCTTCATAAATAATTGCGAGTTGCCTATACACACGTCATGTTGGCATATATCTGCTTATCAATGATATGTGGGTTTTTGTGTTTGTTTGTTTTGTTTTTGTTTTGTTTTGTTTTGTTTTGTTTTGTTTTGTTTTGGTTTTGGTTTTTTTTTTTTTTTCATGCTTGATTGTGATAAATCTCACTTATGTTTTATTTAGTCTCGTTTTCCCCTTCCCAGTACACAGGGGAAGGACTTTCAATTTCCCCTATCCTCAGCGTAATAGACCTTCACGACATTCGCAGCGGACATCGCTCTCCGGTTCCCCTCCGACAACAAGCCGACCTTGGTCAGCCGTCACGTCGAGGCCTCCACCGTCCACCTCGCCTATAGGTGCCGGAATCTGCAGCAAGCGGGTTTGGGGAGTCACTCGCTGCTGCAGATCCCGGCATCTCCCTCAATGGGTCTCTATTATATAAAATATATACATGTATATTGTCTTACGTTCCTTGCGTGCGTTTCCCTAGCAAGAACAGGGGATCCTTTCGTTCATATACCTATAGTGTAATTTTATAAATGATAAACCGTTCATCATTTTTGTTTTGAGAACAACTTAAAATGTTTGTTAATCCCCTTTCGTATGAGTCGCCTGCACCTAATTAATACTTTAAATCTGTGGTTTGAATTTATTTTGAAGATTATTATGACTCCCACTTTCTGGCACTAAATTGTACTTTTTTATTTTTGGGGGCTTGAAGCCCGCAGGTATACTCACACGTCTTTGATTCCAGGATTATATCTGTATCATATTTCTCCGTTGTTTGCTGCAAATGTGTTTCTGTGTCAACGCCTTAGAGCTCCTTGATATAAACACTGCAAATATTTTTCTGTATCAACGCCTTAGAGCTCCTTGATATAAACACTGTATATATATATATTTTTTTCTTCTTTCTTTCTTTCGAAACAATGATACAGTTATAGTAATTTTATCTATTTTGTAAAAAAACATATCATTGTGTGTGTGCTCTATTTAAATACTGTACATTATTTTGGGTTGAACCATGATATGGATGTGTCTGTGCGTGGTTGAAGGTGTGTGTATGTGGTTGAGTGTGTGCACGTGGATGAGTTAGTGTGCGGTACACGCGCGCGTGTATTGTGTAGTTATTTGAGTTTGTCTGAAGAATAATATGAGGTATTCATCAATATCATATGAGCTCCCTCGTGGAGACGTAATGAGCTCCTTTATGGAGACGATATGAGCTCCCTCGAGGAGACTTGGTATGCATTTAATATTCTTGTTTATATCTCTTTAAGATCTATAATGTTTGTTTTATGGTATAAGTGCTGTCTGGGGCAAATTATTTGTATAGGGCCCCATTTCTCTCTCTCTCTCTTCTTTCGATCTTTAAAATAACAACAACAACAACAAAATAAATCGACTGATTTAGGAAGGGCTAAATAACTGAAGGGTAGAAAATACTCACTGAATGTAATTTTCTCTCCCTACATTCCACAGACTGGTGATTTGAAATGTGCAGTCTCGGAATCGAATGGCATCGAAAGGAGACACACTAGCAAACCCTCATCCACATTCTTCTTAATAAATCAATAAAACTTTTAATGATGTGCACCAAAGATTTCTGCCCGCTTCTTTGAGTAATGTATACGAGCATGACAAGTATTATGAGTATAATAAATTTGATATTTTCAGGAGTGTATGAACTATTGACTGGCCCACTACCCCAAAGCGATTTTATTTACCTTTTTTTTTTTTAAAGAAAAAAAGTAGATGTTATGTTTCACAAAACTTTAATACATTTAGAGCATATAATCGTCAAAGAGCCGTTAAAAATAATATAAATTTTTGGTATTACCTCAAAAGTTTCCCTGAATTTCCTTGTCTTAGTTTGTGTTTCAGGTTAAAGTACCTTTCATATAACTAACACTGTGAGACTTACTCGCCCCAAAGTGCTCTCATATCTTAGTAATCATGCAATAATGGTTTCGTACCAGAGCCGCCGCCGTACGGCGGCGGCGAGGTAGTACGCGTATTGTGCGAATATCACTGCGACCAGCAGCGTGCAGCCCCATACGCATACTGTGTAGCTAACTGCGACCAGCAGCCCCATACGCATAGCTAAATGGGGCTTCGCATTGTAGCTTACAGGATCATGACAGATTTAGTATCGCGGGTAAATATCAACTTAAAATCCTAAAATTTCTTCAATTTAAAGACTTACCAGTTAAGTTGAAGTATTGAAAACAGGCTTTGGGCAACGTTTGGTTTTGCCAATAATCCCTTTCTGTTCGAATTGATGACTGAATGTGACTCGGTCGAGAGGACCTTGGGAGAGCTACACTAATTGACGGCCAGCGCATGCGCACACAAACATCTTATCCGTTCATGGCTTTGAAATTTGTTCGCATGTGATGCGTGCGTATGCGCTGGCCGTAGTAATCAGTGTATGTAGCTCTCCCAAGGTCCTCTCGACAGAGTCACATTCAGTCATCAATTCGAACAGAAAGGGACTATTGGCAGAACCAAACGTTGCCCGAAGCCTGTTTTTAAGATTTCGACTTTACTGGTAAGTCTTCAAATTGAAGAATTTTGTGGATTTTAAGTTGATATTTGCCCGTGATACTAAATCTGTCATGATCCTGGATGCTAAAATACGAAGCCCCATTACGCTATGCGTATGGGGCTGCTGGTCGCTATGCGTATGGGGCTGCTGGTCGCAGTTAATTGCATGATTACTAAGAAATGAGAGCACTTTGGGGCGAGTAAGTCTCACAGTGTTAGTTATATGATAGATACTTTAACCTGAAACACGGAAATTCAGGGAAACTTTTGAGGTACCAAAACTTTTTATTATCTTTAAATATACTATAGGGTTCATTTAGCCAATTCACACAACCTATACTTAAAGAGATATTCTCTGCTAAGATTAATGCCGTTATTTTTGCTTCAATCATAGTTATAAAGAGTCCTCGTGCATTGTACTGTCAAACGATATGTGCATTATTCCAATATAATTGTTAATGGTCATTGCAAAATACGATTCGGAAGAACGCATTTATATTATGCTACACCATTTGTAACGAATAGGTGAACCTACATATACTTGATTCAAGTTTGTGGAATGCTCTGACCGTAATGTGAGTAAAGCATTAAATTAGATTTCCATGACATCGTTATGCAAGTATGCATCAGTGACTCATACTGTCATACGGCATGTTCAAGTGGCTGAGCTGTCATGAGAAAGAGCGCCACCTATTGTTCATTACACTAACATCATACTTTGACTGACTTCTTGTCTTTTCCATCATTCTCTTCCATCCAAGCCTCCCCTCTTTTCCTCTCTCTCATCCTCTCCTCCTCCTCTCTCTCTCCTCTCCTCTCTCCTTTCATTTTGCTTGAAGTCAAGATGAGCCAAGAGAAGTAGAGACACTCAGAATGGATTACCGACATCATTCGTGTCATTCAGAGAGAATGAAATAAAGTCACAGTCATTACGTTTGTATAAATTCTGCAGACCTGATTAACCCTACACGAACGACTATTGGAGAAATTCATGATAGCAGCAGTACTACACACATCACTTTCAGATGATATTGGATTAGAATCAAAGTTGCATGAAATGGAGGAGACGTGCTGAAAAACCAAGCTTGTACTTTGCAGTCTCCTCGTGGACAATAGAACTTAATATTGAACAAAGTTAATACCACCAAGGAAGCAAAGAATAAAGGTGCTTGGATTAAAAACAAAATACATCAAAAAACACGTACACGCACATGTACATACTTTATACAAATGATCAAACAGGCAGACAGACAAACCCAAGGAAGCTCTCCTGTTAAAGAGAAAGAGAGAGGGGAAAAAAAAAAACAAAACAAATAGAGTGAAAGAAAAGTAGAAAAAAAGAAAAGAAGAATTACTTGAAGGAGAAACAGGAAGAGACACGAAAACAGGAAAAGAGAGGGAAAAGGTGAGAAGAAAGAGAAGTTGAAGGGTCTATACCACTACACGTGAGGCACAGGGTATGATTGAACACCGAGATAAAAAGTATACAAAACATAGATTAAGAATGGGTGTGACGAATAAAAAAGAAAAAAGAAAGTTAAGGCTAACTAAAATGTAACTCGTTCCGCTATATAAGAATTTGTGAGCAACTTCTTCAGTTTGAATGTGAATGTGTTTAAACCTAAAACTTTTCTTTTCATACTACTGTCGAGTGAATACCAACATTTTGGGTCAGTAAAAGAAAATATAGGTTTAACAGAAATAGTCCTATTGTTAAAAGCAAATGAATTGAGTTGGATTGCCGGGTAGGTTTATATGATGATAAGAATAACATGGCAATTAGCAGTAGTCATACAGTGGTTGTCTAGTACTGTACCACCAGCGAGGTAGTCGGTATGATGATAGGTTACTATTTAGAAGGGAAGTAATGATATTGTGATGATTCTGAGTATCAATCAACATGATGAATAATATTCTTCTTCTATAGTGATCACACTCCGTAGGATGTGCATGAATATGGCATCAAAAATCTAAAGGAACCTTTCCCAATATCATTTATTTTAAGCGTATCCGATATTAAGGCTGATTGACATTTATTGTCAATGCTACCTATTAGAGCCTGCCCAATAGAATTTCATGAGCAACGTTGGGGATTGCTGGAATTTTTGTCATCAACGAAGACACATCACACACACACACACACAAACACACACATATACAAACACACCCAGGCATGAAAACAAACTTCTTCTCAAATATTGATGATCTAATATCAGTAAGCTCATGCCACAACAAATAAAAACATACACAAGGAGGTAGAAAATTGTTGAATGATTGCAAGCAATTTAATACAACAACAATAAACACAAAATTATAAACGTAGAAGAACCAAAGAGTAATAAGAACAAACCAGTATTACAAGTGATTTGGGTAAACATGAAATTAACACTGGGTGAAATGCTGATATGAACTCTAAACTGATTCAATTCTTCCAGAGAGGACAGAGAGAGAGAGAGAGAGAGAGAGAGAGAGGGGGGGGGGGGGCAAGATGAAGACTACAAAATCTTTTTGGTTGTATATTGCCGTAGGTGGATAATCAGCACATTTCTGTTATCAGTGTTATAGTTAGAGAGAATTTATAGCGAGACACTGAATTTCAGTTATACAAAAACAATTAACACCACCATTATAGATACACTGTAAAATCTAAATCATGTTACTGTTTATTCTCAATGGAAGCACTACTACAGTATAGTCTTTCTTTTGTCTTAACTATAATAGAGTAATAATTTTACCATCATGTAAAGTGTGCTGCACAGGAATGTTATAGGATGACAATTATGAAATTGAACGGAGCCTCATACTAGAAATAACTAATAATATGCTGCAAATGGCATAAAGAAAAAAAAAATCATTGTTTGTAGTTTGGAAATATAACAAAACATTCTAAAAGGTATACACTACTCAAACATACACTTGTACTTTGATGCTATGGTACAAATAAATATCAATGCATATAACTTGATTTAAATTGTGTGTGTGTGTGCGTCCGTGTGTGTGTGTGTGTGTGAGTGTGTGTGCATGTTTGCGTGTGTGCGTGTGTGCGTGCGTGTGTGTGTGTGTGTGTGTGTGTGTGTGTGTGTTGGTTATAATGATCACACTGCCTCTGGTTCACTCGATTTGGTTCACCACAATATCAGAAATGCATCACCTCAACCTCCTCCGTTACAACCAGTAACTTCAGTATACGTAGGCTTACACCACTGTTTTGCTCCAAACTTTAAACAAAATGGGAATGATTTCATTACGCATAAAACGGACTGCAAGAAATATCATCAGATGGAATTGTGGATGAAATTGAAAATGAAGATGAGAGAGAGAGAAAGGGGAGGGGACATGTTGAACGAGGAGGTTGGGATTGGTTGAACAGGGAAAAGGAAACATGCAGCACACATTTATTTTGTTTGTCTGTTGTTTGTGTTTTACTTTGCCTCTACGATAATTAATCCGAATTCGATAGACTTCACTAAAACTTCACACATGCATTTTTTTCTTTTTTTGCGGAACACAACAACTATACAAACTCACATCTCTAGCTAATTAAAACAACAGCCATAACAACAACAACAACAAAAACACAAGAAAAAAAATAACAGCAGCAGCAGCAGCAACAAGTCCTGTGGGATGTGAACTGCTGGGTTTCAAGATCGGGCTACACTACTCATCATACAAAATTTTACCTCAATGATAATCTCACTCAAAGCATTATTGAGCACACTGAGACATAAATACAAACAAAGCAAAATAATCTGATTCAACAATAAATCGAAATGTTCATTTTTATCTTCTTGTCGATCAAACCGGCGCAAGGCATATTAAAAGCAAACCTAGCAACTAGGGAATTTGAGATTCCCTGGAAACGTATACGAATACCAAATTTGAAATATTATGATGATATTGGTGTTTACATTTCTTGTCTATTAGGTTTTCGGTTTGGTAATGTCACACAACCCATCATCGAAAATAATACAAAGTTTTTTATATCACATTTCGGCCTAAAATCATATCAAGGTTTTAAGGGCTCTATGAATTTTAGGTTTTCATATAATTGAGGCTCGAGTAACAATCCATCAAACGATTTTTTTTCTTCTGCATTATATTTCAGTCATGTCATATTACCCATATTAGAATCGATCTACCAAACCTAATACTGTCACCTGCTTGTTACTGCTCAATTATGGTCAGACTTGTGATACTCAAGTAGAATAAAATGTGATGAGACTTAAAGTTATATTGTCTGTTTAGTGCCGACTAAACTTTCTAATATTGAAACTATTTTTCTCTTCTTTACGATAAAAGAAATATCAGAAATATCAGAAATTCTGAAAATCCTAAATTCCCCCCAATGGTAACTCAGGTGATCATCTGTACCGATTGCGCTTTCCCGAATTTTAGGGAAATGAGGATACAGTTTAGGGTCTCAATTACGAAAAAAAAAAATATTGAAATGGGGTGCTAAGCATTTTCACTATTTTTCCAGAAATATTTTTGATATGGGATGATTTTCAAATCTTTCTCAACCAATCCTGAAATAGGGTCGGCCCCGTGATAGGGGGTCAAAATCCTAAACCCATTACATCCTTAAAAGAGCTTTCTCTAAAAATCTGGGAAAACACAACAAAACAAAAAGTATAATGTGTATGGCTGACAGTCTGAGTTGGGGGGGGGGGGGGGGGGTTGTGAATCTCAGCTGTTACATCCTTTTTATGTAAACACACGTCAACTTATTCTATATAATGAAGATAGATCTAGCTGTTGCATAGTATTTTATATAAATGGTTTTACTCAAAGTATACACTCACCAAACATTAGATGGATGTTTAGAATGGCTAGGGACTATGGAGGAACAAGAGGACAATGGATTCAGAGCGATTGGGAGAGTAATGCAGGAACGTTGGGCATTTGTACAGTGTGCACGCGTTACTTGCTTGGTCCAGGAAGAGTGCATTCCTCAGGTCATAGTTCAAACTTGAGAACGGCTCTCGAAGTCGTGTCGTGTTAATATTCGTATTTATATCTCAACACAGCATCGTAACGTATACATCATGCTACGAAACACACACACACACACAAAGGAACCAATGTTTTCCAGCCACAATACCTTTATGCCCCTCCCAAAAAAAAAAATTAAAAATTAAAAACGCTAACACTGACAAAAACCATGATTCGTAGGTCATAGTTATTGATATTGTCAATTATTCTTAATGACTTATACATTGTATATTATACGGACAATTACACACGTATAGGCCCAAACTTACAGAATCTTAGATACCCATTCGTAATATCATCCATAAGCCTTCGCTACTGGGGTTATGTACACCCGCCATTATAATGATCCCCCAACTACTTTCTACAGAACTTACGGTGAATAATCTGCAAGAGACTTTCATTGATTTCAGTTGAAGAGAATTTCTCCCAAATAACGTAATATTTAGAGAACTAACGAGGCAAAACAAATGTTGCTACAGACGCGGTTTTACGTTTGGAAAGGTCAACCATTCATAGAATATCGTAACATTACGACACATAAGCTCCTTATAAGTATAGAATATTCATGATAGTAATAGACGTGACACATGTGCACCCAATTATTAATTGCAAATGCATCCATTGTGTATTCCATTCGCTTAGAATATTCCACTAAACAATCCATTTTTTTTTTACCATGATATCACTGCAGAAGAACAACATCTATCACACCTCACATTTCAAATCAAATATGTAAAGTCTATCTGGAGTGCAGAAAGCTATCTCACCACTCTCAAACTCTTGTAGATAGCTCCAACCTATTTCTGGTATTAGTATATTGAAGTCAGTGATGATATTGTGCGCGTGCTCCAAATCTTTTGTGTATCGATCGATACTGACGAGACCCTCCTTGTACTTCACCCAGGCTACAATGACCGAGTCATCTCGACAAACAGCTGGGTAGGCAATCATACCCTCCTTCTTCAAGACATTCTCCTTCTTCCCCTGACCATCAAGGCACACGGCAGCTGATGTGTCTGTCAGTATCATGCTTCCCGTGTATTTAAAGGAGAATAGTTGTGAAGGTGAGCACTCATCACACATTATTTCCCTGACTGCCTTACCACCCTGTGGGGTAAATACTTGGATCTCTTTGGGTTTCCAATAACCCACGTAGATATTATCATCTCTATCCACAGTGAGACCACCAACCCCTCCTTCATCATGACTCATCGTCTCGAACGTGACGTCAATCTTCTCCCACTGTGGAGAGTAGAGTGACATCTTATTCTTTATATCAAATACAACACCTCGACCATCAGACATGAATCCAATGTTATCTACACGGACATCCTTCAGCACGGTTTGCTGTAACTCGCCATCAGGGGAGTAGAGATGGATTCCACCTTCATCTGATCCCACCGCCATCTTACCGTCTGGTGCACGAGTCATACAGTTCATAATGTTTTTGCTAGGGAGCTCTATGTCTGCTTTGATATTCCACGTGTAACCTTCCAGCTCTCCTAGACAAAGTTCACTGACCTTCACATGTTTCCTAAATGAAATCTTAGCTCGTTCTGTCACACCTCTCGGTGATTGGTAGTCAGGATCACCTCGTCCCAGAAAGCTCTTCAAGTTCTCACACAGCGTGTCGTGTGCAATCAAGGCGTCTTTCTCTAGCGGTACCTTTACACCGTTAGCTACCAGCTCTTCCATTGCGTTCATTTGAAGAATTGTTTGGTGACCCTCTTCCTCCATAGCTTGTTATTCCTTCTCGAATTTTTCAGACCATCGTTTCACTTGATATTTCAGGGTCTCTCTTCTGGCTGACAATAGTTTTATATATTCCTCGTAAGTCTTGTCGATGACATTATTGAGTCTTCTCATCATGTTTGCTATTACATTGCGCTGTGTCTGTATGAAATCGATATGATTTTCAATGGTTGTTTTCTTTGATTTTGCCCTTTCTTGTAACTCCTTGATATTTTCCATCAATTTCTCCTCATGAATAGCTGCCTCTTCGATCTGATGCCTTCCTTGGAAGTGCTTTAACACAACGCATTTATGGCACACGTACTCCCGACAATCGGTGCAAAAACATTCTTCATCATCGTTAGGATGTTTCTTACATTTCTGTCTCCTCTTAATCGGAATTTTCCCCGAAAGTATCTCACTCATGGCTACCACTGTGTGAGTGGAGAATGGTGCCCAGCTGGAATGTTTTGAGTCACATAACTTACACATATACTTCCCACAGGCCTGACAGTAGGACACAGCTGGTGGCTTTTCGTCCATCTTACAAACTGTGCACGTTGGACTTCTGGTTTTCACTTCGTCTACAAGAGAACTCAATGGTACGTTTGTTTGTAACTTACTCACATCTCCACTGGGTACGGGCGTTCCTTTCCTACATACAGGGCATGTTATAGTTTGTTGGTTTGGCTGAATTTGAAAGATACTTTCCAGACAGTCTTTGCAGAAGGTGTGAGAACATGCCAGTAATTTAGGTTGGCTAATGGTCCTGGAATTTTGCTGTCATGGTAACAAATTTAGAGGGATTAGCATGCGTCTAAATACATTTAAATGAGGCGAATATATGTGTAATAGGATTATTATCTATAGGAAAAATGAGAACGCAGGATGAACAATACAACAAGCACTCTTTGAGTAATTTTGATCTTTATCTGCAGACGCCCTGATCAAGTTCCAACAATTCTATAAGCATGGACAGACATCTCTCTCTTGTGTTTCATTAAATGAAGCTAAGGAAAAGGAGATTTAGCAAGTCACTTTTAATACATTGAAAAGGAGCGTCCTAAAGAGGTCTGACCTATGATAGGTTTGATGCATACACTGTATCTCATGATCTCCAATTTCTCTCTTTGCACCAATCTGTGCTTCATTCCCTAAGTCGTTGACTTATTTCCAATGAGACAATGACTGCTATTTTTATTCAAACAGCACTTTTGTAACAGGCTATCCCTATAAAAGTTTTTTTTTTTTTTTTTTTTCGGTACACTGTCACCAAACGCCCGGGAACAAACAAGACACCATCGATCAATCATCATGAAGCTATCGGCTTACAAAAAGCGACGTGAAATACTTGCGAACAGGAGGAAGCTGAAGGGATCTGGAATTTCCATTGTGGAGGATCTGACAGTCAAAAACCAAGCACTCCTGGCAAAAACTCGAGAGAACAGAAAGGTTCTGGCAGCGTGGACAGTAGATGGCAAGGTCATCGCCCTTCTGCCTGCTAGTGGTGGAAAAACTGTGAAAAAGACGATACGAAGTGAAGATGACCTCATTATCTAGATGTAATCTGCCAATACTCTTGTTACTTCCTCAGAGAGCTTATTGTTTGTATGTATTCTGGGCTACTTCCATGTTTTAAGCCACATTTTCGTGTACAGATTGTATTGTTTATTTCTTTTCTGGTATTGGTTTATTACTTTGTTCAGTGAATGTGTGTGTGTGTGCATTGCAGTACTTCTACTCAGTCATGGCTGTGTATATCTTGTGTTTCAGAAATTCTACCATTTAATCACATATGTGATGACAACGAATTCAAATTTACCCTTTATCAGTACTTTCATTTGTCAAAAAATGTAGATATATCAAAATTTTATTCACTTGTAATAAATCCTTTTGAAATAAATTCAGTGAATTTTGATAATGAAATATCGTATGATACAGATACTAAAGATGATAATCAAATATTAGCAAGGTTTAAATGTCAATATATGTTTGATGAAGATTTCCGTTCCAGATTTTCTTATGAGCAATCAGATTTCTCAGTTTTTCACTTAAATGTGAGAAGTCTCCCCAAAAATTTTGATCAGTTTAATGTGATGCTTTCATCACTTGATTATAGTTTCAGTGTAATAGCACTCTCTGAGATTTGGTTTAACGAAAATACAAATGTTAAATTTTGTAATATTGATAATTATTCTTTGTTTTATAAGTTTAGAACTCAGAAGGCTGGCGGTGGAGTTGCTATGTATATCCGCAATGATTATCAACATATATTACGCAAGGATTTATCATGTATTACACCAGATTATGAAATGCTTTTTATTGAAATAGTCATCAAGAAAAAGTCTGTAATTGTAGCATGTATTTACAGACCACCAAATACTGATATATCATCGTTTTCTGACAAAATGCATAATGTATTAGAAAAATTGGAATGTGAAAAGAAAGATATTTACTTCACAGGAGATTTCAATATCGATTTATTAAAATCTGGCATACATAATAAAACAAAAGATTTTTTGGATATGATGTATTCGTTTAATTTATACCCTTTGATTACAAAACCAACTCGTGTATCTACCAATCATGCTTCTTTGATTGATAATATTTATACAAATGTTTTGTTGAATTATCAGTTCCAGACTGGTATCATCTATGACGATCTTTCCGATCATTTTCCAGTATTTTGTATATCTAAAACAAAATGTATGGCTGTGGTTGATAAAGGAAAGAAATATATTAGGAAAAGATGTATAACAAATGAAAATATATCATTATTCAAACAAAAATTGATATTAATTGATTGGTCAAATGTTTGTAACCAGAAAGGGGTAAATGAAAGTTATGATATCTTTTTTGAAATGTTTTCCTCTGTATATAATAGTTGTTTTCCACTGCGGTTTATTCCTTTAAATACTAGCCCACGTTGTAGAAAGCCTTGGATTACAAAAGGTATATTGAAATCTATAAATGAAAAGAATAAGTTGTATAAATTGAGTTTGAAGAATCCAAGTGTTATATATTTTGAGAATTACAAGAACTACAGAAATAGACTTACAAACATTATACGATATTCACAATATAGATATTATACTGATAAGTTTACTTCTTTAAAATGTGATATGAAGAAAACATGGCAATGTATAAATGATGTACTTGGAAGGAAGAAAGATGACTCACTACCTCAATGTATGTATCATGATGATGTGAAGCTTACATCGAGACAGGATATTGTGCAACAGTTAAATTCTTATTTTGTTAATGTTGGAGCAAAACTGTCATCATCAGTACCGAACACTTCGCGTGATTTTACTGATTATTTTTCATATCAAAACAGTAACTCTTTTTTCTGTACACCAGTATCTACTCATGAAATAGTAGATATATCTTTATCTATTCAAAGTTCAAAGGTAAGCGGTCCTGATGATATTGCGCCAAGAATCATAAAAGAATGCATTTATTGTTTTGTTGAACCTCTTTGTTATATTTATAATTTATCTTTGCAGTTTGGTGTTGTCCCTGATAATCTTAAAATAGCTAAAATTGTTCCGTTATTTAAGAAGGATAATCCAGAATGTATTGAAAATTATAGGCCGGTTGCAATTCTTTCTATTTTTGCTAAAGTTTTGGAAAGATTAATGTACAATCGTCTTTCTAATTTTTTAACCAAAAATAATATATTGATACCAGAACAATTTGGATTTCGAAAATATTTCTCTACATGTTCTAGCGTAATATCCTTCACAGATTATATTTTGCAGAAAATTGATGATGGTAATTATTGTTGTGGAGTCTTCATGGATTTGTCTAAAGCATTTGACACCATCGACCACAAGATTCTACTTAAGAAATTGTATCTATATGGAGTGAGAGGTGTACAGTTACAGTGGTTTGAAAATTATTTGTCCTATAGAAAACAGTATGTGATGGTCGATGGTGTCAGCTCCTCTTATCTCTCTGTAAATATTGGTGTACCACAAGGTTCTGTTTTGGGTCCTCTGCTTTTTCTTATTTATGTTAATGATATAGTAAATTGTTCTCGTGTATTTAAGTTTTTACTTTTTGCTGATGATACAGTGGTTATGTTTTCACATAAGAATATTGATTTATTGATAAGGACAGTGAATACACAACTTCAATTATTAAATGAATGGTTCAAGAGTAACAAGTTATTTTTGAATTATAAAAAAACAAAATATGTTATTTTTCATTCTATGACTAAAAAAGTATCGTTGAATAGTGATACTTTAATGATAGATAATAATGTTATTGAAAGAACTGAATCAATATATTTTCTAGGTATACTTATCAGTGAATCCCTCAGTTGGAAACTTCATATATCCAATGTTTCTTCAAAAATCTCACGGACCGTTGGGATTTTATCAAAACTCAAACATTTTTTACCAAGAAAAATATTGATTACTATTTATAACTCTATTGTGTTGCCACATTTAAATTACTGTAATGAAATCTGGGGAAAAACATATCATGTGCATATTAATAAGCTTGTTCTTCTTCAAAAACGAACAATACGTTTAAGAAGTAATGCCCCATATTATAGCCCCAGTCTGCCATTGTTTCTCAAATTACAGATTTTGCCATTGCATGAACTTGTCAGATTGAATATCCTTATCTTTATGTTTAAATATCATAGAGGTATGCTCCCTTCTGTATTTGATAATATGTTTCTAACAAATTCTTATTTTCATATGTATTCCACTCGTTCCCGAAGTAATTTACGGTATCCCTTTACTCGTTTGACTGTACGATCCCACTCTATTAGGTTCACAGGTGTAAGTGAATGGAATTCAATAAGTACAGCTTTGAAATGCAGTACAACTCTTTCTAGATTTAAGTGCTTATTGAAGCGTTCTTTCTTTGAACAGTTAGCCATGACTGAGTAGTAGAGTAGTATGTAAACTGCATGTGTGTGTGTGTGTGTGTGTTGTATGTATGTGTGAGAGTGTGTATATACTATGTACGTATTAATGTGATGATTTTTTTTTTATTTACTTGATTTCACACAGAACCAGTTGTAATATATGTTGCTATTGCAAAGTTGTATTTTCATGTGTAGGCAACCTAACACAAGCACAAGATGCTTTCAAGGCTGCCTGGCTCTCATTGTAAACGCCATTATTACATGTTATTGTGTTTTATTTTGCCGAATAAATGGCCTAAATTGGCCTCAATCAATCAATCAATCAATCAATCAATCAATCAATCAAGTCACAAATATTAGCATATCATGTGGGATTAAAGATGTAAAACAAAACCAGCAAAAGGGTAATAGAAAAATCATATTTAGTGATCATGCATCCTTTGTAAAACTGCGTGTCAGGCACAATATTCAGTAACATGCGTGTATGGGTATCGTTTCGTATGCTTACCAAGTACACTGTACTTCCGGGTTCAATTTCGCTGATTTATGTCGGGCTCCGAAGTACAGTTAGACATGAGATCACAACCCGTACTCTGTTTAACCTGTAGGAAGGTTTGCGAACATAAATAAGATTGAATGTGGTCTGACTTGTAAGACCCTATCAAAATATTAAGAGTTCGTTTAAGGACAGAGAAATGCAGTACGTGGCACACACAAAATGGTCGGGCGATTCAAGCAGCTTTCAGAGGCTTGTCTGTTTTTTCTATGACCTTTTCATTCTGATCCCTTATATTTATAGAAGCGGGTTTTCCAAACACCTCCAATGTTGTGTATGTGAAATCACAACGCTGTAATGAAATTTCGCTTTGTATACAGTGAGCTGCTCATGCAAAATTGAGTCCAGACGATAATTTCTCAAAAGCGAAAGATATAAACAAAAGTCATCAAGTTCAAAATTCTGATAGCTTGATTTTTTCCAACCCGGGAAGCGCATCAGGGAAAGCCTGACATCTTATAATACGCATGTTTTGTTTGCTTGCCTATTGTTTTGTCATTTCACTTTTTGACCCATAATGTTAAATATATATCATCGGAACATCCTGTGTGTTGCGGTGGGGGGAGGGGGGGGGGGTGGAAGATAATGGTTAGACATAAATAGTGGGAATTTTCCTACCCTCCCAAGTTCACCATAATTTATGTGATATGATACACTCATATTTGAAAAAAAGTGTAGAAATATTTCAGATCGGTCTTGAATGATTAACGGTCTTAAAATGATCGAGGTAAATTGAACAACTAAACTAGATTTAGATCTACCGTATATTCGATGATATTTTCGTCCTCTTTGTTTGTTTGTTTGTTTGATTGTTTGTTTGGTTTCTTTGCTTGTTTCATTTTCCATCTATGAAGATGACTGGATAGCCCATATTTAACTGCACTATATCTGATCTCCTTATCCCTGACTGTAGGGTTCAACTGAATGTCAGACGAGACCACTTTATATACCGCGTTATGAACCCTGCTCTTTGCCATGAATAAACGAAGCGGGATCTTTTACGGATTGTGATTTTCATTCACGGGACCTCTCTTAATGCTCTATCCGAGGGAACGTGTTTTGCCCGGTTCTAGAGGAGACGGAATAGAAATACACACAACATAATTGTTTAATTTGACTCAGAAATCGAGCCCCGGTCTTTTGGATATGACGGCAGACGCTCTACTGACTGAGCTAATCACCGCCTTAATACTGGTGATACCACCTGATGTTGACATTTGGATGGGGAACTGAAGCCTATAAGATCTTAGATTTCATGTGAATTGGTGCTTGTACTTTCTTTGCTACTGGCATAGCAAATTTGTGAATTCATGCCAAAATTACCAATACGTTCAGTATGAGACATGCATATGTGTCACAGTCTGGAAAACAACAACAACAAGAACAAGAACAACAATAACAGCAAGAAAACTTTGATAACGTTATGTTTTGACAACAATCCTCGAACCATCCATATATAATGCTGATTTAGTTTTTGTTATTTGTTTATATCTTTCGAAAAGCGATTCGCTATATCACTGAGGTTAATTTGTGAGACATTTCTTGCGAAGACATAGACTGTGACATGCATGCACGTTTCATACTAAACGTTTAGTTCAAGCTTGAAGTCCCTTATTACCACTATCAATTCACATCAAAAGTCCAAGAGCTTAGGTTTCAGTTCAGTGAGACTTTCTGGCAAAGCATTATTTTCCTGTGATTCAAGAGATTGAAGTGATGCCTTTTGTTGACAAGCATAGACCGAGAAAAGCAACTCTTTTTTTTTTTCAATTTGTCTGATACCAGACTATTTAGAGCACATAATGAGTGGATGAATCTGTCATTCGTATTATTTTACTCGTAGAATCGGAAAACAATTTGCTTTTAACCCTTATCATGACGTCGAACAGAACTACTTGTTTTTGAATAAATCATAAATGCATGAAAATATATCTTTTTTTATACGTATATATGCAACGGGAAGCTTCCATGCGTACGGCTTTTCATTCTTTTTATCATTCTCTTTCTCGCTCTTTCGCTCTCCATCCCTCTCTTTAATAATGCTCATGTTGTAGACACTCTTGGAGCTTCCTTAGTATTTAAAAGATGTTGTATGAATACGATGTTTAGATCATGATGAAAACAATGGCATGGAAAAGTCTTAACAAATCTTTACCTCATTAAACAAAATATCTCTTATATTGATCACATGATTCCTTTAGTTTTGGTTTGCATAAAATCTACATTTGCAGACTGAAGGATCGTACTTCAAAGCTGTTGTAATTGGGTCACACTACTTCTTACATGACCCTTGTTAACCAGATTCAGGGAAAAATCCTAGGAGTTGTGCCGCCGCCTGCGTTAAAGTTCTTTCCGAGTCTTTTCCATTTCTTCGTGCAGCCTTTCTTCTACAATAACAGTCGCTGACCACGAGAAGGCGTTTTATTTTGTTTTATTTTTTTGTCACTAAGTCCGAATTTTACTAACACTTATAATACGTATAAATGTAAATGCAAGCATCAATAATTAAAAATCTAACGCTAACTTCAACTGGCTTTGCCGTAATGGACAAAGAGCGCCAGCTATTGTTCATTGCGGCCACACTTTGCTAATATTTTGTCTTTCCTCTCTTCTCTACCTTCCTACCCCCCATCAGTTTGTAACTTTCTCTCTCCCTCTCTCCCCATTTCTCTTTGCTGCAAGCTTAGATGAGCTAAGAAAAGGTGAATCATTGTGAAAGGATTACTAACAATGTAAGACAATAATAATGTCGTAGTCATTACTTCTTTATTACACAATGTGTCGATCTGATTTACCCAGTAGAAACGATCACTGGAGAAAACCATAATGATGATAAGAACGGTGTGGCAATATTATCAATGCAACAGTTTTTGCAGTAGTTGTGTAGTAGCATTTCATTTTCATTTCATTTCATTTTTATTTCATTTCCAACATGCAAAAACATTTACATACACGTATCAGCACAATATCAGAGGTAGTGGTTATGATATTCAATTCAATTCAAATCGATTCCATACTTCTCATTTATGGACATTAGAAATCAAACAAGTTCTTTCACCTTGTAAACAATGTGCAAAACACAACAATATACATGGTGATAACACAGTAATTATATGTAATAACTGGTCAAATTCGAAATCGAGATGGGGTTGATCAAAGAAAAGCATGACGGGACCTACATGAAAGCAAGTTTGTTTGGCTGTAAGCCCTGAGTAATCAGTGTTTGTGAAAAAGAAACGGAGTTACGGATAGTAGATAAGACCAGATGATGTAAGGGTGCCAAATAAGAAAAACAAAATACTAAAATGTGAGCTATTACTGTGACCGAGCTATCATTGGTTTCAGGAGTACAACATGATTTGCATAATCATAAAGCCTACTTTGGTATATACACTATAAACTGTTGTTGCATTAAAGCTATCGCCAGGATATGATCAGTAAGACACAAGAAGTAACATGTACAGCTGTCAAGCCATTTGGTGCCCGCCGTCAAGCTCTGTATAGAAAGTTAGAGAGAGAAAGAGGGAAAGAGGAAGAGAGGGAAGCGAAGTAGAATGTGGAATTGATAATGATGAATTCGGAGAGCCTGACAGCAAGACCTAAAATGGAATCTGCGGCGTGTTGACAAGAATGTTTGATCGGACAATAACATACCACAATATTACATAAGACATTACAATTATTCAGTTTCTGCAAGATATACACTCAATAAAGACTCTTTTAATTTGCGTTTAATGGAATATAAAGACGAGCAGCTTGTTATTTTGGGGGAGAGGTCATTTCAATATCTAGGGCCCGTATACATTATCGTTATTTAGCGAAAATTGTTCGAGTACGTGGAAAGTGAAATGCGTCACTTTGGCGGGTAGGATAATTATGAATCAAATATACGACTATTTTCATTATCATAACCACTACTTTATGAGTATGTAAATGTTTTGCATTTATTTGAAATGATATAAAGTGAAATGAAAATGAAAAAAACACCGCTACAATGAACAAGGAGAGGAAAGAAATAATCACAATAATTATAAGTGTCAATCAAAACAATGAATATTTCTTTGTCATTTTCGATTCGTGATCATACTTCATTCATTAGGATGTAAATGAGTATGACATAAAAAATGATTAAATAGATTTCAGACCTCATGTTATCTACTTCGATCAATGTTCTCGAAATATTGCCGAAATCAAGGCTGATTGACCTTTTATTATCGATGCGATCTAGAGCCTGCCCAATAAAAGTTCACAAACAATGTTGGGAATGATTGAAATTTATCAGGAACGAACATCCCCACCCCCCTCCCACAACACACACACATGTACACGCCATTCGCGCAATACGCAGACACACACACACACACACACACACACACACGCACACACATAAACGCGCCCGTGAGTGCAAGCGCACACACACGGAGAAATATGGAAACGAACTTCTCAAAATGTATTAATGATCTAATGACCTTTAGCCGTAAACACACAACATACTAACGGAAGTCAATATACAGCGTGTCCCAGAAAAAACGAAACCGAGTTTCATTGTAACACTTTGCGCTCAAGCTCATGGATTTTCTTTATGAAATATGCATGAATGGAAAGATATACATCTCTTCTTTCATTTGATGCACAACTCATGATTCATAATTCATGCATGACTGATTTAGAACAATAAACAGTAATGCTACTAAATTTTCATTTGCACGAGCAATTGTCAACTTTGAATGAGTTTTTCAGGCTTTTTCGGCAATCTTTTGCAAAATAATGTATAAAATAATACCCATTCTTTTTCCTTTCATATGATATCTCATGCGTAAAAAGTAATTTACGCCTGCTCGAGAAACCTTAATTTGAAAATATGCTTCCATTTTACCCAGAAAGATGGATAGTATGATAAGGAGCCAGTTTGCTCTCCCTTACGCCTGCCCGACTTGGCAGATAACAATGACCTTCATGCTTCAATGAATTTACACAAACGTGAAAGAAGGTGGGAAGGGAATGTTACGGACGATTCGTAATAGGGTCTTAAATTATCACATGATCGTGACCTTGCCTGACTATGCAGCAAACCACAGAGCAAAGAGTGTTCATCAGCGGAATGTTGAAAGCAGGAAGGGGGAGTAACCGACCGAAAAAAGCCTTCTGAGCCGCCCCCCCCCCCCAAAAAAAAAAGTGAAATAAAATAAAAAAGAAGAAAAATAAGAAAAGAATTAAGACGACTTTCAGCCCTGCATTTGTACCTCTGAAATGTCAGAAGCGCAAGTTCAGTGATGAAAAAAAAATGTGATGTAACCCTTTTTCTGCTTCGCCTCCCCCTTCAAAAACTTCACAACCCTGTCAGTAAAAGGATGAACCACTTGTGAGGGAAATGCAGAGAGGAATGAAAACAGTGAGATAAGTTTTAGGTATACAAAATCATCAAAATGTGTACAGTACCATTGCTGTAGCGTGATTTCCCATAGCCATTGGACTGCATGCAGCCTCAGAATACACACGATATTTAGTCTTCAATTATTGGTTAAGTGTCATAGCTTACTTTAAACAAATGACAACAAAGGGCTTTCCGTCTCATATAGCATGCCCTGTAAATACCTCACCCCCCCCCCCCCTCCGAACAGCATTCACTGTAGCACTGCCATTTTTTTTTTTGTGTGTGTGTGAATTCAATGGCGCAGGTGAGCCCATTGTCTAATGATAAGTCGGGAGAGCTGAATGCTTGTTTTTCGACTATCCATAGAATCGGTAGAAATGAAGCATGTTTTCATGCATATTTTTCTCAAGCATACGTCATTCATATTTGATGTATAAGGTGTCATACGAAAGAATAAAATATGGATATTTAGGTTATGAACTTTGTTTTTCGAAAACGTAACAGAAAAGTCAGAAAAATTCACATAAAGTCACCATTTGAGCGTGCAAATGAAAATTTGATAGCATCACTGTTTGTTGTTCTAACTCAGTCATACGTGAACGATGAACATTAAGATGTACATCAAAGAAGAGTTTATCTTGATGTGTATCTCAAAAAGAAAATTTATGATTTCGATAGTAAAAAGTTGCAAAGAAACTCGGTTCAGTTTTTTTCTGGGACACGCTGTACAGTGGTGATAAACAACAAACAGCAATAAATATCAAGTTTATTATACAAAATTAATTTCATTTGTAGACGAATAAAGGAGTAGCATGAACAGACAGATTGCGGGGTCATCCCACAAGATCGACACCCACGAATCATACAGCCCACGAGTCTGACATTGAAAACTAGGTCCATGAGTCATACTGTACAGCTCACGAGTCATACAGCCCATGAGTTCGACACTAGGTAAAAACAACCCACGAGTTCGACAGATACAACATGGGACTTAATGTGTCGGTCTCGTGGGCCTTGTTTGCTTAGTGTCGAACTCATCCATGGGCTGTATGACTCGTGAGCTGTATAACTCATGGGCTGTATGACTCGTGAGTTCTATGACTCGTGGGCTGTATGACTCGTGGGTGTCAGTGTCGTTACGTTCACCCAAAATTACAAGTTATGTGGGTACAAATGTTCATTATTTGATTGAAGGCATAATTTACAATTCGCAGATGAAACAAAAACCCAGCATTAGTGCTTCAGAATTAAAAGTTCTAAAATGTGAGTTAAGAATAGAAAATTAATATCTACTTTTAAAAATTGGAATTCGTATAGTCAATGTTAAGTGCAATTGTTGAATACACTAAATGTGAACAAAAGTTATAATAAAAAAAATGTTTGCAGACTAAACCGTCTATAACAGTTATGATTGATCGAGAAAAATATTGATATATCCTTGTATTTTAGGCTTTATTGTGAAAATTGCATAAGGTAGGATGTTTTGTGATACAACAGACCTACATATACGACTCAAAGGTGATATCTTGAACATTTTTTTTTTAAATCACTGCACAAAGGTTTCAAATTCAAATTTCTGTTATACGAATACACTCACACACTTAGAATGTATAAATGCACAGTACAGATATAAGATATTTCATCATTCATTAGAAGTATCGGTACATGTGGAGGTTCTCGTTTTGTCTTGACGAGTGTAGAAATCGCATCACCTTTTAAAACGAGCTGTGAAGGACTGTAGCAGAATGCCAATTATGCATATGGATTAGGACCCCGTTTACAGTGCGGGGCTCGGCCTCGGCCTCGGCCGCGGCCGAGTCCGGCCTTTTCTCAGTGTAAAGGCAAACTGGGCCAAATGCGCGGCTAATCTCTTTGGCGCGGCCAATTTTAGTCTGGCTTCCAAACCCTCTGCCCGTACTATTTCGCTATTCAGGATATAAACCCCCTCAACGTCGAAAACTAGTATAGTTTAAGGTGGTCTTGTCCTGCAAAGGATTTTTCCTTCGGCAAAGGCCTTTGCCCGAGCGGCGACTTTGTCGCCATGGAATCCAGTTGGCAAAGGGTCTGAAAACCAGACTATACCAAATTGCGTTTGTTTACAAGCAGAGCGACACTACGACAAAATATTGAAAGGTATGAATTAAAAGCGCGGGCGAGCCGGGCAGCGTAAACGGATAAAATTGCGCGGCTCGGCCCCGCAATTGAGGCTGGGCTCGGCCGCGGCTCGGTCCAGCCCCGCACTGTAAACGGGGTCTAGTGAACGCTTTCTTTTACAGTCAATCCTAACGTGCTGCAAATGGCAAAAGACTCGCCGTGTAATAGTGATTTGATAATATAACGAAAAAAAAAATACTACTTAAAAAAAATGTTGAAGCCATTTACATTTTTAGCTAAAATTGTATTTAGCAAATGGGTAAAACTGGTACTCACATTCCTACCATGCCCATTTGTTACACGATAATCACGTGACGTTAATCATACATAATATTTTTGATGCTACGGTATAACACATGCTACGAACAACTATAGAGGCATTTGAGTTAACTTCAATTCTATACTGTTGGTTACAATATACTGTCTCTCGATCATTTATATTTGGTACACCACAATATCAGAAACGCGTCCCCTCAAACTCTTCCTTTACAACAAGAGACGTCAATAGGTACTCTGTAAAAAAATTCGAGTGAAAATATTCACTCTTAAAGGAGTGATTACACAAAAGAGTGAATATGGAGTGAAATTGAAGTGAATTTTTAGTGAAAATTTCATTTTCACTCGTTTTGGAGTGACCTCAGGGATCACTCCCAAATCTTCGAGTGATCCCTGAGGTCACTCCAAGATGAGTGAAAATGAACATTTTCACTCAGAATTCACTCCAATTCCACTCTAAATTCACTCTTTTTTGTATTCACTCCTTTAAGAGTGAATATTTTCACTCGAATTTTTTTAGAGAGTAGGCCAGTGTAGGGATGAGAGGCGAATTCATTTTGATTACATCATCTCCATTACAATCATTTATCAAAAATCTGGCTGACTGACTTCTAGCGCAAAACAACAACAACAATAAAATCTCTCACTGATAACACCAACCTTACATATATTGCGTTTTGAAATGGGGACTGTTACCTGGCTGATAATCGCAGCTTATTTTCATACATGAGGTATTCGGATATCAATTAACTCTCTGAATGCTGAAGCATAATATCACTAGCCACTCTCATAATATCAATTTCATCCCATGGGATGATAAATTCTGGATTCAAGAACGCTGCAACACTACCTATCAAAAAATATTACCTCAGTTATAGTCTCACTTCATATAATACCAAACAGAAAACACAAAATTATGAACAGAGCAAATAATATAATACAACTCAACGTCATTTAATACGAGTTGCTCAGATTTTCTCCAATTCAGTCAAGACGGGGCGATGTTTATCGAAGGAAACCTTCCAAACAGGGTGAATTCAGTTTGCCTGGCAACTTCCTACCAGACTTCATGGAAATTTGTGTTAATCTGTCTTGAATAAACTGCAGGAATGAATTCCGGTGGCTGATTTACACCAAATATAATATATTCTCCAGCTCATTGTCATATTGTTAGCTCAAAATCATATTAAGGTTTAAGAGGTTGCATTTTTAGGTTTACATGAAATTGAGGGGTATGTTTGTAATAATATCCATCAAACGAGAATGTTTTTTTTTCTCTCTCTCCTGCATTCCATATCAATAATATCATGCATATGAAGAAGACCTACAAAACCTATTTTGTGACTTGCTTTTGACTTCTTAATGGTGGTCAGACCTGTGATACTTAAAGTAGGGTAAAGTTTGATGAGACCTACAGTTATAGGGTGTGATGCTGTTTGTTTAGAGCCCGTTGAAGGACACTCTTATTCAATCAAAATATGATTGACAATATTATTGTCTTATGCCAGAATATTTTGCACCTTCACTGTTAGGTCCTATATGCACTGATATAGGATTAACACATTCAAACAACTGTTTTCTTTCGAAAACGTGAAAATATCTGAACCATTACTACCGAATGGTTTAAACCAAGCATACTATTACACTCGTTAAACCTCGGCTGCATGTTTTGTAGTGGCCTGGGCTAAAAGAAGAACTGGAGGGCAATAGGTTTAGCAAGACGGAAAGAGCCCAAGATTAATATAGAGTCATAAGTAATGTTGGAGATTTAACGAGGAGCTCTCGTCCACAGACTGATAGATACAACCATCAATGTGCACGCATTCCTTTTTTGACTAGTACTAACTACTCACCCGAAAGAGGGCGCTCTTCAGCTCATGATTCCAGAGCCTTCAGTCTCTGCTTGATTCTGGTGAACGGCATTGAAGTCTTGTCGTGTCACGTCTCAGTGATACCCCATTTCCTAATACCACATTCATAACTGATCACGGTATAGTAACGTACACATGACTTACAGATTAAAAAAAGTCTACCGCAGCCAAAGTACTTGAAGTAAAAACCGCTTACAAAAATTAATGATTTATGGATCATAACTATTGGCCTATTCAATCAGTTTATAAAATGAGATTTAGAACATTTATAAGAGAAATAAATTGCACGCCCATTCTGAAAGTGGGCTTGGATATTCATTCATAATTAATGTAGGTCTACGCTGCAGTGGGGCTATAGTATCCGTTTCAATTCAGTTTTCTCAGAAACCATTTCGGTACTTGCAGTAAATATCGGCTTGTTTTTTTTTTTTTTCTGCTTTTATCTAAAGACCGGCCACCCCCTCCGATTAATGTTGCATCATAGCTTGATGCAGCACAAATATCACAAAACAAATGATGTAACTGATGAACCCCGTTGTACTTTTTGGAATGGTTAACCATTCATAGAATAAATTTTCCTGACATATATTAATGCCGTTATAAGTTTATGAATATTCGGGGTCTTCCCACGAGACCGACACTGACGAGTCATACAGCCCACGAATTCGACAAGGTCCATAAGTCACACAGCCATAAACTCGATACTAGGCAAAATAAGGCCCATGAGTCCGACGGTAGGTAAATGAGGCCCATGAGTCCGACACGAAACAAATAAGGTCCATAAGTAACACACTATAGGCAAACAAGAATCAGGAGACAAACACTACGCACATAAAGCCCTTGAAGTAATGAATGTCGAACTCGTGGGCCTTGTATGCCTAATGTCGGACTCTTGGCACTTTTTTTTTTTTTGCCTGATGTCGGACTCATGGATCTTGTTTGCTGAGTGTCGTACTCATGTGCCTTATTTGTCCGGTGTAAAGCTTATGGGATGTATGGCCGGCGGGCTGTATGGTTCGTGGGCTATTATGACTAGTGGACTGTGCGACAAGTGGGCTCTATGACTTCTGAATGTCGAAATCGTGGCGTGCACCCGAATATTCATGTGCGTAGGCGTGGCGCATGCATGTGCTTTCCATTATCATTTTACATGTAGATTTCATCTACACTGTACAACTTTTTTTTTTCTTCTGCTATTGCAGAACGAAACCATCGAGTGTTTTACCACAGTATCTACCACATTTCATATTATATCATTATATCAAATATTTAGTGTCTATCGAGAGTGCAAAAAAGCTGTGTCACCACTTTCAAACTCTTGTAGATAGTTCCAATTTCTTTCCGAGTTTGTATTTTGAAATGGGTTGTATGACTTGTGAGTGTCGAACTCGTGACTTGCACCCGAATTTTCGTGAGAGTATGCTGGCGCATGTATGTGCAGTCCATTATCAATTATATGTATACTTCATTCACACTGTATTCTATTTACTTAGAATATCCTGCCAAAATTTTTTTTTTCTAATGTGCTACTGCAGATCAAAAATCACCCAGTATCTTAACACAATATTCTACCATATTTCATACTATATCATCATCAAATATGTATAGTCTATCTTCAGTGCTGAAGGCTATCTCACCACTCTCAAACTCTTGTAGATAGTACCAATCTGCTTCTGGTATTAGTATTTTGAATTCAGTGATCAGATTGTGTATGTGATACAAATCTCTCGTGTATCGATCGATACTGACGAGACCCTCCTCGTGCTTCACCCAGGCTACAATGACCGAATCATCTCTACAAACAGCTGGGTAGCCAAGCATACCCTCCTTCTTCAAGACATTCTCCTTCTTCCCCTGACCATCGAGGCACACGACCTCGTCTCCATCTGTCAATATCAGGTTTCCCGTGGATTGAAAGGAGAATAGTTGCGAAGGTAAATATTCATGACATATTATTTCCCTGACTGCCTTACCACCCTGTGAGGTAAATACCTGCACCTTTTCGGCCGTCTCATAACCCACGTAGATATTGTCATCTCTATCCACAGTGAGACCACCATACCCTCCTTCATCCTCACTCATTGTCTCGAACGTGACGTCATGCTTCTCCCACTGTGGAGTGTATAGTAATAACTCGTTGTCTTTATTACGTACAACACTTCGACCATCAGACAGAAATCCAGTGGAACTCAAAAGGACACTCTTCAACACGGTCTGCTGTAACTCGCCATCAGGGGAGTAGAAATGGATTCCGCCTTGATCCGATACCACCGCCACCTTACCGTCTGGTGTACGAGTAATAGAGAATATACTGCCTTTGCTAGAGAAATCTACGTCTACTTTGACATCCCACGTGTAATCCTCCAGCTCTCCTAAACAAAGTTCATTAACTTTCACTTGTCTACGAAATGAAATCTTCTGAGCTCGTTCTGTCACACCTCTTGGTGATTGGTCGTCAGGATCATCTCGTCCCAGAAAGCTCTTCAAGTTATCGCACAGCGCGTCGTGTGCAAACAAGGCGTCTTTCTCTAGCGGTACCTTCACGCCGTTAGTTACCAACTCTTCCATAGTGCTCATTTGATGAATTGTTAGGTGACTCTCTTCCTCCATGGCCTGTAATTCATTCTCCAAATTTTCAGACAATCGTTTCACTTGACATTTCAGGGTCTCTCTTCTGGCTGACAATAGTTGCATATATTCCTCGTACGTCTTGTCGATGTCATCATTGAGCTTTCTGATCATGTTTGTAATTTCATTGCGTTGTGTTGCTATGTAGTCGATGTGATTGTTAATAGTTGTTTTCTTTAATTTTGCCCTTTCTTGTAACTCCTTGATATTTTCCATCAACTTCTCCTCATGGATATCTGCCTCTTCGATCTGATGCCCTGCTTGTAAGTGCTTAAATACGCCGCATTTATGGCAGGCGTACTCTCGACAATTGATGCAGAAACAGTCTTCATCCTCATTAGGGTGTTTCTTACATTTCCGTCGCCTTTTAATGGGAACCTTCCCCGAGAGCACCTCATCCACGGGAATCACTTTGTGGTTAGAGACCGGTTTAAAGGCAAAGTGATTTATCTCACATGATTTACACATATATTTCCCACAGTCCTGACAGTAGGACACAGTTGGAGATTCTTGGTCTGTTTCACAAAGCGTGCATGTTGGACCCTTGGCTTTCACTTCGTCTACGAGAGAACGCAAGCGTTCGTTTGTTTGTAACTTACTCACATCTCCACTGGGTACAGGCGTCGCAGCTATCCTACATACAGGGCATGTTATAGTTTGTTGGTTGGGCTGAGTTTGAAAGATACGTTCCAGACAGTCTTTGCAGAAGGTGTGAGAACATTCCAGTGATTTAGGTTGGTTGAAAAGTGTCAGACAGATAGGACACTCGAGTTCCTGGCTGCTGATCTCATGAAACGTTGCCATCGTGTCTGTCTGTCTGTCTTTCTATCTGTCTGTTTAACAGCAATAAGAATAGAAGTTAACACATAAGCAAGCATCAGCAGAAATATATCTTTAGTATGGGTCCCATGTATCAAATAGAAAATGGACGGTTGTATAGCTCGAAAACGCTATGAGAAATTTTGCATTTGTGAAATCGAACTCAATGATGAAACACAATTTTAGTACAGGATATCATGTGCTACGTATGCTTTATGTGAAGTTCGATATTGCTAATTTATCGATGTTCAATTAATTGGAGGAGACCACAACCTGTTTATGAGCCTGTCATTTCAGATGGTGAGACACAGTATTGATATGATATTACTTTTCAACATCTTAGAAAAGTATTCATTTTGTTCAATAAGATAATCAATTTTGATGCACTCACACAAATATGATGGGATTATTCCAGCAGCTATCATGAGGGGTGTATTTTTTTTTTAAATCGTGACTCTGTATATAGGCCTATTATATAAATTATCATTATATAGGGCCTACAACTGTAATACATTGGTATTTTCAAAATGTTGATGGCATATTTACGTTGTCACTATAAATGCAAAACGCATTAATACATTGCGACAAGGTTAGTGTGATATTGATATACACATTTGTACATCCTTCTTGTAGTATTAATTACAGGTGAGGTATATAATATGGATTTATGCTGAAAAAAATAAACATAACGATCACAGAATTCATAATGTAGGCATGATTGTATGAAACGACAATAATTATGTAACATCAATGACTTTGATACCATTAATAACAGTGCATAACATTTTATGGTGAAAAATCGATTTTTCACTTTGGAAAAATCATTTTGTCTTCTTGAAGATATTCTAAATCTTCCCTACGTTTCACTCTGGGCTTTTGAAGCCAATAAGAGTAAGAAGCTTGTCTTGGAATTTGCAAATATATATGCAATATTTCAAAAGTTAATACCTTGTAATCAAGAAAAAAACATCCATGTGAGTTTGATAAAGAAGAATGCAAAGAAAAAGAAAATCAATGAAAAGTGAGCAAATTATCATCACTTATAGAATATGGCTTGGCACAAGTCAGCCAAAAGATTCTTGACAAAGGTACATAAAGTGTAGAATGTATGTATATATGATATTCTTTACTTCAACTTCAATCATATACATACAAGTATTTGATAGGTTTCATATCTTACTATATCAAAAATGCAAAAATACGTTGTGCGGTGGAGGCATAATATAGGCATAAGATTATAGTGTTTCACTGTTCAAGACATAAAGCATCTGCCTTCCCTTTTCTTTATTTGGTTAATATTCATTTTGATGAAGGAAAGAGAAAGCAAAAGCTAGTCTGGAACGGCGAAAAACTACTATCTTATGCCCATGTGTGTGTGTGTGTGTGTGCGCGCGCGCGCATGTGTTTTGTGTATACATAAGACAGTGCGAGTGTCGTAGTTTGTTCAGTAGGAACAGTTCCTTTTGATTACAATAAAAATAATTTCGATGAAATGTTTGCAAAAACCAATGGATGGTAAGAGCAGTTTTTGATATGATGCTTAGTTTGCAGGTTTGGTTAGGGTTGCTTTCATGTCCCTTGCATTTGTTTCTAGACATGCTGTAATGACACTCAGTTAGACTGATTGTAATATGTGCTTGAAAACCTTGAAAAATATTGAATAAAAAAAAATCCTCTCTTTATGTTTTGCACAGCGTTACGTGACAGGTGAAAGATGATATTCGGGTATATCAAATGATCTCATCTGTAAGACTCCAAGGAAGTATTCATCATTGATGAGATGAGACTAGAAGTGCACGGTACATACAGAGAACTCATGAAGTGATTCTGTTATCAAGACTTGGGGCGTTCCTTGAGACCAAAGGTTCTCTAGACCAAAAGTTTGCCGAATAATCTTGAAAAAATGCACGTGGACACACGTAAAGTCTTGTGTGCCTACTTGAAATAGGTGCATGATTACGAATGTTGTTGCACTATCAAAGTAAAGTACATGTAAGTATAGAATAAACTTGTGTTCAAACTGCTGCTATATCTTTGGGAAAACTGTTCCCGTGCCTGTGATCTTCTCATGACATTTCATGAAAATCAGGGACAATTTCCTATCTTTTAGCACCTGTCATGCCTGTAACGAAATAAACGTCTTGTGTGAACTATACTTCCCACCACTAACACCATCGAATTTGTAAAAATGTGTCTATAGGGAAATGAAAGAATTTCCTTACCAATATTATATGGTACTTTGTTAAATGATCTCGTATTTTATTACATCTTCCAATACGTATATACTTTCCTGAAACCGTTTCCTTTTTTTCACTAATGTCTACGCTTCTTTATTTTTTTTTTTTTGGTAAAAATTGCTGACGAATCTGTTGGGAGGATTGATTTTGATGTAGCTACATTAAGTCAATGTTCAGTAAGCATTTTATTTTCATCCCTGTTTTCCTTTAAAATTATTGTCATCCTTATCTCACTTTCACTTACCAACTAATGCGGCAGACATAAACAGAAATCAGATGAGATGTTATACTGATTCAAGTAAATGAGTGGGTTTGTTCTTTACCTGCTAAAGGGGAATACGAGTTCCCCTTGTCTCTCCCAATCGTACTCCTATCCACAGATTACAATAAAGCGTAAACTATGCCGGTTGCTAAAACTTTGTAGACCGTGTTCTTTAAACTTGATCAGCCTTCAATCATCAGCACCTTTACAGCCAAGTATTAATTTATCTGAGGCCTTTAATACGGCTTTAATACTTTTATACGGCTCTTTAATATATTGAATATATGAGTGAGTAAAATGAGACGTATTACTTACAGGCATAATTTACCATTTGCAGATGAAATAAAAATCCAGCATTAATGCTTCAAAATAGCTCCAAAATGTGGGATAGGGAAAGAAACAATCACTGTGAAAATTTGAGAACGTATGACAAATGTATTGTTAAATATACAAAATGTGAGCAATGGTAATAATAAAAATGTTTCAAAATTACACCGTCTCCAGTTACGGTTTATTTAGAAAATAGTGATATCCCTTTATATGTAAGTTTTACTACAAAACTAATAAAGTCCTTATGCGTTGTTTTAGTTCGAACGGAGACGATTGCCAATAAAAAATAAAACAGTAGGGCTCTTACCACGTGTGCCGTACTTCCGGGTTCAATATTGCTGATTTATGTCTGGCTCCGGAGTAGGCCTGCATTTAGGCATGGAGTAACAACTGATGTCTGTTCGTATATCTTCCTGGCGTACTATCATGTTACAAATTTTTACATACGTTGTGGGGTTCCACATGTTGACCAAAACCACGAAAAATCACAGAAGAAATGTTCATCAAACGCTCAGGGGATAATCGATTGTAAGCATATTTACCGATCATATGCATTATTTGTGAAACTACGTGTCAGGCACAAGTAACACGAGTGAGTTCGTATCGTTTCGTATGCTTACCACGTGTGCCGTACTTCCGGGTTCAATATTGCTGATTTATGTCTGGCTCCGGAGTAGGCCTGCATTTAGGCATGGAGTAACAACTGATGTCTGTTCAGCATGAGGGGAGGTGTGAACACAAATATAAGGTTGGATGTTACTTTTAAGACCCACACAGAATATTAAGAGTTAGTTTTTGGTGCGAGAGAGGTACATTAAGCAGCATTCACAAAATGGACGGGCGATTGAAGCAGCTACTCAATATCAGAGGAGTGGGTGTATTTACCGTGACCTTTACACTGCCAACTTTTAGAGAAGCGGGTTCTCCCCACATTTCAAATACAATGTGTCTATCTGAAAATTATAGCACGTAATGGAATTTCGCCTTGTACAGTGAGGTGTTCAAGGGAAATTGAGCTCGGGTGATGATTTTCCAAAAGAGAAAGATATAAACAAAAATTGTCATGTTATCCTTCTATTGGGTAATTATCTGGTTTTTTTAGTTAATCAGACTTATCAAGCTATGACAAAGAGCAAAATTGTGTGCTGTGTACGACGTACACAGTTTCATCGTAAGTTTTCTCCTTGTCTTTCTCATCTGAAAGAATTCACAATTTCACCCCTTTTATTTAATTTGAGACATCACCCAAAGTGAATTCTCGAAACCAAAAGAATATACACATTGTAGTAAAACTTTGCCGAGTAACTCCATCGCTGTATTATGTACATAGTTTTAAAGAATATGTCTAGAGGAAAGTGACCTGAGCTTATCTCATCAGGGGCCCGTTTCATAAAACTTGTCATCAGTGACAACTGCCACATTTCTATGACAACTTGTCTCTGATGACAAGTTTTATGAAACGGGGCCCCAGGATAGTAATATTGTCATATCTCTACCAATCAGACAAAATTAGATAAAGGTTTATAAAATGATCAACCTACTTACAGCCAATCGGGCTGATGGGGTTTGGGTTACATGACCAGTTTTATGCATTTCTACTGAAATGAAATGACAAATGAAGAATACTTATGATACAAAAGCCAGACGATCATGAAAATGCATTTAAACTAGACGAATCATTTCCTTGGTTTCTTACTTTCTTAGTCCATTCTATAAATGTTCCGTAGAAGCGCTCAATAGCTTGAATGATCATGTAGTATTACATGTTGAAAGTGATTTTGATGACAATATACACAAACATCAACTGTTATTCGAAATCATTATCATAGCACCCATTACAGTCTGAGATAGACCCAAGTCTCTCAATTTGTACATCAAAACTAGACTGATAAATCTGATCCTACACTAGACATATTATTCTGCCTGTTGTTTATATGAAGGGAGAACTCATCGCCTAGTTGATTCACAGTGAGGTAAAGGCAGCCACAATATCGACTGGTTCACATTCTAAATGTTCGTTGTAAATATATAAAAACAGCCAATGTTTTGCGAAATAGAAAACATCATCACATGCTGAACATTGCGTTCTATATTCCTTGGTATGTTTATTTTCCTCAATTTCCTGAACATTAACATAGATCCTTGCAGCTGTATTTCCTTGATCTTGTTTTGAGGTTTTTAAACATTGAACTTGAAATTCAGTGAATTACAGTCGTGTGAATACACTACACTCAAAATTAATAGTTTCAACGTTTGCTATTGTCCTGAAAAAGAAATATTGGAATCAGTCATGTTGCGTTTTTCTGAATCGTTGAAACATCAGGGATCTTTATTTGACATGCGTAAAAGATTTTTCTTTTTCAATCTATACCAAAACTATTTTCTCTATTATGTAATGGTTATTGGGATGCCAAGGAAGAAGTTTAAACCACATTCTGTGTTTTCAAGAATGATGAAATGAATAGAACTAAAGTTTTCAACAAAATAAATCGACTGATTTAGGAAGGACTAAATAACTGAAGGGTAGAAAATACTCACTGAATGTAATTTTCTCTCCCTACATTCCACAGACTGGTGATTTGAAATGTGCACTCTTTGGAATCGAATGGCATCGAAAGGAGACACTTTAGCAAACCCTCATACACATTCTTCTTAATATCAATAAACTTTGTAATGCTGTGCACCAAAGATTTCTGCCCGCTTCTTTGAATAATGTATACAAGCATGACAAGTATTATGAGTATAATAAATGTGTTATTTTTAGGTGTATGAACTATTGACTGGCCCACTACCCCAAAGCGAGTTTATTTACCTTTTTTTTTAAAGTAGATGTTATGTTTCACATAACTTTCACCTAGAGCATGTCAGAGCCGCTAAACATAGTATAGGGTTCATTTTGCCAGTTCACACAACCTGCTTAAAGAGATATTCCCTGCTAAGATTAATTCCATTATTTTTGCTTCAATCATAATTATAAAGAGTCCTGGTGCATTATACTGTCAAACGATATGTGCATTATTCCAATATAAATGTTAACGGTCATTGCAAAAGTCAATTCTGAAGAACGCAATTATGCTTCACCATTTTTATAACGAATACATATAATTCATTAAGGTTTGTGGAATGCTCTGACCATAATGTGAGTAAAGCATTTAGATTTCTGTGACATTGTTATGTAAGTATACATCAGTGACTCATACTGTCATATTACGGCATGTTCAAGTGGCTGAGCTGTCATGAGAAAGAGCGCCACTTATTGTTCATTACACTAGCATTATACTTTGATGACTTCTTGTCTTTTCCATCCTTCTCTTCCTTCCAAGTCTCCCCTCTTTTCTCTCATCCTCTCTTCCTCTCTCCCTCTCTCCTTTTTCTCTCTCCCCCTCTCTCCTCTCCCCTTTCGCTTTGCTTGAAGTCAAATGAGCCAAGAGAAGTAGAGATACTCAGAACAGATTACCGACATCAATCGTGTCATTCAGAGAGAATGAAATAAAGTCACAGTCATTACGTTTGTATATACAATCTGCAGAACTGATTAACCCATACGAACGACTTTTGGAGAAATTCATGATAGCAGCAGTACTACACGCATCACTCTCAGATGATATTAGATTAAAATCAAAGTTGCATGAAATGGAGGAGACGTATTGAAAAACGAAGCTTGTACTTTGCAGTCTCCACGTGGACAATAGAACTTAATATTGAACAAAGTTAATACCACCAAGGAAGCAAGGAATAAAGTTGCTTAGATTAAAAACAAAATAAAAAAACTACGTACACACACGTACATACTTATACAAATAGTCAAACAGGCAGACAGGCAAAAACAAGGCAGCTCTCCTGTTAAAGAGTAAGAGAGAGGGGAAAAAACAAAACAAATAGAGTGAAAGAAAAGTAGGGAAAAGAAAAGAAGAAATTACTTGAAGGAGAAACAGAAAGAGACCCGAAAACAGGAAAAGAGAGGGAAAAGGTGAGAAGAAAGAGAAGTTGAAGGGTCTATACCAGCACACGTGAGGCACAGGATATGATTGATCACCAAGATAAAAAGTATAGGAAAAATAGATTAAGAATGGGTACGACGAATTTCAAGAAAGAAAAACAAAATTAAGGCTAACTAAAATGTAACTCGTTCCGCTATATTATAAGAATCTATGAGCAACTTCTTAAATTTGAATGTGAATGTGTTTAAACCTAAAGCTTTTCTTTTCATTCTACTATCGAGTGAATACCAAAATTTTGGGTCAGTAAAAGAAAATATAGGTTTTAGCAAAAATAGTCTAATAGTTAAAAGCATATGAATTGAGTTGGATTGCCGGGTAGGTTTATATGATGATAAGAATAACATGGCAATTAGCAGTAGTCATACAGTGGTTGTCTAGTACCACCAGCGAGATAGTCGGTATGATGATAGGTTACTAAGTTCAAAGTTCAAAGTTCAAAGTTCAAAGTTTATTTCATTTTTCAACAAAAAACATATGTTTCACTTCATTTTGTAACAGAAAATAAGGTAAGTAGAACATAGTGAAATAAAAGGAGTATAACAATTGAGGACCTAAAGTAATCATATATTGTATTGCAAGAAAGAAACATAAGTGATCAAAGCGAAATACATGTATACCGTTGTTTTAAATGTGAAAAATGGAGGGACCCACTAAAAAGACAGAGCTTGTAGTATGTGGGTCCCTCTGGAGAAGAACATCGACGAAAAGATCCTAAATTGAACCGTCGTATATACAAACAGATAACAAAGTGGAAGAAGTCTGGAAGCCCACTAGAAATTAGATTAACAAATAAATACATTTACATAGACGCGAACTAACATAAAACAGGACTAGACAGCAAGACAACTACTAAAGAAAAGGTTGTAAAGGACAAACGGGATGGACAAGACTGACGAACTGAAGACAAAATAGCAGACAAGAACGCAAACAAGAGACAGAAACAGTAACAGAACAACAGAAACAACATAAACATAAACAGCGATCTTCGGCAGAAGCATGCCGAGAGAAACAGAAGATAGTTGCTGGGGAAAGCGAAATTTTGACGCCTTGAAGAAAGACAAGAAAATAGAAAATAGAGGGATATATGAACCGAAGTAGCACACGGAGAGTCAGCTACTAGACTCTATGGGTAAAAAATGGCATAGATGACAACATTGCAAACCTCTTCGAATAGGGGACAAAGTAAACAGGTTAGTATAAAAAAGCCAAAAGGTTAATTCAGTATTGTAGAGTCATACGATTGCAATAAAAAAGACTTCAGTCTCCTCTTGAAAGAGTATATGGATGGAGCATCTTTTAAGTCATGATTCAAAGAATTCCAATAATTTGGGCCTACATAAATAAGTGAGTTTTTAGCAAAAATCGTTCTTAAAAGAGGTAAATGAAATTCACCAGATCGCCTAGTGGGATATTTATGAAATGATTGATTTTTGAGGAACATAGAATCAAAAATAGATGGAAGCAAGTTATTACAATACTTGTACATAAATTGCCCTAAATTAAACAAAAACAAATCTGTCATTTTTAAGAGCTTGTTGGAGGCAAACAACATATTTGTATGAGAACATACAGAGGAATTACAGATAACACGAAGAGCTTTCTTTTGTAAAAGAAACACTTTGTCCAATAAATTCTGATGGGTGTTGCCCCAAACTAATACTCCATAATTAAGATGAGGCAATATTAACGACGAATATAACATAAGTAATGATTTTTGTGAAATATAGAATTTCAATCTATTTATTATACCTATATTACGTGATACTATATTACAAACATTATCAACATGTGATTTCCAGGAAAGTTTGTCATCCACAATGACACCCAAAAATTTGGTATGTGAGACTCTTTGTATTATTGATGAGAGTCATCTAATACTATATTCATACTTAAACTGTCAACAGTGTTACTAAAAAGCATATATTTCGTTTTTTGAGCATTGAGTGATAGCCTATTGGCCCTGACCCAATTTGTCACTTTCTTCAACTCAATGTTGATTTTATGAACAAGAAAATCAATATAATTATGGGCAAAAAATACATTTGTGTCATCTGCAAAATGAATAAAAGAGAGGCTGTCGGATACGCGACAAAAATCATTGATATAAATAATGAACAATAACGGCCCTAAGAAGAGAGTAATAATATTGTGATGATTCTGAGTATCAATCAACATGATGAATAATATTCTTCTTCTATAGTGATCACACTCCATAGGATGTGAACGAATATGGCATCACAAATCTAACGAGGAACCTTTCCCAATATCTTTTATTTTAAGCATATCCGATATTAAGGCTGATTGACATTATTGTCAATGCTACATATCAGAGCCTGCCCAATAGAATTTCATGAGCAACGTTGGGAATAGCTGGAATTTTTTGTCATCAACGAAGACACCTCACACCCATACATACACACACACACACACACACAAACACATACTCACCCACACACATACACACAAACACACACTCACCCACCCACACACACACACACACACGCACACACACACACACACACACACACACACATACAAACACACCCAGGCATGAAAACAAACTTCTTCTCAAATATTGATGATCTAATACTCAGTAAGCTCCTGCCACAACAAATAAAAACATACACAAGGAGGTAGAAATTTGTTGAATGATTGAAAACAATTTAATACAGCAACAATAAACACAAAATTATAAACGTAGAAGAACCAAAGAGTAATAAGAACAAACCAGTATTACAAGTGATTTGGGTAAACATGAAATTTACACTGGGTGAAATGCTGATATGAACTCTAAACTGATTCAATTCTTCCAGAGAGGACAGAGAGAGAGAGAGAGAGAGAGAGAGAGAGAGAGAGAAGGGGGGGGGGATGAAGACTGCACATTTTTTGGTTGTATATTGCTGAAGGTGGGTAATCAGCACATTTCTGTTATCAGTGTTACAATTATAGGAAGAATTTATAGCGAGACACTGAATTTCAGTTATACAAAAACAATTAACACAACCATATAAATACACTGTAAAATCTGAATCATGTTATTGTTTATTCTCAATGGAAGCACTACTATGCAGTGCAGTCTTTCTTTTGTCTTAACGATAATAGAGTGATAATTTTACCATCATGTAAAGTGTGGTGCACAGGACTGTTAAAGGATGACAATCATAAAATTGAAATTGAAAAATTTTAAATTGAAGTCTCATACTAGAAATAACTAATATGATGCAAATGGCAAAGAGAAAAAAAAAAATCATTGTTTGTAATATGATAGCTTGAAAATACAGCAAAACATTCTAAAAGGTATACACTACTCAAACATACACTTGTACTCTGATGCTATGGTACAAATAAATATCAATGCACATAACTTATATAATATGATAGACTTCACTAAAACTTCACACAAGCATTTTTTTTTTTTGCGGAACACAAATGAACAACTATACACATCTCTAGCTAATCAACTCACATCTCTAGCTAATCAAAACAACAGCCACAACAACATCAACAACAACAACAAGAACAAAAACAATAACAGCAGCAGCAACAACAACAAGTGAAGAGTTTGTTCGCAAAAACCGATAAGTCCATTTTTGAAGATATTGAAGTACGGTCTCTGTCATAAAGTAATATCTTTTAAATGATATATTGGTCATTACATAGAAAGGTACATTTTTGAAGTTATGGTCAAAAGAAGCAAAATTGTCTCATTATTCTCTTTATTTTTCTTGACATTTAATCGCAAATATCTCCATTTGGCAAATATGGACTTATCGGTTTTTGCGAACAAACTCTTCAAGTCCTGTGGGATGTGAACTGCTGGGTTTCAAGATCGGGCTACACTACTCGTCATACAAAATGATACCTCACTTACAATCTCACTCAAAGCATTATTGAGCACACTGAGACATAAATACAAACAAAGCAAAATAATCTGATTCAACAATAAATCGAAATGTTCATTTTATCTACATGTCGATCAAACCGGGGCAAGGCATATCAAAAGCAAACCTAGCAACTAGGGACTTTGATATTCCCTGGAAACGTACGTCTATCAAATTGGAAATATTGTGATGAAATTGGTGATGAGACTTAAAGTTGTATATATTTTTTTTATATTAGTATATATATCATATATAGATTATTGCCATCTAAACTTTCTAATATTCAAACTATTTTTCTCTTCTTTACGTCAACAAAATATCAGAAATTCTGAAAATCCTAAATTTCCCCCACTGGTAACTCGGGTGGTCATTTGTACCGATTGCGCTTTCCCGAATTTTCGGGAATAAGGATACAGTTTAGGGTCTGAAATCGCTTTGTACCCCATTTCAATGATTTTTTTTTTTTTCGTAATTGCAATTATGAATTCATTTATTTATTTACCAAAAACTTTCATGTTTTTTATGCCGCATCTGATGATATGCTTCCATCTAATGTTTGCTACAGCTGATAAGAGACAATTCGGAAATTGATTTTAAGAGTTCTGGCACAAAATATGACGGAAAAGAAGAGACAAGTGGGATTTGCGCTTAAAAGTTAGAGGGAACAAGAAAAAAAAAGAAAATAAGAGATATGCAAATAATGAATGGAAGAGAAAATGTTTTATACTGGAACGACTTGCGTTGTTTTGCCGTTTGTAATAATCTAACACCAGTGCTCTCTGTTCTGGGAGATACGATCTTACTGACTATCTATATTATGTTTATCTTTCTCATCTAAACGAATTTTACAATTATATTATATTTACAAATATATCATATGCTCACTATTTAAAATGGGATTTGGTCTTTAAATTTCCAGGATGTGAAAATAATCATAATGTGTATGTACGTGCACCTTCCTTAACGTACAGGACTGGTGAAAAAAAAGATCACTGTTTGCACGAAATCCCCCTCTGTCACGCTGCCATGATCATTATGAATTTTTCGTCTGTTTTTATGTTTGTCTTGCCACGCTAACATGATCACTTTGAATTCTGCCATAATGTCTATGCGGTCGATACGTTCGTCATTGCCATGATAATATGTAGACATTGTCTGAATGTGTTTCAACAATGGCTTTTGATCTTTGGACTGTGTCGAAAAATAAGTAAGTGCAGTAAGGTACAGACAGCTTATTGTGATTTGTTGGAGACATAAATCTTTCTGTTATTGTAAAGAACTCAGAGTTGAGGAGAATTCGGCGCTGGCGATAAGCAGGCGGTTATCACGGAATGAATTGACGGTATATCAACAATAGGGCCTGTGCGGTGCCTCTCCCCCCCCCCCCATACCCGTTTTATTCCATTCTAATTCGTTTTGCTTAGGATTTTTTTTCTTTTTATTGCAATCATCTTCATTATTATTGTATATTTTCAATAATGTCACTATACTCTGATACTTCAGGAAGTCGATACCAATAAAAACAGTTTCAGTTATATATTCTTGACTCAAGCCATTTTCTGTGATTGGACGAGCGCTTCCACCTCCCGGGTTCAACAGGTAGCAGTAACTTAGCTGTCAGACGCCCAATATATCTTTAGCTGGTACCATTGTATCAAGATCGTAATCTACCGACAGCTTTGAGGGGGAAAAAATGAGTTTAGCCAGGTTCGTCCCAAGAGCCCGACACCCACGAGTCATACAAGCAATGAGGTCGACATTAGGTAAATAAGGCCCATGGGTCCGACGCCAGGTAAACGAGGCCCACGAGTCCAACACTACAGGCATCACAGGCCAATGAGTCCGACACAGGGCAATCAAGGTCCATGAGTCCAACCATTACAACCTCGAGGAGAATATGATGGCAATCAACATCACACGTACGCGTCACTCAGTAGTGACATCAGACAACAAGAGGGCCATACCACTACCAAACTCTAAATGATGAATAACCAAGAGCAAACTTTATTCCTCGATCTCGAGCGCCGTATGCCTGATCTGTTCCTCTAGAAGCTTCCCACCTCGTGGGCTCCCTCAGCGAATCATGCATACATTAATTTGCATAATATACACATTCGACACCAACACTTGGCAAACAGGTAGATTGTAATCCGACATTGCATACATTTAGTCCCGTAATGTAATGAGTATCTCCCTCGTGGGCCTAGATTTCCTATAGTGTCGATCTCGTGGGCTGTATATGTCATGGGGTGCTATTATTACGACTCGTGACATTCAACCGTTTAGACGAGAGAGAAAGGGCCATGCAATGAAGGGGGTGAAGATGAGACGAGCCTGGGTTTGTTATAAAACTGCTACTCAAAGCCAGACTCAGATTTTTGACTTAATTAATGACTATGTTGAAAACTTGCGAATAGCAGCCAGAACAAATAAATTATTGGAAAAGGCGGTTGCTCTTTACGTTACAACATGTTTAACTCCATCGTTCATTGTTCCAAATAGACAAATTGGCATAACCTGTTGGAATGTTAATGCAATTTGAATTCCTCAAAGGATCAATTGCGGAGATTATATTACCTTAAAACGAAAATTTTGAAATCGCTTCAGAAAAAGGAACAAGGAGGGATGTTGGAAGAAACTGCTGGGCTTCTAGAGGGCTTTTTACACTTGCAAATTTTTGGTTAGTCCCGTACCAACGGTGGGGCTAAGGGGGGGGGGGGGGCAATGGATAAAACCTAAATATGCCTCCGAAACAAGCGAGAGAGGATCTTCATGCAAATAACTAAATCAATCTATTTCAATCATAGTCTCCTTCTACATGAAAACTTCCCATAAACAATAAAAATAGTAATAATAATAGTAATAATAATAATAACATATATATATCAAGCAACAAGCATGTGGTGAGGGTCTACGTAATGAAAATCAAACTTGATAAACTGCAGTATCAATTATATTGTACAAGAACGGTGGAAGGAGAGAATAATATTGATGAAACGAAGCATGCAATAAAAAAGGGAAGATGTAATAAAAAAAAACCCACATAATGGCTGCGTATCGTCACCATTCGTTGGGTAAATGTTTGTTTCACTTATCATGTTTTATTCCTATTGTAAACGTACCAATGCTTCCTCACGCCCTTCATCTGGTTTTTCCATCTTTCTGTTTTTTGGTTTTTCTTTTGCCAAAAAGTTATGAGAAACATCCAGTTATTTAGTAACAGAAAGTAGTACCTTCTTGTCAAATGAGGCAAAAAATTATCATTTTTTTTACAATGTTATACCTGTGCGAATCGTTTGTTTGTTTGATTGAGAAATTGTTCAAGTACTTGGAGGGTGAATGCATTTTCTCTGGCGAGTGTAGGATGATTACAATTGATATTATTTTTCTCCTGAACTCGGGCTTATAGGGAAGTTCACTTGCAGTGACATTTTACAATGATAATCATGTCAAATGACGTTATAACCGAACAGACTACCAAAATCCAGGTGATGCACGTCTAGCGTGTTTAATCACTATATTTTATAACCCATTACAGGCAAAACTACCGGAGTTAATGAAAGCACAGTAATTGTATCACAAAGAGATAACGAGTATACTCAAAGGAATATATTTACAAAAATTGACGGTGAATGTTTGTCAGGATTTCAATCGTAACAACAAAGAAGCATGACTATACATTAAATGTTAAGAAGTTTGATAAATGTCATAAAAGTGTGAAGCCTCGAGATTTCAATCTGCGAAAATTGATAGGCATGTCATTATTACCTGTGATGACAAAAAGTGATTACTACCGAATAAAATGCAGTAAGAAGGAACGTAATTTTTTGTAAAAGAACCTATTGCCTATCACATCACGTGTAGAGCTTTAACAAACTCTTCTTACTGTTGCACTGCCTGACAAACTCTTCTTACTGTCGCACTGCCTGGCTATGTAGCATTGGGCACTGAGCATGCCCCACAGGCCTCCCCTACCTCGGTAAGTGGTGACTAGATATTATCTTGCATGGGCTTCTTGGCCATTTTCAAGCTTCTGCTTAATATACTCTTTGTTGTTGTTGAAGCTTGTGTGTTTCTGTTTTGTTGAAGCTTGTGTGATTCAAAATTCCTTGAAATATTCTGGTCTCATGTAAGCGTTATGCCTTTACTTTGTATTACTTTATTATGGAAACAAAAGCATTTGAATTTAAAAATGATTTTGTATTTCTATTACACCTAAATTCTATTAATTTGTATCTCGATCCGATGCAGCGGGCTGTATTTGATTTTGAGGGCTGCACATAAAACCAAAACCAGTACGCTGTTTTGTGTGAAATCATGAAGTTTAAACACCGATATGCATAAATGGACACCTACTTCAATTGTCTTCATTTTTCATTATCCAGAGAAACAATATTTTTTATTGTCATTTTTATCATTTTCCTGTTTATGAAAGTATTTTCTCGGTTAGATTATTAATATTTCTCAGTGACTTTGTTCATCTGACTTTGCGTTTTATTCTGTATGAGTAAGGAAAGTAGAAATCAAATCAAATCAATTTTGTTTTCTATTGCTTACCGAGAATATTCTACTTCCGGGTTGTACCGAGTTATGCCGAGTTGTGTAGCTGAAGGATACCACGCCCTGTTGTCTGGTAAACCAGCCCTGTAGGATAGTGTGACCCCAAGAAAATGGACCTCGTTTTACTTTCAAGACCCTAAACAGTCACTAATTCTCCAGCAACAAGAGAGTTGTAATACGAAGCACTCAGAAATGGTCGGGCGTTCAAGCAGCTTGTGGAGGATACTTTGATCCACCTCTTCACCAACAAGTTTTTGTTCGTAAAAGCGGGTATTTCCACAAGGCTGTTGGAGAATCATTTGCGACAATAATCTGACATGAAATCAATGCGCACAGATAGTTCCGTCCTCTAGAGCATTTTTTTTTTCTCTCTGTAAATTGAGGAGAATAGTTTAGAATACAAAGATTGTATGTTGTAATAGAGGACTCGCTCGCCATTCAGTAAGCACAGCCAAAACACGGGGTCATTGAATAGTGGCGTGCGCACACATAAGAGTTCACAACACAGAACCCCGGATCCGGAACTATACCCGTAGCCAGGTAGCAGTGCGCGTGAGGTGTGCAGCTTGAAGCTGGTACCGGGTTTGCAGAATCTTTTTGATTTAAAGGAAAAAATTAATGCATCTATGTGTCTACTTGTACTTTATTACGGAGATGTTATCATTTCATATCTAATGAGTTTTAATTAAAAGAAAAAAAAAACCCTCTCATATTGTGTTCTATTGTGGAGAAAATAATTGCAGATCAAAAGCAGATAAATCGTGTTAATTCAATTACTGCACCAAAAAGTACTTTGTAGTGCACCTAGAAGTTCACGTTTGGTCTTTTTCCTCGTACAAGTTTGTTGTTCCAGCATAGAATAAAATTCTACAACCATTATGTACCACAATATGAGTATTTCAATTGCCGCCTGTTGGTAATATGTCTTATCCCGTTTCCCTTCCAGACAATTTCAAACGTAAAAAAAAAAGTATATCAATGTGAATCAGAATAATCCATTATTAGTATTGAAGTTGATAAAAATGTACACTTGTCTTTAATGAAATGAGATTAAGTTTTTAATGGAAGTTTGGAGAAATGTCATGTGGCATGGAGTAATAGACCCCCTACTTCTAGCACATAACATGTCACATAGAAACAACATACAATCCACACACACACACACATACACACACACACAGCTGAATACGTACCCACGCACGCACAACGTGCTGAATTCTAAGCATTTTTCAGGGTACAACCAGTTGAGGAAGCGCTATTGTTACAAGCTATGCTTTGAGAAACATATCATTTTACTATTATCCTAGAGGCCCTGACGTTGAATTATAGCGTCTGCATTGTACACATAAGAACTGGATCATGCGTGAGTCAATTGTATGTTGTATTTATTTGTGATGCTGCCAGGCTCATTAGTGTTGCTAATTATTCTTCTTTTTTTTTTCATCGTTTTTTTCCAAATAACATTTTCTATCTGTGCTTTTCTCTTTTTATCTCTGTTTCTTTTCTCTCCTCTCGTTGTCTCTTTCCTTCACTATTTTTTTTCTCCTTAAATCTTCTTTATACAGGTGATAATTTCTATTGTAATTCATAATGTGTTTTTGATGTGATCTTTGACTGCATGTATATGTACTTTTTTATGCTTTACAATTTTGTAATCATAATATGAATTTCACTCTTTGATGAGATTTCTATGTCAATTTAATGTAAACCCACGCTGTTAGTCTTCGGACTTTCTGATAAGTAGTAATAAAAACCGATTTAAAATGAGTTAATGAAAACGGAATAACAGCGGATGGTGGAAAGAATCACATATCGGAAGATATGGGTTTGAAGCAGCTGATTTCACCTAAACTTAAATAAAAATCTAAAGTACAACTGGAAAGGAAATCCAAACCATCGCGAGAATAAAGTAGATTTCTTGTATTTGACAGTATGGTTGCATGAGGCACATTTTTTTTTCTTCAGATTCTGTAGAAGAAACTCATGGAGCCGTGGGGGGTTGTCAAGCGTCAGTGTACATTCCCCATCCCCCCATCCCCATCACCCCGTTCCGCGTCCCGAGCTGTTACAGAAAAGGCAGAACAAAGCATGCCTGCCTGTTATAGTGAACCAGAGCAGATTGCGGACCACATCTTGACTGAGTGCACCAGGTTTAGCTAGAGGCTAGAGCCCTCCCATTAACTTTCTAGATATACAATTAATCTGTGAAAAATAATTTGTTTTGTTTTGATTTCACTTCTACGTTACCGTTGACATCGGTGTACACGCGCTTACATGTCTCACTGGCTATTCACGTGCACACCATTTACCATGTTATCACGTATTTCTTTCCTGTTGTGATCTGCAACCATCTGTACTTGTAATCTTGTTTTTGAATATTTATTCATGATTGTTGGTATGTTTCATCTTGTAACACTGGATGTTTTGTGTTGCTTTTTATGATTTGAAATGAAAATGAACGAAATGAATTAAATTGCATTACCCGGACCAACTCAAGCAGTGACACCGTGGACTGGTGACGGCAGAAGGAAGAGAAGGAGGAGGAGAAGGAAAATACTAATCGCGGGATCTGACGAGTGGCTTGTATAAAGACAATCGATGCAGTCATGTTGAATCAAGTGATGTTAAAATTTGGATCATTGAGTTTTTATGTAGAGACGTCATCGGACCCGCCAGGTAGAAAAGGAACTCACTTAGGCGCTCTGACACTCCGCGTCGTAGCAGAATCCGTCAGTAAAACGGGTTCCGAAGCCGGGTCTCCACGCTGATGATGTACCGAGTTATGATCGGTGGCACGACGCCGTCCTCAATCGGTTATGGGCTCCATCTGACAAGGTTTCGGGTGCATGTATTAATTTAAGACTGACACTGAACTCTGACTTAGTTTGGACACCTGACTGTGGAATTCGCCGTGGGATTTGCAGCTTGATTATCACTGTAAGATTTGTTTTTCACAACTCACTTTAATGTAAACAGGAGGCAGCGGAGTGTGAAGACTCCATTTTCTCAGTCATTCTGTAATGTGTTAATTACTGTCTTTTCTCTTTTCGTCAAAATAACTCAAGACAAATTCTGCACTATGACATGGATATTGTACATTTTTCAAAATCATTTGATGCCTGGCTGTCACATTTCCCTAACCATGCTCCAATGTCAAGATGTTGTATTGATGTAGATGAACTCGATTGACAGTGATTGACACCTATGTTCCACGATATACCTTTTTTGCCCTCTTGGTATATACAACTGGAAACATGTTATTATGATATCTTCTAGATCTCTCCAAGTTACGTCGTGATACATGAAGACCTAGCTCTCTATGATTGATGGTAATATCAGTTCATGGTGTTTTTCTTGTCTTACATGACACCATGTAAAAAAAAAAGGGTTTTGCAGAGTCAACACAATACTTTAATGAATTTGCAAAAGAGAACGGTAACAATAATGTTAGAATAGCCATCTCCGAAGCATCCATATTTAGCTGTAAAACATATCTTTTAGTGTTTCTTTTACCAACATTTTCCTTTCACTCGGCTCAGTTTGTGAGACATTCAGGGGAAGATGATTATTTGCAATACTCTGCAACGATGCCTCTTGCCAACCGAGCGTGAGCGTGAAACCACAACAACCACTCTTTTTTCTTTTTTTTTTTTTTTTTGCTTAAAAGGATGATATAATTTTGGTTGAGATGGGGCTTCAGGTGTCAACCATTAATTGCGAGATAATGAGAAACCTGTTATGAAATGGCATTAGTTACGTTCAAACGACAAGTCTGAACCTCGAGGTTAAGCTCGTAGTTAGGGACCGCCGCACTCATAATTGTTAGCTAACCACGAGGTTAGCTCGATGTTAAGAGAAACGAGATATCTCAGGGCTAGCGCTCTAACCACAAGCAGCGGGGGTCCCCACTCATAGTTAAGCACCGTGTGGACACAAAAATCAACGAACTCAAAGGGGCATGAGTTTAACCTCGAGGTCTCATAACCTTTTAAGCTTCGTTGTGTGGACGCACGTCCATGTTAGGTAGCAAGAGCTTAGCCTCGAGGTTAGGGCTTGCCGTCTGAACGTTATTGTGAATTGGAGCATGTAGCTTAGAAGAATTCAAGGTTTATTTGAGAAAAAAAAAAGTGTTTTGAAACGGCTGAGATATCTAAAACAAAGAAATCCTTTTATCAGGATCGCTTAATTTTCCTTTTTGCTAGATCTCAGCCATTTCAAAAACAATTACTATCGAATAAATGTTGAATTCCTGGTAGAATTGCATGATCTTTAACATTTCATAGAGTGGTTTCTAAGTATCTTGCAAAAAGTTAAAAGTTGAATCTTCATCTCAACAAATACAATACTATCCCTTTAATCTGATTACAGAGTATGTCAGATTAAAAATACCAGGTACATACAGGCCATTGCATGTGTGTGTGTGTGGGGGGGGGGGGGGTCTTTCAACCCTTATTCGGCTCTTATTTGCGTCAGTGGAAATCCTCCAATTTTTGTCTTTCATGTCATTGATGAAATTAAACGTATTAAGCTACGCTTTCATCTGTGAGCATAATTTCTGATCTGCCTTCTCTTCTAAAGGTGACAAATGAAAAACCTTTCTTGGCATGTCACTTCTATGATTTTGATAAGCGTCAACAAATCAGACGTCACCTACAGCTGATTCAGTCTCCCCGTCTTAAAGCCCGAAACTTCGTACTTTCCTTTGTATTTTGTTATGATTTGTTTCTCTTTCTGATTTGATTCCGTATGTATTGGAATATATTTTACATCATAAACGTATGTTGTATCGATGGTCGTACATCGGAAATGTTGTTGATTTGAGGTGCTGCATCTTGAAACACTGAAATAATGGCAGCAAGTGTTCTTAATCAGTTGCAATAATTAAGCTGTGAAATAAACTTCAATCTGCGGATACATTTTACGTTTGGAAGCGGTTGTAAGGGAAACACACAAGTTATGCTTTTGTTAATCATATTGGTACTTTACCAATAATTGACAGATGAAGCACTGGCAGAATCTTTGTTTGGAAGGTTATTCGTGGGTGTATCCAAGTAATCTGACGAAAAGTATATGGTACAAAAATTATCATAAAACATATGACACACGCTTACATATTCTTTTGGTCACATACGTGATGATCAGGGTATCAAATCGATACAAGTCAACACGAATTTGCACGGAAGAGTCCCTCTAAGTGTGTATTTCAGAGTACTGGTCAAATGCAGGTCCTGGTCATGTTCAATAGTATATAGTTAAGTAAGAGAAACACAATGTAGATATGTCTTATCAGAACCGATATAAAACAGTGATGTAACATCTAAATCTTTGTCTGATTTATTTCAATACGTTTTAAATAAAAAAAAAACAATATCAACCTCAGGACTGCTTTTCAGTGAGTCCGTATATCACTTTACAGCATAAAACAACACGTGACACAGTGCAACATAGAATCCACATCAATTGTATTTAACATTAATCCACTTACTTAGCATTCAATTTTGTGTAATGTTTATCTTGTATTTGGAACAAAAAACAAATCAACAAACAAACTGAAAGTAAAAGAAGGCTTATTCATGTCATGATGATGTCACGAGGCCTTACGTAATCTGATCCCTGAACTGTGTCTGTCCTTGCAATGGGGAGGGGGGGGGGGCGATAGAGAGGACAAGAAATGAAGGCTACAAAATAAATGGTATGTGTAACGCGGTAGGCTTCACCAAAACACTAGAATACAAGCATGTAACTGCATTGTAAAATATAAATCATGTTAACGTTCACTTTCAGGGAGAGTACTGGTACACAGAAGTTCTCGTGTTGTCTTGACTATGTAATATTTGTCATCATCTAGATTGTGCTGTACATGAGTGTATAATGACGCAAATGAGTAGGGCCTATATTGATACGAACAAAGTCTAATGCCAGCAGTAACAAACGTGCTGCAAATGACACAAATAATACCACATTGTGGGTACTTATAGTTTAAAAGCATGACTAATACGGTAACAAAAAATACATTTAAAACCATATACTTTTTTAAGATTAGGACTACTCTGTGAATTGGTGAAATACATGGTCTCTCAGTTCTACCATGCCGATTTGGTTATACAAATTTCAAAATGACTTTGAATCATTTATATTTTTGATCTTATGCTACGAATATCTACAGATAGATTTTGGTTAATTTCAAATCCGTTAGCGTGGTCATGATAATACTGTTTCCCGATCATCATACTCCTCCGCAACACCAATTAAAGTCAGTAGCTCCTGGATGAAATGTTTTGCTTTAAAAATTACAATTTTAAGGGGAATTACGAGATAACACAGACATCAGACTGTAAGAAACATCATCAGATACAAATGTTAATGAAATAGATAATGAAGATGTGTCTGTGTGTGTGAGACAAACAGACAGATATAGAGACATACTAGCACACGATACAAGGGGTGAGAGAGGAAGATAGCGAGGCGATCCAGGAGGGGGATGGGGAATGAAAAGGGAAAAGGATGGGTGAGACGCAAATTAATTCATTTTGCCTCTATCATTGCCTTTACGATCGTTTATAAAAAAAAAAAAAAAAAATCTGTAAGATCTCTCCCTATCATTCTCTTCTAGACAAACAGCGAATTCTGGCGCAAAAAGACCTGTCACAATAAAGAATCTATAGCTGACTAAACAACCCTTACAGTATTGTGTTGAAAATGGAGACTAACTGTGTTCACTGTTCTCTGGCTGACGACAGCACCTTGTTTCCATGCATTAAGTGTTTAGATATATTAACTCTCTAAATGCAACAGCAGATATCACTGTTTACTCTCATGATTATTTTATCCTATATGAGATGTGAGTTTCTGTGTTCAAGAATGCCGCAACGCTACCAGTCACAGAAGTTAATAATACCTCAAGTATAATCTTACCTTATACGTTATGAAACAGACTAACACATGACTACGAACAGAGTAATTATAATCCAACCCAACATCAATTCGAATTGTCAGTCTCCAATTCAATCAAATTGGAGTGATGTTTATTGAAGGCAAATCCAGGAACATGATTTTAGTTTGCCTCACAACGTGTGCCAAAAAACGTTGTATTTATTATTTTGTTTTGAGGATGAAACTATGTACACTGCATGAATGAATTTACAGATATACGATTGGCTAATGCTGTTTACACTAACAGTGATGTAGGCCTACATTGGACCATATTGACTTTAAAGTTTGTCAGGTTTTTGGTATTAGTTCATCGCACTGTCCTTTGAACCTGATACAAAGTTATTTACTTCTGTTCGTTCTCACATTTTTAGCTCAAAGTCATATCAAGGTTAGTTCCTAGGGTGGCATTTGTAAGGTTTACGTGAAATCAAGGCTTATAAAAGAAAAGAAGAATCCATTAACCGAGTATTACTTTCCTCAATGCATTACATTCATTGGTGTCATTAGTGAGAGGAGCCAAAAAACCTGTACTGTGTATTAACCCTATCTTAACTTGTGTGTGTGTGTGGGGGGGGGGGGGGGGGATGGGGGTCATATTGAGCCCCTCTCGACATTTCGCGCCATGATTCCGCAACGCGCAAAGATTTTAATTGAAGTCCCCCGCATATTTTGAGACCAAATTTGCGACGGCCGGGCCGGATACACCGTTCTGAAGTTACGTAATGATTTGCATATGCATTTCAACCCGAAAACTGCTCAAATTCAAGATATCGTGTGCAAATCCAATACAAATTTTGTTTTTTTTTGTGTTAAACTGATATAAATTAGATAATTTCCACTTTTAATAATTGAAATCATTCAATTCTAATGTAGGTGTCACATAAGCAACGTTTTTTTTTGGTTGTTGTTGTTTAGTCTGCTACCTTGACACGTAAGCATTCAAATTGAAACAAATCAAATACAGTTAAATCAACGTCTTTAGTAATCGAGTTTTGGCTTTGTTACAAAGTTGAAAATTTAATATAAAAATATCAAATACAAAACAAACTATAAATAAACACGTAACTTTTGGCTATACTGCTCTGGGTTGCGGGTTCGTGTCCCCCCCCCCCCCCCCCCCCTCTTTAGTGGTTGGTACTGCGCCAGCGTCGTGCCCGGTAGACCGCAGGTCGTCAGCGGATGTGGCTCAGCAGGTGTAGCTCAGTAGGTGTGGCTCAGCAGGTGTGGCGTTGTAGCGAAGAAAAACTTACGGTAACTGAATTTGAACAGCATAACATGTCACTTTGCTTTTCCTCAATAAGCATTAAAAGTTCTGCAAATACAGTTTAAGATCTTCATATTTTAGCTTCAAGCTTTCATCGGATAACCATAGCATTACATAACAGCATTAGACGTCATTAGTATTGCCTTAAAGACACGAACTTGACAAATTTGCCGTATTACAACTGTCACTTTTCTCTATAAGTCCAAGAAATTTGAAGCAGATAATACAGACATCAATCCGCCTTTCATACAAGTATCTATCGACTTAAACCTCCTATTGCTCCAATTCATTTCCAGAACATGTTGTGTTTACATTTTCCGCGGACAATATTTCTACCAGCATATTGCCAGAATCGATATACTACAATACACCAAATAACAGATCAGCGTATCCTCGTTATAAAGAACATTGTCTTCACTGACGTTATACATAAAAATCTGGAAACTAATTTTTTCTTTCGTTCTTGAAAAAAAAAATACAACTTTAAATATTAGTGTTTATCATAACAGAGTCTGCTGTCATCAACTTACAAATACATTATTGCCTATTGCAAATCGAAATGCATAAATCTACTTGCTTCAATTATTACATTACAGCTCTCTCTTAACTTGATCCTGTGATAAACCTAATAAGCCTAATTTATACTCAATTATTAGGTCTTATACATAACAGTTTATTATACTAATCTGTGTGTTTTGTTACGTGTATTAATCTAAAACGCGAATATAAGCGTGTATACGATCGCGATTCGCTGATCCTTGGGGTTTGCTGAAATTTAAGTGAGAAAATAATTGTGTGTAGAATCTTCCATCACATCTAGGAGGAAAAAATACAATTTACAACAACCTACTCATAACATCTGCTGCCTTATTTTCTGACCCCTTCACAGATACCAGGCGGAACCTATACTCTTGTAGACACATACTCCACCTCATAACCCGCTTGTTCGTCATCTTCTTTGTCTGAAGATATGTGAGGGGTTTGTGGTCAGTATGGATCTCAAACATTCTTCCGCACAGATAGTAATCAAACTTCTTCACAGCCCTGACCATAGCAAGGCACTCCTTTTCCACTGTAGAATACCTCTGTTCCCTAGGAAGAAGTTTGTTTCTTTTACTAGCATACGCCAGAGGAAACACTTCACCAACATGTTCTTGCATGAGGACACTGCCGAGACCAATATCCGACGCATCGACCTTCAACATGAAAGTTTTCTCAAAGTCAGGCAGCCGCAAGATCGGAGGACATGCTAGACACTCTTTCAATTTGACAAATGCAGCTTCCTCTTTCGGCCCCTCTTCGACACTCCCCGGACTGCCTTTGCATGCCAGATTTGTTACGGGTAGGGCTACGTCTGCATAATTTGGAATGAAGTCCCTGTAAAATCTGCATAGCCATAGAAAGGACTTCACCTGCCTCTTTGTCTTGGGCCTTGGAGCTTCAATCACTTTGCGGGTCAGCCTATTACCAGTGTAGATCACACCCTCTCCAATCTTGTGCCCCAGAAACTCAATAGTCTGTGAACCCATTGTGCACTTTGACGGCCTAGCAGCCATATTAGCATTGCGCAATCTACGCAAGACTTCAGTCAACACCTCCATGTGTTCTGGCCAAGTTCTAGTGTGAATCAAAATGTCATCTATGTAACTCACAACATTTGGCATACCCTCTAGTACTTTCCTCATCATTCTCGTGAACTGGGCACTGGCCGTAACCAGTCCGAATGGCATGTACTTGAACTGAAACTGCCCCTTAAGAGTTAAGAAGGGTGTCTTGGCTTTGTCTTGGTCCCTCATTGGTATCTGCCAATACCCCTTCGTTAAATCCATCTTAGTGAAGTATCTACTCTTGGACAGTGTTGCAAACAAATCTTGGGGGTTCGGCATGGGTTCGGGATCAAAGACTGTTACTTTATCCAAACGTCTAAAATCTACACAAAACCGATTCGAGCCATCTGGCTTCTTTACTATCACGATTGGGTGACCGTATGGGGAATTTGAGGGCTCAACTACGCCTAACTTGAGCATGGAGTCGATTTCATTGTTGATTTCTTTTTCCATAGCTTGTGGCACTCTATGAGGAGGAGAACGAACAGTTTGATCAGTAGTCAGCAAGATTTCACACTCGGATACAGTTGTCTTCTTTGGGGGTATCGGTGAACAATTGGTATTCACAGAGTAATCAATGCACCTGACATCTCTCATCCTCACCCCGACCGGATCTAACACAACCGTATCCGCAAACTCCTTTTGTACAGCACTAGGCATACCAGACATTTCACCGCCCCAATCGGAACCTACTTCGGCCATACCATCGTCATCTAGCACACCATTGACCTCATCCTCGCCATCACTCTCGACACCGGCCCCTCGCCTCAAAGCAGCCAGCAACTGGCACGTCAACAGGTCGACTAAAGTATCGCTTCAACAGGTTGATATGATAATGTCTTAGCCACACCGTCGACATCCACAACATAGTCGTAGTCATACTTCACCCCCACAACCTTAAAGGGACCTTGCCACTTCACTAACAACTTGTTTTGCACAGTCGGCAGTAAGATTAGCACATCATCTCCGACACTCAACTGTCTAGGCTTAGCCTTTCTGTCATAATACCCCTTGTACCTTTTAGCAGAGTATTTCAATTTATCCTGTGCAATCTGCCATGACTTGACAAGCCTATCCCTCAGTTCGATAACATATATTATTCATACTCGCTCTTGATCTCTGGTTCTTACTTCTCAGCTGTCCACAACTCCCTCAAAACATCCAACGGCCCACGAACATGTCTCCCGTAAAGCGATTCAAACGGGGAAAACCCTAAGCTAGAACTCGGCGCTTCTCGGAGAGCAAACAGCAGAGCCGGGAGATATCTGTCCCACCAGGGAGGATTTTGTCTCACCTCCCTGGTCCAACTGACGAGGTTTTTCTTAGCATAGCCGCCTCAGGGCTGATTTGACCACCGCATTGTAGCGCTAAACCAGCCCATTACACATGGGATTTTAACGAGAACTCGTCACCTAGCGCTGCCGGACAGACAAAAGTCTACACACTTCACGCATCAGATCAGACACAAACTGAGTACCCAAATCGTAAATAACTTCAGTGGGGATTCCGACACCACTTTACACGGAGACTAACGCCTCGGCTACGTCAACAGTTGCCATAGACTTGAATGGAATTGCTTCCACATATCTAGTAGCGTAATTGAATCCACTATGGTAAGTAGTGTATAATTATGTGTATGCTGACGAGCAGAAGGTATGAAAGGACCTAGGAGATCTATGGCAACGCGCTGAAATGGAACACCGATTAGTGGAATCCTCCCTAGCTCTGTCTTATGCACTCTGCCTTTGTCTGTCGTTTTCTGACACACATCGCAAGACCTACAGAAATTGGCAACATCTTCCGACATGCCAGCTAGGCCAGTAACACCGTGTCTTGATCTTATTCAGAGTATTATTGATACCGAGATGCCCATCAAGGAGTGAATCATGTGCGACACGCATTATCTCTGACCGACGAGGCTTCGGAACTACAAACAATTTGGGACCGATGCCCTTGTTGTTTCCATCTTCTGTCTAAGCAGGACATCATGTTCGCATATGAACATGTACTGAGAATTGCCAACACACCAACTTTCTGCCATAGAGGGCGCAGTGACTCATCACTCTTCTGCTCTTTCATAAATTCAATCGACTGCACATTATCAACTGCAATAGGCACACTCAAACCCCTACTAGGCTTTGCATCCTTCGCAGTTTGCGAGCGAGTTTGAGCAGCCATCACCTCAACATATACATCACCCTCAGATGCGCCCTCAACAGGTGACTCTGTGCAAGTGTCATTTGAACTTTCATTCTCCAAGGACGGGGTTACAACTTCACATTCAGAAACAGCACGCGGAGGCCAATGCAAATTAGGATCGCTCGGTTCCCGAGCACCCATCACATTACCAATAACTACTTCCTCAAGCAGTCATGTCAGGCATGCATACAGCCTCAACTTCTCCTTCGAAATAAGGTGAGTCAACTACTATCTTGGCCACAGGGAAGCGTCTGATCATGCCATCAATTAATCTTACCGCCTGATGACGACCTGTCAGCTGTTCGTTGCTAACCAACACCTCCCTCACGACACAGGTACTACAACCGGTATCACGCAACACTGCTACAGGTACCATTCCCTGGCATTAACCTCCCAGAAGGTACTGGCGTGCGATTAACCATCGCCCCAAAATGATTGTATGCCATTACGACTTTGTCAACAATTTCATTCTTCACACGTTGGATGTCGTCGACCACCAGCTCAATCGGGACACACCCCGCTGTCGAATCAGCGACCTCTGACTCTGCCTGATGGCAAACACTCCCGTCTGCCGTAAGGGGCGCACTTTCCCCAGCACTCATCATACCTTGAGCTGCCATTGACCTAGAAACCATGGGACAATTCCTTCTAATGTGCTCGGGACTTCCACACAGATAGCAACCATTGTTCCTTTGGAAATTGCTAGCGTTACCATGGAAACCCTTATTTGTTGCTACCCTTCCTGTCTTTGGACAAGCATCGTCTGACCTCTGAATTGGTTTTCCCGACTGTTTCGGCGAAGGACCTTTACCTGACTTCGGCTCGGTTCGGAACCTTTCGGATTTTTGCTCACTGTGGAACACGTGCGGACCATGAGCACCAACATACACCTCTGCACAATTAACAACCTCGCTGAAATTCGCGCACTGCCGTTCTTAACAAACCGCATGACTTCACTGGGGCAACCAATCAGAAATTGCTATCTCAACATCAAGTCCTCGAGCGCCTCCCTTGATTCATCTATTTTAGTAGCCTGTATCCAGCTATCAAAAGAAGCTTTCATCCTTATAGCAAACTGCCTCGGGCGCTCGGCTTTGAGAGGCCTAGCCGTACTGAAATCACGCCTATGGCAAGCCGTTTGTGTAAAAAGTCGATAAACACAGTTTCTGATAAACTGTGTTTATCCCTTGATTCATCTATTTTAGTAGCCTGTATCCAGCTATCAAAAGAAGCTTTCATCCTTATAGCAAACTGCCTCGGGCGCTCGGCTTTGAGAGGCCTAGCCGTACTGAAATCACGCCTATGGCAAGCCGTTTGTGTAAAAAGTCGATAAACACAGTTTCTGATAAACTGTGTTTATCAGCGATAAACCCTGATTATCAATAAAACAGAGTTTATCACTTGATAAACTGAGTTTATCAGAAAAACAGTGATTATCAGATGATTTTACACAGTTTATCGGAGAAGAACTCTGTTTATCAGTTGATAAACTCTGTTTTTCACTGATAGACAGAGCTTATCAGTTGATAAACACAGTTTTTCTGATAAACAGAGTTTTTCACTTTTAATAAGCAGAGTTATCTATGTCTCCACAAGAGAGGGCGTTTTCCCTGTTTGATATGTTCTGCTCGTTGATAATAATCGCAGCGCTAGCGCTTGCAATGTATCGCTGCGTCAGATTCCAAGTCAGGCAGCTGTAACGTCAGGTCAGAAGCACTCATGATCAATGTCTGAATGTCATTGAATTAATGGAAAGTGTAATGCATCTATCGTTAGCTGTACTCGAGTCCGTACCAGTATGAAATGCGCGGGCTGAGACCGCTGAGTCGCCAAAATCTCCGCAAGCACCTTATCGGAGGGGGCAGGAAACACAAGAGCAAGAACATACATGTGCGATAAGTTGGCTTGCGACGTAAGGCCATCACACATCACACTCGCGTCATATACCTGTCCACTTCCCGACAGCTGCTCGCTTCCCGGCTGGCCCCGCGTACATAATATAGTGCCGTGTATAATATCACTAGCTGTAGATCTACGTACATATACCAATTAACAGAGCAGACGGCTCTGCGTATTAAATGCTGCTAGCGCCCACTACCGAGAAGGTTTGAATAACTCTGCTTTTCTCTGTTAAACTGAGTTTATCAAGTGATAAACAGAGTTTATCAGAAAAACTGTGTTTATCAGTTGATAACCTCAGTTTATCAAGTGATAAACAGAGTTTAAACTCAGTTTATCATTGATAAACAGAGTTTTTCTGATAAACTCTGTTTTTCCCTGATAAACAGAGTTCTTCTTGAAAAACAATGTTTATCAGTTGATGAACACAGTTTTTCTGATAAACTGTGTTTATCACTTGATAAACTCAGTTTATCAAATGATAAACAGAATTTATCAGTGAAAAACAGAGTTTATCGACTTTTTACACAAACGGCTTGCCATAGACGCCTTTATCCCTCCTGAGTCAGATGATAGTAAGACATAAGTTCATTCTTTACTATCCCATATTTTTGACGATCCCCACTACTCATCCTATTTACCACATCCAACGCCTTTCCGGTTAGATTAGAGATGAGGTGCAATACCCACAAGTCAGTGTGTACATTTTGACTTTTCATTAACATTTCGAATTTAGTTATGTACGCGTCAAATTTGTCAAGGGCATCATCAAATTGGCCTACTTTTAGCTTGATTCCCCCAAACTGAGAACTTCGCTGCTCTTCCCATGTTTAATTCCGTACGCAACTGTGCGAGTTTAATTTTCATGTTCACGCTTTTTCCTTAGCTTCACGCTCAGCTTCGAGCTCCTTTTCTTTAATCTCTCTCTCTCTCTCTCTTTCTCGCTCTATAAAGCCTGACACCGTTCAGTTACAAACTGACTCAACTCGCTACCAGTGAGGCCCATTTCCCTACCTATCGTAGAAAATTCTCTTAAATGCTCAATACTAGCCATACTGATCAAATTCAACTACTCAACAGTCACAGAGTTATAAACCGAACTGGGAAACAAGCACTAAGTACGCGATGACAGTATCAATCCTATTCATACGAAGAAATCACTGCCTCACAATACTCCCTATCGGATCACACAGCATTGAAATCATTCACCACTCTAAAGGTAAATATAAATACTACCAAGGGCGTAACCTGGCATGGGAAAAACGATCGAAAACACGATCACGCCTTTCAGGAGAATTCCCTACCGGAATTTCATGACACGCAAATCATAACCGTTCCCAGCTGGATCCCAACGATACCACAGACGTAACTTGGCATGCGAAGTAAACAACAACCCCATTCACACGTGAAGATTCATAGCCCAGCAAAATTCCCTACCGGAATTCATGATACGTAAATCAATTCCGCTCGGAGCTAGATCTAAAGCCCCAGTCACATAATGCTCTGCGTCCGGCGTTACGTCCAAAAAAGTCATTTTTTCCGCGGACCCCCGCGGATCCTTTGCCGTCACCAGAAATTTGTACAATTCATGCGGGCAAAAAATGCGGGCGATACGGACAGATACGACCAGATGCGAATACTTGCGTCCACTTGCGGATATTCTTACGAATTGGCACATAATAATTCTGAACACTTGCGGAGAGTTGAGGATATTTTCTGATAGTTACGGATAGTTACAGATTGTTACAGATAATAATTATGGACAATTTGGTTTTCTCTTACGATTCCTGCTATTAAGTCAGTGTATTATGACAGCAAGGTTATCACATTTTATTTTATTTATTTATTTATTTTATTTATTCATTCTCCACTCATGGGATGGATTCCCTGGTCAGCTAAAAGCTGGTTTTCACAGGGGTCCAACCAAAATACAAAACATGACATCAGTACAAACAACAAATCAATCAATCATATACAACTAAAATTACATAACAAGCCAGAATGGCATGAGCTATACAATTTAACTAAGGGGGAAAAAACCAATACATACTAAGAAATTAGAAACAATATGATATAATCAACATCAAAAATCGGGGAATGGGGGTGGGGGATGGGTGAGAAAAATCGTTCTCGTACAATCTCAAATAATCTACTAATTGCGTTGACTCATTATCCTGCAAAAATGGGTATGTCGGGGCTGTGATTTACGTAACGTTTGAATGCTTCAATTGATACAATTGTTGAAGAGGGATAATTAAGCTCATTCCAAAGTTTGGCCCCTCGATAAGATAGGGACCGTTTACTATAGTTGGTCTTCGGTTGAATGAGTTTCAATTTGGATGGGCCGGACCTTGTGCTATAAGCAGTCTGTCGAAAACAAAACATTTGATTTAAATAGGGAGGGTATAATTCATGTAATGAACGGTACATTGTACATGCTAGTTGTTCAGCCCATCTTACATGTAGCCGATCTAATTTCAATGTATCATATAAATTATCAGAAGGATGCATAAAATCAACATTCATAACAATACGAAGTGATCTATTTTGCAGTATTTGTAATTGCGAAAGGTAAGATTTGGAGGAATTTGCCCAAACCGGACTACAATAATCATTTTGGACTGTCTTACATTGTATACTGGGGAAAACTGAAATTGTATTACGTACAAGTTGTGAAAAAAATCGTAATCCTTTAATTTGCTTTACAATAATAAAAGATTTATGAAATTTTGAACTTGAAGTTTGAATTTTTTTTTGCAACTCAAATATGAATAAACGTCATAAATGTAAAGAATATATTGTGACCGTGCATCACAAAACGAACAAAAAGTCGCACACACTGATTTTGTTTGAGGATTGAAAATAGGTGAAATGGGTCAACCGAGCCGATCTTGACCTGGCTACCCTGGGTAAATAAGGCTTTATCATTATTATTATTATTATCATTATTATTATCATTATTATCATTATTATTATTATTATTATCATTATTATTATTATTATTATTATTATTATTATCATTATTATTATCATTATTATCATTATCATTATCATTATTATTATTATTATTATTATTATTACTATCATTATTATTATTATTATTATTATTATTAATTTCAGTTTAATCTGATAATCCCCTCATTGTTGTTACTCCGGTGGTTTCCATCCTGTTTTTTGTCCCATTCATCGCACAACCAGCACGGCTTGATAAAGATTAAGCGCTTGAATAGACACTGTACTTCAGAGCCTCTTTTCTCAGTTTACACTTTTTCTGAGTGTGTGCATTCTTTCAACTATTTAGATAGGTTAGGAGAGTCCATTTGATTTGAGTAATACATCATTTTAAAGCTTAAAATCTGCTCTTTCAGAATATGCTCTCAACTAAAATATCATGTGTGGTGACTTTTTGTGTGTTTTGTGGTGCAGGGTCACATATAACATCACTATACCACAAATAAAATACAATATAGATCGAAAAGTTAAACATTAGAGTGAGAAAATATTACTTGCAGTCATGGAATAGACAAACTGTGGTTACGCTGTCGTTGTTCAGCGATATTCATGACTTACTGGGTTATGTTATGGAGGTATTTATGATAAAGCAATGCTTATTAAATTTACAGAAAAAAAAAGATATCAAAACTTTCAAACACCCCTCCCACACCCAAATACAATATCAAGTCATCTCTTGAAGTAATGTATTTTCTGTTTGAATTTCTTGTATGCATGTCATTTTGTAATGCGCAGTAAAGTATATTATTATAGTAGCTGCGCAATATAAATATCCTTTATTATTATTATTATTATTATTATTATTATCACAAAAAAAAAAATGTAATACACATTCGATGGAGCGTAAAGTGCATGGGTAAGACTACAGAGAAATACTAAATTCGTTTTCATTCTATATAGTTGCCCCTGTCCAACACCTTCCCCGGCCAGAAAAGTGAATAGAATGCTATCACCCCATCCCCTACCCAAAATATTGCTTTTTTTTTCGAAAAATATACATTCGAAGAGTACAAGAAAAAAAGTTCAGCACCAAGAGTCAACCGATGTCATGAGTATACATGGTATATGGGTGCCACTTTATATGACCAGTATGTGGGAGAAATTTCATAATTTGACCATGTAGTTCTGCCTCTCCACCGCTCCGACTGTGTTGTAGTATTCCTTCAGGTAAAGGCGCTGCAGCTTGGCAACAGGAGTAGTGTGCCTTCCCACGAGTCTCTGTGTTCCCATGCGATTGGAAAACGGAAAACGTCGAAGGACGTAATTGTCCGCAACATCCGTAGCTGTCCGTAAATATCCGTAAGCGGAGGAAACTGTTGTGATACGTTAACTTGCGGTTAATTTCGGATACTTACGGTGGACGTAAGCGAACGCAAACGGACGGAAGGTAAATTTTTTTGCGGATGGTCTGCGTCCAAGCTACGGGTAGCTACGTTCAGTTACGGAGAGTTACGATTGGTTACGGTTACTTGCGTAAGTTTGCGTCCGTGGCGTCCCTCTGCGAAATTTTGAACATTTCAAAATTTCGCAGGTTCGGCGACGTCATTTTGCGTTTCTTTACGGATGAGTTACGGACAGTTACGTCTACATACGTCCCTGCGGATGCCTGCGTCCACGCTGCGTCCCCCTGCGTCCACTCATTCGTATCTATCCGCGGCGGACGTAATCCATCGTAAAGCACTGTGTGACTGGGGCATAAACGACACTACCAAGGGCGTAACCTGGCGTGGGGCAAACCGTGGAGAACACAAACTCCATTCACTTGACGAGATACATAGCATAGAAAAATTCCCTACCGGAATTCACGACATGCAAATCGTAACCATCTACACTGTATCTATGTCTTGTCAAAAGGTACCAAGGGCGTAACCATTGGGGAGAAACACTTCGGGTAAAATGTCATACACAACATACACCGGGCCAGCAAAAATCAAATAAAATCATCACACAGGCAATGTTGGCAAAATTCACAACCAACAGGTTTAACATGTGAAATTCAGCACAAGTGTTCTATAATATCAACGTGTATCAGAAATACACGCATGTACGTGTATACAAAAACATTCAGTTCAGAATCGTCATTGTAATAAAGTTTATTTCAAGTCACAATTAAATGCAAGCTCTATTCACTGTTTTTTTATTCAGGTAGCAGAGTCTCGGTGGGACCTCCAAATTGTCACATAAGCAACCTTTTTTTTTTCGTTTAGTCTGTTACCTTGACACGTAAGCATTCAAATTGAAACAAATGAAATACAGTTAAATCAACGTCTTTAATAATCGAGTTTTGGCTTTTTTACAAATTAAAAAATTTGATATGAAAATATCAAATACAAAACAAAGTATAAGTAAACACGTAACTTTTGGCTATACTGCTCTGGGTTGCGGGTTCGTGTCCCCCCTTTAGTGGTTGGTACATGTACTGCAGCAGCGTCGTGCCCGGTAGACCACAGGTCGTCAGCGGGTGTGGCTCAACAGGTGTGGCTCAGTAGGTGTGGCTCAGCAGGTGTGGCTCAGCGAGCGACGCTCGTCTCTCGTACCGGTAGTCGCCTCAGCATGACAGTCCCGCTCGCTGACGTTGATTCAAGCCCCGTACTGATGTGTTTTGTGTGCTAACCAAAATGTTTCTCTGCCTAATATTCCCTAATGTCAGTACTAATACACAAACTGCTAAAATCAATTAAAGGGATAGTACAGTATTGGTGGAGATGAGAATTGGGCTTTAACTTTTTGCGAGATACCAAGAAAACACTTATAATATAGTACAGAGCATACCATTTTAAGAGGAATTCAAAGTTTATTTGATGAAAATCAGGTGTGGAATGAATGAAACATCCAAAAACAAAGTAAAACAAAGCGATCGTAATGAAGTATGGGACCCACACTTTATTAGAATGGCTCTTTTTTGGATATCTCAGCCATTTCAAAACCAATTTTCATCAAATAAATGTTGAATTCCTCATAGAATTACATGCTCTTTCATATTTCATAAGAGGTTTCTCATTATCTCACCAGAAAATGTTGGAAACCTGAAATTGGGTCTCAACCAAAACTGTACGATCCCTTTAACATAAATATTATGGCCTCAGGTCAACGGCGTAAATCCGTACTGAGGAGTGGGGATAATCGGCGATAGTCACCATCACCACAATTACAACTAACAAGCCCAAAACCGGACAGGACCGGCGCAGCCCCTTGCGGGGGGGGGGGGGGGGGGGGGGGGGGGGGCGGAGAGAAGCTTGGTCCCCCCCCCCCCCACACACACACATACACACACACTTTCAGGGATTTAATGTCCCACTCTTTTGCATGTAAAGTGGGAGGGAAGTGGCAGCAAAAATATGAAGACTTTTTGTTCTTGTTTTTCTTTGTTGTTTTTTGCTTGTCAGCAGACTTTCGGCGGAAAATCAGACCTTAAAAGTATAAAGACTTTTTGTTGTGTTTCTCTTTTCTTTTGATGTTCTTTCTTCTTGACTGACAAGCGATTTTGACGACACCCCCTTTCAAAAACGTAGCGCAGCCCTGAATAATGCCCAAATAAATTAAAAAAAAAATGGTAATATGGATATCCATTTCTTTGTAGTACATGTAATAACGTAGTAGCTATATTCCTGTAGCTATTCTTCGATTTCTTGATTTAAGTCAATAAAGCAATCATCCCAGGGGACATCGTTCCGTTTTAATGATGGTGGGTGGGGGGAGGGACTTTGAGTTGGAATATCTGTGCGAGGGAGTAGAGCGACCTAGCGGGGGAGGGTGTGGGAGGGGGGGGGGTTTCCCCTCCCACAGTGAGAACTTTTTGCATATTGATGTGGTAAATGGTGCAATTTGATGCATCTTTTTGTGTGTTTTATCGACTTGAAGCAGTCCCACATGTTTAAGGTAGCAGTACATTTTATGTAGATTATTATTGAACGATTTTACCTCTCAAATGGTATCATTAATTAAATAAATTTCTTGTATTAATTGTTACACTGAAGATCATGAACGCTACCGAACCCGAGCGAGCGGAGTGAGCAAGGGAAGGGGTGGGAGGGGGGTGTCCACCCCCCTCCCACGGTGAGAACTTTTTGCATTTTGATGTTGTACATGGTTTTTTGTGTTTTTGTGCGAGTTGTCGACTTGAAACAGTTTCACTTGTTTAAGGTAGCAATATATTTGATGTCGATGATTATTATACAATTTCGGTATAAAATGGTATCATTTAAATAAACTTCTTGCATTAATTCTAACACTGAATAACATGAACGCGACCGAGTCCGAGCGAGCGGAGCGAGCGAGGGAGGGGGGTGGGGGTGTGGGAGGGGCTGTTGCTCCTCCCACGGTGAGAAATTTTTGAAAAATCTGGCCTCACTCTCCAGGTGCCCATCACACATCTCAAGGGATACGGAGACCGGGCGTTTTCCTCTATTGCTCCTCGCCTATGGAACTCCCTCCCATCTTTCCTCCGTGAAATTGACAAACTGGATCACTTCAAAGCCTCACTCAAGACTCACCTTTTTTCACCAGACATTTAATTGCTAACTGTCTTGGAGTTTGAATATTTCTGTGACAGATATATGGCGCCATACAAATGCTGTGGATCATCATCATCATCATCATCATCAATTTGATGTATGTTTTTGCGTGTTTTATCGACTTGAAACAGTCCCACTTGTTTAAGGTAACAAAATATTTTCGACGTAGATTATTATTGAACAATTGCCTTAAATGGTATCATTTGAATAAACTTCTTGTATTAATTCTTCCACTGAATGTCATGAACGCGTCCGAGCCCGAGCAAGCGGAGCGAGCGAGGGGAGGGGGTGGGAGGGCTTGTCCCCCTCCCACGGTGAGATTTTTTTTTGTATTTTGATGTTGTACATGGTGCAGTTTGATGCATGATTTTGCGCGTTTTGTCGACTTGAAACAGTCCCCACTTGTTTAAGGTAGCAATATATTTCGATGTCGATTGTTATTAAACAATTTGGCTATAAAATGGTATCAATTAAATAAATTTCTCGTATTAATTCTTAAACTAAATATCACGAACGTGACCGAACCCGAGCGAGGCGGAGGGGGGCGGGGGGGGGGGGGAGGGGGGAGGGGGAAGGTGTGGGAGGGGAAGTTCCCCTCCCACGGTGAGATTTTTTTTTGCATTTTGATGTTGTACATGGTGCAATTTGATGCATGTTTTTGCCCGTTTTGTCGCCTTGAAACAGTTCCACTTGTTCAAGGTAGCATATATTGTGATGTCCATTAATGTAAAACAATTTGACTATAAAATGGTATCATTTTGAATAAACTTCTTGTATTAATTCGTACACTTAATATCATGAACGGGACCGAACCCCAGCGAGCGGAGCGAGGAAGGGAGAGGGGGGGGGGGGGAGGGTGTGGAAGGGGGATGTTCCCCCTCCCACGGTAAGAATTTTCCATTTTGATATAGTCATGGTGCAATTTGATGCATGTTTTACGCGTTTTATCGACTTGAACAGTCCCACTTGTTTAGGCAGAATATTTTGATGTAGATTATTATTGAACAATTTGCCTTAAATGGTATCTTTTAAATAATATTCTTGTATTAATTCTTCCACTGAATGTCATGAACGCGACCGAGCCCGAGCGAGCGGCGGGGGGGGGGGGGGGGGGGTGAGAACCTTTTGCATTTTGATGTTGTAAATGATGCAATTTTATGCACGTTTGGTTGTTTTATCGACTTTTTATAAACACCAGTATGGCTTTCGTAAAGATACAGTACTAAATTGTCTTTAATTGATCTTGTAAATACACTAATGACATCACTTGATGAAGGAAAAGTAACACTTGCATCTTTATAGATTTTAAAAGGCTTTTGATACAATAAATCATGAATATTCTTCTATGTAAACTAGGCCATTATGGTATTCGTGGAATTCCACTTCAATGGTTTGCTGATTATCTGTCCAACAGATCTCAACTGCTATCTTATAGAGGAATGGTCTCGACACCGAAGACTATAACTTGTGGTGTCCCTCAAGGGTCAGTTTTGGGGCCTACACTCTTTTTTGATATTTATAAATGATTTGCCACGCTCTTCCTCTTTCTTTAAATTCAGATTCGTTTGCTGACGACTCAAATATTTTTCATACTTATGCTGCTCGCCAAAAAGAAATAGATGTGAATGAAGTAAATGAAAACCTGCACAAAGTTCAAACTTGGTGCTAATGCCAATAAAATTACAATCAATTTAAATAAAACAAATTATATGGTAATAAGAAGAAAACGCCAGATAGTTGCGATGAGGGGTGCAATAAAACTATCTGACACAGACATCGATGAAGTGAGTGCTGCATCCTTCATCGGAACTCAGATTGACTGTCATCTTACTTGGAAACCTCACATTCAATTGGTAAATAAATGTTGTTCGAAGGAAAGTAGGTGTATTGTATAAATTAAGACAGTATGTTCCGCAGCGCATTCTTGTGCTTTTGTATAAATCTTTTATACAACCACACATATTATATGGTATTGAGGTATGGGGCAAGTACTTATAAGTCTCACCTAAATTGTATACATATTTCTCAAAAAATGGCTCTGAGAGCTATAACATTTTCGACTTTACGAACGCATTCAGAGCCATTGTTCCAACGATTCAAACTTCTAGATGTTGTTAGGTTACATAAGTTTTCAGTTTTAACATTTATGTACGATCTCTGCAATGGAACTTTTCCGCACCCACTGTATGAATATTGCCAAATTGTGCATCATACTTACAGGACAAGAACAAATGAAAAAAGAATGTTGTACTTACCAAAATTTAGAACCACACAGGGACAATTTTCGATCTCTTACTTAGGACCAAAACTTTGGAACACATTGCCACGAGAAATGCGTGAACAAAGCAAAAGATCTACATTTCGTAAATGCCTTGTAGATTTCCTACTCTGATACTGTAAACAAGTATGATTAGTTTTCTATGTTAGAAAATGAATGATGTACATTCTATAAATATTAACAGCCATTTCAACTAACCATGCAATAATTTTTTTCTTTTGTGTTTAGCTTTTTAGTATGACGATCAAGGTGACCAATCTCGACTAGCACTTGTGCTAACTTTTGGTTCCCTTGTTAACAACAACTTTGTAGATATGCTACACGTATCATATCTAAATATAAATCTCAAATGTCATCCTTTAATTATGTATTGTAAATGAGTAATAGATAAGTATTTTTTCACATATGTATGTAATTATACAATAATGTTATGATTGAAAATGTACATGCTCAATTGTTGTTGCTAATAAAACTTCAAACTTCAACTTCAACTTCAACTTCAACTTGAAACAGTCCCCACTCTTGGAGAGAAGCTTGGTCCCCCCCCCCCCCCCCCCCACCACACACACATACACACACACTTTTCAGGGATTTAATGTCCCACTCTTTTGCATGTAAAGTGGGAGGGAAGTGACAGCAAAAATATGAAGACTTTTTGTTCTTGTTTTTCTTTGTTTGTTTTTTGCTTGTCAGCCGACTTTCGGCGGAAAATCAGACCTTAAAAGTATGAAGACTTTTTGTTGTTGTTTCTCTTTTCTTTTGATGTTCTTTCTTCTTGACTGACAAGCGATTTTGACGACACCCCCTTTCAAAAACGTAGCGCAGCCCTGAATAATGCCCAAATAAATTTAAAAAAATGGTAATATGGATATCCATTTCTTTGTATGTACATGTAATAACGTAGTAGATATTTTCCTGTAGCTATTCTTCGATTTTCTTGATTTAAATCAATAAAGCAATCATCCCAGGGGCGTCGTTCCGTTTTAATGATGGTGGGTGGGGAGGGACTTTGAGTTGGAATATCTGTGCGAGGGAGTAGAGCGACCTAGCGGGGGAGGGTGTGGTAGGGGGGGGGGGGTTTCCCCTCCCACAGTGAGAACTTTTTTGCATATTGATGTGGTAAATGGTGCAATTTGATGCATCTTTTTGTGTGTTTTATCGACTTGAAGCAGTCCCCACATGTTTAAGGTAGCAGTACATTTTATGTAGATTATTATTGAACGATTTTACCTCTCAAATGGTATCATTAATTAAATAAATTTCTTGTATTAATTGTTACACTGAAGACCATGAACGCGACCGAGCCCGAGCGAGCGGAAGTGAGCAAGGGGAAGGGGTGGGAGGGGGTGTCCACCCCCCTCCCACGGTGAGAACTTTTTGCATTTTGATGCTGTACATGATTTTTGTGTTTTTGTGTTTTTGTGCGAGTTGTCGACTTGAAACAGTTTCACTTGTTTAAGGTAGCAATATATTTGATGTCGATGATTATTATACAATTTCGGTATAAAATGGTATCATTTACATAAACTTCTTGCATTAATTCTAACACTGAATAACATGAACGCGACCGAGTCCGAGCGAGCGGAGCGAGCGAGGGAGGGGGGGGGGGGGGGGTGTGGAGTGGCTGTTGCTCCTCCCACGGTGAGAAATTTTTGAAAAATCTGGCCTCACTCTCCAGGTGCCCATCACACATCTCAAGGGATACGGAGACCGGGCGTTTTCCTCTATTGCTCCTCGCCTATGGAACTCCCTCCCATCTTTCCTCCGTGAAATTGACAAACTGGATCATTTCAAAGCCTCACTCAAGACTCACATTTTTCACCAGACATTTAATTGCTAACTGTCTTGGAGGAGTCTGCGCTTTGAATGTTTCTGTGACAGATATATGGCGCCATACAAATGCTGTGGATCATCATCATCATCATCATCAATTTGATGTATGTTTTTGCGTGTTTTATCGACTTGAAACAGTCCCACTTGTTTAGGTAACAAAATATTTTCGACGTAGATTATTATTGAACAATTGCCTTAAATGGTATCATTTGAAATAAACTTCTTGCATTAATTCTTCCACTGAATGTCATGAACGCGTCCGAGCCCGAGCAAGCGGAGCGAGCGAGGGGAGGGGGTGGAGGCTTGTCCCCCCTCCCACGGTGAGATTTTTTTTTGTATTTTGATGTTGTACATGGTGCAGTTTGATGCATGATTTTGCGCGTTTTGTCGACTTGAACAGTCCCACTTGTTTAAGGTAGCAATATATTTCGATGTCGATTGTTATTAAACAATTTGGCTATAAAATGGTATCATTTAAATAAATTTCTCGTATTAATTCTTAAACTAAATATCACGAACGTGACCGAACCCGAGCGAGCGGAGGGGGCGGGGGGGGGGGGAGGGGGAGGGGAAGGTGTGGGAGGGGAAGTTCCCCCTCCCACGGTGAGATTTTTTTTTGCATTTTGATGTTGTACATGGTGCAATTTGATGCATGTTTTGCCGTTTTGTCGCCTTGAACAGTTCCACTTGTTCAAGGTAGCATTATATTGTGATGTCGATTAATGTAAACAATTTGACTATAAAATGTATCATTTTGAATAAACTTCTTGTATTAATTCGTACACTTAATATCATGAACGGGACGAACCCCAGCGAGCGGAGCGAGGAAGGGGGGGAGGGGGGGGGGGGGGAGGGTGTGGAAGGGGGATGTTCCCCCTCCCACGGTAAGAAATTTTCCATTTTGATATAGTCAATGGTGCAATTTGATGCATGTTTTACGCGTTTTATCGACTTGAAACAGTCCCACTTGTTTAGCAGAATATTTTGATGTAGATTATTATTGAACAATTTGCTTAAATGGTATCTTTTAAATAATATTCTTGTATTAATTCTTCCACTGAATGTCATGAACGCGACCGAGCCCGAGCGAGCGGCGGGGGGGGGGGGGGTGAGAACCTTTTGCATTTTGATGTTGTAAATGATGCAATTTTATGCACGTTTGGTTGTTTTATCGACTTGAAACAGTCCCACTCTTGGAGAGAAGCTTGGTCCCCCCCCCCCACCACACACACATACACACACACTTTTCAGGGATTTAATGTCCCACTCTTTTGCATGTAAAGTGGGAGGGAAGTGACAGCAAAAATATGAAGACTTTTTGTTCTTGTTTTTCTTTGTTTGTTTTTTGCTTGTCAGCCGACTTTCGGCGGAAATCAGACCTTAAAAGTATGAAGACTTTTTGTTGTTGTTTCTCTTTCTTTTGATGTTCTTTCTTCTTGACTGACAAGCGATTTGACGACACCCCCTTTCAAAAACGTAGCGCAGCCCTGAATAATGCCCAAATAAATTTAAAAAAATGGTAATATGGATATCCATTTCTTTGTATGTACATGTAATAACGTAGTAGATATTTTCCTGTAGCTATTCTTCGATTTTCTTGATTTAAATCAATAAAGCAATCATCCCAGGGGCGTCGTTCCGTTTTAATGATGGTGGGTGGGGGAGGGACTTTGAGTTGGAATATCTGTGCGAGGGAGTAGAGCGACCTAGCGGGGGAGGGTGTGGTAGGGGGGGGGTTTCCCCTCCCACAGTGAGAACTTTTGCATATTGATGTGGTAAATGGTGCAATTTGATGCATCTTTTTGTGTGTTTTATCGACTTGAAGCAGTCCCACATGTTTAAGGTAGCAGTACATTTTATGTAGATTATTATTGAACGATTTTACCTCTCAAATGGTATCATTAATTAAATAAATTTCTTGTATTAATTGTTACACTGAAGATCATGAACGCGACCGAGCCCGAGCGAGCGGAGTGAGCAAGGGGAAGGGGTGGGAGGGGGTGTCCACCCCCCTCCCACGGTGAGAACTTTTTGCATTTTGATGCTGTACATGATTTTTGTGTTTTTGTGTTTTTGTGCGAGTTGTCGACTTGAAACAGTTTCACTTGTTTAAGGTAGCAATATATTTGATGTCGATGATTATTATACAATTTCGGTATAAAATGGTATCATTTACATAAACTTCTTGCATTAATTCTAACAC